>CM071793.1:4901233-6260642 GCA_036559045.1 Platycarya longipes | reverse complement strand
CAAGAAAGCATCCTTAGTCCGGTCTTTTTCTTTCTTTTTAGTGGGGGACTGGCTAATTAGCTCTGATGGCTCTCAACCGAACTACCTGTGCAACAGTCCATGTTGTAAAGAAAGAGAGAGAACAAAGGAAAAACAAAGAAAAAAAGAAAAGAAACCAAGAAAGGCTGCACTCTCTCTGACAGATAGCAGGAGAACCAAAGACCCAAAAGAAACCCAGCCTGCATGAAAATCATCACCATTATGATTACAATATCATCTTTCTGGCTATTCTTATTATTTTATTATTTTAATTAAGATGTTTGTATAATTTATCTTTCTTGTTCTTTACAAACAAATACAAGAGAGTTCGTGCAAATTGCAAAAATACTTTGTCAGTCGTGCTCATCATGTACGTCATTAATCACTTTTAGATAGTAAAATATAAGTGTTCATAAGGAAATGATTAAGATGTTTAAGGAATTCTTTAATTATCTCGACGGTGCTTCACTTTTACATGACTTCTTTCAATATAATTTCTGAAAATTGAATTAATGCATGCAGCATATTAATGGATCATTTTCGTACGTACTAGTAGATTCATATACACACACACACACACACACACACACACACACACACACACACACATATATATATGACTTGTAAGTGCTTTACATGGATTTCCAAATTAAGCCTCTGTCCGATGCAAAATCCCAGGCATTATTGACTGGTTAATTTAATAAAAAGATCATCAAGTTAACTGCATGGGGGCCGGATAATTAATGATTCATTAGGGCATTACATATCTTCTGTTTATTTATATATATAAAAGAATAATATATAATCACAAAATTATATAAAAATAAATCTACAAATTAATTAACGTCATTTGATGTTGTACACCATGTGTTGTAAAGTTATTTTATGATCTTGTATATACATATATATATATATATATATAGTAGATTAATTTCCATAGTTTCCTATATATATAAGAGGAGGTAGTGTTTCGGGGGATAATATATATAGCCTAATTATCAAGGGTTACTGTATGTAGTAGTTCGATTAATAGGTCTTGTTTTTGTCAAAATTGGCCAATATATTTAGATTTAATTAATTTAGTTATTCATCTACGAATTATCTTTGTAAGTAATATAAACGTAAAAAGATCCAAAAACTAACAGGATGACCATCATTGGAGCTTTCCCTGGTGTGTATATATATATATATATATTTATATAAATATATATATATTCTAGATTGGAAAAAACAAGGATGGTTAAAAAGAAGAGCAATGCTAGGTACAAACGTTAATTAATAAGGCATGATAAACAAAACGCACAATTTTTATTTTCTTTAGTTTTAGATCAATTTCTTCATTCCTCAACCACAAATATTATGCAACACACAACAAGTATCAAACACCACAAATTATCAGTTGGCATTTGCCCACTATTTGTCTCTGACGTTTGTTCCTAGCATTTTTGTAAAATGAATTTCGGGTCATTTTTGTATAGAATTAATGCATGATGTTTTTTTTTTCACTAGAGTACTATCATATATATATATATATATATATATATAATGCATGATGTTCAGTTTCTTAAAGTGGCTGTCATTCTATTAAAAGGCGTCGTAATGGGTTCTTTGGGTCTGATATCAGAAAGGAGGGAAGGAGCTGGTTAAAAATCTCATATTGGAAATATGGAATCTTCACATAGTAGCAATTGATGATATGACAATTTAAGTTGGTCTCTTTGTTTTTTATTATTTGGGGTTACTTCTTTATTGCTTTATTCCATTCTAGATTCGAGCTTTTTCCGCAGTATTAGAGAGTAGGGAGGATGTGCTTATTCCCACAGAGAGAGAGAGAGAAAGAGAGAGAGAGAGAGTAACGTGCTGCATGCTATCTTTTTTTTCATGGGACATGCATGAGAAAAGCTAAAATCAACATTGAGACAAGGCAGCTTCATCGTAGTTTCTGAGGAGAATAAAGACTGAGAGGACAAGAATAAACTTTACGGTTTGAAATGACAGATCAAATCTCTTGCCTCGATGGACATTAGTTTGTACGTCTGTTATACATCGATGATGTATTGACTGACCATGAGTTCTCATCTTGACATACATGATCATACATTCAATATATATATGATCATATATATTGCACATACAATGATAAAATATTGCCAAAGTAAATTGTCATGGACCTTCCTCTTCTTGTTTGAGATTCAGCAAATCTGCTTCGTATATATTGTTAAATAATACCATCCCTATATCATATGTATATATCATGTTTCTATGCCACATATACATACATATATATACATAAAATATTACAAAGGTACTAATGGGCCTTCCTCTTGTTTTTTGAGATTCAAACAATGTGCCTTATACTGTATGAATGAATTCATGCTTATAATATGTGCATGGAACTATTCTAGCTTGAAATAGTAACAGTACTGCTGTCAACATGAACATCAGAAGAGGGAACGAAAGGGTGGTGGTCTTGGTCATTTTTATTTACATATATAATTTATGTGTTGGACTAGACCTAAATAATGTGGTGCACAGATCATACTTTGGGTAATTAGTAATTAAATTGCTAAAAATAGACCCCCAAATAAAAGAGAGTAAGATCCTATATATAAGGAATATTGGTGCGGGGATAATATATATATATATATATATATATATATATCTATAGGAGGCCGGGTGGGGAAGGGGAAGTGTCTCTTTCCACATGCAATAGAAAAATAAAAGGGGAATGAAATGTCTAGCTCAACCTAAAAAAGGTGATATTCATTTCTTTCACTTTATGGAAGATTTTGGAAGCTTTTCAGAAGGGAAATAGTTGCATCAACTAGACTATAAGCAATTTAAGAGGCTTTCTCCTGATGTGCAGATTTGGTCCCATAAAGAAGTTGCAGGAAGAATTGTTGTAGTGCAAGTAGGAATATCACAACATGGCCCTATATATTATATATTAATTTACCCCAATCTCTTTTTTTGTTTTTTTTTCTCTTCTTTTTTTGGATTCTTTTCCAATAGCACTGCTTACAATTATAAGCTTATTTTAACATGAAAAATATATATAGACTGTTTTGCAGTACTGGAGGATTATATATACAGTAATGAGGGTCACAGTTGATCTTTCTTCAAAACTCACGTAGATCATCATAAGAACTGTAGTTGGTCAAAATAAATGTGTACAAATTAATCAGATGGTACCGATTTATAGCAACAGAGGACTCGTTGACCTGGAAGCTGTGTATAGAGTTGTTGAATTTAGGAGGGTTTGGTGAGCATATTCTGCATGCAGTTGGACTAGTAGAGTCGACATCATCAGCATGTGTTTTAATTTCCTTATAAATTCGATAGATCATAGAATGCATGAATCGATTACTTAAGGAACAATATATTATTATATATATAGCATGGTTGACAAAAACATATATATATATATATATATATACATGATATATACTACTTGTTTCTACTCATGATGTCACAAAGGGAATTTTGCTTTAGAAAGATGCATGTAGCAATCAGTAGGGAATTGGCGATTGGCCCCTTTGAGCCCTAAAGAATATCATATTATCAATTGTATATATTATGAAGAACAAGATCAGGACATGAATTGGTGCCCCACAATGACATGGCAAGCGTTCAATCTATTCAGTACTGAATATAAATGTTGATTACAAAATTAATTATAATCTATTAATATAATTATTAAAAACAGATTAGTAAGTAGTTATAAGGGTTGGATAGGAATATTATTATTTATATAAAATGTACGTACGTGTTATATATAATCTAGCATTTTCATATGATATATGAGAGCGCAAGAAGAGGAATCTATACACATAAACAAAAGATTATATATTCAAAAGGCAGGCTAGTAAACAAATTAAAGCTATTCTGAACGTATCATGTCGTGTGTGTATACACACATGTTGACAAAACTCATCACGTACTGCTATAAGCTGTTGGAACCATTGTTTTAAATACCGTGCCGTACCGGCCGGTACGGCCGGAATTTGCCGTACCGGCCGGTCGGTCGGCCGGTACAAAAAAAACAACTTTTCGTTTCGGCCGATTTTTCGGCCGTACCGGCCGGTACGGCCGAAATCGGCCGAAAAATGTCTGGTACGGCCGGTACCGGCCGTACCGGATTTCGGCCTTCCCAGTTTTTTTTTTTTTTTTTTAATTTTTTAATTTTTTTTTAATTTTTTACTATGTTTTAACCTCAATTTAGACTAAATTAATTACATATATATATTTATCTATATAATTTATTTATTTATTAACTATTATTTTGAAATATAATTTATAATTGTATTTATATATATAATTTATTTATGTATAAATTATTCCGAAACGGTACACGAAACAGTACCGGTACCGAAATATTTCGTTTCAGTGACTTGACCGGTACCGGTACCGGTACGGTATTCAAAACATTGGTTGGAACTAATGTTGGAGGTTTGATTAGAAAAGAATAAATAATTATTTTTTATTAATTTCTTTTCTACACGTTAATCAATTCACATAATATATATATTATGAGTACAATTCACAAAACTTATACTTTTCCTTTCCTTTGTTTTCTGAATTTTATTCATTCCTTTGGACCCTTGATCTCATTCACCAACTCACCATTAACCGTTGCTCGAATAGATCGAGGGGATCATGAAATTACAATTTGGGGGCGAAAGCCATTGCCTAACTTGAACCTTCTTCAATCCCTAAAAAATAAAAATAAAAATAAAAATAATTGTTTATCAGTAGTCAATTATTTATTATTAAAATAATTATTTTCTATTAAAATAAATTTATTTTTATAATAAATAATTATCTTTATTGCAAATAATATATCACATATACTTATTTTTTTTATATAATTGAATAGTCAATAATTTGGGCTCAGAGTCTCTCGATCGTGGACCCCAGTACGTAGAACGTTAGATGATTAATCCAAGCAATTTTTTATCTAATTTTATTGCTTCCATTTTAATAGAGTTACAAAATTCAAAGAAACTTTTTGACTCTCCAAATGAAGGTGCAGGCCGGGAGACTCGCGGGAGTTGTACAGAAAACCACTGGGATCTAATCTGCTGTTGGCATGTTGCCATGCATAGATCCCACTTAGATATAGAAATAGTTTCATTTCATAATCTCATTTCAACTCATCTAATTATTATAATTTTTTTAATTTTCTATATAAAATATAATAAACAATTCAATTTTTTCAAATCTTAAAATTATAATATTATTAAAACATAATATTTAAATAATATTTTATTCAACTTTTAACTTTTATCTAAAATTATTTCATCTCATCTCACCATCTCACTATCAAGGACGTAAACCTGAACTAAACTACGTAATCACACCCAGGAACACTGTTTAAAGTTCCAACTTCATTCACCAAGAGTACCATATATGCCACAATCCAACAGTTCTTTTAACCTTTTTACCTTACATAAGAGTTTGATGTGAATATTATTGATCAACCCTTCATATTAGCAGATAAAAGAAGAGGCCGTACCTTGCAAAATGGTCTTGTGGCCTTGACTTGATCAACACTAGATGAGCCCGCAGCCAATTTGAAAACAACAATATTCTGATTGAATTTATTTATGATGAAAATCGTTCCACAGGTACAAACCATGGAGGTATACGGGCAAATAGTGAACAAGCAAATTAGAAATTTTGACTATTACCAAGGGTTTATGTACAAGTGCAACTGCAGGTCACGACTCCTACCCACCAGCACCATGTCAAACATATTCTCGGATTTTTTGTTCTCTCTCTCTCTCTCTCCCTCTCCCTCCCTCTCTTAAACACAAAGCTACTGCGAAGTACTCATGCCTCTAAACACAATCTTGACTCTCTCTCTCAAACACAAAGCTACTGCAAAGTCATGCCTCTACACACAATCTAGAGTCTAGACTCTCTCTCTCCCTCTCTTAAACACAGAGCTACTGCAAAGCCATGCCTCTACACACAATCTTCTCTCTCTCTATCAAGTCTCAAACACCACTATTGCAGCAGTGGCACATGGATTAAAATTCTAAAGTTATTTCCATGACGCTCTTCTGCACAAAGTAACCAAATCCTTAACATATATGTGATGGGTGAGGCTTAGTAAGCACGTGCCTCTGGCACTGGCAGCCGCCTGGGACCTGGTCCACAACCACCAGAAACTTTCAAAGAAGCAAAAAGGCAAGTTAACCTTGCTATCATCGGCCGTGCCTTCATCGCTTTAGGGACAATTTCCAGCTGCCTACCAGCATTACCATCATAATTGCCATGATATCCTTCAAGATCAGCTTTTGTTATCAGAACTGCATCCCCTGAAGGAGAGCAAAATGATGTAGATGGTTGGCGCTTGCTGTAATCTTGAACCGCCTGCTTATTATAACCATTGACATTCCAGTCATAAGCAAAAACGTTGAGCCAAGTAATATATGCTACTTTCTCAAACAAAGTAATCGTAACAAGATGGTTCTACTGACTTGCAGACAATAATGCATAACTACCATCCTAGCTATTTTCTACGCAACTCATATACAATTGTTAATACCGGCTAGGCAGGAAGGCGACAAAAAAGAGAAGGCAACACTTGCAGTATGTGACCAAGCCAGAGCTTTTTCAGAGGGGACAAAACTAATCTATGTGTGTACATGTGGGTGATTGAATTGACTAACTCATACTAACGGATATGGTAGTTTTAATTACATATTTGAAGAATATCAAAAGATGGGGTTGTAGTGGGAGAAGAGTTTATATTTAAATCTTTTCCTTGGATGAGTTAATTTTAATTAAAAGGCATAGAGGGGTGCAACCTAAGTACACAGGAAATATACAAAACAAAAAAAAACCCTAATCAAGAGAAGGATTCATATATTCAAATTATGAGAAGTCAACACCAAGAAATAAAAGAAATTAGAGACTATGAACGAAAGCCATGCCCCCTCCACACCAGTCACTGTTTGCAGCACTTTCATAACTGCCACCAACCTAAGTACTCCTTTAAGATTAAAAAAAAGAAAACACTTGGGCCTCAAAATCTCCAGGAACTTAAGAGATATATTCTCCCTCTTCACAACAAGAACATTCTAAGGCCACCTTATTACATACCTTCCACTGTGAGGGGGCTAGCAACACCCGAGGTCTTCTAGACCGCACATATTCCAAGGCATCAACAGGTGTCATGTCCTTATATCTCACCTTCAAAACATAAACAAATAACTCTTATCACATCCATCTGGTCCAACAAATGCATACCTAAAAGATAATTAAATCAATCCAATAGTAAGGATGGTTATACATGACATGACCCATGAACCCAACATAAACACGACACAAAATAAGTGGGTTTGGATTTGACATAAATGGGTTTGGGTCAAAACAAGTTGACCAGATAAGACAATTAAGAAACAGGTCAATTGGGTTATAAAATTAATAAACAGGTGAGCTCAACCCTTTTGTATTAAACGGATTAATGGGTTGTATCTAGATTAAACCAATAAAATTTACTTATTAAACAACTTATGTTGATCGTGTCGGGTGACCTGTTATTATATAAATTGTGTTAGGACTTTCAGGTATAACCCACTTAATTAAAGAGGTCGTGTTCAGTTTGACCCATATAGTCTAATATTGATAACTTAACATGACACAAACATGACTCACAAACACTTCTTGCCACATCTATTCAACAGACACATTTTAAAAACCAGAACATAATACAATGTACAGAATAGTTATTACCAAATAGCATAGAACAATGGTTGTACTCCTTCCTCGCCCAGCTTTACAGTGAACATAAGTAGATATTCCACACAATGCATTCTCTGCATTAAAAAAGCAACAGGGAAATTAATTTATGTTTCATCAACACGCCACACAGCTAAGGAAGTGGCACAATGGCAAAGAGATCAATTCACTCACTGTGAATGAAGTCCACAGCTCGGTTGATATCCACGAATGAGGGAGCAAAGAGGTAATCTCTGGTGGGAATTACTAGGTGGTCAATCTCATGCGACTGAAAGCCATTGATAAATTAAAAAATGGGTGAATCTCCAGGAGTGAAATAATTCTAATTAAGAGAGAAAAAACCGATCAACATTCTGTGTTGACATAAACACTGTAAATATATAAAAGTTTCGCTTAAAAAAATGATCAAATTTGGTAAAACCAAAACGGGAAAAACATCAGCTGACACCTTTATTAAGTCACAAACCAAATTGGCCCACAGGTTAGTACAAACCTTAAATGAAAATGAAATTTTTTTAAGATTTATTTATTAAAAGATCAGTAATTATATCGGATTAGTGACTTGCATTATACAATCGAATAACAACTAGCCTAAGAGTGAATGCGTCAATCTAAATTAGGAGGAAACAACCAAAACAAGCAAATAGTGTAAAGGAGCCATGCACATGATACAAGGCCGTCGGAACCAAAGTTTCATAAGGTTCATTCAGAGTGATAACGCCACCAACACCAAGCCGCTTCAAGTGAGGAACATCTTTGGGGAATGGAACTGCACCCAGCAGCAGAAACTGAAAAATAACAATAAATTAATGTCAATTAAACATAACCAATCAAAAGATACATTTTCAATTCAATACAAAGTAGCTCTTAAGTACATTTATTAAAACATCATATCAGGCGGTACAAGCTTCACTATCAGTTGAGGCCACATAACACAGCCTGGTGGATGAGAAACATAAGAGTAGGAAGTTTATTCTCAAATATATAACAAAGTAGTGTAGTAACTTATTTTCTAGAGGCCCCAAGCAAGAGCCGTCAAAACTCTGAAACTTCACTTTCTTTTATCCTAACGCCATTTTAGTAATGGAGGAAACTAGAAATAAGTTCTTAATGCTAAAATCATTAGGCCGGATATTATTTCATTTTCAATTTCAGAATTTGGCATATGCTAAACCCTGAGTTTGTCTAGGACTCCATTCAAAATTTCTCAGACCCAGAACGTTCAAAAACGTAACTTTTCAAAACCTTATTCAAAAAGCAGGGCATAACTCTTGTTTGAGATTGCAGAAAAAGCAGGGTGAGGCATTTGGAGGCCAAGGCCAGAACAGCAGAATTTTACAATTCTACATTTCTTTTGCCACACTGTCCAAGCGAGCAATCAATCACAGCATAGAAAGAAAAATAAGAAGCATCATAAATCCAAAAGTAATAAGTTAATAATAATACTCGATCAACTTCTTTGCTTTTCCTAAGCTTTCTAAGCAACTCATAAGCCCTAATTTCTTTGCATTTCCTAAGCTTTCTCAGAGACAATACACTGAAGAAATGCAACCCCAACCATTAGAATAGTAATTATTTAATACCAAAAACAGTCCAATTAAAAAAGCACCTGATCAACTTCGTCCCACCATCTGAACTCGGCCTCTATCTTGTTACGAAGCACATTATACAAAAGGGTCGGATAAAACAGGATCCGAGCCCCAGCTCCAACCAGCGCTCTCTTCGCGTCAACCCTCACAATATGCCTCCCCGAAACATCGCCGACCCTATCATCTTCTGCGTCTTCCAATTCCTCAATCTTCATCCCACGGACCGAGGGAAAAATAAGAGAAAAACAACAAATAGCACCAAAACCCCTAATTCCACAGATTGCGCCCCAAATCGAACAAAGAATACGAACTAAATAAAAGACTTGGGAATAATCATTAACTAGGAATTGGGCGACGAGGGAATTAACCGGAAGGTAAAAAAGAAAGAATTTTTGGAACTACGGGAAAGTTGGGTGAGTGGAACCTAACTCTGGGGAGGGAATGATAGTTGGATTCAGGGAGAAAAAATTTGTAAAGAGAGAGAGATGCGAGGGAACCGATTGTAGAATAATTCTAAACTCACCGAGGATACATGGGTGCCGATGATTTTTTTTTTTTAAATTATTTTACTTAAGAATTAAGAAAATCTTTTTTAAATAATATTATAAATTATTTTTAAAAAAGTATTAAGATAATATGAAATAAAATAAAAAAGTCAGAAAAAATAATTAAATAAATTTATAACTGGTCGGTAGTCCTCCTTTGCTATGGCTCATCAAATGCAATGAGTGAATAAATTTTGCAATCTGTTTTTTTTAAGATTTGATCTCAATTCATCTTATATTTTTTTTAAATTTTTACATAAATATAATAAAAAATTTATTTTTTTAAATCAAAAAATATTAAAAATATTAAAAAAATAATATTTTATAGTACTTTTTTAATTTTTATCTCAATTACTTATATCAAATTATTATCTAGAGCTCACTTAATAGTCAAAAGGTTTTGATTTATTGTTATTTCACGGTATGATATACACCTTTATTGTTTATTCTCAATTTTACTTAAAGTGCTTACTTATATAAAAAATCAAAGAAAAAAAACTTATATAAAATTATCTAAAATGTTATATCAACTAATATAACTAATAATAATACAAATTGAATCTTGAATGGAATAATTTTTTCATTCAAAAATTTGAAAACAAAATACAAAAATAAATATAATTTTTTCAAACTTCAAAATAAAAAATAATATTCAAATAATTTTTTAATTATATAATAATTTTATTCAACTTCTTTTCTCATTTTTTAAAAGATAATAAAACATTTTAACTCAAAATATTTTTATTACTTTTATAGGATTATGAGATGTCTAAACAAGTCTTTACTCTAACAACAATATTCTTTTGACTTAACTTGTCATGTAAGCTTTCTTTGAGTTAGAAGTAAGTATTTACAAGAGTCACACTCTATACTTAAAAGCATTTTTGTCTCGTTTGTATTCAAAACTCATTTTAACTCATTTCAATTCATCTTCAATTCATTATTATATTTTTATAATTTCTTATACAAAACACAAATTCCTATACACATTTTTCAAATCTTAATACACATTTTTTCAAATTCCAATACATATATTTCAAATCCTAAAATAATAATAATATTAAAAAATAAACTAAATTCATCTCAATTCATCTCATCTCCAAATCCAAACGGGACCTTACTGGTTTATATAATATCTTTTAAAATGTATAATCAAAATTTATTTTTTATTTTTTATTTTTATTTTACATATAATTGGCTTTTATAATACGTCATACATAAGTTTTTTTTTTTTTTATATCATCTAAATGTTATTATTTAATATTTTATTAGAAAAAAAAAGTATAAGGAGAGAAAAATTATTATGGAAGACAAAGTAAATGAAAAGAAAGAAAAAAAAGTAAACTATATTTACATTTTTTAACTGTTCATGCTACATGTAACTGGATACTGTAGCAAAATGTAAAATAGATATAAAAATATATAATCTGTTGGAGACACTTTTAGACTATTTTTCTTCAAAATTTTATATGAAAATAGATTTTACAGACTGATTGAGAGTGCTCTAAAAGCTCGTTTGTTGGGGCGGTCTATGAGAACTTATTTTTTGAAGTATCTCGAAGCATTATTCTTTCATAAATAAAAAGCGAGTTTCATATATAAGTAATTTGAGTATTGGAATTTGGTCGAGTCATATTCCAAGAGGAATCCGGCCAATCGTGTACTAGTCCATTCATATTTGAGGCTACTATTGGATGGAAGCTTTGAAATCATTATTGAATACATGATTCATAAATAATCTTGAAATAATATATTTATAAATCTTATTTTTTACACTCCCAATACGCTGTTCATATGTAATATTTCTACAATATCAACTATATTTTTAAAAAATAATAAATTCATTTATTTTTTAAAATAGTTGAATGAATCCCACAGCAAGTAATCATCTACTCATGCTAACATATCAGAAGTTAGTCGATCCTATTCAAATACAAGAGCCATTAAGCAAACCTTCTTTCCCTTAAATACATCGTAGGGAATATATTCACTATCTCTAACGTCCACTCTTAATTCTAATTTATTTTATGATACTTTACTTACATCCCTTAAACTAGAGTTGCAATCTACTTTCTTGATCTTCATAAAGTGAGATTGTTTAGAACAAACAAATTATATTATTATAAGTTACTGAACTGTTGAAGCATAAGATCAAGTGAAGGAAATTGCTTAGAATCTCAATTATCATAGTTTTTCCAGCTAATATCTATCGTTCTTTTTGACAGCTCACACTTTAACAGGGTGATAAGATGGCTTTAAATATATCCAATAAAACGGACGTAGCTTCGAATCCATTGGCTGATTGTTCGTTAAGATGGCATATTGGATAGTTGGTAGGGCATAACCTTCTAAAATTACCAATTATAACTTCCTTTTTTGCTACATTATTAAAGTCTGCTTTTTGTTTCATTAGAGGATGTTATTCTCCGATCACATCGATTTTCCACTGCAACAGTACCATTAACATCCTTTCATATTTTCTCAATATTAAAAGGCTTCAGGTAAAAGAAATATGGAGGTATAAAGTGAAAGAACTCGTCTATTTGTGAGAGACTTAAGATGGCTTATATGCAACAGGCTTTTAAATATATTATATATGTTTATTTTAATAATTTTATATTTATATTAAGATTTTTATAGTTAAAATGAAGATGCTACTTATTGAAAACGAATAATTATATTCTTTGATGAAAATAAGCAATAAAAGAAGTTGTGGATATAGGTCTTGACTTATCAATAAAAATGCTTGTGTTTCCATCAATCACAGTATTAATATTAATAAAGATAAGCTAAAAATCTCTATCTAATATTAGATTTCTGTATAAAAATATTTGAGGCTTTACAATTAAAAAATAATTCATGTAAATATTTGATTAATGATGGCTAGATATAAGTTTTCTAATGATTCTTTCGAATTAAAGTTTCTCCCAAATCTTACCTCAAGTAGATCAGGTAATCTTTTGGTCTGTTTGTTTTGAGAAATAAAATTTAAAATTATTTTTAAACTCATCATTACACTTTTTTAATTTTTTATACAAAATATAATAAAAAATTTAATTTTTTTAAATTTTAAAATCACTTTTTTAAATTTTAAAATAAAACTAATATTAAAAAAATATTTTATAATAATATTTTATTTATTTTTTAATTTTAATTTTATTTCATCTTATCTCATTTTTAAAAATAAATTAATCTTTATTTATTATTTATATGAGTTTGTTGAGTAATATTAAATATTGTACGACTTACTTTAGAACCGGTGCATACCTTTCCCTCCATTTTTGCCTATTTGTCTCTTCCACTTTATCCTTATCCTTATCCTTTTTTTCTTTATTTTTAATGGATTGTGGGCCCTTCTTTCTTTCTTTTTTTTTTTTTTTTTTTAACTAATTTCCAGGTTCGAAAGATAAACTGTGGGCACTTCATGACAAGTTCTCTAGCTTTCTAGGATGCTTCACAGAGTAAATGCTCTGAAAAACGACAGTGTTAAAATATTCTTTTACCATTTGTTGATTGATGAGGAGCTAAAGTCTGACATAGGTGGGTTGCTATATATTAATTATTGTGTAAAATATCAGAATGGGTTTTGTTGTTTATGTGAATGACGACATATAGTTGTTGGCGATGCTACATCGATTGTTGTTTTTGTTCTCCCATATTGAAACCCAGCCTAAACTGCCAGTATTGTGATTGGACTGTCAGGTGGTGGTTAATTAATTAGTTAGGGGTAGTTAGGCATTAAGATGATCCGATGTGATCAGTAAGAATTTAAGGGTCCAAAATGAGACATTAATACGTAAAATGGGAGATAGGATATATCCTCCCTAAGCTAATTAAATGGTTGGTATTTAATTGTTTAGTGCAAAGCAACGGATCATCATGATCATTTTTCATCATGTTGACAAATGCAATAATTAAAATACGGTATGTTACCAAAATTATGTTTTGAATTTAAAATGTGTAAATCTTGTAATCTTTTTTTTTTTTTTTTGAATGTTGACTGTTGAACTTGAGACCTCTTTAATTAAAATTAATTTGGTCTTGGATTTTAGCTACTTAATTTGCTTTTGACTGCTTCATTCATTGAACTTCTGATCTGAACCACGTACGACGCACACATGTACGTTACCCGCCCTTATCCTTAGTTAGGAGCATCCAATGCACAAATACATTAATTTCAGAAACTTGTTCTCTATCAGACAAATTATATACGTACAATCATTTCCGACATGGCTGAGAAGCTTCCTCATCCAATTCCCCATCTAGCGCTGTAGTTTTGTCTTAGAAATTTTGTCGGGATTAGGCGTAGGTGTACGTACGGTGCAGCACCCTGGAAAAATTCCCAACTTTAACGATCTCGTTTTCCAAGTTTCAAAACCATGCAGTGGAACCCTTGCCGCCGGTTGTCTTTCCGGGACACTCCATTTTTGCTGAAAACCTGCAACCTCAGATCATCAAAAACCCACCCTTTTGGTCGAATGATGGAGATTAATGGTTGCAGTACTATTTTTTCTTACCATGCAATAATGCCATGCATGCAAAATATCGTCGTACGTGCGCCTCTCGTTGTGGTTCAGGAAGCATTGACGCATCACTATAAGTTACGACAAATTTAATTTTTAAGGATGAAATTTTTTTAGGACGAATTTATTTTCAGGATGAAAATGATCTTTTACGATAAAATATAAATTTTATCTCAAAAAGTATCATTGTTAACAATAATGGTGGAGCGAACAATCTTTTTGAGGGAGGCTAATTTTGTTATCATGCGAGATATTTACGTAAAATATTACAAATATTACAAATTTTTAAAGTATATATAAAAATTAAATCTCGATAATTTTTTAAATAATATAAAAACATAACTTAATATCTATTTTAGAGATTAATATTCATTCATTATTATTTTTGTAAATTTAAAATATTTGTAAATTATTTTATTTATAAAAATTATCAAATGATCTTTTAAAATGACATTTCATTTTAATATCTAAGCTAGTTGATCAAAATTTAATATAAAATCTATATATTCTTCTGTCACGTTAAGCATAAAATACTACTACTACAAATGAGAATGAGACCTTAAATAAATTTTTTCTTACTCAATGAAGTTTAGAAAATAAATTATCTCCATTAATTTTATAAAGCATATGGGAATAAGGAGATTACAATTTTTTTTAAACAGGCCAACTTCTATAAACATGAAATTATGAATAAATCTTAGGAGTTATTTTGAATTTCGAAAAACAATTAAGGGGTTATTTTGAATTTTTAAAAAAATTTGATGATCCACCCCTGATTGTTGAGAATTTTGTTCGACAATCTTCTTAGATTGTTCGAATGGTAATTTTTAAAGACAAAATCTTCATCCCTAATAAAATTTGTTGTGAAAAAAATGCGAGAACCATTCCCTCTATATTTTTTCACGTTCGAACAAAGAATTTAAGACGTTGGAAATTTGGAATGAGCTTTCTATTTTAGATAGAACGAGCATATAACCCGCCCAATGCGCGAACTTATATTTAAGCTGAAATTACAACTATTTATTTTAATATACAGAATCAATTTCTTAACTATTACTAAAAAATATATATATTGATTATATTACAACGTCACAATATATATAACCGAACATAATGACAATACGTGAATATTAATATGCTTCATAAAACACAATACATAAACTTTATCCATGATCTATTTAAAACATACAATAAACCTGACTAATCACATAACATTACTAATTACACTAATGCAATAACTATGGTCTTTCTCAAATTTTTTAAGTAAAGAAATCATAACACTTCACAAATAACATAATTAACATCTTCATCATAGCGATACATTTAATCACAACACCCAACACGATTCTACAACTACAACATCACAAACCACATCCACTTCTCTTTCGGCTACTAATGAAACGTATCATCATATGTCAAATGTTTTTTTGATTTTTCTCCTCTTGGATGATGAAGCTTGACAGTGATCCTCTTCCTTTATATTTGTGTTATGTCGAGATCAATGTCAACATTAGTTTCCTATAATATAAATATTATCGTCAACTATTGTCTATATAAAAAACATTATAATAATTATATTTGTAGTAAATGATAGTATAGTAGTATAGCATTCAATGCCTTGAACGAATTGATTGAGCAATGAGACTGATACGAATATAAAAATATAGAATATGATAGAAATTAAAATTAAATACCAAATCATGCAATTCTTTTTTTACCTTCTTAATTGTCATTGATTTTATACATTCGGGATCAAATATGCGCTGAACTGTGTAGTTTTTCCGTCCATATTTTAAGTTGTACTCATCAAGTCGCATTAAGAAGATGTATTCTTTGCCAACAAATTGTTGTAAATCATTTGGGAACCCATCATTATTATGGTCCTACACAAATACAGAAATATGTTATACTAAGTTTTAGCGATTATGTAATATAATTATCAACTTTTCTATACTAATATTAATTTTGTAAATATTATTTTTACAATTTTGTTACCTGGTCTTCTTTTTCCATAAGTTCTTTTGCAGTTTTATTTAAGATTTTCTCAATCTCCTTGTCAAATAGCACTGAAGACGCTAACCCTGAGTCATCTACCAGCTCCATATTTATCCGATACCTTAAAAATGTAAAACTTGTTAAATGAACTGCACATTTAATAAAAAAAAATAGATATTTTTGTGTGTTTGTGCAAATGAATATATATATATATATATAAGAAGCTTGTTTTGTAATATTACCTTGGTACAATCAGTTTTGGTTCCGCCTTAAATCTTTCACATCATGACAATCTTTCAATGAACTTAACTTTGGTTTTGCATTAGATGCAAGAATTATAATACCACACATACTTGGTGTCTATTTTTCCAACTTTGCATAAACATGTTACCAATAACTCCTGCAATATTTAATTCTTTTGCTATCACACAAAATGTATAATATTAAATAATTGTATATTATATTAAATTCAAACTATAAAATCAAAACCTTTATATTTGCTGTCCATTCCAGTTCTTTAATTTCAGCAATTTTTTTGTGGAATGGTAGTTCTATATTAAATATGACCGGATGCTCTGATTTGATGGTTATGACTTCCCTTTGTGATACATCTTGCAACCTAATTAATCAAAAAATGTATTAGATATAAATAACATGATGATTTAATTTTTAGAGAATATAAAGTAGAAGATGTTAATTTTACTCTTGCCGAATTCTTGAGACGTCTGAAATCTCAGGATTTACGTACAACTTTGTAGCATTGGTTGATGATAGATTAAACTCGCCTACGAAAAATTATTTCAAGTACATATGCAGCAATAATATTATTTTTTATAATTATATTTTATCACACTATTGTAAAATGTGTATGTTACCTCTAAATGTCTTTACTATTGTCGAAGTAACTATCACCACAGTTGATCCTGGATTATTCTTAAAAAAATCATCATCAATTTGCAGTGCAGTAGACCCCCACAAAATTGCCTGTATATTTTTATTCATAAAATTCAACACGCGCAAATAAGTCATTTTATATGTAATATTCTTAATTGATAAATTAATTAATTTTGAGCTATTTAAATAAATTGTACGTACTCTTCTAATAGAAGTTGAATCGTCCGTAGCATTACAGGCTGACCCTTAGAAGTTCTTTCCTCTATACCTCCAATAGATTCTAATCTTCCTGATCCGTAGTCAGAAAATTATAATAATATTTTGTTACCTCAAAAATAATATTAATACCTAACTTTAATACCTGAAATGGTAAACTTTCGTTACGTAGAAAATAGAATACGTACCAGTCAAATATGTTGGATCATTGCAATGTCTCTCTACAATTGCGTAATTTGCAAATTCGAACTTCAACTTAAGCATTGATTCACTCAGTCTATCAAGTTTAACGACTGAAGTCGTCGATGTGAACAGAATCTTACATCTTGTACCAGCAGGACAATATTTTCCTTTGCATTCTTCAATCACGAAATTCTTTATTGCATAAATACACCCTTCTGTCAACAACGGGTGGAAGCGTTGGACATAATTTTTCCTTATGGTTGAGTGAATTAAAGTCCCCTTTAAAAAAATAAAAAAATATATTAGTTAAGCTTGAATAGTGTGCAATTAAAAGTAAAAATTTACTTGACAAAATATTTAAAATCAACTTACTTCGATATCTGTTATAATCAAATCAAGGCTAAGAAGCTCCTGTTGATTTCTGATAATGGTTGCATCCCACATACGTAATATTCTGACTTCGATATTCCACTCTTCCTTGTCAGGTGATAATTTATTGAGAGGCGTGCATTCCATATTCATCTCTTATTCGTACCTATAGAAATTTTTAAGTCAAACATATTAAAAGTAATCCAAGCTATCATGTATTGCAATTTAAAAACATATATAAAGATAAATTTGGAAAAAAATATAACTACAAAAAGAATAAATTTAAATACCTTTAGGCAAATCGTTGAAGATCTCATTATATACAATATTTTTTGTACAGAAACGACCATCAACGATTTTATTTGTGATGAGAACTTTTAAACCATCTCTTCTCCTTACTCTAGATACAGCAACGTATAACTGACCATGATAGAAAACTGAGTTTTGAAGAAAAAGTCCGACATGTTCCAATGTTTGTCCTTGACTTTTATTGATCGTCATTGCAAAGCATACAGATATTGGAAATTGCCTTCTCTTCAATATAAAAGGCAATTTTGGATCGGAATGAGATAAAATTATGCGAGGAATAAATACTTTCTCTCCAACGTGCGTTCCAGTCATGATTTTTGCCTCAACAACCCATTTTGATAACTGAGTAACTATGAGTCATGTCTCATTGCAAAGACCATTAGACTGATTCAAATTCCGAAGTAGCATTATTGGTACCCTAACTTTCAATCTCAATTTATGGTTCGGAATACCTGAAATTTTTAAAGAATTTAAAAATTCTATTGGAAACATTGATTGTTGTTCTGTAATATTGCCTCCGGATTTACATATTGAATCAGCACTATAAAACACTTGTTCATCCAGATTGATGAGCTGGTCTATCATGTAGTCATTGATATTCTGGCCAACATCATTTGTAGGTGCTAGAATTGCTCTTTCGCCCAAGTATTTAGAATTATTACATTCATCTTTCAGATCAGGATAGGTAGCATATACGATATCTACAATAGGATCATCATTAGATTGAACAATTAAATCAAGTGGTATCTCAATCATTCCTTCACTTTCAATACAACTCAAGTCACCGTCGCCCATTCTTAAGATCCAATTTGCAAAATCTCTTGTAGCAATATCTCCCGTGTTTTGTTCGAGTCTCATATTTTGAGTCATTGTAAAAACAACACAATGCCTCCATAATGAAGATCTGTTAATAGTGGCCTAAACTATTTGCTCTCTTTGACCTTTGGATACAACTGGTAATATTTGACGAAATCACCGCCCAAAACAACTGTCTTCCCTCCAAATGGCTTTTCTGCACTATTTGCATTAGTGAATCGTAAAATATCTCTTAACGAACAATCGACAGCTTCAAAACAATTTCAGTGAGCCATAGGTGCCTTATCCCAAATTATGAGACTTGTTCTTACCATTAACTCTCCAAGTTGAGAGCCCTGTTTAAATGAGCAAGTTGAATTATTTGACAAATTAATTGGTATTTGAAATCTTGAATGAGCTGTTCGACCACCAGGCAATAATAGAGCCGCAATTCCAGATGAAGCAACTGCAAGCACTATCTTCCCTTCAGAACGTAATCGAAATATCAATATTTTCCAAAGATAAGTTTTTCCTGTACCACCATGTCCGTATACAAAGAAGAAACCGCCATTGTAACCATTCACTAATTCAATGATGGAGTCATATATTCTCCTCTGCTCAACATTAAGATTATCAAATAACTTCTTATGCTCCTCCTTTAACCCGATTCTATTATAGTCCAACTCTTCTTGTAGTAATCTGTCATTACTTTCCCCAAGTAATAATACATCTGGATACGACATATTTTCGAAATCTCTTAATGATCTCTCGCTTCTTAACAACAATTGTTCAATTTCATAGAGCGCATAATTTTTTATCTGTATCTCTGTAAGACGTAAATTATCACAGCGAAGCACCCTTCTTTGATGATGAAGAATGTCTTCAGATAATAACTCCCAATTATCAATCCATAATTTATAAGGATCTGCGACCTCACAAAAGATTAATATTGTGACAAACAATTCACGTAGTTGCTTCCCAGATGCCCATTGTGAAGTATAATTTAGAGCTTCATGCCACTCCTTATCATCATCAAGTAAACCAAGGGCATAACATGTCGACTTGTAAGATGGATACAATACGTTATCTATTGTTCTTATTTCTTCGAAAGATCGAGGTCCTTTGACTATATTAAGAAGCATATGTAAATAAAATCGTTCACCACTACCAGGATGTGCGTAATATATTCGACCTACGTATCGTCCTTTCTTTCTCATATTCCATTCCTTGTCTCTATTATTCCAAACCCATTTACATGGAAAATTCGAATATGTTAGATTTCTTGCTTCCTCATACATAGCATTTGTCTTCATCCATTCAGTAAATTTTTTCTTTAAGATATCTGTCGACTGAGTACATTATCCAAGTAACTGGAATCTTCAAATATGATTGACTGCTCATTTTCAAGATGGAAACTTCATCTCTCAACAGTTGGCTCACGATAATGAATGTCAAACTCAAATATTCTCCAACTTGCTTCCGTTGCGGATACATATCTGCAATCAAGATACGTCTTAATCTCATCAATATTAGTAACATGTTGTAATCCTGTAAAATCATCTATATGAAGATTTTCTTTCATAATTAAAGTCGCACGGTCAGGTCCTTTATTGATGTATTTGAATAAATACTTTATAGATCTTGAATGATTGCACCATTCAACATTTATATGTGCTTGATATTTCACCAACAGATCAACATTGTAAGGCACTATAAATCTGTTGTCCAACTTAAGACCATTTTTTTCGATATACATATGAGGATCATCTCTTCTCCTATATACTACAAATCCATCTTCATCAATTGACGTCTCCCTACAAAATCTTTTCGGAAAACTTTTGCTACACTTGCTATTAATCATACAACTTGCTTTTGGATTTAAAATTCCACATGGACCATGAACCATATACTGCTTTACCGTATCGTATGCAATTTTATCTAGGTTAACATCTGGGATCTCTGCGGATATTATTCTATCTATTTGTGATGGAGTTGGATGTTTGTCATCGTAATGCAAAAATAGTAAAATATGTGCATGCGGTAGTCCTCTCTTTTGATACTCAATAGTATAAATAGCTGAAAATAAAAAAATATAAATATAATTAGATCTGCACATACTTCTATAATTTAGGATAGTAATGAATATATAGATGATAAAGAAAATATTACCAGCAAGCACCCTCCTGAAATGTTGCCCATGTTTTAAGTCACGTAGAAGTTGATCGAGTTTAATTTTAAAAACCCTTGTGACTATGTCTGGGCGATCCTCTGCTCTTTGTACAGGATTCTTAGATAGAAAACTTTCAATCTCTGTCCATTTTGCGTTGCGTGTAAATGTTATAAATAAATCAGGATAACCTGCCCACCTACAAATAGCCATTGCATCTTGATAATTCTCAATCATATACCTTAGACTTCCTGTGAAACTCGAAGGTAATACAATTCTCTTTCCAATAGATGCGGGGGTTGTATCTCCTCTAAAAACTGCATCTCTCAATCCACTATATAACTCAACTCTTAATTTACGTTGGTTTCTTCTTACCCACATTAGTCGGGTCTCTTCAATACATGTGTATGCATCAACAACAAATTGTTGAAATAAACGACCGCCATATATTAATCCATGTCCTTCTCGTTCACGTTCTTGCAATCTGTATGCATAATATTCTCTCATGGTAATGAAATCTTTTTTTGTTGATGTACTTCTACCATTAATTCTATGTAAAATACCAAGTCTGAATCCATCTTCCCAGTATGGAAAAAGAAGAGGATACTGTAGTGCCATATACGATGGATGCAACTCATTAATCTTTTCAATCCACCTTCTTTATTTTCGACAACAATATCCCGATGAGCATCCTCAATACCAATATCACCAATAACAATTGCAGCAATCTCAAAACAGCTGGGTAAATTATGTTCCCTTCCATCAGTTGTTCTTGAACTAATAAGACGTAGTCGCATTTGATGAATATTGTTGTCTGAAAAACGGTCTTTTACCATACGAAATACTTTCACCAATTCATTTGTCTGATTAAGCATTTGTACCAATGCAGTAAGAATTGAAGACTCAATATTCTTATTAGAGTGGTTGTGATTCAGTGCACTCATTCGATTCTGTACCTCATTATCAGTGTCATAGAAGTATAATTGTGCATATCGAGGATTAGAACCATCAATTGGATGTAGGGTTCCAATTTTATGATGATTTTGTCCATTAATTCGAAAAATGTATGGACCACCTCCATCATTGATTTTCTTGTCTACATTTCCACCCATTGAAGTCATAGCAAGAACGGCATTATAACTTCGTATTTGTGCCTTGAAGCTTTTAGAATGTGGTCTACCCATAGGACTTATCAGTTCTTTCAATAGAGCAGGTGGCTTCTGAAGTAGAGGTAACATAACTTTACCTTCCATACAACAAAGAGAAAATCTCGGTTGAGTTGGCATCCTTAATTTTATAGTTCTCTCTTCATCCCATAAAATTGCTCCACAATAATCACATTCATAAGATGGATGACCAAAATTCCAAGGTTCTATGAATTTTCCTATAATGTAAAAAACAATATAAACAATAATCATTACTATTAATCCTATGTTTAAAAAATGACTATTATACATTAATTATGCAATTGAGTTGTTTACTTGGAGGTTCGGCAGTTCTTCTACCACTGCTCTGTTCACCATCAACACACATCATTGCTCCACTTCCAATATCGTCCATTACCAATCGTCTTTTTCGTCTTCCAACTACGTCTTCATTTATATCATTTCTACTTTGTTCGTCATCATGAAACATATTTGCTTCACTCCTTTTATCATTAATAATCATTCGTCTTCTACTACGTGTAAGTCTAGTATTTTCCATTTTTAAATTATTCTGAACGAAAAAAATTGTAACACAGTAAAAAATTGAACATGAATACGTCCTTTAAAGAACAATAATTGAACTTAATATAAGTGAATTAATTAAATGAGGAATATATGCATGAGAATGATCACAATGAAACATATGATAAATACATTGAGAACGTACCTGCTAGTCTGTTGAAAGTTTCAAGTGTACTTAAAGTGATGCTTAACAAATGTGATTGCCCCTGTAAAAATAAGTAGAATGATTGTCAACCCACTTATAATGTCAAATTATTTTTTCTTCTCTTACCAAATTAGTTGACAAATGAAAATATTATCTCAAAAACTCTAACTTAGTAGCAAAGATAGATGATGTTTATGACTAAAATCCATTTCGTTTTGCAAATCATCTAATATCAACATATTAATTAAAAAAATTGCAAATCACCAATAAGGCATTTCTGCAGATTTACCAGTTTCATAATGATGAAAGTTGAGAGATTCAATGTGCAGCAAGTAATTAATTGCATGCTTCATGAAAAAATGGTAATGGATTTTCTCGCCCATGAAACCCTAAAAGTAATTAATTTTGCAACTTTTCCTCGATAAGAGTTGACCTCAATTATTTTTTTTTTGAGACAACCGCCACTCCGCTACAGAGTACTAATGGTAAGAATTATACATGACTGGAAATGAGTAATCCTAATATTTTATTTTTTCCATTTCTCAATATAAAATATTGTGTTACAAAAAATTAAGCGCTATTTAATACACCAAGTTTATATATATATATATATATATATATATATATATCTTTGCTATTGAAAATTTGAATCACAGAAGATACAGTAAGTAAAAACAAAAGTTTATATGCATTCTTCCATTAGGTTTTATCTTTTTTGTTTTTTTCATATATTTAGAAATTATTGCCATCAATTTCCCTTTCTAATATTATCATCATTATGAAACTGAATCTCAAAACTTTCATCATTATGAAACTAGTTTCTATGCTTGGCTTGGGCATCACTACTTTTTTACATCCAATTCGTGTTAGGAATTGAAATTATTATCTCAACCCAATACTTGAAGTTAAAAAAAAAAAAAAAACAACCCCATCTACTAAAACAACCAAGTGTGCCACTAAATCCAGAAAAAGATCTTATAATTATGGCTATGTTTTCAATTATAATTTTTTCAATTTTAGCTATGTTTGAAAAACGTTATCTGATAATTAGATAAAAGGCTTGGTAATAATATGGTTGGTTGATAATAAATATACACTTGGTAATCATCTTGATAAAATGCTTAAATAATAATAATAAACTTGGTTGATAAATAATAAATATACATCAATCATCTTTATAAAATGCATAAATATTAAATGATGAATTCTAGATTTATTCTCAGTAGCAAGTGGATATACGGGCCAAAAAGTGTTAAAATGCTTAAATATACATCATCTTGATAAATAATATATTAGAAAGCATTACCAAAGGATTAAAATTGCAAGGCCTGCACCTTCTTCTAAAGTCAAAAACACCTAATCTTTGGCTAAGTTTTCAACCCCACCATAATATTGAATTTCACAATATTGAAATTTATAGGGGTAAAAACCACAAAATCTTTACTTTCTTTGTCTTATCAAGATTCTCCCATATCTACTTATATATGTATATATACATTTTCATAAGCTTACCAATATAAGATTCGGTTTTTCTTTCTCCATACAGATAAATATAATCATTAAGAGCATATTCTACATTGCCATAAGAATAAGACTAAAATATCTTGACCTTTTTATCTTTCCCTCCAACTCCACTTTGTTTACCCCACTAAAATGCAAGGTCTTTCGTGTCTACTTCTACCAAGTTTTCATATCACGTCTCTTTCCAAGCAGATAAAAAATAAGAACCTGAGATAGCAAAAATATTCAATTTTTTTAATACATTTCAATATGAGAATACATCTGGAGATAGATAAACAAACTCATAAATAAACCCATGGCCAAATGATATATATAAAAGAAATGAATAAAATGATATATAACAATAGTTTCTTTTTTTTGGATTGCATTATATGATAAATTATTGTTACCAAATATCTAACAAATTAGAATCTTAAAGCAAGTTCGATCTACAAGTTTAGTATTTCTTAAAAAAAATCTTGAGCAGACTATTCAACAAATCATGGAATGTTTTATGCTATTATGTACTTAGCAACCTAATTCTCACCTGTATTTTGCATTGCAGTAGCATTCTGATGTGTTTCTACCTATATAAAAAAAAAAGTTATTTTCTACATTCCAGGATTTGAGCACTCTTATTTAGTTTATTTGGTGTTATATGGCATTAACTACAAAAGGAAAACTACTAAAATATCAGATCAAGTTTATTTTATTGAGAATTGATAATAAATTATGGCATGCTATAATATATATCAATTTACATATTATCAATTATGCTAAAAAAAATATTAGTCAACATTCCAGGAGTTGAGCACTCTTATTTAGTTAATTTGGTGTCATATGGCATTAACTACAAAAGGAATTGAATTACACATCCCTTTTCATTACTCCTGCATATTTCATAAGCATCTCTTTAAAATGTATGATTTGGGATCCCATTTATTTTCACACATTCCAAACTGCAACCAAACTGAAAATAAAATATGCACATATCATTTTTAATCTCGACTTTAACTCTACTAAAATATGAAGCATAATCTAAACGTTTTATTTCTTATGGAATTTACTTTTATATTTGATGTTGTTGCCTTGTTTTATAATCTCAAAAGATTAGATTTTATAATCTAATAGAACAGTGGTATTAATGGCCTCTTGTATGTTTAAAGTAACGTAAAGCCTCAAAAACACATCCATATATATTCAAAAAAAAAAAATTCTATATCCAGATTTGGAAATAAAATAAAATTAAAACAATAGTAGATTCACAATTGTAAGCATTAAGACTTGATTCATATCATTACCAAACTTTCTATCCAATTATCAGATCAAGTTTTTCAAACATAGTTATAATTGAAAAACTATAGAAATGGCTGTAATATAAAAAGAGAAGCAATGTATTTAGTTTATTGAAAATTTGATAATAAATTATGGCATGCTGTAATATATATCAGTTTACATATCATCAATTATGCTTAAAAAAATATTAGTCAACATTTCAGGAGTTGAGCACTCTTATTTAATTTATTTGGTGTTATCTGGCATTAACTACAAAACGAAGCGATTACACATCCCTTTTCATTACTCCTGCGCATGTCATAAGCATCTCTTTAAAATGTATTTGTGGGATTCCATTTATTTTCACACATTCCAAACTATAACCAAACTGAAAATAAAATATACTCATATCATTTTTAATTTCGACTTTAACTCCACTAAAATATGAAGCATAGTCTGAACTTTTTCTTTCTTATGGAATTTACATTTATATTTGATACTGTTTCCTTATTTTATAATCTCAAAGGATTAAATTTTATAATCTAATAGAATAGGAGTATTAATGGCCTCATCTTGTAAATTGAAAGTAACGTAAAGTCCCAAAAACATTTCCAAAAAAATAATTCTATATCCAGATTTGGAAATAAAATAAAATTAAAACAATAGTATACTCACAATTGTAAGCATTAAGACTTCATCCATATCATTACAAAAATTCAATCCAATTATCAGATCAAGTTATTTTATAATCTGAAAAGTTTAAATTTTATAATCTAACAGAACATGAATATTAATGGCCTCATATTGTATATTCAAAGTAACGTAAAGCCCAAAAAACACATAAAAAAAAGACTTCTATATCCAGATTTGGAAATAAAATAAAATAAAAAAATAATAGACTAACAATTGTAGGCATTAAGACTTCATCCATATCATTACAAAAATTCTATCAAATTATCAAATCAAGTTATTTTATAATCAGAAAAGATTAAGTTTTATAATCTAATAGAACATGGGTATTAATGGTCTCATCTTGTATATTGAAAGTAACATAAAGTCCCAAAAACACATCCAAATTGATCAATTTGGTGTTATTTGAGAAGTATTCACTTCTCCACGAGATAAACAACGCGTTAACCCGAACTTTGTGAATTTGTTGGGAGGACCACTGAGGTCCTCGACGTTGTTTACATTACTTGCACAATATATTGTTGATCTTGTTGAAGTTTGGGGGTTGGCTACCATTCAACGGTAGAGGACCCAAGGTCGGAAGGTGCAAGAGGGGTTGTCCATCCTCAAATGTGGGCAACTCAAGGTTGGACTTGTGAGACCGTGCAAGCTCCCAAGCACAACCTATCATTGCCGAAAATTCCAAACTCCCCAAATAGTGATTTTGTTGCAACACCGAGTCCAAGACAGTTGCAAGACAGTGTGCAAGCATGAGCCGTGTAGGACCTAGCCACGAGGGTTAAGAGAGTTCCAACCGAGAACAAATCGATGCTTTAGCGGATCAAACCGAGAAGATCAACAAGACCCTTGATGAAATGAACACCAACATTGCCAATTTGGTCATGACAATGAATACTCAAACTCGTGAATCCTTGGAGCACCGTAGAAGTATTGAAGCTTTGCAACAGGAGACACAAGCACATCATGAGAGAGTTGCAAGAAGAGAAGCCCCGAGGTATGATGATGAGTATTATGTAGAGGACACCGACCCAAGTGTGTATGATAGTATGCGTGATCCTCCAAGACGCATATATCGACAAGCCGGTCGTGTGGAGAATTCTCATGTAGTCGTTGAAAGATGGCTACGAGATGGTGGTGATAGACCAAGAAGTCCGAGCAATGTGAGAGAGCCACAAGATGCAATGATGGATCCACCTAGGTATGAACCACCTCAAAATGAGAGGCGAGACATACCCTATTATGGAGAGCATAATATGGGCGAGCAAGAAGTAAATCAAGGAGGAGCACATGCCCAACATGATCGAGCATCAATAGGGCGCCATCAACATGGAGAAAGAGGCCAAGAAGGGGGAAACCGGGCTTATGACCGGGGACTCCGAAGACCAAATGTAGAATTCCCAAGATTCAACGGGGGAGATCTTTATGAGTGGTTGGATAAAGTGGATCACTTTTTCCACACATATGAAGTCTCGAGGAATGAGATGGTGCCAACCGCTTGCTATTATCTTGATGACAAGGCGAGTAAGTGGTGGAGATGGATCCGTGACTAATATGACAAAGAGAGAAGAAGAATGGGATGGACCGCATTTGAGAGGAAATTTCTTCTCCAATTCGGCCCCTCACCTACCATCAACCACCATGGCCAACTTGCTAAGCTCAAGCAAGAAGGCAAAGTGAAGACTTATGTGGAAGATTTCCGACAACTCCAAACTATGGTTCGGGGTTGGTCCGAGGAGGCACTAGTGGGAACCTTTGTAGACGGATTGAAGCCATGGTTGGCCAAGGAAGTGAAGCTAAGGCAGCCCACAAGAATCCAAGAGGCCATGAGGATGGCCGAGATTTATGAAGAAAGTTTCTCTTTGGAGAAATGCCCATCCAAAGATGTGGGGAGCAAAACCATCAACCCTTTGCAAACCAAATCATCTTGGAAGTGTAAAGAGATCAATGAAGGGACCTCAAAACAGAAGCCTAATGAAGTGAAGAGATTGTCAATGGAAGAGGTCCAAGAGAGAATCAAGAAAGGCCTATGTTTCAAGTGTGGAGAAAAATGGGACCGTGAGCACAAGTGTAGTTCGGCTAAAGCTTATGTGATGATTGATGAAGATGCAATTGAGGAAGCTACAAGCCAAGAAGAAGAAGTGGTAGAGGCCGAATCCTTGGAGGAGGAGGAGGAGGCCGAAATCTCTCTTCATGCCACGTCCGGGGTCTCAACACCCACTTCCATGAGGGTCATGGCATGGATAGAGAAAAATGAAGTTTCCTTGTTAGTGGATAGTGGGTCTACCCACAATTTCATCAACACAAATTTGGTGCACAAAATGGGACTAAGGCCGAACACCATTCCACCCTTTGAAGTAAAGATAGCCAATGGTGACAAGCTTAAGTGTGAAGCCATTGTGAAAGAAGTGAAGATCAATGTGCAAGGTGTAAGAATTAGCGCCGACTTGCATGTGTTGGCATTAGTTGGATTAGACCTTGTGTTGGGCAATGCTTGGCTCAAAAGTGCGGGAAAAGTCTTGAATGACTATGAGGAGATGACAATGGAGTTCAAGGTGGGAACTAAGAAACACACGTGGGTAGCTTTGAACCCTAGTGACATTCGGCCATGTGAGGCCATAGCATTTGAGAAACTTTGTAAAAGTGGAGCTAAGTGTTTTGCCATTGTGTTGGCAAGAGAGGGATCGGTTTGTGACCTAGAGAAAAAAGTTGATGAAGACCATCAAGATGAGATGGCCTTGCTACCTGAAGAAGTCCAAGAGGTTCTCAAAGATCACAAGAGAGTGTTGGAGGTACCTACCTCCTTGCCACCCAACCGGCCCTTCAACCATAAAATTGTGTTGGTTGATGAAAGCAAGCTAGTCAATGTTCCCCCATACCGTTATGCACACTTTCTAAAAGAAGAGATAGAAAGACAAGTGGAAGAGATGTTGAAGGAGGGATTGATCCGAGCTAGCACTAGCCCTTTTTCTTCACCTGTCCTCTTGGTGAAAAAGAAAGATGGCGCTTGGAAATTTTGCATAGGTTACCAAGCCTTGAATGAGGCGACAGTGAAAGACAGATTTCCCATACCCACAGTAGATGAGATGTTAGATGAGCTACATGGGGCGTGTATCTTTTCCAAACTTGACTTGAGAGCAGGGTACCATCAGATCAGGATGAAAGAAGAAGACTTGCATAAGACTGCTTTCAGGACACATTCAGGGCACTACGAGTATTTGGTGATGCCCTTTGGGCCATGCAATGCACCATCTACTTTTCAGGTGGCAATGAACACCATATTCAGGCCATTGTTGAGGAAATTCGTGTTGGTGTTTTTTGATGATATCTTGGTCTACTCCAAATCCGTGGAAGAGCACAAAGAGCACTTGGGGGTGGTATTGAGGATCTTAGAGGAACATCACTTTTTCATAAAAGCGTCAAAATGTACCTTTATGGAGAAAGAACTTGAGTATTTAGGCCACTTTATTTCAGGAGAGGGCGTGAAGGTTGATCAAAGGAAGATAGAGGCAATGGTGGATTGGCCATTGCCTAAGGATGTTTCGGCCATGAGAGGATTTTTGGGGCTCACAGGTTACTATAGGAGATTTGTGAAGAATTATGGCCTCATTGCCAAGCCTCTTACCTCTCTTTTGAAAAAAGACAACTTCGAATGGACTCTAGAAGCTCGGGAAGCATTTGAAGACCTGAAGAGAGCTATGACCCAGACACCAGTACTAGCCTTACCCAACTTTGAGAAGCCGTTTGAGGTGTATACTGATGCGAGCAGTGGTGGCATAGGGGCGGTATTGGTGCAGGATAGAAGACCTATAGCTTTTATCTCCAAAGCTCTAAGGCCGATGAAGAAGACTTGGAGTGCATATGCCAGGGAGATGCTAGCCATTGTCCATGCAGTAAAGATATGGCGACCCTACCTTCTAGGTCGCAAATTCACCATTGTAACAGACCAGCAAGCCCTGAGACACTTGATGAAGCAAAAAATAGTGACCCCCGAGCAACATAAGTTTTTGGTGAAGCTACTTGGGTTTGAGTACGAGATCATATATCAGCCAGGCAAGGAGAACCGAGTGGCGGATACACTGAGTAGACGTGAGGGGAGCCCACAGTTGGAGACTAGTCAGGGGAGGGATGATATTGATGACAGGGAGTCGAGCGACTCACATGAGATCCTTGAGGGCAAGGATGTGCTCGAAGGGGGGGGGGGAATGTTAGAACCGCTAGGAGAGTCGCTCAAGGTCGAGCCCTGACTCAGGTCTTGGAGGGCCAGGACAGTTCCCTGGCTAGCCTGCAGGCATGCCTTGGCTTAGGCCTTAACACGAAGCAGGTGTCCAGCGAGGCTACTGGCCATGCACAGTGCAGGCGCACAGCCCGGCGTGTGCCTAGGCGCGCCCCACAGCGCATTCACCTGCGCACACGCGTGTGCGTGCATCACTGCGCCCCACAGCCCCACTTAGCGAGGTTAGTGGCGTGTCTTCACAGGCACGTCATCCAGCACGCCGCACCAGCCTGCGCTTTGCAGAGCAGGCTAGTGGCATGCACACCATGCATGCCATCCAGCACGCGGCACCAGCCCGCGCCTTGCAGAGTAGGCTAGTGACATGCACACCATGCATGCCATGCAGCCCGCGCCCAGACCATCAGCTTGGGCCATGCATGTACACCACCCCGGCATTCAGCCCGGGCCATGCAGGAGCACCGCCCAAGCACCTTGACTGGGCAGCACCAGAGCACCGTGACTTGACCCTGTGCCTATCACCAGGACCATGCATGACTCATTGCCATGACCACCATCAGTTGGCCTTGCACAGAGCCATGCCCCGCGCGCCACCAGGCGCCATGCAGCGAGACAGCACGATACAAGCCTGACCGTGGATGAAGCATCACACTAGCCCACCTTGGGCCAATTAGACCCCACGGCCACACATGCTAAATGGCGCCTCCCTCACTTCATTTTTATGTTATTTTTATTATTTTATTGTTTGGTTAATTTGGTAATTAGCTATTTATAATAAGGGACCTATTGGCGGTTTCCAAGTTGTAAGACTCTTTAAATAGGCTTTCTAGGGTTCATTTGAGGGATCTTTTGACAAATTGAGAATTAGACTTTTGCTCTTGGAAAAGAGTTAGGCCGACCACAAGCTTTGTGGTTTGGATTTCGATGCTTAGCACTTGGGCTTCCCTAGAGTGCAATTCGTGAATCCCTTTGGAAGAGGATCATCGTGCAATTCGTGAATCGGTGATCCACATCTATCCTTTTATTTGTTTTCATTTTTATTTATAAAAATCTTGAGGTAATTCATAAATATTGTTTCAGTTTTGGAGTGAGTGTGTTGAGTGATTTTCATGTTTTTGTGTTCTTAAGTGGTTTGTTGATTGTTGAGTAATTTTGTATTTGTGAGGCCAAATCTACACCACTTGTGAATTTAAGAATTTGTGTGTGTGTCCATAGAGGAATTCAAAATCCTCCTCCATAGGGAGATTCAGATTGCTCATGTGAGTGAGAGTGAGTGCGTGATTGATTGAAGGAAGTTGAAGACTTGGAGCCTTGTGTGTGTGCCGAATCCTCTTGGTCTCTTGAAGGAGTTGGCTTGTTCATCTAGGGTCTTTTGTTCAATCATCATTTGGTTGTTCAATTGATCAATTTGGTGTTCATTTTGCCCCATAGTAGCCACGGCATCAAGCTCCCCCAAGCCCTAGAGCCACACGGCATAGTGCATGAAACCCTAACCTAAACACTAGTTCATTTTGCCCTTTACCCTAGCCGGCCATTTAACCCCATCCTCTCCTATATTTCCTCACTTAAATCCACCTCATCCCTCAATCCAAAAATAACCAATTTCGTACCCCCCAAACCCTAGCATGACCGGCCACCCATTGGATTTGAATTCAAATTGATTCAAATTCAAATCACACCAAAATCCCTACAAAATCTCATTCGGCTATCCTCCCTCCACCTTAGCAGAAATTCCTTTGCCACATCATTTAAATTGCCACCTCATACTCTTATTTGATTGGTCATCAAGTGAAGAAGAGAACCGATCAAATTCCTGCCCATCACCTAAGCAACTTCAGCCAACACATAAGCCCTAGGTGCCGCCCACTTCAAATGGCTATAAGCCATATTCCTACTTTTTAGGACTTATCCAAAACCATTCAAAACCCTAGAATCCTAACCCTAATTGCATGTACCGAAAACCCTAGCCTCCCATAAGCCATGTTCGGCCACCTAAAACCCTAAACAAACCCCATTTTGCCTAAACACAACCTAGCCTAGCCGAACCCACAAAACACCCCATTGCCGCGCATCACCTTTGCACCATACCTAGTCCATTAACCTCACATTCAACCTTAACTCCACTCAATCCTAACCTCACTTAACCCTTTCCCTCACCTATATTTCCCTTCCCAAGCATTAGAGTCTAACTCGGTCGTTGGAGGGAACAAACCGTGCAAGGAGGAACCCTTCAGGTGATCGGCCGGCCACAAGCATTGTGGTTTGGATTTCGGTGCTTAGCACTTGGGCTTCCCTAGGGTGCAATTCGTGAATCCCTTTGGAAGAGGATCATCGTGTAATTCGTGAATCGGTGATCCACATCTATCCTTTTATTTGTTTTTCATTTTTATTTATAAAAATCTTGAGGTAATACATAAAGAGTGTTTCGGTTTTGGAGTGAGTGTGTTGAGTGATTTTCATGTCTTTGTGTTCTTAAGTGGTTTGTTGATTGTTGAGTGATTTTGTGTTTGTGAGGCCAAATCCACACCACTTGTGGATTTGAGAATTTGTGTGTGTGTCCATAGAGGAATTCGAAATCCTCCTCCATAGGGAGATTCGAATTGCTCATGTGAGTGAGAGTGAGTGTGTGATTGATTGAATGAAGTTGAAGACTTGGAGCCTTGTGTGTGTGCCGAATCCTCTTGGTCTCTTGAAGGAGTGGGCTTGTTCATCATGGGTCTTTTGTTCAATCATCATTTGGTTGTTCAATTGATCAATTTGGTGTTCATTTTGCCCCATAGCAGCCACGGCATCAAGCTCCCCCAAGCCCTAGAGCCACACGGCATAGTGCATGAAACCCTAACCTAAACACTAGTCCATTTTGCCCTTTACCCTAGCCGGCCATTTAATCCCATCCTCTCCTATATTTCCTCACTTAAATCCACCTCATCCCTCATCCAAAAACAACCAATTTCGTGCCCCCCAAACCCTAGCATGACCGGCCACCCATTGGATTTGAATTCAAATTGATTCAAATTCAAATCACACCAAAATCCCTACAAAATCTCATTCGGCTATCCTCCCTCCACCCTAGCCGAAATTCCTTTGCCACATCATTTAAATTGCCACCTCATACTCTTATTTGATTGGTCATCAAGTGAAGAAGAGAACCGATCAAATTCCTCCCCATCACCCAAGCAACTTCGGCCAACACATAAGCCTTAGGTGCCGCTCACTTCAAATGGCTATAAGCCATGTTCCTACTTTTTAGGACTTATCCAAAACCATTCAAAACCCTAGAATCCTAACCCTAATTGCATGTGTCGAAAACCCTAGCCTCCCATAAGCCATGTTCGGCCACCCAAAAATTCTATCTAAACATTAAGACTTGATCCATATCATTACAAAAATTCTATCTAATTATCAGATCAAGTTTTTCAAACATAGCCATAGTTGAAAAACTATAAAAATGGCTGTAATATAGAAAGAGAACAGGGGTAATATGTTCTATTAATAACTTGATCTGATGCTTACAATTGTAATGACTGAAGTTGTTGTGTATGTAATATGTTCTATTAGGCCATTAAGTTGTTTTAGTAGATACGATTGTTTTGTTTTTTACTTCAAGTATCGGGTTGAGATAATCATTTCAAGTATCAGATCAAGTTATTTTATAATCTCAAAAGATTAAATTTTACATTCTAATAGAACAGGGGTAACGTAAAGTCCCAAAAACACGTCTAAAAAAAGAATTCTATATCCAGATTTGGAAATAAAATAAAATTAAAAAAATAATAGACTTACAATTGTGAGCATTAAGACTTCATTCATATCATTACAAAAATTCTATCCAATTATTAGATCAAGTTATTTTATAATTTGAAAAGATTAAATTTTATAATATAATAGAACATGGGTATTAATGGCCTCATCTTGTATATTCAAAATAACGTAAAGTCCCAAAAACACATCCAAAAAAGAATTCTATATCCAGATTTGGAAATAAAATAAAATTAAAGCAATAGTAGACTCACAATTGTAAGCATTAAGACGTCATCCATATGATTACAAAAATTCTATCCAATTATCAAATCAAGTTATTTTATAATTTGAGAAGATTAAATTTTATAATCTAATATAATAGGGGTATTAATGGCCTCTTCTTGTATATTCAAAATAACGTAAAGTCCCAAAAACACATCCAAAAAAAGAATTCTATATCCAGTTTGGAAATAAAATAAAATTAAAACAATAGTAGACTCACAATTATAAGCATTAAGACTTCATCCATATCATTACAAAAATTTTATCCAATTATTAGATCAAGTTTTTCAAACATAACCATAATTGAAAAACTATAAAAATGATTGTAATATAGAAGAGAACATGGGTAATATATTCCATTAATAACTTGATCTGATGCTTATAATTGTAATGACTGAAGTTGTTGTGTATGTAATATGTTCTATTAGGCCATTAAGTTGTTTTAGTAGGAAGGGTTGTTTTGTTTTTTACTTCAAGTATCGGGTTGAGATAATCATTTCGAGTATCAGATCAAGTTATTTTATAATCTCAAAAGATTAAATTTTACAATCTAATAGAACAGGTGTAACGTAAAGTCCCAAAAACACATCCAAAAAAAGAATTATATATCCAGATTTGGAAATAAAATAAAATTATTACAATAGTAGACTCACAATTATAAGCATTAAGACTTCATCCATATCATTACAAATATTCTATCCAATTACCAGATCAAGTTATTTTATAATCTGAAAACATTAAATTTTATAATCTAATAGAACATGGGTATTAATGGCCTCATCTTGTAATTTGAAAGTAACGTAAAGTCCCAAAAACACATCAAAAAAAAGAATTCTATATCCAGATTTAGAAATAAAATAAAATTAAAACAATAATAGACTCACAATTGTAAGCATTAAGACTTCATCCATATCATTACAAAAATTTTATCCAATTATCAGATCAAGTTTTTCAAACATAGCCATAATTGAAAAACTATAAAAATGGCGGTAATATAGAAAGAGAGCAGGGGTAATATGTTCCATTAATAACTTGATCTGATGCTTACAATTGTACTGACTGAAGTTGTCATGTATGTAATATGTTCTATTAGGCCATTAAGTTGTTTTAGTAGATGCGGTTGTTTTGTTTTTTACTTCAAGTATCGGGTTAAGATAATCATTTCAAGTATCAAATCAAGTTATTTTATAATCTCAAAAGATTAAATTTTACAATCTAATAGAACAGGGGTAATGTAAAGTCCCAAAAACACATCCAAAAAAAGAATTCTATATCCAGATTTGGAAATAAAATAAAATTAAAAAAATAGTAGACTCATAATTATAAGCATTAAAACTTCATCCATATCATTACAAAAATTCTATCCAATTATCAGATCAAGTTATCTTATAATCTGAAAACATTAAATTTTATAATCTAATAGAACATGGGTATTAATGGCCTCATCTTGTATATTTAAAGTAACATAAAGTCCCAAAAACACATCCAAAAAAAGAATTCTATAGCCAGATTTGGGAATAAAATAAAATTAAAACAATAGTAGACTCACAATTTTAAGCATTAAGACTTCATCTATATCATTACAAAAATTCTATCTAATTATCAGATCAAGTTTTTCAAACATAGTCATAATTGAAAAACTATAAAAATGACTGTAATATAGAAAGAGAACAGGGGTAATATGTTCCATTAATAACTTGATCTGATGCTTACAATTGTAATGACCGAAGTTGTCGTGTATGTAATATTTTCTATTAGGCCATTAAGTTGTTTTAGTAGATAGGGTTGTTTTGTTTTTTACTTGAAGTATCGGGTTGAGATAATTATTTCAAGTATCAGATCAAGTTATTTTATAATCTCAAAAGATTAAATTTTACAATCTAATAGAACAGGAGTATTAATGGCCTCATCTTGTATATTCAAAGTAACGTAAAGTCCCAAAAACACATCCAAAAAAAGAATTCTATATCCAGATTTGGAAATAAAATAAAATTAAAACAATAGTGGACTCACAATTTTAAACATTAAGACTTCATCTATATCATTACAAAAATTCTATCCAATTATCAGATCAAGTTTTTCAAACATAGCCATAATTGAAAAACTATAAAAATGACTGTAACATAGAAAGAGAACAGGGGTAATATGTTCCATTAATAACTTGATCTAAACTTACAATTGTAATGATTGAAGTTATCGTATATGTAATATGTTCTATTAGGCCATTAAGTTGTTTTAGTAGATGGGGTTGTTTTGTTTTTTACTTCAAGTATCGGGTTGAGATAATCATTTCAAGTATCAGATAAAGTTTTTTTATAATCTCAAAAGATTAAATTTTACAATCTAATAGAACAGGGGTATTAATGGCCTCATCTTGTATATTCAAAATAACGTAAAGTCCAAAAAACACATCCAAAAAAATAATTCTATATCCTAATTTGGAAATAAAAAAAAAAATTAAAACAATAGTATACTCACAATTGTAAGCATTAAGACTTCATCTATATCATTATAAAAATTCTATCTAATTATCAGATCAAGTTTTTCAAACATAGCCATAATTGACAAACTATAAAAATGGTTGTAATATAGAAAGAGAAGCAATGTATTTAGTTTATTCAAAATTGATAATAAATTATGGCATGCTGCAATATATCAGTTTACATATCATCAATTATGCTAAAAAAAATATTAATGCAGATGATGAATGGAGTATATTATCAAATCAAGATTTTCAACATAGCCAGAAAATTGAAATGGCTCTTTCAGATTTTCATTAGCACAATTAATCAAACTGAAGCATTAGCAGAATCTCAAAAATACATTTATACAAATATGCTCCTCCGTTAAAAGGGAGAGAAAATTATCATCTACAACCAAGCAAACGAAAAAATAATTCATTTTGTAAAACAGTAAATCACTAACTAGTGCAATTTAGATGAGGCAACGACAATTCCACAACCAATGCATAGTTACAGCAATATAGAAGGGCTTCATGCAATTGAGTGAGAGCCTCCAAAGAAAAAAAATTCCCATGGATTAACTGTTTGTTGCATAAATGAAAAAGTTTTAGATCAAACATAAATGAAATAGCATTATAAGGAAAATACTAAATTAATTGGCCGTTCCTTACCAGTGTTAGAAGGATTCAAAAAAACTAAATTGACTGTTAGCAAGTACGAACGATGGTTTAAAGAAAGTGAGAGTGAGAGAGAGAGCGAGAGGAGAAGAAAGTGAGAAAAGAAACTACTTTTTCGAAATTAATACGGTTAGAGCGGTTTTTATTTTTAAATTGCTACCGCTTCACATGCACCATGTAAAATACATTTATGAGAGTGTTTCGAAATTTCTTCTAAAAATGTTCCTATAAAAAAAAATAATTAAAAACCTTATTTTCCAGTCGGTTATTTTATCAAACACTTGGATGGCATTGGTTGGTTCCCATTGGAACACTGCTTCAAAGGAAAATACGACGTCGTGTCTTCCAACTTCATGGAGTAAACTTCCAAAACCCTTCACAACATCTCCAATTCTTTCACCGGAAGAAGAGAAAAAAAAAATAAAAGCAGTGTGATTACCTTAACAAATTCAGTCACTGACAGGAAACACGAACAAACCCACTCGGCAAATTTCCCGTGCCCCAGCTCTTTTTCTTTCCAAACCCAATCGGTGACAAAAAGGGGAAAACCCAGTTGGCAAAATCCTTCAAAACTGTTGGGTCTAACGATGGGTTGCGAAAATGTGTGTGCAGAGATGAGTTTCTTGTGGGAATCTCGAAAGTGTAAGTGCAGAGAAGAGTTTCAAAACTTACTTCTTACATAACTCCGACTGAGAGGTTTTAACTATGGTTTTACTGGGTCTAATAAAGTGGAAACGATAGCATGTTAAATCACTAACGTGTCTCAATCGGTAGCGTGTAACTCGATAGAGTGCAGCCATAGTTATGGTAATAGACGTAATTGTGATAAGAGCAACTTTTTTTTTTATTTATTTTTTTTATATTTTACTGGCTCTAATAACGGGAATCAACTTATTCTACTTTATATTTTACTGGATCAACTTATTATCTTTTATATTTTGGTATACACTTTTTATATTTTACTGGATTAACTTATTATCTCAAGTGGTAGTGTGTAAATGAATAAAGTAACAACGGTAAACTAATTGAGCGAGTTTTACGGTTTAACCAACTTCCGTAATTTTTAATTAACCAACTTCCGATTTTTACGGTTTGTTTGACACATAAGCATAAGTGATTCCGCTTTTATATATATAAATAGATATGTTGATCAGCTGTGGTATCGACCTTTTAATTTACCCGCCCGGGGAAACTTCAACAATCTAGATGATCGTAAACACAGCTGTTGCATTAGAAAGCGGTACAAGACATTATTACATTTGAGCCAGCTTTTACAAAAGCCCAATTTTCTAACAGGCCTGGTACTGTCTTGTTAAGGGGAAAACAAAAAACAAAAAGCAGTCGTCCTAAGCTGCAGGTATACGAAAAATTCTAATTGGGCAATATATAATTATATTAAGGAATCGGTCATGATATTGGAAGAGCAAAAGAATAGGTCACGCGAAGAGAATCCCATCATGACGATATGTAAAACTACTTGCAAATTAGAATGCAAGCGAATGTATATTATATGGCTCCGGAGAGATATTTCATGTGTTGGAGGGCTCATTAAGTCTGAGACTTTAAAAATTGGGGTTAGTCTGTGTTAAAGCGCAAGCCCAAGTTGAACTTACGGACCTGTGTTAAATAATATAGTGAACAGATAAAGCCTCTGCTAGTTGATCAGGGAGGTTATCCTACTAATTTATTCAAGGATTATTCAAAATAAACTATGGGCTGGTCAGTCATTATCATCACCTTCATAGTTTTATAAATAACAACTAACGGTACATATTTAAGATTCATTCATATACTTATATTGAGATCACTTTTGATCTCTAACTTACGCAATATCAGAATTCCACTGAACATTCTGTGCCGCCATCTCATTTATTGTAAGTTATTCATATAGTTGGAGGTGTGAAATATATCATTAACAATATATAAACATATATATATATATACATATTAATATCTTCTCCAATTATATATATATATATAATTAATAGAAATATTGGATTGTCAAATCTGGAAAGATCAACCAAAACTTACAACTGCACAAATAATTGAAAAATACTCAAGAGTACTGTACCAATTCAATTGTAATATATGCACGTACGTATGTAAGATCGAACTTGGAATAACATATAAAATTAAACCTCGTACGAATCAAGCTAGCTAAAAAAATGAGTACATGCATGGGTGGATCTGATTTGTTAACTAACCAGCTACATACGTACGTGCCCATGCACTCTTCATCTTATAATTAAGATGCTGATCGATCGGGTCAAGTTAGATGCATTATTAATAGTAGTACTAGTACGCTAATACTAGTACTGATCATCAATATTGGCTAAGTATGGAGTACTGGAATTGTATTCATGACACTTGACAACAATCTTTGGTTTAATTTATTTGGTTATCACATGGATGCAGAAGAAATGACTGATTGAGATATGCTGGATGAGACGGTTGAGATCACTAATTGAGACAGTTATTGGTTCAAATTCGGAAGATTATCAGAAGAAATTTTCTCTGTCATTCTATCGTTTTGGATAAACAGATACTGAATCAATGAGAAATGTAAGATTTTTCTTTGAGTATTTGATAAGTGAAAATAGTCTTTTAAACAGCAACTCAAAGATTTCAAATATCGATAATATTTCATTTGTCAATAATATCAAGCGGATTTCAAATCTCTACACCGAGACGATAAAGTTAAGCCTTAACCTTTGCAGCTTTTGTCGGACACGGGTGGCTCCAATTATTTAACTCTCTACAGTTTCTACTAAAACACCGTTTTATTTGATTATTAGTTATTGCGGGAAGAAATCTCACTGAAACCAATTGCGGTTTCTTTTTAATGATGCCAAAAAGGGGAGAAGTCTTATACTAGTATTATACTACCTTGTTATATATGCTAGAACTATGTTTATATTTTACGTGAAAAACTAATGCATATTTTCAGGGGGAGCGTAAGTATTAATGCAGGTCGCAGATTTCTACTAAATATTTCTTATCATAAAAAATGGAGAGATTGTTGAATCCAAGGTTCAAGTCTAGTATATACGTATAGATTTTGATGATAACAAATAAATTCAAAAACTCAAACTCAAGTTGTCTACGCATAAAGGGAGCTAAGCACATCAAGAAGTTAAGTATGAGCAAGAAGAAGAAGAAGTCTACAAATGAAACTCATAAAGTAATTTTGTACATCTTTTGATAAAATTTGAAATTGGATTAAAGTTCAAAATTAATTTTCTCTTACAAAGTATCAAATTTCTTTTTTACATGTGCATGACATATGCATGACATCATTGAAAACTTTAAAATTCAAAAATTATATTTTACATGTGCATGACATATGCAATGACATCATCAAAATGTTTAAATTCAAAAATTATATTTCACATGTGCTTAACATATATAATGACATCATCAAAATTTGAAATTTGAATTTAGAAGATGATTGAGTGTCATCTTTTGACATGTGCATGTGTTGTTTGAATTTTTTGAAATATGAATGATGTTGTCTTGAAAAGAGATGCTTTTATTTGAATATTTTGAAATATAAATGATGTTTTCACAGTTGTTAAAATTTGAAATTGAAGACCCATTTTGCCTACAAATAACTCACTTGAGTTTTGCAAAATCACAACAATAAGAGCCTACACATCAATTGTAAAATTTTACATCATTCTTTCAAAACCTTCATTTTTTCTTCTCAAGTTTTGTGCCTCAATCTTTGTTTATTTTAAGAAAGATATAAGTTGTGTTGTATTGTTCTTATTTCACTCATTAATGAGTGTATTCTGATAATTTACCGACTATCAGCTCTTGTATCAGTAAGAGAGTGCATATAACCCGTGTGTGTGTAGAAGGTATTCTACACAGAGAATAATTGAATCACCAAGTGTGAGGTGATTGCAAGTGTAAATGGTGTTCTATACAGATTCTTTATAGCGGTATTGCTCAAAGGTGTAATAGATTTCTATCTCTACTTGAAAGAGATTGAATAGTGAATTTGAGAATCCTTAAGGGGTAGCTTGAGACGAGGATGTAGGCAGTGAGACTGAATTTCATTTAAATAGTGAGTTTGCTTCTTCTTACCCTTACTCTTTATATTTCCTGCTGTTTCGTTTCGTTTCGTTTATATTTTATATTATGTATTTGATTTATAAGTATTAATTTTTTAATATAACCCAATTCACCACCCTCTTATGTTAGTCATCTGGGCAACAACAGTAATCCAAAGCGATTGAGTCCCATTAACCATGTTCTAGGTAATCTTACTGAGGAAGGCCTGATTAAAGTTTGAAGTGAGCCTGATGCCAAGACCACCCAAAGCTTTGGGTGAATAGATAGATTTCTAAGATTTGGGAGTAAAATAATGAACTTTATTAGGATTGGAACCCCACAAAAAATGTATAAGGATTTGATCAATTCTTTTGGAGACGGTCTTAGGAATCCAGAGAGTAGACATGACATACACGGGCATAGCATTCGCCACCGATTTGATTAAAGTAGTCCTCCCAGCTTGAGATAAAAGCTTTGTTTTCCACATAGCCACTCTGTTAGAAATGTTGGTTAAAAGATCGTCAAAAAGAACTTTTTTGGAAGTGCTGAAGGTAAAAGGAAGTTCCAAGTATTTGATTTGAGGGGGAGCAATTTTAAACCCCATCATATCCTTAAGACATCTTTTGACATAGAAGGGGGTGTTATTACTAAATTGAACCGGAAGAATGAACTTTTTGACCCATCATTGAGAGTCTTGTTCCAGACATAAGGCAAAAGATAAGGTGATTAGGGTATTCATAACCCCAAACAGAAGTAAGTCATTAGCGAAAAGAGGGTGGGTAAGCTTAGGCCCCCCTCGACTGACACTAAGACCTTTGAGGGCACCCATAGCTTCTCTCTTAGCGATTAGCCTAGAAAGATATTCTGAAGCAATAATGAATAGGAAAGGGGACAGGGGGGACATGGGGTCTCCTTGCTTAAGACCACGAGTAGGCTGGATATAGCCTTTATGATACTCATTAACAATAATAGAGTAAGTGGGGGTGAAGATGCATTCCTTGATCCAGTTCACCCAAGTGGAGGAGAAACAAAAGCACAAAAGAATTTTGAGGATAAAACTTCATTTCATGTAGTCAAAGGCTTTTCCATATCAATTTTAATGGCCATAGAGTAACTATTACCTTTTTTTCTCTTAAGATGGTGGAAGATTTCATGAGTAATGATTAAGTTTTCTTGAATTTGTCTATCTGGAACAAAAGCAGTCTAATGAGGGAAAATGATTTTTCCCAGCACAATCTTGAGACGATTTGCTAGAATTTTGGAGATGAGCTTATAACAAACGTTGGTCAGACTGATGGGTCTAAATTGATGGATTGTATTAGGATTATGGATTTTGGGAATGAGAGTGATATGAGTGTGATTCAGCTCTTTGAGAAGCTGACCATGAATGAATAAGTTTTAAACAGAATTAACCACTTCATTCTTAACAATATCCCGATAATGCTTATAAAACAAACTAGTAAACCTATCTGGTCCTGGGGCCTTTGAAGAAGGGGTACTTCTAAGAGTGTTCCAAATTTCAGTTTTCGAGGGAATCTAATCAAGGAGAGAGATATCATGGTCATCAATCATAGAAGGAAATAGATCATTAATCTCCTTAGGAAGAATATGATTGGAAGATGCATAAGTATGAGATAAATGGTCAAGGATTTCCTTTTCAATATCCTCCCTCTTAGTAACCCAATGATGGGGATTGGTACGGAGACACTCAATGGACTTTCTCCTTCTACGCAAATTAGTACTCATGTGGAAAAATTTTGTATTAAGGTCGGTGGTAGTGAACCATTGGATTCTAGACTTTTGCTTCCAATGAATCTTTTTATTTTTTTAACATATCATTGAGATTAGCTTTAAGGACCAGCTCTCTTTCCTTATCCAAGGAAGAATCAGTTGAGTTTGAAGGGAGGAAAGGAAATAGGTTAGTTCTTTAATCTTAGTCTGAATGTTGTCCAAAACAGGTTCTATTCCAATTCTTGAGAGCGTGTTTGACCTATTTTAATTTCCTGGTAAGAATATAGGCAGAGGAACCAATTTTTGGAACATTCCATGCCTGTTGGACAACAAGCTGACAAGTGGGGTCTCTCATCCAAAACCCCTTAAAAGTGAAATGTTTAAAATGATATTGATTCTCCATGGTGTCAAGAAGAATAGGAGCATGGTCAGAAGTGTGGATAGGTAGGTGAGTCACAGTAGAGTTTGGGAAAAAAGTCGTCCAAAGGTAATTAGCAGTACCTCTGTCCAGCCTCTCCTTAATATTATCTAGACCCCTCCTATTATCGTTCCAAGTGAACTTAGGGCCACAGAAGCCTAGATCAATCATACCATTATCATCAATGAACTTAGAGAGACTAGAATTCAAAGAGGTGGTAGCAAATGGCTTCCCCCCTAGTTTTTCAGTTTGCCTAAGGATAGCATTTAGATCACCAAGAACCAAAATAAGACTCTCAAATAAATTAATGTATTTATCAAGAATATCCCAAAACTTCCATTTCATTCGAACATCAACAGGACAATAAGATAAGCAAAGTAACCAGAGAACATGATTGGGACACGAGTAGACTAACATAATTATAATATTAGCATCACTGTAAAGAAGTTCAAGTTCCATATCCGACTTCCATAATAACAAAAGACCGCCCCAATTGTTAGTAGGCGGTTTACACAAATACATATCATAACCCAGTCTATTAACCACACCAACTACTTTATCTATATTTAAAAGAGTTTCTGAAAGGAAGATAGCACCAGGTGTATGAGACTTGATATTAGCTCTCAGACTACTGATTGCATGGGGACGAGCTAATCCCCTACAATTCCAGGAAATGATCTTCATACCTGGGGACAGATTCGTCTTTACCCCATCAGCCTCTTCAGGAATGGAAAAGAGTTGTAGAGTTTGTGTTTGAGAATGGTTACTAGCCTGGATGTTCCCAAGCCATAGATGTGGAGAGTACCTTAGCTTTTTCCCCACTCGGCCTCCCTGCTCCTTCTGCTTTGCTTTACCAGCAGTAATAGATTTGCAAGAGATAAGTAGAGGCTCTGAGCAAGTAGCACCAGTCATCTTCGTGTGTATATCTGTAAGATCTGAAGAAAGTCAAAAGGTTGCCTCCTGAGAAAATTTATTCCTAGTTCCGTGGGGTTCCATATTGAAGGGAGGAGTGGTTAGGGATTCGCTAGAGAAGAGATTTAGAAAGAGAGATGGTAAAGTGGTTTGGCTTGGCTGTTCATAGGAGGGGTACTTAGTTTGCTCCACTAGCGAGTTAGGCCTAATTTCCAACACCGCTCGGCCCAAGGGACACATGAATAAAGAAATAGAAGCTCGATCATGGATGGTGGCATTAGGCCCAATTAGTTGGTTGAGTTGGGCAATGACCCAATTGAAGAAATCAGGCCCAACCTCGTTCAATTGATTTGCATTTAGGGTCGGGTCGATAGGAGGAATGATGAAATCTTGGGGCATAACGTCAGCAGATACGAGAACCTTGCTTTTTGGCTGGGAATTAATGAAAGAAGAGGACTTGGTGGCCGTTAGATAGAGGATATAAGGATCAATGGTTGGAATTCTTGGAGAAGGGATAAAGGTTGGTGACTTTTGGGGAGTTGAGCTTCCCCGAAAGGGGATGGGAGACAACTTTTGGCTACACATGTTAATAAGATTTTGTCTCTCTCAAAAAAAGGTTATATTTTCACCACGTGTTTCCAAAAACATTGCCGGCTTACCCGAATCAACCATGTTCATGCTAAAGTTTGTATTGTTGGAGAGAAATGAACTTGCACCATTGTTGGCCTGAGCAACATTGCTAGAATTGTCATCAACTAAGAGTTTATCTTTCATCCAGGTCTCTGTGGTCAGTTGAGTATGTTCTGGAATGGTAGTAACTCCTTTTCCTTTGTCACTTACGGCACATTGGAATTGCTAAAACCAGGGTCCCTCATACATGATAAGTTCTTTATGATAAAGGTTTTGCTTTGGGTGATAACCATTAAAGGAGGTGACATGCCAGTTATCAGGGTTCTCACCCCTCATCCAAGGACCAAAACAAGCTGAAAGGGGGAGTTGGAAAAAATAAGGGCAATTGTATTGAGTGTGCCCTAATAACCCATAACGATAACAAAATTCAGATAACCTTTCATATTTAAAAGGTGTCCAAAGAGTCGGTAGATCTGGCCTAACCAAAGAAAATCCATCAGCTAAAGGATAATTAACATTAACCTCAACCCGAATCCTGATAAAACTTTTGAGTATGCCACCATCTCGAGTGACAGGATGAACTTGCTTCAAAGCACCAAGAACTTTCCCAATCTCTATAGCATTTTTTCGGACATATATTTAAGAGGAAGGCCATGAATCTGAATCCAAAAGATGGTTGTATTAAGTGGTACCTTGTTAATACTCAAACCTGGGGGCCATTCAGATATTACCAAATGATTTCCCTTGACGCTCCTTGGTCTTTGCGCCAAGACTCAGTTCCTCTCTGCTGGTGTCTCAAAAGACAAGATAAAATCATTACTTTGTGTGTCTTCGATGTGTAGTTTAGGGCAAAAGCTCTAGCTGCTGCGGATAGTTGCTTGAATGACGTTTTTGTTGAGAGGTTTGAGGGAAACCACCATTCCCAAAAGAACACGGCTGGAAATATCATCTGTATCCATCGGAGTCACCAGTTCTAACTTAAGATTATCCCATTTGAGTGAGTCCATGCTCAGGTAAGGAAGATTTAGATTAGGATTATTGGTCATGTTGTGAGGAGCTAAGGATGATTTTTGGAGAAGATTAGGTTTCGAGATAGTGAACCCACTATCTCGAAACTTGGAGATGAAGTTAACGGGAGATGAAACCAGATTTAGAGAACCCAATCTCGAGGAACCATGTAATAATTACCAGTGAAGGGGCAACATTAATGGGCTAGGTGATGATGGGTACAAAGAAGGTATGAAATCTATGGATAGTAGGGTTTGGGTTATGGAACTCGACGAACGAGTGAATAAGTCTCATTAGAGAGAAAACAGCTCTAGGCTAGAGCGAAAAGATTTCAACTAATGCTAGCTTAATTAGCATATATCATGGAGCCTGCCATTAATTTTTTGCCACATAGGCTTTCCACCACAGTTAATGTGAACTAGCACTATATAGAATCATCAACTAGACAACCCCCTCCCCTTCCCTTGTATGAAATAGAATGCACCCCTCCCCTTCCCTTGAGATCAATGATGGGCCATTGCTGTAGCAGCAATGTCTCTGTCATCAACATTGACATTACCACCAGCGCCGGCAAGCATATTGTCGAGACTCGAGCGAGCTTGCCATCACCATCTAGAGACTTTGAATCTGAGGTTATCCTTTGAATGTTGTCCAAGAAAATACCAAGGAAATTTTTCAAAGAAGCTGGGGATCTAAAAGAAAACCTAATTGTTGACGTTTTGGTTTTCGTTGTGGGTCTTGTGTTTGTAGTTTCAAAATGCAAGGCAAAATCCGTTAATGGGTGGCAGAAATCCATTATTCTTCCTCTTTTTTTTAATTATTAATTCTTGTTTGGCTTTTGAGAAAATCCATTTTCCCATATTTTTTTAATTACTCTGGTTTGTAAGGGAATTTCGATTGGGGCGCTCGTTTAGTTTCTAAAAGTTGGATTGCTGCTGCGATTGTACTGCGAGCTTCTCTCTTTTTTCTGTTTGCTCATTTTTTCATACGTGGGATTTGGTGTTCATGAGAGTACAAACATGGGTTAAACATTGACTTTTGAAAGCAAACATGGGTTTGGAGGTAGATTTTGGTTTGATTGTGGGTTGATTTTGGAGAGGATCAGATCATGAAGATGATCGACGGACATGGGGGAGATCAGCGACAGCAGACTCCTTAGTTTCCTCTTCTTTTCCCTTTAGCTTTTCTATTACATGTGACCGAGTATAGTATTTTTTGGTGGTGTAATTTATGACATGTCTTGATTCTAATAGAAGGCTGTTAATAGCCTAATATCGGCTGGACTGCTTAGAAGCGGCTGTATATATAAATTTATAAGTTATTCCTCCGTACATTTATAGGCGCGCATGATCATCATCATGTAGGTTCACGACTAATTCCATTAATTTGTGGAATCATTTGAAGTGGTAATATGCTAGGTACTCACTAACCCGGCCACTATAATATATGTTGATCAGCGCGCCAAGTAATAATTATATTTTCACTGCAGAAAAAAAAAAAGATATGTATATATATATATATATATATATATATATATATTTGTATACACATATATATCTCACAAATAATACATGGTGCTTCAGTTGAAGCCAGGTAATTTATTCAGTTCCAAATGATCATCGATATATGCACTCTCAATGTAAAGATGATAATTTTGCATTGACAAAAACAACAATAGTTGAACCAGGGGCGGATCCAGCTTAGGGGTTGGGGCCCTACCGCCCCCAAAGTTTTTTAAAAATTAATTTATAATATAAATATATATAATTATATATATATAATTAAAATTCTTTTTCAAATTAAAAATAAATAAAAATTGCTCCTCCAAATTTTTTTTATTAAAATTATTCATTTAAATCTTAATATATATCCATTTATATTTTAACTTTTAATTTCACTTAAACTCAAATTTCAACTCACATAATCTCACAATTACTCAACTAACAGTCAAACTATAATGAAAAAATTGATTATAAATTTATATGATTGTAAAATTGATTGAATATACTCACTTATTTAGCTTTAGTCTAACTTGTATGAATATGAGATATAGTTTGTTAAAAATTTAACAGCGTTACATTATTACTTATTAGAAAATTCTCAAATTTATTCTTAATCTATAAATTTTTCTTAAATCATAGAAAAATATGAGCAAGTACTTAAAAATAATTGAATTTTTTTTAAAAAGACGTAAACAATTCGAAGATTAATATACATTTAGAGAGTTCGGTAATAATGAAATATGACACTTTTATCAATGATGATCATCCTTATAAAATTTATATTTATTGCACATTTTATCGATTGCTTCCCCAAACACAAAATTCTGGTTCAACCCTGAATAGAACTACATGCACTTACCATTAATTGAGTGGTCCAATATTTTACATTTTCAATATGCAGTCATGTGTCCCAAGTAGTGGTCGATCGAGTGCCCACAATTAACGCACTAGTACTGTATTATATATATATATATATATGTATATATATATATACAATTCAAGTATGCATACCAAATGATGATCTTATCTTTTAATTTCTAGCGTCTAATTAAGGAACACATGATAAAAGGTTGTGTAAGATATTGATGATCATCAATATCACTCCCGTATTGTATAAATAGACAGGTCCCCAATTTAGGCATATCTCACGTATCCCTAAACCAAGCATTAAATATCAGAATCCCAAAACATAGAGAGAACCATCTCAAACATCATGATCATGAAAGGTACTGTCCATGTGAAGTACTACGGCCTTCTTGTAACCCTGGCCCTCATGATGTTGGCTTTGGCCGCTTTCTCCGGCCACCTCGCCTCTGCCTATGACCCCAGTCCTCTACAAGATTTTTGCGTTGCAATCAAGAGTCCCATTCCTTCTGTTTGTATGTACAAATTTCTTGTCATCGGCCATCCATTATATATGTACTATTATGGAACTGTGGCCCCTTTTAATTTTATAACAATCAATATATATTTAGGAACTGATCATATTCTTAATTTTTGCAGTAGCTGTGAATGGAAAGTTTTGCAAGGATCCAAAACTTGCTACGGCCAATGATTTCTTCTTCACGGGACTACAAATTCCTAGAGACACCACAAATCCACTCGGCTCAAAGGTTACTCGTGTGACAGTGGACCTCATACCAGGCCTCAACACATTGGGAATATCCTTGGCTCGTATTGACTATGCTCCATATGGTTTGAATCCTCCCCATTCACACCCTCGTGCCAGTGAGATTCTAGCAGTTGCAGAGGGTACTCTTTATGTTGGTTTTGTAACGTCTAATGCTGATGATAATCGCCTTTTCGCCAAAGTTCTATACCCTGGAGATATCTTTGTGTTTCCAATTGGTCTCATTCACTTCCAGATGAACGTGGGAAAGACTAAAGCTATTGCCTTTTCCGGTTTCAACAGCCAGAATCCTGGAGTTATCACCATAGGAAATGCTCTCTTTGGATCCTATCCTCTCATCAATCCTGACGTTCTTGCCAAAGCCTTCCAACTGGAAAAGAACGTGGTCAACTTCCTTCAAAAACAGTCCTGGCCATACAATTAGCTAGAGAAATATACGTAATATTAACTTATACGTTACGGTATGGAAGTTTAAAAATGTAAGAATAACGCTACGGCCGTTCATGTCATTAATGGTACTTTTGTCATTAATTATAATCACACCAATAGATGCCACATGTTTTAAGTACCTTTAGAATCAATCAGTTCAAAGAAAAATCAATTGTATGTTAACCAATTAGTGTGATTAATTAAAGATAATAATAAAAAAAATAATCTAAGAATATTGTGATGTTTTATATGCTTGCTACGTTATTGTAACGGGATAATTAATTAATAAAATAAAACGGTTTCTAGCTTTAGCTATATATAGCGTTTGGCAATGGATCGGGTACATTGCAAGTGCATGATTAAACTTTTGATTACGTGATTTTGAACCAACAAATTATGAAATCTCAATTATAATCAAACTGCATGCCATCAATATTAGATCGATCGTGTTCTTGCCTTCTTCTGCTAAACATTTAATACCAATAGGCCGCAAATAACAAGATAAATTGCTTATATAAAAATGTGAGTATAAGTTGTACGTTTAGTAAATGAGATAGAGAAATATAAATTCTCAAAACTTGGAACGTACGTACGTACGTAAAACTTTTGAGGATTTTCTTTTCAAACATCATTAAAATGTAAAATAATTTTCAATTTTAATTTTCAAATTTTTTATCTAATCATTATGTATAACTTAATTATAAATTAAACATCTTAACTCAAACTATTTTACTATTTTACTATTAGTAATTTACAAAATTTTAAAATACTCCAAAGTGATCGGTCAAAAGAAATCAAGGGAATTAACTAACCAGTTGGAGGAGGAAGTCCATGAACATCATCATTATGTAGTATCATTTTTCTTTCCTTCCAGAAGTGCCATTTAATTCGATGCTTTGAACCTTAATTTCTTCCATTCACTTTAATTTGCAGCATCAAATTAGGCTGTAGGGATATTGAGATTTTAAAACTAGAAAGCCCACGCCACACGTACTACTGATCTCATGAGGATCAGCACACTGCCGTACCTGCATCATTAATTTATTATGAGTTAAATTAATTTGGCGTTAATTAGATTAATGTATATAGGACGCACATTAATTTAGACCGAGCACGCGCGTATATATACGTACGTAGTCTTCACATCTTTGTCGTATTCACATCAATAAAGATGGAAAGAATATTGAGCTAGCCTGCTAGGTGAGAAATTAAGGCTTGTTCTTACTTAGTTTGTGGAATAATAAACTGCATGCAGTACTACTAGTACACACGTTCATTCCATTATTTGAAGGGGTCGTCGGATTTTGTTGCATTTAATTCAATGTATGTGTGCGGTAGTGGTTAAAGAATGTTTCCCCGGCCCATTAATTAGATAAATTAATAATAATCGATAACCTCATATTAAAGAGTTGACAAGTCTTACACGATTATGGCAAAAAAATATGGACCAATTCAGTTAATTCCTCTCTATAAATAGGGATGTGACCATCCCAACATTTCTCATAATTCCCAGCTCCCAAGCAATATTAATTACACACAGACACAGATAGATCATAGCCTCAAATATGATGAAGTACTCCAAGGTTGTTCCCAAGTATGCCCTTGTAGCTGTGGCCCTATTGGCTTTCGCTTGTTCTCTCGCCTCTGCCTATGACCCCAGTCCCCTGCAGGACTTTTGTGTTGCTATCGACAATCCTGCTTCTGCTGGTATGTACACATTATTATTGCTATATTGTGGAGTACTGATTTACTAGCTCCTGTAATTTAGAATCTGAACACAGATATATATATATATATATATATATAGACACATATGTAATTAATATGCTTGGATTCCATTTTAAACTACCTAATTTCCTTTTCTGCAGTATTTGTGAACGGGAAGTTTTGCAAGGACCCAAAGCTTGTCACTGCTAATGATTTCTTCCGCTCGGGGTTGAACATGCCCGGAGATACCTCAAATAAAGTAGGGTCAAATGTCACTGCCGTGACAGTGGAACAATTACCAGGTCTCAACACTCTAGGCATATCTTTGGCTCGCATTGACTTTGCACCATATGGCTTAAATCCTCCCCACACTCACCCTCGTGGCACTGAGTTTCTTGTAGTCATAGAAGGTACTCTGCATGTTGGCTTTGTCACATCTAATAATGCAGACGGCAACCAACTCTTTACCAAAGTTCTAAACAAGGGAGATGTCTTTGTGTTTCCAATTGGTCTCATTCACTTCCAGTTGAACGTGGGAAATACTAAGGCCGTTGCTTTTGCTGGTCTCAGCAGCCAGAATCCTGGAGTCATCACCATTGCCAATGCAGTCTTTAAATCCAATCCTCCCATCAATGCTAATGTTCTCACCAAGGCCTTCCAAGTGGACAAGAATCTGATTAACTATCTTAAGAAGCAACTCTAATTGCCTAAACTAAAACCATAGATTTCAAGATTATATTTGTAATATTACCCGCGGCAATAAACCATTAGATGGTGTACTGATTAATTATTACGTGCTTTTTCATGTTTCCCAGCTTGTAACATCATTGAAATTCTTATTCAAATAAAATGATTGTTTATTTACAGTACTCTCTTTGTTATAATTATGAACGAGCCGGCGCAATATTCTTTTTTTCCTTCCAAAAGTACTGCCGCCAGCTCGCATTGTTGCATGCTAGCACCTCTGCGACAGCAAAACTTATATAGAGCATCAAAGCGTGTAGACGGCAAAACTTATATGTTGTTAAGATGAAATCATATAAAAGGGGTGCAATAAGATGAAACCATATAAAAGGGGTGCAAATCATGGATATATATGTGATAGAATAATGTTAGATGCATGTCGAGTGCGCAAGTGTTAGGTAATCATTTTACTTTTTTAAAAAGTAGAGTCTATTATTAAAAAATTATTATTATTATTATTTTCATGCGGATTCTATGTTTATTCACTTTTTCAAAATGATTGTACAACACTTACATACTCCAAAACTATAAATATCATTTCTATTATTTCTTTGCAGCTTTGACATATAGAAGAGGATTATTTCAGCAAAATATTGGTGTTTGAATTGCAAAGAACGAAAGATTTTGAGAGAAAATGTGTTCATAATTATATAGAAGAGATCTGATTTTCTTTGTGTTTTTTATTTCTTTGCTGATCAGTTGAAGAGAATGAAGTCAATTAATTATTAGAAGGATTGGGAGAGACCTTTATATGATAATTTTCTTCTAGCGTACGTATACGAGCATATATTTGGGTATTCTTTCTCGCTTCTATTTTTTTTTTTTTAGGAGATCATATGGTGATTATACTTAGATTGACACTTGAAGTTTTGATTCTTGAATTAGAAGATCATATGTGTAGTGTAGATTTCACGTGCTACAAGAAAATTAAGTTTTTGTAATCAATTATTTGTGACTAAATTAAAGACTATTTATGATTAATTTTGACTATAAATAATTATTTCGTTAAAAATAACTAATCGTAAATAAATAATTTTTTTGTAGTGATGAAACTTCATGGTGGATTATGTATTTCTCCAAAAATAAAATATGAAGTGAAAGAAGATGATGAAAGGCCGGCCCTGACTGATCTGATTAGCTTGCTAGCTAGCTACGTACCAACATATGAAGTACACGATATACGTTCGGATCAACAATCAAGTTATTTTTCTGTTTTCTTTTTTCAACTGGGGTCAAGCTGGAGTTGGAGTCAATATTAATAAGACGTTGAACTGGAGTAATAATTACATATTTTTATCATTAATAAATGAAAGAAAACATCAACTTAAATCATGAGGTATACTGAATAATTAATTTATTACTTGAAATGTATAAATCGATTCCCATAGTGCATGATCTAGATCACGATCATTCACGATGCTGATGATCATCAATATTATTTGCGCGCATGTGAATTGGAAAGGCCGCATAGTTATGATTATATCTTCTTGATCATCATCGATCACTAGTACTACTCAACATCCACATATATAAAGCTACCAAAGAATAAGTCAACTCACACGTAAGAGTCCTTAAGCCAATTTCAAACTTTATATAAATAATCTACCGTCCAAGTAAACTTAAGACGTTTGTTTTTGGATTGACCGAAGCAAAATTACATTAATTGAGGGAGTCGAATTTGGATGGCATTTTCAATATCTGAGAGCTGTAGTGGTTAAAGAATGCTTCTCCCCATGTATTAATAATAAACAAATTTGTTAAAAGCTGACCAAGAATTAGACGTACCTAGCCTTCCTTAATTACCTTCTCGATCCCTGCAATTAGGAAAGACAGACCGATTCAGTAACACTCCCTTACATAAATAGGCATTCATGTTCCCAAGCATGCAAGATTCCTCACCCCTCACCCAAAGCCAGAATACACAGAATACTGGGAACCTGATCCAAAGAAATGCTAATTCACATTTATGGATAGTAATCTCAATTATATCCATATATTTTGGAGTTTAATACTCTGAGATTTACATAGATACAGAATTTAACAGGATACTTCCAGTACTTTTGCCAGAACTTAACAGGATACTTCCAGTACTTTTGCAGTTGAGTTCAAGCAACTAGGTTCTCCAAATTATTGTAATCACCATATATATATATATACTTCATTATATGGTGATTAAAGAAATGAAATCAATTGACTTTTGGCCACAAAGTCGGCATTAATGGCATTTGGATATAACAAACAAAATTTAAGGAGAATATATAAATACGTAAACCTGGCCTAATTTAGTAATTTATATGGAGGCCAAGACTACTAGTACTGTACAATATTTGTTATATTAATTATTAAGTGCTCTGTCATGTTTCCTTTGTAACGCCATTGAAATTCTTGTTGAAATAAAATGGTTGTTTAATTTCTTTTTTTTTTTTTTTCTGTTTGTAATGGTCTATAGTTAACAAACTACAAAAATCTTAAGAAAAATTATCTTATAAGATAATTTATAAACATATATTTTATTTATATAATTTTACATTTATACATCATCCCCAAACACTAAATTCTAATTCTGCTCCTGACAGTACTGATCTCTTTTATTATAAGGAACGAGCTGCTGGCGCAATATTCTTTATTTCCTTCCAAAAGTACTGCGCCATCTCGCATTATTAGCATGCTAGCACCTCTGCGACAGCAAAACTTATATAAAGCATCAAAGTGTAGACAGCATTAAAACTTACATGTTGTTAAGATGAAACCATATAAAAGGGGTGCAAATCATGGATATATATATATATATATATATATGTGTGTGTGTGTGATACTGAGTCAGATCAAATGCCATTAATTCGCATTTATGGATAGTGATCTTAATTATATCCATATATTTTGGAGTCTAATATTACACTCAGAATTTTAAGAGGACACTTCCAGTTTTGCAGTTGTGAGTTTAAGCAACTAGGTTCTTCAATATCCACTATAGTTCACAAGATTAATAATTTTCCCGTAGCCTTTTTCCCCACCCCGCCCTTTCCCATTCAAAATTAGCCATTTTTTTCCTTCTATGAAATGGTTTGTCTAATCAATTTCGAGCTCAGTTATTCTTTACACGGATCCACCTCTCACTTCTCAAGCGACTTCGGATGCTTAAACAGGAGACCAAAACGTGCGTACATAGGTTATGATTTTTCAATAGCGGGCGTGGTAGGGGATCAGGTAAACTGGTAAAGTAAGTGCATCGTGCTAGCATGCATGGTAATTGCAACCATACTGAGAAGGAGACAAGTAATAGGACGACTGTCACGAGAGAGACAGAGAGAGAGATGCAACAAATCTCGACTTAGTCCAAAACGAACAAAAAAGAAGAATTAGCAAGTCACGGCCCAAAGGGAGCCCAATATGAACAAACTGTTCAACCGACCCATTTCACGAGTAAATTGGTTTCAGAAGGCCTATAAGTGTCCATGGTCAGATCGTGAATTCTCGGCCAGCTTGCCAATTAATAGGGTCGGACAGACAGACTCTAGGCCCATTAGTAACATTTATGCCTTGAAAGTGGTTGCTTTTAGTTCCACAAACCATGTGGGAACTAAGCCAAGATAATAGTGTTAAGCCACAAAGATGTTGGGAATTGGTACATTCCAAATTCACTCTTTAAGATCTATTTTTTATAAGAATATAAAAAATAATAATAATACCAAATTTTTCATGTAAAATTTCTAAAACAAGAAAAAAATCACCAGATTTAAAAAAGAAAATTTATTATATAAAATATTATTACAATCACATAATTTTTTTCTCATCTCAAATACACCTACAAAATTTCTCCACAAGCAAATTTTAACTCTCATCTCTTTCCCTTTTACAAAAAAGATCAACATAAAATTTTTACTAAAGTTAAAAAATAACCAATTAAGCTTTTGATTGGTGAATTTCGCCAATGAGATTAAACCCTTTTTTATATGCCTTAGGTTTTGCTCTTCCATTATTTTTCATCAATGTGAGACTAATGCTAAAGAGCAAAACCCAACAAAAAAGAAGTGCTAAAATCACAAAGAGATTATACTAAAATAAATTTACAAACTGACGTAATTTTATGTGATCTATCAAATCTACTTTAAAATAAATTTATAGTTTAATAAATTTATAAATCATATCATCCACATTATTTTGTGAGATTATTTTATATAATCACTTTATAGTTAGAATATTTTTCATTAAAATTATGAAAAACTACTAATCCTGCCCAACTTCCCACACAAAAGATACTCTTTCATGATTGATTTGGAGCAAGTAGTTCTACGTCGTTTTTTTTTTTTTTTTTTTTCCTCAAATAAAATAAACTTCATTATAAACCAGGTCTTCAGTACATAGCTCAAATTTAACAACTATACTACTCAAAACAACTTAAAAAGGAGAATTTACAATACGTGGATCCTTATCACCAAGAAATTCCAAAAAACAATTGTGGGATTTTGATCAAAGGTACTATGCTTCCAGAAATATTTTTGAATGCTACCCATTACACAATTACATGTGAGCATTGATTCTAAGAACAATGTATTTTTACCCCTTCCTAGTTCTCAAAATTTCTCTAGCATTAATCTTGAGTCTCCGATAACATTTTCTTCAATCCACTCATAGTTTTCTTGAGATTCTTTTAAGGCTGAGATGGTTCTCTGGGAGTCCTCCCTCCCCTCAATTATGATATTTTTTAAGTTTTTAGATTGGCCTTCTTGTACTCCTATGAGTGCAGCCATGACTTCATTTGCATGCAGTGACCGTATTGAGTATCCATCTCCAACCCAACATCCAAGCACGTCACCGGTCACGCCAATAAGTTTTTGGTTTTGTTTTTTGTTTTTTGTTTTTTTTTACCTTTGTCTTGTACCGTTCTTGCCGATAAGACTAAGACTACGAGTTCCATTTTAATTCGTTGCCGTCGTTATCGTTGATGTCAGTCTCCCACCAAATTATTTGGCCAAAACAAATGAAAACTCAGGCCCGTTGTCACTACCACTTCTCAATATGTTTGTACATAGTATTCACCACATCATTTCCCACGACATATCTTACATCATTATTCTACTATAACTCTTAATTTTTCGTTTTATAATAATTAGTCCCTTGTTATAAAATTAAAAATGAACTATTATTACAAGAGAAAAGAAACTATTTTAAAACTCTCTAAAACTTTCTTCTTTCTATATATTTTCTTATGAAATTTATAACAACTGAAATCCATATTTATAGGCTTTAAAATTACTATGCAAATTATTATGCAAATCACTATGCAAGATTTAAAATAATAGTAGTGGGATCATTCACATAATTTAGTAGTAAGACAGGGGGCGGCAGTCGTCCTCCCAATGAATTCATTACATTCTCCCTTGAATGACCACCCATAAAGAATCTGCCTCGTTAAAATCTTACCAAGGAAAAATCCAGTGTGAAGAAAAACTAATGGTGAAGAAAAAAGAGTACAGTCTTCTAATGTATCCACAAGTGTTTTAAGATTGTCTCATTAAAACCTTGCAAAGGAAAATCTAGTGGGACAAAACCTTAGCGAAGGAAAAAGAGTACAATCAGCACAAGTCTTCAAGACATTTACTTCTCCTGAAAAGTGCATGACGATAGATCTTTGAGTTTTCGCATTCCAATGTTATGCACAATCTTCTTGAATATCACAGTTGGTAATGCCTTTGTAAATAAATCTACCAGATTATCATTGGATCGTATCTGCTTGACATCAATTTCACATTTATCTTGAAGTTTATGAGTATAATAGAATTTAGGTGAAATATATTTGGTTCTGTAAATTTTGATATATCCTCATCTGATTTGAGTGATACAAACAGTATTATCTTTATATAAAATTGTTGGGCTATCATTAATCATTGGAAGACTATACTTTTTTTGGATATATTTGATCACTGATCTCAGCCAAATACACTCTCGACTTGCTTCATAAATTGTAATGATCTCTGAGTGATTTGAAAAAGTAGCAGATAGTGTTTTCCTTAACAGATCTCCATGATATGACAGTATCTCTATAAGTAAATAAATATCCAGTTTGAGATCTACTTCTGTGTGGGTCTGAAAGATATACTACATTCGCATGCCCAATCAATTGTGGACTTAATCTACGTTGATACAATAATCATATATCAATCGTACCATGAAGGTAACGAAAAACATGTTTAATGTCATTTCAATACCTTCGAGTTGGTGTAGAACTATATCTTGTAAGCAAATTAACTGAGAATGTAATACTGGTCGAGTGCAATTTGCAAGATACATCAAAGCTCCAATTGTATTGAAATATAGTACTTCAAGACCAAAAATTTCTTCATCGTCATTACAAGAACGGAATAGATCATTCTTCACATCAAGTGTTCGAACAATCATTGGAGTACTCAGGATATGAGCTTTGTCCATATAAAAATATTTCAGGATTTTCTCTGTATACATGTACTGATGAATAAAAATTCCATTTGGCAAGTGCTCGAGCTACAGGCCGAGATAAAGTTTTGTTTTACAAAGATCTTTCATTTCAAATTCATTCTTTAAATATGTAGCGGTTCTTGAAATCTTTTCAGGAGTTTACACAATATTTAAATCATCAACATAAACCGCAATAATGACAAATCTGAATTCTAATTTCTTAATAAAAACACATGGGCATATAAGATTATTTTTAAATCCTTTTTTCAATAAATATTCGCTTAAGCGATTATACCACATGCATCCGGATTACTTCAACCCATATAAAGATCTTTGTAGTCTGATAGAGTACATATTTTTAAATGTACTTGTAGATGCTTCAAGTATTTTATATCTTTCAGAGATTTTCATATATATGTCATGGTCTAAGAATCTATATAAATATGCAGTGACCACATCCATCAACCGCATTTCTAATCTTTTTGTAACAACCAGACTAATTAAAAATCTAGATGTGACTGCATCCATAACGGGAGAATATGTTTCTTCATAATTAATTTCTAGTTTCTGCAGGAAACCTTGTGCGACAAACCGTACTTTGTACCGCACAATTTCATTTCTCTCATTACGTTTTCGTACAAATATTCATTTATATCCAACATGCATTACATCTTTTGGCGTTTGGACAACATGTCCAAATACTTTTCGCTTTGCTAGCAAATTTAACTCAACTTCAATGGCTGCTTTCCATTTTGGCCAATCATTACTACGTCGATATTTTTCGTCGATTCTTGACTCACTTTTTTCATTACTTCTGGTAATGTCAATGGTCATTTTATATGAAAATATGTTGTCGACAACAGTTTTATTTCTATCCAGAATTTCTCCAGTATTCATGAAATGTATTGAGATCTCATTATTTTCAGATATCTGTTACTCTTTATGGGAAAACATTTCGTGAAACACCTTTCATGAGGTTCTTTTTCAAGAAATTTAAACTCTTTTGGATCATCAATTATATTTTTAGCATGTATTATGAGTATTTGTTATTCAAAAATACAAAATTCATTTTGTATATTTTTCTTTCGGAAAATTTTATATTTTACATCAATAGGTCTTCCACGCTTCAGGCGTGTCTTAGACTCACCTATTGCTATTTTGACAATTTATCTTTCAGGAACTTCAATCCTTACTAGAGCATTAACAGCATGAATATAAGATTTTACTACATATTTAGTGTTAGTAAATACATCCGGTAATTGATTTGTAACATTTTGTAAATGAATAATCCTCTGAATTTCCAGTTTACATTCATTTGTAGAAGGATCAAATTGAGACAAAACTTTATTATCCCAATTAATTATTTGTCGTGCTTTAGGCACTGACTTTTTATTACCCATTAATGGAAAAGTGGATTCGTCAAAATGACAATTCTCAAAACGTACTTTAAACATATCCCCTGTAAGGGGCTCAAGATGTCTGATAATAGATGGAGAATCAAAACTAACATATATCTCAAATTTACGTTAATGACCCATTTTTGTATGCTGTGGAGGTGCAATTGAAACATATACAGTACATCCAAAAGTACGAAGATGAGAAATATTTGATTGTTGACCGAATGCAAGCTGTAATGGAGAATATTTATGATATGCAGATGGTCTAATACGAGTTAATAATACTGCATGAAGTATAGCATGTCCCCAAGCCGAAACAAGAAGTCTTGATTTCATAAGTAAAGGTCTAGCGATTAGCTGAAGTTTTTTGATTAAAAATTCAGTTAAATCGTTTTGAGTATGTGTGTGGGCAACCAGATGTTTAACATCTATTCCTGTTGACATGTAATAATAATCAAAAGTTTGAAATGAAATTCACCTGCATTATCCAATCGAATGGTCTTAATTGGACGCTTAGGAAATTGTGCTCGTAATTTGATTATCTGAACAAGAAGTCTAGCAAATAGAATATTTCTAATGAAAAGTTGAAAAACATGCGACTATCGACCAGATGCATAAATCAAAATCATAAAATATCTAAATAGTCCACTTGATGGATAAATATGCCCACATATATCTCGGTGAATCCTTTTGTAAAAAGGATGGAAATTCAACAATAACTTTTGAGAGAGATTGTCTGATAATCAACTTACTTTGAGAACATGTAGAGCACGGAGATTCATTGAGTAGAAATAACTTTTGATTTTTTAAGGGATGTCCATGCGAATTTTCAATAATTCGTCTCATCATTATAGATCCCGGATATCCAAGGCGATCATGCCAAGTCATAAATATTTTAGGGTCAATGCACTTCTGGTGCACTACCACATATGATTCAATTGTTCTCATTTTTGTATAATACAATCCAGAATATAAAGCAGACAGTTTTTCTAATACGACCTTCTGGCCCGATATTATTTTAGTAATAAAAATATGCTCTTTACTAGGAGTGTAAATGGTCCAATCTGGTCCAGGAAATTTGTGGACCGATTCCATTCGGTCCATGAATTCTCTCACCTTGGACTGGACCGAACATGAGTTCGGTCCACACCGGTCCAGTCCAATTCGGTCCAGGGACGGTCCGGTCCGGTCCAGGGGTACCCATATGATTTAATGGGTTAAATTTAATCTAAAATTTTACAATGATCAAATATTTTTTTGGCCCAAATTTAATTACTATAAATTATAATATGTTAATAGTATAAGAGTATATTATATATATTAATATGTTAGTATATATTATATATTAAGTATGTTAGTAAATTATAACTAATAATACTATTACATTAGTATATTATATATTTATATGTTAGTAAATAGTGATAAATTAGTAATAATATATTAAATAATAATAATACACTTATTACTTATAAGTTATTACTAATATTCTATATAGATATATTATAATTTATATTTTTATACTACAACTAGTCAACCAATAAATAATAATATGTTAATATTATAAGAGAGTATATATTATATATTAATACGTTAATATATATTATATATTAATTTATATTAATATTAATATTATAATTTATATACTATTTTTATATATACCTATATAAACATATATATATATATATGTGGGGTTCGGTTCGGTCCGGTCCGATCCAGGGGAGAAATCCTTTGGACCGAGACAGGATTGGAATTAATCGGTGCATGTAAAATTTGGATCGGACCAGACCAAATTCCATTCGGTCCAGTCCGGTCTCAGTCCAGGACAACCATTCCAATCCGGTCTTTTTACAGCCCTACTATTTACTGCCTTCATTGATCGTTTCAATATGGTAATTATTACGAGTATATCTTTAAAACTCAATAAATTTCTTCTAGATTGTAAAGAGAATAGAGTATCTATCATCAATATAAAATTTGGTGCCATTAGGCAACACAATATAAGCTCTTCTGGAGCCCTCAATTAAATCTGATGAATCTGATATGGTATGGACATATGTTTTGCTTAGTATTAGATTTTGAAAATATTTCTTATATTTAATAATTGTGTGAGTTGTCGCACTGTCAGCTAGACATATATCTTTTTCATTCAGCTCAGAGATATAAAAAAAAAACTCATCATTGTGATTCATAATTCTACAAAATATACAAAATTTTTATTACAAATAATAGAAAAAAAAAATTAATTGAGTGGAACACTTCCATCTCCAATTAAGTGGTAAATTCTACATTCAGGATAATTAAAGAAATCAGAGACATCAAGATGAGTAACATCTACATCTACTGAATCTAATAAATTATCTGATGATTTTACTAAATTTATTTTAATTCTTTTATTCTTTTATTTAATATATGCTTGATATAAATTAGTTAAGGGCCTAGCCGTACGACAGGTACGTGATAAATGTCCTATCATTTTACATCTATGGCACACCTCTTCACTTCTTTTTGAAGAATTATTCTGGAGATTTTTACCCATTTCTAAATTGTACCACTTCTGGTGATACGGTATATTATTATCATCCTTTTTACTGTGATCACTTCTGGGACCAATATTTTTATAATTTCTCCTACCACGTCCACGCTACCGATTTCTTCTAAAGGAAGCACTATTCACTCATGGGAATGATGCAAACCTATTACCATTCACTTCAGGGAATGATATTGAGCCAGTATGGCGTAACTAGTGGTTTTTTAATAAGAGTTCATTGTTCTGCTCAGTTATTAGAAGGCATAATATAAGTTCAAAATTTTTCTTGAAATTTTTCTCTAGATACTGCTGCTGCAGGAGCACATTCGAGGCATGAAAAGTAGAATAAGTCTTCTCTAGTATATCATCATCGGTGATTTTCTCACCACATAATTTTAGTACTAAGTTTATTTTAAAAAGTGTAGAATTATACTCACTAACACTTTTATAATCTTGTAACCTCAGGTGCAACCATTCATAACGAACTCTTGGGAGGATGACAGTCTTTTGGTGTTCATACCTCTCCCTTAAACTGTTCCACAAAATATATGGACATTTTATTATAAGATATTCAGTTTTTAATTCTTCGTGAAGATGGTGTCGAAAGAAAATCTTAGCACGGTCCTGTAGGACATTTGATTTTCTTCTTTAATTGTTTCACCCAGGTTCATCGCATCAAGATGGATTTCAGCATCAAGCATCCATGCTAAATAATTTTTTCCAAAAATATCAAGAGCAACGAATTCCAATTTATAAGATTTGTCATTTTTTACACATATAAATAATGAAATAAATATGTGTATTTTAAAAATATATTTATAGAGTCACACAGATTTTAAATAATAATCATCAATAAAATATATCAAAGACTGCAAATAATATATTGAAAAACTTACTAAGGAATTAGACCACTAACTTCAAAATTGATAGAACCGTCATATTGATAACGTGTTATAAAACTAAAAAGGAACTACAATTACAAGAGAAAAAAAATTCTTTTGAAACTCTCTCTTTCTATATATTTTCTTATAAAATTTATAATAACTGAAACTCATATTTATAAACATTAAAATTATTATGTAAGTTACTATATAAAATTTAAAATAATAATAGTGTAATTATTCACATAATTTAATGATAAAATAAGAGGATGGCAACCGTCTGTTCAATAAATTCATTGTAACCCTATATTATTAAACTTAATAAGATGAATAGAAAGGCTTTGTTATACAAAAGTATTAATTACCAACAAAAATTTCTCTTCTATGAATATAAAAGAAAAAAAAAAACTACTGATTTTTGGACTGTTACCAAATATCCGAGGTGTCAAACTTAGGCAAGCGCAAACGTCACACGTACGGCCTTAAAGAACAGAGAGCAACACAAAACAAAGTTCCCCGGGAAATCATCTCCTCCGCCTACACAATACGAAAACCCGTCCAAATTCATTGCACATCAAACTCAATCTCCCTCCATAAAAACCCACCTTCTAGCAACACTATAGGTACTGGATACGAAAGAACAAAGATATTAAACCACATCTAACTATGGGAGAGGTTGATCCAGCTTTTTTCCAAGACCCTGAACACAGACCCAGAATCGTATTCACCGAAGCCGCAGGCATCCCGTTGATCGATCTTTCTCCTGTACTCTCCTCCGGTAATGTTTCTGCCATTGAAGGCCTTGTTAGCGAGATACGCAAAGCATGCAAGGAATGGGGGTTCTTTCAGGTGATCAACCACGGGGTGCCATTGGAGAAGCGCCAGAGGATTGAGGCTGCAGCGAGGAAGTTCTTTGCACAGAGTTTAGACGACAAGAGGAAGGTCAGAAGGAGTGAGAAAGAGGTTTTGGGTTACTACGATACTGAGCACACCAAGAACGTAAGAGACTGGAAAGAGGTTTTTGATTTTACTATAGAGGAACCCACCTTCATCCCGGCTTCCCATGAGCCTGATGACAAGGAAGTGACAGAGTGGGTGAATCAGTGGCCTGAATACCCGCCTGAGATAAGGTAAAGTTAATTAACACTCTCCTCCACATTCTCCTGAAGTTTTTTTCTACATCTGGCCTTGCTAATGCATGCAAACTACTGGAAAATGAAAAGATAAAGATTTTATTTGAAAAAGAGTAGTGTATTTTTTTTTTTAAGATGGTTATAGTCGAGATTCTATAAAAAATAATCTCACAAATTAAAATAATTTTATGTGTTTCTTAGATCTATTTTCTAATAAATTTTTTTTTTACCATCTGACAAATTATATAAAGTAAGATTACATAATCCGTTTGTAGCTAAGGTATCTTTCTTTCTTCTTTTTTTTAATACTGCAAGTGTAGTAGTTTGAGACCCAATTCAAGGGGCTCAATGAATGTGACTAATGTGATCTGATGGAGGGACTCCCTTGGGCAATGAGCAGGGAGACATGCCAAGAATATGCTCAAGAGATGGTAAAACTAGCTTACAAGTTAATGGAACTTGTGGCCCAGAGCCTAGGCCTGCGACCAGATAGCTTCAGAAGCTTCTTCAAAGACCAAACCAGCTTTATCCGATTAAATCACTATCCACCCTGCCCTGCCCCTGAATTAGCCCTTGGTGTTGGTCGACACAAGGATATCGGTGCCTTAACCATCCTTGCTCAAGATGATGTTGGAGGTTTGGAAGTGAAGCGCAAATCAGATGGAGAGTGGATTCGTGTCAAACCCACCCCAAATGCTTATATCATCAACGTTGGTGACATTTTCCAGGTATATCCATAAATGCGAATTGGTATTTCTTTGGTTTGTTTTTGGCAGTATGGGTCAAAGAATTAACGGAAATGATTCAGGTTTGGAGCAATGATGAATATGAGAGCGTGGAGCACAGGGCGATAGTGAACGCAGAGAGGGAAAGGTTCTCCATTCCATTTTTCTTCAACCCGGCACACTACACCATGGTTAAGCCTTTTGAGGAGCTAACAAATGAGCAAAATCCTGCCAAGTATAGGGCTTACAGCTGGGGAAAGTTTATAACAAACAGAAAGCGCAGTAATTTCCAGAAACTCAATGTTGAAAACCTCCAGATTTATCATTTCAGGATATAAAAATGTAAACTGGTTTGAGGTACTCATATCATCATTCCCTACCCAGTAATATAATATTCAGCTTCTTGTTATGGTACATAGTCTCAGAGATCGATACATGAGTACTCTTGTAATGCTGTAAATAAATTATAAATATGATGGAATAAGCTTGAATGAGTATTTTGCTTCATATTATATTACGGAACCTATTTGTGATATTTATCCTTCTCGAGATATTAATATTTGAAGTACCTGTTGATGTATGTTCTGCACTCTTGAATAGTGTCTAGATTGCAAGCTAATTGATCTGCATAAGAAAAGATGGAAGGCTGGGTTCTTTAACTCTTAGAACTCTCTGATGTCTTTGTTAGAGAGAATTCAGATAGATCAAAATTAAGTTTAGAGAAAATCTTCAATAATTGTATGTACTTCTGTTTCATGATGAACTTTCCATTTTATATGGGCAGAAATATCTATTTGACATATGTGTAACTATCCGGGATTACAGGGGAGGATATCAGTGAGTCATTCCTCTTTTCTCTTTCCCGTTCTCTCGGATCATTTATCATTTGTGTTTCTTCTCAATAATATCTTTTTTAGTATGATCATACTTGGACAATCTATACGCATTATATCGATCAATTCGCATTTAATGTGATAGATCACACTGTCAGGCATTAAATGCCTATAAGGATCCTGATCATTATGCTGTTCTTGTGTCAAGGATAATCCTAATAAATTTACCAAATTCACCATATTTATTTAATAGGAACCAACTAGGAGACATATAGTTGAGATGGTTGTAATCAGAATTGAACGTTTTGTTTTATATACTTTCTAATTCCTAAGGTAGCAAGAGGAAGAGTAGGCGGGTGCCAAGCCAATTGGTGACCATCATCTTCTCCTTTAACGTGATTATCCCCTCATAGTACCTTTAACAAATGATGTAAAATTTATAAAAGATTCTATTTACAAGTTAGTTGGCGCAACAGTCTGTGTTATGTAATTTGCACAATGGCAGAGAAAGCCCAAGTCAACATGGCCACAATTACAAGATACTTGGGAACGCCTAATTTCATCATCTTTAGCTTTGAGGCGCTCAGTATTTCTGTGTATTAGCAGCACCAGCCGTGCATGCCCTGTCCTCACCAACAGCCAGCACTACCAACTCTGCACCATGCCATGCAATACCTTGCAATGTCCTCACCTCCAACACGGAACATCTAAAAGACTACTACAAGACACTCAAGCACTTGACAACAAGGCAATATTTGTTGGAATCTTTTTGCTATAATACGTGTCAACATCTCCATTCCTTTTTTGTATACTGATATGAGAAAAGTATTTCTTTCTGTGATGTATAAATACCACCACATTGTACAGTAACAAATTCAATGAGAAATGCATAACAATCTTTTCATCTCTTTGTGCATATATATTCTGCTTTATATTATTTGGTGATTGATTGTTTGTAACTCTGTTTTGTATAGAGTTTGGTAGTTAGGATTAGAAATAATCAAATACTTTTAGTGTACTGAATGTTTGTTTAATGTTTCATTTGTAATGCTCGTCTTTAATAAATATACTTGAGGCTATGCAAGATGACGTAAATACTGATCAGCATCTTAAAATCATAAAAATATAATATCTTGAACTAATATTTTTTTAAAACTTTAATCAAAATTATTTCAAACAAGTTTGATAAAACTATATATTTATGTTTATTTATGGGACTGTGTTATTGTTTTTATTAATACTCTTTTTTTATAATATATAAAAGCATGTAATTATATATTTATCGTCTACTTTATAATGAATAATCGTCATTTCTTTTTATTAAAAATTAAACTAGACAAACATGCTTTACACGTTGCTCCTACCTAATATATATATATATATATATATATATATATATATATATATGCCAACGTCCTCTCGAGAAGGCCGCGCGCTTGGCTGTTGCTGAACATAAAAAATGCAATTCGCCATACTAGCATCACATATATATCCATGATCACTCCTTTTATATGGTTTCATCTTAACAACATATAAGTTTTATTGTCTACACTTTGATGTTGTATACAAGACTATAAGGTCGGTTTGGATTCGTAGATATGATGAATTCGTCTTAATTTATTTCAAATTTATCATTATATTTTTTTAAACTCTTATACAAAACATAAATTCTAATACAGTTTTTTTAATTTCCAACTCACAATTTTCAAATTATAATTTGGCTGGCGCAATAGTTTTGGAAGGAAATAAAGAATATTCACAAAGAGAGAGCCAACAAATCTCGACTAAACGTCCAAAACGAACAAAAAAGAAGAATTAGCTAGTTAGGGCCGAAATGGAGCCCAATATGAACAAACTGTTCGAAGGACCCATTTCATGAGTAAATTGGTTTCAGAAGGCCTATAAATGTCCATGCCCATGGTCAGATCGTGAATTCTGGGCCAGCATTGCCAATTAAAACTAAAAGGGTCGGACAAACAGATTCCAGGCCCATTAGTATATTTATGCCTTAAGCGGTTGATTTTAGTTCCACAAACCCTATGGGAACTAAGCCACGATAATAGTGCTAAAGCCACAAAGATATTGGGAATTTAGACCTCCCAATTTCATTCTTTAGGATCTACTATTTATAAGAATATAAAAAAATAGATAAATAATAATAACACTAAACTTTATCGAAAACACTTTCAAAATTGAAAAAAAATCATTAAATTCAGATAAGCAAATTCATTATGTGAAAAATATACTCACAAAGCTTTTCTACTAGTAAAATTTTAATTTTCACAGCAAAATTTTAACTTTCACATCTTCTATTTTTACAAAAAAAAGGCTAATAGATAAATTTAAGTTAAAAAATAACTAGCTAAGCTTGTGACTAGTACACTTGATTAAGGAGACTAATCCTCCTTCAATAGGCTTTAGGCCTTGCTGTTTCATTATTTCTTAATCAATGTGGGACCAGTGCCAATGAGTAGAATCCAACAAAAAAAAGTGCAACAGTTACAAAAAAATTATAAAAAAATAAATTCACAATTAATATGACTTTATTTGATCCATCAGACCTATTTTATAATAAAAAATAATTTTATAATCTAGTAAACTATATCAATTCATATCATTTTATAAGATTATTTTTATATAATTACTTTATGATTAAAGTATTTCTTATTGAAATTATGAATAACTAGTTAATTGAAAGTATGAATAAGATACTTTTTCGGATTTGGAGCAAGTAGTTCTCCGTCTTTCTTTTTTTTCCTCAGATAACATAAACTTCATTGATAAACCAGGTCTTCAGTACATAGTTCAAATTTAACAACTATACTACTCAAAACAACTTAAAGGTGAATTTACAACAGGTGAATCCTTATCACTATGAAATTCCAATAAAAAATGTGGGATTTTGATCAAAGGTATGCTTCAAGAAATATTTTTGAATGCTACCCATTACACAATTACATGTGAGCATTGATTCTAAGAACAATGTATTTTTACCCCTTCCTAGTTCTCAAAAATTCTTCAATCCACTCATAGTTTCCTTGAGGCTCTTTTAAGGCTGAGATGGTTCTCTGGGAGTCCCCCTTCAATTATGATATTTTTTAAGCTTTTACATTGGGCTTCTTGTACTCCTATGAGTGCAGCCATGACTTCATTTGCAAGCAGTGACCGTATTGAGTATCCATCTCCAACCCAACATCCAAGCACGTCACCGGTCACGCCAATAAGATTTTTTTTTTTCTTTTTTTATACCTTTGTCTTGTACCGTTCTTGCCGATAAGATTAAGAATTTAAAACTACGAGTTCAATTTTAATTCGTTGCAGTCGACGAGTCGTTATCATTGATGTCAGTCTCCCACCAACCAAATTATTGGGCCAAAACAAATGAAAACCCAGCCTCGTTGTCACTACCACTCTCTCAATATGTTTATACATAGTATTCACCACATCGTTTCCCACAATATATCTTACATCATTATTCTACTATAACTCTTAATTTCTTTATAATAATTAGTCCCTATATTATTAAACATAATAAGATGAATAGATCAGTTGGATAATAACATATAGTTTCAAACATTACAATTTTTTACTTTTATGTTCAAACGATGAAAGGGCTTTGTTATACAAAAGTATTAATTACCAAACATGAACTTCAGAAAATTTCTCTACAATGAATTTAAAAGGAAAAAAAAAAAAAACTACTGATTTTTCGAGTGTTACCAAATATCCGAGGTGTCAAACCTAGGCAAGCGCAAACGTCACACGTGCGACCTTAGAGAACGGAGAGCAACACAAAACAAAGTTCCCCTGGTAATCATCTCCTCCGCGTGCACAATCCGAAAACCCGTCCAAGTTCATTGCACATCAAACTCAATCTCCCTCCATAAAAACCCACCATTCCACCAACAGGATAGTTACTGGATACGGAAGAACAAAGAAATTAAACCACATCTAACTATGGGAGAGGTTGATCCAGCTTTTTTTCAAGACCCTGAACACAGACCCAGAATCGTATTCACCGAAGCCGAAGGCATCCCTTTGATCGATCTTTCTCCTATACTCTCCTCCGGAAATGTTTCCGCCGTCGAAGGCCTTGTTGGCGAGATACGCAAAGCATGCAAGGAATGGGGGTTCTTTCAGGTGATCAACCACGGGGTGCCATTGGAGAAGCGCCAGAGGATTGAGGCTGCAGCGAGGAAGTTCTTTGCACAGAGTTTAGAGGACAAGAGGAAGGTCAGAAGGAATGAGAAGGAGGTGTTGGGTTACTACGACACTGAGCACACCAAGAACGTAAGGGACTGGAAAGAGGTTTTTGATTTTACTATAGAGGAACCCACCTTCATCCCGGCTTCCCATGAGCCTGATGACAAGGAGGTAACAGAGTGGGTGAATCAGTGGCCTGAATACCCGCCTGAGATAAGGTAAAGTTAATTAACACTCTCCTCCACATTCTCCTGATTTCTTTTCTAGATTTGACCTTGCTAATACATGCAAACTACTGGAAAATGAAAAAAAAATCATTTTATGTGAAAAACAGTAGTGTTTTTAGAAAAGTAGACTATAATAAAATATTTATATTCAAAATAAAAGATATGATAGCAGCTAGTAGGCAACACAAATTAATCCACAAATTATCTACTTTTACCTAGCATTACTCGTGTTTTTATTACTGAAAGTCTAGTAGTTTGAGACCCAATTCAAGGGACTCAATGAATGTGACTATTGATCTGATGGAGGGATTCCCTCGAGCATTAATGCGCAGGGAGGCATGTCAAGAATATGCTCAAGAGATGGTAAAACTAGCTTACAAGTTAATGGAACTTGTGGCCCAGAGCCTAGGTCTGCCACCAGATAGCTTCAGTGGCTTCTTCAAAGACCAAACCAGCTTTATCCGACTCAATCACTATCCACCCTGCCCTGCCCCTGAATTAGCCCTTGGTGTTGGTCGACACAAGGATGGCGGTGCCTTAACCATCCTTGCTCAAGATGATGTTGGGGGTTTGGAAGTGAAGCGCAAATCAGATGGAGAGTGGATTCGTGTCAAACCCACCCCAAATGCTTATATCATCAACGTTGGTGACATTGTCCAGGTATATCCACAAATGCGAGTTGGCATTTCTTTGGTTTGTTTTTGCCAGTTTGGCTCAAAATATTTACGGAAATCATGATTCAGGTTTGGAGCAATGATGATTATGAGAGCGTGGAGCACAGGGCGATGGTGAATGCGGAGAGGGAAAGGTTCTCCATTCCATTTTTCTTCAACCCGGCACACTATACCATGGTTAAGCCTTTTGAGGAGCTAACAAATGAGCAAAATCCTGCCAAGTATAGGGCTTACAGCTGGGGAAAGTTTATAACAAACAGAAAGCGCAGTAATTTCCAGAAACTCAATGTTGAAAACCTCCAGATCTATCATTTCAGGATATAAAAATGTAAACTGGTTTGAGGTACTCATATCATCATTCCCTACCCAGTCATATAATATTCAGCTTCTTGTTGTGGTTCATGTCAGTCTCAGAGATCGATGAAAGTACTCTTGTAATGCTGTAAATAAATTATAAATATGATGGAATAAGCTTGAATACTTTGAATGAGTATTTTGCTTCATATCACTGGACCTATTTGTGATATTTATCCTTCCCGAGATTATATATTTTGAAGTACATGTAACAAATGATCTAAAATTTATAAAAGATTCTATTTACAGTTAGTTGGCGCAGCAGTCTATGTGTGGTGTAATTTGCATAATGGCAGAGAAAGCCAAAGCCAAAGCCAACATGGCCACGGTTACAAGATACTTGGGAACGCCTAATTTCATCGTCTTAGCTTTGAGGCTCCCAGTATATATTCTGAATTTCTGTGTATTCTTGCTTTTGGGTGAGGAGCAAGTCTTACTCTAGGTCAGCTTTTAATACATTATTTGTTTATTTTAATGGGGAGAACCATTATTTAATCAGAACAGCTCGCAGATATTGAAAATACCATCCAAATTCGACTCCTTCAAATTTTCAATTAATGTAATTTTGCTTCAGTCAATCCAAAAACAAACGTCTTAAGTTTACGTGGATGGTAGATTATTATAAAGTCTGAAAATGGCTGAAGGACCCTTACGTGTGAATTGACTTATTCCTTTAATTTGGTAGATATATGTGGATGTTGAGTAGTGATGATCAAGAAGATCATAACTATGCGGCCTTTCTAATACACAATGCAAATTATGCTGATCATCTGCATCGCGCGATTGATCGTGATCTTGATCATGCATCATGGGAAATCAATTTGTATAACATTTCAATTGTTTTGCTGTCGCAGATCAGGTGATAGCATGCAACAATGCGAGCTGGCGCAATACTTTTGGAAGGAAATAAAGAATATTCCGCCGTCCAGCTCATTCATTATAACAAAGAGAGAACTGTAAATAAACAACCATTTTTATTTGAATAAGAATTTCAATGATGTTACAAGCTGGGAAACATGAAAAAGCACGTAATAATTAATCAGTACACCATCTAATGGTTTATTGCCGCGGGTAATATTACAAATATAATCTTGAAATCTATGGTTTTAGTTTAGGCAATTAGAGTTGCTTCTGAAGATAGTTAACCAGATTCTTGTCCACTTGGAAGGCCTTAGTGAGAACATTAGCATTGATGGGAGGATTGGATTTAAAGACTGCATTGGCAATGGTGATGACTCCAGGATTCTGGCTGCTGAGACCAGCAAAAGCAACGGCCTTAGTATTTCCCACGTTCAACTGGAAGTGAATGAGACCAATTGGAAACACAAAGACATCTCCCTTGTTTAGAACTTTGGTAAAGAGTTGGTTGCCGTCTGCATTATTAGATGTGACAAAGCCAACATGCAGAGTACCTTCTATGACTACAAGAAACTCAGTGCCACGAGGGTGAGTGTGGGGAGGATTTAAGCCATATGGTGCAAAGTCGATGCGAGCCAAAGATATGCCTAGAGTGTTGAGGCCTGGTAATTGTTCCACTGTCACGGCAGTGACATTTGATCCTACTTTATTTGAGGTATCTCCGGGTATGTTCAATCCCGAACGGAAGAAATCATTAGCATTGACAAGCTTTGGGTCCTTGCAAAACTTCCCATTAACAAATACTGTAGAAAATGAAAGGTAGTTTGTTATCATCGCTAAACACATGATCATGTTACACAGAATTAAAATAGAATCCAAACATACTATATATGTATATAGATATGTGTGCATATTCATATTCAAAATTACAAGAACAAGCTAGAAAACCAGTACTTCAGAATATAGCAACTTATATAATGCATACATACCAGCAGAAGCAGGATTGTCGATAGCAACACAAAAGTCCTGTAGGGGACTTGGGTCATAGGCGAAGGCGAGAGAACAAGCGAGAGCCAATAAGGCCACAGTTACAAGGGCATACTTAGGAACAACCTTTGAGTACTTCATCATATTTGAGGCTATGATCTATCTGTGTCAGTGTGTAATTAATATTGCTTGGGAGCTGGGAATTATGAGAAATGTTGGATGGTCACATCCCTATTTATAGAGAGGAATTAACTGAATTGGTCCATATGTTTTTGCCATAATCGTGTAAGACTTGTCAACTCTTTAATCTATGAGGTTATCGATTATTATTAATTTATTTAACTAATGGGGGAAACATTCTTTAACCACTACCGCACACATACATTGAATTAAATGCAACCAAATTCGACGACCCCTTCAAATAATGGAACGAAAGTGTTATTATTAATTAAACTCATAAAACAGATATCAGCTAGCTTAGACAGTCTAATTAACACCAAATTAATTTAATTTCCTCTTTAAAATTTCAGTACGTGTGGCGCGGGCTTTCTTTTAAAATTTCAATCCCAACAACCTAATTTGATGCTGCAAATTAAAGTTAATGGAAGAAAGGTTCGAGGCATCGAAATGGCTACTTCTAGTGGAAGGAAAGAAAAAGTTGGACTTCCTCCTCCATCTGCCTAGTTAATTCCCTTGATTTCGTTTGGCAGATCGCTGTGGAGTATTTTAAAATTTTGTTAATAATAGTAAAATAATTTGAGTTAAGATGTTTAATTTATAATTAAGTTATACACAGTAATTAGATAAAAAAATATTTGAAAATTTGAAAATGAAAATTATTTTACATTTTATTAATGTTTGAAAAGGAAATCCTCAAAATTTTACGTACGTACCAATTTTTGAGAATTTATAATTCTCTTTCTCATTTACTAAATGTACTACAATTACTCACATTTTTATATAAGCAATTTATCTTGTCATTTGCGGCCTATTGGTATAGGTTTAGCAGAAGAAGCCAAGAACACGATCCATCTAATGATCATGGCATGCAGTTTGAATATTATGATCATAATTTGTTGGTTCAAAATCATGTAATTAACTAATCAAGTTTAATCATGCACTTGAAATCTACCCGATCCATTGCCGAACACTACATACCGAGAAAAAAAAACACACATATTAGCTAAAGCAACCGTTTTATTTTATTTAAAGTTAATGATAGGCTTACTATTTTTTTACCATCATTTTATCATTTATAGTATATTTATTTTTTCTTATTTTTTTAAAGTATTTTTTTCACATCATTAATCATTAAATTTTTTTAAAAAAATATACAATATTTTCACTAATAGTCTACATTTTCTTAACCGTTAAGAAAAAAAAAATTAAAAATTAAAAAAAAGAAATAGAAGAATAGTAAATATATCATTATTCTTTAATTATGACATTCCAAAAACGTAGCAAACATATATATATATATATATAAAACATCACATTCTTAGGATTCTTTTTTAAATTTTATCATCTTTATTTATCTTTAAATTTTCTCTCCCCAGACCCTTCACCGATTTTATCTCCAGCTATTCCAGCTTGTTTCCAAGGGAGGGAGTCCTCCCTTCCGCCCAGCCGACCTATGCGTCTGTTTATCCCTATTTTTCTCTAGTTTTTTTAGGTTTTTTCCAAACTTTTTTAGCTTTTTATCTACAACCAAGAAAATCTCTGATCTACTGCTTGCTGGGCTTCTTTGACCATTACGCATCAGCTCTATGGACTCTACTGCCGCCAATCTACAAAAGGGATAGTGCATATCGACCAGACATGCAGTGCTCCTTAGTCACGCATGAGGTTCGTGAGAGTGGCTCCGTTGGGATCAGCAGCCTCGAGTCCCTTGTTTCCGGCTATTCGCTTCTTTTCCAGTATGGTGCGTTCTTCCCAAGTGCCACCACTGCCATTGGTGGTCTATTTTGGGAGTATCGATTTTTATTTAGGTTGCTACTTTTCGATTTCCCTACCTAGAGATCAAGTTCAAGTAGTAGAGATCAAGTTCAAGTAGACGTAAAAATCCCCTTTAGTCATAGTTATCTAGTCTATTTTTTAGACTATCTTGAAACCGCTTTTAGGGACATCCTTTTAATCGGGATTAATGGGAATCACACTTGCTGAAACCTTTTTATTTACTCTTTTCTCTTTTTTTTTTTTTTTATTCTTTGTGTTTGATATGTGTTTATCATATTGAGATGATTATTAGGAAATCCAACCTCACTAAACTTTATATCCTTATATCCGATTAATGTTATATATCATATGCTTGCCTTAAAAAAAAAAATACACTAATTAGTTAACATACAATTGATTTTTCTTTGAAATGATTGGCTTTAAGGTACTTAAAACATGTGGCATCTATTGGTGTGATTATAATTGATGACAAAAGTACCATAGCTATGAATGGCCGTAGCATTATTCTTACATTTTTAAACTTTCATACCATACGTGTACGTAGTTAATATTACGTATATTTCTCTAGCTAATTGTCTGGCCAGGATTGTTTTTGAAGGAAGTTGATGACGTTCTTTTCCATTGGAAGGCTTAGGCGAGAACGTCAAGATTGATGAGAGGGTAGGATCCAAAGATAGCATTTGCTATGGTGATAACTCTAAGATTCTGGCTGTTGAGATTGGCAAAAGCAATAGCATTAGTTTTTTCAACGTTGAACTAGAAGTGAATGAGACCAATTGAAAACATAAAGATGTCTCCAGGATATAGAACTTTGGCGAAAAGGCAATTATCATTGGCGTTAGACGTGACAAAACCAACATAAAGACTACCCCCTGCGACTGCTAGAATCTCAGTGGCACGAGGGTGTGTATGGGGAGGATTCAGACCATTTGGAGCAAAGTCAAAGCGGCCAAAGCCAACATCATGAGGGCCAGGGTTACAAGAAGGCCGTACGTAGTACTTCACATGAACACCTTTCATGATCATGACGTTTGAGATGGTTCTCTCTATGTCTTGGGATTCTGATATTTAATTCTTGGTTTAGGGATGAGATATGCCTTTATGGGGACCTGTCTATTTATACTAGGGGTGGGCAGCGAGGTATCCGTACCCCGCTTGCCCGCCCCATTCGCCCCGCCCCGTGCAAGAAACCCAAGCGGGGGCGGGGGGTGGGATGACCCCTGTGGGGTCCCGCCCCGACCCCGCTCCGCATCTTCATTATTTTAAAAAAAACTTATTTTATATATTTATATAAATAATTTGTATAACCATAAATTGTATACAAATATTTATAATTTGATAAACTTGAAATGGAATTCAAGTTAATAAATTGTCTTGATCTTCTAGGCCAACCTTTATATAGGAGACCAAGGCATCGCAATAGTTAAACTTAAGAAATGTGGGACTTGAACAAGTCCCACATTGCTTAAGTTTCATCATTGTATTGTAGTGACCTCCTATATAAAGGTTGGCCTTGAAGGCCAAAGCAATCCAAAATACAACTCTAATGAGTTTATATTATTTTTGGATGTATAAATTTTGATTTATTATTTAAATTATATTATAATTTTGGTCTAAAAGAATTTAAATACCCAGTAATTCTCTCTATTGAGCGGGGTGCGGATTCAACCCCACCTTCCCCCCCCTCCCTCCCCAGGAGGCGGGGGGCGGGGTCAAAATCTCCCCCCCTTCCCCCCCGCGAACAAGTCCCACATTGTTTAAGTTTCACTATTGCATTGTAGTGACCTCCTATACAAAAGTTGGCCTTGGAGGCAAAAACAATCCAAAATACAACTCTAATGAGTTTATATTATTTTTGGATATATAAACTTAAATTTATTATTTAAATTATATTATAATTTGGGTCTAAAAAAATTTAAATACCCAGTGATTCTCTGTATTGAGCAGGGTGCAAATTCAACTCCACCCCCGACAGCGGGGCGGGGTCAAAATCTTCCCCCCCGCATGGTGCGGGGCGGGGTGCGAGATTAGATACCCCTGCCCCGAAAATGTAAAGAGAGGTGCTGGGCGGAAGCCGGGCTTTTGCGTCAGCTCCTAATGTGAACAGTGATTTCACTGTTCGTGTGAACAGTGAAATCACTGTTCACATTAGGGGCTGACGCAAAAGCCTAGCTTCTGCCCATCATTTTTCAAATGTAAAATATTGGACCACTCAATTAATGGAAAAGTGCATGCAGTTCTACCATATTGTTGTTTTTGTCAATGCAAAAATATCATCTTTACATCGAGAGTGCATATATTGATCATTGATTTGGAACTGAGATGGCCTAGCTAGCTAAACTTGGCGCTGAAGCACCATATATTTGTGAGATATATGTATGTGTGTATACATACATATATATATATATATGTGTATGTTGAGCAGTGAAAATATAATATTTATTAGTACTTGGCGCGCTGATCAACATATTTGATCTTATCAAACTATCTATATATATAGTGGATTAGTGAGTACCTAGCTTATTACCACTTCATGCATATGTATGTGCACATGATATTAGTACGCAGAATTGCTTGCAACTAAGTTTTTTTTTTTTTAAAAATGAAAATGGGTACCCCAAAATGCTACAATATCCAGGGATTTCTTTATGTGCGGAAGGACGTGAAGAATTGAAATATCCAAAATTTTATTTGCGCCAACAGTATATAATACAATCAATGCAATGATACATACAATCATAAAATACGTTAACATCGCAATTACTTTGAAAAAAAATGGAATTCACTGTTAAAAAGTTAATTATTTTCATGTGAACTTTATATTTACTTACTTTTTTCAAAGTAATTGGGTAGCATTTACGCATTTTACGACTACAAATATCATTTCATTTATCCATTGATTGATAGGTTTATCCCTTATTGAAGATTTTAGCTTGAAAATCTCATTGGCAGTTCATGTGTCAAATAATACACCAAACAACCATTTTCATTCATTCATAAACTTATTTATTTATTACTGGTCGCGAGCAAACTCATTATATAAACTAGTTTCATTTTTGAATTATTTGATAAATTATGCAAATAAAGAGAATGCTGCGCTAGCTGTTGGGGTTGTTCCACATCGGTTATGGAATGGACTGATTGTCAGTTTATAAGTGTGAGGGAAATTTTTACCTTTTGAACTAGTTTTTTAGGTTGAGAGACCCAAAATTACCCAACACTGGTATCAGAGCCCAAATTTACCAACATTATCTAGTCCAACAATTCGTAGGAGAAACAAGTTATTGCTGCTCCGACCCAAGACATGATATGTGAGGGAAAGATTGTTGGGTTGTCCCACATAGACTATAGAAGGGGCTGGTGGTCAGTTTATAAGCGTGAGGAAAAGTCTCACCTCTTGAGCCAACTTTTGAGGTTGAGAGAAACCCAAGACCACTTAACACCAACTTGTAAACATTATCTTGTATAAAATATAGATCATTTTTCAAATATAATTCAAATAATATTGTCCTAAGAAGGATAAGTATTATAAATATGTTGATGAAGCCAAATACTCATTCAAGCTTATTCCATCATATTTATAATTTATTTACAGCATAACATGAGTGTTGAGATAAACCACAACAAGAAGCTGAATATTTTTGGTGCGGAGGAAATTGATATGACTACCTCCAACCAGTTTACTCTTTTATTCCTGAAATGATAAATGAGAAACTCTCTGAACATGTGACACCTATAAGTTTTTTTTAACGGAAACCAATAATAGATGGCCACGTAATAAAATCTACAAAGTGGTGAAAAAAGGCGCATACAAGGAATACAAATTCCTGCCTCTGCCCCGCTCTCTCTCTCTCTCTCGACAAAAGCTCCTCACTGGCACTGCTGTACTTCATCACCAAGAGGAACCCTTGAGAATACGTTTGGCCACTGAGAAACCATAGAAAACGAGATTGATGCAGTTGAATTGATTTTTGAAAATTGCTCTCTACGATTTGGATCAGAAATAGAGTCGATTAGCTCAAGCAGTGAGTTGTTGATGAACAATCACATGATTGATTCAATTCCCTATGAGGTTTTCGCCAGCAAAAATGGCGATGAAAGATGGGAATGTGAAGCCCTTTTGGCCAATGGTGGAGGAAAAGTAAAACACTCTTCAAAAAGTTTCAAGCTTTGAAACAAGTCTTTTGGGGGCCCCAATCTCTCTCTCTCTCTCTCTCTCTCTCTCTCTCTCTCTCTCTCGACAGAAGCTCCTCACTGGCACTGTAGTACTTCATCACCAAGAGGAACCCTTGAGAATACGTTTGACCACTGAGAAACCGTAGGAAAACGAGATTGATGCAATTGAATTGATTTTTGAAAATTGCTCTCTACGATTTGGATAAGAAATAGAGTCAATTAGCTCAAGCAGTGAGTTGTTGATGAACAATCACATGATTGATTCAATTCCCTATGAGGTTTTGGCTAGCAAAAATGGTGGTGAAAGATGGGAATGTGAAGCCCTTTTGGCCATGGCGGAGGAAAAGTAAAACACTCTTCAAAAAGTTTCAAGCTTTGAAACAAGTCTTTGGGGGCCCCAAGAAATTGTTGCTGTTGATCAGCACATGATTCCGATGAAGAATACATCACTAAAACCCCATTTGCAGAATTCAAGAAGCGTGGAAGATACAGCTTTGTTTGCGAGAGAGTTGGAAAAGTTTGAGAACAAACATGAACAAGAAGATTTAGGCCAAGAAGAGTCAGAACCCAAATATATTTTAGAAGAATCAAAATTTTGTTAATGCCATAAAAATCGGCCAATAGGCCAGGGCAGGAAAAAGAGTCATTTGCAGTCCACTGAGACGAGTTGGGCTTCGTTGAGTGTCGTTTAGGGCCCCCTGCGACACTTTAATACAGTTGTACGTACGTGGATAGCAGATAAATAAATAGAGAGACACAATATTTACGTGATTCGGCGTAAGGCCTACGTCACGGGGGTTTGGGGAAGGGGATCTATTATGATAAGTATTTTTACAGTCTCTCATGACTCACACTGTATAGAAAAAATATATATAAATCTATCGATTGGAGCTCGAATCCCTTTGAGAAGGCTGAAGGAGACGATACTGGATAAGAAGTCAGCCAGAGAGCGAGTCGGCCAGAGAGTAAGAGCCAGTCGGATAGAGAGATCCCAGAGCCTCCTTTGATCATCTGATTGTTGTCTTTTTATAGATATCTTTGGGTTGCATGTGTCAGTCTACATTCTTTATGCCTCCTGTTGTTTGTTTCTCATTCGTTCCTTCTTGGCTACACATTATCCTATGCACCTGTTCATGTCATCCTTTTTCTTTATCTCACCAGGTTCCTTTTGTCCCTTAGTGCAAATAAATATTAGGATTGGGGGCCCACTGGCATATTTTACCCTCACAGAACCCCGCGAATTCTTATCAAAAGGTACTTTGGTGGAAATTCTAAAATATCCAAAAACTGAGAAGGTGGTGGTTTATCTTCCGAGCCTGAGGTAAGAAAGACATAAAAACATGCAATACATATTTTATTTAAGAAAATGTTGTAATACGTCGATATTCCAAAGCTTTTAATGGAGTAGAGTGCAAGTAGTCACTAGTGGGCGAATTGGCATGTGAGGGTTTACGACCCCGCGATTCACAAGCGGTCACTGGCAGGAGAGCAGGCGTGCAAGGGTTTACGAACAAGCCTAGACCGGGGACTCAACCCCGCAATTCGAAAGCATCCAAGATGAGGCTTGTCAAGTGTGCTTGGTAGGCGGATTGCAAGCCTCAAGCCTATCCTGGATGTGAGAGCTTAACGAGTGCGCTTAGGTACTGGACCTCAAGCCTCGAACCCCTGACGAGCGAATCGTTGGGCTGGTCATGGGCGGCTAGATGACCCCGCAACTAAACCTGACCCCGTATGACTAGAGGTGTGCTTCGGCTTTGTGCTGTAAAACAAATAATTTTGTTAATAGAAATATGACTTCACATGCCGCTGAGTCCGAGTCTGCATGTGCACAGTCAAAGTATAAAATTTAAAATCCATTTCGTAGTATTGCCACATTTTTAGTTCCCGTGATTCGAGGTAGCAAGTGACCTGTCCAATCAAACAAAAGAGAAAATAGGCGAGTCTCAGATAGGAGACTTGCTGTATGTAAATCCCTGAATGTTTCTGAGCGGATGAGGTGTGCTATATGAGTCTATGTGATGGGCGAGCATGGTGTGTGATAAGTTGTGGCGAGCTACGTATTGTGCGTGTGTTAGGCGAGCATGTATGGCGAGCCTATGCAAGTTGGCCAGAAGTGCGTAGTGTTGGCGAGCTGTGTGAGGCGAGGGATGAGTTAGGAACACAGCTTCCATGAGTGTTAGGCGAGCTGGGACCACAGTTCACGTGGGTGATCCGTGACGTGGGGTGAGCTGGCGAGCACCCAAGGAGTGGTCTAGGCGAGCGTGTGGGTGAGCCCATGGTTGCCTTGGGCGAGCATGAAGGCTCTGCGGATAAGGTGTGGGTGACTGGCGAGTGGTGCGGGCGTGAGTTGATTCGTGGGTGAGCCGTGCGGTGAGGTGATCTTTGGGCGAGTCGTGGGTGAGCTGGGTGAGTGGAGGCAGTTGGGCGAGCACCGTTAGTTTGGCGAGGTGAGGTAGAGTGCAAGAAGTGCTGTTCAAGAGGTGAGGCAAGGGGCGAGCATGCACGGCGAGCTGGCGGGAGAAAACCTCCCGAGCTGGGAACACAACTCCCGTGGGTGTTAGGTGGTTAGGCGAGCACGGTGCCCATGGGTGAGATGGCAAGCTGGCTGGCATGAGGTGACTCGTGGGCGAGCTGGCGGGTCGTAAGAGGTGGCGGGTTGTATGGAGCCGTGTGAGTGAACTCGGCAACCAGACGTCCTGGAAGGCGGGCAGTGACCTCGCCCGGGACAGAGGACGCCGGCGGCCACAACGGTAGCCACCGGAGGTCCAGTCGAGCCGCAGTGGCTCTGGGCTTGGAGCTTTCGTCGTTCGGGTGATAAGAGTTCGAATGAGGGACCTATGGCGAATGGATGGCCAGCGCCCACGTTGCCGAAGACAGAAATTGTCGGCGGTCACTGTTGTGTCTGCCGGCAGGCTTAAGGAGCTCACGGCACCCTGTAGTGAGCTCAGTGAGGAGATACGCCCGGCGTGCTCCCGAGATGAGCTCCGGAGCACGCCTATCTCCCGGGCCCACCGTGGTGATGGGGCCAGAAATCGCCAACGATCCCCTCGTGGCTGAGCGCCACTAGCTCGTGGCGCTCGCCAGTGATTCATTGGGCATGGCACGTTGCCGTGCCCGTGTGTTATGCATGACACATAAAGTGCCATGCATTCTGGATGGCCGAAGGGGTGCTCTGCTTGAGCCGTGGCGAGCTATGGCTTGAATGGAGGTGTTCCCAGCGGGACTCCCAGCCAGTGATGCCCCGCCGGCGACCCTTGGGAGGGTCGCCGGAGTTCTAGCCAAGGCACGACAACTCTGGGCTTTGTGCCTATGTCACCCAGGAGGTAAGAAGATGGCAGGGACATTCTTGGTAGCCCCACCGGTCGGCAATACCCTTGCCGGTGATAGAGGATGCTGGCAACCCTCATGGTGGGTGCCGACATCCTTTCTTCCCCTCCCTCGGCACGATGGAGCTGCACAGAGGGTGTTGCTCCGTGCATCCTCTGTGTAATTATTTCCGGCGGGATGACCTGCCAGTCGCTTACCCGCCGGAAACAGAAACTATTGGCGATCCCAGCGGTGACCGCCGCAGGTTCTCAAAACTCACGGCAGGGCGCCATGAGTCAGGGTTGCACCACGGCGTGCCCCGAAGTCATTCCCATTGGCTACTGTGCATGTGCATAGTAGCCTCGCATGCATGTACATTATCATGCATGCATGGCGTGCAGCTTTGCACTGTGTACTTAAGTGCACAGTGCTTTCCTTTCTCTAATCTTGGATATAGGCCCTTTTACAAGTGCACTGGGTGCACGTTGTGTGGGCAGGTGCAGGCGTGGCGTGCACCATGCACTGTGAACTTAAGTGCACAGTACTAACTCGGTCCACAAACTCTTATTCTGATTATTTTGTGTCTGTGTATGTGTTTGCAGGTGCTACGTGCATACTTCACTAGATAAAAGTCATGATTGTGACATGGCTAACAGATGAGACATTTGGCGAGTCTTTGTAAAAGAAAGGAAAAATAACCAGATAAGAATACTCATCTGGGGGGTGTCTAGTAAGTCGCCTAGTGTCCTAGAAGATCATTCGTTTCCCACCTCTGGTCATAATAATCCCACAGACAGCGCCAACTGTTGATACCATAAAAATCGGCCAACAGGTCAGGGCAGGAAAAAGAGTCATTCCCTGTCCACTGAGACGAGTTAGGCTTCGTTGGGTGTCGTTTGGGGCCCCCGGCGAGATTCCGATATGGTTGTACGTACGTGGATAGCAGATAAATAAATAGAGAGAGATACGGTATTTACGTGGTTCGGCATAAGGCCTACGTCTACGGGGGTTTGAGGAATGGGATCCACTTTGATAAGTATTTTTACAGTCTCTCATGACTCACACTGTACAGGAAAAATATATATAAATCTATCGATTAGAGCTCAAATCCCTTTGAGAAGGCTGAAGGAGACGATGCTGGAAAAGAAGTCAACCAAAGAGCGAGTCGGCTAGAGAGTAAGAGCCAATCGGAGAGAGAGATCCCAAAGCCTTCTTTGATCATATGATTGTTGCCTTTTATAGAAATCTTTGGATTTTGTGTGTCAGTCTATATTCTTTATGCCTCCCGTTGTTTGCTTTTCATTCGTTCCTTCTTGGTTACACATTATCCTATGCACCTGTTCATGTCATCCATTTTCTTTATCTCACCAGGTTCCTTTTGTCCCCTAGTGCAAATAAATATCAGGCTTGGGAGCCCATTGGCATATTTCACCCTCACAACTTTGATTACCAAAACGACTTGGAATTTTTATGGAAGCATGGAGATGTACTAGAAAAATTGAAAATGGAATTAAGAAATTTGAGAACTGGGAGACTGACTTATGTATTTTCTTAATGTTCTTCTCACCTCCTTATGTATTTTCGTACTAGTAGTAGTAGCCTAGAGAGAGAGAGAGAGAGAGAGAGAATTTGCCAGATTAATTTTGGCATGAGAAAGAGAGGTGAGAGAGAGCTTGAAACTAGATTAATGAGAGAGATAGGGGGAGGGGAGAGAGAGCTCGAAACGAGCTAGGGAGGGAGAAGTGTTTGGAATGAAATATTCTCTTGATGTTGATCCCACGGTAATTCCACGATAGCTTTCTCATTAATCTTACGTGACATGATTCTATTGGCTTATTATGAGTTAGATTTGTAGATGTCACCTGTTAGAAAATATATTTATGATAAATTTGAATGTTTTCAACACTGAGTTTCTGAAAGTTACTGCACTTTTTGTTTGTTATAAAATAATTTTAATTTCAGTTTTTAATTTTTTTTATCTAATTATTATATATAACTTAATAAATTAAACATTTTAACTCAAATTATTTTACTATTATTTATAAAATGATGACATACTCCAAATGATCGGCCAAACGAAATCAAGGGAATTAACTTGCCAGTTGGAGGCCGAAGTCCAACATCATCACATAGTATCCTTTTTCTTTCCTTCCAGATCGTAGTACATGCCATTTCGATGCCTTGAACCTTTCTTCTATTCACTTTAATTTGCAGCATCAAATTAGGCTATTGGGATTGAAATTTTAAAAGAAAGCCCGCGCCACACGTACTCATGATCTCGGGAGCACGCTGCCATACATGCTTTATTTGTAGAGAATTGTAGAACACAGGACAAGATGTAATGGAAGCTTTCTTCAATTATATTCATCATCTGTAAACTAAATTTATACAAGAGTGTATGCTAAAATTAAGGAAATTTACAACTATCTAAATGAATAAGATTACAACAGTTATGCTAGTCTAGCTATGAGAATATTTACAGTAATTACAACAAATGATCAGCATGATTTTAGGAGATAAAGTTGCTTGTAATGTGGCTAGATATCTGCTGTAATTTCCTTGTCTTGATTCTTGGAGTGTTCAGCTTGATTCTTGGAGTCTGTCCTAATACACCCCTTCACAAATAGGCTTCTATTAGCAAGACCAATTTTGTCTCTTAAATTTTCTGTTTGTTGCCTTGACAAATGTTTGGTGAGGAGGTCAGCAAGCTGATCTTGAGTGTGCACGTGTCTTACTTGAAATTCTTCTTTTTGAACCAGATCACGTACAAAGTGAAGGTCAATTTGAATATGTTTTATCCTTGAATGCTGGACGGGATTGAAGCTAAGATGAGTAGCTTCAAGACTGTCACACAATAATGAAGGAGATTGCTGTAAATTGACCCCAAGTTCCTTGATGAGAGCATGAATCCATATTGTTTCAGATGCTGCATTTGCTAATGCTCGACACTCAAGCTCCGTTGATGATCTCGCCACTGCACGTTATTTCTTTGAGCTCCATGAGATTGGTTTGGTACTTAGGAAACTGATGTATGCCGTTGTTGAAGTTTGATCATCACAATTTCCAGTCCATTTAGCATCGAAATAAGTTGTAAGAGTTGCACTTGCATTGCTAGTCAGCTTGATTCCATGAAAGATAGTTTGCTTGAGATAGCGCAAAAGGCATTTTGTTACTGTCCAGTGAGTTGTGGTTGGTTTGTGCATGAATTGAGACAATTTATTTACTGCAAATGAGATGTCTAGGCGAATGAGTGATAAGTATTGAAGACTGCCAAGTATTCTTCTAAATTCACTGCTATCCATTGAAGTTGTTCCATCATTTAGGTGAAGAGAGGTGCTTGTTGAAAGTGGAGTACAAACATCTTTTGCTCCAAGCATGTTTGTGGTGGACAATATATCATGAATATATTTGTGTTGAGAGAGAAAAAGTCCATTACAAGTAGCGATTACTTTAACTCCCAAGAAAAAATGGAGTGAACCCAGGTCTTTTATAGATAATTCTTTCCCAAGTTGATCAACAATAGAATTCACAAAAGCTGAATTATTTCTAGTAAGCACTAAGTCATTGACATAAACCAACAAATAACACATAATTGACTCATGCTTGTAAATAAATAGAGAGGAATCAATTTTTGAATTTGTAAACCCAAGCTGAATGAGGGCATGTTTTAGGGCTAAATACCATGCCTTAGGGGCTTGTTTAAGCCCATAAATTGCCCTACACAACCTACACACATGATTAGGTTTTGTGACATCTTTAAATCCAGGTGCAATCTGCACACATGATCAGGTTTTGTGACATCTTTAAATCCAAGTGGTTGTTTCATATAAATTGTTTCACTAAGTTGTCCATGCAAGAAGGCCTTATTTATATCTATTTGCCTTAGTTTCCAACCATTCATGATAGCTAGTGATAACATAATTTTAATTGTTGCTAATTTAACCACTGGGCTAAATGTCTCATTGTAGTCAATACTAGGGCATTGATTGTAGCCCTTACTCACAAGTCTGGCTTTAAATCGATCCACAGACCCATCAGACTTATGCTTCACTCTAAAAACCCATTTACATCCAATTAGGTTGCAGTGAGGTGGGGGAGGAACTAAGTATCATGTCTCATGAGACATTGAGTTCATGAGAGCATTGAGTTCATGAGACATGGCCTCACACCAGTGAGATTTAGATACAGTTTGACTCACACATATGGATTCAAGGGTTTCGAGTAGGGGATGTTTGGTGACAGAGTTGAACTGTTTGGGCTTGTAAATTTGGTTCATGGACCGAGTTGTCATTTGATAAGTTTGAGTATTTGGTGGTGGAGGGTTTGAGGGAGCAGTCTCATGAGCACAGTCAAGGGATTGATTTTGATTAAAGGAGGAGATTTCTTCATTGCGAGAATGAAGGGTTGGGTTCAGATTGATGATTGTGTTTGAGAGATTAGGGTTTGTGAGTAGAGTTGGTGTGAGTTGAGGATCCAGGTTATTTGGAAATTGTAAATTCGGAGGAGTAGTATTGATATGGGGTGATCGATGAGAGCAATCTCATCTGCAAGGGCCTTCACAGCTTGAAGGTAGTCCAAGATTGAGCGACTTCCCCTTTAAATCAAGGTTAGTTCACCATTTAATTGCATAGCTCTCATTCGAGATCGACTAGCATACATATTGTTCAGCTTTTTCCATGCCTTCTGTGATGTCTTAGTTGTGGCTATAAGAAATGTAATTGAGGTTGAGGTTAAGGCAAGAATGACGCAGAGTATTAACTTGTCTTAACAAACCCAATGGTTTTTCCTTGAGACAGAGTTCGAGGTGTCATCGGATGGTGGGCACGGGAGGTCGCCATTGGCATGATCCAAAAGGTTGTACCCAATTAGAAGGGCGTCGAATTGGGCACGCCATTGTAGAAATGTGGAAAGGGATTAATTTCTCATTGATTTGTGCTGTGGTGTTGAGAGCTACTAGAGGTGTTTCGATTGGAGATATGGGTTGAGAGTTTGGGGAAGAACATTTCAGGGAGGGAGTTTGTAGCCTCATTGGAGTTTTGGTCTCCTGATACCATCTAGAGAATTGTAGAACACAGGACAGGATGCAATGGAAACTTTCCTCAATTGTATTCATCATCTGTAAACTGAATTTATACAAGAGTGTATGCTAAAATTAAGGGAATTTATAGCCATCTAAATGAATAAGATCACAACGATTATGCTAGTCTAGCTGTGAGAATATTTACAGTAATTACAACGAATGATCAGCACGCGGATTCTAGGAGATAAAGTTGCTTGTAACGTGGCTAGATATTAGCTGTGATTTCCTTGTCTTGATTCTTGGAGTGTTCAGCTTAATTCTTGGAGTCTGTCCTAATATTATTCATTTATTTTGTCTTCGTCGCTTATTTGCTTCAACGACGGATGAAATTAGAGAGGAAATTAATTTTGGTGTTAATTAGACTGTCTGAGCTAGCTGATATCTGTTTTATGAGTTTAATTAATGAAACCAGAGTACTCATCATGTTAGAGTAGATGATCTAATGCGACGCAGAGAATGAACTTAATATTTGAGAAATATGATTAGAGAGGTGAGAACGGAACAGATCTTCGAAAGTCATTTTTTTCCCGGCAAGTAATGTTGTTTACAACATAAACATTTCAAGCTGGCAGATTAATGTATATAGGACGTCGCACATTAATTTAGACCGAGCACGCGCGTATACGTAGTCTTCACATTGTTATTGTTATCGTATTCACATCAATAAAGATGGAAAGAATTATATTGAGCTAGGTGAGAAATTAAGGCTCCTTCTTACTTTTCAGTTTGCGGAATAATGATAGACTGCAATATGCAGTAGTACCGTTCGTAACTTCGTTCCATTATTTGAAGGGGTCGTCGAATTTGGTTGCACTTAATTCAATGTATGTGTGCGGTAGTGGTTAAAGAATGTTTCCCCCATTAATATAATAATAATCGATAACCTCATAGATTCAAGAGTTGACAAATCTTACACGTTTATGGAAACAAATATGGATCAGTTCAGTTAATTCCTCTCTATAAATATAGATGTGACCATCCAACATTTCTCATAATTCCCAGCTCCCAAGCAATATTAATTACACACAGATAGATCATAGCCTCAAATATAAGATGAAGTACTCAAAGGTTGTTCCTAAGTATGCCCTTGTAACTGTGGCCCTATTGGCTCTCGCTTGTTCTCTCGCCTCCGCCTATGACCCAAGTCCCCTGCAGGACTTTTGTGTTGCTATCGACAATCCTGCTTCTGCTGGTATGTACGCATTATATAAGTTGCTATATCCTGGAGTACTGGTTTTCTAATTAGTTCTTGTAATCTTGAATCTGAATATGCACACATATCTATATACATATATAGTATGCTTGGATACTATTTTAATTTTGTGTAACATGATCATGTGTTTAGCGATAATAACAAACTACCTTTCCTTTTCTACAGTATTTGTGAATGGGAAGTTTTGCAAGGACCCAAAGCTTGTCACTGCTAATGATTTCTTCCGTTCGGGGTTGAACAGGCCCGGAGATACCTCAAATAAAGTAGGGTCAAATGTTACTGCCGTGACAGTGGAACAATTACCAGGCCTCAACACTCTAGGCATATCCTTGGCTCGCATCGACTTTGCACCATATGGCTTAAATCCTCCCCACACTCACCCTCGCGGCACTGAGTTTCTTGTAGTCATAGAGGGTACTCTTCACGTTGGCTTTGTCACATCTAATAATGCAGACGGCAACCAACTCTTTACCAAAGTTCTGAACAAGGGAGACGTCTTTGTGTTCCCAATTGGTCTCATTCACTTCCAGTTAAACATGGGAAATACCAAGGCCGTCGCTTTTGCTGGTCTCAGCAGCCAGAATCCTGGAGTCATCACTATTGCCAATGCAGTCTTTAAATCCAATCCTCTCATCAACGCTGATGTTCTCACCAAGGCCTTTCAAGTGGATAAGAATCTGGTTAACTATCTTCAGAAGCAACTCTAATTGTCTACACTAAAACCATAGATTTCAAGATTATATTTGTAATATTATCAGCTATAAACCGTTAGATGGTGTACTGATTAATTATTAAGTGCTTTGTCGTGTTTTCCTTGTAACATCATTGAAATTCTTATTCAAATAAAAATGGTTGTTTATTTATAGTTCTCTCTTTTTTATAATGAATGAGCTGGCCGGCGGAATATTCTTTATTTCCTTGCAAAAGTATTGCGCCAGCTCCCATTGTTGCATGCTAGCACCTGATCTACGACAGCAAAACAATTGACATGTTATACAAATTGATTTCCCATGAAGCATGATCAAGATTACGATCAATCGCGCGATGCAGATGATCAGCATAATTTGCATGTGAATTAGAAAGGCCGCATAGTTATGATCTTCTTGATCCTCACTACTCAACATCCACATATATCTACCAAATTAAAGGAATAAGTCAATTCACACGTAAGGGTCCTTCAGCCATTTTCAGACTTTATAATAATCTACCATCCAAGTAAAATTAAGACGTTTGTTTTTGGATTGACTGAAGCAAAATTACATTAATTGAAAATTTGAAGGAGTCGAATTAGTGGTTAAAGAATGGTTCTCCCCATGTATTAATAATAAACAAATTTATTAAAAGCTGACCAAGAATTAGACGTAGCTAGCCTTCCTTAATTACGGCCTTCTCGATCCTTGCAATTAGGAAAGACAGACCGATTCATGAGTAAAGTCCCTTACATAAATAGACATCCATGTTCCCAAGCATGCAATATTCCCCACCCCTCACCCAAAGCAAGAATACACAGAATACTGAGAACCTCCATAGAAATACCAATTCGCATTTATGAATAGTAATCTTAATTATATCCATATATTTTGGAGTCTAATACATTCAGATTTACATAGATACAGAATTTAACAGGATATTTCCAGTTTTGCAGTTGTCATGAGTTCAACCGGCAACGTGGTTCTCCAAATTGTAATGATCACCATATATATATATATATATATATATATATATATATATATTTTATATATAGAGGGTACTGCACCATTACATTAATAAAGAGTTATAATGATATTTCCTACTTCAGCATCCACAATAGTTCACAAAATTAATAATTTTCCCGTAGCCTTTTTCCCCACCCGGCCCTTCCCCATTCAAAATTAGCCCTTTTTTTGGCTGCTATATATGAAAAGGCCGTTTGCTAATCAATTTCGGGCTCAATTATTCTTTACATGATGGACGTCCAACTCATTGCTTTATTGCCCGGCTAACAAGGTCTGTTGCAATCCTTTTTGTTATACTGAGATTTTAGTTCATCCATTTCTTAAGAGATTGGGCAAGAATTATGAAATCTTTATACAAGATATATTAGATATGTTAGCTGAGTAATCATTTATACAAGATATATTAGATGAGTAATTAGTTGTATACCATCCGAAGCAAGGTTTTTAACAAATGAAATCTCATTTAAAAAAAAAAAAAAATGACGGATCCACCTCACTTGTCAAGCAAGTGACTTCAGAACACTTGATCAAAAAAAAAAAAAAAAGTGACTTCAGACACTTGGCTAGATATGGCTAATGAGAATATTTTAAGTATTTTTATAATATTTTATTATTTATTTATTTTATTTACTTTTTTACTATTATTTTTTATTTTTTATTATTATTTTTTATTTTATTATTACTTTTTTATTACTTTTTCACAAATATTCACAACTTTTTTCAATATTTTTCACTACTCAAGCATAAGTATTTAGATTATGATTTTTCAATAGCGCTTGTGGCAGTAAATCAGGTAAAGTAATGCTCGGTTTAGATTCAGAGATTAAATGAGATGGAGTGAGATAGTTTTAGATGAAAGATAAAATATGAAAGTTAAATAAAATATTATTAGAATATTAATGTTAAAATTATTATTATTTTAAGATTTAAAAGAAAAGAAATTATTTATTATATTTTATATAAAAATTTAAAAAAATTATAATAATAAGATAAATGAGAATTTTTCAAATTTAAGACCGGCCCATCTGTCAAAATGGGAAGACCAGCCCGCCTACTGTAAATTGATACATCAACTTCTTCCTTCAATCACCATCCACTGCCACCATAATAGAACAGCTCCCAAAATCTCTTTCTTTCTTGAACGAAAGCCGAACAACAAATGAAGTGGAAGCAAGAACCGTCTTTACGAAGAACCGTCCAAAGCCCAAACAGAAGTAATTTATTCCGTCCAGGATTGATTGAAAAACCTAGGCAAGCGCAAACGTCACACGTACGACCTGAAATAACAGAGAGCAACAGAAAACAAAGTTCCCCTGGAAATCATCTCCTCCGCGGCGTACACAATCCGAAAGAACAAAGAAATTAAACCACATCTAACTGTGGGAGAGGTTAATCCAGCTTTTTTCCAAGACCCTGAACACAAACCCAGAATTGTATTCACCGAAGCCGAAGGCATCCCGTTGATCGATCTTTCTCCTATGCTCTCCTCCGGCAATGTTTCCGCCGTCGAAGGCCTTGTTAGCGAGATACGCAATGCATGCAAGGAATGGGGATTCTTTCAGGTGATCAACCACGGGGTGCCATTGGAGAAGCGCCAGAGGATTGAGGCTGCAGCGAGGAAGTTCTTAGCACAGAGTTTCGAGGACAAGAGGAAGGTCAGAAGGAATGAGAAGGACGTGTTGGGTTACTACGACACTGAGCACACCAAGAACGTAAGGGACTGGAAAGAGGTTTTTGATTTTACTATAGAAGAACCCACCTTCATCCCGGCTTCCCATGAGCCTGATGACAAGGAGGTGACAGAGTGGGTGAATCAGTGGCCTGAATACCCGCCTGAGATAAGGTAAAGTTAACTAACACTCTCCTCCACATTCTCCTGATTTCTTTTCTAGATTTGACCTTGCTAATACATGCAAACTACTGGTAAATGGGAAAAAAAATGATTTTATGTGAAAAACAGTAGTTTTTTTAGAAAAGTTAATCCACAAATTATCTACTTTGACCTAGCATTACTCGTGTTTTTATTACTGAAAGTCTAGTAGTTTGAGACCCAATTCAAGGGAATCAATGAATGTGACTATTGATCTGATGGAGGGATTCCCTCGAGCATTAATGAGCAGGGAGGCATGTCAAGAATTTGCTCAAGAGAATGTAAAACTAGCTTACAAGTTAATGGAACTTGTGGCCCAGAGCCTAGGCCTGCCACCAGATAGCTTCAGTGGCTTCTTCAAAGACCAAACCAGCTTTATCCGACTCAATCACTATCCACCCTGCCCTGCCCCTGAATTAGCCCTTGGTGTTGGTCGACACAACGATGGCGGTGCCTTAACCATCCTTGCTCAAGATGATGTTGGAGGTTTGGAAGTGAAGCGCAAATCAGATGGAGAGTGGATTCGTGTCAAACCCACCCCAAACGCTTATATCATCAACGTTGGTGACATTGTCCAGGTAAATCCATAAATGCGAATTGGCATTTCTTTGGTCTGTTTTTGGCAGTTTGGGTCCAATAATTAACGGAAATCATGTTCAGGTTTGGAGCAACGATGAATATGAGAGCGTGGAGCACAGGGCGATAGTGAACGCAGAGAGGGAAAGGTTCTCCATTCCATTTTTCTTCAACCCGGCACACTGCACCATGGTTAAGCCTTTTGAGGAGCTAACAAATTAGCAAAATCCTGCAAGTATAGGGCTTACAGCTGGGGAAAGTTTATAACAAACAGAAAGCGCAGTAATTTCCAGAAACTCAATGTTGAAAACCTCCAGATTTATCATTTCAGGATATAATAATGTAAGCTGGTTTCAGGTACTCATATCATCATTCCCTACCCGGTAATATAATATTCAGCTTCTTGTTGTGGTTCATCTCAGTCTCAGAGATCGATGAAAGTACTCTTGTAATGCCGTAAATAAATTATAAATATAATGGAATTGTTAAATATTTTAACATGACGTTAATAAACGGATCTTTGATTTTCTACGATCTACAATAATAAAATAATAATATGAGAAACGTACATTTCTCCATCTGATTAATGAATAATTGATCTGATTATGAGAGAATGATCGCCCTAACAACGTTTGTCTCACAAGTGTCTCTCGATGGCTAGAGACACTCTAATGTTGTAGATGAAAACCCTTAAACCTCCCAGTGCTATTTATAGACTTCCGACCATCAAGAAATCTATGAATTTGTGTTTGACTATAATTAGAGATATAGAGTTTAATCTTATCTCTTAAAAGTAATTCTTATCTCTTTATAACTCAAATATTATCCAATAAGATTTTGAACCATTTCAAACTGATAAGATGGGTGTGTGGGACACAGAGTTTAAATAAAACTCTTACATTCTCCCACTTGGCCCATACACCCATAAAATAATACTTTTCATTCATGGGTTTATCACAGGAAATTAACCATACTGCGAAAATTTATTTCCTGAACTTTTCATAGCTCAAAACACATTTCATGAGTTCCATAATATCACTGTCAAACTAACTACCAATGCGAGTCATGGCGGTCCTCTATTATACAATCAACAGATTCCCTTCCATGTACTATAACACCAGTAACTAATTTAACACACGATCTTTAATTGGGATAATTAAGACTAATATAATAATGCCTTTGAGTTCCAATTCATGTCTATTGTAGACATTATCTTGTCATCATTTATCCACACCATTCAATGTACATATAAAGTGGAAAGACAAGAAAACAAAAACAAAATAACTATAATTGATATCATTAAGTGTCAAAATAGAATCATAACATCCACGAGCTCAATAACATGTTTACATCATAAGATCCATACTGTTAACATATTCTTTAAATTGTTTCGCTATCAGACCCTTGGTTAATGGGTCTGCTATCATAAGCGAAGTCCTAATATATTCTATGGACACTGTTTGTTTCTGTACTTCCTCCTTAACGCTTAGGTATTTGAGCTTCATGTGTTTAACACCTTTAGAATACCTATCATTCTTGGAGAAAAAGACTGCAGAAAAATTATCACAATAAATTCTCAGCGGCCTGGCTATAGAGTCAACAACTCCAAGCCCTGAGATAAAGTTCCTCAGCCATAAACTATGCACTGTGGCCTCAAAGCACGCCATAAACTGAGCCTCCATTGTTGATGAAGCAGTGATTGTTTGCTTCATACTTCTCCATGAGATCGCTCCACCAACCAACAGGAAAACATAACCCGAAGTAGATTTCCTGCTATCAGGACAACCGGCAAAATCAGAGTCTGAGTAACCAGTTACCTCCAAACTGTCAGTTCTTTTGAAAGTAAGCTGGTAATCCTTAGTTCCTTGCAAGTATCGCAATACCCTCTTTGCTGCTTTCCAATGAAACACCCCTGGGTTACTCTGGTTGCGCCCAAGCATGCCAACTGCAAAGCTAATATTCGGTCTCATGTAAATCTGTGCATATATCAAACTTCCCACAACCAAAGCACAGGGAATCTTTGTCATCTCTTTGCGCTCCCACTCAGTTTTAGGACACTGTAATTGGCTAAACTTATCACCTTTTGATATCGGAGTATCCAGTGATGAAACTTTTCATACCAAATTTCTCAAGAACTCTTTCCAGGTAACTCTTCTGAGACAATCCCAACAGTCCTTGTTTTCGATCTCGAAAGATTTCGATTCCGATCACAAATGATGCCTCACCCATATCTTTCATTTCAAAGTTCTTAGAGAGAAAACCATTGGTTTCATAAAGTAAGCTAAGATCACTACTAGCCAACAAGATATCATCAACATACAGGATCAAAATTATGAACTTACTCTCACTGACCTTTAGGTATATACATCGATCAACGATGTTCTCTTTAAAACCAAAGGCAGTAATGGTATTGTTGAACTTTAAGTACCATTGTCGGGAAGCTTACTTAAACCCGTATATTGATTTCTTAAGTCTACACACTAGGTGATCTTTGCCCTTTTCTGAGAAGCCCTCTGGCTGCTCCATGTAGACCACTTCATCCAAACTTCCATTTAAAAATACTGTTTTCACATCCATCTGATGTAACTGTAAATCATAATGAGCCACCAATGCCATAATGATTCTAAATGAGTCCTTTTTAGATACTGGATAAAAATTCTCCTTGTAATCAATACCTTCTTTATGAGTGAAACCCTTAGCAACAAGTCTGACCTTATGTCGTTCGATGTTGCCTTTTGAGTCGCGTTTGGTCTTAAAGACCCATTTACACCTAACTCTTTTACTACCTTCAGGCAACTCAACGAGATCTCAGACCTAATTCTGATCCATGGATTTCAACTCTTCTTTCATGGCATTGATTCATTTATTAAGAATCACTTCCTTCTATAGCTTGTGAAAACGTTAGTGGATCTTTTCTTGTCCCAATGTCAAATTCAGATTTTTGGAGATACACCACATAATCTGTCGAAATGGCAGGTCTCCGATCTCTCTGAGATCTGCGTAAGACAATTTGTTTTGGTGACTCCGAACTTGGTTCATCAATGGTATTTTCATTCTGAGATAAGTGATCATTTACTTGTTCCACGGTATCATCGTGATGATCGATTAGAGGAACCATTATCTTTTCTGAGAATGTAGGTATAGGGACATCTACTCGTATTTCCTCAATAATCACATCTCTAGATTCAATTTTCCCACTGATCTCACCAAGTTCAATGAATTTGGCATTTCCTATTTCCACCATTCTCAGGCTGTGTTAAGACAGTAAAATCTATACCCTTTGGATCTCTCTGGGTAACCAATAAAATACCCGCTTACTGTTCTAGGATCCAATTTCTTTTCATGTGGGTTGGAAAGTCTGGCTTAGGTTGGGCAACCCCAAACATGCATATGTCTCAAACTTGGTTTCCTACTAGTCCATAACTCGAAAGGAGTTTTTGGAACTGCCTTACTAGGAACTCGGTTTAAGATATACATTGTCGTCTTAATGGCTTCACCCCACAATGATTTGGGTAAGGTAGAATTACTTACCATACTTCTAACCATATCCAATAAGGTCCGATTACGCCTTTCAGCAACTCCGTTCTGCTGTGGCGTCCTGGGCATCGTATACTGTGCAACACTGCCACGTTGTTCAAGAAGTTTGGTGAATGGGTCCGGATTACGGCCCGATTCATCATACTTTCCATAGTATTCTCCACCTCTATCCGACCTGATAATTTTCACTTTTCTATCTAACTATCTTTCCACCTCCATGAGAAATACCTCAAGTACCGATACAGCTTGAGATTTCTCATGCAACAGATAGATATATCCAAAACGTGAAAAGTCATCTATAAAGGTGATGAAATACTTTTCTCCACCAAAAGATTCTATGGAGAATGGTCCACATATATCTGTGTGAATTACTTCAAGAAGCTATTTTCTTCTTGTGGCGCCTTTCTTAGTATGTTTGGTTTGCTTTTCTTTTATGCAATCCACGCACACTTCAAGATTAGTAAAATCAAGGTGCAGAAGAATCCATTCTTTTACTAATCTCTGTAACCTTTCTTTGGAGATATGCCCCAACCTTTTATGCCACAAGTCATATGAGTTTTCATTCATCATGTTTCTTTTCATTCCAATACATGTTTCATGGCGTTGGGTATAGGTATTTTTAATGAATGTATTATCAAGGTAAAATTGATAAAGACCATCGAAAGAAACCCAGAACCAATAGATAAACTGTTTTTAAACAAATTGAAACTACCATTATGGAACGAAAAGGAATAACCATCAGTGTCAAGTCTGGAAAGGGAAATTAAATTACGCCTCACAGAAGGCACAAATACTGTGTTATGAAGGTTTAAACAATGACCGGTACTCAAAACTAAACGAAAGGTCCCTATGGCTAAAACTTCAGTCTTATTCTCATTTCCCATAAAAATGAATTGCTCATTGGGGCTTGATGTTTGGCTTGTAAGGTATCCTTGCATGGTTATAAAAACATGAACATTAGCACCTGAATCTAGCCACCAAGAATTAGTAGGAACATTTACAAGGTTTGATTCAAGACATACAAAGGTAAGAGGCTTACCCTTCTTTTCGAACCAAGCCTTACGTTTTGGACACTTAGCTTTCATGTGTCCATGTTCCCTACAAAAGTAGCATTTGCTACTGTTGTTCTGAACCTGATTAGCTTTCATAGGTTGCTTTTCTTTTAGTGGTTCAGTTCGCTTCATTTTATCGTAATGGTGCTTTTTCTTTCCAGCTTCTTTATTCACGACATTGACAGAGTGATGTCCTTGTTGTTTCAGTCTTACTTCCTCCTGAACAACCATACTTGCCAACTCATTCACATTCCATTTATCTTTTATAGCATTATAATGCATCTGGAATGGACCATACTGAGGTGACAATGAGTTCAGAATAAACTGAACAATGAAAGACTCATCTACTTTCATTCCTAGGGTTTGTAATCTGGCAGCAATATTGGTCATTTCAAGGATATGCTCCTGCATTCCTTTAGCACCGTCATATTTCATGGTGGTGAGTCTAGCCATCAGTGTTCCTGCTAAAGACTTATCAGCGGATTTAAACCTCTCCTCAGCATTTTTCAAAAAGGTTTGGGCTTCCTCAGTACTAGGGAGTGAATTTTTGATATTTTCGACTATGGTCATTTTCATAAACATTAAGCTCAGCCTATTTGATCTCTCCCACTGTTTAAAGCATTCTTTTTTATCATTGGTACTAGTTTCAATGATAGGTGATGGTTTTGGACTCATAAGGGATGAGTCTAAATCAAGGACTCCTAAGGTGAACCTAACTCTCTCAACCCATTCAGAGAAATTGGAGCCATTCAAAATAAGAACAAATGAAGTCTGTGAGTGTAGTGATGTGGGTACGCTTATTGCAAGAAAATTTTATAATAAGTTGCTTTGAGTTAGACACTTATAAACAATAATCAGAATTTAAACAATTATGGAAGAACTAGTAGTGTCATCAAAATCCTCTTTTGGGAGTAGATCTTGACACACAAGATGTTCCATCCAGTATTAAATTCTGTGGATGAACTAGCTGTATCATCATAATTCTCCTTTGGGAGTAAACTCTGACATACAAAGTGTTCCCTCCAACCTTACTTTGATGGATAAACTAGTAGTGTCATCAAAACCCTCCTTTGGGAGTAGATTTTGACACACAAGGTGTTCCCTCCATTATATCTACCTTACTATGGGTTTAATGACTTGTCAACAAAATAAAGAAAATCTTGTACTTTTGGGTAACCAATTTTCTCTTGATTTTGACGTAAATCATTTATCCCATATTTTATATATATGGCATAATAACAAAAGTCAAAATAGACAGTGCACAATAATAATATGCATGCAAGTGTGGATAGCAATAATATGCATGAAATAAAAGGTTTGATAAATTTTACAACAAATGTGAATAATACTTACTAAGTAAGTTCCCAGGAAAGAATATTCTTTTCTAGACAGAATTTCAAGATTCTCAGGAAAGATTGGAGGTCACAACGGATACACTTGGCATTTCCAATCTCCTAGACAGAACCGCCTCAGTTTGTATACATTCATACTCCCACAGCAAAATTCATTAAAAAAAAAAAAAATTTTATGTTTAAACCTTAATTGATTTTACAAGAAAATCACAATAATAACATTATAGAATTTAATAAACTTTTCATATATACATGTACATAACAATAATAACATGTATATAAATTAAATAAACATTTCATACATACATGTGGATAATCATAATGAGATGTACATAATTTAAATGCATACAGATAACATTAAGGTATGCATATAATAAAACTTTAATTAATTAATTAAGTTTTTTCTTTTTGAAATAATATTATAATATTAAAATATTATTATTTAATTTGGATTGGGTCGGAAACGGGTCAGGTCAGGAAACCGGGTTAGGACCCGGATCATAATTGGTCAACCCTTTTGGGTTGACCTGGGTCGGGCCTTACTGTGCTGGCTCGACCCCTTCTTTCCTTTTTTTTTTTTGGTTGTTGATTTGTTATGGGCTGGGTTACAATTTGCCATAAGCCCGGTTTTCTTTTCAGTTGAACCTAATTTGGGCCATAGCCCGTGACCCGGCCCATGTCAAAACTAAAACCTAACTTTAATTTGTCTTCAACCTTCAGCAACAGCAGCACCCAGCCGCCGACTCCTTCGGGTTCAGATGCTGCAACTCCATCAGCTGCAGCTAGAGACGTCGCCGGCGATGAGGAGATGCCGATCTCCTTCCGCCGGTGACTTCCAGGTTACCTTTCATATATATATTTATATATATATATATATAGTTTAAGAAGCTGCGGTAATGGGCTTTGAAGCCCTCTACTGCCGTTCTAGTGACGCCGACAAGGAGTTCAGCTCCAACTCTCGGCGCCGACCTCATCAAACTTCTGATGAGAACCCTTTTTTTTTGTTTCAGAAATCGGCGTGGCAGTGGACTTTGAAGCCCTCTGCCACCGTTACAGAGCACACTGGCGGTTGAGCTTCTTAGCCCCTTCATGCCGCCGCCCCCAAACCGTCACTATTGGCCTGACGGTTACCCCATGCTGTGCCCAATCAATCGGAAGCCAAAACTTTCTTTGTTTACAGTAATCGCATACACAACAAGCATGAAAACCAATACTCATATGCATAATACGGCAACTCATAGTCCAGACTATTCGGTAAAGTGATATGCAGGGTATATGTTGGTTGTCAAGGAGCATAGATACGAAATATCTCTTTTAAACCAACGGCCTAAAATTATTATCAGATCAAAACACATACTAAATCACGTGGGAACTAAATAATCATTTATTCATATTAAGTTGATATCATAAAAATTCTGTAACCTAATACTCTGATACCACATGTTAAATATTTTAACATGACATTAATAAACGGATCTTTGATTTTCTATGATCTACAATAATAAAATAATAATATGATAAACGTACATTTCTCTATCTGATTGATGAATAATTGATCTGACAATGAGAGAATGATCGCTTAACAACGTTTGCCTCACAAGTGTATCCAGATGGCTAGAGGCACTCTAATGTTGTAAGTGAGAACCCTTGAACCTCCCAGTGCTATTTATAGACTTCCGACCATCAAGAAATCTATGAGTTTGTGTTTGACTATAATTAGAAATATAAAGTTTAATCTTATCTCTTAGGAGTAATTCTTATCCCTTTATAACTCAAATATTATCCAATAAGATTTTGAACTATTTCAAACTGATAAGATGGGTGTGTTGGACACAGAGTTTAAATAAAACTCTTACAGAAATAAGCTTGAATGAGTATTTTGCTTCATATCACTGAACCTATTTGTGATATTTATCCTTCTCGAGATTATTTTATTTGAAGTAAATGTAACAAATGATCTAAAATTTATAAAAGATTCTATTTACAGTTAGTTGGCGCAGCAGTCTATGTGTGGTGTAATTTGCATAATGGCAGAGAAAGCCAAAGCCAAAGCCAACATGGCCACAGTTACAAGATACTTGGGAACGCCTAATTTCATCGTCTAAGCTTTGAGGCTTATTCTAGGTCAGCTTATAATACATTATTTGTTTATTTTTAATGGGGAGAACCATTCTTTAATCACAACAGCTCGCAGATATTGAAAATACCATCCAAATTCGACTCCTTCAAATTTTCAATTAATGTAATTTTGCTTCAGTCAATCCAAAAACAAACGTCTTAAGTTTACGTGGATGGTAGATTATTATAAAGTCTGAAAATGGCTGAAGGACCCTCACGTGTGAATTGACTTATTCCTTTAATTTGGTAGATATACGTGGATGTTGAGTAGTGATGATCAAGAAGATCGTAACTACGGCCTTTCTAATACACATGCAAATTATGCTGATCATCTGCATCGCGCGATTGATCGTGATCTTGATCATGCATAATGGGAAATCAATTTGTATAACATTTCAATTGTTTTGCTGTCGCAGATCAGGTGCTAGCATGCAACAATGCGAGCTGGCGCAATACTTTTGGAAGGAAATAAAGAATGTTCCGCCGGCCAGCTCATTCATTATAACAAAGAGAGAACTGTAAATAAACAACCATTTTTATTTGAATAAGAATTTCAATGATGTTACAAGGAAAACATGACAAAGCACTTAATAGTTAATCAGTACACCATCTAATGGTTTATTGTTGGTAATATTACAAATATAATCTTGAAATCTATGGTTTTAGTTTAGGCAATTAGAGTTGCTTCTGAAGATAGTTAACCAGATTCTTATCCACTTGGAAGGCCTTGGTGAGAATATCAGCATTGATGGGAGGATTGGATTTAAAAACTGCATTGGCAATAGTGATGACTCCAGGATTCTGACTGCTGAGACCAGCAAAAGCGACAGCCTTGGTATTTCCCACGTTCAACTGGAAGTGGATGAGACCAATTGGGAACACAAAGACATCTCCCTTGTTTAGAACTTTGGTAAAGAGTTGGTTGCCATCTGCATTATTGGATGTGACAAAGCCAACATGCAGAGTCCCCTCTATGACTACAAGAAACTCAGTGCCACGAGGGTGAGTATGGGGAGGATTTAAGCCATATGGTGCAAAGTCGATGCGAGCCAAAGATATGCCTAGAGTGTTGAGGCCTGGTAATTGTTCCACTGTCACGGCAGTGACATTTGATCCTACCTTATTCGAGGTATCTCCGGGCATGTTCAACCCCGAACGGAAAAAATCATTAGCAGTGACAAGCTTTGGGTCCTTGCAAAACTTTCCATTCACAAATACTGTAGAAAATGAAAGGTAGTTTGTTATCATCGCTAAATTACACATGATCATGTTGCACAGAATTAAAATAGAATCCAAACATACTATATATGTATATAGATATGTGTGCATATTCGTATTCCAATTTACAAGAATTAGCTAGAAAACAGTACTCTAGAATATAGCAACTTATATAATGCGTACATACCAGCAGAAGCAGGATTGTCGATAGCAACACAAAAGTCCTGCAGGGGACTTGGGTCATAGGCAGAAGCGAGAGAACAAGCGAAAGCCAATAGGGCTACAGTTACAAGAGCATACTTAGGAACAATCTTTGAGTACTTCATCATATTTGAGGCTATGATCTATCTGTGTCAGTGTGTAATTAATATTGCTTGGGAGGCGCTGGGAATTATGAGAGATGTTGGATGGTCACATCCCTATTTATAGAGAGGAATGAACTGAATTGGTCCATATTTTTTTGCTATAATCGTGTAAGACTTGTCGACTCTTTAATCTATGAGGTTATCGATTATTATTATTATTTAATTAATGGGGGAAACATTCTTTAACCACTACCGCACACATACATTGAATTAAATGCAACCAAATTCGACGACCCCTTCAAATAATGGAACGAACGTGTACTACTGCATGCAGTTCATTATTCCACAAACTGAAAAGTAAGAACAAGCCTTAATTTCTCACCTAGCTCAATATTCTTTCCATCTAATTTATTGATGTGAATACGATAACAATGTGAAGACTACGTACGCATACGCGCGTGCTCGGACTAAATTAATGTGCGTCCTATATACATTAATGATCTGCCAGCTTGAAATGTTTATGTTGTAAACATTTCCTCTTTAATTTCATCCGTCGTCGGAGCAAATAAGTGACGAAGATCAGAAAATAAATGAATAATGCAGGTACGGCAGCGTGCTCCTGAGATCAGTACGTGTGGCGCGGGCATTAATCTTTTAAAATTTCAATCCCAACAGCCTATAAATTTGATGCTGCAAATTAAGTGAAGAGAAGAAAGGTTCAAGGCACATTCGGAATGGCATTGGAAGGAAAGAAAAAGCATACTACGGGTAAAAGAAATTCGACATTGTGAAAGAAGAAATTTGTCCTAGATTTTATATGAGGCATTATTTTCTATTTTTAATAAAGTTTTTTAGAAGATAGTGTATGAATTTTTTTATAATATCAGAGCCAAACATTATATCAATACGCTTAGGGGCGGACTAGCCCCCCCAAAAATTTTCCAAAAAATTTATCTAGTATATATATTTACATATATATAATATTAAATTACTCATCAAATTATAAAAAAATTAAAAATTGCTCCTCCAAATTTTTATTAAAATTATTCTCTCAAATTTCAATATATATATAATTTTATTTTAACTTTTAACTTTATTGAAATTCAAATTTTAATTCACATAGTCTCATAATTACTTTAACAGTCTAATTCTAAAAAAAATAGTTATAAATTTATATGATTGTCAAAATTGATTGATTATATTCACTTATATAGTCTCACTCTAACTTAATTATATAATTATGAGATATAATTTGTTAAAAATTTAACAGCAGTATATCATTAGTTATTAGAAATTTCTTATGTTTATTCTTGATCTATAATTTTTTTTTTAATCATAAAAAAATATGAGCAAGTTAAGAACAAATAATTCTTTTTTTTTTAATGTGAATAATTCGAAGAGTAATACGTTTAGAGAGTTTGATAACAACGGAATGTAATACTTCTATCACTAATGAGCGTCCTTTTAAAATTTATATATAGTACACACTTTATCGATCGCCCCCAAACATAAAATCCTGGTTCCGCTCCTAAATACGCTCCATCTATTGATCTAAAAAAATTCATTTATAAGAGCACAACAAAAGATTAGCCCACAAATAAGGGGGAGTGAAAAAAATCCTAATACATTGCCTAAGAAAAAGTTTGTCCCGACTTCCTCCAATTGCCTAATTAATTCGCTTAATCATTTCGTTTTGAGAATTTATAATCTCATTTACGAATTAAATGTACCCTTACTCACATTTTCATAAAAGCAATTTATCTTGTCATTTGCGGCCTATTGGCATTATATGTTTAGCAGAACAAGCCAAATTAAGAACACGATCGATCTATTGATGGCATGCATATTATATATGCAGTTTGATTATAATTGAAATTTCATAATTTGTTGGTTCAAATGTAATCAAGTTTAATCATGCACTTGCAATCTACCTGATCCATTGCCAAACGCTATATACGGAGAGATTAAACACATGACACACGCACACACAGACATATAATATATATCTATATATTACAATAAATAAAAGCAGAGTTATATAATACTGACGTAACATTCTATAATATATCCATAAAAGCAAACTATTGTTGACAATAATTGAAATACAAATAGGATCTCGAAGTATTATATTTATGAGTGATTATCTTTTTAAAAGAAATGATTCTTTACGAAATATTCTAATTTTTAAGTTTCATTTTTTTCTTATATATAAAGATATAAATCAATTTAAGACTACCTAAATGCATTATTTCAACATGAAAAATTATAGATTCTAAACTTGCAACTTATTTTGTACTTTCAACTTATCTCAACCATTCATTTTAAATTTCAACTCATCTTAACCACTCATTTTATTACTATTTATAACTCATCTCATCTCATCTCTGAATCTAAATCACCCTAGTCGCCAAATGTAAAGAAATCCATAAGAATAAAAAAAAAATTATGTAAGAATGACTTCCGCTTTCCTTTTTTAGAGAGAGAGTCTCCTCCTTCTCTCTAGAACTTTCTCCATTTCCGTGAGTATTGCCATCGGAGCACCCTCCTCTTCTCCTCCTTTATTTTGTTGTAATGTTTATACATTTTTGAAAGAGTGTTTTTCTTTTCTTCATTCCACTGGTTCAGATTTGGTCAGGTATGCTGCTCTCCGACCTCCATATGCCTACACACGCCCCACTAGCACAACTTACAACTACCGATATATTAGAAAGGAGCAGATCCGCGCCAAAACGACCGACGCGTGGCCCTCACGTGCGGCTTGATGCCGCGGGTGGTCTACACACGCCGCTGTGCACAAACATCGCCAAAGGCTATGCGTGCCGTATTAGAAACTCTATCTTGCCAAAATTCTTTAAATTGGGACCACCTTTTGCCCATCTTGCTGGCATGTGGATGCCACGCATCCTCACGGGAGCATGGAAAAAACAGTGCTCCGCAGCAACAGTAGCTTTGTCCACTCAATGCCATGTTTTTCACTATGTTATGACTTTTTTTAACCGATGATCTCAATGATGAGTCAAATGATCTCTCCAAAAATCATCTTAAGACCACAAACAATAGTGTACCTGCCGTTTTCTCTACTTCTAGCAGAGCTTCCACCGCCTCCAGCGGTGGACTTATCGTTCACAATTTATTGCAAATAGCTTATTTTTGTATTTTAAGATGATGTCCTCTTTGTAGGACTTGGGTGAAGACCAAGAAATTGGGTCGCTACCAACCATTTTTTTTTCCACTTTATTATACTGTTGTCATTTTTTTAGGACGATTATTAGAAACCTCACCCCCTCCTTGTGTATTATTTTTTTTTTAATTTTAATGAAGTTTACCTGCTTGGAAAAAAAAAAAGTAAAGAAATGCGTATGTTAACAACTACTGACTAGAAAAAATAACCAAAAAGCGATGTTTTGGACAACGAAGCGTCGTGCCCCCCTTCCCAGTTTCCATTTGCTTTCGAAGGAAGACTTTGTGTTTGGCCGGCTCCCTCTCTCGATCCTTCCACAAAATCCACCTCCCCTCGAAACGCTGCCCTCCCTCGAAGACACATCCCTCCCCTCAAAGCCGCCGCCCTCCCCCCTCAATGTCTTGATGGAGCCGAACAGAAGGAAAAAATACAGAGAGCTGTCCCATGACAATAATTTTGGATACGGATCTGTTAGGATTTGGGCGTGTCAAAATTTGGACATTGATGAATTTAGTAAAAACAAAGACACAAGATAATATTGCAGAGAAAAAAAATGGGTTGGGTTCCATGGATCGATTTGAAGGGAAATATTGCATGATTTTTCACTATTGGGCTCGTGGCCTCTTGGTCCTCCTCCAACATTGGGGTCCTCTTGCTCAACAAATATTTGCTCAGCAGCAGCCTCTGTATGGTGTAATTTGCATAATTTATCAAATAACTAAAAAATAACTAACTATTATATATAATTAGTTTGTTCGTGATCAGAAAATAAATAAATAAGTTGATGAATAAATGAAAACGATTGATTGGTGTATTATTTGACACGTGGACTGCCAAAGGAATTTTCAAGCTAAAATCCTCATCAATAATGGATAAGCCCATCAATTAAAGGACAAAACTGATTGTATTATAGACTGTTGGCGCAAATAAATTTTTGGACATTTCAATTCTTTACGTCCTTTCGACATAAGGGAATCTTTGACAAAAATATGGAGGACAACCACACTCAAGTGCACACACTCACATGAACAGCAGTATGTTTCTGTTTATACTACTATTTATATGAGTATGTGCACTTGAATATGGTTGCTCTCTAACATTACTCAATCTCTAGATATTATAACATTTTGGGTACCTTTTTTTAAGATATCTAGGTCCATTAGATGCATCCAATTTACAAATTATTTCATGCATAGAATTATAAAAAGTATTCTCACGTCACGACCAATCAAGTTCATCCACATGTGAAAAAAATACAATTAACAGAAAAGAACGAAAAAAAAACACGATCACGCCTATCACAAAACTACGCACAATACGCCAACTAAATGGTAAACAGGTACTGACAAGCGTTTGTCTTTTAACGGCCATTTTTATATCTTGCTGCAAAATGACTTCATCTGTTTTCCCCTGAAGTTTTAGCGAGAATTATGCCATTTCAGTGTCATTACATGACATTTAATGGAAAAGGGATAATGCAATCACTTTTGCAAAGGTATTATGCCAAATAGTAGTGCAAATGAAAGAACATGCATGAAATAATATTCTAATCAAAGAGCAATATTACACTTCCGATGCTACAGCAAGAAGGTTACTCAGGAACTAAAGAAAACCAAAGCAGAGAGAGAGAAGAAAATGGGTATCTCTATATTGAAACTTCAATTCAACCTGTAACTTATACACATTGGACACAAGAAGAAGAAGAAGAAGAAGAAGATGCCTGAAAAGGAGAAAAAGATGCAAGCGATAAAAGAACTAAGGAAGAAGGCCCAAAAAAGGAATGGGATTTCCATAAACAGGGTAGGATATTGGCCGTGGGTGTGGCCGTGGGGGGAGCCGGAGGGCGGTACCGTTCTGGTGAATTACCATGCCAACTGCTTCGGCTACAACCATCACGAACTCAAAGGCCATTTTTATAAGTTCCATGCACCTCTCCAGCCTCTGAATCACCATCATTTCAAGAAAAGATTAAAAGACGGGATGTTCTTAGATCTGTCGCTTCTCCGCGTCACTCTACTTTATCCATTTCTATCGCATATATTTGTAGAACATCAGGTTACTGTACTTAAAAAGGTTACTGTACTTAAGAAAAAAAAAAACATTTTAGGAGGGTGTTCTTGGCAGTTTAATCTCTCTCTCTCCTGTAATTTCTCGTAACATGAAAGGTTTTGGGTTAAGGAACTCAATTAATGTAGATAGTCCGACACACACACACGTATATATATATATATAAGGAATTAACAGAATTTCTTATTTTAACAGATTTTTGTTAAAATTATATTAACGGATAGCAAACGAAAAAATGTTGATTTAACGGAATTTGCTTTCAAAAAAAACTTTTTCCGTCTGTAAACGTTTTTGGAATCCGAAGAGGCAGTAGCTTTTTAACGGAATTTGTTGTTATCCGTCTCTGAGCAAGTAACGTTTCCCGTCCATGAGCACGAATGCCACTGTTGCTTCGTCTTCCTCTCATTTCCACGTAGAAACAAATGCCTCTGTTTTAAGGTTTCCAGGTTTGACATTGTTTTTTCCTCATTTCCACATTTCAACGACGATTTCGCCATGACCAAACCTCCATTTGTTTTCACTTCCTCAGCTTCGAGCCTTTGATTTTCGAATCTGACTTCTGCGTTCCCGAATATTTGTTCCTTTTTTTTTGGATCAAAACATGCTATTGATTGCCACTGGTTGAATGTTTTTTTGGATCAAAACTTCTGTGTATGAACACAGCGATGCTGATTCCCCATCTGCGCAGCTTTGCTGATTAAGCTTGAAATTCAAGGGTCTTCAATCTGGGTATCTCACATCTAAGACTCAATACATTTTTCGTTTTTAAAAAAATTAAGTTTGCCTTTGCTACATGTATTTACTTGTTTCAATAAAACTTTATTTTACTTTTGAAAAAGGATAAACTATGCAATGCTAAACTTTAGGTTTGTCTGTATGCTTTATAATATTGATGTAGAACCTGTCTACATGTGCTTGTGAAAGCTTTGGGTTTGAAGAAATTGTGAACCTAGGTTCTAGAATTTTATAAGAGTGGGTGAAGGTTTTTAGATTGGAATATGACTTTAAGGGATTGAATTTTGATGAGTTAAAGAGTACTTTGCTTAAAGAAAACATATCAATTATTATGATTTCAAATCAGCATGTGAGTGGGCCTGGCCAATTAATCATCTCCTCCAGGAATATCCCCATTTAATCAGATCATCTAAAGATCGAAAATGATACAAAAAACATAGGTGCAAATAAAGAACAACAACTTCTTACAGACCACAAACCAAGTTCATTTAAGTATATTTGGTAAGTAACGCGTAAAGGCAACTGAGAAAATGTATAGCTTCAGAAGTCAGAACTCTGCTAATTATAGAACTCTCAATCAACATTTGTTCTAAGGATAGAATATGTGCCATTTGTGGGCAAGTCAGAAGATGGCTTGACCACTACTCCATGCAAGTTGTAAGTCCTCAAGGAGTGGGAGATCCAAATTCTGCAGTCGCAAAAGAACAAATAAGCATATGTATTTGTAATGTATTCAAGAATATAAATAAGCCATCTAAATTCTGCAGCAAATAACCTGAAGGTTATTTTCCTTAATGCAGAATCCCTATTAAATGTCAATGCAGCAACTTGCAACAAATGTTAATGAAAAATACCGTTAGAATGCTCCTCTGCAAATGTTTTCTTAATGGTTGCTTAAGCCGTATTTTCCTTAATGGTTGCTTTAAATGTTAATGCAAGACTTTCCTTGAGTTTTCAATAAGGGGCGCGTTAGAATTTGTTGCAAGTTGCTTATTTTCCTTGGAGTACTCATGTTAGTTGTTAACGATATACACAGTAATCCTCTCATTGGAATATGTCAAGTTGTAGTTAAAGACGATCTATATATGTTTAAATTTTAAACATAAAAGAATTTCATATATATTATAATTGTGTTCTGTTCCCATAAGACCCCACAATTTTATAAGCATTTCAAAAAGTTGTATATTATAGAAGAGTAATTTCCATTTGTTGTGTTTGTTGGATTTCCGTTGTTGCTTCCTTCTTTCAGCCATGTATATGTATTTGTTTTGTTCTTATTAGCATTATTTCCGTCATTCTTGATTTTTGTTTAGTTACTTAGATATTGACTTTTATCCACCTTTTTTTTAAATGACTTTTATCCGCCTTGGAAGTTTATCTTTCAGTTGAACAAATTTTACGACCAACCATATAGAACATATATTTAAATACAATCTGTCTATCTTTGACATCTAAAAATGAAAAAAAGAGCACTCACCAAATTGCACTATTTATATTTATTTAGCATACTTCCTATTTTTCCTGTTTATCTTATTTTATTTCTATGTTAATAATGCAAAAATTCCAAATTTATTTCATACAGGAGCATTTACAACAATGGTTGGCGGTTTTGCAGATGATTTTGTTGCACACATCAAATTCACAGTTTACCATGCCAAATGGGTCAGATCAGATAACATGATCTCATACTCTGCAATATGTGCAACCCACAAAGACAATAGATATCAATACTTTTTTGTGTATATCACTCTACTTTTTTGGATGCATCTCATAAATAGGACTGGTTTCAAGCCTGTTTTTTTTTTTCTTTGTTCTTTTGTCTGTCAGCTTTTAGTAAAAACTAAGACTTTAAATTGTGTATATTACTCTGCTTCAAAAACTTGTATTAAGCTATGGTCTATTTTAATCTAATCTTTTCCTTTTATGATCTATCCAAATATGTAATGATTATACTTCACAAACTTATGATTATTCAAAAATACTTGCTAAAATTTGCTTTTTGTTTTCTGTGCATTAAATTATTCATTAGTCTTTTTTTTTTTTATTGTTAAAATCAGATTATTTTTCACCCAACTAAGCAAATTATTAAAAATCAGATTATTTTTTCAGTTTATGCAAATTATTAATTTGCACAAATCGGTTTCACCCAACTAAGCAAACGTGCTTTTTGCACGTTGCTCTGACCTAGTATATATAAATCTATATATCCTACTACTATAATATAAGTCTCTATATGGATGAACAGTCTTTAACAGTAAAATCAGCATTTTTCAATTCCAATATTAGCCCTTAATTGTTTAATTATTTACGTTGGTTTATTTTCGTGCTTTGACCGTTCCTTCATGTCAAATATATATATTATTATTCTCTTCTTTTAACGTTCTTTCTTTGATTTTTTTGTCAGACAAAGAATTTACGTTAGTTTATTTTCGTGCTTTGACCATTCCTTCATGTCAAATATATATATTATTATTCTCTTCTTTTAACGTCCTTTCTTTGATTTTTTTTGTCAGACAAAGATTTTTTACAATTTTGATTAGATAGTTAAAGGTTAATATATTTAAAAATATTGAGATATAGATTAAATCGTTCAAGCTTATCGTTTTTTCAAGAAAACGTTAACCGACTTCGAAGACAAACGCTGAAGGAAGTCGAAGTTCTTCCTTCTCTGGACTGAAATTAAATCCTTGGATAAATTTTTCACAATGCGTATTTTTTTTTTCTCTTTCGGATTTGCTTCTTCTTCATGTATTTCTCCTCTCTGTTTTAGAGATTTTTTCACTGTTGTTCGTTCTGTGTTCTTGCTTTTTGGGTGTCGAAAAAAATTGGCACTTGTTTCTTTCATTTCTTTTTTTATTTATTTTATTTCTTGCTGGGTTTTCTCCATTTAAGTATTTTCTCTACATCTTTGATTATTTTGTTTGTTATTATTGCTTGTGTTCTATTATTGTTTGCTGTGAGGGTGTTTGGGACATGGCTTCTGAGGCTTTCTTGAAGACGAAAGGGAGATAGGCTGCGATGGGTGACCGGAGTGAGAAGGCGGTGCGAAGGATGCATGCGGTAGGAAGAAAATCTTAAGCTTCAATGGCTGAATATCAGACCTAGAGGTTGAAGATGAAGTCTACGTTTTGGGCGGGAGGGGGGGAAGGAACGGTTGCAAAACACTGTTCGGGGCTGTCGGACGAGGGCTTTGTACCAAAACGATGCGTTTTGGTAGAAAGCCCTTTCAAACACTGCGTTTCAAAATGGGGGCATGCGTTTTCAACGGTGAAAACGCTGCATTTCGGACCGCTCAATTTGGGCTGTCTCCTTCTGCCGAAGGGCTGAGCCTCACAGGCATTTCGGCCTTTTCGAATTGGGTCGTTTTATTTGCATTAACCAGCCTTCTTCATAGAAAAAATTTAAATATATGCTCAAATAAAATAATAAATTTATATAAGCTAAAATAATTTATTATTTTCTAATAAAATAAAATAAATAATTTATTAACACTCAATATAATATTAATAAGTCAAATATTATGATAAAAATTATATATATTTAACAAAATAAAATATAACACTAAATACGTTTCAAAATAATTTACAAATGAAACTATTTATTATAAGAAAGCAAAATAAAAATATTACAAATAAATTCAAATACAGTCAAATGATTTATATTAAACGAATTAAAATATGATGACAAAATAAAAAAGAATTAAATATTTAAGAAGGTAAAATATAACATTAATTAAATCCAAATTTATTTTTTAAGTGAAATTATTTATTATAAGAAAACGAAATAAAAATATTCAAAATATCAATGCATTTCAGAATAATTCATATAATATTAAGAATTAAACTATGATGAGAAAACTTAAAAAATTCAAATAATTAACAACGTCAAATACAACGTTAAATAAATTTCAAAATAATATTGAAGTGAAATTATTTATTATAACAAAACGAAATACAAATATTATAAAGAAAATCAAATAAAAGGAAATAAATTATATTAAAGCACGTAAATACAATAATGTTCTCAACTAAATTAAAATATTATTTTCATGACAAAATTACAAAGTCATTCACATTAAAACAACAAAATTCTATTGCAGAATAAATTGCAATAAATAAATAAATTCAAATTCAAAATCAAATACAATTAAATCGTTTATATGAAAGCACCTTAAATACAATAACATTCTAAAATAAATTAAAATATTTTTCATCCTAAAGTAACAAAATCATTCACCTTAAAAAGGCAAAAATAAAATGCACAGATAATTCGTTTAAATTAAAATAGCCAAATTAACGCAAGTAAATAGTCATAATCCAAAATTAGTAATAAAAATTCAAAATTGCCAAAATAATAACTAACTAATGAAGCACATAAGCATTTTCACACAAAATAATAACTAACTAACTAATGAAAACTTACCAAGAAGTCATTAAGAAACCAGTAGTATTAATAATTAAAAATAACACAATTACTAACTAACCAATGAATCAGCAAAAAAGTTTATTCACAAATCAAAATGCAATAAGTAAAATTCACATGATATAATAACAACAAAAATTAAATTGAGTAAGGAATGCCAAATATATTTTACTCATTAAGAATGATATTAAAAATTCGAACAAATTGTTAAATTATTAAAATAGTGCATGACAGCTTTCAAATAATATTGCCTCTTATATTACTATTATTAAAATAATACATAATACTTTCTGAAAAACATATTAACTGTAATGTTTATTAGCAATTTCTTCCTTAGGTAACATTTTCTTATTTAGTTTATTCTTTGTGGTAGATTTCTAACATTTCTACCTATTTTTATAATTAACATCAATTCAAAATATATTATATGATCAGTATGATTTGTTTTTCATTTAAACTACTCTCTTTTAATAGAATTACTAAATTATTTTAATCATTAGTAGCCAAATTAATATATATAACAATTTATCAAATTATTACAAATATATGCATCACAGCAACTTGATAGATACCAACAAATTTCAATAGTTTCTTAATGCAAATACATTCTCTTCCAATAACTTCAGCCCACACATATTCCCTTTTAAATTGTTAATAAAAAAATTTTACAACTCAATTTCTTTATTTCCTTCAAATAATTGAAGTTACTATTATATTTAAAATTACTATTATGATTCAAATTATGATTTCAATCATAAATTCCATACCAAAAACATCTCTAATTATTTAAATTACACTTTCTTATTGGAAGAAGCCATGATGTATTATCATCCCAAAACAAAGAACACCAAATATGTTTTTCCAATTAAAAACAGTTATCAAATAGTTTAATAGTATTTGAAATAAAATAAAATAACAACAAACCAGATTAATGATAATAACATATTAAGTTCAATATTTATTAGTAATTTATTTTTTATGTAATATTCTCTGATTTAACTTATTGTTTATTGTATATTTTTAAACTGCTCTCTCTATGTATTGAGCAGTATGATTTGTTCTTCATTTAAATTTTTCTCCCTTCATTTTATCTACTTTTTCTACTATTAGATACAAGCATGCCCTTTTTATTTGCTATATTACATATTTCAAAATACATCAATCAGAACTTACCTTTAAATGACAACATTATTCTAAAACCACATCAAAATAATATAAAATCGAATTTCTTTGAAACCATTTTCCTGTATTAATAAAATCAATTCCAGAAATCAACTTCATTTCTCATGTAAAAATAAATTACTTACATTAGTTGACAATTTATTAAAACCAAATAATAATAGGCATATTCAAATAATCAATAACTACACAATAACCTAACAAAAAATCATGAAGAAATCAATAATAATAACAGTTGAAAATGAGATAATTAATAATTAACCAATCAATGATAAAACTAATGTAATAACAATTCAAAACGCATCAAGTCAATTAAATTCCACATTAAATAGCAAACAAAAATTCTTCCAACACACAACAGAATCACCAACTTATTTTAATCATTAGCAACCAAATTAATATTTATAACGATTCTTTAAATTATTACAAATATATACATCACATCAGATTCATACATACCAACAAATTTCAACAGTTTTATAATACAAGGACATTCTCTTCCAACAACTTAAGCCCACACAAATTCCCTCTAAAATTGTTAATAAATAAAATTTAAATTCAGTTTCTTTATTTCCTTCAAATAAAAAATATTAGTATTATATCTAAAATTACTATTATGATTTAAATTATGATTCCAATCATAAATTCAATACCAAAAGCATGTCCAATGATTTACGCTATACTTTCTTATTGAAAAAGGCCATGACATATTATTATTACAAAACAAAGAGGAGGATCAAATATGTTTAATTTCCTAATTAAAAACAATTATGAAATAACTAAGTAATATTTGAAATAAAATAAAATAATAACAAACCAGAATAATGATAATAACTTAATAAGTGTAATGTTTATTAGCAATTTACTTGTTATATAACAGATCTTATTTAGTTTTTTCTTTGTTGTATATTTCTAATATTTCTAGCTACTTCATATAACTAACATCGTTTTAAAATATATTATATCATTTAGTATGATTTTTTCTTCATTTAAATTGCTATCATTTAACCTTTTCCAACTTTTCTACTATTAGGTACATACCACTATTGGAACGCTAATTCATAGAAAAAAGGTACAACTTGTCCTTCTTAGCAACATATTAATGAACAAAGGTCATAATGTCATCTACAAATAATTTTATTTCACTATAAAATTCAATTAAGTTTATTCTTAAACAATGCAATATGTTTTATATTATAAATGGCTTGTGTTTCCATAACAACTGTTTCCAGTTACTATCATTAAAATTAGATATATAAGTGTACTTTATATATGCATGTATAGCATTGAATTTTAATATCGTATTTGTAATATTTCCCTATAAAACATCTTCAATATTACATTTTGTCCAATTAGACATTTTATTAATAGATGTATAACATTTGCTATTTCCTTATAGAGAGAAGGTTTCCTTTACCACTCTATTTTTTCAGTTTGTCATCTTCGATCCTTCTTCAACAAACTTCAATTCTTGAAGAAATACCTTTCTTCAATATAATAAAATGATAAATGGTAAGATTCATTAGAACATAAATACATTTAAATCTAAAATTTCATCAATATTCTTATATTTAGATAAATTAAACTTTTGTTATAAAAATTCTAAGGTGCTGAAGATCAGAAAAGAAAAAGGACTTCCTATAGTTCACTATCGGAGCAAGACAAAGAGGCTCATCGTAAAAGGAATAGAGATATATATGCTTTGAATAGAACATCTAGATATAACATTGTTCAAGTTGAAAGTAATTTTCCACCATCCAATATCGCTGCTTCTAGCCAACCAAGTCATTCAAAAGGTAGTCTTGTAACTATGCAGAACATTGACATCTCTCAATTGGTGCAAAATCCAATCCAATTCCACTCTGACAGTCAAGTTCCAACGGGTGAGCTTTCTATTAATATTATAGAAAAAACATCTTTTCCTAATGTTGAAATTTTCTATGTCTAATTATTTCATAGATGAAATTCTCACAATAGAGAAAGATTCTTCTCAACCAACTACTTCTACAAACTCATTACGACCCACAATAAGGACTAGAAATCTACAAGATTTATACAATTTCCAACACATTCAGGATAAACAGGTGTACTATACATATTTTTTTCTACGCTTTATTTCCAATCAACTCTCAAGTGTTGATATGATGTTGTCTTCTCATGTGTTGTCATCTTCTTCTATAGACTGCATATTCTGTTCATGATCAAGTTAATTATCAAACAATCATGTCAACACATTTTGAAGGTACAAAAGAAGCCTACAACTTGGTCATAATTGCCCGTCTTTTTTTTATTTATTTCTTACACTTCCATTCATAATAGTATAAATGCACTCAATTGAAACAACTAAAAATTTGCTCTCCTTATGTCATGTACATTTGGTTTTCACCATAGAGATTCAACTTCAACGATCTGTTTGCTTTAGGCAAATACTTCAAAGTATTCCACTTGAAGCAAATTTCTTTCCATCAATGTCATCTTGTCAATATTGTGAAGCAAAAAGATTCCATCATGAAACAAAAGGCTTCTGTTGTGCTGATGGCACTATTTCTTTGGTTGCCGATCATGTTCCAGATCAACTTTATCAACTATTTATTTCGGAGTCAGCTAAATCTACCAACTTTCGCAACTATGTGCGCACTTATAACAAGAAATTTGCATTCACATCATTTGACGTCAAATTTGACAGAGATTTATGCAAAAGGAATAATGGAATTTATACCTTTCGAGCTCAAGGACAAGTTTATCATTTCATCAATCAGCTGCTGCTTGTTCATGAACATCCTACTTATCTACAGTTATATTTTTATGACAATGAACATGAACTACAAAATCGAATTTATGACTCAGGAAGATTGGATCCTTCAATTATTGCTAAACTCATGGCTATTCTTGAAGTTAATCCATATTCACGTTTCTTTAGAAGCCTTGGTGATGTGCCTAATCTAGATAAATACGAAATCCAAATCAAATCTGATGTCAATTTAGATCAACGTGTTTTTAATGCACCTTCAGCATCACAAGTTGCAGCTATTTGGATTGAGAATGATGACTCTAATCCTTTAAGACGACGAGATATTATCGTTTCCAACCATTCAAGTGGGAGTCACACAGTTCAATACTATTATGGCTGCTACGATCCTTTGTAATATCCATTATTATTTTCTTTTGGGAATATTGGTTGGCATCAAGGTATACAAAGAGTCCAGAAAGGAATGACATCTTTGAATACTAGAACAACATCATCAATTAATCTTGAACATTCTACATCTGCATATCAGCTACTTAGCTTGGAACAACAAGGTCAGAATAGCTCATTTCCTTTTGTTTGTACATTCTTAAACTTTGAAATTTGCAACTTCCTAATTCTTTCTCTCACTTTTACAGTCTTGAACCAAAAAAGAAAAAAACCATCTGTTTCATGCCGTGAATATTACTGTTACAAATTGCAAATCAGAGTCAATCAGAATTCTATCATATTACTATCTGGTCGTTTGTTTCAACAATTTGCTGTTGATATGTATGTCAAAATTGAAACTTCAAGATTAGACTACTTTTGAACTCAACAACAGCAAATTCGATCTGAAGTATATCAAGGAATTGTTGATTGTATTTTAGTTGGACAAACTGACGCTTCAAAAGTTGGCAAACACATCATTTTACCCTCATCTTTTATTGGTGGCCCAAGAGATATGCGAACAAGATATTTAGAAGCAATGGCTTTAGTCCAGCACTTTGAAAAACCTGATATTTTTCTAACCATGACGTGCAACCCAAGTTGGAAAGAAATCTTAGATGAATTAGCACCACAAGAAGAAGCACAAAATCAGCCTGATTTAATTGCCCGGATTTTTAGAGCAAAGTTTGAGAATTTGAAGGATGATCTACTCAAACGACAAATCTTTGAAAAAATCTCAGCTTACGCTTATGTGATTGAACATCAGAAAAGAGGATTGCCACATGCTCATTTCTTAATCATACTGCAAAGAGATTGGAAAATTCATGCTTCTGAAGCTATTGATCAAATTATATGTGCAGAAATTCCTGATGAAAATGCAAATTCGCATTTATACAAAATAGTTGTGAGGCATATGATGCATGGGCCTTGTGGAATATTAAATCCAACTAATGTTTGTATGAAAAAAAATGGTTCTTGTAAAAACCATTATCCAAAGAAGTTTGCATCCACTACTACTGTTGGAGCTGATTGTTTCCCACAATACAAACGATGCAACAATGGTGTTACTGCCAAAGTTCGAGGCCAAAAATTGAACAATTGTTGGGTCGTTCCATATAACTCATATCTTCTGGCAAAGTTTGATTGTCATATTAATGTAGAGATTTGTTTCACGATAAAAGCTATAAAATACCTTTATAAGTACATCTATAAAGGCCATGATCGTATTGCATTTAATTTGACTTCAAAAGATGTCACTCATGAAATAGATGAGATTCAACAGTTCCAAGCAGCTCGATGGATTTCTCCACCTGAGGCAATGTGGAGAATATATGGTTTTATTCTTAATGAAATCTATCTATCTGTATATAGTTTGCATCTACACCTTGAAAATCAACATTTGGTATCTTTTCGTTCTTATCAAGATTTGACCAATGTTCAAACCTTTGATTGCTCAACAAAGTCAATGCTTACAGAGTTTTTTGCAACAAACCGAACAAATGAACATGCAAGAACATTGTTATATAAAGATTTCCCTAGAGATTTTGTTTGGAGTCAACAATACAAGATGTGGACTCCCAGAAAGAAGCTAACTGTTATAGGCCGAATTGTAACAGCAAGTCCATTTGAAGGGGAAAGATATTACTTGAGGATCTTGTTAAATCATATCAAAGGTCCTTTATCATTTGATCAGCTTAAAACAGTCAATGGTGTAATGGCAACAACATTTCGTGAAGCAGCTGCATTGCATGGCCTATTACAAAAAGATAGTAGTCTAGAAGATTCTTTGCAAGAAGCATCTTTTTATCAAATGCCATACAGCTTGAGACGGTTATTTGCAACAATCCTTGTTTATTGTAACCCAACAAATCCAAGAGAAATTTGAAGTCGCTTTGAAGAAGATATGTCAATGGACTTTCAGGAACATAATGGAAATTCAGCAAAAATTAGAATTCAAGTTTTACGTGACATTGCTTCCATTCTTGAGTCAATGGGAAAGAATATCAACACATTTAACTTGATAGATGGCATTGTTTCTTTTCATGATGATGAAACTGGATGTAAAGAAATTAATGATGAATCAACAGTGATAATTCTAGAGGAAGACCTCTTTGCTTCAACATCTCTTAACCATCTACAACAAAATGCATATAATTCTATCATAGAAAAAGTCTTCACAAATAAACCTGCTGCATTCTTTATTCATGGGCCAGGCGGCACAGGAAAGACATTTCTATATAAGGCACTCCTTGCATCAATCAGATCAAATCAATTAATTGCACTTGCAACTGCATCATCTGGAGTTGCTGCATCTATTTTGCCAGGAGGCCGAACAGCACATTCAAGATTCAAACTTCCACTAGATTTTGACAAGAATAATACATGCAATATTAGCAAACAAAGTGGGCTTGCAAGATTGATACGTCTCGCTAGACTAATCATATGGGATGAGGCACCAATGTCTAGAAAAGAATCTATAAAAGCACTGTCTAAAATGTTACAAGATCTAAATGATTCAGAATTACCATTTGGTGGCAAGGTCATTGTATTTGGAGGTGATTTTCGCCGTTCAAAAAGGCACAAGACAACAACAAATTGATGCCAGCTTAGCTTCTTCATACCTATGGCCTACATTGATTAAAATTGAACTAACAAAAAATATGCGAGCAAGATTAAATCCAAGTTTCTCCAATTATTTGCTTCAAGTTGGCAATGGAACCACACCAATAACCATTGAAGAAAATATCAGGATTCCAGATTCCATGCTTATTAGTTACGAAAATGAGGTTGATTTTTTGAACAATTTAATGGATGCTGTATTTGGAAATATTGCTAAATATTCTGAAAATTTGTCAGAAATGCTAAATCGAGCTATTTTAACGCCGAAGAAAAGCTCTATTGACGAAATGAATAAAATGCTTATTAAGATATTTCCTGGTAAAATGATACGATATTATAGCTTTGATGAAACAACTGAGAAATCTGAACAAGAAATTATGGAGGATTTTTTAAATACTTTGACTCCAAATGGCCTTCCATCTCATGAATTGCTGCTTAAAACAGATTGTCCTATCATGTTGCTTAGAAACATTGATCCTTCAGAAGGGCTGTGCAATGGAACACATCTTATTTGTCAAAAATTTGAATAGAATATTATTAGTGCAGAAATTGCTGTTGGGCACCATAGTGAGAAATAAGTTTTTATATCAAGGATTCCTTTCTTACCAACAACTGAAGAAAGTGGCGGGTTTCCATTCAAGCGAACACAATTTCCCATAAAATTATGCTTCGCAATGACAATAAATAAAGCTCAAGGCCAAACATTACAATTTGTTGGAATTTATTTGCCTCAACCAGTCATGGCCAACTATATGTAGCATTGTCAAGATCAAAAAATGCTGCATCAATAAAAATTCTGATAAGACCAATCTTGAAGGAAAATGTTCAAGAATGTTACACAAAAAATATTGTTTATAAAGAATTTCTAATGCTTGCAGATTCATGAAATACTTAGCCAGGTAATACTATTGTATTATAAGCATTTTAACTCTTTATAATTTGCTTAGTTATCATAGAAAATGCAACTCATTGTTTTCAATTTTCTGTTATTTACATTAATAATACTATGCTTAAATCCCTATATTAATCTGTAGAATGTTCTAAATTGTGATTTCTAACATGTTTGCACTGCTTCTATATGACTAGCTTTCAAGATGCCACGTACAGTTTACACATCAATTAAAGATATCACTTCAAATACGCGTAATTAGAAGATTAAGATGATTGTGGCTGAAAAAGCACCCAAACGAACTGGACAAAATTCACCAATTAACTATCAAAAGTTAATTTTGATTGATCCAAAGGTACTACATGTATCATATTTCATATTTAAAAATAGCAAATTTCTACATGCATTACATTTATTTATATGAGATAATCATTTCAATTTATATTTATGTTTGTTCCAGCTATCAATTGTTACAATTTTTAATACCTATGTATAACTTTATCTACACACCATTACTTTGTCAAAAACAATCTCATATTTTACAGGGTAATCGATTGCAAGCAACCATGTTTGATCAAGATATAGACTTGCGTGATCATACGTTCAACATTTTTCAATCATACTATATCAGTAATGCTTATGTCAAACCATTAGATCCTAAATTTCGAGGTAATACACATCAATATCAATGGATCATAAATTCAAGAACTCTTGTTGAAGAAATTCCAAATGATGAAGACGCATTACAACCACCAGAGTATAACATTGTGCCTTTTAATGAACCTGATGCATATAAAGACACAATTGCTGAGATAGGTAAAGATTTTCTAAATATTTTCATGCAAAAACATCATATAACATTTTAGTGTTAAAAAATAAATATTTCACTTTTACTATTTAGACTTCATGGCTGTCGCAATTCACATTAAATTGCCTCGAGAAGTGAACACAGCACAAGGCCCTACCATGATCCAAGAAATACTTCTTATTGATCAAAAGTAAATTTGTTTCTTATTTATTTGCATATTATTGTCAATTTTCAAATTGATTAAATTTTATTATACTTGCCTTAACTACAACTATATATATATTTGATAAATGTTGTAGCCTGAAACCCATATTTTTAACAATGTAGGATCGATTTGTCTATATGGAATGTGAAAAGCTTTCTGAAATTATAGGAGCAAAACCTGTCATTTTAGCTACACATCTGAAAGTTGGATCTTACACTGATATTATCTCTTTAATATAACAAATCTAATTTCTTTCTGTTACATATTACAAATATTTTTTAATCGCTTTTTCAATGAATTAGGTCTGTCTCTCTCATCTCATCCAACAACGATATTCACAATAAATCCTCTTATTCCTAATGCAGCAGAACTAGCAAAGTGGTAATCCTATCAATCCTTACTGCTTTGAAGCTATTTCTATTATAGCTGTGCAAATCTAGATTGAGTTCTATAGTTAAAATGTATTATTTGTCTTAACTATAATCTCTCACAACATAAAAAATTAGTATATTAATCTATAATAATTACTTCTAATTCTAGCTTTTTTCTCATTTGAAGGGCAACATTGAATTATCAATTACTTGATGATATCGTTGAGAGCTGCTTGGAAAATGAATCTGCATCTACCTCAACTACTGCTATCCAGCCCATAACTAAAATTTCTGATGTTCCTGCACTTTTAAAATCACTGCAGCCTTTAAAGGTAAAGTTAATACACTTCAAAAAATTTGACATTCTTTATGTACAAACATTGTAACATAATACATGCGATTTCTTAATATTAAAATATCACTCTGAAACCACACTAAATATGATGTAGAAACCACGATTTTGGATTAGAGGAAAAATCATTATCATGGACTTGCAACAAAACTTCTTTTTTATATGTCTTGCATTCGATGCCACAAAGCAACATGATATGAGTATAATGAAACCTTCAACTGTCTTTATTGCAAGCAAACAAACACTGCACAGCCTCGGTATGTTTATTACTGTCAAATTATAAATTACAATTATAATACATTTATTTTACTCATGTTAACTTATACTCTTCATCTTTTATTTATAGTACTCACGCATATGTTGAAGTGGATGATGGTACAAGACAACTACCAGCAACTTTATTTGGACCAGTTGCAGAGACTGCTTTAGGTTGCAAAGCAACAAATCTTATGGAACATGATGGCGAGGTAATACTTCTCAATCTAACTAATGTTTTGCTTTACATTGCTATTAAATGAAGATATAAGTTACTCATTCTATTTTTACTTTTATCTATTGGATACTAAAATTTCCTTTCTACAACATAAATGAGTACTCAATTTTAAGAAAATTACAAAAACTATTCAAAATGAATACTAAAGTTTTCTTTCTACAACAGAAAAAATTCACTTCTCAAAATGAATGAAGAAAATACTAAAACCAAAATAAAAAAAAAATATCAAAAATAAAATTGTAATATTACAACAAATAATGTAACTTCTTCAGACTTTTTCATTCCTACCATTTTTTTATCAATAAATAAATATTTATTAGCTCTACCAATAAACAAAAGTTTAAAAAAACCTGACACTTTTAGTTTAAGCTACATTATAAACAAACTTACTTTAACCAACAAATATTTATTTAAAATCTTACATCATTCTGACGCGCTAATATCATATGTTATATTATTTGGACAAATGCAGGACAAAGTTTCTAACAATATGATTACAACATGCTTATATCTATATATATATATACACCAAACTTAACTGTTTTCATATAATTCATCTTCAACTACAAATATCTATCAATTCCAAGTCCACATCCACAAGTTACTATAATAAATTTCTTGCTATTTCCTAAAAAATCAAATATTACTCTATTTTTGTGACTTTTTTTTTCCATTTTCGGTAAAGATGGACCATTTTTTTTTTAGTTCTAAACATGACCATTTCCAAACACATATTCCTCAAGTTTTGTAATTTGTAACACTTTCTTAAACAACATAAAATTATCATTATCAAGAATTGAGTATCACAGCCAATTAAACATATGACAGGATATTTACAAAAAGCTCTCCAAGAATTTTCAAAGATGGTAACATATTAATTTTGTCATTATACCAGACAACACTCATCTAAAAAAACACCACTGCCACAAAATTTATTCACTGAATTCTACTTTGGTTTATTTTTACTTTTTCTTTGACTTAATAGTTAAGGAAATGTTTTTTACAAGTTTGTTAATTTTATGTTAAAAAAAAAACTAAAGTTACTAAAAAAAAAATTGAACAAAAGAAAAAATTAATTGGACGTGCATTGGAAAAAGCACAACATTCACTCATCTATTGGATCTTCACAACTACTATCTATTCTTAGACGACTAAAATTGAAACCATATGCTAAAAAAAAAACCATATAAAGCAAATCTCTATACCATTGTTTTTATGATTTGGACTAAGTAGGTCATTATGTATCTAACAATAAAAAAAATAAACCAAACAAATCAGATTGCATGAAAAACAAAGCTATCATAAAAACAAAGCTATCATTCATTTCCAACAATTTATAGATACTATTTGCTATATTCTAAATAATTTTTTCCTTATTAAATATTTCGTTCAAATACTACTTATTCCAATAAATAAATATTAATTTATGTAGGAACATCTACCTTATTTGCAAGAAATGACAGCAAAAAGTTGTGAGAAGCGATGGACAATGCAACTTACTAGAGACATCCAGCCAAGAAATCCACATAACAAAAATTTCAATGTCATCACAATCGTTACTGCAGATGATATAGCATAACTTTACAATGCGAACATTGCCTTACGTATATAACATGCTTTCTAAATATCTAAAATTCAAATGCATCATACTTTTATTTTTGGGTTCAAGCATTATGTTAAAGTATAGTTGGAATTAACTTTTGGAAATGTCCTAATTATTATTGAGAAAATGCTAATATGTAATATTTGATATACTATTTTAGACTGTAAAAATTACTCCAGGACTCTTCATGTAAGAGAAGCTAACTTCTTTAACTATTATATGTGAAATTTCTTTATTCAATTGTTCACTTTTAACCTATTGCTTAGATTACACTTTTCTTACTACATAAAAATGTTGAAATTGAAGTTATAGGTCACTTTTTATTCAGCAATGTAGAAATGATTTGTAACCATTTGTAATGTATAGATAAATATAAAATTTTTCATTTTCCTATAATAATAAAATTTTCTTCAATTAAAACAGTTTTTCCAATAAACTTATTTTTTGATTTACGAAAACATGGATCGCACATTGCATATATAAGTATATATATCTAAAGAAATGCAAAAGCCACAAAAAAAAATACAAAAAAAAGTCACAAAAAACTAATAAATAAACTCTCATCATGTATGTCTGTTCTCAATTGTGCGTGAAAACCGCATCCCAGCAGCATATATTGATAACTAAGATTGCTTGACCACCATTCCAACTAAAGTTCAGCTGATGAATGGCAAGTAGATGAGTTCAAGGCCCGCCACGCACCTCCAATTTAAACATGAAACTTTGCATCCTTTAAGTAATAAGCTCCTGCCATGCATCTTAATTCACTTTCTAGATCCACATTTTTTAACTTTTTTTTAAAATAATAATTAAATAAATATTTTTAAATGATGTTTTAATTTTTTTTTATTACTTCTAAAAAAATATGTAAGTATATATAGATAATAAATGAAAATAAACTGAAAAAATAAAAAAAAATTAAATAACCTATTCAGAAAATCTTTGGTACATGTATTTCAAAACATGTTGTAGCACTCATACTTTTTTGACCTACATTATTTCGTGTCTCTCAAGATATTTATGCTCAGACCCGATCTAATACGATTATTGTCCCATTTGGATTGAAAATTAAGACGAATCTATTTCAAATTTATTATTATATTTTTTAAAATTTTTATATAAAATAGAAATTTTAATATAATCTTTTTAAAGTATAAAATAATAATAATATTAAAAAATATTTTATTTTATAATAATAATATTTTATTTATTTTTTAAAATATATCTCAAACTATTTTATCTCTTAAACTATCTCATATATTCATTAAATTAATTAGAAATTGACGGTTATATTGTAGCAACGATATTATACTATATATTATATATATATATATATATATATATATATATATAACTTGAGTTATTTCTACATGTTAAATCAAGATGTGTTAATTAGAGCCTAAAAAATATTGCTACATACAAACCAAAGATTCAAGATGTAATTTAATTATATACTACAAAAAAATAGGTATCTATAATATATTAATTACAAATAAAAAATTTATTTGTGAATAAAAAATTTATTTTTATTATAAATAATCATTTTAATTATAATTAAAATATCACAAATACTTACTTTCTCATAATAACTTATATATATATATTAATTATATCTGTGTATGTACTATGTTAAGCCTTAATTGAAAACGTCATTATTATAACAGGTTTATATACATTATTCAGACAATAAATAGGAATAAATAAGAAATTCATGACCGATCAATACGTACGTGTATTAGAAAAAAAAAACACCATTGAATGGTTGTGGTCGTGCATGGACCACGTGATGATCAATTATATACAGACACTTTCAAATTTAATATTTGTCATTAAATTCATGATAATCAGTACTTTTTTATAAACTTTTTTTAAAATAATAATTAAATAAATATTTTTGAAAGTGATGTTATAATTTTTTTTTATTACTTCTAAAAAAAATATGTAAGTATATATAGAAAATAAATAAATAAATAAACTGAAAAAATGAAAAAAGATAAATAACGTATTCAGAAAAATATTTGGCACACGTCTTTCAAAACATGTAGTAGCAGTTAGCACTCATACTTTTCTGATCAACATTGTCTCTGATCAACATTCTTATAATTTCTTTCTTTTTAATTTCAGATATATTTCTCTTATTAAGATTATTTCTAATCTAGAGAAATTAGTAAGATACTTTTTTCTTCTAAACTTTTCATTCTTTCATCATACTTTGCATATTTACTATTTCTGAATACTTTGACAATTTAGTACTTTAGACAATTTCTTAATCTATACATACCATATCTAATAAAAAATATTTCAAATGTGAATTTTACTCACCATGATAGTGAATATTTCCATGCCTTTTGTTCTTGTAATTTTTTTTTTTATATATATTACTTAACAAAGCCGACTAAATACTTTAATCTCATTAAATAGGTATGAAGAAAAATTTAGTAATATACATTCTTTATAAATGCTTTTTCATATGCATGCTACTTCAAAATATTAGAATTCTACTATCTTCTTTAATATAGTTACCAGTAATAATTACAATTCTACAATTTTATACTTTTTCTCTATAGGTTGTTCTCATAATTACTTATTATATTTTCTATTTTACTTTGAAAGTATACTTCAATGCAATGTTTGAATTTCCTGAAGGACATCTACATGTGCTTTTTTTCACTTTGAAGATCATTGATATGGAAATGATGTAAATCATAGACATATACACCTTTCTACTAGATTTTTCATTAAGTTCCTTCTTGCTTAGCTAATTTGTAACAACACGTTCTTATGATATCAATTTAGACCTTATACTTTATTACTATATCATAGATGGCAAATATGAACAGCCTCATTGTATAAATCTTTTTAACTATCCGTGAACTATTAATGAACTTTGTTATCAATTTAGAAAAAAAAAACTCGCTAATATTTATTAATTTAGGCAATCTAGACCAGTTCAAACATACATTTCATTACAAATTTATGTAGTCTAGTTGAATAAAATATTACACATCATCTATGGAGACATGTCTAATAAGAAATCTTCGTATAATTATAAATATATTTTTTTTTATATCATGCTATAGTATAAGTACACAAAAAAATTTTATTGTGTAATATATCATATTTCTTTTTATAATTTTTTTTAACTAGATAAACGTGCATCGCACGTTGCATTCTTAACTAGTATATATATATATATATGAAAATATAGATTTTTAAGGTGAAGAAAGAAAGTGAATGGTTCAGACTTTAAATTTGGCCATTGGGTATCTCGAAGAGACATTTATCCCCAAAATATGCCGCTTACCCACCCTCTAGATCCGTTCCTCTCTTGCCAAACAAGAAAATATATATTGATATCGGATTATTATCCAACTTAGGAAAAATACGCAGCATAATGTTATCGGGTGGAGTTAGAGATATGGCATATCCTCCATGTTTACAAGATTAGGCCTTGTCATCGGGGTGGATTCGGTTCTGAAATTTTTTTTTTTACTTTTTAATAATTTTGATATTTTTATTTAAAAGATTTCAAAAAAAATTGGATCTAAAATCTAAATTTGTAAATCCAGAATCTAGATGAACAAGCCTATACAAAATACATGATAGCCCTTGACTACATCTTAAATTTTGCAAATTGCTTATCCTAATTATGGGGAAACAACAAAACTGTTAATGTGTTTGTTGAGGTCGTGTTCCACAGCTTGGGTTACTCAGCGATGTCCAAACAAACCGGTCCAACACAAAGATTGAATTAGTGGGGCGGTGGTGCCCTGAGATCACTCCGATTCCTAAGTCAGTAAGATTTGTAGAGAGACTATGAAAGATGAAAATGGAAGTAGAGATAAATGGATTTATTTATAAATCGTGGAGTTTCTGGCTATTTTATAGGAGTGGGTGTGCTTTGGACGCACCCCTAAAGAGCATAGTCGCTAACCTATTAGTCCGTCAAGTCATCATTTTATTTGTTGTGTCTGGGCAAATCTCCCTGCCACATTAGTTTGACAACGAGTTGTCTCATCTTCCGTATCGTGTCAGCTATTGCTTTAACCCAAGGGCGAGCCTGAGTTTCTAACCTGCATTTAATACTGTGAGAGAGAATTTAGCTGTACATTTAATGCGCCAAGACTTCAAACGCCTTTACCTGGTTTCGCATTAAATGTGGTGTGGCCTCTACAGGTCCTCGCATTTAATGCGATGTGGTCCAGGCCAACTTCTACATTTAATGCACTGTGGGCGTGTCTATCTTCTCCTTATTCGACTTTGGTCATCATACGACCTGCCATGCTGATAACCTCTCGCCCGGTCTATCCCGGGGTTGCCTCCCTTCTCGAGTTCTGGGCCGGCTACCTTAATAGAAAGGGCGGGACGGAGCTTCTTCGAAATTTGGGCTTTTCTCGAACTCATGATGGGCCTTCCCTTATAGTGTTCATCCCTTCACAACAATGTCACAATTGCATCTGATAAATTATAATTTGATGTTTCAAGAAAAAAATACTATAATCACAAATAAGATGTCTCACAAAAATAAATTTATAAACTAATATGAGTTCGTATGATATGTTAAATTTATTTTATAAGAAAAATAATTTTACAATCTAATTTATCTTATCAAGTCACATAAGTATATGATTTTACTTTTGTAGAGTTTTTTATTTTTTAATAACTCAAACATTTCTCTCTAAAGAATGGATATCTCCTAAAATTTTTAGATTAGATGAGATTTTTTTTCCTCTACAAAAAGTGTTGGAGTGAGCACTGAGCGACCCGAAGATGGCTTCCGTATCAATATGTGACCATAGTAGCACCTAATATGCTAGAAAGCCAAATAGGAGGGCCATTTGGTTTCTCAACCCAACTTAGTTCATTTCATATACCATTAAACCACCGCCCTTAATAATAGATTAGATGAGGTTACTTCTATGGACAGCGTGTTCAAAGTTGCTTGAGAAGTGAGGTTACATCACTATTTTTTAAGGAGATTTCATTTTTTCTAAAACTTGCTTTGGATCTTATAAAAACCATTACTCATCTAATTAAATTTGTTTATTTTTACAAAACTTTTCATTTTATCCTATTTCATCTCATCTCATTATTATATATTTTTTTTCAAATTTTTACATAAAATAAAATAAACAATTCAATTTTTTAAATTTTAAAATAAAAATAATATTAAAAAAATATAATTTTATTCAACTTTTAATTTTTTTCTCAATTTATCTTATCTCATCTCATAGATAAAAACAAACTAACCTAAATCATTAATCTTCTAACATATCCAGTATAAATTTTTCTTGTCTAACCTATCTTCAACCTTTTTACTCGAATTTATCACTATCAATCATGTCTAGGCTTCTTTATTATATTATATTTAAAGATTTTTTTAGACTATTTAAATTTAAGGGTTTAAAATGAGAAAAATTAAACATTTTAAAACTTTAATATTCACTTTTGTGAACTTTTAAATTTGATAGAGTTTTTTTTGGGTTTAAGATTTCAGTTAAGTATTTTACTTATAAATTCATCTTCATTTTTCACTACATTGCCAACCCAAATTTAGATTAGCATGTTCATCAATACATGTATTTTTCCTTTCAATCTCTCTCTTCCTTTTTCTTCGAGATATAGATAAATCTTTTTATGGAGACGTGAGGACCCTTTTCTCTCTAATCTTTTCTCCCTATCCTTTTCTTCCTAGATCAAAATCCAAACCCTAGCTGTTCACTGAGGGAGGAGCTGATGCTCCTCCCTCCCTCTCACCTTCCCTTCCCCCCCTCTTCCATTCCCTCTCCTCCTCCCTTTCTTGTGTTTATTTCGGTGTTTATTTTAGTTTTTTCAAGCGGAGATAAGATATGGCATTGGGACACTTTTTGGTGGTCTCCGACGAACACGCATACCATCAAAGAATTTGCTAGGTGCCGATTTTCCAAACTGCAAAAAGTCATGCTGAAAATAGCAATGCGTCGCATACACACCCGAGTCAAAGTTGGGTGGGGTTTCCACACGCCTCTAACTCTTAAGTTCCACCGTCTCCATGCACAGTGGTCCTGGACTTAACGCCGTCGGTAGATCCTGAGACTATGACTCAGCACTCCCCCAAGGTGGCACGTGTCTCTCACGTGCCACGTCCAATTTATGCTCCGCCTGGTTTTGTTTTGAATTAGATTTTGTTGATCCGAGTCTCGATTTTTTGTGGTGTTGTTTATTTTCTTTTTCTGTTTTGTTACAGTGTTTGTAATAATAAAAATGAATAAGCTTATTCCTTGTTAGGCGCTCACTTCTCCTTTGGAAGATATGGCTAACTGTCCTTATTTCTTTTAAAGAATGGAGGTAGTGACCTCCTCATCTTTTGAGAGATAGGAGTTTGGTTACCTTGAAACTCTTTCAGACAAACTACAGTTCTGTGATCTTGTCACCTGATAGATTAGAAGTTAAGACAAAATTTGTCATTTTGTGATCGAGAATGCTACATATTCAGTAGTTAGTTAGGTACTTAGGCCTGTAACACGGGTCTTCCCATTTTTATTAGTTTCAGCCGTAAATTTCATTTAATAAAATGAACTATAATAATTTCCTTTAAAAAAAAAAATCTCTTCCTTTCTTTGCTTCTTTCCTTCTCTATTTTGTTTTTCTTTTGTTTATTGAGAAATGAGAAATTATATTTGTAGTTGTGAAGTCCATAAGTCTTGTGTAATTTTTAAAAAAATTAAAAAAATATAAGATATTAATATTTTAATAATAAAACTTAATTTTTTTAAATAATTACATGAAAATGACACTTTCCGATGGCATTACTCTTCTTTAGTAATTGTGCTAACGGTAACTTCAGACCAGTGTTGGCCTAGTCTCGGACGCATCTGATCCCATGATCTTCCGACCATTACATTGAGCAATGACAAGGATATAAATGAATAAAAAGAATAAAGAAAAAGATTTATAGGTCCACAGCCCAAAGTTACGCCCAGAGTTAGCCGTTGAAATTTCAAATTTGATTCATTATTATGCTCTTTTTGACTAAAAAGCCCTTGCAATTCAAAACGCAATGCCGCGGGGATATGCTTCTCTACCTGCATTTTCAAATCCAGATCACATCTCAGCCGTCCGTTGAGAATTCCAAACCCCCTTCTGTTCCTCTAGCCCATAAAGGAAAAAAAAAAAAAAAACTCAAGAACCTTGGAAACTTCACAGAGAGAGAGAGAGAGAGAGAGAGAGAGAGAGAAAGAGAGTGTGTGTATGTGGAGAGAGAGATCATGAAGATGTATGCTTGAGTAGACATTTGCTACTAGGTTTTTACCAAAACCCTGGAAAGAAAACCAGCTGCATAATCGCCACTATTTCTAATTTTCTAGCAAAGTAAAATTTCAGGAAATCAACGGATTCGACATCTTGGGATTCTGTTTTCAATTTCTTCTTTCAGGTACTCACATCCTCACACAGTCCACAACTCCACATCTACACTTCTTAGCTTTTCATTTCACATTCACATTCAGTTTATTTCTGTCCCATGATTTTACATGCATTCCCGTTTCTTGTTAGGATGTTGAGAGACTTCAAATTCCTGCGCCGGAATTCCGGTAAGAACGATGAGATTGAAAATGTGCCCGAAAACCCCAAGGATTCTTTGGTATTTCAAACCGGAATCGACTCGTCGAGGCCTCCTCTAAACGCAATCCAAGAGCCGATTCAAATGGCTAAGCAGGAACAGGAAGAGGGCTTTAGGAGTAAGATTGAGAGGACTCCAACTAAGGCCAAAGGCAAAAGTTTGGATCCTACATTGCCTCTACGCACTCCGGACAAGCATGGCGCTGGGTTTTCCGCTAAGAATCGATTCGCGTGGGCTCAAAAGCACGAAGCCGGTTTGATTACCGGTGATTCCCGTGATGATGGAAGTAATTATTCGGGCCAAGTGAAAGGAGGGGCTGGAACTGTAAATGGTGGTTTGGTTAGTATGACTCCTCGGCCAGCTCGGGTGGTGGGAAGGGGTGCTTCTAGTTACTCTGAGAGCAATTCAACGCAAAGCACACCGTCTAAGAGTGTTAGTAAGCCTCCGAGCTCAGGGATTCGGAGTAGGGTTGATGGACATGCCAGTACTCGCACTGGAAACTTTGCTGCATTGTATAAAGGGTTACCAATTTCTTGTAGTCCAGCTACTGCTGTTAATACTGTGGAAGTGCCTCACTTTGATCTAAAGGAAGACCCTTCATTCTGGATGGAACACAGTGTACAGGTAAGCCTCATTTTAGCATTCATTGTTCCCCAAATTTGGGACATATTGTTTTAAATGATGAAGAAAATAGGCAGTGGATTTCTTATTACTGAAGACTTGAGTGTTTTCTTATTTTCTGATTATAATTTAGTGGAACTGTCAATTCGGTCTGTTGAATTTGAAATCTTTAATTTATAGTTTGGAAGTTATGCTAAGTGGGATTTGATGTTTTTTAGGTTCTTATACGAGTCCGTCCTCTCAATAGCATGGAAAAGAGTACACACGGTTACAACAGGTGCTTGAAGCAAGAAAGTGCTCAAACCATTGCTTGGATTGGGCAACCAGAAACTCGTTTTACATTTGACCATGTAGCGTGTGAAACAGTGGAACAGGTCTGATCAGAGATGCAAAATAATCAATGATATATTTTTTCTTTCTCATGTTTTATATGTTTTCAATGATATATGACAAATGATATATGGTTTCAATGCATTTGTTTGTATTGTCCATTCTCGGCTTTGCAGGAAACACTTTTTAGGATGGTTGGCCTACCAATGGTTGAGAATTGCCTGTCGGGGTACAATAGCTGTATGTTTGCCTATGGTCAGGTATTAAGCAAAATATAGGATGCCCTCTAACATCATGTGACATTTAACTTGTAGATATGATTGGTAGCAGCACTATGAATCCACTAGGTTGGAAGTCTATCCCTTCCAGAGTTCAATTAAGATGGAGATTTGCTTACTTGATTAATTGTTTAGTAAAAATCAAGTGATACTTATATCAACTAACACGGGTGTCAGATTTGTTCTCATGGTAATTAAGTGTTAATGACACCCCAAAGTCTTATCCCAAACTGATTTGAATATCTACTGTTTTGCTTACTTGATTAAATGTTTAGTAAAAATCAAGCGATACTTATATCAACCAACATGAGTGTGGATTTGTTCTCATGGTAATTAAGTGTTAATGATGCCCCAAAATCTCATCCCAAACTGATTTGAATATCTACTGTTTTGCTTGCTTGATCTTCTTAATGTAGTGCTATCTAATATTTCTAACAGTAGCCTGTAAATCACTTAGCCCAATGTATATTAGTCAACTCCAGGAGTGCCTAAATTTTCACTTGCTCTAGCTGCTTCAATTTTATGATTTGTGAAAACACACAAAGGCAGGGATATCTGCCTTAAATCCTGAATGCCATATAGCCTCCTTAGCCATTCTTTTCTTTAAATGAAGTATTGAAAAAAAGTTTGCCTTGTCTAACCAATTTTTGCAATCAATGTGCATATTCAATGTAGGGACACACATTCAGTATTCTGTAAATTTCTCATAACAGAGTGATTGTCATGGCTTAACCATAACAAGTTAGTCCAACAAGATATATCTTCTTTTAGTTACAAACTACTTATGCATAGTGTCACTTTCTTCTTTGAAGTTCAAAAATCTGTTAGAATTGAGCTTATAAGAAAAAAAGCTGTTAGAATTGAGCAAGTTTGGTCATGCAGACTGGAAGTGGGAAGACATATACAATGCTTGGCGAAATTGATGATTTAGAAATCAAGCCCAGTCCACATCGTGGAATGACTCCACGTATTTTTGAATTCTTATTTGCAAGGATCCAGGCGGTAAATTTAGCACTTTTCATTACTTTACCTTTTAGCATATGTTTAAGCATGTGTATACTGTGGTAAACATATCCTTCTCAATCATTTTCTATGATAGGAAGAGGAAATTCGAAAAGATGAAAAACTAAAGTACACCTGCAAGTGTTCTTTTTTAGAGATATACAACGAACAAATTACAGATCTCCTTGATCCCTCATCTGCTAATTTGATGGTAAGCCTATTTATTTTCCGAGTGTATGACATTTGGTGTACATTTGTGCAATTTCCATCATGCCATTTTAAGATTTGTTTTGTTTTTCATATTTGTAATAGCTCCGGGAGGATGTTAAGAAGGGTGTCTATGTTGAAAATCTCTCTGAATTTGAAGTACAGACTGTTAGTGAAATTCTAAGGCTTCTAACTCAGGTTACTCATTTTTGAACTACAATATTCAGTTTGAGGCAGCTAATTTTTGTGCTGTTGGTGTGTGGTGGGTGGGTGCGTCTGTGTGTGCAAGTATGCATACAGGAGCATACATCCACAATCTTGCTTTATTATTGTGCTTTCTTAAACATGGTAATTTGTGGCTTCTTGCACATAGGGTTCTTCAAATCGGAGAGTTGCAGCCACAAATATGAATAGAGAGAGTAGTCGGTCGCACAGTGTATTTACATGCGTAATTGAGAGTAGATGGGAAAAAGATTCAGCAACTAACCTACGGTTTGCAAGACTAAACCTAGTTGATCTTGCTGGTTCAGAGAGGTAAATCATCATATAACCGACATGTTCAACTACATACAATGGCATATGTTCGAACGCTTTTATGTTCTTCTTGCTAATCTAGTTACCAACAATAATAGGCAGAAAACTTCAGGTGCTGAGGGTGAGCGTTTGAAGGAAGCTGCTAACATTAATAAGTCATTGTCTACTCTGGGGTATTACTACAATTACCATAATGCTCCAACACCTGTCATTATTGTTCTGATTTAGCCCTACCTTACAAATCTGGATATGCATTTGCATTTTGCAGTCATGTAATAATGGTTCTAGTGGATGTCGCACACGGGAAGTTGAGACATATTCCTTACAGAGATTCAAGGCTAACTTTTCTTCTTCAGGTTATTTGCAACTCCTTTTTCTTTTCCTTCATTAGTTTTATATTCCTTGGCGATAATGCTAGACATGGCATAAAACATAACTCAGGATTCACTTGGTGGGAACTCGAAGACAATGATAATTGCAAATGTCAGCCCTTCTATCTGGTCAGTTCACATGGTTTTAACTGATTTTCTTTTTTCAACTCATACAGTTCATTACCAAATGCTATGAACCTTTTCTTTTTCTTTTATTTTTCTTGCAGCTGTGCATCCGAAACACTGAACACTCTTAAGTTTGCCCAACGATCAAAACTTATTCAGAATAATGTAAACTTCTTCCGTTATCAGAGTCCTATATGGCGGAATTTCTCAAAAACATCCATCTATTTCTTGACTGATTATTTTCCTCTACACGGTACAGGCTGTTGTGAATGAAGATTCTACAGGAGATGTTATTGCACTACAACACCAGATACGACTTCTAAAGGTGATATTGAATTTTCTGTTTCATTGTTAAGTTCTCGTGTGTCAAATGATTTGTGTTTGAAATCATGTAGTAATTTTGGCACAGGAGGAGCTTTCTATTCTTAAACGTCAGAATGTCTCCAGATCTTTGTCATTTGGTTTGACAACTATTGAAGATACAACAGCACAAGAAAATGCCTGTATGGAAAACATTCACGATGTGAATATGGAGATTGATGATTCGCCTGAGTATGCTTCCAAGGGTATTGTTAGATTATCTACCAAACAGGTATTTGCTTCTTCTGGCATATAAAACATTAGTAAACGATATGGAACTTATACATATTAAAGTTAGAAGGATTGATATCAGATGGTTGGATAATGCTATTAGTTTGTCGTTGTCCTTGTTTGCCTCCATCCCTGACTCCTTTTTTATTTTTATTTATTTTTAAATTGTATTCCTTATTTTCACTATCATTATTATTGTTATTGTTATTTGGATACCCAATTGGATTGGATTGAATTGTGAAGTCATTATATCAGTATGTCTTAATGTTCGCATTGGTTGCTTTCTAGATTAAATTGGGGTATATCTGGGCACATGGGACACATGGATGTGGCTAGTGTGTCTTTGCATTGTGTCAAATGGATCTGGCTAGTGTGTCTCTGCATTGTGTAAAATGGTATCACAATCTCTCTGGTAATGTCATGTGGTATGGACAGCTTTATGCCAAGCAAAACTTGACGAAGACATTGAGTATATGATTGGAGTAGCTTGAGTTGAAGTTGTTTTATGTTCATGTGATATGTCTTCATCGGCTGTGTAATATATGAATTTGGACACAGGAATCACCACAGTGACTAGTCTTTGTTGAGTGTTGACATTGTACATATGTGACCGACAAGTTTTTGGCCTATGACAAGGATAATAAAAAACAAAAGGTGGTGGTGACAGTTTGATATGAAGTACAAGACATAGTATGCTCTTTAATGTACACCATGTGTAGGCATCATGGATCGGAAGTAAATCTTTAATTCTTTTATGTATTTTTCATTGCATTTGTTATTTCAAGTGTGATGTGGCAATTTGAACCTTACCATGTATTTGTTTTTCCTATATTACTGATCATGACATGCGAATGATTGACAACGAATCAGTTGAAATCTTTGGAGACAACACTCGCTGGTTCCTTGAGAAGGGAACAGATGGCCGAAACTTCTATTAAGCAACTTGAGGCTGAAGTAGAACAGTTGAACCGCCTGGTATTGTTCTTTTTTGGACTCTTTTTTCCTTTTGGAGTTTGTTTCACTTTCAAAAGTGCTCTAACGCTACCAACAATTACATCTCAGGTTCGTCAGAGAGAGGAAGATACCAGATGTAGTAAAATGATGCTCAGGTTTAGGGAAGACAAAATTCAGAGAATGGAATCACTTCTTGGAGGTTCTGTCCCTGCAGATGCTTATCTACTGGAAGAGAACAGAGCACTCTCCGAGGAGATTCAGTTGCTTCAAGCCAAAGTTGATAGAAATCCTGAAGTAACTCGCTTTGCTTTGGAGAATATAAGGCTTTTAGATCAACTTAGAAGGTACTTATTCTTGCAATCATTATTACTACCATCATTATTCTAGGTGCTGTCATTGTTGTGTTCTCATTTTTGGACGAGAATTTTCTTATAAGAAAGTTCTTTATTTTTGGATAAGAAGTTACTGCAATTAGCACTTACCTTTCCTATTACTTTTTTCTCATGGAATTTATAGATTTCAAGAGTTCTATGAAGAAGGGGAGAGAGAGATACTCTTGTCTGAAGTTTCTGCACTGCGGGATCAGGTGTTTAATAGTATCTACCAACTTTTTTTTTCCCCCGGTTGGGAATATTTGGAGCCTGTATCAACTAAAAGACCTCCTTTTGCAGTTGCTTCAATTTATTGGGAGCTCTATGCAGCATCATGATATTAATTCTAATATGCAACCTGAGGTTAGTTACTTTCATTACAAAGTGGTTTACCTCATTCTTGTTAGAAAAAAAAAGTTAATTCTAAGTGAATTATGTCCTTCATTTGTTTTTTTTTTTCTGGTCTTCATAGTCAGTTTTCATTAATAAAGGAAAATGTGCATAAAAAAATGATTTCCAGCCGGAGGTTGCACTTTCAGTCTCTATATGTAACATGTTTCCTTTTTACTACATACTAATCTATTTCACAATTCCTCTTCATTGGTTTCAGTTTAAAAATACTCTTGGAGAATTAGAGAAATGCAGGGACCAATTAAAATCTTGCTTTGAAGATAATGCAAAACTCAGAAGGTAAGAAAGTTTGATCCTCCTATCCAAGTTCATTTTTTCATCCATTTTCAAGTCGATTTAGCATCGTTCATTGTATTTGCCGATTGGAGCCTCTAAGCTTGCAGTAGCTTCTTTAATCTTCCATGCAAATTTTTCTTCTCATATTCTGCAGGGAATTAGATGACCTACGTGCCATGTTAGAGAATATCAGATATGAACCCTATGAGCATGATGGCGTCAATAAGACCTTAAAGGTACTTATGTTTCTTAGCTTCTCTTTAACTTAGCTGGCTTAACTTCATGGAAAAAATTAAAAGAAAATCCAAGAATAGAGAGATTATGAGAAGGTTATTTCTTAAAGATTACTTTGTAATAGATATTCCTGCACTTTGGATCTTGCTAACTTACAAAAAGATTAGGTATGCACTTAATGTGTCTTCCAAATATTGAGTGTATGAAATATTGTTTCAGGATTCAATAAATGGTCCAGCTGTAGAAGATGAGGTGCTCAAGGTAGTCCAGAGTGAGAACCTGGAAGGGAAGCATGAATCTCTGCTGATAAAACATGCAGAGGAAATGGTCAATTTGCAGCTGGAACTGGATATATTAAAGATCATTATCAAAGAAGAGAGGTCAACTTGCTGTGAGATGGAGGAAACGGCAGTATGCTACGATAGAGAGCTTCAGGTGGCAAAGGAAAAACTTTTACAAACAAGTAAAAGCTATGAAGATGCAAAATGTGAATTGGAAGAGGCGAAGTCCATCATTGAAGCTCTTGAATCACAGCAAATTCTATCGATCAATGAGATGGAGGAACTGAGGAATACTAACAGTCATTATCAGCAGCTTTTGAGTAAACAGGAGCCTGAAATTATGGATTTGAAGGATCAGCTTGCTTTTAAAGAGTTACAGTTTCACTCACCTTCAACCCATACAGAGCGTGACAATTCCCCCTTAGAAGCAAACTTGAAGAGGATGCAAGCCTCTCTTGAAAAGGCCAAGAGACTGAATAATTGGTACCGAGGTGACCGTGCACATCAGGCGTCAAATGAAGAAGAAATGGATGAAGTTCGCAGGCAGGCTGAAGCTGAAACTGCTGAAGTAATTGTCTGTATGCAGGAAGAACTTGGGATACTTCAGCAGCAAGTCCAAGATAGTCATTTAAAAGAAATGGAGATGAAAAAGGCTGGAACACTTTTGGAGACTGAATTGAAAGAGGTTCAGGAAAAACTGTACATCATAACTGAAGAGGGCAAAAGCTTGAATCAAAAGCTAGAAGAGAAAGACAGAGAACTGTTAATATTATCTGAAGAATGGGATCTATTGACTTGTGAGATTGAAGAAATTCTTGCTGATGGGCATGATTCACTCATCAATGCTTCTGATCAGCTCGAACTTATATCAAGTTCCTTTCCACATAGAAGGATTTGGATATCCGACCAAGTTGGCAGGATGATTAAAATAATCTCTGAGAAGGAATTAATGATTGAAGAACTGAGGAGTTGTTTAGAGGATGCAAACAATAAAAAAAGCGATGTGGAGTGCATGCTGAAGTCTTTGAGAGGAGCAGCAATGGTAATCACTGAAGCACACCAGCAGGAGTGCAGTGAAAAGGAGAGAGAAATCCTCCAATTGATGTCAGAGTTGAGTACAAAGACATCTACGGTAGCAAAGCTGGAGGACAGAAATAAATGGGCAGAAGATCAAATTGGAAAAGTATCTGGTTGTGCAACAGTTGCTTTTGTTATTGTCAATAGATTATCAGAAATGAATAATAGTTTTCGTGATGCATTAAAGCACAAGGATTTCCAGCTTAGTGAATCAGTAGAGATGAACTTAAGGAAGGATGCTCTTCTTAATGATCAAGCTAAGATGATTGAAGAAGCAGATAAGCAGATACAGTCTCTGAGAGAGGAAGTAAAAGATTTGGAGGGAACCTGTGGTAAGCTTAGAGAAAAAATCTCTGAAGAGCAGGAGCGTTCTTGTGGCATGGAGCAAAAGCTAAAAACTATTGAAGAGATTGACATTTTGATGACGAAGGAGAAACTAGCTGAGCTACAATCAGGTGTATCCACACTCAAGTCATGCATGAGCTCGTATGGGGAGCATTGTGGAAGTCCTGCAAGGAAAGATTCACAAGAAGTATGTATGTCTTTTGATGGAGATGGTGAAGGTGAAGGATCGGTAAGCTTCTTGCTTTCTGGTAGGCAGCTTTAACTTTGAAGTTAATTCACATCTATGTGGTAGTTCTGGTCTTTTGAGGACATTTATGTAAATAATTACTAATCTGGAATTGTTGCAGACAGATGCTGAAACAAATCAAGTCAGTGACAGAGACTTAAATTGTGTTGAAGACATGACACTGGATACATCTGAATATTCTAGAGTAAAGAAGAGTGTGTGCTACCCTTCCTATGATGAAAAAAATCTGGAGTCTAGAAGAATTGGCAGGGATATGGGTAATAAAGATGTTACCATTATACTTCTGAAAAAGGAGATAGAATCAGCCCTTGAAAGCCTGAAGGAGGTGCAAGCTGAGATGGTGAAGCTGCATGACGAGAAAAAACAAATGCAGGTATCTGAGAAATGCAGTCAGGAAAGCATGAAATGTCTTACAACTCAGGTACTGTCCATGGAAGCAGCTATGAGTAACTTTGAAAAACAATACATACTCAAGACGGAAGCTTTTGGTAATAGGCTAAATGTGTTTGAACAAACCGTGGAAGAAGCTGGCTCTCAATGGTGTCAGACTAAAGAGGTAATCCTTAATGATTTTTGCCATTTATTGTCTCAAAAAACTCCCCTCTAATCTGTGCTCTGTTAGTCTTCATCTAGGGGCCAACTTACTATGGAGATGACCGCCTTTGTAATGTTCTTTTGCCTTTTGTATGTCTGGGTGGGGTTGGGAGGCTCCAACGAGAAAAATGTACCTTTGTTGATTGATAATGAACGGTGATAATCTGAATTTAAATTGTTCCCTGTTTTGTGCTTTGTCTCTGTCCATCTGTATTTCTCTCTTGAACTTCACGTTTTTTGGACTAAGCATTTAGAATCTGTTAATTTTTAGTCTTTTTTTCATCACTCAAAAACTTTGCTGGCATGCTGTTACAGTTGCTCGAACTTGAGGTTGGTGAAGCAAAGATGGTTGCAGCCCAGAAAGCCGCAGAGGCTTCCTGTATCATGGCCAAATTTGAAGAGGCCCAAAATATCATGAAAGATGCAGATATTATGATCAACAAACTGGTGATAGCAAATGAACAAATAAAGCTTGATATAGAAAGGCTTAAGGAAACCGAAGTTGGATTAATTGAAGAGGTTCAGAGCTTGCAGAACATCAATGATGTGAAGAATCAACAATTTGAAGATCTTGAAAATCAGCTTGGTTCACATTTGACGGAAACAAGGGATCTGGTTTCAGAGATTGAGTGTGCCATCACAGAATTTCAGACTACACTGAGCAAAAACTTAATGTCTTTAGGGTGTGACTTCTGCGACATGAAGTCTCTGCTGGTAAACTCCACAAAGTTGGTGCATTCATGGCTTGAGGGTGTCTGGTCTCAAATAATTGTGAAGGACAGTGCTGTGTCAGTGCTACACCTATGTCATATGGGAATTTTGTTGGAAACAGTCACAGGGCTGAATACAGAGAATGGTTTGCTTCAACACGGTCTGTGTGAATCAAACTCTGCTATAGCTGATTTGAGGGAACGCAATTGTAAGTCAATAAGAGAGCTTGAGATGTGTAGAATCCTCAAAGGGAAACTCCTGGCCGACATCAAGAACAGTTTTGATAAAATCTCAAGGAAAGAAGAAGAAACTGGGGAGCTTAGAGTCAAGGTATCCACTTTTGAGAAACAAATATCAGACCTGCAGCTCCAAGAGGAGTTGATGCTGCAAAGGTCTAATGATATGGGATCACAGCTTTCAATTTTAATGAAGGAGTTGGACCTGAGTAACAATAACGTTTTGGCATGCCTTCAGGATCAGGAGAAAATACTGAAATATAAAGAGATGGTTCTTGAATCTCAAGCTGATCTTTTCATGGTAGGTTGGTGCTCTAAAGACTTTGAGTCAGTTATCTTGGTTTCAGAACTAGAAGAGATAGCTCTGCAGAAAGCTGATGCAGAAAAAGAGCATATCAAGTGTTGTTCAGTCCTTGAGAATTTGAAGAAAGAAATAATTTTTTCCAAGGTCGATGCAGAGTTGAAAACAAAACTGCTACTGGACCAGGAATCCCGGGTTTTTCTTCTGGAAAAACAAATTCAAGAGGCAACATTGGAAAGAAAGGATCTATTGTCAAAGCTGAATGTCAGTAATTCAAGAATTTCACAGATAGAGGAAGTGACTGAACAAGGCATTCAGTCGCTAAAGGATGTTACTTCTTTGAATGGTAGATTGAAAGTTGAACTTGCTGACATCAACGAAACAAAGATGAGGCTGTTGAACCAGGTTCAAGCACATGAAGCGAACTATGAAAATCTACTGAATGATTTCAAAACAAAGGAAAGAGCACTAGAAGTTTCTTTGAGTCAAATGTCTGCCCTTGATGAAAGAAACAAAGATCTGCAGAAGAATATTTGCACAAAGGAAACTTTTTTATGCAAACTACAAAATGATTTGGACATGAAAAATGCAGAGTTAAACCGAATGAGCTGTTTGGCAGATGAGAATGAGTCATTGAAAGGTGAGATAATGAAGTTAAATGGTCAAAACAGGCTAGTACTTAAAGACTTAGAGGGGAAAAATTCTGAGGTTGAATCGTCTTTGAGCCGCATAGATGTCTTTCATGAGGAAAATCAGAGGCTGCAAAATGAAATAATCTTGTTGGAGACTGGTATTGTTGGTCTAAAGAATAAGCTGGAATTGAAAAACGCTGAAATGAATGAGCTCCAACATTCTCAATCTGTCATTCTCGAGGAGTTATGTTCGAGAACACGGGACTGTCAAAGTTATGTCAACAATGTAAAATCCTTGGAGGAACAGAATGCTTTCTTAAGATTTGAAATTTGCTCCCAGAAGAATACTATGCACGAAAGCTTCTCCATTTTGAGCTTGAACATCATGAAATGCATTGATACAGTGGAAGCTCTTGACATTATGGGTAGCAGATTATTTAATGTACTGGATGGAAAAGGCTCTTCAGTTGTGGATAAAATGTCACGAGAGATATCTGAAAACATAGCGAGGACATGTAAGTTCATGGAAGAGTTTGACCGCTTGGAGTGCCATGCTAAAGAGCTAGTATCAGAAAATTTGAATCTGCAGGCTGAGCTATTAAGAAAGGAAGACGTTTTGAAAGGACTTTTATTTGATCTGAGCTTGTTGCAAGAATCTGCATCAAATACCAAAGATCAAAAAGATGAGATTGAGGAAATGGTGGTTTCTGTAGAGGCATTAGAGGATGAGCTTGCAGTAAAAACATGTGAGCTTGATCTGGCGCTTGCTAAAATCCATATGCTTGAAGATCAGTTGCGGGATAAAATTGACATAATTTCTGTGCATGAGTTGGATCTCTCAAAAGAACGCGAGTCTCTAGAAATGCTTTCTGGAGAAAATCTGGAGCTGGGTGCTCATATTGAAGATGCCTTGGCGGCAAAAAATATTTTAGAGGAGGAGTTGACGGAGAAGAAAAAGATAATTGAGAGCTTGGAAATGGAGCTTTCAGAGATGAGTAATGCACTTGGGCTAATGAATAATTCAATCGAATCCCTTGGGAGCAATTTGAATGAACTTGCTAGTGAGAGGGATCTTCTCCAGATTGAGGTTAATAGTTGGAAAGAGAAGTTTGACAGTGTAAAGACACTTGCTGACAAAAATGAAGCAATTGCCATGGAAGCTCAACAGGTACAATCTAACCTCTACTTTGTGAATCACTTTTTTTAGGGTTCCCTAAAATTAATTTGTTACCTCGACATCAGATGGCTGAATCAAGAAAGGTCTATGCTGAAGACAAAGAGACAGAAGTGAAGCTATTAGAGAGATCTGTTGAAGAGCTAGAATGTACAATAAATGTATTGGAAAACAAGGTAAGTTTAGTTATAAAAAAGGTAATTTTTTATAAGTAATGAAATATTTTATTATTAAAGAATGCAGGGAGAATACAAGGGTAACAGCCAACTAGAGTTAAAGAAAGAGACAAGAAAGTCGTGTATTATGCCTCACTTATTATAGCTGTCTAGGTCAACATTCTTAAAGGAGAAGCCGAACGCCAACGGTTGCAAAGAGAAGAGCTGGAATCAGAGCTTCATGCTGTAAAAGATCAGATGCATAATGTTAAAGATGCTGATTCAGACATTAAAAGGTGAAATCAATATTCTAAATATTCACTTGGACTGTGTAGATAGTGTTTAGGTTATGCATGGTTGCTGAATTGTTGCTTAAACCATAGGCATTTAGATGAGAAAGAGAAAAACCTTCAAGAAGCCCTTGAGCATATGCAAAATCTTGAGAGGGACATAGCAGAAAAGGATGCAGAGGTGACGTTTTCTGTTACATCTTTAGTACAATTATTTGTAACTTCGTTCTGAGCCTCCATAGTTAAACCAAGTTTTCTAAATCAATTTCTTGGCCAGTTGTTCTGAAGGGGATTTAGCATTAGAAACTTATGCTTTTGTCATTATCTAACAGATAACCCAACTAAAAGCACATCTCTCTGAGCTAAATTTGCATGCTGAAGCACAGGCTAGTGAATGTAAGCAAAAGGTATGCAAGAAATCATAAGATTACTTATTGTTCTGCTGTGAAGAGGTTGCGTGGCATTTATAGAACTAATGTCTTTTCCGATGCAAAGAGATGTGGTTTCGTAGGACAAGTTCGTTATTTCTTCTAAAATCGCTTTACAATGATGTAAACTATGAAATTCATTAACAGTTCAAGGCATTGGAAGCCATGGCGGAACAAGTCAGGCCTGAAGGACAGTCCGCCCACCTCATGAATTCTTTATCAACTAAGTCAGAGAAGTATGCCACAAAGTCTAGGGGTTCTGGGTCCCCTTTTAAATGCATAGGATTGGGCTTGGCACATCAAATAAAATCTGAGAAGGATGAGGAGCTTACTGCTGCAAAGCTTCATATTGAAGAGCTTGAATTTTTGGCAATAAGCCGGCAGAAAGAGGTAACCTTTACCATCCCCGTCTATATTCTATGAGTTCTACGGAAATTTGAGATTGCTTTCTTCTTTTGTGGCCATACATTATGTCCCCCTGGTAGTCACTTCCTGTACTGGACAATGCAGATATTCGCATTGAATGCTAGATTAGCTGCTGCTGAGAGCATGACCCATGATGTAATTAGAGACCTACTGGGAGTTAAATTGGATATGACCAATTATGCGGTAAATTTGTAAAATCATTTCTCATCAGTTTTGTGTTTCATTATATTCTGCATCCCAGGAAATATATAACATCAAATATTATCATATCACCGCCCTCTTTATGCAATCGCAATTGTAGATTTGATGTTACTAAGTCCATGATGTTGCAATAGTATCAGTTCAAAAACAGGGAAATAAAGAGAGCAATCAGAAGATCACTTCTGGATAAAAAAAAACTCTCGAGTTTTAAATATGCTAATCCCACCCATCCAATTTTGTAATCCCAGTCAATGTTGGATAATGAGCAAGTGCAGAAGATAACTGAGAAGGCTCGACTTCATAGTTTAGAATCTCAAGAGAAGGTACCCCCAACTTTGAAATTACTAAAAGTCAATTGAATTGAATTTCAGTTTTTGTGAATTTTTGTTATCCCAAATTGAATCCTCCATTCAATCAGGAGCAGGAGGTCGTTAAGCTAAAGAAACAGCTTAATGAATTCGTTGAGGAGAGGCGTGGGTGGGCAACTGTCACTTCACAACTACTTAATTATGTTTTTGGTTATTTTTTGTCTTTACCATGACTAAGTTTGTTGAGCTCGTCTTCCAGATGGCTGGAGGAAATTGATCGAAAGCAGGCTGAAATGGTAGCTGCCCAAATCACATTGGAAAAACTACGGTGCCAAGATCAGTTACTCAAAACTGAGAATGAAATGTTGAAGGTAGAAATATTCTCTATTTTGTAAACTAAATGGCCATTGTTTAGTGTGCCGAGTTTAATTTCTTCTGGTTTTTTGCCTTACTTTAATTCATGTAGATAGAGACTCTACATCGTAAGCAAAAGGTGATGGAGCTTGAAGAGGAAGTAAAGAAGCTATCTGGTCAGCAAAACCTCCATCAGCGCATTCATCATCATGCAAAAATCAAGGCCTGTCAATCTAATTACTTTGATTTCAGATTTATTGACCATTTTGGAATCACATGGTTTTGGACATCCCTCTCCACTCCAAATCAATTTTTTCATCGGAGTCCAATAATGTTTACAGGATGAAAACAACATGCTGAAGACTCAGAATGAAGAACTCAGCAGTAAGCTGCGGCGAACTGAGGTTATTCTTTCACGTGTCAAGGAAGAGCTTGCCCGCTTCCATGCTTCCATTGGAAAAAATCCGTATATTGATTTTGATGAGGAACATCGGTTGAATATCAAACTGAAGGTTTGTAAACATAACACAGCAACCAACACAAACACTCGCACCAGTAACTAGACCCCAATAACTAGAGGTTTTGGGTAATGCTAGACCAGTAAATAGAGTTGAAGGCTAAACAGGCAACTGAATTTGCAACAGGAAACCGAGGAGGAGAAGGTTCAGTTAGCACAGAGGTTATTGGGTTTGTGTACAAGTGTTCTAAAGGTATGTGTGAAAGTGATTTGCCAATACTTGCCAACATGCTTTACTGGAAATTCTTTTTTAATTGGACTAAACTTTCAGGCAGTTGGAATAACAAAACCAGTATCCAATGTAAGTCCCTCTGATGCTGAAGAGGCCCTGGAGCAGCTCAAGAATAGATTTACTGCACTTGAAAGAGAATTGCAAGATTTGAAGTTTAAGGTAAGCAGAATATTTACATTCCATTTAGACACACATATAAACGTATATCTCATCATCTTTAGCCTAGTGGTGTATGAGCAGGAACCAGTGAAAACATCTGATCATTATATGTTTTCTTTCTACAGAATAGAATTATGAATGAAAGAATCCGATTGACGGAACTCATGCCACAATCTTCACCAATAAACTCAGCAGATGAGAAATGTCGAACTCCAGGAAGGGCATCCCAAGCTGCATTTTTTTCTGCTCTAGATCGATAGGCAAACTTGTGGGTCCTAAGGGATCTGTGGTTAGCTCTTTGCTAACTAATTTTTTTTGTTATTTTCCTTTTGTTTTAATTCATCTGATGGTCTGTATAATTTTGTTTTAGATGAGTAATTTTGTATTGTAAATTTATTCTTTTTAATTGGTAAATATTCTCATGTAATTATGGTACAATGAAATCAGCGTATGGTTTAACCATTTTCATTATTTTATCAACGTTAGAATGACATAGTTACGCTTCAAGCGTGCAAATGTTTTAAAAGACTCAAATCATGTATAGATAGATCAAAATTGGGTTGTAGACATCCTATATTTTACAAAGAAATTTTGCTATGTAGTATTTGCACACTCCACCGATATGATTAGATAAAATAATTATTTTATATTAAAAAAAATTAATGCAAGTAACTATATTAATAGAATACATAAGAAATATATATATGTATATATAAATAACTACATATAAAATTTTTGTAAAAAGGAAATCGTCAAATTCATGTGCAGGTGAGAAAGTACCATTTCCCACTTGCCAATCCTGGCAGCTTATTTTGATCGATACAATGTTGCCGATAGAGATAGGTAAAGAGGGGGAATTGAAAGAATCAACGCGAGAATTCGATGTCAATTCTGGAAGGGAAATTGAGATTATGAACCGATCGATGTTGGACTTTTGATCATCGCACTACCTACCTAGGCTCATTTTGAATATATCCACGTCCTAATTTATTATGAATCATATATATATATATATATATATATATATTATATCTTTTTTATTTGTAATAAAATTATTTTCGTGTAAGAGATCGAACAAGTACGCAGTTTTTGGTTCCATGAATAAATATTAATATAAATACAAGAAGCACGAAAGCAGGGGCGGAACCAGAATTTTGTATTTGGGGGGCGATCGATAAAATATGTAATAAATATAAATGTTATAAGGATGATCATCAGTGATAAAAGTGTCATATTTTGTTATTATCGAGCTCTCTAAATGTATATTAATCTTCGAATTGTTCACGTCTTTTTCTTTAAAAAAAAAAAATCAATTATTTTTAAGTACTTGCTCATATTTTTCTATGATTTAAGAAAAATTTATAGATTAAGAATAAATTTAAGAATTTTCTAATAAGTAATGATGTAACGCTGTTAAATTTTTAACAAACTATATCTCATAATCATACAAGTTAGATTGAAACTAAATAAGTGAATATAATCAATCAATTTTACAATTATATAAATTTATAATCAATTTTTTTATTAGTTTTTTTATTAAAGTTAGACTGTTAGTTGAGTAACTGTGAGATTATATGAGTTGTAATTTGAGTTTAAGTGAAATTAAAAGTTAGAATATAAATGGATATATATTAAGATTTAGATGAATAATTTTAATAAAAAAAATTTGGAAGGGGCAATTTTTATTTATTTTTAATTTGAGAGAGAATTTTAATTATATATATATATATAATTATATATATTTTTATTATAAATTAATTTTTTAAAAACCTTGAAGGGGCAGTAGCCCCCCCTGCACTAAGCACTAAGCTGGGTCCGCCCCTGCACGAAAGTGTAATAATTAATTAGTATCCACCATATGCCAACAAAAAAATGTATCTGGCACATATACAAATAAAAAATAATAATTGTTTTATGAGATAAGAAGAAATCATATCATGAGCAGATCATCAGCGCGCATGGGTACATTAAAGTTTCTCCCGCTCATGCAGAAGTAGTCCATGATCAACTTGGAAGTGGTCGAATTTTGGTTGCGGTTTTCAACATCATGTGTGTAGTGGTTAGAGAAAGATCAATAACATAAAATCCTGATTAATTATAAACTACTCAAGACTTTTCAAGTTTATTCTTACCGTGCAAGGAAAAACGTGAGACTGGTTCTGTGGCTTTTCTCTCTATAAATAGATCATATGTTTCCATGCAACTTATATCTCTCAATCCTCAGCCCAGCAATACCACACAATTTTTTTACTGAAAGTTAAGAGATAACCTCCAACATGATGAAAGGTAGTGTTCTCATCTACCTGCAGCTTGCAACCGTGGCCTTTTTGGCTTTGGCTTGCTCTCTCGCCTTTGCCTCTGATCCTAGTCCTCTTCAGGACTTTTGTGTTGCAGTCGATGTGAAGGAGTACGATTCTGCTGGTATGAACACTATCTTATTACTACCTACCTTCTTTTGAAAATCATTTAAAGCATTTTTACTGATTTTCTCATCTGTGGTTATGCTTGGAGACGACATTAACTGCATAACATGATATTTCAATTATGATGGACGTTCTACTTTTTCTTTGTGATAATAACGGATTTTTTCTATTTTTCGCATGTAGTATTTGTGAATGGAAAGTTCTGTAAGGATCCAAAGGATGTCAAAGCCGAAGACTTCTTCTACTCAGGGCTAAATGTTGCAGGAGACACCTCAGGTCGACTTGGGTTTAATGTCACCGCCGTGTCTGTAAATGAATTAGCAGGCCTCAACACACTAGGCATATCATTAGCTCGCATTGACTTTGCACCATATGGCCTAAATCCTCCACACACACATCCTCGTGGCACTGAGGTTCTATTTGTCTTGGAGGGTACCCTTCACGTTGGCTTTGTCACCTCTAACGAAGATGATGGAAACCGCCTCTTCACCAAAGTTCTAAATGCCGGAGATGTTTTCGTATTCCCAGTTGGTCTCATTCACTTCCAGCTCAATACCGGAAAATCTAATGCCATTGCCTTTGCCGGTCTCAGCAGTCAGAATGCAGGAGTTAACACCATAGCCAATGCAGTCTTCGGATCTGAGCCTCCCATCAATCCCGATGTTCTCGCCAAAGCCTTCCAATTAGACAAGAATCTGGTTGAATATCTTCAGAAACTATTCTGAAAATAGAAATATATAAAATAACAACCACATTAATGAACCATCGAATAAATTGAAATTTCCCATTATTATTTCTGTCATTGTAATGTCATTCGAATACTTATAATGAAATAAGACAGTTCCTTATTTACTCTTGCATTTCCTTAATTAATTTCTCCGCTCGAGTTGTGGCATCCCGCGATATGTTAGATGCAAAAGGAAAGATCAGTATCGTAGTAATTCTGGTCAAGAAATAAAGTTACCCGTTATGGTGCATAGATCCGTTATGTTTTGGTCTGTTTTAGGAGAAAAAATGGTTTGATATTACTATTTATTATTTGTTAACCGCATTCGTTTTCCACCCAAGTGTTGCCCTCAACTTGTCTCGATCTCTACATGTTTTGTAAATAAATATTTTTAAATAATATTGTAATTTTTTTAAAAATATTTTAAGATACTAAAAAAATTACGCAAAAAAATTACAATATTATTTAAAAACTATATAAAAGAATAAAATAAAATAAAATAAAAATCGAGATCTTATTAGAGATCCAAGTGAGGACAAATAACATTTTCCCTAGTGATTAACATTCGGCCAATTGGGCGTTTGTCAAGAGGGGCTCGCGAGCTCTAGCAGTGTTTACCCAATAATGAAGAGAGATGGTGAGATAGGATATCCTAAAGTATATGCAAAGTCGAGGTCATAATATTTAGTTTAAATTATAGATGGAGCAAATCTTTAATTTATTATTTACTTTTGGAAACAGTTTCTCTCCAGAACTATTGTATGTCAATCAAGCTTTGGACAAAGATTATTAACTGTAGATCATTATAATTTCTTTAATTTATTATTTCTTTTGGAAACAATCTTTAATTTATTATTTCCTCATAAACTCTCGATAAAATTGGTGAAAGAAGATAGTTGGGTAGAAAATTTGGATAGACGAAACTTTAAAAAAATAATATAGTTTAATATAAAATATAGAAATTTGATTTGTAATTAAAGCATTTATATAGAATTTTAGATTAATTTAATTAGACATTTGTGGGCCTGTGGCTATTAGTATTAAATAGCTATTGAAAATATAACTGTTAACCAATAATTTAATTAGAATGTAATTATTAATTCACATATAATTAATAGAAATGTAAATTATGATTCATATAAGGAAAATAATAGAATTTTTCCCATCTGGAACCCTAGGGGGGCTTCCGTTGGGATTTTTTTTTTTTATTTTATTTCTTAGAGATTAAGAAAATATTTCTTTAATAAAAAAATTATGAGTTTTTTTTTTAAATATTTAAAAATGTTAAAAAATACATGTAAAAAAATCTACAAAATACACTAGCTGCGTGCTTTAGATTCACCCTAAAGATAAATAAATAAATAATTATTAAAAAGCATTAAATTGATAATATTTCATTATATATAAAGAATAAATGAATAATGCAATAAGAAATAGCTATTAATAGAATAAACAAAAATAAATTCACATTATATTAGCAAAAAATTGAATTTAACTTTAATTATTCCAATAAGAAAGCGCTAGGTTTGGCTATACAATTCTTCTCAAGTATTTATTTATTATTTTATTATTATTATTATTATTTATTTATTTATTATTATTCATTATTTTTCATTACTATTTTAATATTTTATTATGATTCACAATTTCGCAATTTAATTGCTCTTTCCTCAAGCCATTATTTATCTCTCTCTCTCATGAAGCCATCACTTTCTAAATGGGATTTGCTCTTGCAATTATTAGAATTCTTTGATCTTCAACAACTTGTCCATAGAATCGATCGGGTCCATTGCCAAGAAGCCGGCAGCAACTTGCTCTCTTGCAGGTGGACTCTGCATCATTTATATCGAAAAACAATATTATCCAGCACATGACCTGGGGTTTATCTTTAGTATGGCACTATGTGTTGTGAGAAAACAAACCAAAGCAAATACAAACTAAATTACTTATATGATACAAAACTAATATAGTTTGACAATATACTTATGTCCATAGAATTGTAAAAGATTTTATTATATTGGAAAATCACAAAATATGCTTTGAAGAGAAATTTCACTATTTTAGAATCCTCAAAATTTTTAGGTTATTCATTAACTACATATTTATAATGTTACATAATAAAAATCACAATTTTTACTTTTATGTATTATTCATTCAAACAGAACGTCGATGTGCCTTAAGTAAATTCTTAACGTGACATTCGCTCGAGTGATCTATGAGTAAACTTTTCATTTGAACTTTGCTTGAACTACCTATCGTGCGAATACCAAGCAAACTTTTTGCCTAATGCTTTCTCTGGTTGCAAACAATGCCGAAAAATTAGGCATCCACCCAAGCCTACGCTCTATGAGCCAAGCCTCATTGAAAATCTAACAAAAAATTATAATGCATCCTTATTAAATTAGATCATCAAATCAGGCCGATACACTACCAAATCAGGCACCACAAATTCAACTTATTTATGTCTACCATTAATGCCTGTCTACGTGCATGTGTATTGACTAAGAAGTAATCCAAGGTTAATATAGATTAGAAACAAGATTATTGTCTCATTTTCCTTTGTTGAATTTTGTAGTTCATATCAAGTGAGAAATGTGTATAGAAATATAGATATATTATTGAATTATGTTAAATCTCTATATAATTTTTTATTTTTTATTTTTATTTTTTATTATTTCACATTATTCATCATAATTATCACAAGTGTTCAACATCCCTCTTGAATCTTCAAAGGAATAATCTTCTTTATTTTTCTTAGATTGTTTTTTTGTGCTTTTATGTTTTTTAGGCAACACAAAAAGATATCCTAAAATTTGTGGGAATCATGAGCCGAGCCGAGCCTCTGTTTTAGAAAGGTCAATACGGATAATTGCCCTGCGCAACCATAGAGTCGACCTCATCTGTGCCACGACCATTCTTTCACTAATCTGCAGCTACTTACTAATTCAGGGTCCATTTGAATGGGGGTTAAAAACATCATTTATCCAAAAGCTTAAGTTAATGAATTGAATTAGATTTTATTATTTATTTCATTTTGTTAAGGACGTATTCTGCTATCTTGTTTACCGATCCCGTGTGGCTGTAACCTGCAAAACAAGGACAAGGAAGGTCGGGGTCCGGGACCGCTCCGACGATCAAGTTAGTGTACGGGAGAAGATATATGATAGAGGGAATAAGAGAATTTGTGAGCGTACCGTCTTCCCGTCGTTAGTTAGGTGCTATTTATAGGTGTTCCTCTGGGGAGTCTGGGTGGTGAGAGTGCCGGAAATCGGGACATCACCCGTCCGTCATCCTCGATAAGGAAACCTGGTCTGATTCGGTCGGTCTTATCGCATTAATTGAGTATCGCTCCAATTAATGCTCAATTAGACCCTTTTGGACGGGAGCATTAAATGCAGCGGTATCTTTTGTCAATTTAGTAATTAATGGCGTGTGTTTGTGGCGTCTCTGCATTAAATGGGAGGGGGGTCTGTAGACCGGCGGCTGTCTGTCGTTCATAAATGAGGGAGTGTCTCGATGGGAGATGGGCCCGGGAGACATATCGGTACGTGAGCCGCCGTTCTGTTCTTAGCGTGTTCTTGAGGCCGATTTTGCCATCTCCTGCCCAGATCGGGGTAACCAGGGGCTTGGCTCGTCCCCGGTTTCGGTCTTCCCAGTTGAATTCGGACGTTGCGTCGAGGTGGGTGCGGATAATGGGTCGTGGGCCTGCTAACCTTTTGGGCCCGGGCCCGGGCAAGTTTGACCCCCTTTCAGTACCCCGCGAGTTTTCATTGAAGGCACTTCGATGGAAATTCCGAACGTTCCAGAGCTAGGGTCCTCCTTTCCTTCGATTGTACTGTCCTCTGACACAGGGCAGTGTTCCTCTATCTTCCCTCCCGAGCGGGAACACGAGGTCGGACGTGTTCGGGCGATCCCTGCTGACGTGTCGTTTTGTTTACCGACCGGACTTCAGAGGGACGATTTGAATTCTGACTAATTAATGCCGAATCGCGACCCGTCATATTCTGTGTCAGGCATTCAATGCAGTTTTGAAATTTAATTGTGCCGTCGTTTCGATTCCCGAACCGTCAGTGATCCGTTATTAAATGGTGAGGCGCACGCGCGTGGCCATCATTAACTGACTTGTCATTTCGGCGCACGCTTCTTCTCTCTGATTGGCCAGTTCGGGGCGTGCTCTCTGTTCCCAAGAGCCACGTCTGAGGTGACGGTTTCGGTGCGGCCTCGTTTCCTGCCCGCATTAAATTTTGCTTCTGGGTATAAATTACCCAGCGGTCTTGTCCCTGTCCTCGTTTCACTGTTTGCTTTCTCGCCATTCTGCTATCCTCCTTCCTTGCCTCTGCTCTTCGCCATTTTTCATCCTTTCTTCGTCGCTTCCTTGCCACTCCCTGCTTTCGCCCCCATGGCCGCTTCTGATCCATGCCCTTTCTTCGCCGGCAACGGCTGGGTGTCCACCATGCAATCTTCTGATGTGGACACGCTTAGGAAGAAGCACCACATTTCCTGGCGGCATACCTTGGAGGCCCCGGGGGATGGAGTCAGGGCCTGTGAGCGCGATGGGAGGGCTCAGAAGGTCGTGCTCTTCTCCCTCATGCTCTCGAAGGGACTACGCCTCCCCTTCATTCGGCCCGTTCAGGAAGTCCTGCACTTCTTGGGCTTGGCTCCTGTCCAACTCATGCCGAACGGGTGGCGCATCCTGCTGGCCACCTGCGTGGCGTTTAGGATCGTTCTGTCCGGGAAGAACGATCCCTACCCCGACCTTACCGCTCGAGAATTCTTCTCATTGTACCGGCTCCTTCGTCGGGACGGGAATGTCGCCGGCTTCCAGATAAAGCCGAAATGTAGGCTGATCAGAATGGAGGAGAGGCATTCGAGTGCCCGGGACTACCACAAGAGGTTCTTCTACGTCTCGGGCAGGGAGTGGGAGTTCCCGGAGGGAGAGGGGAGCGATTTCCCCGTTCAGAAAGACTGGGGCTTCCTCCCCTCCCAGACACACATGGAGGTTGCCCTCACTGCCCAGGAGGCTGAGAGGGTGAAGGCGGTGCTCTCCTGGGGGGCAGAGGATCCCGATCGGCTGTGGTCCGATAATCTCCTCACCGAGGAGAACATCGAGGAGTTCTTGACCCGACCAGACCGGTCCTACGCAGAGGGTCAAAACTTCTTTACTGCCCCGGAAGAACCTCCTACCTCCTCTCGCAAGCGAGCCTCTGATCGGGAGGTAGAACGAGAGAGGCGCACTAAGAGTCGGGCCGGCGAGGCTACCTCGAGCCGTGGCGCCCGACCCAAGAAACAGAGGAAGGGGAAGGGTCCGCGGGCCGAGGGTCCGGACGGGGGTGCCCCCCCTGCAGACTCTCCCGCGGGACGCCCCGAGCCGACTTCCTCGTCGTCGTCCTCGGACGAGCTCCGGTTCCTGCAGACCGAGGGAATGAGGGCCGAGGCCGGGCGGACGGTCATGGAAGCCCAGATCGAGGCGATGGACCGGGCCGGGGTTGACTCCTCAGACGGGGAGGAGATAGAGCGCGCCTTCCAGGAGGCTCTGGAACATGCCGCCGATCTGACTCAGGGGGCCATGCCATTTGCGCAGGTCTTTCGACAGGAGTCGGAGGAGCAAACCGCTAGGGCAAATCAGTTGCCCACTCCTCCCCCTTCATCTTCCGAGCGCCACTCAGATGCCTCCGAGGGGGAAGATGAAGTATCTGGCGAGGAGGCCCATTCCCAGGGCGCTTGCGAGGGAGGCGAGCAGCAAGGGGCTCCGGCCCAAGAAGGTCGGGACGAGGCTGCCTCCGAGAGGTCGAGGGGGTCCGACCATCCCGAGGAAGGGAGCCACATGGAGGTCGGAGACGAGAGCGGTCGACCGGTCACTGAGTCCGAGGAGTCTCCTGAGCGCCCACCTCCGACCTTTGAGAGGGGGTCGACCTCGGGGGTTCACTCTGAGGACGCAGGGCCACCTCTGGGCTCGGAATTTCCTCCCTGACCCCCATCTCCTTTTCGGCTCCGAAGTGGGGTCGCCGTGCTCGGGCAACTCTTCGGGTCGGGTTCAGAGGAAGGAGCTTGTCAGGCCGATGAGACCGGTTCGGAGCGGCCTTCCCGATTCGATCAGGCGAAGGCGGATGCTACCGCCCGGGTGGCCTCGATGCTGGAGCCTCTGCTGACTCAGGTTTGTTCGGTAGGCCTTGTCGAACTTCGGGTGGTCTTCTCTTTTAAATTTGCTAAGTCTTTCTTTCTTTTTTCTTTTTTATGTTCGGTGTTTTAGGTCGTCATGGAGATATCCCGGACAGTGGGATCCGAGCTGGCCGAGCTTGCCGAGTTCAACAGTGAGCTCGGAACCGTCTGCAAGTTCGGGCTCTACAAGTTGCGGCAGGCAAGGGACCAGTTCGAGCAGTCGGAGGAAACTTGCAGGGGGCTGATAAGATCGGTCGAGGAGCTGGGGGTGGAAAAGAGCAGGCTGGAGAGAGCCAACTCTTCCCTTCGAGCCGAATTGGAGGCGGCTCGGGAATCGCTGGCCGTGGCCCATCGGAGGAATGCCCGTCTTGTGGACGCAAGATCGGCCACCGAGCAGGACAAGATCCTCCTTCAGTCCGAGCTAACCACTCGGACAGCGGAGCTGGCAGCTTCTTCTCAGATTCTATCTCTGAGGGAAGAGGAGTTAGCTATGTCCGAGCAGGCTCGGGTTGCTCTGGAGGAGGAACTGGTCGGTTCGAGGCGCGCCCGGGAGATCCTGCAAGCGGAGTTGGCGCGGTCTGAGGAGGTCCGGGTTGCTCGGGAGTCCGAGCTCGCGGGTGCTCGGAGTGCTCTAGAAGAGGCCCACTCGAGGATTGCTGATCTCGAGCCGCAGATATCCCGAGTGGTGGCGATCCGTAACTCTGCCTGGGGGCACGGTTATGCCGAGGGCCTTCGCCGACTAGGATCCCAGCTCTTGGTGGATCCCCAGCTCGATCCTCAGAGGATAAGCGTGAGGTCTCTTCGTCCAGACCGGGCTGCGAAGAGATTCGTCAAGAAGATCGGGAAGCGCGGCTATCCTCCCTTTGACGACCTCAATCCTCCTCCGCCCCCTCCTGAGGCTTGACCTGATATTTGTACAAGTTTTTTGTTTTTTTTTTTTTTTTGTAATGATGCTCGAGCTCGATTCGAGCGAGTTTGTATGACCGATAATATATATGAATTTTGACTTAATCTTCTTCTGGTGCTTTGTTCATAATTTCATTTGTCTTTACCCCGCGAAATTTTTTGGATAAGTGTAAACTTAAAAAAAATTTTCTCAAACGTGCTCGGTGGATGTGCTTAAGATCGGGGTTCAAGAGTTCCGAATTGGTTTGGGTGGATCGACCGACCCCGCGGGACTCCGAGGCGGATGCTTCGCGTGGGTGGACGGATTGACCGACCCCGCGGGACTCCGAGTCGGACACATCGCGTGGGTGGATTGACCGACCCCGCGGGACTCCGAGTCGGACACATCGCGTGGGTGGATTGACGGATTGACCGACCCCGCGGGACTCCGAGTCGGACACATCGCGTGGGTGGACGGATTGACCGACCCCGCGGGACTCCGAGTCGGACACATCGCGTGGGTGGACGGATTGACCGACCCCGCGGGACTCCGAGTCGGACACATCGCGTGGGTGGACGGATTGACCGACCCCGCGGGACTCCGAGTCGGACACATCGCGTGGGTGGATTGACCGACCCCGCGGGACTCCGAGTCGGACACATCGCGTGGGTGGACGGATTGACCGACCCCGCGGGACTCCGAGTCGGACACATCGCGTGGGTGGATTGACCGACCCCGCGGGACTCCGAGTCGGACACATCGCGTGGGTGGACGGATTGACCGACCCCGCGGGACTCCGAGTCGGACACATCGCGTGGGTGGACGGATTGACCGACCCCGCGGGACTCCGAGTCGGACACATCGCGTGGGTGGATTGACTGACCCCGCGGGACTCCGAGTCGGACACATCGCGTGGGTGGATTGACGGATTGACCGACCCCGCGGGACTCCGAGTCGGACACATCGCGTGGGTGGACGGATTGACCGACCCCGCGGGACTCCGAGTCGGACACATCGCGTGGGTGGATTGACTGACCCCGCGGGACTCCGAGTCGGACACATCGCGTGGGTGGATTGACGGATTGACCGACCCCGCGGGACTCCGAGTCGGACACATCGCGTGGGTGGACGGATTGACCGACCCTGCGGGACTCCGAGTCGGACACATCGCGTGGGTGGACGGATTGACCGACCCTGCGGGACTCCGAGTCGGACACATCGCGTGGGTGGATTGACCGACCCCGCGGGACTCCGAGTCGGACACATCGCGTGGGTGGACGGATTGACCGACCCCGCGGGACTCCGAGTCGGACACATCGCGTGGGTGGATTGACTGACCCCGCGGGACTCCGAGTCGGACACATCGCGTGGGATTCCGAGGCGTTTGTCGAGAACTTCACAATGCATTGGTTATGAATAACATCGGTCTTTTTATAATTTCAAGGAGCAAATTACATCAGCGGGAATAAATTACATTAGTAATTGTTACGCGTAGTACCTCTTAAGCCTCTCACTGTTCCAGGGGTGGGGTAGGTCGGCTCCGGAGCTGTCTTTGAGTTGGTAAGACCCAGGTCTGTTCGTTGCCGTCACTACGTAAGGCCCTTCCCATTTCGGTCCCAGTTTTCCTTGTGCTGGAGTCGTGACGCCCGTTTGTCTTAGCACTAAGTCCCCGACTTTGAAGCGGCGCGGCTTTACTCTTTTGTTGAAGTATTGTTCTGCTTTGCGTTTGTTGTTGGCAAGTCGGATGCTGGCCTCTTCCCTGTGTTCTTCTAAAGAGTCTAAACGCTCCATCATCTTGGCATTATTGGAAGCAGTGTCATAGTGCTGGATTCGTAGGGTGGGCATCCCGACCTCGACTGGAATCACGGCCTCGCAGCCATAGGTCAGGGCAAACGGTGTTTCACCCGTGGGGGTTCGGACCGTTGTGCGATATGCCCACAGGACCCCTGGAAGTTCATCGGCCCAAGCCCCTTTGTGCATTCCGAGCCTTTTCTTTAGCGCATTGAGGATGGTTTTGTTGGTTGCCTCGGCTTGTCCGTTGGCCTGCGGGTGGCCGGGAGAAGAGTACTTCACCTTGATTTTCAACTCGGAGCACCATTCTCGGTAATGACTGCAATCGAACTGCTTTCCGTTGTCTGATATGAAGCTCTGAGGTATCCCGAACCGGCAAACAATTGACTTCCATAAGAACTTTGTGATGGCTTGGGAAGTGATACTGACAAAGGCTTCGGCCTCCACCCACTTCGTAAAATAATCCACTGCAACTATTATGAATTTAGTCCCACCCCTCCCTACTGGGAATAGTCCTATGAGGTCGAGTCCCCATTGGTCAAAGGGCCAGGGGGATGTTATCGAAGTGAGTTCTTCCGATGGGGAGTGCAACACTGGGCTGTACTCTTGGCACTTCGGGCACCTTTTGACGAAATCTTTCGCTTCCTGGAACAAACACGGCCAGTAGTACCCTGCACGGGTGGTGCGGGCGGCTAGCGTTTTAGACCCCGTGTGGGCTCCGCAGATTCCTTCATGGATCTCGGCCAGTATATATTGCCCTTCTTCTTTTGTTACACACCTGAGCAATGGTTCAGAGAAGCCCTTCCTGTACAGCGACCCGTCAATCAGTGTGAATCTGGACGATCTGTTCTTTATCTTGCGGGCCTGGCCCGGGTCGGGAGGTAATGTGCCTGTACGGAGGTATGCTGTGATATCGGTTGCCCAGTCGGGATCTGCGACAGCCACTACTCCGACTCCGCTGCCCGTGGAGGGAGTATCTATCGTTCTGATCTCGGTGTTCTCTGGGGGAGGATGCTCATCCTTTCCCGATGCGACTTTTGCCAACCGATCCGCTATATGGTTCTCTTCCCTTGGGATCTGCAGTAAACGGAAGTAACTGAATCGGTCTCTCTCGATGCATACGAGCTCCAGATATTTTTTCAATTTCTCGCTCTTGGTGGTGCACTGGCCGAGTACTTGGTGAAAAACTATTTGAGAATCAGTTCGGGCCTCTAGCTCAGTCGCTCCGAGGGCCCTAGCAATTGTCATTCCGGCTATGAGGGCCTCGTATTCTGCCTCGTTGTTGGTTACCTTGAAGGTTAGGCCTATACCGTAGTTGTGCTGGACGCCCTGATCGGTGACGATGTGCACACCTGCTCCACCCCGGCTCGGCATGAGGACCCGTCAACGTACAGCTGCCACGCCTGCTTCCGAGGTTCACTGGGGATCTCTTCTGGAAACCCCGTGTATTCCGCGACAAAATCTGCCAATGTTTGCGCTTTCATCGCTGTTCGGGGCTGGAATGTTAGGTCAAATTCGCTCAGCTCGATTGCCCATTTGGCTAACCGTCCGGACGTGTCGGGCTTCTGGAGAATGGTTCCGAGGGGCTGATCGGTCACTACTCTTATGGTGTGGGCTTGGAAGTATGGACGCAGCCGGCGCGCAGCCGTCAGTAGGGCGAATACCATCATCTCCGTACGGGGGTACCTGGCCTCTGCTCCTTGGAGTGCCCTGCTGACATAGTACACAGGCTTCTGACCCCGATCGGTTTCTCTTACTAAAACCGCAGATGTTGCATGAGGCGAGACTGCCAAATAAGCCACAAGGGTCTCTCCGGGAGCTGTCTGGCTAAGTAACGGGGGACAAGTTAGGTAATCTTTGAGTTGCTCGAATGCCTGCCCGCACGATGTGTCCCACTCGCGTGCTTTTCGGAGGACCTGGAAGAAGGGAAGGCATCGATCGGTCGACCTTGCTATGAACCGGCTGAGAGCAGCAATTCGGCCAGCCAATCGCTGGACTTCATTCAGGTTCCTCGGTGGTGCCATTCCGAGGATAGCCCGTATCTTCTCGGGATTGGCCTCGATTCCTCGTTCAGAGACCATGTACCCTAGGAATTTGCCGGACTCGACCCCGAAGGTGCACTTGGCGGGGTTGAGCTTCATCTGATAGTGTCGCAGGGTAGAAAAGGCCTCTCTCAGGTCCGTTATATGATCGTTAGGAGAGCGGCTCTTGACCAGGAGGTCATCGACGTAAACCTCCATGTTTCTCCCGATTTGCTTTTTGAACATACGGTTAACCAACCGTTGATAAGTGGCCCCCGCGTTCTTGAGTCCAAACGGCATGGCAGTGTAACAATAGAGCCCGCGGTCTGTAATGAATGCCGTTTTTTCTTCGTCGGCTGTGCTCATTCTGATCTGATTGTAACCCGAATAGGCGTCCATGAAGCTGAGGAGAGAGTGCCCAGCAGTCGAGTCCACAATGAGGTCGATGCGCGGTAGAGGGAAACTATCTTTAGGGCAGGCCTTGTTCAAATCGGTGAAGTCCACGCACATGCGCCATTTCCCGCTGGTCTTCTTTACCAGTACTACGTTGGACAGCCATTCCGGGTAGTGAGCCTCTCGGATGAGGCCAGCGGACAGGAGTCTGTCCACCTCTTCTGCAATGGCGGCGTACTTCTCAGCACAGAAGCTCCTTCTTTTTTGCTTAACTGCGCGGGCAGTTGGGTTGACACATAGTCGGTGTTCTATTACAGACCTATCGATCCCGGGCATATCTGCGTGTGTCCAGGCAAATACATCTTTGTGCTCGGAGAGGAGAGCCTTGAGTTCCGTATGTACTCCCGGGTCCATTCTGGTTCCGACTCGTACTGTCCGATCCGGGTTGTCGCTATCGACCGGGATCAATTCCAGAGGCTCGTTGGGTTCCGCTTGGCGCAGTGTCGCTTCGTCCCTGATCTCGTCGTCCCATACTGCTCGGGGAGGTGCCGGCGGAATCTCAACATGCTCGTCCTCCAGGGAGATCGTAGCCACGGAACTATCCTTGTGTTTCAATTCCCGGGCGTAGCATTCCCTGGAGGTTACCTGTTCTCCTCTGACTTCGCCCACTCCTCTGTCGGTCGGGAACTTCATCTTGAGGTAGTAGGTGGAAGTGACTGCCCTCAAGTTGTTTAGGGTCGGCCTCCCTAGGATGGCGTTGTAGGAGGAGGGAGCTTTCACGACCAGGAATTCAGTCATGATGGACGCGGTCCTGGGCGCGGAGCCCATCAAAACCGGGAGAGTTATTAGGCCCTCGGGGTGTACTGCCTCGCCTGTAAATCCTTTAAGGGGGGCTCGGATAGGCTGAAGTTGGCCGGGGTCGATCCCCATCTGCACGAAGGCCTCCCAGAACAAGACATCGGCCGAACTCTCGTTGTCAATCAGCATCCTTTTAACTGTGAAATTGGCCACCAATGCTGATATCACCAAGGCGTCATCGTGCGGAAAGGCGATCCCCTTCGCATCCTGCTCGTTGAACACTATCGATTCCCCTCTGGGACCCGGGTAGCCCTGTCTCGGTGCCTGCCCCAGTGAGTAGACTTCCCCATATCTGGCTCTCCGCGCGTGTGCCCTCTGAGAGGAGGACGTAGTCCCTCCTCGGGATGGTCCCCCGACGATGGTTCTGATTTCTCCTGCTGGGTGGCCGGACGCAGGTTCGCCTTGGTGTCTGCTTGATTCCCGTTCCCGACGAGGGGTCCTCGATCGAGTTCTGTCTCTTCGGTCGTTCATCCCTCTGACTATTTTTCAAGGCCTGGCAGTCTTCAGTGTTGTGGCCCTTGGACTTGTGATATTCGCAATACATTTCCCCTCTTCTTCTTCTGATGGACTCTCGCCTTGTTTCCGCCCGACTCTGATCTTCCACCGCCAAGCTGGACTGAGGCCACGACGACAGTCTGTGTTCCCGTGGGGGGTCCCTTCTCCTCGTCTCATCTGGGAACTTCCTACCTCCCCGATGCTTGCTGGAACCTTCCCCGGCACTGGTTGTCTTTCGATCGTGCTGTCGGAGCTCTCCGCGCCGCGGGGCTACTAGGGCTTCGAGCGTATCCTCGGCGTTGATGAATCCGTCAGCCTGATCCATGAACCCGTTCAGAGTGGTGGGAGTCTTGCGGGCTATCTCCGCCATGAAGGGGCTCCTGGGCCATATGCCGCCCAGGAGGGCCGCTAGGGTGATCTTTTCGTCCTGGTTGTCGGTGGTCATCCTTTCTTCGTTGAATCTGGACAGGTACTCTTTCAGGCTTTCCTTCTCTCCTTGCTTGACGGTCAATAGGTACGCCGCGGGGCGCCTTCGTTTCCTACTAGCCATGAACTGGGTGATGAAGAGTCGGGCTAACGCCTCGAAGCTGCTGACGGATCCCGGAGGAATGGTTCCGAACCATGTCCTAGCCATCCCTTTCAATGTGAGAGGGAATGCTCGGCATGCTACCTCGCCGGGATAGCCGTGTAGGCTGATATGGGCTTTAAAAGCTTCTATGTGCTCCACAGGATCCTGAGACCCGTCATACAGTTCTACTTGTGGGACCTTGAACTTGGGCGGGAGAGGGACGGCCAGGACGTCCGCGCTGTAGGGTGTTCCTATGCTTCCCTGTGAGGAGAGATGCCCTGCTGCCGGGCTGATCAGTTTTGCCATTTCAGCGTACTTGTCTCCCAACTCTTTTAGCTCGGTGTGCATCCGGCGTCGTTCTCCTTCAGAGGCTTCGCTCTCCTCAGGGAGTCGGGAGCTCGCATTCTCTCCCAGATTGGTTTCGCCGCGGGCCGATGCCTCTTCGCGTGGCTGCCGAAGGGCAGCATTCTCCTCCTTCAACCTCCTCACCATTTCTTCCAACGCTTCCAGTCTTTCTTCCATCGACGGGTCTGTCCGCTGGTCGTGCTTGGTCGTTTGGGATAACGGTAGGGTAGACATGCAGAAAGTACGTTGATCAGAGACGATCGAATCCCACAGACGGCGCCACTGTTAAGGACGTATTCTGCTATCTTGTTTACCGATCCCGTGTGGCTGTAACCTGCAAAACAAGGACAAGGAAGGTCGGGGTCCGGGACCGCTCCGACGATCAAGTTAGTGTACGGGAGAAGATATATGATAGAGGGAATAAGAGAATTTGTGAGCGTACCGTCTTCCCGTCGTTAGTTAGGTGCTATTTATAGGTGTTCCTCTGGGGAGTCTGGGTGGTGAGAGTGCCGGAAATCGGGACATCACCCGTCCGTCATCCTCGATAAGGAAACCTGGTCTGATTCGGTCGGTCTTGTCGCATTAATTGAGTATCCCTCCAATTAATGCTCAATTAGACCCTTTTGGACGGGAGCATTAAATGCAGCGGTATCTTTTGTCAATTTAGTAATTAATGGCGTGTGTTTGTGGCGTCTCTGCATTAAATGGGAGGGGGGTCTGTAGACCGGCGGCTGTCTGTCGTTCATAAATGAGGGAGTGTCTCGATGGGAGATGGGCCCGGGAGACATATCGGTACGTGAGCCGCCGTTCTGTTCTTAGCGTGTTCTTGAGGCCGATTTTGCCATCTCCTGCCCAGATCGGGGTAACTAGGGGCTTGGCTCGTCCCCGGTTTCGGTCTTCCCAGTTGAATTCGGACGTTGCGTCGAGGTGGGTGCGGATAATGGGTCGTGGGCCTGCTAACCTTTTGGGCCCGGGCCCGGGCAAGTTTGACCCCCTTTCACATTTTTTTATATTTTCTCTCCTTTGTAAGTTAAGTTAGACTTATTCTAACTTATTTTCAATTACTCAAGATTTTATTTTAATATCAAGTAAAAACATCATTTAATATTTTATCTTATTTTATCGTTTAATATTTTCAAGCTTTTACACGAAACAATAAACAATTTAGATTTTTTAATATTAAAATAATAATAATATAAAATAATATTTTATTAAATTTTTAATTTTTTCATCTGTCGAAAGCTCGAAACCGCGACACATTGCCACTCAGCAGAAAACAAGGGAGCACGAGAGCTAAAAAGTCAACTTGTCGTAGTGATTCAAGAAAGGAAAACTCTTCCTTCAAGCATTTTTCGTTTTGAGCGAGAAGGAAGTTTAATTGGAACAAGGATCTGAGGGAAAAAACGGACCGTTTCGTCCTGTTCTCCTCCATTAGCGTTCCTTCTCTCTCCATTCTCAGCTCGATTCTCCTGCAAATCCCGCTGCAAAGTGAAGGCTCTTCAACGTACAGGTATCTCTCTGCTTCTGTGTCTTTACTTTTCCTATTTTTTGCTTGATCTCTTTCTTGAAATAGAAATCTGGAGATTAAAAAAAAAAACCATGCCAAGCTCTAAATCTGTTTTTCCACGATTTCCTTCAATTGTTCGAAACTGAGCCAACAAGGCTGTTCAATTTCGACGTCGAGGGCGAAGTATGAAGACGTTTTTGCGTCGGTTTCGGCGTCGTCGCCCAAGGGAGAGTGATGGGCTTGATGATCTTCTGGCGGGATTTGGGAAGATCAGAGAGTGAGTCAATGGGGGCGTAAGGGGATCGGAGAGAGAGGTGAAGGGGTTCATGGGCACGTGGTGAAGGAGTTCGGGCGTAATAAATGGTGATGAATTCCATGTACCCAGGTGAAGATACCTACTCTTTTGTTCTGAGTTCATGTTTTTGTTTGCCAGATGCTGGATATGGGAAAAAGGTTCATGGGCACGTGGTGAAACTCGGGTTTGATTAATTTGATTCGGTGGGTACTGCTTTGGTAGAGATGTATAGGAGCTGCGGTAATTTTGAGAATAAGGAACAGCTGGTTTAAAGGAGTTGAAAGAAGGGAGTTGAAGAAGCCGACGTCTTCTCTTCTTCTCTTCTCTTCTCTCCAGGTTTTGCCCTTTTTCTTTTTATCTGTTTTATAAAAGTGACATCTAACAAAATAATCCATCTAAGTAATCGCGTTCGGGCTAGGAGAACTCTTCAAGAAATTTGAGTTAAATATGATAGGGTTCGGGCTTGATCGGAGAGAGAGAGACCGCAGGGGAACAAAGGGAGAGGAAAGTGGAAGGGAGAGAGAGAGAGAGGTGGCGCTTTAGGAGAGAGAGTGACAGGGAGGAGATCTTCTTGCGGGAGGTGGATTTTCTCAAATCGGTTCTACCGTGTACTCTATTAATCTTTTACGTGTCCGTTTTCTATTGGAGAGTATAAAATCAAACTTCACACCGCATCCGGCTTGGAGGTTTTCTCATAATATCGCGTTGGAAAATTCTATTTAGTATTTACGAGCAATATTGCGCACCTATCAGATATGGTATCCACAAACACGCATTTTTCAAGATTTTCCAAATTTCAAAATTTTCTTCAATCTTCTAAAGTTCATCTCATCTTCATTATCTTCTTCTTCTTCTTCTTCTTCTTCTTCTTTTTTTATTTTCTTTTAATTTTAATTTCACAATCCACGGGACTCACTCAACTCTAGGAAAGGAAGATCGCATTTAATGAGAAAATTCTAGAATTAAAATAAAAGCTAAAATTAGTTGGTTTTCTTCCTCCAAAATGAATTCGAAACATGAAAACGTGAGGTTGGTCTCCAAGACCAAAAAATGGAAGAAGATACTTTTCGGGCACAAAGAGTGTTGTAGAATCGAATAAACAGTATTGAGCTGCGGAGATACTCGACTCAGTGTAATCGCCACATGTACCAAATCGGGATCGCAAATGTTGGTTTTGCCGTAACTTTTATGGAAATAGCAGAGTTGCATTCATTGATATTGCGAAATACAGAGGTTTTTCGGAACAAAAATTAGTTGAGGTTATCGGAAGGCAACACCTGAATTGGTAAACAAAGATAACTGTCAAGGTGGGAAGACCAGATGGCTTCTGCGGGAGGGAAGGACTGTAGAGAATGAGAGAGGACGATCATGACCATTACAATGGAAAAGCTGCCAAAAAATCTCAATTCAAATCATGATTATTATTAGTTTGTTTAGATTTAAAAATGAGGAGAGATGTGTTGAATTATAAATAATAATAAAATTAATAATTAAAATAAGTTAAAATTTAAAATAAATATTTAAGATGAGTTAAAAATATAAAATAAGTTATAAATAATAAAATTAAATTTTGAATAAAAATAAATTGTAAGGCCTCATTTGTTTTGTAAAGTGGGTTTAATTTATCTCAACTCATTTTATACTTTAACTCATTTTAATTATTTATTTTAAATTTTAATTTATCTCAATCACTTATTTTATTATTATTTATAATTTATCTTATATCTTTAATGAATTCAAGCGGTTCCTAAATTATCCTACGCTTCTACTTAGAAATCGCTAAAATCGAGGAGAGGAAACAGTATCAAATTATGTTCTTCTTTTCATGGTTTTTAATTTTTTTTAATAATAAATGCTGACATCAACGAGGTGTCTGTGTCCCCCAATATGACTGTACGCAGTGGGATTGCTTTTTTATTGTATTTTTTTTTATTTGATGCAACATCTGATAAATTAGATATTAAAATAAGAAAAAATATTAAGAGCATTTAACAAAACACTTATATAAACAGTATTTATAAATATTATTTATGTGAATATGTATTATGAGTGTTAATCCTCTCTGGCATTTAATGTACGACGTAGCACGACTCGTCTGGGAAGTGGGAAGAGAGTCAGATTGTGCGTTATAGATAGGGTGTTGCCACTTCCCAGACTCCACCCTCTTCCCACTTCCCAGACTCCACTCTCTGTTTTCGTTCCATTCTCTCGAAGTGTTACCCTCTCCTTCCCTGTTTCCCCTCTCTCTAATTCGAGACGATTGTGCGTTATTGATAGGGCGAGTCCTCCAACTCACTTTCATGGTTACACATGGTCCTTGATACATTTTCTACTTCCAATTCTCTTGCGCTTTCGCTAGTCCAAAAGAACACTTTTTATTCCGTCTCCCAAAACAAACGTTAATCTGCAACTTGATTTTTGCATCAAGTTCTTAAGCACCCCATAAAGGTGAGATCTCTTTATCCCCCAGATATACGTGTGTGTGTTTGTGTGTGCGAATATGTCTTGGGGAAGATTGTGAGAACCTATTATATGGTTTTGAAACTCTTGCTGCTTCTGACAGGAAATGTGGACTGCAAAGTTCAGTTCGATTTATTTTGGCACTGGATGCTTTGGGAAGGTTTGTACTTTTACATGTTTCTGTTTGTTCCACACCCCCGAAAAAAATTGTAGTTGAAGATAGGAAAGTTATAGTTTTGTATTTTGAATATTGAAATACAATGAAGTGGGCCCGATTCAAGCACATCGCTTATATGAGCTAATTTTAATTTTCAGAGACGAGAACAAGAAAAGAAACTGATAATTTCTTAGCTTTTCTTTTCTCCATTTTCTTAGCTACCAAGCTGGGTTATTGTAAATTTCAGTTTTTATTTTCTGGGTTTAGCCTTTTTACTTGGAAAAAACATAGCATGGAGAGATCATGGAGTTTGGAAGTTGGGACTTAAATGTTTTGAGTTATGTGACTGAAATGCAGGACGGAGCAACTATTACAAAGGCTAATAAGCGAAAGGAAGGGAAGATATTTGTCAAATGTGCTGTGAATACCAAAACCCAGAAACCAGACAAGGCAGTTCGGATTGGTGTTCTTGGAGCTAGTGGTTACACTGGTTCTGAGGTATGGTGCTTCATGTACAATCCCTTCTAAACATAATTATGCTGGTTCTTTTTATCCTCCCCGGGTCTGTGTTGTGTCCATTTCGATGTGAGTTGGTGGATAGTAGCTATTTGAAGCTAAAACCATGATAAATTATTCATGGGGCCAACTTGCTTTTGATTTTTTTGGCTCAGATATGCTGATAAATGAATATTAACTCTTAAGATTAATGCTATTGCATTAGAATATGGATTTCCTTTCTCTTTCCCCCCCTATCTTTCTATTATTTTTCTTGAGTTATTATGGGTGGGGGTCATTGACTTTAATGGGCTAAATGTCCATGATTTTCTATTCTTGGTTGTAAATTCTAGTGAGGTACTTCTCATGTATACATCCTGTGTACATGGGCTATACCTACTTTTCTTATGAACGAAACCTCTTGATTACCTGTCAAAAAATATTATTTTTCCTGAGGTATTGTCACTATTTTAAATGAAGTAGGCATCCATTTTGTCTAGAAATAATAAGGAAAAGGCATTGAAAGAAGACATTAGTTTCTGTCAATGTAAAATTTTAAAACATAATCGGTTGTGCATGCATAAATAGTTACCAAGAGGGCCTTATGAATTCCTTAAAAAGATGTTACTAAAGTTGGAGGTTTTTTTTTTTTTTTTAATTTGATAACTTTATACATTGTTGCTTGGATGTCTACTTGTTGGTGACAGGTTAGACAATTTAATACTGCTAAGCCATTTCCAACCTATTTTCCTTTAAAATGTAAAAATGTGGGTGATCATTTCTGGCAGATTGTTCGGTTGCTGGCAAACCATCCACACTTTGGCATTAGTCTGATGACTGCTGGTAAAAAGGCTGGTCAATCAATTGGATCAGTGTTCCCCCATCTGGTCTCACAAGTATGACTCTTTCCATGACTAAATAAAATATGTCTGTGGTATATTTCACTTTGTTGCACTTTTACTTCCAAGGGTGTTAGTTGAATAGGGGAGGTTCAAAATAATTTGATGATGGTGCTTCTTTTATGTCTTGGTATTCAATACTTTATTATGAAAATACAATGGTTAACTTCCTCCATGTTTTCAGGATTTGCCGGATATGGTTGCCATCAAGGATGCCGACTTTTCTGATGTTGAAGCTGTGTTTTGTTGTTTGCCACATGGGACCACTCAGGTTTTTCTTAGTCCTTTACATTGGTTGTTCCATAGGCCAGAAGTTCTGAGGCCTAACAAATGTTTCTAAAGTGGAAATTCATTTCTTAGTCTCTCTCCTTTCACTAATTATCTGTAGAATTATTTGTTAATCACAGGAAATCATCAAAGGCCTTCCTAAGGGTTTGAAGATTGTTGATCTGTCTGCAGTAAGCTTTGCATTACCACTAATTCAGTCTGGCATTGTTACAGTTTTGTTTAGATGCATCTCATATTAAATCCAAAGCTGGCCATTTTGGCTATGTCAAAGTTTGATGTTTTGATTTCACAGGACTTCCGGCTGCGAGATATATCTGAATATGAAGAATGGTACGGTCAGGCACACAGAGCACCAGATCTGCAGGTGGGTTACTCCTGTGTTCTTAAAAGTGTCAATCAAACTCAAGTGTCAAGAATTTTCGTATCCCAAAATTTTTTCCCCTCCCAAAGGAAAAGAGGGGGTACTAAAACATTGAACATACCCATTCTTGGCATTATGTACTTTCTAATTATTTTCATGTAAATGAGTATTTCATCACCTGGGTGCAGAAGGAAGCTGCATACGGTTTGACAGAGATTTTGAGAGAGGAAATTAAAAGTGCATGTCTAGTTGCTAATCCTGGTTGTTATCCAACATCCATTCAGCTTCCTCTTGTTCCATTGATAAACGTTTGTGTTCACCATTCTGTGTTGTCAAAATTAATTTTGCATGTCTTGATTGGTTTACTACTCCATCTTCAAAAGCAACTTGTGAAAGTTGTGCTTGAGATTGGTTGAATAGGAATTAAGACTTGAAAATAAACGTCAATAAGTTCAATAGATGCACGTGTGTATATATATATATATATATATATATATGCTGAATGATAACAGGGGGAGAGGAAACATATACGCTTGGAAGCTTCTCAAGAAAACAAAGGAAGAACTAAACACTTACTGTTCAAAATAGAGTTTGAATTGAATAACCTTGATACAGTTTAAACTTTAGAAAAGGTATTTGATGATAATTAAGTTATCGATTTATTTGACTAATTAATGTTGGAACCTTAGCTGCTGTAATCATTCTATAATTCTATTATGAAATCAGTTTTCTGACTTGAACATATTTAACCTAACTTTGAGAGAAAAAAAAATTTATAAGATCTTTACTGATAAGCCCAAAGGTGCAACCCAAGCACATATGTATTATACAAGAGAGGACACCTAACTTGTAGAACCAAACTTTGATAATATAGGTGCTTGAAGTACTTCAACTGCACCCCATTTGATTTTTCCTTTTTTAAATTTGGAGGTGCATGGTTTGTGAGTTGCATGGTCACACTAACCTGATGCTGACTAGGGCTCCCGTGGTTTTCTGCTACTTTTTGGCTTGCAGGCTAACCTCATTCAATATGGAAATATTATAATCGACTCAAAATCTGGTGTGAGTGGAGCAGGTTAGGGTTTGTTCACCTTCAGAAAATTGAAAATTCTTAGCTAAATGTTCTCGATGCATGGTTTCATGACGCATGCTAACTAGGTTACCATGTAGGGTGCAGTGCTAAGGAGGCAAATTTGTACACTGAAATTTCTGAAGGCATTTATTCTTATGGGATGACCAGGCATCGCCATGGTAATATTTTGCACATTTTGAATGTGCATATTGAGTACTATCATTATTCATGGATCATCGTGCCTTTGCATGTGTACTAGGACCACTTGTTTAGATGCTCAGCAATTATTCTTAAAAGACAAATAAAAAAAGAAATAATATTTGTAGTTATAAAGTGTGCAAGCTCGGTGCACTCCTTTTGAGTAAGGAGCGCGGCGCTTGTAGAACTCATGACTGCATCTAATGTTACTCATAAAAAAACTGAATTGGAGGCATCTACTTGCCCTAAAAAAGAGAATTGGAAGGTTTTGCTCATTTTTCCAGAAGTTGAACGGAAAGATCAATTATTGATTGAAAAAAATGATATTTTTTTTACAAGTAACAATCTGAGTGTACTTTGTTAAATATTAAAGAGATGTTATCTGGTTGATCTAGAAGACATTCATGATTTTTTAGGAGAAAGTGGCCTGTGTTTGACCCTGACATTTAATGACAAGTTGGAGTTTCAGGGCATGATGTTCAATGACCAAGCGATGACTGAGAAAATGCCCTCTTTGATCTTTTAGTTTACTGCTCAGCTATGCAAGAAGAATATTTTGATAAACTGCACCATTATTGTTTCTGTCAGCATCCAGTTCTGTTACGGATATTTTCTTTGATATATAACTTTACTTATCAAAAAAAAGTTCTGTTACGGATATGGAAAATTTCCACCTAGAGAAAGGTCTAGTGCTTATTCCATTTTGAAGCAAATGTTTGTTGGCCGATGAAATAAGCTTTAGGTGGCCACGAAATGGGACATAATTGGTGGAACTTGTTTGTTGATTACAAGCTTCTCTTTGATACTTTATGTTTTTGAATTGGTTATCTTCATGTACTGTTTCTTTCTATTTGACAAAATTAGAATCAATTAATTTTTTAACGTTCTCATGGTTTTTCAAGGTCTAGGACTCTAGAGTGAACGCTTTTATTAGATAAAATGAAGCAATAACCTATATATGGCTTTCAGTTCCAGAAATTGAACAGGGACTCTCTGATGCTGCGCATTCAAAAATAACAATCAGTTTCACTCCACACCTAATGCCAATGGTAATGGTTACACCTGCTTTAATTATGTTTCTCTGTCCTTTGTAGCTCTTTTTGCTCAGAAAGGAATTGTGTTAATGCTCGTGTTCTAGAACCGCGGAATGCAATCAACTATATATGTGGAAATGGCTGCTGGCGTAACAATTAAGGACTTATACCAACAATTGAAGATATCTTATCAGGTATACCATTTGGACTATTGTTAAACTAGCTGGCTACTTGAATTTAGATGGATCAATTATAGATATCCTGCATTTCCTTTGGCATTTTTTGGACTGGGTTCCAACCAAGCATTTCACACACATGGTTTGATGTATAAACTGCCTATTTCTTGTCTGCTTGCTTTGGTAATCAATGGGATTCTGAAACTCATTTAATTTTTGATTGCAGGATGAAGAATTTGTTATTTTGTTTGAGAGAGGCCCTGGAGCAGCTCAAGAATAGATTTACTGCACTTGAAAGAGAATTGCAAGATTTGAAGTTTAAGGTAAGCAGAATATTTACATTCCATTTACACACACATATAAACATATATCTCATCATCTTTAGCCTAGTGGTGTATGAGCAGGAACCAGTGAAAACATCTGATCATTATATGTTTTCTTTCTACAGAATAGAATTACGAATGAAAGAATCCGATTGACGGAACTCATGCCACAATCTTCACCAGTAAACTCAGCAGATGAGAAATGTCGAACTCCAGGAAGGGCATCCCAAGCTGCATTTTTTTCTGCTCTAGATCGATAAGCAAACTTGTGGGTCCTAAGGGATCTGTGGTTAGCTCTTTGCTAACTAATTTTTTTTGTTATTTTCCTTTTGTTTTAATTCATCTGATGGTCTGTATAATTTGTTTTAGATGAGTAATTTTGTATTGTAAATTTATTCTTTTTAATTGGTAAATATTCTCATGTAATTATGGTACAATGAAATCAGTGTATGGTTTAACCATTTTCATTATTTTATCAACGTTAGAATGACATAGTTACGTTTCAAGCGTGCAAATGTTTTAAAAGACTCAAATCATGTATAGATATAGATCAAAATTGGGTTGTAGACATCCTATATGTTACAAAGAAATTTTGCTACGTAGTATTTGCACACTCCACTGGTATGATTAGATAAAATAATTATTTTATATTAATAGAATACATAAGAAATATATATATGTATATATAAATAACTACATATAAAATTTTTGTAAAAAAGAAATCGTCAAATTCATGTGCAGGTGAGAAAGTACCATTCCCCACTTGCCAATCCTGGCAGCTTATGTGATCGATACAATGTTGCCGATAGATAGGTAAAGAGGGGGAATTGAAAGAATCAACGCGAGAATTCGATGTCAATTCTGGAAGGGAAATTGAGATTATGAACCGATCGATGTTGGACTTTTGATCATCGCACTACCTACCTAGGCTGCTCATTTTGAATATATCCACGTCCTAATTTATTATGAATCATATATATATATATATATATATATGTATATATTATATATCTTTTTTATTTGTAATAAAATTATTTTCGTGTAAGAGATCGAACAAGAACGCAGTTTTTGGTTCCATGAATAAATATTAATATAAATACAAGAAGCACGAAAGTGTAATAATTAATTAGTATCCACCATATGCCAACAAAAAAATGTATCTGGCACATATACAAAATAAAAAATAATAATTGTTTTATGAGATAAAGAAGAAATCATATCATGAGCAGATCATCAGCGCGCACGATCAGTATACGTACATTAAAGTTTCTCCCGCTCATGCAGAAGTATTCCATGATCAACTTGGAAGTGGTCGAATTTTGGTTGCGGTTTTCAACATCATGTGTGTAGTGGTTAGAGAAAGATCAATAACATAAAATCCTGATTAATTATAAACTACTCAAGACTTTTCAAGTTTATTCTTACCGTGCAAGGAAAAACGTGGGACTGGTTCTGTGGCTTTTCTCTCTATAAATAGATCATCTGTTTCCATGCAACTTATATCTCACAATCCTCAGCCCAGCAATACCACACAATTTTTTAACTGAAAGTTAAGAGATAACCTCCAACACGATGAAAGGTAGTGTTCTCATGTACCTGCAGCTTGCAACCGTGGCCTTTTTGGCTTTGGCTTGCTCTCTCGCCTTTGCCTCTGATCCTAGTCCTCTTCAGGACTTTTGTGTTGCAGTCGATGTGAAGGAGTACGATTCTGCTGGTATGAACACTATCTTATTACTACCTACCTTCTTTTGGAAATCATTTAAAGCATTTTTACTGATTTTCTCATCTGTAGTTATGCTTGGAGACGATATTAACTGCGTAACATGATATTTCAATTATGATGGAAGTTCTACTTTTTTTTTGTGATAGTAATGGATTTTTTCTATTTTTCGCATGTAGTATTTGTGAATGGAAAGTTCTGCAAGGATCCAAAGGATGTCAAAGCCGAAGACTTCTTCTACTCAGGGCTAAATGTTGCAGGAGACACCTCAGGTCGACTTGGGTTTAATGTTACTGCCGTGACTGTGAATGAATTAGCAGGCCTCAACACACTAGGCATATCATTAGCTCGCATTGACTTTGCACCATATGGCCTAAATCCTCCACACACACATCCTCGTGGCACTGAGGTTCTATTTGTCTTTGAGGGTACTCTTCACGTTGGCTTTGTCACCTCTAACGAAGATGATGGAAACCGCCTCTTCACCAAAGTTCTAAATGCCGGAGATGTTTTCGTATTTCCAGTTGGTCTCATTCACTTCCAGCTCAATACCGGAAAATCCAATGCCATTGCTTTTGCCGGTCTCAGCAGTCAGAATGCGGGAGTTAACACCATAGCCAATGCAGTCTTCGGATCTGAGCCTCCCATCAATCCCGATGTTCTCACCAAAGCCTTCCAATTAGACAAGAATCTGGTTGAATATCTTCAGAAACTATTCTGAAAATAGAAATATATAAAATAACAACCACATTGAACCATCGAATAAACTGAAATTTTCCATTATTGTTTCCTTCATTGTAATGTCATTCGAATACTTATAATGAAATAAGACAGTTCCTTACTTTTGCATTTCCTTAATTAATTTCTCCGCTCGAGTTGTGGCATCGCACAGTACGTTTGAATCTTTGATGTAAAAGGAAAGATCAGTATTGTAGTAATTCTGGTCAAGAAATAAAGTTACCCATTATAGTGCATGGATCCGTTACGTTTTTGTCTGTTTTAGTGGAAAAAAATGGTTTGATATTACTATTTATTATCTGTTAACCGGATTCGTTATCCGCCCAAGTGTTGCCTTCTACTTGTCTCGATCTCGATTTGAGATTTTTCTTAAGAATGTCGATTTTTTTTTAATGTTTTTTCACATGTTTTGTAAGGAAGTGTTTTTAAATAATATTTTGATTTTTTTTATATTTTTAAAAAATGTTTTAAGATGTTTAAAAAATTATTATTTTCACATAATTTTTTTAATATTTTAAAATATTTTTTAAAAATATAAAAAAATCACAATATTATTTAAAGACACTTACTTAAAAATCATGTGAAAAAACTAAATAAAATAAAATAAAAATCGAGATCTTATTAAGGATCCTAAGTGAGGACAAATAACATTTTCTCTAGTAATTAAGTTCTGTTTGTATTCAAAACTTATAAGAAAATAGAAGAGAAATGAATTTGGGCAAACAAGAGAAGTTTGGATGTCTGAGTAAGGAATTCTTCTCAGTATTGGAATTAATTTTTTTGTAGCCTTTGCAACATATTTATATCTTTTGAAAAAGTAATGGTAGAACAAACGCTGCTGCTATACAACAAACTGGCTAGGAAACAAAAGATTAATTACAGTAGATACATGTAGTGCTATTACAGGGAATTGTAAAAAGCTGCAAGTCAGAACATTTAACTTATTCTCGTGCCCTTGGTATGCTAAATTCCACCACTTGTTTCCTCTGCCTTTTTTTTGTCCATTCAGGTTTACATATGGCATTGTTTGAGCTTTGCTTTGTCTTGACAGATCATCTTCCAATTGTCTTGATGGCATTTTATCATTTAACAGTCCCCCACAAGATGGAGAGTGGATATCTTCTACTCCCATCTTGGACATATGCAAATAGAAACTTGAATAACTCAATGCCTTAGTCATGATATCTGCAACTTGGGATCCAGTATGTATATATTCAGTAACAATGTCTCCATTTTGCACCTTATCTCTAATTAGGTGACAATCTATCTCTATATGCTTAGTTCTCTCATGAAAAACATAATTATTGGCAATGTACATAGCAGACTTATTATCACAATGTAAGACAGCAGCTTGATCATGTTTAATCTGTAAATCCTTAAACAAATACTTAAGCCAAGTTAACTCACAGCAAAGATTGGCCATGGCTATATACTCTGCCTCGGATGACGATCTTGAAACTACATTTGCTTCTTTGACTTCCAAGATACTAGAGATGATCCTATGAATGCACAGTACCCTGTCACTGACCTTCTAGTGTCTAGACAGGCACCCCAATCTGAATCTGAGTACCCCTTAAGTTGAAGTTGTGACTTTGATGAGTAAAACAACCCTTGCCTTGGTGCCCTCTTGATATACCTTAAGACTTTATGTGCTGCATTGAGGTGTGGTGTTCTAGGCTCGTCCATACATTGGCTCAACAGTTGGACAGAAAAGGAGATATCGGGCCTAGTTATAGTAAGGTATAGCAGTCTTCCTATCAATTTTCTGTAGATGGAAGGATCGGGCAACAAGGTTCCTTCTTCTTTTGATAACTTGCTATTTTGATCAAGGGGATTCTTTGCTGGTGTCGACCCTATTGTTCCTGAATCTGATAAGATGTCCAAAGCAGATTTTCTCTGGCATATATAAATTCCCTGCTGTGATCTTGCCACTTCTGTACCCAGAAAAAATTTTAATTTTCCTAGGTCGTTAATTCTGAACTTAGCATCAAGGGAAGCTTTTAGATTGTTAATGGTATTCAACCAGCTATGATTATGTCATTGACATAAATCAAAATAGCTGTGAATGAACTTTGAGTAGACTTGATAAACAAGCGGTAATCGGCCTTCGATTGGGTAAAACCATGTTGAGTAATGAAGTTGGACACCTTTGAATACCATTGCCATGATGCTTATTTGAGCCCATATAAACTTTTGTGAAGTTTACACAACTTTGAGCTACCATCCTTAATATACCCTGGGGGTAATTCCATGTATACTTCCTCATTCAAGTCACCATGCAAAAAGACATTGTTGACGTCCAATTGATATAAAAACCATCCTTTTATGGAAGCTAGAGCTAAGAGGGTCCTGACAGTTACAAGTTTTGTCACGGGAAAAAGTTTCATGATAATCCAATCCCTCTTGTTGAGTATAACCTTTCGCCACCAACCTAGTTTTGTATCTCTCAATGCTACCATTGACATTATATTTAACCTTATATACCCATCTACATCCTATTGCCTCCTTATCTGGTGGCAGGTCCACAACGGCCCAATTATCATTCAATTCAAGAGCCTTTATCTTAGCTTTCATGGCCTTACACCACTCAAGAGATTTTACAGCCTCTTGGTAGCTTCTAGGCTCGGGTTGAGCATTTATAGAGGTGATAAAAGCCTTGTGCAAAGTGGATAGTTTGTGATAAGAAATGCTAGCACTAAGTGGGAAAGGAGTACCTGAAATGTGAGGATCCCTTTTATTGTCAAGTTTCTGCAATGGGATAAGTGAGCTGGTCTGTTGGCATATGTAATCTTGAAGATGTTGAGGGGTTTTCTTGATTCTGGTAGATCTCCTGGGTAAATGAGGAATATGTTGGGTGAATTCTGTGCTGTAAATATGTGAATCAGATTGATGTGTGGATTGTTCAGGTTGAAGAGTATTGGAATCATCATTTTCTGAGTTTTCTGTGGGATTGGGATTGGATTTTGATTGATCTTCAGAATGTAGGGAGTCATTGGTAAAAACGGGTTGTTGTTCAGGTTGTATATGAATGTTTGATGTAGGGATCAAATGATTTTGAGAAGTATGTAAGTCAGTGGGTTTTGAAGGAGATGTTTCCTTACAAGGAAAAACAGTCTCATAGAATACAACATTCCTAGATATAAAAACCTTTTTAGTATCTAAATCTAGTAATTTGTATCCTTTGATTCCAAAGGGGTATCCCAAGAAGAGGCATCTCCTAACTCTTAAATCAAATTTGTGTCTGTCATTGGTGAGAGTGGTGGCAAAAGCAAGGCATCCAAAGATTTTTAGATGGGAGTAAACAGGTTTATGTTGAAATAGAAGTTCAAAAGGACTTTTGTTGTTGAGCAAAACTGAGGGAGTTCTATTTATAAGGTACACAGCAGTTAATACACAATCATTCCAATATTTTAGTGAAAGTCCACTTTGAAATCTTAAGGCCCTTGCAACATTCAGTTTTTGTTGATGTTTCCTCTCAACAATAGCATTTTGTTGAGGGGTTTCAACACATGTTTTCTGATGTATGATTCCTTTGTCTAAATAGAATTGTTTCATCTCAAATTCCCCCCCCATTATCACTGCGGATAACCTTGATTTTGGTATTAAATTGATTTTCAATCATGGCATAAAAATTTTGCAAAGTATTGGTGGCCTCAGATTTTAATTTAAGCAAAAAAATCCATGTAAATCTACTGAAGTCATCAACAATGGTGAGAAAATAACGAAATCCATCATAACTTGTTTCATTGCAGGGTCCCTAAAGATCACAGTGTATTAAATCAAAGCGATGTTCTGATTTGTGCTGGCTAACAGGAAAAGAAGGCTTGTGTAACTTAGCTAAGGGACAAATGTAACAAGGACTTGACTGAACAGACTTAGGAATGTCTTCTGTTGAGTTGAGAACTAAGGGAGAAGGATGACCCATTCTGTAATGCCAAACATCAAAGGATTTGTTGGGATTCATAACAGAACACACGGCAGGAATAGATGGAGCATGATGAAGTTTAGTCAAAGTGTCTTGCAAGGCTGTAGGAGAGACTATAGAATGCAGGAGGTGGTAGAGACCAGACTTCACTTCACCCATTCCAGTCGTCTTCCAAGTCAAAGGGTCCTGTATAAAGCAAAGGTTGGGAAGAAAAACAGCACAGCATTGGAGTTGTTGAGTTAGTTTTCTAACAGAAATTAAATTAAAGGAAAAAGAAGGAACGCATAAGGCATCATGAAGAGTTAGAGTGTTTGTGAGGTGCACTGTTCCAAGATGAGTGATTGGTGCTGTGGCTCCATTTGGCAGTGCAACAGAATAACATATCTGAGAATGATTAAAAGAAGAAAAATATGAGGGGGAACAAATCATGTGATCTGTTGCCCCTGTGTCCAAAATCCAAGGAGCAGTGGTAATCCCAACAAATTTAAAAGGGGAAGAAGTGGAGGAGATACCAAAAATATTATACATGTCTGAAATGGTAGAGGTACCAGAAATGGCTGTGACTTGGTTGGTAGAAGGATTGAAGGAAGGAGATGATGATGAGTGGAGAAGGGCCATGAGTTGAGAATATTGCTGCTGAGTCAAGGATACTTGGGATTGTGTAGGTTGTGATGGCTGCTTGAGAGTGACATAAGCTTGATTGGCAGTGGGGGAAAATCTGGTCTTGCCTTCCAGTTTGTGGCCAGAAGGATACCCATGCAGCTTGAAACACTTGTCTACCATGTGTCCAGGGATTTGGCAATGCAAACACACGGGTTTGTTGGGATTGGCTTTGAAGCACCTTTCAAGAGAATGACCTGCTACCTTACAATGAGTGCAGTAGTATCTAGCTTTGCCATTGGAGGTCTGTCTTGCAGGTTCTTTTGAGTATCCTTTAGCCATTAAGGCCATGGTTTCATTTACACTAACATCAACAGAGATTTGTCTTCTTTTCTCCTCTTGTTGGATAGTGGAGTACACCTCATTCAAAGTAGAAAAAGGTTTAATCAAGAGAACCTGAGCCTTAATGGCTTTGTAAGAATCGTTTAACCCTATTAAAAACCTCATTACCTAGTCTCTTTGCTGATGTTGAACCACTACTTTCAAGCCTCCACAAGTGCAGTTAGGGATAGACTCATAGTTAAGTAATTCATCAAGGAGTGTTTTCAGTTTAGAAAAATAAACACTTACAGTTTCTAAATTTTGAACTAAAGAGGAGATAGCTTGCTTGACCTCAAAGATTCTAGGGGCATTTTGTTGAGCAAATCTCTGCTTCAACTCCAGCCAAAGTTGATGGGCTGTTTCAGCATACACAGTTGCATTTGATATCCACTGCCATAGTGTTTTGAAGCCATGTAATGACAATGTCATTACATCTAAGCCAAGGTTCCATCAGAGGATCAGAACGATCTGTTGGTACACATAGTGTACCATCTATGAAACCAAGTTTGTTTTTTACTCTAAGAGCTCTCTTCATGGATCGAGTCCAAAGATGATAGCTATCAACTTCCAAGGTTTGTGTCACCAAAATGGCTCCAGTGCCATCAGTGTTGCCGATAAAATAAGGACTGATTGGGTGATTTGGGTCATTGGCAGAGTTTAGGTTGTTTGAATCTGAGTTGCGTGCATCCATAGCTGGCCTGATACCATATAAGAAAAGAGAAGAGAAAGGAATTTGGACAAACAAGAAAAGTTTGGATGTCTGAGTAAGGAATTCTTCTCAGTATTCGAATTAATTTTTCTATAGCCTTTACAACATATTTATATGTTGTGAAAAAGTAATGGCAGGACAAACGCTGCTGCCATACAACAAACTAGCTAGGAAACAAAAGATTAATTACAGTAGGTACATGTAGTGCTATTATAGGGAATTGTAATAAGCTGCAAGTCAGAACATTTAACTTATTCTCGTGCCCTTTGTATGCTAAATTCCACCACTTGTTTTCTCTGCCTTTTTTTTGTCCATTCAGGTTTACATATGGCATTGTTTGAGCTTTGCTTTGTCTTGACAGATCATCTTCCAATTGTCTTGATGGCATTTTATCATTTAATATAACTCATCTCAACTTATCTCAATTCATTTTTATTTTATCATTATATTTTTATAATTTTTTATATAAAATACAAATTCCTATATACCTTTTTCAAATCCTAATACATATTTTTCAAATTTCAATATATATATTTTAAATCTCAAAATAATAATAATATTAAAAAATAAACTAAACTCATCTTAACTCATCTCAACTTAACATTTGGCCCTCAAAAACATATAGACCCATGCAACCGATTACCATTCATCTCAAAGGAATGTTCTACTTAACAAGGCGAAAAAAAGAAGAAGAGACAAATCGGTAAACACAGGAGAACTAATTATTTCAATTAAATTACCTTGACGTTTAATTGAAAATAATTTTAAATAATTTAATACTATGTTAAGGGACAAATTCATGTGCAGGTGAGAAAGTACCATTTCACACTTGCCAATCCTGGCAGCTTATTTTGATCGATACAAAGTTGCCGATAGATAGATAAAGAGGGGGAATTGAAAGAATCAACGCGAGAATTCGATGTCAATTCTGGAAGGGAAATTGAGATTATGAACCGATCGATGTTGGACTTTTGATCATCGCACTACCTACCTAGGCTGCTCATTTTGAATATATCCACGTCCTAATTTATTATGAATCATATATATATATATATATATATATCTTTTTTATTTGTAATAAAATTATTTTCGTGTAAGAGATCGAACAAGTACGCAGTTTTTGGTTCCATGAATAAATATTAATATAAATACAAGAAGCACGAAAGTGTAATAATTAATTAGTATCCACCATATGCCAACAAAAAAATGTATCTGGCACATATACAAAATAAAAAATAATAATTGTTTTATGAGATAAGAAGAAATCATATCATGAGCAGATCATCAGCGCGCATGATCAGTATACGTACATTAAAGTTTCTCCCGCTCATGCAGAAGTATTCCATGATCAACTTGGAAGTGGTCGAATTTTGGTTGCGGTTTTCAACATCATGTGTGTAGTGGTTAGAGAAAGATCAATAACATAAAATCCTGATTAATTATAAACTACTCAAGACTTTTCAAGTTTATTCTTACCGTGCAAGGAAAAACGTGAGACTGGTTCTGTGGCTTTTCTCTCTATAAATAGATCATATGTTTCCATGCAACTTATATCTCTCAATCCTCAGCCCAGCAATAATACCACACAATTGTTTTACTGAAAGTTAAGAGATAACCTCCAACATGATGAAAGGTAGTGTTCTCATGTACCTGCAGCTTGCAACTGTGGCCGTATTGGCTTTGGCTTCCTCTCTCGCCTTTGCCTCTGACCCTAGTCCTCTTCAAGACTTCTGTGTTGCAGTCGACATGAAGGACGATTCTGCTGGTATGAACACTATCTTATTACTACCTACCTTCTTTTGGAAATCATTTAAAGCATTTTTACTGATTTTCTCATCTGTAGTTATGCTTGGAGACGATATTAACTACATAACATGATATTTCAATTATGATGGAAGTTCTACTTTTTCTTTGTGATAGTAACGGATTTTTTCTATTTTTCGCATGTAGTATTTGTGAATGGAAAGTTCTGCAAGGATCCAAAGGATGTCAAAGCCGAAGACTTCTTCTACTCAGGGCTAAATGTTGCAGGAGACACCTCAGGTCGACTTGGGTTTAATGTCACCGCCGTGACTGTGAATGAATTAGCAGGCCTCAACACACTAGGCATATCATTAGCTCGCATTGACTTTGCACCATATGGCCTAAATCCTCCACACACACATCCTCGTGGCACTGAGGTTCTATTTGTCTTTGAGGGTACTCTTCACGTTGGCTTTGTCACCTCTAACGAAGATGATGGAAACCGCCTCTTCACCAAAGTTCTAAATGCCGGAGATGTTTTCGTATTCCCAGTTGGTCTCATTCACTTCCAGCTCAATACCGGAAAATCCAATGCCATTGCCTTTGCCGGTCTCAGCAGTCAAAATGCAGGAGTTAACACCATAGCCAATGCAGTCTTCGGATCTGAGCCTCCCATCAATCCCGATGTTCTCACCAAAGCCTTCCAATTAGACAAGAATCTGGTTGAATATCTTCAGAAACTATTCTGAAAATAGAAATATATAAAATAACAACCACATTAATGAACTATCGAATAAACTGAAATTTCCCATTATTGTTTCCTTTATTGTAATGTCATTCGAATACTTATAATGAAATAAGACAGTTCCTTACTTACTCTTGCATTTCCTTAATTAATTTCTCCGCTCGAGTTGTGGCATCTCGCGGTATGTTTGATGTAAAAGGAAAGATCAGTATTGTAGTAATTCTGGTCAAGAAAGAAAGTTACCCATTATAGTGCATAGATCCGTTACGTTTTTGTCTGTTTTAGTGGAAAAAAATGGTTTGATATTACTATTTATTATCTGTTAACTGGATTCGTTATCCGCCCAAGTGTTGCCCCCTACTTGTCTCGATCTCTACATGTTTTGTAAATAAATATTTTTATATAATATTGTAATTTTTTTTTTAAGAAATATTTTAAAATGCTAAAAAAATTACGTAAAAAAATTATAATATTATTTAAAAATTATATAAAAGAATAAAATAAAATAAAATAAAAATCGAGATCTTATTAGAGATCCAAGTGAGGACAAATAACATTTTCCCTAGTGATTAACATTCGGCCAATTGGGCGTTTGTCAAGAGGGGCTCGCGAGCTCTAGCAGTGTTTACCCAATAATGAAGAGAGATGGTGAGATAGGATATCCTAAAGTATATGCAAAGTCGAGGTCATAATATTTAGTTTAAATTATAGATGGAGCAAATCTTTAATTTATTATTTACTTTTGGAAACAGTTTCTCTCCAGAACTATTGTATGTCAATCAAGCTTTGGACAAAGATTATTAACTGTAGGTCATTATAATTTCTTTAATTTATTATTTCTTTTGGAAACAATCTTTAATTTATTATTTCCTCATAAACTCTAGATAAAATTGGTAAAAGAAGATAGTTGGGTAGAAAATTTGGATAGAAGAAAATTAAAAAAAAATATAGTTTAATATAAAATATAGAAATTTGATTTGTAATTAAAGGCTAAAGCATTTATATAGAATTTTATATTAATTTAATTAGACATTTGTGGGCCTGTGGCTATTAGTATTAAATAGCTTTTGAAAATATAACTGTTAACCAATAATTTAATTAGAATGTGATTATTAATTCACATATAATTAATAGAAATGTAAAATATGATTCATATAAGGAAAATAATAGAACTTTTCCCATCTGGAACCCTAGGGGGGCTTCCGTTGTGATTTTTTATTTTTTATTTTTTTTCTTAGAGATTAAGAAAATATTTCTTTAATAAAAAAATTATGAGTTTTTTTTTAAATATTTAAAAATGGTAAAAAATACATGTAAAAAAATCTACAAAATACACGAGCTGCGTGCTTTAGATTCACCCTAAATATAAATAAATAAATAATTATTAAAAAGCATTAAATTGATAATATTTTATTATTATTATTTATTTATTATTATTCATTATTTTTCATTACTATTTTAATATTTTATTATTATTCACAATTTCGCAATTTAATCGCTCTTCCCTCAAGCCATTATTTATCTCTCTCATTAAGCCATCACTTTCTAAATGGGATTTGCTCTTGCAATTATTAGAATTCTTTGATCTTCAACAACTTGTCCATAGAATCGATCGGGTCCATTGCCAAGAAGCCGGCAGCAACTTGCTCTCTTGCAGGTGGACTCTGCATCATTTATATCGAAAAACAATATTATCCAGCACATGACCTGGGGTTTATCTTTAGTATGGCACTATGTGTTGTGAGAAAACAAACCAAAGCAAATACAAACTAAATTACTTATATGATACAAAACTAATATAGTTTCACAATATACTTATGTCTATAGAATTGTAAAAGATTTTATTATATTGGAAAATCACAAAATATGCTTTGAAGAGAAATTTCACTATTTAGAAACCTCAAAATTTTTAGGTTATTCATTAACTACATATTTATAATGTTACATAATAAAAATCACAATTTTTACTTTTATGTATTATTCATTCAAACAGAAGGTCGATGTGCCTTAAGTAAATTCTTAGCGTGACATTCGCTCGAGTGATCTATGAGCAAACTCTTCATTTGAGCTTCGCTTGAACTACCTATCGTGCGAATACCAAGCAACTTTTTTGCCTAATACTTTCTCTGATTGCAAACAATGCCAAAAAATTAGGCATCGACCCAAGCCTAGGCTCTATGAGCCAAGCCTCATTGAAAATATATCAAAAAATTATAATGTATCCTTATTAAATTAGATCATCAAATCAGGCTGATGCACTACCAAATCAGGCACCACAAATTCAACTTATTTATGTCTACCATTAATGCCTGTATATGTGCATGTGTATTGACTAAGAAGTAATCCAAGGTTAATATAGATTAGAAACAAGATTATTGTCTCATTTTACTTTGTTGAATTTTGTAGTTCATATCAAGTGAGAAATGTGTACAGAAATATAGATATATTGTTGAACTACGTCCACAATCTTCACCAATAAACTCAGCAGATGAGAAATGTCGAACTCCAGGAAGGGCATCCCAAGCTGCATTTTTTTCTGCTCTAGATCGATAAGCAAACTTGTGGGTCCTAAGGGATCTGTGGTTAGCTCTTGGCTAACTAATTTTTTTTTGTTATTTTCCTTTTCTTTTAATTCATCTGATGGTCTGTATAATTTTGTTTTAGATGAGTAATTTTGTATTGTAAATTTATTCTTTTTAATTGGTAAATATTCTCATGTAATTATGGTACAATGAAATCAGTGTATGGTTCAACCATTTTCATTATTTTATCAACGTTAGAATGACATAGTTACGCTTCAAGCGTGCAAATGTTTTAAAAGACTCAAATCATGTATAGATATAGATCAAAATTGGGTTGTAGACATCCTATATGTTACAAAGAAATTTTGCTACGTAGTATTTGCACACTCCACTCCACTGATATGATTAGATAAAATAATTATTTTATATTAAAAAAAATTAATGCAAGTAACTATATTAATAGAATACATAAGAAATATATATATGTATATATAAATAACTACATATAAAATTTTTGTAAAAAAGAAATCGTCAAATTCATGTGCAGGTGAGAAAGTACCATTTCCCACTTGCCAATCCTGGCAGCTTATTTTGATCGATACAATGTTGCCGATAGATAGGTAAAGAGGGGGAATTGAAAGAATCAACGCGAGAATTCGATGTCAATTCTGGAAGGGAAATTGAGATTATGAACCGATCGATGTTGGACTTTTGATCATCGCACTACCTACCTAGGCTCATTTTGAATATATCCACGTCCTAATTTATTATGAATCATATATATATATATATATATATATTATATATCTTTTTTATTTGTAATAAAATTATTTTCGTGTAAGAGATCGAACAAGTTACGCAGTTTTTGGTTCCATGAATAAATATTAATATAAATACAAGAAGCACGAAAGTGTAATAATTAATTAGTATCCACCATATGCCAACAAAAAAATGTATCTGGCACATATACAAATAAAAAATAATAATTGTTTTATGAGATAAAGAAGAAATCATATCATGAGCAGATCATCAGCGCGCACGATCAGTATACGTACATTAAAGTTTCTCCCGCTCATGCAGAAGTATTCCACGATCAACTTGGAAGTGGTCGAATTTTGGTTGCTGTTTTCAACATCATGCGTGTAGTGGTTAGAGAAAGATCAATAACATAAAATCCTGATTAATTATAAACTACTCAAGACTTTTCAAGTTTATTCTTACCGTGCAAGGAAAAACGTGAGACTGGTTCTGTGGCTTTTCTCTCTATAAATAGATCATATGTTTCCATGCAACTTATATCTCACAATCCTCAGCCCAGCAATACCACACAATTTTTTTTACTGGAAGTTAAGAGATAACCTCCAACATGATGAAAGGTAGTGCTCTCATGTACCTGCAGCTTGCAACCGTGGCCTTTTTGGCTTTGGCTTGCTCTCTCGCCTTTGCCTCTGATCCTAGTCCTCTTCAGGACTTTTGTGTTGCAGTCGATGTGAAGGAGTACGATTCTGCTGGTATGAACACTATCTTATTACTACCTACCTTCTTTTGGAAATCATTTAAAGCATTTTTACTGATTTTCTCATCTGTAGTTATGTTTGGAGACGATATTAACTGCATAACATGATATTTCAATTATGATGGAAGTTCTACTTTTTCTTTGTGATAGTAACGGATTTTTTCTATTTTTCGCATGTAGTATTTGTGAATGGAAAGTTCTGCAAGGATCCAAAGGATGTCAAAGCCGAAGACTTCTTCTACTCAGGGCTAAATGTTGCAGGAGACACCTCAGGTCGACTTGGGTTTAATGTCACTGCCGTGACTGTGAATGAATTAGCAGGCCTCAACACACTAGGCATATCATTAGCTCGCATTGACTTTGCACCATATGGCCTAAATCCTCCACACACACATCCTCGTGGCACTGAGGTTCTATTTGTCTTGGAGGGTACTCTTCACGTTGGCTTTGTCACCTCTAACGAAGATGATGGAAACCGCCTCTTCACCAAAATTCTAAATGCCGGAGATGTTTTCATATTCCCAGTTGGTCTCATTCACTTCCAGCTCAATACCGGAAAATCTAATGCCATTGCCTTTGCCGGTCTCAGCAGTCAAAATGCAGGAGTTAACACCATAGCCAATGCAGTCTTCGGATCTGAGCCTCCCATCAATCCTGATGTTCTCACCAAAGCCTTCCAATTAGACAAGAATCTGGTTGAATATCTTCAGAAACTATTCTGAAAATAGAAATATATAAAATAACAACCACATTAATGAACCATCGAATAAACTGAAATTTCCCATTATTGTTTCCGTCATTGTAATGTCATTCGAATACTTATAATGAAATAAGACAGTTCCTTACTTACTCTTGCATTTCCTTACTTACTCTTGCATTTCCTTAATTAATTTCTCCGCTCGAGTTGTGGCATCCCGTGGTATGTTTGATGTAAAAGGAAAGATCAGTATTGTAGTAATTCTGGTCAAGAAATAAAGTTACCCGTTAGGGTGCATAGATCCGTGATGTTTTTGTCTGTTTTAGGGGAAAAAATGGTTTGATATTACTACTTATTATCTGTTAACCGGATTCGTTATCCGCCTAAGTGTTGCCCTCAACTTTTCTCGATCTCTAAAATAGATCTCTAAACCCTAAACCCTAAACCCTAAAATATTTCTTAAAAAAAAATTACAATATTATTTAAAAGTTATATAAAAGAATAAAATAAAATAAAATAAAAATCGAGATGTTATTAGAGATCCAAGCGAGGACAAATAACATTTTCCCTTGTGATTAACATTCGGCCAATTGGGCGTTTGTCAAGGGGGGCTCGCGAGCTCTAGCAGTGTTTACCCAATAATGAAGAGAGATGCTGAGATAGGATATCCTAAAGTATATGCAAAGTCGAGGTCATAATATTTAGTTTAAATTATAGATGGAGCAAATCTTTAATTTATTATTTACTTTTGGAAACAGTTTCTCTCCAGAACTATTGTATGTCAATCAAGCTTTGGACAAAGATTTTTAACTGTAGGTCATTATAATTTCTTTAATTTATTATTTCTTTTGGAAACAATCTTTAATTTATTATTTCCTCATAAACTCTCGATAAAATTGGTAAAAGAAGATAGTTGGGTAGAAAATTTGGATAGAAGAAAATTAAAAAAAAAATAGTTTAATATAAAATATAGAAATTTGATTTGTAATTAAAGCATTTATATAGAATTTTAGATTAATTTAATTAGACATTTGTGGGCCTGTGGCTATTAGTATTAAATAGCTCACTACAAAAAAAAGAACTATTTCCGGCGATACAAAGTCGCCGCAAATAGTCCTATTCTCGCCGCAAATACTTTTCTCTGGCTATTTATGGCTGCCCACAAGTCGCCAGTATTAAAGAGCCAAGAAAAACTTCTTCCGGCGATAATCTGAATTGACATAAAAACATTTTGTTTACGGCGACCATTTTTCGCCGGAAATGATATAAAGCTTCGCCACAAAAAGGCCAACTGCATTGAGGAAGCTGTAGCTTTTTGTGGCATTTTTTGCGGTGACTTGAAATCGCCGCAAATAACATTTTTGAAAAATTTCAAAAATACATAAACCAGCTGGTTGGGCAGATTTTCCAATTAAAAAAAATACATTCATGGACAACAATCATGGTAAAATATCAGGACTTCATCGAGTTTGAGAGTGTACAAATGTCGATTTCATCTCTCACCGTGCCTTCTTAAGCACAGCCAACACAAGCAACGCTTTAATGTGCATTCATCAATGTACAGGAGTGTATGAAGCTTAATGCATCAAAACTTTCTAACTTTCTAACATAATGATATTAGTCTCTATTAACTCCAGCCAAATTTAAGATATATAGATTTCTGTAAGTTCTTATACAGAATGTCAGAGCATCATAATTAAGGATAAATGTTGAAAACCATGACTAACTTGATTTGCAATAGCAACACGAAGAAGACAGAAGTATTTAAAAGTTCATTAGCTATTTAAAAGTTCATTAGCTAATGTAATGCAGTGTTCTATTTATTATTGAAAGTCTTAATAGTATAAATACTATTATTCCTTATTTTTTTTCTTCTAATCTGTACAGTCTTGGTGCAAGCCATTAATTTTATGATGCTTAGTCATGCAACCCATGAATCATAATCAGTTGCACCTACACAACAAATTTTTATTTTTTTCAGTAAAATCCTCAACTTACACATGATTTAATAAACTCCAATAGGAATAAAAAGCAATGTTTTCCTACAAGTATCAAGCACATTGTAATCAACAAAATGATCATTCTACAATATTGATGCTACTACTACCATCAAGGAGAACTAACTCGCTGGATTTGAACCTTAGACTTTGGGAAAACATTACCCCAAGTCTAAAGCCTTTACCACTTGAGTCAATCCCTAGGAGTTAGAACGAACTCAATCACTAAAATAAATATAACAACGGGGATGCTGGAAAACCAAGAATACTTGAATAAACATCCAGCTCAATTCCCTAGTATTACACCCTCCTTTAAGAACAAGAAGATCAAAATTATCTGATTGAAGAAAATAAGAATACTTGAATAAAAGGGGAACTAGTAGTTGATCATTTAGAGCACTAGTGCAGCAACACAATAATGTAGAGTCTCAATAAACAAGAAAGATTGCCATATATCTTATGAACGTATCATCGAATATAGCATTTTATTGTAAAATTAACCCTAGATTTGAAAATGGGAGCTTGCAATGGAAAGAAAGTCTTTCATGAGAACATATAATTAAAATACAGCAAACACATGAAGAAGATAGATGGATTTTTAAAAAAAAAAAAAAAAAAAGAGCTATGACATTTCTTCAGAAGCAATTACCATGGATGCCATGTCTAAGTCTTCATTAGAGTCAATCACATCTTCCTAGTCATAATAGGCATTCACCTGCATTAGATCATAAATTCAGAGCAGCATTAGATCATAAAATTAGAGCACATTTATAATGATAAATCAAAAGAGAGCAAGCTAGGAATCAGTACCACTGGAATAAAATAATTATTCTTACTCATTCATTTAGTAATAAAAAAAGTGGTATACCAGATTATATTGTGGTTATAGGATGCCTATAAAATTAATAGTTGAATTAATAGAATGCCAAAAGGGCTAGCTAAGCTTACATTTCAAAATATTGAAAAATCAATAAACATCTTCATAAAATGGTATAGCAGTATGATAGTTGAGTACAATAGAGATAAACATATCCTCTGTTATGCCTTCTTCCCTCAAATATCTTATGGACTTCTTTTTTTTCCTTTTTTCTATTCCTACATTATTCTCTATGTATCTTTTTTAGTTTATGCTATTTATCAAATCACTTAGAAATGAAAATATGTATTATAATCCTTAATTAGACTAAAGAAAAAAATTTCACTTGAAACATTGTTCAGCATCCTTCTTTTTTTTTCTTTACTTTGTTTTGTGAACTATGTAACAGAAAAATAACAAAAGTAATTTCATATTCCTATTGATGATAGAGAAGCTCTAGACTTCAACAATCCAAAAGTCCGTTGTACCAAAAGCACCAATGACACACCAATGAAACACCTATATATATACATACAGCAAAAAGCCAATGAAAAAACTCAGCATGAAAGCCCAGAATTCCAAAACCTTTACAAAGAAACAGAAAATGTGCCTAACCACAAAACCTTAAATAAACAAAGAGCACAAAAGAAGGCTACTTGTTGTTAAATTAAGAACAATAAATGGCAGAGCGAGAGTGAGACTGACCAATAAAGCAACATAAAAGATTCAGTTATAAACTTGCTTTAGCTTTAGTAGGTGTTAAATTTAGTAGGATATGGTATTTTGAGGAAATAACTTTTTTAATGAATATACACTGAGAGCTTTGCTTGTTTCTGCTGTCATAAAACAGAGAGAAAAGGCTGCCCTATCATCAATTCATCACTTCCAAATTTCAAACTAAGAAAGAGCAGAGTTGAGTTAATTTTTCTTTTCTTTCTTTCTCAGTCTGCAACAACTTCAAATAATTAGAATTTTTTGCTTCCTTGTATAAGATATTACTTCCCCTGAAATCCATACTCCCCACAATGTCAGACTCCATGTGTCTATAAACCAATAAGTCCTTGTAAATGAAAGATATATGTTGAGCCCCCAAAATAACTCATAAAAAAAAAACCCTTATCAAATAGATGAGAAAATTAACTTTGGGTTAAAAATAAATAATCAGTGTGAGAATGTAAGATTATATTAATGACAAAATGGAGATGCAACTATGGAAAAATAGTTGTAGAAATACCTTTTTATGGATAGATTGAATTGTAATGCACCTCAGCCCAAAAACTGAAGAAAATCGCTAAATGACACAAGCACTGCAAAAAGAATATTGTCTGTATAATATATAATCTAACTTGCACAAAAAAAAAAAAAAAAAAAACTTGCACAAAACTGACAATTATCAAAAGCCAAAAAATAAAAAAGAATTGTAATCCAACAACATAAATTTTTATATTTTACTGATACAATCTTCCATACTAACTATAAATATACAATCTTGCAATCAGATGACAAAGTACCCCTAACAATTACTTCTTTAGGAAATTGTGTCAAATAAAATAACTGCCAGTAACATTGAAAACTACTAGATTGGGGAAAAAGAAACAGCCACTTAAGAAGTTATGAAAATGCATCAAACTTTGAAGTTTAACAATGAAACACATACTTATCCTCTTTTGTATTGTTTTTCTTTGATTTAACTCTGGCTATAGTCTCCAGAACTGCCTGATAATATGTACCTAATAAATTCAAACCAGGACAGAAAGATAAGATCTAGCGTATCCAACAAATTAAGAGCCAGAAACAAAAATAAAATGCATTTGACAATAAAGAATATATGATAAGAATGTAAATGAGATATGCTGTTATAACAACTAGTTCTTTCATTCTCAAAGATTTTTTTATTTGAATTCTAAAAGAAAATGGTGCCACTAACGTGTTGTTCTGCTACACTGTTATTGAAGCCTCCAGCATCTGCCGCTGCCAAAATAATTACGTAGGTAAAGCAAATTGAAAGTCCAAATCTGTAGTTATACTTAGATCAACAATTAAGTAGGCCTTGTCACATATTGGATTGGATCTTTGGCAAACAAATAAAGATTAAGATAAAGCCTAATCAAACTAAAAAGCAGAAAGATCGGATCTAAGAACCTTCGGGCTGATCGTTCTCGGAGAACTCGTTCGCGAGAGCTTGATCAATTATTTGGGCGAAGCTGGCTTCTTTAGAAGTAGAGAGAGAGAGACATTAGACTTGGTGGAGTTGGTGGAGTCGAGGCGATTTGATTCTGCGAGTGAGGGCAAAGTAATAGGGTGGAGAAGTAGAGTAGGAGCAGCGTAGGGCTACCACTGCAAAGAGGAAGAGACTAGACTTCGTGGACGGAGATTTCCTCAACATTGCACAAAGTGATGCAGGAAGAGGCTGCCACATGCCTCTGTCTGTGCCCTAAGAGAGACAGAGAGAAGCACATAGAAGGAACAAAAAGAATGAGAGAATGAGAAAGACGCGTAGATGAAACGACAAATCTGCAGATGGATTGAGAGAGACGCACTCAGAGAAAGTAACAGAGAGAGAGAGAGAGAAAAAGTAGGAAAATCAGATGAATGTCGGGAAAATAAGTTTTCATTGAGGCAAATTATTGGCGGCAAGAAAAAAAATCGCCGAAAATAATATATCATTCTGGCGATTTCGCCAAAGAGTCCCAAGATTTGAACCGAATTTAAATGATGTTGCGTTTCCGGCTATAATTATTTCGTCGGAAAGAAAAGTAGCCTAAAATATTGTTATTTCTTGTAGTGGCTATTGAAAATATAACTGTTAACCGATAATTTAATTAGAATGTGATTATTAATTCACATATAATTAATAGAAATGTAAATTATGATTCATATAAGGAAAATAATAGAATTTTTTCCATCTGGAACCCTAGGGGGCTTCCGTTGGGATTTTTTATTTTTTATTTTTTTTTCTTAGAGATTAAGAAAATATTTCTTTAATAAAAAAATTATGAGTTTTTTTTAAATATTTAAAAATTTTAAAAAATACGTGTAAAAAAATCTACAAAATACACGAGCTGCGTGCTTTAGATTCACCCTAAATATAAATAAATAAATAATTATTAAAAAGCATTAAATTGATAATATTTTATTATATATAAAGAATAAATGAATAATGCAATAAGAAATAGCTATCAATAGAATAAACAAAAATAAATTCACATTATATTAGCAAAAAATTGAATTAAACTTTAATTATTCCAATAAGAAAGCGCTAGGTTTGGCTATACAATAATTGTCAAGTATTTATTTATTAATTTATTAATTTATTTTATTATTATTATTATTATTATTATTATTATTATTATTATTCATTATTTTTCATTGCTATTTTAATATTTTATTATTATTCAAAATTTCGCAATTTAATCGCTCTTCCCTCAAGCCATTATTTATCTCTCTCTCATGAAGCCATCACTTTCTAAATGGGATTTGCACTTGCAATTATTAGAATTCTTTGATCTTCAACAACTTGTCCATAGAATCGATCGGGTCCATTGCCAAGAAGCCGGCAGCAACCTGCTCTCTTGCAGGTGGACTCTGCATCATTTACATCGAAAAACAATATTATCCAGCACATGACCTGGGGTTTATCTTTAGTATGGCACTATGTGTTGTGAGAAAACAAACAAAAGCAAATACAAACTAAATTACTTATATGATACAAAACTAATATAGTTTGACAATATACTTATGTCTATAGAATTGTAAAAGATTTGATTATATTGAAAAATCACAAAATATGCTTTGAAGAGAAATTTCACTATTTAGAATCCTCAAAATTTTTAGGTTATTCATTAACTACATATTTATAATGTTACATAATAAAAATCACAATTTTTACTTCTATGTATTATTCATTCAAACAGAAGGTCGATGTGCCTTAAGTAAATTCTTAGCGTGACATTCGCTCGAGTGATCTATGAGCAAACTCTTCGTTTGAGCTTTGCTTGAACTACCTATCGTGCGAATACCAAGCAAACTTTTTGCCAAATGCTTTCTCTGATTGCAAACAATGCCGAAAAATTAGGCATCGACCCAAGCCTACACTCTATGAGCCAAGCCTCATTGAAAATCTATCAAAAAATTATAATGTATCCTTATTAAATTAGATCATCAAATCAGGCCGATACACTACCAAATCAGGCACCACAAATTCAACTTATTTTTGTCTACATTAATGCCTGCATATGTGCATGTGTATTGACTAAGAAGTAATCCAAGGTTAATATAGATTAGAAACAAGATTATTGTCTCATTTTACTTTGTTGAATTTTGTAGTTCATATCAAGTGAGAAATGTGTACAGAAATATAGATATATTGTTGAACTACGTTAAATCTCTATGTAATTTTTTTTTTTAGTTTTCTCTTTTTATTATCTCACATTATTCATTACAATTATCACAAGTGTTCAACATCCCTCTTGAATCTTCAAAGGAATAATCTTCTTTATTTTTCTTAGATTGTTTTTTTGTGCGTTTATGTTTTTTAGGCAACATAAAAAGATATCCTAAAATTTGTGGGAATTATGAGCCGAGCCTCTGTTTTAGAAAGGTCAATACGGATAATTGCCCTGCGCAACCATAGAGTCGACCTCATCTGTGCCACGACCATTCTTTCACTAATCTGCAGCTACTTAATAATTCAGGGTCCATTTGAATGGGGGTTAAAAACATCATTTATCCAAAGCTTAAGTTAATGAATTGAATTAGATTTTATTATTTATTTATATTTTCTTTCCTTTGTAAGTTAGACTTATTCTAACCTATTTTCAATTGCTCAAGATTTTATTTTAATATCAAGTAAAAACATCATTTAATATTTTATCTTATCTTATCGTTTAATATTTTCAAGCTTTTACACGAAACGATAAACAATTTAGATTTTTTAATATTAAAATAATAATAATATAAAATAATATTTTATTACATTTTTAATTTTTTTCATCTGTCGAAAACTCGAAACCGCGACACATTGCCACTCAGCAGAAAACAAGGGAGCACGAGAGCTAAAAAGTCAACTTGTCGAAGTGATTCAAGAAAGGAAAACTCTTCCTTCAAGCATTTTTCGTTTTGAGCGAGAAGGAAGTTTAATTGGAACAAGGATCTGAGGGAAAAAAAGGGACCGCTTCGTCCTGTTCTCCTCCATTAGCGTTCCTTCTCTCTCCATTCTCAGCTCGATTCTCCTGCAAATCCCGCTGCAAAGTGAAGGCTCTTCAACGTACAGGTATCTCTCTGCTTCTGTGTCTTTACTTTTCCTATTTTTTGCTTGATCTCTTTCTTGAAATAGAAATCTGGAGATTAAAAAAAAATAACCATGCCAAGCTCTAAATCTGTTTTTCCACGATTTCCTTCAATTGTTCGAAACTGAGCCAACAAGGCTGTTCAATTTCGACGTCGAGGGCGAAGTATGAAGACGTTTTTGCGTCGGTTTCGGCGTCGTCGCCCAAGGGAGAGTGATGGGCTTGATGATCTTCTGGCGGGATTTGGGAAGATCAGGGAGTGAGTCAATGGGGGCGTATGGGGATCGGAGAGAGAGGTGAAGGGGTTCATGGGCACGTGGTGAAGGAGTTCGGGCGTAAGAAATGGTGATGAATTCCATGTACCCAGGTGAAGATACCTACTCTTTTGTTCTGAGTTCATGTTTTTGTTTGCCAGATGCTGGATATGGGAAAAAGGTTCATGGGCACGTGGTGAAACTCGGGTTTGATTAATTTGATTCGGTGGGTACTGCTTTGGTAGAGATGTATAGGAGCTGCGGTAATTTTGAGAATAAGGAACAGCTGGTTTAAAGGAGTTGAAAGAAGGGAGTTGAAGAAGCCGACGTCTTCTCTTCTTCTCTTCTCTTCTCTCCAGGTTTTGCCCTTTTTCTTTTTATCTGTTTTATAAAAGTGACATCTAACAAAATAATCCATCTAAGTAATCGGGTTCGGGCTAGAAGAACTCTTCAAGAAATCTGAGTTAAATATGATAGGGTTCGGGCTTGATCGGAGAGAGAGAGACCGCAGGGGAACAAAGGGAGAGGAAAGTGGAAGGGAGAGAGAGAGAGAGGTGGCGCTTTAGGAGAGAGAGTGACTGGGAGGAGATCTTCTTGCGGGAGGTGGATTTTCTCAAATCGGTTCTACCGTGTACTCTATTAATCTTTTACGTGTCCGTTTTCTATTGGAGAGTATAAAATCAAACTTCACACCGCATCCGGCTTGGAGGTTTTCTCGTAATATCGCGTTGGAAAATTCTATTTAGTATTTACGAGCAATATTGCGCACCTATCAGATATGGTATCCACAAACACGCATTTTTCAAGATTTTCCAAATTTCAAAATTTTCTTCAAATCTTTTAAAGTTCATCTCATCTTCATTATCTTCTTCTTCTTCTTCTTTTTTTTTTTTTAATTTTAACTTCACAATCCACGGGACTCACTCAACTCTAGGAAAGGAAGATCGCATTTAATGAGAAAATTCTAGAATTAAAATGAAAGCCAAAATTAGTTGGTTTTCTTCCTCCAAAATGAATTCGAAACATGAAAACGTGAGGTTAGTCTCCAAGACCAAAAAATGGAAGAAGATACTTTTCGGGCACAGAGAGTGCTGTAGAATCGAATAAACAGTATTGAGCTGCGGAGATGCTCGACTCAGTGTAATCGCCACATGTACCAAATCGGGATCGCATATGTTGGTTTTGCCGTAACTTTTATGGAAATAGCAGAGCTGCATTAATTGATATTGCGAAATGCAGAGGTTTTTGGGAACAAAAATTAGTTGAGATTATCGGAAGGCAACACCTGAACTGTTAAACAAAGATAACTGTCAAGGTGGGAGACCAGAAGGCTTCTGCGAGAGGGAAGGACTATAGAGAATGAGAGAGGACGATCATGACCATTATGATGGAAAAGCTGCCAGAAAATCTCAATTTAAATCATGATCATTATTAATTTGTTTAGATTTATTAGTTTGTTCAGATTTAGAAATAAGAGTTAAATTATAAATAATAATAAAATAAATAATTAAAATAAATTAAAATTTAAAATAAATATTTAAGATGAGTTAAAAATATAAAATAAATTATAAATAATTAAATTAAATTTTAAATATAAATAAATTATAAGGCTCCATTTGTTTTATAGAGTGAGTTAACTTATTTAATTTTGTATTTTTAACTTATTTCAATCTTTTATTTTAAATTTTAATTTATTTTAATCATTTATTTTATTATTATTTATAATTCATTTCTATATCTTTTATAAATTCAATCGGGTCCTAAATTATCTTACGCTTCTGCTTAGAAATCGCTAAAATCGAGGAGAGGAAACAGTATCAAGTATGTGTCCCCCAAAATGACTGTACGCAGTGGGATTGCTTTTTCTATTGTATTTTTTTCTTTTGATGCAACATCTGATAAATTTGATATTAAAATAAGAGAAAATATTTAAAGCATTCAACACTCAATACACACTTATATAAATAATATTTATGAGTATTTATAGATATTATTTATATGAGTGTATATTACGAATGTTGAATAATTCTTAGTATTTCTCTTAAAAAAATAATGTACGACGTAGCACGACTCATCTGGGAAGTGGGAAGAGAGTCAGATTGTGCGTTATTGATAGGGTGTTGCCACTTCCCAGACTCCACCCTCTTCCCACTTCCCAGACTCACTCTCTCTTTTCGTTCCATTCTCTCGAAGTGTTACCCTCTCCTTCTCTGTTTCCCCTCTCTCTCTAAATCGAGACGATTGTGCGTTATTGATAGGGCGAGTCCTCCAACTCACTTTCATGGTTACACATGGTCCTTGATCCATTTTCTACTTCCAATTCTCTTGCGCTTTCGCTAGTCCAAAAGAACACTTTTTATTCCGTCTCCCAAAACAAACGTTAATCTGCAACTTGATTTTTGCATCAAGTTCTTAAGCACCCCATAAAGGTGAGATCTCTTTATCCCCCAGATATACGTGTGTGTGTTTGTGTGTGCGAATATGTCTTGGGGAAGATTGTGAGAACCTATTATATGGTTTTGAAACTCTTGCTGCTTCTGACAGGAAATGTGGACTGCAAAGTTCAGTTCGATTTATTTTGGCACTGGATGCTTTGGGAAGGTTTGTACTTTTACATGTTTCTGTTTGTTCCACACCCCCGAAAAAAATTGTAGTTGAAGATAGGAAAGTTATAGTTTTGTATTTTGAATATTGAAATACCATGAAGTGGGCCCGATTCAAGCACATCTTATATGAGCTAATTTTAATTTTCAGAGACGAGAACAAGAAAAGAAACTGATAATTTCTTAGCTTTTCTTTTCTCCATTTTCTTAGCTACCAAGCTGGGATATTGTAAATTTCAGTTTTTATTTTCTGGGTTTAGCCTTTTTACTTGGAAAAAACATAGCATGGAGAGATCATGGAGTTTGGAAGTTGGGACTTAAATGTTTTATGAGTTATGTGACTGAAATGCAGGACGGAGCAACTATTACAAAGGCTAATAAGCGAAAGGAAGGGAAGATATTTGTCAAATGTGTTGTGAATACCAAAACCCAGAAACCAGACAAGGCAGTTCGGATTGGTGTTCTTGGAGCTAGTGGTTACACTGGTTCTGAGGTATGGTGCTTCATGTACAATCCCTTCTAAACATAATTATGCTGGTTCTTTTTATCCTCCCCGGGTCTGTGTTGTGTCCATTTCGGTGTGAGTTGGTGGATAGTAGCTATTTGAAGCTAAAACCATGATAAATTATTCATGGGGCCAACTTGCTTTTGATTTTTTTGGCTCAGATATGCTGATAAATGAATATTAACTCTTAAGATTAATGCTATTGCATTAGAATATGGATTTCCTTTCTCTTTCCCCCCCTATCTTTCTATTATTTTTCTTGAGTTATTATGGGTGGGGTTCATTGACTTTAATGGGCTAAATGTCCATGATTTTCTATTCTTGGTTGTAAATTCTAGTGAGGTACTTCTCATGTATACATCCTGTGTACATGGGCTATACCTACTTTTCTTATGAACGAAACCTCTTGATTACCTGTCAAAAAATATTATTTTTCCTGAGGTATTGTCACTATTTTAAATGAAGTAGGCATCCATTTTGTCTAGAAATAATAAGGAAAAGGCATTGAAAGAAGACATTAGTTTCTGTCAATGTAAAATTTTAAAACATAATGGGTTGTGCATGCATAAATAGTTACCAAGAGGGCCTTATGAATTCCTTAAAAAGATGTTACTAAAGTTGGAGGGTTTTTTTTTTTTAATTTGATAACTTTATACATTGTTGCTTGGATGTCTACTTGTTGGTGACAGGTTAGACAATTTAATACTGCTGAGCCATTTCCAACCTATTTTCCTTTAAAATGTAAAAATGTGGGTGATCATTTCTGGCAGATTGTTCGGTTGCTGGCAAACCATCCACACTTTGGCATTAGTCTGATGACTGCTGGTAAAAAGGCTGGTCAATCAATTGGATCAGTGTTCCCCCATCTGGTCTCACAAGTATGACTCTTTCCATGACTAAATAAAATGTGTCTGTGGTATATTTCACTTTGTTGCACTTTTACTTCCAAGGGTGTTAGTTGAATAGGGGAGGTTCAAAATAATTTGATGATGGTGCTTCTTTTATGTCTTGGTATTCAATACTTTATTATGAAAATACAATGGTTAACTTCCTCCATGTTTTCAGGATTTGCCGGATATGGTTTCCATCAAGGATGCCGACTTTTCTGATGTTGAAGCTGTGTTTTGTTGTTTGCCACATGGGACCACTCAGGTTTTTCTTAGTCCTTTACATTGGTTATTCCATAGGCCAGAAGTTCTGAGGCCTAACAAATGTTTCTAAAGTGGAAATTCATTTCTTAGTCTCTCTCCTTTCACTAATTATCTGTAGAATTATTTGTTAATCACAGGAAATCATCAAAGGCCTTCCTAAGGGTTTGAAGATTGTTGATCTTTCTGCAGTAAGCTTTGCATTACCACTAATTCAGTCTGGCATTGTTACAGTTTTGTTTAGATGCATCTCATATTAAATCCAAAGCTGGCCATTTTGGCTATGTCAAAGTTTGATGATTTGATTTCACAGGACTTCCGGCTGCGAGATATATCTGAATATGAAGAATGGTACGGTCAGGTACACAGAGCACCAGATCTGCAGGTGGGTTACTCCTGTGTTCTTAAAAGTGTCAATCAAACTCAAGTGTCAAGAATTTTCGTATCCCAAAATTTTTTCCCCTCCCAAAGGAAAAGAGGGGGTACTAAAACATTGAACATACCCATTCTTGGCATTATGTACTTTCTAATTATTTTCATGTAAATGAGTATTTCATCACCTGGGTGCAGAAGGAAGCTGTATACGGTTTGACAGAGATTTTGAGAGAGGAAATTAAAAGTGCACGTCTAGTTGCTAATCCTGGTTGTTATCCAACATCCATTCAGCTTCCTCTTGTTCCATTGATAAAGGTTTGTGTTCACCATTCTGTGTTGTCAAAATTAATTTTGCATGTCTTGATTGGTTTACTACTCCATCTTCAAAAGCAACTTGTGAAAGTTGTGCTTGAGATTGGTTGAATAGGAATTAAGACTTGAAAATAAACGTCAATAAGTTCAATAGATGCACGTGTGTATATATATATATATGCTGAATGATAACAGGGGGAGAGGAAACATATACGCTTGGAAGCTTCTCAAGAAAACAAAGAACTAAACACTTACTGTTCAAAATAGAGTTTGAATTGAATAACCTTGATACAGTTTAAACTTTAGAAAAGGTATTTGATGATAATTAAGTTATCGATTTATTTGACTAATTAATGTTGGAACCTTAGCTGCTGTAATCATTCTATAATTCTATTATGAAATCAGTTTTCTGACTTGAACATATTTAACCTAACTTTGAGAGAAAAAAATTTATAAGATCTTTGTTGATAAGCCCAAAGGTGCAACCCAAGCACATATGTATTATACAAGAGAGGACACCTAGCTTGTAGAACCAAACTTTGATAATATAGGTGCTTGAAGTACTTTAACTGCACCCCATTTGATTTTTCTTTTTTTAAATTTGGAGGTGCATGGTTTGTGAGTTGCATGGTCACACTAACCTGATGCTGACTAGGGCTCCCGTGGTTTTCTGCTACTTTTTGGCTTGCAGGCTAACCTTATTCAATATGGAAATATTATAATCGACTCAAAATCTGGTGTGAGTGGAGCAGGTTAGGGTTTGTTCACCTTCAGAAAATTGAAAATTCTTAGCTAAATGTTCTCGATGCATGGTTTCATGACGCATGCTAACTAGTTTACCATGTAGGGCGCAGTGCTAAGGAGGCAAATTTGTACACTGAAATTTCTGAAGGCATTTATTCTTATGGGATGACCAGGCATCGCCATGGTAATATTTTGCACATTTTGAATGTGCATATTGAGTACTATCATTATTCATGGATCATCGTGCCTTTGCACATGTACTAGGACCACTTGTTTAGATGCTCAGCAATTATTCTTAAAAGACAAATAAAAAAAGAAATAATATTTGTAGTTATAAAGTGTGCAAGCTCCGTGCACTCCTTTTGAGTAAGGAGCGCGGCGCTTGCAGAACTCATGACTGCATCTAATGTTACTCATAAAAAAACTGAATTGGAGGAATCTACTTGCCCTAAAAAAGAGAATTGGAAGGTTTTGCTCATTTTTCAAGAAGTTGAACGGAAAGATCAATTATTGATTGAAAAAATTGATATTTTTTTTACAAGTAACAATCTGAGTGTACTTTGTTAAATATTAAAGAGATGTTATCTGGTTGATCTAGAAGACATTCATGATTTTTTAGGAGAAAGTGGCCTGTGTTTGACCATGATATTTAATGACAAGTTGGAGTTTCAGGGCATGATGTTCAATGACCAAGTGATGACTGAGAAAATGCCCTCTTTGATCTTTTAGTTTACTGCTCAGCTATGCAAGAAGAATATTTTATTAAACTGCACCATTATTGTTTCTGTCAGCATCCAGTTCTGTTACGGATATTTTCTTTGATATATAACTTTACTTATCAAAAAAAAGTTCTGTTACGGATATGGAAAATTTCCAACTAGAGAAAGGTCTAGTGCTTATTCCATTTTGAAGCAAATGTTTGTTGGCCGATGAAATAAGCTTTAGGTGGCCACGAAATGGGACATAATTGGTGGAACTTGTTTGTTGATTACAAGCTTCTCTTTGATACTTTATGTTTTTGAATTGGTTATCTTCATGTACTGTTTCTTTCTATTTGACAAAATTAGAATCAATTAATTTTTTAACGTTCTCATGGTTTTTCAAGGTCTAGGACTCTAGAGTGAACGCTTTTATTAGATAAAATGAAGCAATAACCTATATATGGCTTTCAGTTCCAGAAATTGAGCAGGGACTCTCTGATGCTGCGCATTCAAAAATAACAATCAGTTTCACTCCACACCTAATGCCAATGGTAATGGTTACACCTGCTTTAATTATGTTTCTCTGTCCTTTGTAGCTCTTTTTGCTCAGAAAGGAATTGTGTTAATGCTCTTGTGTTCTAGAACCGCGGAATGCAATCAACTATATATGTGGAAATGGCTGCTGGCATAACAATTGAGGACTTATACCAACAATTGAAGATATCTTATCAGGTATACCATTTGGACTATTGTTAAACTAGCTGGCTACTTGAATTTAGATGGATCAATTATAGATATCCTGCATTTCCTTTGGCATTTTTTGGACTGGGTTCCAACCAAGCATTTCACACACATGGTTTGATGTATATACTGCCTATTTCTTGTCTGCTTGCTTTGGTAATCAATGGGATTCTGAAACTCATTTAATTTTTGATTGCAGGATGAAGAATTTGTTATTTTGTTGGAGAGAGGAGTTGTCCCTCACACTCATAATGTTCGAGGGTCCAATTATAATTTAATAAATGTCTTTCCTGATCGAATACCGGGAAGGGCAATAATTACTTCAGTTGTATGTTTGTGTTCGTCCATCTTTATGTTAAAATTACTCCATATGTAGTCATTGTTATCCTAGGGATGATGGCTAAGCCTTTAGAACATACATGCAGATTGATAATCTTGTAAAGGGAGCATCAGGTCAAGCTTTACAGAATCTCAACATCATGTTGGGATATCCAGAAAATACTGGGCTTCTTTACCTGCCCCTGTTTCCTTGAGAACTCGTTGTTTCCATATTCAGAAAGAGTCCAAGCATGTGAGTCTCAATACATGCATAAACTTTTGTGTAGGCCCAATGGAAGGAGTATATTTGTTCTTAAAACCATGATGTGTGGAAGTTTTTTGCACTTAAAACATGGAGTTTGTAATGCAACTTTTTTGTTGGAGAGGCTAACAAGTGGCATTTCATTGATTGTGGCAGGAAATTATGTTGCGGAGTATCTCATGGCAGCTCCTTCCTTGCGGTTTCGAGGAGATGAAAGACTATTGTCATCTCATATTAGAAATAATGTGTTTTTATTCAATGGCATAACAATATTGCATTTTTTGGGGTTAGAATTCTCCTTTGAACTTAGGATGCCCCGATTTAATGCACTGTAGTTTGTAGAATAATAAAAGTTCTGCTGTCCGCAACGCGTTTCTACTTGAGGGTGAACATAAACTGATGAATGCATGAGTGTGCATGATCTGCCACATGATATTATTGTTTGGATATGAGTCTTTTACCCTTATATTATATGAGACTGATGATGATAATCAGCACATGATAACTACAATCTGAATCATTGACTTTGCAACTCTAGCAGGCAGGCATACATATATATATATACATATAAGAACCCAATGACCCAAGCCCCAAGCCTTCAAGAATCAAGAAGTCAAGAAATCAATGCCCAAAAATCAACGCCCAAGAACCCAACTTCAAAAGACCCAAGCCTTCAACACTGAGAGCTCAGAGCAGGCATTCACAGTTCACAGACGAGGGAAATATTTCGCCCAAGCCTTCAACGCCCAAGCTTTCGAAGTTGGTTCGAACGACTTTCTTGATCGTAAAATGAAAATCACTCAAACAGGTCAAATCGCTTAAAGGAAGAAGAAAGATATTGCTCGGCAACGTTCTAGTGATTTGTTTTTCTGTCCAATGAAGAAGAAAGACTTGATAGATAGGTTTGAGCTCACAAGTCACAACAATCTTAACGTCTTGGGTAGTCAGAAATTTCAAAGGTCCGAGGGGAGAATTTCTAAAGAACCGGTCCATAGCAAGGAGAGTACAATGAGTACTGCGTTGCCGCTGCTGCAACATCGTACTCAAGTCTATACTATAGACATATTTGAGGTATTTTTTATAGTTTACAAGAAAAAAAGGTATCAGAAAAATGAGGAAAATTTGAGAGTAATTGGTACTGGGGGGTAATTTCAGTATGGGGGGCTAAATAAGCGAAAATTATTGTAAATTTCAAAAAAATTGTAGTAGTTTATATAGTAAATAAATTTTTCAAAAAAGTTTGGGGGGCGAGTAGCCCCCAAGCACAAACGTAATTCCGCACCTGTATATATATATAAATTGATGATATATCGATTAAGCAGAAAATGAGACTGACACAAGTGGACAATGCGGCACTTTGGAGTTTGAAGTCGATCAATTAAGGTAGAAAAAGAGAAGTTCTATATACCACATTGTTGATATGATTGAATTTAACTGGTAAAAGGGCGTGGAAGGTGTCGTCCCGGTCAACTTACAGGTAGAAGTACCTCTTGATTACATCTTTTTATTTATAAATTTATTGGAAAACTATGGGTTAATTTTTAACTGTCAATATGAAGATATGATGATCAAAAAGTTTGACTAGTGAGGTGAAATAAGATAATTTTAAATAAAAGTTAAAAATAAAATAAAATATTATTAGAATGTTATTATTATTTGAGAAATTTGAAAAGATAGAATTATTTATTATAATTTGTATAATTTAAAAAAATTATAATGATATAAAATAAAATGAGATGAAATTTCATTAAAAAAAAAAAAAAAAACTATACCAAATCGGACGTGTTATGATCCAACTCCAACCTACGCTAGAGGTGGGACGGGGTGGGGACTGTACTTTTCGTTTAAGGTGCAGGTGCACGTGTATTTAGCGAATGATGCCGGTACCGAATCCAGGCTCCACTCCTTAAGGCTTAAACCCTCCCGACTTTAAGCCCCTCCCGACTCAGTCCAAACGCTTTCCCTCGAACACTTGGAGATCCGAAAAGCGTTTCAAGGGCTTATCCTCGCTCCCAACACTCAAACATGGCGCTTTAATGCGAGCCCATCACCCAAATTCCTTTAGAGCTCCCCAAAAAAGAGAAGGATTCATACTTATCACCATTCAGAAATGACAACCCCATATCCCTCTCACTTGTTGTCTGCTTCCAATCATCTCCATGCTTCCACTAAAATGCCCATCAGAAGTGAATCTCCTCGGCTTCAGGGGTCCAAGGTAACGCTTTTTTCTATAATTATCTGATGGATTGAACATTATTGCAATTCATGGGTCGATTTTTGCATTAAAATTTACCTGTTTGTTTTAGATTTGAAGGTTTATTTCTTCATTTTTTTTTCCAATGGACGAGTTTGGTTAGCTGAGAAGGTGGGTTTAAGAACCGGATTAAATAACAAAGTAAAGTGGGTATTTGATTGTTTATTGGTCTGTGTATTATTGGTTCTACGAGTGACCGCGGCGGGGCGCCGGGGCGCCGGGGGGGGGGGGGGTGGGTGGGTGAGTTTACGTTAGAAGTCAGTACAACTCGGAAAAGTAATAAGTTGAAAAACTTGCGCAAGTGATATGTAATTCGAACGAGACTGGATTTTGTTGAAGCTGAATTTTCTAGGCTTGGGTTCAACTTTCAATAAATCAGCTGCATTTGTGATGGCGTGGATAAGTAATCCATGTTGGCTGAGGAAATTAATTTATAGAGTCCATCTTGCATTGAGACTTCATGAAATTTGTAAGTTTTATTTTCTGCCATGTAGCTCTTTCAGAACCGGCTGAACTAGTTCAGACTGAATGCTTTAATGGGTTGAGTAGGGTTTACATTCGTTCTTGTATTATTTATTATTATTATTATTATTATTTATTTATTTTTTTGTATCAGGGGTCATTGTGGAATGTTAAAGAGAAAAACCGCAAGTTGGGTGTTAAACAATTTAGGGCATTTCAGAATACTAGGTCCACAATATCGTGTGCAATAAATATGTCTGCAGACCAGTCAGACGATCCTGGGCAATTAAACTTGGAACATCTTATTGACAAGGCAAGAAAATTGTGGGACGGTTGTCCTCAACCAGTCAAGAGCTTCCCTTGGAACAGAGCACTGGATAATTTCATTCAACTCATCCTTGACCTCTTCTTGGCAGTTGTCAAATACTTATGTGTTCCCTTACTGGCAGTTTCCTCTCTTAGTGAGATGTCATACTGTGCACATGAAAGAAAGCTTTTTCTTTTACCTGTTCCAGTTCTCATTGGGATTGCTGTTGCTGGGGTATTCCGAGAGACAGCCCTAGATATATCTCCACTTCTCAAGGTAAAATTGTTTATCTAGCATCAATAGGCTCATTAGATTATCTTACATTAGTTGGTAGAACTTGGGAATGTTCAATTGAAACATCTTCTTATGCGTATACACATGGTGAAAAATGGCACCATCTGTTGCCTATGCCATTGTCATTAATTGGCTACATGTGTTGGAGAGAATGTTTCTTTGAGTATTTGTTTTGGTTCCATCCATTACATCTTGCATAGATTTTTGGAGACAGTCCAATGAGTTCTAGCTCAAATGGCACTTCTTCTCCCTGAAGAATAAGTTGTAGCGTGAGATTATTGGTTTACAAACCACCAGCGCATGTGTGACTTCACATTAAAAAATAAAAAAAATAAAAAAATAAAAAAGGACCATTGAAATCTAATGACTTCAACAAGTTCTCTCTTTCTAATTTCTGTTTTTTTTTTTTTTTGTTACCACCAATATAAACTTATCATATCTTTTAATGTCATTGTTTGTCAGTAGCCGATTTGAGTAGGATGAGCCTCATTTTTTGCAATTTCAGACTAGAGAACTTTTTTCTAGGGACAAAATAATTGGAAGTTCTGGTTGGTCGTCTTCTTATTATTGTTGACGTTTTGTTTGATTTTCAGGATGCAGAAGTTCCCTGGCATCTAATTGCCATTGCGACTTTCTTCACATTTCTCAAATTGCTGGGACCTTATTACCCCTATTGGGGGCGAATTTTTATTCCACACATTGCAAATGGGGGGTTATGGAGGACTCTGTGGTTTGCACTTTTGTGGTTTAGAAGACCCCAAAAGGAATCAACATCAACATTGCAGGAGAGCTCAGGAAAGGAAACCCACTCCGAACTAAATAAGCTTTAATTCTAGCAGGCAGAATATTTGGATCAGGTAATTGTTACTTGGACAGGCAAAAATGTGAGTTGTACATTTGCGGTGTTAAAACCCTGATGCCCACATCTGAGAGGGAAATACATACCAGCTGGCTAAAAGGTCGATTGGTTATATTTGTCATAGAAATGTTGACTTGTGATGATCACCCCCACCCCCCCCCCCCCCCAAAAAAAAAAAAAAAAAAAAAAAACAAAAACAACAAAGTTTTAGGTTCTTATGATGAAATAATTATAGATCTCACTTTTGATCTGATACAGGTGTTCCTTTATCTTCATCAATGAAGATTATAAGCGATAGGATTATAAAAGCCATTCATTGCGAAGATAAAATGTAGGAAGCAGCTTCTGTCAGAAGATTGGTTAAGTTGTTGGTGCTTAGGCTTGGTTTGCTGATTGCTAGACGTGTTTGCTAAACTAACAGGGTCTCTTGAGTGTGTTCCTGTATGTATGAACGGATGCTTGCAGGAATCTTTGTTGCTGACTATCATAAGCAAATCTCGTTTTGGGTGGTATAGCATCTTAAAATATATGTTGTAATGCAAACAATATTAACATACCAGATTTTCAGCAATAATGATGTAGTCGTTTGAAGTGGATTTTATGTATTAATTCTGAGGACATGCTATTTTTATTTTTTCCTATTTTAAAGTAGATTTAATCATGATGATTATAATATATCGGGGGCTGCTAGAGATACAAATGAATATTTCTCCTCCTCCCCTTTTTCCCAAACCCTCCTGACTAGGGCTGAACAAAAAAGCCGCTCGATTGCAGTTCTATGTTGCCGACCCGACCCGAACCTAAATTGCCCAACTCGCTCAAGTGCTTATCGGAAGTCGGAAATGGCCAATCGTTTACATGGTAATCGGAAATTAACCGATATCCTGATCATGTCTTGCATCGCCAGTCCCTCTCCATAGTTTTTGCAATGGTTTCATTCGATGGTTTCTACAACTTGCTTGATTCCAACTGGTAATGGCGTATTACCATGGTTTCTGCGACTTGTGAGAAATCGGCGACGTAGGAGAGGAGCCGTGACCATGGGTGCAAACTTTGCAAAGCATCAAAGGTCGTTAGATAAGCTTCGCATTGGGGGGTTTCGATGGTACCGGATCAGAGACAGGCGATGCAAGACATGATATGGATGAAGGAGGCTCCGGCGACAGTGGCAAAGAAGTTAGGCTTCAGCGATCTACTATAAATCTGGTTTGTAAAATTGCAAGGAAATTGTTTGGCAGAAAAGAAAAGGAAAAAGGAAAAAAGAAGAAACTTGTTTGTAAACTGAGTTGTTATCGGGTTGGGTCAAAATATCCAAATGGGTAATCGGATATTCGGTTAAAACGGTCTAACGGGATACAGTTCTTGTCGGGTTGGGTCGGCGTGCAGCCTTACTCCAGACCTTCTATCCATGCAGCCCACCACCGTAGCAACCCCTCACTCTAGAGCTTCAAGGCACCTTAAAAAAACATAAAGCATCAAACTGAAACTTGTAATCAACAAAAAAGTTCCACCAATTATATCTCATTACATGGTCATCTAAAGTTTATTTCATCGACTAACAAATATATGTATTCAAAATCAAACAAGCCCCCGACTTTTCTCTGATTGGGGATTTTTCCATATACATTCTCTTCCGCGAATTTGTTTTAGAATCAGTTAGCCTTGATTAGGAGCATTTGCATCTGCTTTGGCATAAGCATCAGTTTGCCAAAATATGAGGAAAAGTGACTAGCTTTGGCCAAAAACCGTTCCTCATCCAATTAAGCAAAAAGAATTGGTACAATCACATATGCTAGGTGGTTGAAAAATCCAATTGCAAAGCTCTCAGATCATGACCCAGAGAATCCAATGCTATCGAACCATGTTGCAGTTTCGTAGAAGGGTTTTTGTGCTTGATTAACTTGATAATGAAATACTTTATGAATTCTAATTCATTTTTCCCATAAGATAAAAGCTTCACAGTTACTTGTTTCAATTGATGAATACACGTAAGGTTTTAAGATTCCCAATATTTCATCTTAAATGAAAGCTTGTCTGAAGGCATTGGATCTGTCATCTATTAAAAAAGAAACAAGGTTGAGTGTGAAATTGATTTGGTTGTAAAAATGGAAAAGTACTAACTATAGTATGAGAAAGCAAATTGTTGTTTACTTATGTCACTCAAGGAAAAGAACTAGAGTCCAAGTATGATGAGATACTTTAAATTAGACTTGAGCAGGAAGGATAATGCTTGGACCTGGTTTCCAATTAAAACAGTCATACTTTCTATTGTTAAGTGCTCCAAATTGTCAAATGCAAAAGACAAGGAACCACGCTTAAGCATTGGAGATGGATTGATCATTATCCTATTGGAACTTTTCAAACGCTTGATTAAAAGGTTTCCAAAAAGATTGTTCATCATTTTATAATCATGCATCTTTTAATTTAAATGAATCTATGAGGAAAGACGTAAGAAGTATATATATATAAACCATGTGGGTGCAATTCTTTGTCAAAACCCAGAAGATAGTGAGACCCGAAATCTCTCTTCGATCAAGAAAGAGAGAGTCATCCCACAAGTTCTTGCACCTTGAGAATAATTGGCAACGTAAGATTTCTTCCAACACCTAGAGAACTTATTGCAGAAAATGCTTCCTCTTTATTGTAATTGGCAAAATGCAGAACTTTGAGCAAGGTATTGTTGATAGATTCAGCGTGATTCCAATTTTAGTTCTTGATCACATTGTCTCCTTTCTTGCCAACAAGAACCTACACGGCTCATCTTAGCATCCAGATTTCTAGAGATGCAAATCATGCTTGAGTTTGAATGTCTGCAACAAAAATTTGAAGAAAGGCACGTCACATCGACTACGCTTCTACAACTTTCTTGACAGGCTCAAGCTTCACTGTAACATGAACCTAGTAAAGACGAAAAGCCTTAGCTTGTGCTAGTCATTGTATGGAACCAACGAGAAAGAAGACTACCGATTGAGACTTGGCTACAACAAGCAATGATATTCGATCTTGAAGAACTTCAGATCGACACAAAAGGGGGTAAATCATTTTTATTGCCACCTTGTATTCTTGATTGTGGATCCCTGAGGTCCCTCTTATTGACATGCAACAAAAATATCCTCAAATTTCCCTCTACATTATCTGGTAGTCATGTTGTTGCTTTAAAAGCTTTAGACACTACGTATTTCACTTGTTCGAATCGATAACAACCACATGGGAGAATGATTTTCATCTTTCAAGTCCTTTAAGTTATTAGATCTTTTAAACATAAAAGGGATATAGAGTCTAAACATTACCAAATCATCTATTGAACAATTACGAATTCAAATCCTCCACAACTCTGTGATATTAATATTCATCTAGAAAAACTCAATAAACTTCGGATAGCTTGCAACATCATCTTCTTATTGTTGTAAATCATTGAAAATCTATGCTCCTAATCTCCAAGACTTTTGCTGGAGGAGACATACTGTTAATTTTTATAAAACTTTAGAGGGTCTTTGAGTCATGAGTTGAGGGTCTCAATTTGTCTTCTACTACTCCCATTCAGGAAGAATAAAGTTCAAACTTTCCATAAGGTTCTTTATAGCATACGAAATGTCATATCACTCAAGCTATATACAAATTTCATTGGGATACAAAGTTATAATAATTCTCTCATCTCCCATATTGAAACAATGTATTTGCAAACATTATAATAACATTGACATTTCTCATGACATTGATAAAAATCAACAACATGGCCCCTCCAGCAAAAGTCTTGAAAATTAGGAGCATATACTTTCAATGATTTACAACAAGAAGGAGATGATGTTACAAGCCAGACTATCTGAAGTTGATTGAGTTTTTCTAGATGAATATTAATATCACAGAGTTGTGGAGGATTTGAATTCGTAATTGTTCAATTGATGATTTGGTAATGTTTAGACTCTATATCTCTCTTATGTTTGAAAGATCTATTAACTTAAAGGACTTGAAAGATGAAAATAATTCTCCCATGTGGTTGTTATCGATTCGAACAAGTGAAATACGTAGTGTCTGAAGCTTTAAAGCAACAACATGACTACCAGATAATGTAGAGGGAAATTTGAGGATATTTTTGTTGCATGTCAATAAGAGGGACCTCAGGGATCCACAATCAAGAATACAAGGTGGCAATAAAAATGATTTACCCTCTTTTATGTCGATTTGAAGTTCTTCAAGATCGAATTTCATTGCTTGTTGTAGCCAAGTCTCAATCCGGTAGTCTTCTTTCTCGTTGGTTCCATACAATGACCAACACAAGCTAAGGCTTTTCGTCTTCACTAGGTTCATGCTGCAGTGAAGCTTGAGCCTGTCAAGAAAGTTGCAGAAGCGTAGTCGATATGATGTGTCTTTCTTCAAATTTTTATTGCAGATATTCAAACTCAAGCATGATTTGCATTTCTAGAAATCTTCTGGATGCCAAGATGAGTCGTGTAGGTTCTTGTTGGCAAGAAAGGAGACAATGTGATCAAGAATTAAAATTGGAATCTTGCTGAATCTATCAACAATACCTTGCTCAAAGTTTTGCATTTTGCCAATTACAGCAAAGAGGAAGCATTCTCTGCAATAAGTTCTCAAGGTGCTAGAAGAAATTCTCGAGGTGCTGCAAGAAGTTCTTGCGTTGCCAATTATTCTCAAGGTGCAAGAACTTGTGGGAGGACTCTCTCTTTGTTGACCGAAGAGATATTCTTGATCTTGGTCTCATTATCTTCTGGGTTTTGACGAAGGATTGCACCCGCATGGTTTATGTATATATATTACTTACGTCCTTTCTCACAAATTCACATTTAAATTAGAAGATGCATGATCAAAAAATGATGAATGAACTTTTTTGAAACCTTTGATCAAGTGCTTGAAAGGTTCCAGCAGGATAATGATTAGTCCATTTTATAAAATCTATATTTTTTTTAACTTGTTGCCAACCAACACAAGGGTTGGACTTGATCCAACAGTCACGCTAGTTCCTTTCCATCCTTCTCGCACAGGTTCGATCCTCAACCAATGCTGCTTTTGGCATTTTATTTGCCAATTTCCCAACACCTGATATGATGCATGCCTTGCGTGCGTCCCATGCTATGGGTCTCACCTTATGAGCAATGCAGGGTTTCACGCATTGCACCCCTTGGTGCTAGCTATCGCATGCCTCATTCATAAATCCACAAAAAACCTCCCTCCTATGTAAGAGTATATATCGAACTTATCCCATAGGTATGGATGAAGAGCCCAAATACCAATAAGCCAAATGTAGGTTTATGGTACATAAGTACTCCCAAAATAATATAACTCTTATAAACTTTCCATATCTTCTCTCTTTCTAAAATAATTCATAACTTCCAAAAATAAATTCTCAAAATATTATTGATAATAAATATAATATATATTATTTTGAAAATACTTCCAATATGAAATACTCATTTAGATGACAACTACGAAGTTCATAATGCCAAGGATGAGTATGTTCAATTTTTTAGCATCCCTCTTGACCTCAATTCATTTATAAAGAGAAATGTAGGACAAGTGCTCTTCATCTCCAATAAAACAACATTCATAGAGTCATGAGTTTAGCTTTCACACCTAAGTTTGTGCTTCCAAGCACAATTGAAGAGAGTTAGATAAATAAATGAGAGAGAAATTCATATTCTCACATCACTAATTAGCCCTTATATGCCTCATATTTGCTAAGTACAGAAAAAGTTTTTGGGACATGATAATTCTTGACAATGAGTTTGAGTGACAAAGTTAGAAACACGGAATAATAGAGTAACTCACCTGCAAAACTAGTGCTCTGTGCGCCTTGTTACTCAGATAATTAAAGAATAACTATAAATTAGATGTAAATAGTTGGCTAAACTAAGTAAACAATTATGTCACTTATAGGGATGCAATTAAGGCACCGAAAAATACCGAAAACATGATTTAAGGAGCTGTAAATATTTGACTAATGTGATGTATAGATTTTCTATATAATTGAAAGGAAATATAAGAAAAAGGTATTTAGACCAAAACTGACATGGTATCAGAGCTTTTCTAATTTCCATTGGCAGAGCTTAAGTTTGAATCACTCGTGCGATTTTTTTTTATCGCAATTTTGGGAGAATTCTCTTTGGTATTTAGCAAGTCATTTCTTGCCATTAGTGGGTGTCGTTGCCTTCTGTGTGTCAAACCGTGTGGGTTTGAGTTTCTCGAGATTGGGTTTTTCAGAGTTGCACACTTTGTTTTTCCTTGAAAATTTCTTATTCTGATGTATTGATGGTTGCTGGTGCACTCTGGAGGTGGTTGTGTGCTGATTGACATCTTCTATGGACGTAGGTGACTAGGTGAGTTTTTGGTTGTCGGTAACCTCTGTCCAACCCATCGGTCTGGTCTGTGGTCATCAAAGCTCTCTGTGGTGGTGCTCAACTGCTTGGGTTTGTCGGGGGCTTCTGTGCAACTTCCGACGTGTAGAGATTTTTCCGATGGTTTCTGTGTGGATTCTGTGGTATTTCGTTGTTTGTCGTTTCAGAAGATTAGAAATTTAAGGGAAGAGCCGAAGAGGTTAGTAGTCAATAATTGTCTGCGTTGACTTCATGATATCTGGACTATCGGAAATAATTTTTTTGATACTAAAGCCATCAGCGCATTTATTTTTTATATGAGTTGTCGGCATATTTAACTATTTTTAGTGGGTTTAGTCATGTCTATTGAAAATTCCATTCTTCGATTTAATGGAAAGAATTTTCTACATGGGAATTTCAATTTAAAATGTTTTTAAAAGGGAAAGAACTAGCCGATCATATTGATAGTTCAGATAAAATTTTCACTAATAAAAACGAATTTGCCCAATGGGAAGTCAATGATGCTAAGATGGTTTCTTGGTTGTTGGAGACACTTGAACCACATCTTGTCACAAATCTCGCTGTTTTACTATGGCTCAAGCTATGTGGGATTACTTGCACCGTATTTATCATCAAGATAACAGCTCTCAGAAGTTCCAATTGGAGTTGGAAATCAGTAATTTTAGTCGAGGTAACTTGACTATTGAACAATTTTATTCCGCTTTTATTAATATTTGGAACGAATATTCCTCCATTATTCATGCTAAAGTACCCCTGGCGGCACTTGCGGCTCTTCAAAATGTTCATACTGAGAGTCAACGCGATCATTTTTTTATAAAGCTTCGGTCTGAGTTTGAACCTATTTGGGCAATTTATTAAACCGTAACCCAGTTCATTCTTTGGATATTTGTTTGGAAGAATTATTGTGGGAGGAACAACGATTATCCACTCAGATAGGTATGACTTCTGAGAGGATCTTTTCTAAAGTTGTTAATGTTGCTTATGTTGCACAAGGAAGAGGACGGAATAAGTTGCAATATTATAATTGCAAAGAGTTTAGCCACATTGCTCGACATTGTTCTAAGAAAGTGTGTAACTACTGCAAGAAAGAGCGTCACTTTATCAAGAATTATCGGGTGAGGCCTCCAAATCACCAATCCCAAGCGTTCCGAGATGATGTTCAATCATCTTCTTCTGCACCTCCCACTGTGAACTTTAATTCATCTGTTCTCACACCAGCAATGGTTCAACAGATGATTATGTCTGCTTTAAGTGCTTTAGGCCTACAAGGTACATGTAATAGCTCAATTTCATCTTGGATTGTTGATTTGGGTGCTTCCAATCATATGACTGCTACTGAGACGGGTCTTCATTATGTTCGTAAGTATGAAGGCACGCAAAATATTCAAATTGCCAATGGCAGTACACTTCCTATCACTTTTGCTAGTAATTTGGGTCCCTTCCGCAATGTTTTTATCTCTCCTGAATTATCTACTAATTTGATTTCTGTTGGACAATTGGTAGATAATAATTGTAAAATTCACTTTTCTCGTGGTGGTTGTCTTGTGCAGGATCAGGTGTCAGGGACGGTGATCGCAAAGGGGCCTAAAGTGGGACGTCTGTTTCCTTTACAGTTTTCCATTCTTACTGTTATTTTTCTTACTTGTATGACTACGGCTAATAATAATGAAATATGGCAAAAGAAATTAGGCCATCCTAATTCTACTGTCTTAACTCATCTTTTAAAAAATTACTTATTGGGTAATAAATATGTGTTTTCCTCCTCTCATACCTCTTTTAATTGTGCTAGATATCGTTTTGATTGTGCTATTGATATTTGGGGTGTGAGTCATGTTATTTCTCATAGTCAACATCGTCGCGACATTTATCAATGATTATAGTCAATTTACCTAAATATATTTTCTTCGCTCTAAAGCTGATGTATTTTCTATCTTTCAAAAATTTGTTACACTTATTGAAACACAGTTCAGTACTTATATCAAAATCTTACGCTCCGACGCAGAGAGGAGTATATGTCTCAATCCTTTCAGCTTTATCTCCAACTAAAGTGAATTATTTCCCAACGTTCTTACCCGTATACCTTTCAACAAAATGGAGTCACTGAGCGTAAGAATCGTCATCTCTTAGATGTTGCTCATACTCTGCTAATTGGTTCCACTGTGCCTTCTCATTTTTGGGTGGAAGTTGTATCTACTTCTGTATATTTGATTAATCGTTTGCCTATTGTTACTCTAAATTATAATTGTCCTTATTTTCAATTATTTGGCATACCTCCTGAGTATCACTATCTTCATACTTTTGGATGTATTTGTTTTGTTCATCTCCCTTCCATTGATCGTCACAAACTTGCCGCCCAATCTGTTACATGTGCATTTATGGGCTATAGTCCTACTCAGAAAGGATTTAATTGTTATGATGGTCATGCAAATAAAATCTGGATCTCTCAAAATGTGATTTCTTTGAAAATCAATATTTCTTTTGGTCTCAGGTTATTTCTGAACCTCCAATTGCTCATCTTCCAACTTTTGATGCCATGTCTTCTTCTATTGAGCGGTTTAAACCAGGATTGGTGTATTATCGACGTCAACCAACTTCTCCAACAGTCCTTTCAGACATTGATCCGCCACTTGATTCTTTGATTTCTATACCTCGGCGCTCCACCCGAGGATAGACATATACCTGATAGGTATGATTTTTCTCATACCTCGTTTATTGCAACTCTCGATACTGTTTTTATTCCTCACTCTTATGCTCAGACAGCTTTTCAAGCATATTGGCAGCAAGCCATGAAAGAAGAGATTCAAGCTCTTCAAGACAATCACTTGGGATATTGTGACTTGTCCATTTGATATGAAATCGATTGGTTGTAAATGGGTATACTCAGTTAAGTTTCGATCTGATAGCTCACTCGATAGATATAAGGCTCGACTTGTGGCTCTTGGGAATCGCTAAGAGTATGACATTAATTATGAGAAAACATTTGCCCTCATTGCCAAGATGACTACTGTTCGGACTATCTTAGCACTTGCTGCCTCACAAGGGTGATCTCTCAGGCAGATGGATGTAAAGAATGTTTTTCTACATGGAGACCTCAAGGAAGAAATCTATATTTATCCACCTCCTGGCATGTTTACTACACCTTCCTCAGAGATTTGTCGGCTACGCGCTACGCCGGTTCTTGTACGGATTGAAACAGGTTCCACGTGCACGGTTTGATAAATTTCGCTCTACTTTACTTATCTTTCAATTTACTCAGAGTCAGTTTGATTTTTCTTTTTTCCTTCGCAAGACTTCTACATGAATTGTGTTGCTTTTAGTATATGTTAATGACATTGTGGTTACTGGCTCTAATATTAAATTAATTTAGCAATTACAACTGCATCTCAAGGCATCTTTTCATATGAAAGATCTTAGTACTTTGCAATACTTTCTTGGTCTTGAGGTCCAAATTACTCTGACTGGCACATTGTTACATCAACACAAATATACACAGGAAGTGATCTCTTTAGCTGATCTCCAATTGGGTAACTCTGTTCTTACTCTTTTGGAGTTAAATCTCAAACTTCATCAGGGGGACGACGAGCTTCTTTCAGATCCATCATTATATCGACAACTAGTTGAGAGCTTAAACTACTTGACAATTACTCAACCTAACATTTCTTTTGCTGTACAGCAAGTCAGTCAATTTATGCAGACCCCTCAACATCTTCATCTAGCTACTGTCCGCCGCATTATCCGATATCTCGAGGGCACTTCTACACGCGGATTGTTCTTTCCTAAGGAATCTTCCTTACAGTTGGTGGGATATAATGATGCTGATTGGGCAGGTTGTGCAGATACTCGTCGTTCTATCATTGGTTGGTGCATGTTATTAGGAAATGCACTCATTTCTTGGAAGAGTAAGAAACAAGACAGAGTTTTCAAGTCTTCCACTGAGTCTGAAGATTGTGCTATGTCTTCTACTTAGGGATGTAAATGGTCCGGTCCGGTCTGGGAAAAATGTGGACTGGTTCTATTCGGTCCAAAAATGTTTCCACCCTGGACCGATACGAATAGGATTTGATCCATACCAGTCCGGTCCAATTCGGTCCAGGAGCGGTCCGGTCTGGTCCAGGGGTATCCCATATGATTTAATGGGCTAAATTTGATCTAAAATCTTGCAATAATTAAATATATTTTTTTGGCCTAAGTTTATAAATTATTAAATATATACTGGTACTACTTTTATAAAAAAATAATCATCTTTACCAATTGTTAATTTATAATCTTATCTAAATATTAAACAAAATATATAGTTATAACTTATAGTATATAGACTTAATACTTATACTATAAGTTATAACTAATATTCTATATTATATATAACCCATAGGTTGATTAATTAATTTAATCCTCATAAGTCATATCAATTAATTAATTATATTAATGATCATTGATCATACTTCATATACAGTTAAAAACAACATTAATAATTAATATTTATAATTGCTACATATAACCATAAAAAGAGTCATTATTAATTAGTTAATAGTGATTTAGTGATACATCATAGGTTGGTTAACTATAACTAATAACACTATTACATAATTTACATTAGTATATTATAAATTTATATGTTAGTGAATAGTGATAAATTAGTAATAATATATTAAATAATAATAATACACTTATTACTTATAAGCTATTACTAATACTCTATATAGATATACTATAATTTATACTTTTATATTACAACTATTATAAATTATAATATGTTAATATTATAAATTATAATATTTTAATATTATAAGAGTATATATTATATATTAATATATATATTATACTGCCATTCTTAATCTATATTAATATTAATATTAAAATTTATATACTATTACTTTTATATACATACATATATATATGTGTGTGTGTGTGTGTGTGTGTGTGTGTGTGTGTGTGTGTGTGTGTGTGTGTGTGTGTGTGTGTGCATTCAGTCCAATTGAGGGGGATAAATGTTCTCCCCCTGGACAAGACCGAAAATTTCTGGTCCATAAAAATATTAGATCGGACCAGACCGAATTCCATCTGGTCCGGTCCGGTTTAGTCTTTTTACAGCCCTACTTCTGCTTATTCAGAGATCACATGGCTTTGTGGATTATTGGGCGAACTTAATTTTTCTCAGCTTCATTCCACTCATCTTCATGCGAACAATACTAGTGCTATTCAGATCATTACTAATCTTGTTTTCCATGAGCGTACGAAACATATTGAAGTCGACTGTCATTCTATACGAGAAGCCTTTGACAAACATATAATTAATCTTCCTCACATTTCCACTAAGCATCAAATTGCAAACATATTCACTAAAGCACTTTCTCGACATCGGCATAAGTTCTTGGTTGACAATTTGATACTTTTTGATCCACCAGCATCAATTTGAGGGGGATGTTACTTAGATAAATAAAGAATAGCTGTAAATTAGGTGTAAATAGTTGACTAAACTAAGTAGACAATTGCGATACTTATAGGGATGCAATGAAGGCACCGAAAATATGATTTAAGGAGTTGAAAATATTTGACTAATGTGATGTATAAGTTTTCTATATAATTGAAAGGAAATACAAGAAAAAGGTATTCAGACCAAAACTGACATGCCTGACCGTACCATTCTTCATATTCAGAGATATCTCGCAGTCAGAAGACTTGTGAAATCAAAATATCAAAAGAATGCCGATAATACGAGAAGCACAATCTGGAAAGTCTCTTTCTCAGTTGGAACATTATGTATGCTTTCACTCATAGAAAATGAACTTAGGATCCCTCCCCCCTACACTTGTGATTAACAAATAATCCTACAAATAATTAGTAAAAGGAGAGAGACTAAGAAATTAATTTCCACTGTAGAAACATTCATCAGGCCTCAAAACTTCTAGTCAATGGAACAACCAACATAAGGTACCAAGAAAAACCTGAGTGGTCCCATGCGACAAACAACAAAACACAGCATCGACATCCGAAAAGTCAACATCCTTGAAATCATATCCGGCAAATCCTGAATACATGGAGGAAGTCAACCATTGTATTATCATAACAACGTATTGAAAACAAAGACATAAAAGAATCACCATCATCAAATTATTTTGAACCTCTCCTATCCAACTAAATGAAATATACAAGACGTTTTCTTTTAAGGAAAGAGACATTTTCTTCAGTTATGGAAAGAGTCATACTTGTGAGACCAGATGAGAGGACACCGATCCATTTGATTGACCAGCCTTTCTATCAGCAGAGACAATCTGTCAAATACTCCAAGACCCAGCCACTCAGGATAATGATCTTCATTATCAAAGGGAGGACGAGGTAGCTCCAAATTTGACTGGAATTCCTCACTGTCAAAATCAAAGGAGCAAATATAGTCTTTGAGTTCGGGGCTATCTTAGAGTGAAAATAAAATGGAATGCTCCGTTGAAGAAAGTGCCATCTAGTGTCGTACATAACAAAAATTTTCTGTGGGACATCTGCAATGTTTCTCCAGGTGACATCACCAACTCTAAGCGTACAGATCTCCGCCGCCCATTCAGTCTCTGACCGATATTCTCTTCTGGGTTGAATTTTAAGCACCTTATATAGGCCTGTTTCTGGACTAATTCCAATCACCAGCATGGGTTTCAAGTGTGAAATGACATCCTCCTTTGGGCTTTCGGAAAGAGTTATGCGCTTTTCCAATGATTGGATTAGATACATTAACTCGTTTTTCCCTCTCATTCCACGAGCAGATTAAGCCATTCAAGGACGCCGCACCAAAAAAATAAAACTCCATCCCCAAATTCATTACCTTTATTCCATCATCAGATGAATGCTCAATCAATAAACAGTCCGGACGCTCTACAACTGCAAGGGCAGTGACCAATCTCGAGAGATGCCAGCTCACAAGTATCAGGCCCGAAAACAAATCCCGCAATTCCTTGCATACGCCCCTGCATTGGACCTGAGTCTCCATGGGAAGTCTGCAGAAAATATCTACGAGGATATTGCCTGGCACGTCTTCTAGACATGTATTCTCCCTATTATCCATTGCTGCAACTTGAATCAAGACTTTCAATGGAAAATTGTGATATGCTTGGTGTTGGGATCGGTGGAAGCTCACAAATAATATGGAGACCTGAATTTAACGTGGTTCGGCCAATTTAGCCTACGTCCACACACACACAGAGGAGTATTTGTATTAAACAACAAACTAACTATTTACAATGGTTTCTCTCAACTCTCATAGCTTCTAATCTCTCCAACGGACCTCACCTCAGACACACCTTCTCATTACAATCTTACATGTATTTATAGGAGAAAGAAACAGTGTGAACATGTAAATGACGGTAAAATTCGGCGACCTACATTCTTGAATTTTCAGTCGGCGCCTACCTTTCATCTGCTACTGACGGTGTCTAACTTCATCTTCCAGAAACCTCCAGCTCCTTTGCGTGTTGATTTCCAACACTTGGGAGGATCAAGGTGTTCGTTCTGTGTTCCACACATCAAAGCCTTCTTGCAGATCATGTCGATTTTAGGGCTTGCACGATCGAGGACAATCAAACTTTCACCTCTGTTTGGTTAAATACTACTATGAAATAACAGCAGATAAACACGACAACACTACAAGAGTTTTAATTCAAAAAAAATATGCATTGTAAGTAGAACTTTAGCTCAATTATATTTCTTATTCTCGAGTTTGTTTAGTTAAAAGATTTACCTTTTCCTCTCCGAGAAATCTTACTAAGAAATTATTATACGATGTACTCTTTTATATATAATTTTTTTTTCCACTCCTAAATGCAAGATACATATTTTTCGGTCTTTCTCGTCAAATCAGCATCATAAAAGGACGGACTTAGATGAGTAACATGATCAAGATGAGGTACGGGGTTTAAAGTTCTAGAATGGAAAGAAGTATGAAGATTTATACAAGCAATTACTGCCTTGAAATGGTCCCTATTGGCTTATTATTGGATCAAGCAGCAGATCTGGCTCTGATATCATATAAAATCTAAGGGAGTATTTGAATTGTTGTTAATTTTAAAGTGTACATGATGAAATCTATATATGGACTAAAGTACAACAGATTGTATAAAGTGCTACAGAATTAATTTTATTTTTGAATACAAATCAAATCCCATGAATCATGGACATTGTTGCCGAGTCTCATCTTGTTGCCAAATCCCATGAATCACGTTGATGTTGCTTACTTTATTTCGATAATGGATTCCAGCCAAGCGATATCGGCAATTTCCAAAATTTCATTTTTAACAGATTGGGAATGGGCTTCTACCATCTATGGTATTCAATTCCTTTTATGCTCTTTCACTGAGTGGCAAGGGCAAAATCATCGAAAACTAAATCGATGTGACATCATCTTGCGTAATGGGCTACTACCAAAGTTCTCTATGGTAGCATTCCCGCATTTTAATTTCAGAATTTTGGCTTAAATTTCATAGTGGCAAAGATCCACATTTTTGTAATATTTATCTAAATTGAACTTATATAACTTGCTCAGCACTACATATAATATCTTAACTTGCTGAGGACCAAAAAAGAAGAAGAATAAGTGATCTAATTACGCTTCACACTCGACACATAAAGAATTTTTTAAGTGTAGAATAGAAGAGGATAAAAGAATAAAATCACATTTTTAAGTAGATTTATGCAAGATGTGAGATTTATGTTTAGAATTTTTAATGTTTGGTATATAGATAAAAAGTAGAAGAATTCAATTAATTTAAGAAGAATAAACTAAAATAATAATAAAAATAATAAAATAATAAGAAAAAAAAAAGTATAATGTGTAGCGTAGAATCTAGATATGATGTATAGTGTAGTGTAGAAGATCGTGACTAGCAAAACTCCAAAATTTTATCTATATAGTAAGTCGATGGAATTTACAATCCCAAGTAGGAGAACCATCCAACCCAAGCCCATATGCATCTTAGATTTTTAATATATAGGAGATGGCGTATGTGCTGATTGTCAAAAGGGGTGAGCTTCAACGTTGTTTCAGCCCTTTTGGAGCGTGTATCTGTTGGTATTGGTTATATAATCAGTTTCTATTGACAACATCGGAATTTTCTATACAAAAAAAAAAAAAAATGGATTAGAGCTCTCATTTTTTTTTTCCATATTAGGGGAGGAGGGATCGAACCCACGATTTCCATTTTGGAGACGTGGGGCTTTGCCATCAGGCTAATATGCCATTGGCGATTAGAGCTCTCATTTGAATGTAGGATGCCCTAATTTAATGCACTGTGGTTTGCAGAATAATCACAGTCCTGCTGACCGCAACACATTTCTACTTGAGGGTGAACATATGCTAATATTAGGCCTAACATGACAGCCACATGATATTATTGTCGAGAAAACCTCTTAAGGCTAGCTTTGATTCTTATAACTGGTTTTGTTTTGAGAATAAGGCATAAGACATTCGGCCTATTTCGTTACACCACTATTAAATGACCCATGCATAACATTTACGAGACCTCAAATGTTGATCAAGAATTGCAAAAAAGACTTCAATAAAACTTAGTTGGTTTCCAGTAGTGGAGATGGAGTCTTCTGATTCAAGGGTGGTGGTTGACTGGTTTTTTGGGTGTAGAGTTTACCAAATTCCTGAACTAGAGATGTAGAACATTTGAATGAATCTTTGCTTTACTAGCTTTGTTCCTTGTTTAACTGTCTCCAGAATCCAAAAGTTGCTAGCGCTCCCATGTTTAGCAGCTTGTTTGCATAAATCATCTTGGCTCTTGAGATTTTGCTGTTGTTAATGGAATCAGAAAAGATGCTTTGATGTTCGCTCACAGTACTGGTAGTATTAGTAGCAACAGCAGATAATGACAGTTATGTAAATCTTGTAGATATTTATTTTTCACAAAATCAACAATTTTGCTCAATTAGATCAATTACCATTATTCTAGGAATTAGCTCAATTAGATCAATTACCATTTATTTGTTTCCATACTTGTCCATTGTAAAGCCTATATATTTTGTAAATTTACACAGAGCATATAAGAAAATTTCAAACCCAAATTCCGTCTCTTTTCTCTGTCTTAACATTGTATCGAGCCTAATTGATCTATAAACCCTAACTCCATGGCAGAAAATTCCAACCTACCTACAGCCTCACCCTCCAACCCACCTACAGCCTCACCATATCTTCTCTATTCTCAGATTCTCTTAGTCTATTCTTGTCAATGGACTACTTACTGGTGACAACTTTTCAAAATGGCAAAAAGCCATGACACGTGCCTTGAATGTAAAAAATAAACTTTGTTTCGTTGATGGAACCCTAACCCCTCCTGAACACACCTCACCCAATTACCCTCAATGGAATCAAACCAAAGACATGGTTCTTATCTGGATCCTCAACTCCATCAGTCCATCCATAGCAAATTCTCTTGAGTATTACATAGACCCTCGTGATGTCTGGGTTGGTTTGTCCTCCCATTTCTGTCATGGCAATAACGCCAGAATCTACCATTTAAACGAGCTCTCTCTTCCCTGCAACAAACAACCACCTCTGTCCATGAGTATTACAATCAAATCAAACAATTTTGGGATGAACTTGGCCATCTTCAAAGCAGCACTAACCTCAAAGATCTCCAACAACAAGCCAAAGATGAAAGAGTCTTCCAATTTCTTCTTGGTCTCAATGACTCGTTTGCACTTCTCAAAATTGAGATTCTAGCAATGGACCCTCTTCCTCCCATCAGTATGGTGTTCTCCATCCTCTTCCAAGAGGAGCAACAACGGCTGCTCCATATTCACACCACTTCCTCCGACAGCCTCGCCATGGCTGTCCGCAGCTCTGGCTGCCCCAAATCCACCTACAAATGCACCCCTTGCGGGTAGGAACAGCATACCCGCGACAGATGTTGGACTGTTGTGGGCTATCCACTGGGTCGCGAGCCCAGATCTAAGCCACGAACTTCCATTCTTGGCCAGCCACCATCGTCGATCAACCAGCTCTCATCAGACTCGAGTCCCATTCTTGGCCTTTCACCAGACCTCTACCAGAAACTTCTCAGCCTCCTAGTGCCGGCGAGCTCATCTCCTTCGACCTCTACAACCAATTTCGTCGGTAACATTTTCTCACCCCCTCCCTCTCCCTCTCCCTCTCCCTCTCCCTCTCCCTCTCCCTTCGACTGAGACCACCACTGGGTGGTGGATAGTGGCGCGAGCCACCATATCTCTCACAAAAGGTCTTAATTTGCCGACCTCCAAACCCTAATCTCCCCTCACTTCGTGCGGCTTCCAAATGGGGAAGAAATCGCAGCGGAGGGCATCGACACATGTTGTCTCTCCCCTTCTCTCATTATCTCAAATGTCTATTATATCCCTAGCTTTTCATTTAATCTCTTATCAATTTCCCAACTTACCCTTCAAACCTCTTGCATTATTCTTTTTCCTTCTAATACTTGCATTTTTCAAGACCCACAATTGATGAGGCCGATTGGAGCGGGTGATCTTTGCAATGGACTCTATGTGTATCGTCCGGACTCTTCTCTTGCCTTTGCTGCTTAAACCACCGTCAATAAAGTCCTATGACATCAACGTCTAGGTCATCCTTCTAGTTTTATAATACCCCGTCTTTTTAACTCTCCTTGTATTATTTCTATTGCGACATTTGTGCTCGCTCTAAGCACACAAGATTGTATTTTTCAAATTCTATTAATAAAAGTGTTGCTCCTTTTAATCGTATATTTTGTGATATTTGGGGTGGGTACCATACCTCTTCTCTGTGCAGGGCTCGTTATTTTTTCACAATCGTTGATGATTTTTCTCGCACTACTTGGATATATCTCATACGTTTCAAATCAAAAGCTTACACTCATTTAATGCATTTTTTCGCTCTTGTCCAAAATCAATTTAATACCACTGTCAAAATTATTAGAACTGATAATGGACAAGAATTTCTCTCACATCAATTTCAAACATACCTTAAGAATCACGGTATAATTCATGAACGCACATGTGTTGAAACTCCCCAACAAAATGGTGTTGCAGAGCGTAAACACAGGCACCTTCTAAATGTTGCTTGGAGCTTTCATTTTCAAGCTCACTTATCTTTAAAATTTTGGAGTGATTGTATTCTCACTGCTGCATATCTCATTAATTGTACACCTAGTCGCACTCTCCAAAATAAATCTCCCTTCGAAACACTTTTTAATAAAACACCTCACTATGGTCACCTACGTATGTTTGGGTGCCTTTGCTATGCCCAAACCCTCCGTACTCACCGTGACAAATTTTCTCCTCGTGCCACCAAATGTGTATTTCTTGGCTACCCCAATACTCATAAAGCATACAAACTCTACAATCTTGACACTCAGTCCATTTTATTTTCTCGTGATGTCACTTTTCATGATCAACAATTTCATTTCCAACATATTTCTGATCCTTCTCCTTCCACCACTTCCATCATCCATCTTCCTGTCCCTAAACCTATAGTCTCTCCCAACTTACCTTCTGCAACCCACATCTCATCTTCCCCACCTCCATCACTACCGCACTCCCCATCCCCACCTCCCACTCGCCCTCGTCCTCGTCGCACCATTAATCAACCTGCCTACTTTAACGACTGCATTTGTCCTACTTTACATACGGAGTCCACGACATCCTCACCTACTCCACCGGTCTCAAGTACTACTCATCCTTTAACTGCTTTCCTTTCATATTCTCGTTTCTCACCTACACATATTTCCTATTTAATTGCTCTCACTACTTGTATTGATCCTTCTTGTTATTCTGAGGCTAATCGCCATTCTCATTGGCGTGAAGCCATGTCTTCCAAAATTTGTGCTCTCGAAGACAATTCTACTTGGACCCTTGAGTCTCTTCCTCCTGGCAAAAAACACTCATTGGTTGCAAATGAGTCTTCAAAACTAAGCTCAAGACTGATGGTTCCATTGAAAGGTACAAAGTTCGTCTGGTTGCCAAGGGTTACACTCAGGTTGAAGGCCTTGATTACCATAAAACTTTCGCTCCAGTGGCTAAAATGACCACTGTACGATGTTTATTAGCAGTTGCCGTCACCAAACATTGGATCATTTATCAACTCGGCGTCAACAATACTTTTTTGCAAGGTGATCTTGATGAAGAAGTTTATATAACCCTACCACCGGGATATTGTCCCAAGGGGAGACCCGAGTCTGCCACCTCAGAAAATCTCTCTATGGCCTCAAACAAGCCTCCGGGAACTAGTTTTTTAAACTAACTATTGTGCTTCTTGATGCAGGTTTCCACCAATCTCAGGCTGATCACTCTCTGTTCACCCTTGTCCACAATACCAACATTACTCTTATTTTTGTTTATGTTGACGACATTTTAGTCGCTGGTAAAGACATTTCTCAAATTGAGTTTTTCAAAAGAGTTCTCTCCAGTCACTTCAAGACAAAAGACCTTGGTCCTCTGAAGTACTTTCTTGGACTTGAAGTTGCCCGCTCCCCTATCGGCATCTTCCTCAACTAGCTCAAATATACTCTAGACATTCTTTCTAACAGTGGACAACTTGGTGCTCAGACTGCTTCCTTTCCCATGGAACAACACTTAAAGCTCAGCACTGAAGATGGCGATCTGCTTCCTAATCCTAGCATTTACCCTCGTCTCATTAGACGTCTCATCTATTTGACCATCACCAGACCTAACATTGTTTTATGCAGTCAATATCCTCAATCAGTTTATGCATGCTCCCCAAGTTCTTCACATGACTGCTGCTACTAGGGTTCTTCGCTATATCAAAGGTAGTCCTGGCCAAGGCATCTTCTTTCCTACTTCCAACAATTTGCATGTCACCGCCTACACTGATTCTGGTTGGGCTAGCTGCCCAACCACTCGCCGTTCTACCACCGGATATTTCATTCAAATAGGCACTAGTCCAATCTCATGGCGAACTAATAAACAAACTACCGTGGCACGCTTATCTGCTGAAGCTGAATATCGAGCTATGGCCGTCACCACCTGTGAGCTCACCTGGCTCAAACAACTTCTTGTTGACCTTGGCATCCCACATCCCGAACCTTTCACTATGCATTGTGATAATCAATCGGCTCTCCACATTGCACACAACCCTGTGTTTCATGAATGTACAAAACACATTGTGATTGATTGTCACATTATCCGTGATAAGATTCGCTTCGGTCTTCTCCAAGCCGTTCATACCTCCTCACATGACCAAGTAGCTGACATCTTCACCAAAGCTCTCGGCCATGATCTTTTCCATCATTTTTCATGCAAATTGGGCATTATGGATTTACATGCACCAACTTGAGGGGGAGTATTGACAGCTATGTAAATCTTGCAGATATTTATTTTCCACAAAATCAACAATTTTGCTCAATTAGATCAATTACCATTATTCTAGGAATTAGCTCAATTAGATCAATTACCATTTATTTGTTTCCATATTTGTCCATTGTAAAGCCTATATATTTCGTAAATTTACACAGAGCATATAAGAAAATTTCAAGCCCAAATTCTGTCTCATTTCTCTGTCTTAACAGCAGAAAAGATCCTACCCATCTCCCACTTCCCCCCACCCCCGCCCCCCATCCCTTCAAAAACATATTTTTGTGCTTCCAAGCACAATTGAAGAGAGTTAGAGAAATAAATGTGTGTGTGTGTGTGAGAGAGAGAGAGAGACAGAGAGAGAATTTATATTCTCACATCACTAACTAGCCCTCATATGCCTCATATTCGCCAAGTACATAAAAAGTTTTGGGGCATGATAATTTTTGACAATGAGTTTGAGTGACAAGGTTAGAAACACAGAATAACAGAGTAGCTCACCTGCAAAACTAGTGCTCTATGTGCCTGATTGTACCATTCTTCATATTCAGAGATATCTCACAATCAGAAGTCTTGTGAAATCAAAACATCAAAATAATGTTGTTTCATCAAGAAGAATGCCAATAATACGAGAAGTTCAATCTAGAAAGTCTCTTTCTCAGTCGAAACGTTATGTATGCTTTCACTCATAGAAAATGCACGTGGGATCCCTCCCCACTACACTTGTGATTATCTGCACTACACCTGTGATTAACAGATAATCACAGGTAGAAACATTCATTAGGCCTCAGAATTTCTAGTCGATGGAACAACCAACATAAGTGACCAAGAAAAACCTGAGCGGTCTCATGTGGCAATTAACAATACACAGCATTAGCATTGACATCCAAAAAGTCGGCATCCTTGATGGCAATCATATCCGGTATATCCTGAATACATGGAGGAAGTCAACCATTGTATTATCATAACAGCGTATTGAAAACAAAGACATAAAAGAATCATCATATCATCATCATCAAATTATTTTGAACCTCCCCTATCCAACTAAATGAAATATCAAAGAGACACATTTTCTTTTATGGAAAGAGACATTTTCTTCAGTTATGGAAAGATTCGTACTTGTGAAACCAGATGAGTGGACACCGATCCATTTGATTGACCAGCCTTTCTATCAGCAGTCATCAGACTAATGCCAAAGTGTGGATGGTTTGCCAGAAACCAAACCATTTGCCAGAAATGACCACCTATATTTTTACATTTTTAAAGTGAAAATAAGTCGGAAATGGCTTAGCAGTATTAAATTTTCTAACCTGTCTCCAACGGGTAGACATCCAAGTGACAAGGTAAAGTCATCAAATTTCAAAAAAAAAAAAAACTTCTTTTGTAACAGCTATCTTAAGGAATTCTTAAGGCCCTCTTGGTAACTATATACGCATGGACAGTGGGTTATGTTTTAAAATTCGACATGGACATAAATTAATGTATTCCTTTTCTTTATTATTTCTGGACAAAATGGATACCTGCTTCTTTTGTAATAATGACAATAGGTCAAGAAAAATAACATTTTTTTATAGTTAATCAAGAAGTTTTGTTCATAAGAAAAGAAGGTATAGCCCAAGTAAACAGGACATATACATGAGAGGTACCTAGCAAGAGTTTACAACTGTTTAGAAGACTACTTCAATCAAGCTTTGTTCTGTTACCAATTACTATCTCTATTAGAATTTGTTATGACTTCCACTACTCCTATATTGTATCATATACGTTATCTATTAATAAGATAAACAACACTCTATCAGTGTGGTTGATATTTTCCTCAACAACAACCAAGAATATAAAATCATGGACATTTAGCCCATTAAAGTCTGATCCCCCGCCCATAATAACTCAGGAAAATAATTGGAAGATAGGGGTAGAACTTTTTATTCTCGAGTTTGTTTAGTTAAAAAGATTGACATTTTTCCTCTCCGAGAAATCCTACAAAGAAATCTAAATGCAAGATGCATCTTTTTTGATCTTTTTGGTCAAATCAGCATCATAAAGGGATGGACTTGGATGTGTAACATGATCTGGATGGAAAGATGCACAAAACAGGTTTAAAGTTCTAGAATGAAAAGAATTATATGAAGATTTATACGAGCAATTACTGCTTTGAAACGGTCCCTATTGGCTTATTATTGGATCAAGTGGCAAATTTAGCTCTGATATTATATAAAATCTAAGAGAATATTTGAATTTTTATTAATTATATAAAAATTGTATAAGTGCAGCAGATTGTATAAGTTCTATAGAATTAATTTTAAATTTGAATACAAATCAAATCCCATGAATCATGGACATTGTTGCCGAGTCTCATCTTGTTGCCAAATCCCATGAATCACGTTGACGTCGCTTTTTATTTCTACAAGGGATTCCATCCAAGTGATATTGGCAATTTCCAAAATTTCATGTTCAACAGATTGGGAAATGGCTTCTACTATCCATGATATTCAATTCCTTTTATGCTCTTTCACTGATTGGCAAAGGCAAAAGATGCATCGAAAGCTAAATTGATGTGTGTATCATCATCTTGAGCAATGGACTGCTACCAAAGTTCTCTATGGTAGCATTCCCCACATTTTAATTCCAGAATGTTTGCTTAGATTTCATAGTGGCAAAGATTCACCATTTTGTAATATTTATCCAAATTGAACTTCTGTAAGAGCATCCACATTGGTCTCATCAAATAAATCATCAAAATTTGATGAGAAGTACAAATTTAATGAGATGCATATACCATACTCATCATAACTCTACATTGGATTCATCATTAGACTCATCAAAATAATAATATAATAATATTTTTTTAAAAAAGAATACTTTTAAATTTTCTCCACTATTTAAAACAAATGAAAGAAAGATATAGAAAAAATAAAATATATTAAACAAATGAGTTGAAGGGTGAATAGTAACCCTTCAAATTTGAAAGATTTGGTTACTTTTACTGTAGCTCATAGTTTAAGAAATTGAGTTTGATGAGACCAATGTAAAATAATTTTTAACATAAATCATCAAATTTATATTTGATGATTGGTTTGATGAGACCAATAGGGATGCTCTAACCTGCTTAGCACTACATATAATATCTTAACTTGTTGAGGACAAAAGAAGAAGAAGAAGAAGTGATCTGATTACGCCCCACACCTGACACGTCAGAGTTTTTTAAGTGTAGAATAGAAGAGGGTAAAAAAGTAAAATCATATTTTTATGTAGGTGTGTAGGATGTGAAATTTATGTTTAGAATTTTTAATGTTTGGTATATTAAAAAGTAGAAGAATTCAATTAATTTAAGAAGAATAAACCCAAAAAATAATAATAATAAATAATTAAAAAAATATGATATAGGCCATAGATATGATTTGTAGCGTAGAAAATGATGACTAGCAAAACTCCAAAATTTTATCTATATAGTAAGTCATTGAAATTTACAATTCTAAGAAGGAGAACCATCCAACCCAAGCCCATATGCATATTAGATTTTTAATATATAGAAGAGGGTTGGCCGAACGTGCTGATTGTCGAAAGGGGTGAGCTTCAACGTTGTTTCAGCCCTTTTGGAGCGTATATCTTTTGCATTTGGTTATATAAGCAGTTTGACAACATCGGAATTTTCTATACAACAAAAATAAAAGCTGGATTTTAACAGAAGCATTGAATAGAGAAGTGTTGATTGTCTTCTGTCATTAATTAAATGGATTGCTTAATTTCAAGATAGACTTCCTCTTGAATTCTTGCCATTCTTTTTTCTTTGATGTTATGATTAACTCCGTATGTTTTGATCTCTGATCTTCTTGAGTTTGAGACATCATCTCGTTACCTGGTTAGATTTTCCCTCTTCCTTGACAACCCAAACAATGGAAAGAGAGGAGAATTAAACTGTCGTCTTTGGCCTTTAATCTGCGGTGAACCGAAAAAATTAAACCAAACGCAGTGTTGGTTCTTGTAAGCACGAGAAAAATAATAAACCAATCTCTCAATGAAATAAGGCAAGAGTCGGCATACTGTTAAATTGGTAACCAAAAGAAAAGAAAGACGTTAAAAGTGTTATGTTAAAGTGCTACCAGTGCGATACATAATTGATAATTCCACTTGAAAAGTAGCAAAACATAAAAATACAGATCAACAGATGCACATCAGTGGAAAAGATCATACATAGAGAAAAAACAGGAGCAGTGAGAACAGATTCTCATTGACATGTACAAATTCCAAATTCCACACCACAAAATCCTCCATTACAGAGACAGGGCGAAAGCTTTTTCTCTAACCTTCCACACTCCCAAGTCCCAACAAAAAAAAAAAAAGAAAAAGCCTAGAAGACGAATTGTGTCCACGCAAAATGCACACACCGCCCGTTGCAGGCAATGGTTATGATCACATTGCATAGACTATCTCTCCACTGCTATCAATGTCAAGGTCAGGATCAGTCTCCAAGTCATCCTCCATGTCTTCATCAAATTCCAAGCTGCCAGTCAGATACTGGTTGAGACTCTGGCTCCCTGCAGCAGGAATGGTAGCCTCAGAAATTATCCGCATGATATCCTCGGTGCTTTGCATGGGTTGATCGGGCTCTTCAAACTGAGTGTTCTTTGAGTTTTCATCCATGAGATCTGCTGGAAGGTTCTTCAAAAACCACTCATGGTTCCTAATCTCTGGAATAGTTATCCTCTGTTGCCAAGTGGATTTGTGGGAATGTAAATTAGAAAGTCAATACTCGGCAAAAACCTTAATCAGAATCCGGAAAGCACAGACAGAACAGAAAGCACCAAGATTTGGAAAAAACACGCAAATATACCCAACATAATTTTTACATAGAACCCTATACTTTGGCGGTCACTTACAGATCAGACAAGCCACAAGCCAAGCAAAATCCAGGGGAGGTTAGCATTTAGAAAGATTTTGACCATTGCTAGGCACAGGTAACCTTAATTTCCAATTCTAAAACAATAATAAGTTCCATTTATTTTATCATAACTGGGTCTACAAATGGAAACATAGAGGAAATCGGATAAAAGGAAGGGGAAAGGTAAGGAATCTTGGATACTTTTGTGCAGCCAATGAGAATGGAAAGTGTCAATGTAAATGAAAAGCATCCACCCACAGCACTGTCTAGAATCCTTAAGTTACTAAGTAGGATGGTTTGACATTCATCTCAGTCTGTGAGGAAGTTGGCAAATAAGAGATGAAAAACACATTTAAACCATCACTTAAAATAACAAATTAACTCCTATAAATGCTTACAATCAGAGAACAGCACTAACTTTTTCTTTGGTGGGTGGGTATATTGAGGGGATCATTTCAGTCCATGGGCTATGCAATTGGAGGTAACCACTGCATCTCTCAAAATTCTTCCGGAAGGCAGGATTAGGTAATGTGTATGCATGCCAATTCCCTAAAATCTCACAACTTTGGACCTATTTACCTTCTCATAAAGAACCAAGAAAAAAGGAAAGAGCAGTAAAAATATTTTTTTAAAAGCTTTTATAAATACAACAAAAAACAATTTAATTCAAAATCAAATAACACAAAGAAGCGACCACGACATGCTGTTTGAAAATAAAGAAATGGGAATCATATCACAAAATGGAAGTTCTACTATAATAAATGCACACGCACTAAGTGCACCAACCTTTGCAGGGTCAGCTACAAATATCCTCGAGATCAAATGGCAGCACTCTGGAGATATATGAACATAGTCAGGAATTGAGTACTGGACATTCAGAATTCGCTGCAAAGACAGTGAATCATTTTAGTCAATCATTTCAATGGAGCTAACACACTCACCAATATGGTCCAATGGCTTACATGAATTGTCTTGCGGAAGTTTTTAGGCTCTTCAGGATCCTCAAAAGGGTATGCACCCACCAACATGACATATAAGGTCACCCCACAAGACCACACATCTGCAATCTATAGACATCCCAGCAGATTCTAAGTAATTATATTAATTATTATGTTGAATGCATGTGTAGAATAAAAATATTGATGTACTATCATATGACATCTACCAAGAAATTTTCAGGAAATCAACCACAACACAGCAGTAGCATTTGGTCACTTCACTACAGAAAGTATTTTGGTATATGTTATGAGAAAATATGCTGGACAGAAAATCATTACAGTTAGGAGGTTCTTTGTGAGCAGCCCTATTGTCTAATGTCCTACCCCAATAGACGACGTTTGAACCTTCTCTCTTGTCCATCCAATATGCATGTGGCACATTATATTATCCAATCACTTTGACCATCCCATCGGCACCAATCACCATCTTCTAGGGATGGTAGAAAAGCAAAATGAATTCTTTCTTTTTCTTTTTTTCCTTTTTTTAATTTAGTGTGTGTATGCACCCACATGGGGGAGGGGGATGTGTAAGTGATTGTGTAAGTGGTTGAAATAACTCCGATATTTGACCTTATTCATAGTGAAGACTGAGACACAAACAGGCTAACCTTATAATATCATTGTAGAATGATGCTCAAATGTAGCGTTCAAGAAACTAACTTATAAGCCATAAGCTAAGAACAGTTACAATGCAAAGTGGAAAACCTATGATAATAGATTTATAAAGCTTCATAAATGATCAGTGTTTGGGTAAGAGTAGTTTTAGGATGGGTGACCTCTTGGGAAGTTTTTGTGCTGCACCCCTAATTTAAAACAATAAAAAGAAAAAGGAAAAAGAAAATCCATGAGGAACTAGAGGTGCCCCATAGATGATACAATAATAGTTGGACATAATCAAATTCCTCCATTGGGTAGTAACATTACCTTGCCATCATATTCTTTCTTCAGTAACACTTCTGGAGCAATATATGCAGGAGTGCCAACAGTTGATTTTGGTTGTGAATGCAGCACTGAGGACTGAGAAAAGAAAAGGGCAAGTCTAAATACGTAAATACTGAGAACCAATGATGGACAAATGAATACAAAGATACCACAAATAAACACATTTCTATGCACTGGACCATATTGTTGAAAAAGAGGCAAATATATTTTATTAATAGCACCCTAACAGGAAAATACAAAACGAAATTTTATTGATACATGTATAAACAATAAGATTTAAAAACAAAAGCGTATAAACAATCAAATTACCCTCCCATGATGTACTTTTGAAGTATTTCGAGTTTCAATGCAAATATCAAATTCTTAAATAACATAAAGGCACCATAGTTGCACAATATAAAAGGCAAAAAAAAAAATAGTACCTTGGAGTACCCAAAATCACAAATCTTTAAACGAGGAGCCGGACTTCCATCCAATAGTGTGTTCTCCAATTTCAAGTCACGATGGCATACTTCCTTCACAAAAGATACAGAGAAAGATATCCGTCTTAGAAATATTCTTGTATTTTCTAGGACATTATAAAAGCTAATTCACGTACCATTGCATGACAGTAGCTAACTCCTGATATAAGTTGCTGGAAGAAGAAGCGCGCCTGCAACAAGAAAAGAGTACAGCAAATGATGAGCACAGGGGAACCATAAAAAATTAAATGAACATGGTGGATAACAAACCTCGTCCTCACTGAATCGCCCAGCATTGCATATCCGTTCAAAGAGCTCTCCACCAGAGGCATATTCCATCACAATGGCTAGATGAGTTGGTGTTAATATGACCTATAGTCACATCTTCATGTTAATGAATTTCAGAATAGACCGAGGGGAGAAAATATGATTAAATAACGAGATTAGACAGACCTCTTTGAATCTAACAATGTTGGGATGTCTCAAGGACCTGTGGTTTATAATTTCCCTCTGTACATTCTCATCTATCTGCACTTAAAAAAAATTTTAAAAAAAAACATTATCATCTATCTGTTAACACGATAGAAAAGTTTGGTCAAAGCCAGACAGAAATCCAAAAAAGGTCCAACGCTCCAAGTACGTCAAGATCTTGATCATGACCGTTTATATGATATGTCCTTCTGTGTGCACCATAAATAAGATTAGCTTTACAAGTCTTTCACTCCTCTAATAGAAAGTCAAGCTCAAATTTGGTGATTAAAACTTCCAAATAGATTTAGAAGAACATAATTTCTTTTTCTTTTTTGTTATTAAATGAAATTAGGAAAATGATTTGTAAAGTCAAAGCCCCACACACTTCCTTCGAAAAATTGGACAAATCTAAAACCCATGTGGAATAAGTCACTTTTAATAGTGGCCCACTATATCAAAGAGGGTGCACAGAGCTCCCCAGGACTATATCATCTCTCACAAAATTATTAAAACGGGGTTTCACTCTTGTGGAAATGATTGTCTGTTAATTTATCTCACTAAACTACTAAATAAAGAATATGCGGAAATCCTTAAATTTGCGAACAGAAAACTCAAACTGAGCTCGAATTAAAGAAAGAATGAACGAAAGAAGAAACTATAAGTATCTTAGACACTAACCTTCTCACCCCTCTCAATGTACTTCACGGCGACCAGCTCCTCGGTCTGCTTGTCCCTCATCAGCCTAGCCACCCCGAAATTTCCCGAGCCGATATCTTTCACCAGTTCGTACCGATCACTATCGTGCATGATCGGCATGTCCATGCCCGTACCCACAGTGATCGCCGACCGATCCATCTCTCTCTTTATCTCTCTAACTCTATCTTTCTCTCTAAAAAAAAGCCGAGCACTAACGCACAAGCTCAGTGTCCTTCTCTCACATTATAATATTGTTGTGGGAATGTTATAAGAAACTCAATACACCAAATGGTTGAGTTGAGAGGTAGCCACAAGCAAAACCCTAATCAAGATCAAGCTGGAAGAGGGGCGGTGGAGGCGGGGACGTGGCTGAACGTGGGCCACTAGATTGAAGAGATCAAGCAGGTAGTTGAAGAAAGAGACTGGATAATAGGTTAGAGCCCGTGAAGCTTCACCCACCACAGCACACCCACACAGCTGGTTGAGGGGACGCCCAGATTTTTAGAATAGCAGATAGATAGATAGGGAGATGGTGACAGAGCTCGTGAATCCCTTTCTCTCTGAGAGGGAGAGGGAGTCTCTGCGCTGTATTTTTCAATTCCACCAACAAGTTGGAAGGAGAAGGGAGGACAGCGTGCGCTGACGACACACAGATATTTTCCTTTTTTAATTCCGATCTCTTCATTTTTATGTTGTCTCGAAGTCAGTGCAGAGTCTCACAGCTTAATGACGGAAATAGCCCTCAACTTTTGGTGAAATATAGGAGGTTGGTCTCCTGATGTTCAATGCCCGCCCGTGTCTTGCAACGACAGCATACGTCAAATGCAGACACGTGTACTTTCACCCTTTTTTGATCGACGCGTCTGGATTTTTATATTTTTTATGAAGTAATTTAAAAACAAATAAAAAATCTCTGACATTCGACTGGGATTTCCGTTTGTAAGAGAAGTTTTTCTCGTTTAATAAGTTTTGTTTGAATTTATTTTTTAATATTATTATTATTTTAAAATTTTAAAAATATATATTAAAATTTTAAAAAAATGTATTAAAATTTAAAATATATATATAAATTTATGTTTTATATAAAAAATTATAAAAATAAAATAAAAATAAATTAAAATGAGTTCACCCACTTTTAAATTTAAACAGAACCTAAATTTCACCCCAATCCAGTTACCAAACTTTGTTGGTAGAATAGTTTTGAAAAGAAACGTTACCAACTTCTAAATTTTGGTAAATACATTATGTTTCCGAGTCTCTGACGTTGTAGTTCAGGTGAATTCTGAGCAACGTTTTTCGGTTTTATTTGAATAAAATATTGCTTTTCTAATATTATAAAAATTAAAAAAATATATTTATTATATTTTGAATGAAAATTTTTAAAAAAAATTAAAAAAATTATAATGATAAAATGAGATGAATTAAAGTAAATTTAAATTCCAAATGAGATTAGCCCCCGTTTGTTTAGAGAGACAAAATCAAAAATTCTAAACTTTTTTTAAACTCATTATTATATTTTTTCAAATTCTCATACAATATATAATAAAAAATTTAAATTTTTTAAATTTTAAAATAAAATTAATATTAAAAAAATATGTTACAATAATATTTTATTCTTTTTTTAACTGTTATCTCATCTTATCTCATCTTATCTCTAAAAATAAATGAAATTAGTGTGATGTCTGTGTCAAAATTTCAAATATGGACAATAGATTATGAACTTTCCAAATTTTATGCATTTTAGGCTCTAAGGCTCTTCCCAACAAAAGGTTTTGTGCAATTCTTTTAGTAGTATGTGCATGAGACTAGAGTTAAGATAGGATCTAGAATTTTGTGTATGAATATCTCAAAATTTGAATCCCTCCCCATCTCAAACTAGATCCAAACCATTATCTAGCCTGACCAGCACCTATCAATCTCGCAAGTTAGAATTCACCCGTTTCAGATTTATGCAATTTTTGCAATTGATCATATATGGTTCACCAAGAACAGACCAGTCCACAATGGCACAAAAACCACTCCAGCAGAGCTAACCTGAATTGTACATACCCAATTCCTGGAACACCAAAGTGCTTGGACACAAAAAACCAATCCTCCCAAAAAAATTTACCAAGATATACAGCTTCATCCTATTGTCATGCAAAGTGATGTTGCAATCCATCATGGAGGATGATTCACTGCTGCCATATGCTACACTTAAACATGAGATATTTTCTTTGCACACACAAGCCAAACAACCAACATCGATCCGACAGTAAGAGAAGCAATGGCAATCCTCAATGGCAATCCTCAATGGCCTCAAGGAAGATGTCATCAGAAATTTACAAATGATTTCAATTGAAAGTGATTCTTAGCAAGTAATTGAATCCATCTCCTCTACCAACACACAAACAAATTGGGAAATGGGGGACATGATCTCAGATACAAAACACTTGTTAACCAGATTTGCAACTTGAAATGCAAGAAAAGTTTACCATTCTCAAAATCGATATGCAAATTAATTTGCACAATAAATCACTTCAAACTTATATTTTGGATGCTTGCCTCCCACAACTCTCTCTCCCAACCTACTTACCTTTTTATAGTGAGAAAGACCCATCCCGTCTGTAATTATATCTCCTTACTACTCTCTTGAACTTTGCATTTGAGCTTTGGTCTTCATATATTTCTCTAACATGCCAAGAAAAAAAAACGAAAGATAGGATGGTTGGTCATTCTAGTCCTACAAAATGACAATTAGTGCATATTCTAAGCTTTTCTAAACAAAAGACTTCTTTGAAAACTACTAAATGTTTTTTTTTTTTTTGTCTTTTTCACTCTAACGAACTTTCCATTTGCATCAAATATAATTTTCAAAACCTTGTATAAGTTCACCATTTTGCCCTTACCAAATGTGACAAGGTCATATTTCATTTGCCGAGAGTGAGTGAGTAAAGTTTTGTCAGCTGGCTCTAAATATTCATAACAAAAACATTATTTGCAATATCCCAAATTCAATATTAGAAGGCAGGAAATAAAATCTTGTATTATTTGACATGGAGAACTTATTATCTTTTATAATAATTTTAAGAGGGTTAAATAAGGAATAATTATCTTGAAACAGGAGTGTATATGTCATTATATTATTTCACCTTTATTTAAAGATCAGTTAGTTAATATACAGCTTCTATTCAAAAATCGTTCATGCAAATCTATCTAATTATTTTTTAAAAAATTTAAAAATTATAATCATATATTTCTTAAAATATTATTTTTTTCTCTTTTATCTTCATATATCAACAAGTAATTTTCTACTCAAAATTGCAAATAATATGTCTTTTATTTAAAAATTAATTATTTTTATTTTGTAATTTTATTTAGAAGAATCAAACTTGAATTTATTAGACTAATTTATATACAGTTAGGAGACATACATGCCTCTTTAATTTATTGATACAATTAAGTCAAATCTTAATTATATATCTGTATATGATATAATACAGATAATATCTGGCAACGTTGGTAGCAGAAATTGAAAAGTCATATCATCGTGAGTCGAATGGAACACAATAAAAAATGAGAAAAGCTCCTCTTACAAACGAGAATGTCGACTGAGATTTCCGAATGTAAGAGATTTTTTTTAATTTTTTTTATATAATGATTAAAAATAAATTTTTTATTAATATTATGATTTATTTTTTATTTTTTAAAAATAATTAAAAGTAATAAAAAAATATTAAAAAAAATTAACATGCGGGATTCGATTCGAGAGCTACCATTTGTAAGATTAGCATTACTCATCTATCGTTAAAAATCAACGTTTTGAATATCGTACTCGTGAACGTATCGATCAAGGTATTGAAACGAAATATTTCAATGTTGATATCGTTTCGTGTACTATTTCAAGATAATCTACATAAAAACAAATTATATATATAAATATATAAATTATATTTCAAAATAATAGTCAATATGTGGATAATTATATATATAATTATATATGTAATTAGTCTAGTATAACTTTAGATAAAAAATAAAAAAAAAAATGAAAAAAAAAATTAATGGCCAAATTCGATAAGATTGATACTGGCCGATACGTAATCAGTACAAAGTCGATACCGGTTAAAATATTGACCAAAATGGCCAATATAGCTCGATATAGCCGATATTTTAGATGGGATGATACAATTCTATAATGTGTATCAAAAAATCGATTGATATGGACTGTACTGATCGGTACAATATGATTTCAAAAACAATGTTAGAACTAAAAATTTTGTGATTGAGCTGTCTATTCCAAGAAAGCAGCTGCTACTGCTGTCCAGTTTTTACTATGGCGGGAAGTGATTGCCTCGGGTATAGGGCACCGACCCATTTTATCCTCCAAAACCTTCCCATTTTATCCTCGGGATCGTTATACTTAATCAAATATTAAAATAAATAATATAAAAATATTTTTTTCTTTACTTTTAAATAATAATTCATCATTTTAATGAATTATTATTTAAAAACTAAATAAAAATACTTTATTTTATTTTTCTTATTATTTTATTTTTAATTTTTGATCAAATATCACAAAAAAAAATTTAATATGTAAAAATTTATATATATATTTTTTTATTAATTTTTAATAATAAATTTTGATAAAATTAATGTAAATGTTTTAAAGAGTTTTAGCTTTGACCTTGGGAACTCAATGACGATCAATTGAATAGTTTTGAGAATATTTAAAGATGTTTTTTTTTTATAATTAATACATAAATTAAATAATTATTACGGTAGCAATAGTTATACTTAAATGGATGTGATGCTTGCAAAGTCACAAACAAATTACTCTTTGTTATTTCTTTAGTGATTATATTTAAAAATATGGGAGCTGCTGCTCCCACCGTTAGGAGGTTTCCGTTAGTATATTTTGTTTTTTTTCTTTTACACATTTTTTTTAACATTTTTAAAAAAATAAAAATATTTACAATATTATTAAAAATATTTACTTAATCACAAAGTTAAAAAAAAAAAAAACAGCGGGAGCTCCCACGGTGTATCTATCATTTTTAAAAAATGTTTAGAACACAAACTATTTATATAACATAATTTAAAAAATAATTATAAAATTTAAACCTTACCATTGGTCCATTACCATGTTTTTGTTTGCACTTTAAAAATCAATAAGATTTCAAATCAACCTGGGCCTAATAGATACCCACAGGCCCCAGCGGTCAGTGCCCAAAGTGGGGCGCCCAGGCCCCAAACCGTTTCGAAGAGATAAACCTACAAAGCCTTTCCAAGCCGAACCTCCAAGCAGATCAGAGAGCAAAGAGATGCTTCTAAGCAGAGGTCAAGACCTCCCGCCATCCTCCACTCTTGCCCTCGCCTCTCCGCGTACGTTCGTACCTAGCCTCTGCTCCTCAAAACCTTACCCCAAAAGCGTAATCCGCTCAATCCCCATGCGCTCCTCCCTCTCCCTTCTCCGCTCCCTCTCTTTCCCACTCTTCCACCACCGCCCACACCACCGATTCCTTTGCTCTATATTCACCCCACCTTTCTATTTATCCCCAAAACCCTTGAAGTTTCGTACTCTCTGCGCCGTTTCTAATAGAACTTCCGTCGAACAGTTTGCGTGCGAGGCGCCACTGTCCGAAACGGAGGAGATATCGGATTTCAGTGACAATAATGACAGTGAGGCGGCTTTTGATTTCAATAAAAATGTTGGGTATCCGGATTTGAAGCACGCCGGGGTGCCGGCTCTGGACGTGAAGGAGCTGGAGGAGCTGCCGGAACAGTGGAGGCGGTCGAAGCTGGCATGGCTATGTAAGGAACTCCCCGCGCATAAGGGCGGAACGGTTGTTCGGGTACTCAATGCACAGCGGAAGTGGATGAGGCAAGAGGATGCCACTTATGTCGCAGTGCATTGTATGCGGATTCGCGAGAATGAGGCCGGGTTTAAGGTGAATTTCACAACTTTCCGTCCCCGTATCGAGGATTCATATTCCGTGCATTTTGGGTTCAATTCATTGCTGATTAGTGTCAATACTTCATTGTGGTAATTGGTGGATTTCTGTTTTATAGTAACCTATTTAAAAAATATTCAGGGTGTGATTGTGGCTCATTGTCGATTTGATGAATTTATGTTCAGGGGTCTTGACTGCTGGATGCTAAGATGTCTGATTCTTGTTTACTTAAAATCGCCCTTCCTTTTGTTGCATAGGAATTATTTTCATGTTCATGACAGTGAAATTTACCCGCATAGCATCAAAGAGAAAGAAGATGACCTATTTGTTGTCTCACGTTGTGGTAACACAAATAGTTTAGGAAGTAATTGAAATGTTGTTATACTGCTATTATGTACAAGTTTTCTCCTCACTTTTGTATTTTCCTCCTTTTCCATCCCTTTCGTTTATCACTCTCTATATTTCCTTTTTATAATCCAAACTCAATAACAAATGAAATCACTCAGGTTAGGCATGATGAACCAGTCCAATTAGAGCTGTGGCAAACGTTTTTTTAATACTCAAAAAAAAAAAAAAAAAGATTTCTGAAACAGTCCACCATCTAAATTGCACCAGTCCCAGAAATTTGTGGTATCTTCCTGAGTCTTCCCCTCCCTTGCCATTCTTATAGCTAATGTCTCATAATAATATTGGTGGTTTTATTATTTATTCATACAACTTGGATTTGGCTTGGATTGCTTGAGCCGTCTTATAACTTTTTTCTTCCCTAGGTGTACAAATGGATGATGCAACAACATTGGTATCGATTTGATTTTGCTCTTGCTACCAAGCTAGCTGATTACATAGGTAAGGAGCGGAAGTTCTCAAAATGTCGAGAGATATTTGATGATATAATCAATCAGGGACGTGTGCCTAGTGAATCTACATTCCATATACTGATTGTTGCCTATCTTAGTTCATCGATTGAAGGTTGCTTGGAGGAAGCATGTAGCATTTACAATCGTATGATTCAGCTTGGAGGTTACCAGCCTCGACTTAGCTTGCATAATTCCCTCTTCAAAGCTCTTGTAAGCAAACCGGGAGCCTCCTCAAAGAATTATCTCAAACAAGCTGAGTTTATATTTCACAATTTGGTGACAAGTGGACTGGAGATACACAAGGATATCTATGGTGGCCTTATTTGGTTACATAGCTATCAGGACACCGTTGATAGAGAGAGAATAACGTCATTACTGAAGGAAATGCAAAATGCGGGGATTGAAGAGGGCAAAGAAGTGCTTTTGTCCATGTTGCGTGTTTGCTCAAAGGAGGGAGATGTGGGGGAAGCAGAACGAACTTGGCTCAAACTCCTCAGTATGGATTTTGACATCCCACATCTGGCTTATGTGTATAAAATGGAAGTCTATGCCAAGGTTGGAGAACCCAAAAAATCGCTGAAGATATTCAGAGAGATGCAGGAACAATTGGGTTCATCCAGTGTTGCAGCATATCATGAAATCATAGAGGTTTTATGTAAGGCTCAAGAAGTAGAACTGGCGGAGTCCCTTATGGTGGAATTCATAAAGAGTAATTTGAAGCCCCTTACACCATCTTATATTGATGTGATGAATATGTACTTCAACTTGAGCCTACATGATAAATTAGAGCAAGTCTTCTCCCAGTGCCTTGAGAAATGTCAACCCAATCACACCGTTTACAGTATATACCTGGATTCTTTGGTGAAAGTTGGCAATCTTGACAAGGCTGAGGAGATATTTAATGTAATGCGGAGTAACCCAGCAATTGGTGTTAACTCTCGATCCTGCAACACTATTTTAGGTGGATATCTGTCTTCAGGACAGTATGTAAAGGCAGAGAAGATATATGATCTGATGTGCCAGAAGAGATACGATATCGATTCCCCGTCAATGGAGAAGCTTGATTATGTCCTGAGTTTGAGTAGAAAACAGGTTAAGAAACCAGTAAGTCTGAAGCTAAGCAAAGAACAGCGAGAGATTTTGGTGGGTTTGCTCTTAGGTGGGTTGCAGATTGAATCAGATGAGGAGAGGAAGAGCCACAGGCTTTGGTTTGAATTCAATGAAAATTCCAGCTCTCATTCTGTTTTGAAGAGACATATGCATGAGCAATATTATGAGTGGTTGCATCCATCATGTAAGCCAAGCGAAGATGCCAATCAATTACCACGTAGATTTTGTACAGTCTCCCATTCTTATTTTGGTTTCTATGCGGACCAGTTTCGGCCAAAAGGCAGGCCGGTGATCCCAAAGTTAATTCATAGGTGGCTGTCGCCATGTGCTCTTGCATACTGGTATATGTATGGGGGCTATAGAACTTCTTCAGGGGATATTTTATTGAAGCTGAAAGGAAATCCTGAGGGTATTGACAAGGTTGTAAAAGCATTCAAGGCAAAGTCCTTGGAGTGCAGGGTGAAGAGGAAGGGAAGAGTGTTTTGGATAGGTTTTCTGGGAAGCAATTCCTCGTGGTTCTGGAAACTAATTGAACCTTATGTCTTAGTTGAAATGAAAGATTTTCTGAAAGCAGGTGTTGCAACCACGGAAAACATTTCGGGAGGAACTGAGGACATCAATTATGATGATGTGTCAGAAACTGATGAAATGGTCTCTAGTTGTAGTGATGATGATTCATGACTTTTTTGGGCCGTCGCTTTGTATGGACTGCAAATGATGCAAGAATGAGCATCGGAAATACTACTACATGAAGTTTGGAGGCCTCCCCAAACAATTCAGGATATCATATACTGGGGATTTTGTATAGATGTAGATATTCAAATTCATGGAGATCAAGTAACTTATTTTTATATAATTAAGCTAGTGAAAAGAGCTTTTCCATATTCCTTCATCTTCATGCTCTGATGTTGGAATGCATCACGGCTCGTTGGCACAGCCGAATGCGGCGGCCAGATTACCATAGGAGGGAACCATTCTAGATGGCACGAAAGTGAGATATATATATATATATATATATATATATATATTTATCAAAAAAGGTCTGGGATGATGCTTGAGAGTTTGGGCCTTAACCCTATTCTGGGCTACATGATTCTCAGCCCATCGATCCCATTCTGGGCTACATGATAGTCGGCTACAGTTGACCTCTGGATCTGTTCAATGGGCTTATAATATTAAAAAAAAAAAATTTCAAATCTGTTTATTCACACTGCACATGTGAAAGCCTAATACAAAATATTCAACGTGGCAATATTTGATGCAAATAATGAAGTGGGATTATGATAAAGATGCAATTGCTAAAGACACATCTGACATGCGGAGAAGTATATGAGATGATAAGCTAAAGGGACTTTCTGAATCTGAAGTGGACTCCTTCATTGGCTTCACCTTCTCAAAGCTTCTAACCGCCCATTTCATCAAGACATGCAGAATATTGAGTTCTTTCTAATGTGAGCTCAAAAGGTAGATATTTTTGCTCAAAAAGTTATTATATTTATGCAAACCTGGTTATGAATTTGTATTGTCTTCATTTCAAAAGTGCAGATGGGGGGGGGGACACTAATGACTAGGTAATCTTACTGCTGAAGTGCTAAGTTTCCTCGTAAAATACACACACTTTATTGTGGAAATCTTGTTGCTGGGTGTGTTGGGGAGAGAGAATCTTTTGAAGAATTTTAGGGGACCATTAGAAAGTGGAAAGATAAGACGTTGCCACTCATGGAAAGCAATTCAAAAAATGACCTGTCATCTTTTTAGGGACAACAGGGTCAAGGAAACCTTCATGTCCCGTTTGATCCTTCACAAAGAGAATCTGTTTCTCTGATATGTTGCAGGCGTGCCTGCCTGCACACAACACTACTACTACTACTACAACTACTCCTCCTCCTCCTCCTCAAAATACCTTACAAAACTCACTACGGTATACCAAGATTGGATTAGATTCCTAGCTCTTTATCTGATATTAAAGTAGCATTTTGGTATTATTAACTCATGTTTGTGTTGTGGTAAGGAATGTTGGGCATAGGTGTAAGAGATTGATGCTTGAGCTTGAAGAGTCCAGTCCCATAACGCAAGGTTAGCTGTTCTTAGTTCATTAGAGTAGTTTAAACCAGTAGATGTCACGAACGACGAAAATTGCAATTTCACGAATCTTAGATAAGAGTCCTTTAACTCTTTTTTCCCAAGAATGGATACGTCACCAAACTGAGTGGACAACCCAAAAAGAAAAAAAGAAAAATCAACATCAAGCATGTGATCAGAACCAAAAGCAAAATGGATTTTAAGAGCTAAAAAGCCAATAGCAACGCTGCAATTCAAGAGGTGTGTTGAAGATTGTAAAATAAGGAATGATTGCAATTTGCCAATTTGCATTGGCGCTAGAGATTAGAACGGTGAAATTTCCACAAAACAGAAAAATGGCACAGCACAACCTTTTTTTTTTTTCTTTTGTTCTTGCTTGGTGCAGGCAGGGTTTGGAAATATTGTAGAAAATGAAAAGGGAAGTGGTGGAAAACAATCCAAAAGAACAGGTGGGAGGAGCTGAGGGGGAGACGTGGTCAGATATTGGGAAGAGAGTGAGAGAGAGAGAAATGTCAAAGAGAGAATCTTATGCGGGGTGGGATCCACCAATATTCGAATGGTTGAGACTTGAGAGCACTTGCCGTTTGGATGCGGCGAACCGATTCCCCTGACATTTACTTTATAGCACGTCATGCCACGCGTACCCCACGCTGCATCCCACGTTTTTTTTTTTTTTTTTGTTATTTTTTTTCACCATTCCCCCACCAACGGCTTTTTCTCCTTTTGTGGGCTTCTCAGCTTTTTGTATATGCAGGAAATTGCTTTATTTATTTTTACTAATTATATACCTTTAAAAAAAAAAAAAAAGAGGAGTATTGTTTAACTTTCTAAGTCAAATATGATATGAGAGATTTAGGATGGTTGATTTTTCAAACTTAATTTTATTATTTATAATTTATTTTAAGTAATTTTAATTTTATTATTTACAATTCATCTCTAAATTTAAATAGACTCTTAGAAGAAAAATGTATTGTTTAACATTATGAGTTCACACAATAAATTAATAAAAATTCTGCAATATTCATTTAATTGTATAAGTTGCTGTTATTACAAAAAACAAAAAAACAAAAACTGTGATCAATTATTTGCAATAAACAGACTATTAATAATTTATTTTACCTGTAAATGGTACAATAAAAGCTTCCTCAATGTAAACAGGTATCCAGTTATGTCTGGAAGACGCCATGAATGTACAATAAAAGCTTCCTGAAAGTGACTTTTGAAGGATTCAAGATTTTTTGAAAAAATAATTGAAAATATCTTACTGACTAGTTAGATGGTATAAATATATTATTTATTTTATATCAGTTCAAATATGGATTATATTAGTCAGTATTTTGGTCGTATCTTTTTTTTTTTAATTCAGATTAGACTATTATATATATATATATATATTTATCTATATAATTTATTTATATATTAATTATTATTTATATATATAATTTATATATTTATATATATATTTTTTTTATATAAATTATTTTAAAATAATATATAAAATAATATTAATATCAAAATATTTTCTCTTAATATCTTGATCGATAGTCCAAAAGAATCAAAACATTGAACTCCATAGACAGGGACAGATGCTGTTTAATGGGTGTTTAGTAAATCGTTAATCGAACTGAAAATAATAATATGACAACCTCTACTCTACTCATGATACGGATAATTTAAATAATTTAATGATGGGATGTTGCGTTCAATGCATCGGGCACATTTTTCAAAGCAAAGTGTTTTTGTTTTCATTGTTTTGGCCCATGCAGCTGTTGAATTGTGGCCATAAAGGTGTATGTTTCATCGCTCTCTCACTCTCTCTCTAATTGGTGAAAGGAAAAATGAATAGTTTTGTGGCCCAAAGCCAAGCTAACCCCTATGAAGGAAGGAAATACTTATCATTATACTGTAGTTCATGATGCGCATGAATCAAGAAAAGGGCAGACATGCAGGCTACTCATGATTAAACAACAGCACATATTTCCTATATAGGCAAATGCAATCGAAATTCTGAGAACTCAAACTTATATTCACGGCACCAATCTAATGGAGCCAGACTCATACTCATGAATCATGATACGAATTACCCTCAACACAATTCTCTCTCTCTCTCTCTCTCTCTCTCTCTCTCTCTCTATTCGAGAGTTGAAACTTTTGGATGGGTAAAACTAAAGATGATGAAAAGCATAGGGAGAATGATGATGTAGCCCTGCAGGTTTTGGGAGAGAAAAAAGGGGCCAATAAAGTGGAATTCTTGCTAGCTAGGAACGATCGAGCAGGAGCAATAATAATGCCACTCAACAACTCCCTCCTAAAGTAAACAGAGACACCATTCAACCCTCAGAAAATTTCCCTAAGTAAATAATTAAAAAAAAAAAAAAAAAACCTGTTAAAACTGATCTTTTTATCTCCATTTTATTACAAAAAGATTCCAGCTTAATTGGCAAACAGCCCCTCCTAAAAAAAAGAGATGATATGGACAAGGGATACCCTCATGAGGAGGCCGTCACCACCACACACAAAGGCCATGCATGAACATGAGCTTTGTCATCACGTGAAAGATGCTTTCATGGGGGCGATCGATAAGGATACTGCTTGTCCTTTTCGAAAGTCTTTAAAATAAGGTATCTTGATTAATTTGTTCCTTGGATTCAATCTATTGTTTTTGTAACTTTCTTGAAAACGAAAGGGAATCGGCTTGTTCATTGAATCTTGTGGGGATTTAATTATAAGCACTACTAATATACCTCCCAACGTAGGAAAAAAAACCAAAAAACAAACCAAAAAGATAGTTTTTAATCGTTGGGTAACCACGTTTGCTAACTTTGTGGTTGCTTCCGTGGTGTTTTATGACCTAAGCTCTATGGATACATGTAAAGGTTGTACATCGTATTAGATCATCATGTAAAAGTACTCAAAGTTTTACAAAAAGAAATACATGACTAATAGAGAGTACGAAATAACATTTAATTTGTTCAAAAGTGGAAGACGGAATTAATATGGAGCCGGCCAAGAAGAAGAGATTTTGAGGAGGACATCATGGACGTGTGAACTCACCATTCCAATATCTTGCATGTTCTGACCTGCAAAAGCTGACATAACCACTAAATTACCATTTGTTGACCTACTATATTTTCTCTAGATTTATGTCGGCTACATCGAGTAGTCGTCTTTCTTTTTAAACTCGTGATTTAGTACGACTTGCTTGTTATAATTTATAGTATATTTTGCCATCTTCAATTACACATAGGTCTGGTTTAAATTTGTAATTCAGCACAATTCATTTTTATTTTATTATTATATTTTTATAATTTTATATATAAAATATAAATTCTTATATATATTTTTTTAATTTCAATATAACTTTTTCAAATTTCAATATACTTTTTTCAAATTCTAAAATAATAATAATATTAAAAAATAAATTAAACTCATCTCAACTCATCTTATCTCCAAATTTAAACTAAACATATTCTAAATGCTAAATATTATTAGTCATGTGCATTTATATGATCGATCGACATATAAAATTATTTCCAATATTCTAAATCAAAAAATATAATTGGAGATAACAAAATCTTATGATAAAATGAACCAATTATTATTATTATTCTACTTTTAATATATAACCGTGCAAAACCATCAAACATCTGAGTTGGAGGAGTAGACTTGGGATTACTTCAATATATGTTTGTCATGCTGTTATGAGATTGCGTATCGGTGTTAAAAATGTTTAAAAGTGTTTGTAAATAATAATAAAAAATAGTAATAAAAAAATAAAAATAAAAATAAAAAATATTTTAGAATGTTTGAAAAATTTTTATTTTCAAACCTGTCCGATGGTGTGTACATATACTATATACTATTTGTAAGTAGAGGCGGAAGACTAGCTATATTGTCTTAAGAATTCTCGAATCATCTCAACAAGTTGGATCCCATTAATGTATATTGACATGACCTAAGGGATTTGTTTATTTATTTATTTATTTTTCTAACGAATTGTTTGAATTATTTTTCTTGGATTCTTGAGAAAATTAGAAGTATGGATATATATGAGAAGCTGGCTAGCTTGGGCCACCAAAACGTAGTGGTTGGACTCGGCTTTCACTCGGTCAAGCCAACCTGTTTTTCTTCCTCTTTCTGTACAGTAAATTCCACACTTCCCCTATTGTTCATCTTTCTTTTTTCTTTTTTCTTTTTTCTTTTTTCTTTTTTCTTTTTTCTTGATTTACTAACCCATACAACAGTAAAGAGAAAGAGAAAGAGAAAGAGAGAGAGAGAAAAAGGGAGGGGGAATATTTTTCATAGATTTGACCCAACTTTTTAAAATTGTTTGAAAGATCCTACTGAACGGACCTGACCTGACCTGACCTGCCTCCAATTCTATGCCATCATTACTTTTATTAGAAACAGGCAGGATTACGAGAATCTTATTCTCTTTTGACCCTTGTAAAACACGAATATTAACCCCTTACCACGCCAAAAACGACACGTATTTCCTTCCACTCACCCTCTACTTTTCAAAACTCGTTAATATCAAGGGGCATAATTGGGATCAAACAACGTACAGATTCTTCAAGTACAAGCATCCGACAAGACCAGTGGAGATGCGGGAAACCGGAGTGGATCTAAACCATACGCCACACGTTCTTGCTATAATATTATATTGTATTTTTCGCTTTTACATATTTTTAAATATATATTTTTTTTCTCTGAAGGACATAATTTTAAATATATGTTGTATCTTTTAGACCAAAAGGCAGATTCTTCATTCCATGGAAGAGAGGTGGAATCTAACGGCTGTAAAAGCTTGTCCTTTTTCGCATTTTTCTTTGTAATATTATATATAACTAATATTATAAATTCATAAGCATATTTGTATATTTTAATTAATTGCTTTTATATTTTATATTTAAATATTTATTTTTTTTTTATCTCAACATGAATATATATATAAATGTCTAATATTACTTATCCTTAAATTCTTATTTTCTTTTGAGTTTTTTTTTTAATTTTTATAAATTTAGAGAGAGAGAGAGAGCGCATTATGTCATCTTCTCCTTCTGTCCTCTTTTATAATGCAACCATGGTTGAAATCTCAGGCAATCTCGATATTGGGGCCCGCAGCCCCCACAAGATTCCTTATCCCTAAGCTTACCCCAGCTGTTGAAGTTGGCCGGTCCGCACGCAATTAAGGTTGGTGTCTAACACGGTCCAATCACATGTCACACATTGTCTTCCAAATAAGATACTATTATTTTATTAAAAAAATAACATATAGTTTACCTTTAAAGGTAGCCAAAGTCCTTAATTATCCAACCACTCCGGATCGACCTTATCACTTTCTTCCACATTAGATTCTGATCTTTCATTTTGCTTGTGTTTTTGTACCTTCCATGTGAACTTATATCTCGTGACAAACAATGCAACCCGTCTATTTCTCTCCCATATTTTGTCCCAGTCTGTGACCTAATAACTTTTAAATACAATTATTGTTCTAACAAATGTAGAGATGCCATCCCCTCCTGGACGGTCGAGTTAATAAAAAATAAGAGAAATAACTTAAGTTGAGTATTTTTTTTTTTTTTTAAGTTGAGAGAAAAAATTGAATAAAAAATATTATAAAGTTTAAATATTTTTAAAAAATTATTTTATAATATTATTTTTGTTTAGAGATCTTAAAAATTGAATTATTTTTATTATTATTTGAAATTTTGATAAAGTTGTAATAATTTATTTTAAAATTTTATATTTAAATTATATTATAAATAAAATAAATTAAAATAAGATAAGATGAAATTAAAAATTTTAAAATGAGATTATATCCAATCCAACTCTTAAGTCCGGTTTGGATTGGGAGAATACTAAAAATTGGCGTGTATTTAGGAGGAATTGAATTTACGAATTCACCAATTATGAGTTGGGTGCATTAACCATTCAGCCATGGATGCTCAGTAGTAATCCTCGTACATGATGAATAATCAAATTTTAATTGAAATAAAATCTTTAAGACAAATCAATGCAATTTAGAAGAACTCAAATTGCAAACAAATATTTGGTTCCTTTTACAAACTTTATGTTGATAAATTCACAATTCTAAAAATTTATTTCAAACAATTGAACATTTTCAAACTATTTCTTTTTAAGAACCAAAAAGATTTGTGCCAAAATAACAGATGCCAAGAAGAACAAAAGGCCTTGGACACGTAATGGATCTTGAAGTACGATTTCCATCCCCTATCTATAACCACTCAAGACAACATCTTATCATTTAAGATGAATTTAATTTATTTTTTAATATTATAATTATTTTAAAATTTAAAAAAATTAAATTGAGATTTAAAAATTGTATATTGAAATTTTAAAAAACTGTATTAAAATTTATATTTTATAAAAGAATTTAAAAAAATTTAATAATAAAATTTAAGATGAATTAAAATAAATTAATTTCGACAACAAATCCAAACAGGCCCTTAATTATTTTTCCTAATCCCACCAAATACGCCAAGTCTTGACCCCTAAGGTCAGAAAGTGACGATTCCAAAAGCACTGCACCCACAACAATATAGATTATAGAAGAAGAATCTCAACAACTGTCAATAAAATGAGTGGATATATTAAAATAGCAAAAAAATAAAGAGAGAAATAAAGTATCTGAAGATAAGGAAAGCAGGTTAAAACATACAATAACACGTGTTGGAATCTGATGAACATATATATATATATATATATGGGCTGGCCTCAATATTCCGCTTTGGCGTTCTTCTTGTTCCCGTAAGGAAATGATTATTGACCTATGATGATGGACATTGAAACAGTGGTACATAATTTATACCCACCCTTATTTATGGTTTCCCTTATTTGACTGTACAAATTTCTCCTTTTTACATTTGTTTTTATTTTGATTTTTGATTTTTGACTTTTAATATTAAATTTCTTAGTGCAAAATGGAATTGACCAATCCAAGGTTCTTTCAATTGACTATTCAAGTTTTTTGACACTGATAAAAATAAAAAATAAAAAATCAGTAGGTTGAGTATTTCAAAAGTTCCTTTAGTGCTTTTGGATTAATGGGTTGGACTTCCGAGTTCCATCCTCTTTTCTCTCTCTTTTTTAAAACATTTTTATTAGGTTATTTAAAATTATTCTTTAAAAAATATAAATTTATATAGTTATCAAAAAAATATAATCATATTTAATCAAAAATAGAATAAAAATATTTTTTTATGAATAGTAAAGCAAAAATTTTATTTAATATTAGCCAAATTTGACAAAATTTTTAGCTTTACTATTTATTTTTGAAGATAAAAAATATTTTTATTTATATTTTCATAAATTTTTTTAAAAATTTTTATTAAATATGATAATTTTTTTTTGATATAAATATAAAATTATACTTTTTAAAATTTAATTTTAAACCATCCAATAAGAAGGCTTGCTTTACAAGAGTTTAATACTTCTTATAATGATGGTAACGTCATTCTCTTTAACGGTGTCTTCAGATAAATAAATAAATAAATAAAAAGTTGGTTGGAAAGCAGACTTTCAAAACTTTCAAAAATGGCTTTTTGGTGAGGAATTTGTATATATTATTTTGGTCAAAGCACATAAAGCAATTTTGAGACTCGGAATAAATTGGTTGGAGCTGAATCCTTGCTTTATTTTGGTTTTAATTACATACGATTTCAGATACATGTTATCATATGCTAAACTACACTGTGGTGCATTAGCATAGGATCTCATGAAACTTCAGAACTTAGGTACATGATTTTAGGTGCAGTCTGAATAGTAAGATGTAATGTGATGGTTTTAGAATAAAATAAAATATTATAAAAATATTATTTTTTAATATTGAGATTTAAAAAATTAAATTTTTCATTATATTATGTGCGAGAATTTAAAAAAATAATAATAAGATAAAATAAAATTTAGGATATTGTTATTATTATTATTATAAAATCAAGTCAATCGCAACAGATTTAAAACGTAAATAATTATTTATGTTTTTTGAGATGTCAATCTTTCTGTCAATAATGTGTTTAGTCTGTCAATAAATAAACAATTTAGATAAGAATCTGTTGTTAATTCAGGCAGGATCTTCTTCGATCTTAAATTAATTAAGTTATAATTATCCTAAATTGCAATTTGAACAAAAAAAAGGAGTTATTATATTTTACTTAATATACTGCTCATTTATCACCCAGTATTTGTAACTCACCACTGTTTCCAAAACACCCTTGTGACCAAGAAATCGCCCTAGGAATAAGGCCCACCCCTTCTCGTTAAGAGAATAAAAAACGACCTTAAAACAGGGTAGTTTAGAGATTTCAACAAAAGCAGATTCCGATCGTCGCCGAATTGAACCGGACCGGCCGCCGAGTTGGCCCCGAGTTTTAGAACCGTAGATAAAATACGCGACGACACGATTATGACACGATATATGAGCTCTATACATAAACACCGTCGAAACTCGGGGATGCTCTCGCTTCCTTAACCAAATAGAATCTCCGCGTAAAAATTCCCATTTTCAGTTGTTTCTCCTTTCCCATTACCCACCTCGCCCCTCTCTCTCTCTCTCTCTCTCAACACAACCTCTCTCAGTCCGAAATAAATTTTCACACCTATATATCTATCATATACACAGATCCTTAGGGTCTTTCTCTGTATTTTTTTTCTGTCACTCCGTTTCGTAGAATTTATAGATAGAATCAAAGGTGATAGGAAGAAAGATCGCAAATGGGTTCGGTTCCGCCTGAGCTGAGCTTAGATTTTAGGCCGACGTTTGTACCCAAATCAATCAGTGATTTCCTCGGGGAGGTTTCCAGGTTTGGCGACGTCTCGGAAAAGGCATCGAAGCTCGAAGATTTCGTGAAAAGATTGGAGGAGGAATTGAGGAAGATCGACGCGTTTAAACGCGAGCTTCCTCTCTGCATGACTTTATTGAACGATGGTTGGTTTTCGATTTTGTTTCCTTTATGATGCCATTTCTTTTGGAAATAAATTTGGTTTTTGGGATGGGTTTGGATTTAAGAGGTTTCGGATATCAGGCTTCTTTTTATTTATTAATTTGGAACTCAATGATACAATATCGTAGATGGGTTCTTGGGTTTTGATACAATATCCTCTGCTGGGAACGGGTTTTTCTATTCCCGACATGGTATTTAGATTTTGAACATGCAGATCCATAAAGTTATGTTCTTTTGACATTTTCTCTTTTATCTGTTCTTGTGCCTTTTTGTAGCGATTCGAGCTCTGAAGGAGGAGTCAAGACAATGCACTGCGCCAAATGAGGCTCAGCCACTGTTGGAGGAGTTCATCCCACTGAAGAAAGATTGTGATCGAAGTGAAGAAACCAAAAAAGAAAAAGACTACAGGGATAAGAAGAATTGGATGAGCTCATTTCAACTCTGGAACACTGATGATCATCCCTCTACTGATTGCACGAAACATAATCCCAAATCAGAAACGAAGGTATAAAGAAAAAAGATCACTACTTTATGTCTTCGTAGACCAAGAAAATCCATGGGAATTGATGTTTTATGTCGTTATGGCAGGGGAGCGAGGAAGCAAGTGAATTAGGAAGTGAGGACCCATTCCAATCTTGTAAAAACAGGGTTGAAGGGGTGGGATTTATGCCATTCAAAGCATATTCAGGTTATCCCGTTGCGAGCAAGGAAGAAAGGGAGGAATTTCCAGCTCATGGGCTTTCGCTTCTCACTCCGGGGATTAAGAATCCGAGGGAAGAATCCAATTCTAACGGTTCGAGAAATGGCTGTAGCAGGTCAGTTTCCTCCTCTGCTCCTACTGCAAATATACGGAGCGTGACACAGCACCCGCAGCAGCAGACTGCTAGGAAGCAGAGGAGGTGCTGGTCACCGGAGTTGCACAGGCGGTTTGTGAATGCTTTGCAGCAACTTGGAGGTTCACAAGGTTAGAAACTGAAATCAAAATGAAAATGTTTGAGACCAAAATGTCACAATTAGTACCTTCATTGTTCTTTTGTTTTTTGATGGAATGTGTCTAGACTCACATACATACTTCAATTGAAAATCAATTTTGGTTCGATTTCTATTGTTAATTACATTTTTGTGCGAATCATTGGAAAAATAGGACCTACGATGTTGGGTTTTTTCCCCCTTCATGCTACTTTTATCTTGAAAATGGAGATTTGGATGTGAAGAGGGAGGCATGGTCTTGTACTTCTCATCCACATGATAAATATTAAAGATATAAATGTAATGTTAGGAAATTGATTTAGAGGGAAAAGGTGGAGAATAGGGAAATAGTCTTTATTGCATAACATCCACGATTCTGCTGAAAGCCTGGCACTATAATTAATTAATTGCATTATTCTCACTTTTGATGTAAAAGGGTCTAATTTGAACTTTCTGCAAATTTTACAGCGGCCACGCCAAAGCAAATTAGAGAACTGATGCAGGTGGATGGACTCACCAATGATGAAGTTAAGAGTCATTTACAAGTAGGTTACATTACATATCTTTTTCCTCTTTCCCAAGAAAGAATGATGCTTCGATTGGAACTTGAATTTAATGATCAAAATTGATTGAAGGTGTTTCTTTCTCATGTTTGCAGAAATACAGACTACATACTCGAAGGGTTCCAGCTAATAATGCATCAGCTGCTCCTACAAATCAATCTGTTGTTTTAGGAGGATTGTGGATGCCCCAAGATCAGTATGGTGAATCTTCTAAGGCTAGCAGTTCCCAGTCTGGATCTCCTCAAGGTCCACTCCAGTTAACGGGAAACACTGGAGGGACGTCAACCACAGGAGGTGACATCATGGAAGATGATGAAGATGCAAAATCTGAGGGCTATAGCTGGAAAAGTCACATTCAGAAACCTGGAAAAGTCAATGTATAGAGCTCATCTCACCATGAATTTTGCGGATAGGAAGTATATACATGGAGGAGATAATTACTATACAAGAAATATTATACTACATATAAATGAGAAGGATCATGAATGAGGCTGTTAAATTTTGCAGGATTAGCTTTCCTTCTTTCTCTGAATTTGAGTTGTTTTTTTCTTTTTGCTGGATTGCATGGAAGAAACAAGGCCATTTCTCCCACATGATAAAAGTCTCTTACTAAGTTAGAACAATATGTTTCTTCAGTACGCACTTTTCTTTCATTCCCGTTATTTTAAAAAAAAAAAAATCTGCAAATGCCTTTTAATGAATAACAATAGGACAACTCAGTCGTTTCCTTTGATGGGTATTTATCCATTTAGGTGGAAGGGGAGCTAGCTTATCATGCTTTAGTTTCTGAATTAATTAGCTGTAAAAGCGCTCAATCTGTGGACAGCCTTGAGTGTTTGGTAAAAACCACTTCAATCTGTTGTTGTACTCTAGCCATTGAACTAAAGTTCCTTGGCACTTGAATTCATGAAATTTGCTGATCTTTGTGAATTATTGTGTCTCCAAACGTTACTATCGTGTTAAAGGAATGAGTCTTTAGGTCGTACAAGAAAACACAGGACAAGATCCGGACTTATCTTTGTGAGAATATTAGAGGAATTATTACTTTATGTGTTGTGCTTATCCTCAATCGTCTGGAATGGGGCTTTCTAATATTTAATGGAAAGTGGACACTGGACAGGTTAGAAGTTGACATTATTCTCCTATTTAACTCACCCTGAGATCATCACGTCGCTTAAAGGGCTGTTTGGGAATCAGATTCCATTTGTAATGTTGGGAATATCGATTTTACTCAACCCATAGATGGTTTTGTTTCGTAATCTTGATTGTATTAAATTAAAAACAAGGGGAAAAGAGCCGGTGGAAAGTTCCAACAAACACTATTACAGCCACACGGTACAAAGAGATTTAAGGTTTTTTTTTAATAGTGAAATAAAACAAGATAAATTTAAATAAAAGTTGAATAAAATATTATTATAAATATTATTTTTTAAAATTACTATTATTATATGTGATTTGAAAAAGTTAAATTGTTTAATATATTTTGTACGAAAATTTATAAAAATTGTGATGAGATGAGATGAAATAAAACTATTTATGTGTTTGAACAAGGCTTTTTTTTTTTCTTTTTTTTAAAAGAAGAAGAAGAAGAAAAAGGAAAAACAGTAGAGAGATAGTTATGTTATATATAGTTTGGACCCAAATATGCAATGTTCAGCCAAAGAAAATGTAAATGAAGAGCATCTTCGTTGTAACCAATTTGAGAAAGAAAATTACAGATTTTTATATCAAATTATTATTACGTATGACATTATATGGTTGTGAACCAGCTGACCCAATAATCATGAGGTCTCCAAACAGGCAGTCCAATTAAATTGCTCAAAATCCCAGAATTCATCGACTCACCTAACCCACAGTCATATCCCACTGAAGAAAACATGGTGAGAGTTATTATTTTTATGTGTGTTCACGACAAAACAGTCACTCTCACAAGCAAAATAATAGAGAGAATCTTGTAGACAAGATATAATGAAAGGGAGCCCACATTGATAGCCGCACTTTATATTATGGTCATAAATTGTTTTTTTTTTTTTTTAAGTCTTTTCTATTTTGATAAACTGATCAGATTTCAAATCTGAAAAGTATTCTGTTTTTTTTTTTTTAATTTTAAATTGGTAGATAAGATTAGAAAGTTGGGAGAATGGAATAAAATTATTTATTTAATAGCTAAGCACATTGGAAGGTCACATGGATATCTGATCTGATAGCAAATTAAATGCAGTTGGACCCACAAAGAAAACCATTCCTGTTTAAGATTCCTTGAAAGATCAGGCAAGAGATAAGGATCCCTTTTAATTGGTAATGGTATGCCATAATTTGGAAATATTTAAATGGAAAACACCAACAAAAAGGACATTTAACAAATCTCTACCACAGGGACAGATGTCCAAAATAATTTGGTGAATACGCCAACCAGGCAGCCACCAACATTTTCTTTTTCATATATTTTTCTCCCCATTTTTATTACCTGAGAACTCAGAAGATAAAATAAGTCATAGATCCATCAGAAGAATACTTATAAATTAAAAATTATAATGCAAGAGTTTGAAAATTGACCATGAGTTGATCCCAATTGTTGGATTTCCTATACCAGATTTGCCGTCTCGAGCACCATTTAAATAGGGGTGTTAAAAAAAAAAAAACCAATGAATTGATAAATCGAGTCGGACTGAACTAGTAGGTTTGGTTCGCTATCAAGTTTGATTCGGTCTAATATCGATTTTGCTTTTCTTAAATCCGGCTAAACTCGATCTAGTTTTAATTTAAAAAACAAAAAAAAAATGGGACCAGACCGATTCATATATATATATATATATATTTTAACTCTTTATAATGTATATAATTATATATATATATAATATATAATTATATATAAAATAGTTTTGCATTACATGATAAATTACTAATTAATTTAATTTTAAAATCTAAAATCTTATATTACTATAATTTATTAAATTAAGAGAGTTATACTAATATTATACCGTGCGTATCAATAATTATACTAAGACTATATCTTTAAATATATATATATATTATAATACACTATTATTATATATAATAATATATTACTATAGTCTATAAGACTATTATAAAATATATTATAATACAATAATGTTAGCATTATTACTATTTACTACTCATTTACACTTTTTTTTATATTTATTATTTTTTTAAGTTTTAATTTTACTGAATGATTAAAAAAGTGATTATTAGTAAAGTTGTATATTTTTTTATTTTTTTCTAAATGATTAAAGATGTTTAAAAAATACTTAAAAGAAAATGATAAAAATATAAAAAATATTCAAATATACTAATAAGTAGTAAAAGGTAGTAACTCTATCACTGCCCTAATACAATAATTTTAGCATTACTATCATTATAATATACTACACTATATTATCACTATGGTATTATAATATATAAAAATTGAAAAATTGGACTAAAATTGATAAAATTGAAAGAACTAATTTAGGGGGATAATTAATACGAAATTGATTTTTGAAAATATAAAATCGGTACATACTTATTTGATCTCAGATTTTGTCCAAAATCAGTCTAAATCGGACCGATTACACCCTTATATTTGAAATCAATCTAATTTATCTTGAATCACACAACCTTTCGTCCCAATATCAAGACAGAAGTTTAGTGCTTTGAGTTTTAAGATATGGTTTGTTTCCTCAAGTTGGATGACACTTTCGACCCATGAAGGACGAATTTAAACCCGATTAAGACAACGTAAACCTTGTTTCGTTGAAGATAAATGCTATTTCATCCGAATTCGAGTGAAATGCATATCTCCCGAATGTTTTTTTTTTTTACAAAATGATTAAAAAATATTTTTTAATAATGATGTGATTTTTTTTTAAAAAGAAATATTTAAAATCATCAAAAAAATAATTAAATTTAAATCAAAGAAAAAAAATTTGCCCATTCGGGACAAATTCGGATTACATCCCCACCACTCTTCGTTGAATCCAACAAATCCAAAAATGACATGAGAGACGGATTCTTGGGCCATCGGAGTCCAGCAAGCAGATACTTCAAGTCTCCGCAAGCTTGGACCGGCAAAAACATTTTGGGCCTAAACACTGTATATGCAATAGTTGGGCCAATCTCAAGTGGCCCACAAGCTACCCTTCGCAATCCCATTTTCACTTCAATAGATATCACAGACGGGCTCGTATTATAATCCAGAAAGCTCCTAAAACTTGAAGATTATTAATTTGCCCTATTATGTCAAGGACTCGTTTGAAGGACCGGATTTTCCGTAGAATGGTTTTTCGGAAATGGTGGAGAGGCAAGAGAGAGGTAGACAAAGAGTACCGTGTTGGCAAAATTCCATCCTTAAAAAACCAGTCAAACCCACGAGCAACGGTCATGTCTCAGAAAACCAGTCCTCCCGTTGAAACGTAGATGCCCGTATTTTGGGCGCGAAACGTGGAGTCGATAGAACAAATACGGATAGTTACTAAACTTCAGGTGAGAGAGACACACAAACACAGAGGGATAAAATAATAATAAATAAAAAACTGTGATTCAAAGACAAATCTCAGCAGGTAGGAGAACAAGATAAGAAAAAAATGGCACAAGCACAACGGCCTGAGGAGAAAATCCAAGACAGTAGCCAAGAAAAGTACATGAAAGAAACAAACGACACTGCAGCTTTCAAATTCAATGCCCACGCACCTGAATTTGTCCCAAGATCACACACTGATCAGATGCCCGTTTCGGGTTATTTCTATCCATGCTTTAACTTTCTGGGTGGGACTGGTACTGGGTCTGAGTGGTTCATTGTTGGTGATCAAGAGCCTGCATATTTGATTTCCAATGCCAATGTTGCACCACCCGATCGATCCAAGAACATTCTCACAGATGATCTTAAGCAGAAGATCATCAAACAGGTGATCGCTCCACTTCACGGTTCTGGTTGGAATAATGACATTAAAATTGGTCATTTTAGAGCAGATTTTTTTAAATTTGAATGTGGTTTAATTCTATGCATATGACAGGTGGAATATCAGCTGAGCAATATGAGTCTGCTTGCAAATGAATCTTTGGTGAAACACGTAAATAAAGATCCCGAAGGTTATGGTAAGGATAAAGGAAGAGAACTCTTAATTTGCAGTCAATACTTTAATACAGAATTAATTAATTAATTAATTTTTTTTTTAAAAAGAGAGTCATTAATAATCTTGCCTTTTGTTTTTGTAACAGTTCCGATATCTGTTATTGCTTCAGCAAAAAAGATCAAGGCCCTTGTTAGCAATAATCCAAACCCAGTACTTGCCCAAGCACTGCGGTCCTCTTCAAGGCTTGTATGTCTTTTGGCCAACTTTAGCAATATTTTCTCTCTTTTTCTTCAAGCTATTATTTATAAAAAAAAATACTATTGAAAGGTGGTGAGTGATGACGGCAAGAAGGTTAGACGGAAAGATCCTTTCACTGAGAAAGAGAAAGAGGAGTTGCAGGTAATTAACAACTGTACATGAAACTTCCTCATCTATCAAACTTCAAAGTGGTTAGAAAGCTTTTCTTGTAATGTCTGTTTTATCTTGCAGGCTCGTATTGTTGTTGCAGAGAACTTGCCCGAAGATCATTCTCATCAAAACCTCGAGAAAATACTTGGTGTCGTTGGAAGGTCCGGCATTTTTAATTACTTATAATAATAAGCGTCCTGCTATAAAGAGATTACAAAAAAAATAATTTCATAAATTAATGTTGTTTTATATAATTTGTTAAATCTATTTTATAATAAAAATAATTTTATAATCTGACAAATTACGTAAAATTACGTCAGTTTATAAGATTAGTTTTGTGTAATATATTTATTTCTAAAGTATTTACTTTCTCTAATAATAATCTAATATCTTGATGTTTTAGTTCTTTTTACTTGAGAGAACAAGGTGTTTGTTTTGCTGATCTAGTTCCTGTCACTGAGCAGCGTAAAATCAATTCGAATATGCCATCCCCAGGAACCCAATTCATCTCGCCCCAAAGCCGATTTTTTAGTTAGCAACAAGGTAGAGATTGAATGAATTTGACCATTTTGTTATCAAAACCAGGAGAGTTTTTCTTACATTATATCTCCCAATTAATCTTTTTCAGCTCCATGCACTTGTGGAATATGAGTCTACAGAGATAGCTGAAAAAGCGGTAAAAACCATGCAGAAACTTGATATGCAAACTTCGTTGGCAACAACATTAATTAATTAATTAATAGCTCGCCAACTTCACCAGGTTGAGAAATTGAATGATGAAAGGAACTGGAGATCAAAAGGGCTCCGAGTAAGATTGCTGCTTAGACGCTCGGTATGTCGTGTTGACAAAATTAAACCTAGTTTTAATTTCCTCGAAGCTAATTCTGGCTTGTTTTTTTTATGAGTGTATTCTTATAATTATATTGCTATGGTTTCCAGCCAAAATCTGTTATAAAGAACAGAAAGACAGAGTTTGATTGCATCTTAGACGAGGACGAGGCACCTGAATCCCCAGGAGATTCCTGTCAGCCAAACAACATAGAATCTGTCTTAGAGAACAACGTAAGTTTATGTTACCATGATATGCAGCAAATGCATCTAACATAGTGAAGTTTGACTAAAAAGAATGTCACAATGAATTGGTTATATAGGCTGAGGAAAATGCAGTGGGATCAAAGAAAGCAGGATGGGGTCGAGGACGTGGAAAATCCAGAGGACGTGGACAAAGCTGCCATAGTGGTGGAGGACGTGGGGTGCATGCAGCAGCAGTCCCATCTCAACAATCGAACAGCGGCATTCAGGCTGAAACATCTGCCAAACAGGCCGCTTCCAAGGGACCAAGAATGCCGGACGGGACAAAGGGTTTCACCGTTGGACGAGGCAAGCCATTATTGATTACTCCAGCTCCAGCCGCTTCACCTTGATTAAGGGTGATTTATATGGGTGCTGCTCTGATTTTGTTTTTTTTGTTTTTTGCTCTGTTATGGTTGGTAATTTAAGGGGAATTGGTAAGCCTATATTATGTGGATTTTATTATTATTATTAATCGTGGCAACTTTATTAATTAGTCAAGAAAGTGTATAGCAATGTTTGCCATGTTCTAGCCCATGAAATGATTGTAGTTTTTTTTTTTTTTCACAATTTTTTGTAAGCTTGGCATTTTGGCAGAGCATGGTATCTTCGATTGGGATTCAGCTCTATCAGTTATTTGTAGATTTGTTCACATTAATAATACAATTGATGACGGGTACGATATTATATGAGCAATGTTATTTATCATTCTATTTTTTATCATTTTATTATTATTTTATAATGTGATATTAAATAATTAAAAAATATTTATTTTATAATATGATATTAGATGATAGATTAATAAATAAAATATAATAAATACCGATTAGCATTATTTACATTCTCTCTTTATTTTATTATTTAAATAATGCTAATCGGTAATTAAGTAAAAAATTATAAGAATATTCATCCGGGCTGATAATTTACCGATCTAAAAACACTAGATGCGATTTCTACCCTGGATTTTATCCGAGCCGAAAATCGGATCATACCATCCGGCCTTACCCGGGTCGAGTGCGGTTATGAAATTCGGGTATGGAGTTTTGGATTTTATTTAATAAATTAATTTTAGTATCACAATTATATATAACGTTTCAGGCCGAGAAATAAAACTACTTAAAAAAAGTAACACTAAATATAATCATGGGTTGTGCCAATATTGTCCACTCTTTTTCAAAAATGGTAAAATTTATGATTATTATTATTATTATTATTATTATGTAAATCCATATTTATTTATTTTTTAAATAAGAGTATGCAAGTGTATATTTTATTACTGCAAATATTATTTAAAAAAAAAAACATAATTAATAAACAGAGCACAATCTTGACTTCCCAATTAATAATACAATTGAGCACAAACTTGGCTCCCCCTTCCAAATGGATGTCACTGTTGGGACTTGGCACATAGTACTCTAGACAATGTATTTCTCCGACTGATCTATGATCAAATTGTCACGTGTCTTTTTTTTTTGATAAAATAGAAGAGGGTAGTTCCAGCACTTTATTAAAAATGTCACGTGTCTTTAAAACATGAAACAAACACATTATTATTATTTTTTTTGGAAAAAAAATTTATACACAACATATTTTATACATTATTGTAAAATATATTATTAGATTATATTGTGTGTATATCAATGCTCTATTTCTTTTAACTAACTAAACGGTATTAATCCATCGTTGACTTCTTTTCCTTTAACAACTAAAAATTGTGATCTCTGACAAAATTAATCCTATTGAAAAATATGTCTCTCTAGCATATTTTAAAAAAGAGATATTCTGGGGATTGGTCTGACCGATTCTCGTGTAAAATGCAGTCCGTCGCCTCCGGTGGGGGTGGGCGACACTACCCACCCCATCGGAACCGACTGCCTCTGGCGAGCTTACCCCTTCAACGGTGATTTCTGGCGATCTTCGATGTGCCTCACGGAGGCTTAAACCCGAAATGGGTCCCACTGGAGGCGGCGGGCTGCAGCCAAGCCGAATATCCCTTAAAATTCATCTCTATTTTATTTTTTTATTGTATTTTTTATTATGTTTTTATTTTTTTATTATGTTTTTTATTATGTTTTCTTTATTTTATTTTTTATTTTATTTTAATGTGTTTTTCATAAAAAAGGAGCCCAACACTAGTTGGGCAGCTTTAGACGCTGGGAACAGTCGGACCGGTCCCAGCGTCTCCTTTTAAAAAAAATTAAAAAATTGGATTAAAGTAGTAAGCATGTACATCCATTATTATTAAGATATATCTTAACTTCGAAGACGAACAGGCCTATTAGCTCAGTTGGTTAGAGCGTCGTGCTAATAACGCGAAGGTCGCAGGTTCGAGACCTGCATGGGCCAATTTCGTTCATTTTTACCATTTTCGGTTTTGCACTCAACAGATAGTCTCTCTCGTTCTTCCCTTGTTTTTGGATAACTACGCGCACGCTTTATGCATGACCAGAGAATTGAAGCAATCATTTGTTGGGGGTCTGAAGATTGAAGTAATCATGGCTTTGCAATTGGAGTGGATACAAAAATCGGATGCAACCTCTTCTAACTTATATCCACACGATGCCGTTCTGCTTTAGCAAACCCCTAATTCATTCCTCACTGGGATGCAGCGCATCGAATAACCTCCAATGTATGCAAATTACAATTAGATGCCATTGACAGGAAAAGGTAAGAATTTCTTTTGCTTTTAATAATCTTTTATCTCTGAGAATCCATTAATACCCAAAATAGATTTTTCAGCGAAGTCATGCACTTCATTGCTATTTTTTTGAATAAACTACATACAAAGTCCAATCGCTTTTGTGGTATGCAAAGTGGTGGTGACAATTTCTTTTGTTAGCCTTACTCATCAAGACACTCGTACTTCCACTGGCATGATTTGATAAATATTGGATTGACTTTACTGTTTTTTTATCTTGACTTGCTTTGAATTGATTGCACCTTTTCTTGTGATGATTCTAGTCACATTTGTGGATTTTAGCAGGTCTGTGAAATTTTTTATACAATATATTTGCTTACGTGTATGAGTTCTTGTGGATACTTCACTGTCCTCTCTTTATTTCGCAAAGAGAAATATTCTAACTATAAAGTGATTACATAAAAATAATGTCTTGATGTGATTTGTTATATTGTAAACTTATTTCTATTGTAAAGCAGATTTGACGAGTTACATAAAACCTCAGTTTGTGAGATTATTTTTGTGTAATCACTTTATAGCTATAGCACTCCGCATAAGAACTCTAACTGATATTGCCCGTCACGTTGGTTTGCACTAATTTAAGTATTTTAGAAAATATGGCTCGTGCTTCAAGATCAATCGAGGGACTCCAGTTTTTTTGGATATTCTTTCAATAAGTTCATGATCAAACAGAAATATCACAAAACACCACGTTGCTGATATTGATCTCTGCTTAGATGATTATTGGAACAGGCCATTTCATGGTAGTGAACAACTGTTCCACTGCAATGAAAGAGGCCGTAGAAGCAACTAGTCAGAGAGTAAGTGGGAAGAGATGTGTGCTTATGGACAGAAATTGGGTTTCAGTTGAATATGGATTCAAAGATCCACCCTTCTTTCCTTCTTAAGTAGGGACTTTTAGATTACACATCCAGCAAATATTTTTTGGATCGTGAGCTGCTAATACACTTAAATCAATAGCTGTTATGAAGACAAAATCTTTTATAGCATTTGATATCACATCTCCTAACCTTATTTAGAGCGGTTTGCAATGAGCAGTATTGTGAACACACCCTGATAGTATGAAATCCAACCCAGACAGTAGCAGCTTGCCAATTGACTAGATATTGTACGCATCATCGAGTGTATGTTGGAATCCAAACCATTGTTAGACCAATCTCTTTTTGCTGAAAGCCCAAGAAGCATCAATATTGATGCTGCTCACTCTCTTATCTTTCTCATATTATGCAAAGGATGTTTCAATCCCCTTCTCAAAAATGTGAATCAGTTGATTGATTAGGTCATGTTCGAGATATAGACAGCTTCAGTTAAAGATCCAGTAGTGTCAATCCACATCTCCCTGGATTATCACATGGGAAACAAGTACTAACCTTCAATGAAGCAATTCGGTTCAAATGCGCATGGTTTGACTTTTATAATCATTTAAAGCAAGGTAATATGTAATGGAGGTCCCCCAATTTAGATGCGGTAAGATTTCAATTGATTGTTCCTTCAATGAAGCAATTAATTGATTGTTCCTTGTCTCCCCTCATTTACTCGCGTCCCCCAACGTACAATTTCCACATTGGCCAACTAAATAACAATTTCTATGCTAGATCATGCCCCTTCTTGTTGAACATTGTTAGGTACAGAGTTTGGTCAGCTCTAAGAGATGACACCAGGATGGCGGCATCTCTCCTTCGGCTGCACTTCCACGATTGTATTGTAAACGTAATTATTCTTTTCTAAAACCTCTTATCTCTTGCTTTTTGACATCCTTGCATCTCCTGTTGTCCAAGCTATTGGAAAAACCCACAAATGCACAAAGACATGTTTCTTTGCAAAACCATTTTGTAAAGAGCTACTTATACAACAATTATATTGGTTACTAGTTTTCTCCTGTATCTGTGATGTCTTGTAAGGTTTCCAATAAGAAAAAAAAAAAAAACAGAAAATTAGGCAGATATTTAATTATCATAAGTTTCTTTCCCTTTACGTGAAACATTTAAGTACTTTGCTCAGTGTTTCAGGCATGGCATGACATGAATATAGGCAACTATAGTTTTGGAAATGTTTCAGGGACATTAAATATCACCCCGGTATCAGTGGTGAAGCCATAGAAGGCCAAATATATTGTTCTAAAAGAAGAGGCTACCCATCTTAAAAAATTATAGTATAACTTAATTATCATTTATAAAAATAAATCTAGCCAACTTTAAATCAGGGTTCGAATGCACAAAAAGAAACATATATATATATATCTACATGCTAACTGTCAGGCATATGACCGCCATTTTTCTTCCCATACGGGTTTTACTGAAATTAAGGATCTTGCCCTGCGCTCCCCCCTCCTCCTCCTCCTCTCCCCTCCTCCCACTCCTGTGTGACTGTGTCAAACATTCTTTCTTATGTTTAAATCACCTATGACTTTTATGGAGCAGCTAAGTTGCTTATATAAAAGTGTGATTGGTAGGAGTAGGGATGTGATGCCTCGGTACTTCTTGATGATACAGAAGATTTCACCGGTGAAAAGAACGCTCCTGCCAATCGAAATTCACTTAGAGGTTTTGAAGTCATCGATAACATAAAGGAAGATCTTGAAAGATTTTGCCCGTTAACTGTTTCTTGTGCAGATATATTGACTCTGGCGGCAAGAGATGCTGTTGTTCTGGTATTTGTTACTCTTTTATATGAAATCTCATAGAAATCTGCAATAAACTCCCTTTCCAACTTATTATTTTGGTTGATATATACTATCTTTTTTCTTGCAACTTTTTAATTAGGTTGGAGGGATTGATTGGCCCGTTCCATTAGGCCGACGTGACACAACAACAGCAAGTCAGTTAGAAGTTCTTGAGCAAATACCATCACCTATTGACTCTCTACAGAATAACATTGCCAAGTTCACATCAAAGGGTCTTGACTTGAAGGATGTTGTAGTCCTCTCAGGTTGTTGTTCTTGCCCTGATTCTCTCTAGTTATAACTAACAAATTTGTACTCTTAAGTTTTTTGTAGTATTACTTTTGTATAATCTTTTTGTAAGTAGAGTCTTTTTCTTAGTATAACCCTTTTGGACGTTGAAGGCTTTAGTTATAGTCCCATGATCTATTACAGGAGGACACACGTTAGGCTTTGCCAATTGCATCTTCATCAAGAGGAGAATCTTTAACTTCAAAGGCACTGGCAAGCCTGATCCTACACTTGACTCTTCATTCCTCGCAGACCTGCAGAGCATGTGCCCCGATGAAGACATCGAAAATAGCAACTTTGCTCCTTTGGACACAAGTCCTGACAGTTTTGACAATTCATATTATACAAACCTCATGAACAACGCAGGGCTTCTTGAATCGGACCAAGCATTAATGAGAAACCCACAAACTGCCGCATTGGTTAAAAGTTATAGCATAAACCCAAGTCGTTTTTCCAATGATTTTGCAGCATCAATGTATAAGCTCGGTAATGTCGGGGTACTCATAGGGGAAGATGGTGAAATTCGGAGGGAATGCAGGTTTGTGAATTAAAGATGGTGCCTGTAAGGCTGTAATCATGTGAAATGACTGCATGTATGGAAATAATTCTATAGTGTAGTCAAGGTAAGTAAAGGCTATCGCCTAATAAAATTGTTTAGTCAGCTTACATTCTCCAGAGTACTGCCGATATATATAGATTAAAATGGCTCAAGATTTTCTCCATCTGGTTGATGAACTAATTCAAGTGCAAATGGTTATTTGAGGATTTAATCCTGTAGAAATAGAAAGAAGCATGCTAACATGTGTGGAGTCATGCAAGAGGACGCGTGGAGACTTTTCGTCCAAAAGCGAAAGCATCTCACGTTATTCGTAAAGACCCATATGTGCTGATGATTCACGCTATCTTATTAATCTAGAGGATTCCACGGTAAAATCCACGGTAAAATCCTGAAGGATATTTGTGTCATTTTATATTTTGTATTCTCTTTATTTTAATTTCCATTTTGCAACAGAAAGATTCTGCACAGTTGTATCTATAAAGGGCCTCTGTGCCATACAATCAATAAGATGAGAATTCGGGAAATGTGCTTTATTGACATGGTACAGAGTTGTGGCTAGCAGTCTCCTTGATCCATGGCTATGCACTCAACTTCCGCTTCTCAATCCCATTCCTATGCAATTTCCTCTTTCTCTCATATCGTCTCCACAAAACTTACCTTAGAAAATTATCTCATATAGCAAGTCCAAATTGCAGCATATCTGAGAAGTCAAGACCTCTATGGTTATGTTGATGGCAGTATACATGCTCCCCCACAAACCCTCACATTTTCTTCTGTGTTTGAACCCGAAACTAATCCTAAATACCTTTCCTGGCGTAAAATAGTTCAACTCGTCCTAAGTATGTTATTTTCTTCCCTCTCAGATTCAATGCTTGGTCATGTTTTATCCTACACTACTTCTCATTCTTCCACTAAGAATATTTTTGATGCCTCGATTAATTACATTGATGGTGATAAAGATCAACGTGGTGGCCGTACCATGTTTCGTGGTGGAAGAAAAGGAAGGGGGCGTGGCTACTCATTTTCTGGTTCTAGAAGAGGAGGTGCCGATGGTTCTGGTTCCTCTGGGACATTTTCTCAAACATATGGTAACAATCGTCCTATGTGCCAGGTGTGCAACAAAGCTAGACATGTAGCCCTCCAATGCAAACACAGATTCAACCACTCTTATCAATTCAACCCTTCTACTTCATTCACCCCCTCATATACATACCCCATTGCCAATTATACTACCCCTGCTCCATCTTATCCAATCGATACCTCTTGATACCTAGACTCGACTGCCACTCATCATGTTACAAATGATTTGAGTAATTTGAATCTCTCCTCAAATCAGTAGCAAGGCAATGAGGCAATTCGTGTTGGAGATTCTCTGACCAAAGCCACCCTCCTCACCGGGCCAACCCATAATGGACTATACATCTTCTCGCCGTCTATCACCACTTCGTTGCCGTCTGTCCATGTTGCTGCTCGTGTCTCCCTTTCCCAGTGGCACCGTCGCCTAGGCCATCTGTCGATGGCTGCTTTTTCCAGAGTCCCACATTCCAATTGCTTGAACTTTGTTCCAAACGAAACTCCTTTTTTTTGTTCTGAATGTAGATTGGCCAAGGGCCATCAATTACCTTATCCTACTAGTTAGCCCATGTCTACACAACCTTTTACATTTAGTCAATGCAGATCTTTGGGGCCCGACCCTTGTAATGTCTCGGCATGAATATAAATACTACATTTCCTTTATTAACCACTTTACTCGATTTTCCTGGTTATTTCCTTTAAAGTTAAAATAAGACAGTTTCTATTTTCTCTCAATTTCTTCCTTATGTTGAAAGAATGTTTAATACCAAATTGCTCATTCTCCAAACGGATGGTGGAGGTGAATTTACACCTCTCACTAATTTATGTTGCAAATTTGGTATTACTTATCATTTTTCTTGTCCTCATGATCATTAACAAAATGAAATTGTTGAACGTAAATATCGTCACATCGTTGAGACTGGACTAGCTCTTCTTGCACATGCCTCTCTTCCTCATAAATTCTAGCCCAAAGCCTTCGAAATTGTAGTCTATTTGATTAATCAGCTTCCTTCTCTTACTCTTCAAAATAAATCTCATACTCTTTAGTTCACAATTGTGAGCCCGATTATAATTTTCTTAAAGTGTTTAGGTGTAAATATTGGCCCAACATAGGCCCTATGATAAAAACAAATTTATTTTAAGGTCCATTTCGTGTCTTTTTATTGGGTATTACCCAGTCCATAAAAGTTACAAGTGTTTAGACTTAAAGACCAGTAGACTCTATATTTTCAGAGATGTCATCTTCAATGAGTCCAAATTTCCGTTTCAAAAGCCCAAGCCCATTTTGGATTCTTCCTCTCCTACTCCTCCTACGATTTCAGTACTTCTTCTGTCTCCATCCATTATGGGCCTTGGTCCAAGCCCATCACCTCTCTCTCCCAACACTCATATACCTCCTCCACGACAACACTCATATACCTCCTCCACGACAACACTCTATGTCCTCACCATTGTCACAATCCTCTAGCTCACATACACTTCCTAGTCTAGCGATGCCTATTCCTTTACCAAACTTGCCCCAAAATTCTCCTTCGAGATTTCCCAATTCTCCATTGACATCAAACCCTAATCCTTCATCTCTTCAACCTCCAGATACTTCTCCCACTTCATCCTCTTCCCCAAATATTGTTCCCACTTTCGATTCGACATCTGATTCATCTTCTTCGACAATTCTTCAACCCCCCCACTGTCCTATTATCACTCGAAGTCATACAAATTCCTCTTGGCCTCGCACCTTCACTGATGGGATTGTTCCTTATCCACGATATCATTGCCTCCTTACCATGAGTATTGTGCTTGATGAGCCTTCAAGTTACTCGGTTGCTTCAAAATTTTCTGAGTGGCATGCAACTATGAGCCATGAACACGTTGCCTTTAATATCGTACATGGAGTTTGGTACCCCCTCAACCCTCATTTAATATTCTTGGTTGTTGATGGGTTTATCACACCAAATTTAATGCTGATGGGAGTTTTGAACGTAGAAAAGTCAGATTGGTAGCCAAGGGTTATTATCAACAATCTGGCTTAGACTATAATGATACTTTTAGTTCTATTGTTAAACCATCCATTATTCATTTAATTGTGTCTGTTATCGTTACTTGTGGCTAGCCTTTGCACCAATTGGATATTCAGAATGCATTTTTGCATGGGGAGTTAACTGATACGATCTACATGCAACAACTACAAGGGCATGTTAATCCAAAATTTTCTCATTATGTGTGCAAATTGCATAAAATCATTTATGGCTTAAAGCAAGCACCAACGGCTTGGTTTGCCCAACTTTTATTGGTTTTGTAACTATGGTTTTTCAACATCTCGGTCAAATCCGTCTCTGTTTATATTGCATACTGGTGACCTTCATATGTTTGTACTTGTATATGTTGATGGCATAGCTGTCACTGCTTCAAAACCAACTCTATTGATGCCTTTATTGCTAATCTGGGACAGGCCTTCCCAGTCAAAGACCAAGGATATTCTCATTTCTCAAAGAAAATACATTAAGGATTTACTCATGAGGAGTAATATGTTGCATGCTAAATCAATTACCTTTCCTATGGCCATCTTCACCAAGCTGTCACAGTTTGACTCTCCTTCATTAGATGATGTCACATTGTGTTGAAGAATAGTTGGAGGACTATAATACTTGTCCTTTACAAGGCCAGACATTTCTTTTGCTGTAAATAAAGTATGTCAGTTTATACACTGTCCAAAAATGCCCAACTGGATTGCTGTTAAGAGGATACTTAGATATATTAAATACTCTGTCAATCATGGTTTGCTTTTTAAGTATTCCTCCTTGTTGCCTCTTCAAGCATACTCTGATGTAAATTGGGCTGACTGTCCAGATGACCGTCGGTCTACCGGGGGCTTTTGTATATCTCTTGGGCATCATCTCATCTCCTGTAGTTCAAAAAAACAAGAGACTGTAGCCAAATCTAGCACAGAGGTTGAATGCAAAGCTCTATCTCAAACGGTTGCTGAACTAATTTGGCTTCAAACAATGCTTCGTGAACTTGATATCTTTCTTCAAAAACCTCCTATCTTGTGGTGTGATAATATAAGGATTAATTATTTTTCAACCAATTCAATTTTTCACTCAAGGATGAAACACATAGAAGTTGATTATCTTTTTGTGAGAGACAGAGTTTCGGCCAAGACCTTACAAAGTATTCTTTTGTAGCTTAAATGATTTAGCTGGCTGACATATTCACTAAGCTTTTGGTATACGATAAATTTTCTTTTTTCAAATCAAGTCTCAATATTTTTTGTGGGGGTGGGGGAGAGGGTGGGGGGCCTAATCTAGAGGATTCTACTGTAAAATCCTGAAGAATATTTGTGTCATTTTATATTTTGTATTATTTTTATTTTTATTCTCATTTTGTAACAAAAAGATTCTGTACAATTGTACATATAAAGGGCCTGTGCGCTATACCATCAATAAGATGAGAATTCAAGAAAATGTGCTTTGTTGACATATCTATCCCACTTTTTTAATTGCATTCTTAATACATTAAAATGAATACTTAATACGTTATACCCTCAACTGTATTTTTCAAACTGCAATTATAAATTAAAATTTGCACTGTCAGTGATATATGACTGTAAACTTTAATAAAAGTCAGAAGATGATATGATGGTCTCAACTCAAATACTGAGAAGTGATACGCATTGTTTTGATGCTATTTTTAGGCGCACGCAAGTCGTATATTTATAATACGGTCGAATGGTTCAAGATGATGGTTTGGACAATGATATGTTACTCAATGCTTATACATAAATTAAATATTAATAAATAAATCATGTAAACTATGAATAAAGATATAGACATGTAAATTTATGTGATTAGTATGAAAGCTTACTCCACCGATTATTTAATCGTAAAATTTATTATATTTTGTGATCATACACTTTTTCAAGGATTCGTTTGAATTTAAAAATGAGATGAGATGAGTTATAAATAGTAATAAAATAAATAGTTGAAATGAATTAAATAAGTTAATGAGTGATTGAGATGAGTTAAAAATATGAAATAAATTATGAATAATAAAAATAAAATTTAAAAACAAACCGACTCTTAATCTCACATAACTCTTAATACAGTGAATATAAAATACTTGTAAAAGGATGTTGAATTGCGTCAACAATATTTGAGTTAGGATTAGAATGTGGGAGAGAATTGTAGACATCAGTGGCGTACAATTATAGACTTCAGTGACGTACAATTATTGAGGTGGGAGAGAAAAAGATAGGATTAGAATACGTGGTCGAATCAGCTTAAAGTTTTTAACTTTTTGAGATTAATTAGAAAAATAACGTTAGACTTTTTGACCTTAAATAAAAAGGAAACCTATTCTGGACCGAAAGAGAACAACTTTAAAATTGAAAAATGATCTCCATGAAATACCGAAAGAAAGAACAAAACCAAGAATACTACACACATATATGGACATGGGGGTGGTCGGGCTAGGGTGTTTGAATCAATGTTTTGAATATCGTATCGATGTCGGTATTGGTCAAGTCACTGAAACGAAATATTTCGATATTGATATCGTTTCGTATACCGTTTCAGAATAATTTATACATAAATAAATTATATAAATAAATACAATTATAAATTATATTTTAAAATAATAGTTAATATATAAATAAATTATATAGATAAATATATATATGTAATTAATTTAGTCTAAATTAAAGTTAAAACATAGTAAAAAATTTAAAAAAAAAAAAAACTGTGAAGGCCGAAATCCGGTACGGCCGGTACCGGATATTTTTCGGCTGATTTCGGCCGTACCGGCCGATATGGCTAAAAAATCGGTCGAAACGAAAAATGGTATTTTTTGTACCAGCCGACCGGCCGGTACGGAAAATTCTGACCGTACCGACCAGTACGACACGATATTTAAAACACTGGTTTGAATTATTATAGCGCCGTAATAATTCAAGAAAAATGTTAGTTGTTCATATTTGAGATCTCAATTTGTGATTCTGGCTTACAAATTTTGTTTTATTTTTTTTTTCACTTTATAATTAAGTAAATGTTTTTAAATAATAATATAATTTTTTTCTATTTAAAATTAAAAAAAATCATTTAAAAGATATTTTCTGATGATTTTTCTTTAAAAAAAAAACTCATATTTGTGATGAGAATTACCGATTTGTATACACCGGGGTTTGGAGTGAAAACACAAGGGTCCAACCACATTATTAAAGTGAACACGTGCTATCATTCTGCTGCGTGCATGCCCTGTCATAGTGACACTGTAACGTACAATAGAAGCATTAACGCAATAAGAGAGAATTTTGTTTCCAAGAGGCATTTATTGAATTATCTAGTTTTTTTTTTTAAATATAAATTTATATATTTATTAAAAATTTTGATTATATTTGATCAAAAATAAAAAAATAAAATAAAATAAAATAAAAGTACTTTTATAACTAATAAAATTAAAACTTTAACCAACATTAACTAGATTTAACAAAAATTTTAACTTTATTATTTATTTTTGAAGATAAAAATTATTTTTATTTTCTTTCTTCATAATTTTTTTTTGGATCAAATATAATTAAATTTTTTTTTATATGTATATAAAATTTAATTTTTTAAAATTAAATTTTAAATAATCTAATAAAAATCCTCGAAAACATGAATTTTGTAAAAAAGATATACATAAGGTACTCCCTCCCTCTCGCTGTCTCCCGCTGTGGCCAAGCTTCCAAAGTACAACCTTGTCAAACCTGCTTTGCTCCCAATTGTATTGATTCACCAGAAAAAGGTAATTAACCAGGAGACCCTCCCACCATCTGAAAAAGGGTTTTCTTGGGCTTTGCTCCTCATCAAATAATTCCCCTCTCTCTTTGCTCTCTCTCTCTCTCTACATTTTGTCCATAAATCCTTCTCCCTCATCGGGTAAACCTTAGGCCTTGAGTTGTGAAATATATAATATATGAAAACTCTATACATTATATTACTACTTTCATTTTATTAAATAAGATTATCATATTTATTATTATTAAATAATCATTTATTATATATTTTTATTATTTAATAATAATAAGTATCACACATCCTATTTAGTGATATAAAAATAGAATGAGATTATGAGAATGTGATATATTTATTATTTAGTTCAAAAAATAATAGTAATAACAATAATAAATCACACTCAAAAATACTTACTTATATAAATAATAACATAAATAATAATATATTTCTATTTATGTAAGTAAGTGCCTTGAATATAACTTCTCCGAAAAAAACCGAATCAAGCCTGGCCATGAGATCTTTCTCAAGTCTCTGACCGCCGGACACAAACTCTCTCCTTTTTCTCTTTATAGGAACTTCCCCTACGGCTTTCTCTCATACTCTCACTCTTGGAATTCATTATTTCCAAACAAACACACTTTAGTTTTCTTTTTACGCATTGATGTACCTTGTTTAGCTGTGTTTTGTTACTTGTGATTTCTGAAAACAAAAGGTTCCTCAAGAAACCCTAAAGCCACCCCAAGTCCCTTAAAAGTTAAACTTAAACCTCTTCAAAACCCAGAAAGAGTTGCAGTCGGCTTCATGTCTACTCCGATAGGCCAACTGACACCACCCCTGGCGGTGACCCAGGAAGCCTACACCGCCCACTCGGGCCACGGGTCGGTGGGTCCCGTCATCGCCGTTCTTGCAGTGGTCACTATTCTTGGAGTCATAGCCGGCATGATTGGCCGGATTTGTTCTGGTCGGCCGATCATGGGGCATGGACAGTACGATTTCGAGAGCTGGCTGGAGAGGAAATGCTCATCGTGCCTCGACGGCAGAATCGACCCTCCGCCGCCACGGCAGCAGGAGGCAATGGCCTCCGAAGAGCCCACATCGGAGGCGGAACCGGTGGAGATCCCTCAAGAGATAAAGCAAGAAGAGGAGGCTCATCGACATACACATGGACATGGAAATGGCGAATCTTGACAGGATGCTTGTGGTTATTCTCTCTCTCTCAATGTGAAATGGGTTCTTGTTTTTATCCTTATTTTAGATTCTGAGCTTAGTTTCGTGGTCATATTTTTATTTATTTTTATGGGGCATGCAACGTCATAGGATGTGTATATACATCATTATCAGCTTGGGAAATTATGAGATTGGTATTTTGTTCATAAATATTATCGAAAATTTGAGAGGAAGAAAGAAACAAGTTTTCCTTTTCCCTCACGTATGTCTTACTTTCACAGTTCGATTCTTGTGATGATGACCATTGATATAGACATTACGGAGACAGCAACAAAACAAAACGAATATAAAGTTTATTATTGTCCGTGATTATCAGTTGATCACTGTGTTGCAATTTACTGCCATTGATGTCTGGTTTCAATTATACAGTTCTGAGCTGCTAATCGTTTTCTTTCTTAGGATTCTCTTCGATTCATGTCTATTGAAATGAAATCAAAAATTAAAAATATTTTTTAAATATATTATTATTTTTTTTAATTTTTATATAAAATATAAAAAAATAACTTTTTAAATTTTCAAATATATTTTTTATAATTTAAAACAAAAATAATATTAAAACAATATTTTATAATAATATTTTATTTTATTTAACTTTTATCTCATCTCATCTATTTTTAAAAATAAACAATACTTAAATTATAACAAATTCCTTCCGGCTCGAGAGTCAAACAAGGTTTCAACTTTCAAGTCAAAGGTGAAACTGTGTGGGTCTTAGGGAGGTCTATCGCCCAACAAACATTTTCAAAAATTTAATATAATATATATAGTTCAGTATATTTTTCTCCTACTTATCAATTTTTTATTAAATTTAGCCCTCCACACTAAAATTAGCCCCCCAAGTAGGGGAGAGCATTGGTCGGTCCAGACCGGACAAACCGATCGGATCGATCATTTTGGATCGGACCGGACCGAACCAAGACTGGTCCTGGTCGGTCCCAATCCAAAATTCTTGAACCGGGTAGGTTCGATCTCGGTCCCAGTCTGTGTCTTTTCCACCCCAGACCGGACCTACCTTATATATATTTTAAATATATTATATATTATTTAATTAACTTATACATTAAGAATAATAATAATACATTAAAACTAATTTACTAAATATATCATATTAATAATTTAGCATATATTGTATTAATTTAATTTATTAACATATTATAAGAGTTAATAGTTATAAACTTATAGTATAAATATAGTATATTGTATATGTATATATTTATAATAGTATAATGTATTTTGGAATGAACCGAATAGATCGACCAGATCGGACCAGACTGAAATGGACTGGTCTGGTCTGGTTCTAGGTGTTCTTGGTCCGGTCCAGGGTGGGAAAACCCTGGACCGAATAGGTTCGGTCCGGTCCAGTCTGGTAAACTCCCCCAGGACCAACCGAACTGGACTGAGCTCTCCCCTACCCCCAAGATACGAATTGCTCTGGTAGAAACTAAGGTTACTTGAAATTACCCTTAGATACTTATATTACTCATTATGCTATTATCTATCATCCATAAAATAATTTATCCATCTCTTTTGTTCCCTCTAATTATTACCTATTTTGCTTCCAGCTTACTCTTATAAATCTATGGTCTATGATAACCTATTGCGTGTGTTGAAAAGCTTTTGTACAATTTTTATATTTTTGATTGCACATCCAATAATACAATTTTGATAAAATATAGTCAATATAGCTATCAAAGTACTGTAAATCCCAATATATACATACGGAGTTGAAAGTACACATTATTTTTCAAAAAAATAAATTAAACATAATTAATTATGTCATATTTTTTTTAAAGAAGTTAAAAGGACTAAACTAAAGGGAAACAAAATTTTGGTTCAGATCACTCTCTACCTAAATGTTTACCTACTATTTAAGCTTTTGTTTTTTGTTTTTTTTTTTTAGTTTTTTTGTGTTGATGCAAATTGTAATGATGTTGGATTTTGTTAATCTTCTTTAATATGATTCACATATAATAGTATTCAGTTTCTCTCATTGAATTAAGATACTCACTCATTGAATTAAGTTACATTTAACTAGTGCGTAGATTATTGATAAAAAAAAATTATTAATTTTGTATAAATTATATAAAAAAAAGACACATTTTTCATATATATATATATATATGTATGATTTTGTTTATATTGTATCATCAACAAATTTAAATTTGGATTGAGTTGTCGATTGTGTATTGTAGTTTGTAGATTAATTGATAATTTTCTTTAATAGACAAACTATATAAAAAAATCTAATAATTTTATATCATTATTTATTTGGTATTATGGTCTCAACTCTCTAGCAAACTACAAAAATTTTAAAAAAGTTATTTTATAAGATGATTTATAGATATGTATTTTTTATATATAATTTTATGACGTATGATTATTATTTTTATATATAGTCACATATAAAAAAATACACATTATTTATACTCACATGTACTACATATTTTATCAATTACTCTCCCAAATACTAAATCTTGTTTGTATTCAAAATTTATCTCAACTCATCTTAACTCATTTTTATTTCATCATTATATTTATATAATTTTTTATACAAAATACTAATTCCTATATACATTTTTTAAATTCTAATACATTTTTTTCAAATTTTAAAATAATAATAATATTAAAAAATAAATTAAACTCATATAAACTTATCTATCTCTAAATTCAATCAGATTCTAAATCCTAATTCCGTCCATGTTTCATTCAGGTATTCTGCATTCGAACACGGATCCCGATCGTCTTTCTTTGCTCTAGATCGCACTCCTTGAAACAACGGGAAAACGAATTAATGATGCTCCTGGCCTTACTTGTTTGTAACTGGGTTTTCAGTTCTGGTCTCTGAATGTTGTCAATATCTGTTGTTAGATCATTGAGAGATGAAAAAAAAAGGATCGATTGGAGATTCGACCTCGTTTCAAAATATATATATATATATTGAGCAGATGTAAAGTTTGTGTTTTATTTTATTTTTATTTTTTATCTTTTATTATTTTTAAAGAATTAACAAAATATATTAATATGTTAAAAATTATTTTCTTAATTATTTAAAAATTTTAATTTAAAAAACGATCATTTAAAATAGTACACTTGAGACGAGATATTAGACTTATTCCAAATATATTATGCTCCCTTTCTTTTAATCTAAAAAGGTGATAATGAGGGTCCTTCCATGATTGATGGCCAAGAATTAGCGGCTGCCCCTAAATTTTAAAGCCAATACTTCTTTTTGACAAAAACAAAGTGAATAGAGTAAAGAAATTCATTCGAAAACAAAAATGCTAGACAAGTAAATTTGAAATTACACAAACCAGGAACCACAAATAGTGGTGCTACAGAACCAATACTATAATATTTGAATTAAGACCGAGCAAATCTAACCTTAATTTGGTCTAGTCAATTTTCTGATTCTGACCGACCAAATCTCTCCCCTAATAAGTACCATTAATCCATATTATACAACAGTAAGAAGAGTTCAATCCAATCCGATTGGTCTTGTAAAGGTTTTATGGATTGAATAGGTCTAAGATTTTCTTATCTTAAATCGGATCGAGTACTCCATAGGATTGGATTAGACTGAACCTTTTCAGTCCACTCGCTTTTTATAAATATACCATTTTTATACTATAACTCTTATAATATATTAATATATTAATATATACTAATACTATATATTATAATTAATAATTATACATTAATTAATATAATATTACTTTGATACTATATACATTATATAATTAATTATATACAACTATAATTATATAAGTAATGTACAAAAAAATTAAATATATATATAATGTTCATCCGGTCCAATTTAAGATGAAAAACTCCTAAATCAGAATTAGATCAAATATCTTTCAATCCTATAATATTTGAATCGAGATCGATCAAACTCAATTCTTATCTAATTCAATCCAATTCTAAATCGCCGATCTGATCGATTTTTTTCCGCCCGAACCGGCCAATGCTCTGTCCCTATATATGACGGCCATATCATGTGGCACATTGTGTGAAAATTCCATGTGATTTGCTCAGCTTTTGTCCGCCTGCTACCTCCACCATTAACCTTTCCCTGACCAAATGAAAGATGCCCTCTCTCTCTCTCTCTCTCTCTCTCTCGGTTGATTCCAGGCGTTCTAGTAGAGAGTGTACTGCTTTTTGTTTTTGGAATTCAACTCTAGTTCGATTTTGTGATCAGTCAATCTCTGTGCCATGATTGTGGGTTTAAAGGTGCAAGCACTCTCAATGCATTCTTCATTTATTTTTTAAAATATATTATCAAAATATGTATTTTTTTTATTTATTTTATATATTAATTTTTATAATATATTCTATATCAACTTTTTTTTTTCTTTATATCATTTAAATATTATATTTTTTAATTTTTTTTATTCATTACAATTCACCAACACTTGCTTAGTTTCTCGCAATATATTAAAAATTAATTAAAAATATTTACAAGCATGAATAATTTCTTCTAGATATAGAGACTTTCTTGTAAACAAAATATAAAATCTTTTTTTTTAAATAAAAGATTTATTGAAAGGTTATTTTAAAAACATTTCTTTATATTAAAAAAAAAATTCATTATAGAGCATTTATTAGGAGTGCTCTAAACCATCAAAAATCTAGTTTAGAGGATAAATAAATAAATAACAAGTAAAAGAAAAACAAATCATTTACCAAGTAAAAGCTCCATCCCCTTTAGGTTATAATTGGAGCAGGCGTGCATGGCAGAAATTAAAAAGAAAATTATATTTTAAATAAATAAATAACAACAGGCGCCCTGCACATGCATTTATACAAGAAAAAATGTTAGTTGCAATCGGGCTGTAGCTAAAGCCTCTCACATAAATAGTGTAATTATTGTTCACATAAGAGCGATTACATTATTTATGTAACAGTAATTACACTGTTTATGTGAGAGGTTTTAGCTGCAGTCCGGCTGCAGTTAAGCATCTCTCTTTATACAAATTAAGGCTTTTAGATGTTTAAATAATAATAAAAAAAACAAATAATTATAAATTATTGATGAATAATAATAAAATAATTGAAAATAACTGTATATCCAAAAGAGCCTAAGTTAATGCAGAACTTAAAACACTTGCAAGAAACAGAATGTAATAATAGCACTCAGAGTTCGAATTAATATATCTGAGCCAAAATTGTAGCCTAGAGATAATTTTTTATTTATTTTTTATTTTTTTTTATTTTTTTGAAATGCTAGAGATAATTGGACTATATGACCAACTTACATGGTAACATGAGTATTCAACTAGCAGAAATGCGTGAAATAAAATAAAAAAAAAAAAAAAAAAAAAAAACTAGCAGAAATGCGTACGTTTGTATGTTAGCTGCATTTATTTATGATATGATGCTCAGTAATAAATTTGAATGATCATCATCATGAGGCTCCAACTAACACCATTAAATTCCACAACCAATCATTTCGCCAAAAAAATTGAATGGATTTGAAGTATGGGAGACGCTGGAGACCGGTCCGACTGTCTCCAGTATCTAAAGCAGCCCAACATTAATTAGACTATTTGATGATGAAAAATACATGAAAATAAAATAAAAAATATAATTAAATAAAAAAATGAAGATTAAAAATATATTAAAAAAATAAAATGAACAAAACATAATAAAAAACATAATAAAAAACACAATAAAAAAATAAAAACATATATTAAAATACAATAAAAAAATAAAATGAAGATGAATTTAAGAGGGGATTCGGCCATGGAGCAAATGGAGCCGCCGCCGGTGGCGGTGGGCGACACCGCCCCCGCCATCGGAACCGGCGGACTCAGGCGACCTCACCCTTACGACGGGTACGGGTTCGAAATGGGTTGAAGGCTGACGGGGGCACACCGGAGCTCGCCGGAGCTCGCCGTCGTAGGGGTGAGGTCGCCTGAGTCCGCCAGGTCCCGATGGCGTGGGCGATGTCGCCCACCGCCACCGGGGACGGCGGGGCTGCTTTGGTGGAGGGGGGCAGCCCGTTTGCCCCCCAATTTTCTCTTGAAGTATTTGTCCGAAAATAAAGCTCAAGCTTTCTTATAATTTTTTTAATCTAAAATATATTCTTTAGCTCAAGGAGATAGACACGATATATTATTTAAGAGAAATGCTAAAGCCATTTTTTTTTCTTTCTTTTTTTTGAGAGAAAAATATATCCGTTTCATTTCATTCCCGGCGCCCCCGGGGGGTGGGGTGGTTCCCTGTTACAATAGGACTAGAAAATGAAAAAGAGTCCTTTGCTAAAGTATGGACAATAATGTTACTAGTTTTTTTTAGAGTATTTTTATTAGATTATGTAAAATTATCTTTTAAAAATTAAAAGTTTACATATTTATTAAAAAGATTTAGTCATATTTAATTAAAAATTGGAAGATAAAAGTAGAAAAATGAAATAAAAATACTTTTTATGAATAATAAAACTAGAATTTTGTCTAATAAAAGTCACATTTTTTGATTAAATATGATTAAATTTTTTTGATAAATGTACAAATTTATACTCTTTTAAAGGATAATGAAAAATGCTCCAAACAGTATGAGTGTAAAACATTTTTTCACACTTAACCAATAATCTACTGTCACATAGGCAATTTTAGAAAATATAAAGTCCACCGAGCACCCAAACTCTCTCCCTTCCCTTCTTTCTTTGTGTCTGCACCCATTCGTTTATCACATCTTTTCCTTTTGATCATTTCATTTTAGGGAAACGTTGCGGGTACAGTCGGGTTGCATCCCAACGTCTTTATAGCTACCTCTAAATCTCCTTTAATTTTAATAAAAATATAACCAAAAAATTAAAAAATATAATAAAAATTAAAAATTAAAAAAAATAAAAATACAATAAGATAATAAAATAAAAAAAGTATAATAAAAAACACAATAAAATAAATAAAATGAAGATGATTTAATAGAAATTTTCGACCTTGCTCAGCCCCCACCACCACCAGCTACAATAGGGGCTGCAAAACACATAGGATTCGATCGACCGAACCTCAACTTTTCTCTTCATTTTATCAATCATTCCTCTATATAATAAATTGATGCGACCCTATCTTTTTCATTCTTATATAAATCTTCATATTCTTAAACTGCATTCTCTTTTGGATTTGATAATTTTCTTCTTCTTTAGGATCCATTCTTATACTTTTACGTTGCATTCTCTGAATTCATCGATTATTCCTTTCAAGTTCTGTGTGGGTGGTTTTTGTTCTAATTTTTGTTGTATATTTCTCTCGTTTTCATTTTGTAGAAATTTCTGAAACTTCTTTTAAAATATTTCTAAAAACTTGTGCATTTAGTCTCTTTTGGACTTACTCTATTTTTCTTGGCAGTTATATTGTACAAATTGCTCTGGCATTTCTCTTACTGTGCGGTTGCATTTTTCTTTTTGTGCAGATCGATTCTGAGCAGTGTCACCCGAGTTTCGAAGACTGCGATTCAGCCACGGATAATCTTTCAGCTCCTAGAAAATATATCGTCTGGAGTATTACATGAATACTCATATTTTGCCCCTGTTTGCTAGATTTTTTTTTTTTTTTTTTTGATCTTCTGTCGGAATGGAGGCTAGAGAAGGAGAAGAAGGAATCGACTAGGGCTTCAAAATGTATTATATGAACGCAGATGGGGGAGGGAAGATCGAGAGAGGAGGAAATGAAGAGGGTTTGGGTGTATGCAACTGTACTTCATCTCTTCTTAAAATGCTTATGTGGCCTTAGACTATTGGCTGGTATGAAATATTATTTTACACCCATTCGGCCTGAAGTGTCTCTCTTAAACAATTCAATAAAAATATTCTTATACGAGAAATCTCCCATCTAGCAACGTTACAAAGTAGGAAACTAATTTCGCAAATGATCATATTGGCTCTGGTCCCGTCGTCTGATTCATGCTTTATAGCCTTAGAAACTTGCAAAGAGTCCCCCTCAAGAATGATATTCTGGAAACCCATAGATCAGCCGAGTTTCACAGCATGAAAAGCAGCAAATGCCTCCGCAAGAAAGGGGTCTGGGAACAAGTTTAAAGACTGCCTGAGAGTAGCTAAAGCCATTTCTTAAAATCACAAACAAAAGTCATATTTTATTATTATTTTATTTAATAATTAAATAAGTATTTTTTAATAATTTAGTTATTCAAAAAATATAATATTAAAACTGTCAAATTAAGAAATAAAAGAAAAAAAAATTAGCCAGGGTAGAATGATCCTGCAAGAGTGGCTCTAGTGCCACTCATAATTTAAATATATGTGATTAATACTGTTTAACATCTTAATTTTAATAATTTCTTTTTATTTTATGATGTAATATTAGATATTAAAAAATATTTATTATATTATATTTATAAATTTATAATCTAATATTATATTATGAGATGATAAAAAAAAAAAAAAAAAACTATGAATAAAATTTTTTATATATGTATATATTTTACTCAAGTCAGAGAAAGATTGAAAATATGATCTATAATTATATATTTTACAGTCTTCATTTCAGAGGCTACAATATAAGTATGGTATAAAAAAAAACTTTGAAATTACAATCATATATTTTTTAGAATAATGTGGTTTCTTCTTTTGCCCTAATTTATCAATTAAACTGCAACACAATCTTTCACTCAAGACTATAATAATTTTTTATTATTATTTTTGTTCCTTCCAATATTGAGACATTAGTTAGGTTGAAAACCTAACGAATCGCATGTTGGATGGAATACGAATCAGCCCACTTTGAAGAAAGAAAGAAAGAAAGAAAGAAGTCCCAAAACGATTAACGAAAAATCAAACAGATCAAATATTGAGTATATATAGCCGAAAAAGATAGCAAAGCATATATATAATTAAATACACGACCAATCAACAAATATAACATGAACGTCTCAACTAATTTAATTTATTTCCATAACTATTAAAGGTACTAATCAAAGATCAAGCGGGTAATTGTATAGATACAGAAACCCTAACTTTATCAAAAAAGAAACCATAACTCATGGAGGACATGCAGGGCAACAGTCTGTATATAGAGACTGTTTTAATTGATCGGGTTGTATAGATACAGATCGATCAGAGGTTTACTTGTTGCGTAAGTTGCGAAAGTATTTTTTGGGGTCTTGTTGAAAGTGATCCCTTAAGATGCGAGCATCCTTTCCAGGAGCTTTCATTGTTTTCTTGTTTGGTACTGCGGCAGTTCCTCTGGAGCCAAAACAAAGTGTGGAAGCAACATACACCACCACAAGCACAAACCCCAAAACCGCTATTGCTGCCCCCAAATCGTCTTTGTTCGTGATACCCATTGTGCCGCAACTCTTCCATCTCTGTTCTGCTTCTAGTCCTCTATATAATAGCATTACCAAAAGCGTTATTCTTTACTTTACTTTTCTATCCAAGGAATATATATATATAATATATATATTGTTTTTTATTTAATGCTCGAGTAAAGTTAGGCCATTCACCAGCGTTTATAGGTTCCGTTTGGATTTGAATATGAGTACTTGATATGGGTTTAATTTATTTTTTAATATTATTATTTTAAAATTTAAAAAAATTAAATTAGAATTTAAAAAATATATATTAAAATTCAAAAAAAATGTATAAAGATTTATATTTTATATAAAAAATTAAAAAATATAATAATAAAATAAAAATAAGTTGAGATGAGTTAAAAAGAGTTTAGAATCCAAATCGGACCTTAATGTACAGTTTATTTTTTTGAGAAGATATAAATTGAGTTGAGATAAGATAAAAATATTTTAAAAATATTTTTAATATTATTTTAATTTAGAATTTAAAAAAATTAAATTGTTTATTTTATTATATGTAAAAATTAGAAACTTTTAATAAAAAAAATAAAATAAATTAAGTTTAAATGAATTCTACAAATAAATGAGATCTCAAAGCACTGGTATGGTATTGAATTAGATAAAAAAAAATTTCAAAAAGTATAAATTTTACACAAATTTAAAAAAAAAATTGAAAATATAATTTATTTTTTAAAAAGAAAGATATTTTTATTTTTTTATGTACTTTTTTTTTTTATCATAATTGATTAAATATAATAAAAAAATTTTAAATTCTGTATAAAATTTATACTTTTAAAAAAATATAATTGATTAATCTAATGTCAATATTGTTAATCGTTAAGTAAAAGTAAAAAAAAAAAAAATTGTCGAGACCTTAATCGTTAAGTAAAAGGAAAATCGCCCTTAGCAAAAATACCATGGATTCATGGAATATGGATTCCTTCTTTTAGGTCTGGGAGCCTGAAGTCAGCTCCCTCGTTGAATAGATGAATACCAAGTGTCAAAAAGTCCAGTACGTGGTACCCCACTTCATGTCACGTCCGCTTTTCCTTTTTAGCGGTGGCTCGAGGTCAGAAAGCAGAAGTCTCGAATCGGAAAATAACTCCATTCTTTAATTTAAAATATTCGAATTTAACAAAATGAAGAATAATTTAATAAAATATTTTACAAAATTAAGTCTGATTTAATATATTATTATAAAATATATTGTGAAATTATGTTGTGCATATCAATATTCATTCGAATTCCACCGAAATGAGTTTTTGGACGACTATATAAAAGTTGAGCTACTGATTTATCTCTAATTCTTATGCTTGAATTACTTGAAAATTACCCATTAATGTGCAAGAATAAGTCCATTATCAAATTAATGATAGAACTGTTATACTGTTAAATAATTTTAAAAAAAAAAATTTGAAATTGATGTAATTTTATATAATATATTAAATTTTTTTTTAATAAAAATAATTTTATAAATTTAACTTAAAATTTTAATATATATCAATTTATTTTTATTAAATTTATTTATAATTAAATCATTTCTCAATCAACAATCAAACAATTTTCTCCATAGAAAGCTGCCTCTACAACGAATAAAGAATGAGATAAAGAGAGGGAAGTGTTTACATTACAATGTTATTTGCATCTACTTTGTTATCGATTTTACAAGGATTTTCTCAATTACACCTACATATCTATTTTTTTCCCCTTTAAAAATGTCCTTTTATAACCAGATAAACCAGACAAAGGGTGCCAAACATTAGAGAAAACAAGGATAAAACATAAAAGAATAATTGTGTCAAAAAATTCTACTCACTATTGTAAAAGCAATAATGGGGGTCATTCATTCCCCCATGTGCTCCCTCTTTTTTTTTTCGCATTTCACTCAAAATTGTCCTCCCTGTATATTTCAATGACCTCAATTACAGTGCTGATTTTTCTTATATATATATATATATATGTGATTTTCAGATTAAATTGTAAGATAAAAAAAATGAAAGAAAAGAAAGAAGAAAGTTTTAATTCTTAAAAATTCTAAATATTTTTTTTTATAAATTTTCTTGCAATAACAGTTTTATTTTAGTTTTATAACACGTTATTAATACGAAATTCTACCGATACTGAAATCAGTGGTCTTATACTTCAAATAAGTTTTTCAATATATTATTTGCAGTCTTCGATATGAATATAAAATGTAATATTACTGAATATTACTTGATAAAATTATATTTTAATTCTCATAATTATGTGAATATATTTCTTAGATCCACATATTTATTTTCGTGATTTATATATATAAAAAATGTCAAATCTTACAAAATTAAAATTTGTTCCATTGACATTTCTGAAAAAAGTGATTTATCTTGGATCCTTGATGAGATATATTTGGATATGATGAACTTGAGAGATACAATCAAAGAAAAGAAAATGGCATGTCCATGCAGGGCCGTACTGTGTATCTCACGATGAAAAAGCCATCTTACTTTATGAAATGATTTAAGAGAGAAATATAAGCATCAAGAGATATAATCTTACCAAAAGCTTATTATGACTTATTTCACCTGAAATTGCAAGATTTTAAAAGTGATAGTTACTATAACTCTGCACTCTTTAAAATTAGCTCAATACTAAATTATGCAATGAGAAAGCCACTGATGATGACATGTTAGAGAAGACATATATTATTTTTCATGTCTCGAATGTGCTCCTGCAATAGTAGTATCGAAAGTGAAAGTTCAACAAATATTCTGAATTTTTATTTTATCTTCTAGTGGTGAGTTAAATATGAGGTTTTTTTAATAAATCATTAGTCACGTCCTACTAGTTTCACACCATTTTTTAAAGTGAATAATACTAAATTTACATAATTTTTAGAAGCGAATGGTGTATCATTTCGAAGAAATTGATGGCGTGGACGTGATAGAAAGAACTATAGAAGTGTGGATTCTAGAAGTGACAACACTTAATGAGATAATAATAAAAATATACCGTATCACCAAAAGTGATCCAACTTAAAGAAGAATAAAGGTCCTCAGAATAATTCTTCATAAAAAGATGAAAATGTTTATCATAGATGTGTTATGACCGAACATTGGTCATGTACTTGTTGTACGGCCAAACATTTGATTCATTTATACTAAACTTTTATATATATTATAGTAAAACTTTTTAATATTTTATTATATTTTGAAATAACGAAAAGTCGGTGCCTGAAGTACGATAAAATATTATTTGGAATAATAAAGCCCTATCTGAATTTGATCCTTTTACAAATGAATGTAAATCAGAAATTTAGATGATTATCTATTTATAAAGTATTGTAAGTCAATTATCGGATATATTTACTGACATTAAAAGTGTTGTAAAATCATATATTACTACTGTTAATGCTCAAGCAAGAATAAAAGTTCCTGAAGGACAAGTTTTTAAAATAGCAAAATATGAGTCTAAAACATACCTGAAGCATTGAAAATCTATTAGTGCAAAAGAGAAAAATAAAAGGAAAAGAAATTGGTACTCCTGAAAATACCGTACCCACAAAATAAGTAATAAGATCTATCCAAACTTTCTGTACAAAAATAGAAATTTCTGAAAAGTATAATCATTCTAAAGAGGAAACTCCTGAAGAGTACCTCCTAAAAAGACTTTTCATGAAATGTCTTCCCTTAAAGAGGAACAAATACTTGAAAATAATAAGATCTCAATACATTTCATGAGTACTGAAAAAATTATGGATAGAAATAAATCTGTTGTCGACAATATATTTTCATATAAGATGACCCTTGACATTATCAAAAGTAATGAATAAAGTGAGCCAAAAACCGTCAAAAAATGTTGACGTAGAAATGATTGGCCAAAATGGAAAGTAGCTATTAAAACTGAATTAAACTCGCTAGCAAAGCGAGATATATTTGGACTTATTGTCCAAACACCAAATGGTGAAATGCCTATTGAATATAAGTGAGTATTTATACGAAAATGTAATGAAAAAATAAAATTGTGCGGTATAAAATATGACTTGTCGCACAATTTTTCTTTTAGAAACTCGGAATTAATTATGAGGAAACATATTCTCCCGTTATGGATACAATTACGTTCAGATTTTTTATTAGTTTAGTTGTTAAAATGGATTAGATATGCGGTTGATGGATGTGGTCACTGCATATTTATATAGATCATTAAATCATGACATATATAAGGATATACAATGTTTGAAGCATTTAATCCAAGTACATATAGGAGTATGTACTTTATCACGAGAAATTCGGACGTATATGATATAATTGGCTCAGCGAGTATCTATTGAAAGAATGATTTAAAAACAATCCTATATGTCCATGTATTTTTATCAAAACCCAAATTTGCTATTATTGCAATTTACATTGATAATTTATCTCGTTAGATCTCTTTCAAAGATCACAAAAACTGCTATATATTTAAAGAATAAATTTGAAAATGAAATATATTGTTATTCAAATACTAAATAACTTATAAAAATTTGAGACTTTTAGCCTCATCTCTCAAATGCATTTGCTCTTCATAGATCAACATAACATCTTTATCTAAAGGATTAGACAGTCGAAATGAAGAAGCAAACAAACATTTTTTATTTTGTTGTTTTAACTTTATAATTTTGTTGTTAAACTTTTGAACAAATCGTTGAAGTACATCAATCTTCTCATTAAACTTTTCAATCTCACGAGTTTTGGACTGCAACCGAGCAGAAATTGTAATAATAGATGATGAGTATCGAGTTTCGAGACTCACAAGTTCATATATGATATCATAATCTGACTTATTAGCCAAATCATTTCCATGCTACATCATGGCACCTGCGATAGATGCAGAAACAATTTGAGACTAAGGTGAACAATATCTCATATATTGATCACGAGAAATATTGAAAGCAAACTGATGAGCTATTGAAAATTTGTAAAATGAAAATGCAGATAAATTGCAGAGATAAGAAGAAGATTTGATGTGAATAAATAAAACTGAAAACTGCTCTTATAGAGATGAAAATAAGAACAAGATAAAGCATCATCTCTTCAAATCTCACTTAGTTAAGATTACAAGATATGTTGGATGCATATTTTCAAAACCCAGCGAGATTAATTGAAGCTATCCCTATTTTTTTATAAACGTTGAACCTCTGCTGTTAGCTGCTATTGTTGACTTTGTATTTGAACTTTCTTTCGTTTCAGCTCTTCTATTCGTGATTTCAGGTCACGAGAATACCAGTCTGTAAAATTTTCCAACTCCTTATTTTCTTATCTTAACTTTTTATTCTTTCTATTTTTAGTTGTAAGCTTTTGATGCAATTCAGATATTTGATTATTAAGATGATCAACCTCACTCGCTCTCGCTAGTAACCTCTGAGACATGGTTATAATAGAAGCAACATATTGAGCACTGGGGGTCCTTGATGCTGCAAAAATTTCAGAATCAGTTTTACTAGAAATATGTATCTCTACTCCTATCATGGTGTTGACAGCCTCAGGAGTAAAGATTGGTGGTTAAGGTATAAAGTAAAAAGTTTTTAGTTAAAATCTGGGACATTAACAAAAGAATTTTTCTCAGTTATAGTATTGTTCTGGATGAACAACAATTAGATCAATGAGGAATATGAGATCTTGCGTGAGTATTCGATGGGTGAAAATGATCATCTTTAAACAACAACCAAAGTTTTCAAATCTCCGCAAAGATCTCATTTGTCAACAATATCCAACAGATTTAAATTTTTGCGAAACTTACAAAACTAGGCCTTAAGCTTTTACAGCTTTTGTCAAACATGGGTGGTCTCCAATGCTCTTTTTGCCTTGCATAAACATATTCTCCCCTCTAATAACGTCGAAAGTGAGAGAAATTTTAGATGAGAATATTAACATATTCTCTCTAATACATTATTTAGATGAAAATCATGTTTAAACTCTTAATCCTATAATATATGCTGAAATCATGTTTGTTACTTGAAACACTAATGCATATTCTCAAGGAGAGTTTAAATATTACTGCAAATTTTAGATTTCTACTAAATATTTGTCATCATCAAAATATATACGTACATACAAAACTTGAAACTTTGGATTCAACAATGTTTACTGTCAAGCAAACACTATCAGCCACATTTTCAAATCACTCAGAAATCATTACAATTCATGAAGTAAGTCAAGAGTGATTTGATAGAGATCAGTGATTCAACATATTTAAGAAAAGTGTGGTTTTTCCATGATCAATGATAGTCCAAAAATTTTATATGAAGATAATGCTGCTTGTATTATTCAAATTAGAGGAGGATATATCAAAGATACGATTAAGTGATAACTTGGCGGATTTATTCACGAAGGCATTACCAACTGTGATATTCAAAAAAATTGTGCAGAACATTGGAATGCAAAAACTTAGAGATCTATTGTCATATACTTTTCAGATGATTAAATGTCTTAAAAACTTGTGTTAAATGTATTTTTTTCCTTCATTAAGATTTTGTCCCATTGGATTTTCCTTTGCAAGATTTTAATGAGGCAATCTTAAAGCACTTAGTGGTACATAAGAATAATGTACTTTTTTTCTTTCGCCATTAATTTTTCTTCCCACTAGATTTTCTTAGGAATGTTTTAATGATGTAGGTTCTTTATGGGTGGTCATTCAAGAAAAAGTGTTGTAAAAACAATAATGGGGGGCAATGAATGACCCCCCACATGCGCCCCATTTTCTTTCCGCATTTTACTCAAAGTTGTCCCTCCTGTATTATTGAATGACCCCCATAGCAATGCTAATTTTTCCTATATAAATGAGGGATTTTCATATTAGTTTGTAAGATTAAAAAAAACGAAAGAAAAAAAAAAAAAAATTTCAATTCTTAAGAATTCTAAATATTTCCTTTTATAAATTTTATTGCAAAAGTAATTTTATTTTAATTTTATAACACTCATCAATATCTTTACATGGCTGCCGCATATCATGCATAATTTTTTAATTTTTTTTACCAAATGTGTAGTGCATGGGTGATGAGTAACACACTCAATAATTTACGGACAATATATATATATATATATATATATAATTAGAAAAATTAAAAAGTGTGGTGAGTGGTGTGAGAATGATGAATAGCAAATCTCTAAAAAAAAAATAATTAAAGATCTATATAGCATAATTTATGTAGGATCTGTTTTGGCCCAAAAGCCCACCAACGATAAAAGTCCACAAGAAAGGAAAAATATACAGCTGGCCCAACCCTGCAGAGTCCAAAATACATATCAACCCGTTGCCAACTTTCATGGGATCTTACGCAGATACGAAATATCGCCAAACTCGGAAAGATATCTCATGCAGATACGTGATCACGATAATTACGGAAGATATTATACAGGATATGTACCGCCCTGGAGGCTTATATATACCAGGTAAATCTCGACTATGAAGATTCATGATTCTTCCACATAAATACGTGATTATTAACTTAAGCATCAGAGTTTTCCTGGGTGGAAAATCACCGCCATCTCTTGATTCTTCCTGCAGGTATCAGAAATAGAAGGCCGGCAAAACACGTCCTCAACAATTTAGTTTGAAAGATAAATTTTAAATCTTGTCAATTAAATTAATTCTTACGAATGATGTATAGTGTAAAAACTTTCAAATAATACTATTAAACACTCTAAAGAAAACAATGGATCCAATCGGCGTAAAGTCAGAACCGTGAAGAATGGTCAAACATATCTTAAAAGGGAGAAAAACGGTCTCCTATTCGTGATCATCCATGTTGGTGCGTAAGGGCGCTTATAACTGGGTTAACCATGTATTAGCTGGCACGGGATTCCAGTCTTAGGGGATAGCTTATCTTGGGCCCTCTCTGGAGTAGGCCCAATACGATAATCTGCTCCTTTTGCGCGCACCTTTGTTGCGTTGTGGACCGTGGTTGCAAATAAGAGTATTAATGGTAGTGTGATCTATTATTAAAAAAAATATTATTTTTATATAAGTTTTATATATTTTAATTTTTTTTAAAATTATATGATATTTGCATATTTCAAAATTATAAATATAATTCCTTTACAAATAAATAAAAGAACTGATATTTGTTATTATAAAATATGCAAGTATCGTGCATTTATTTTAAAAAAGATGAATAGATATAAGATACATGAAAAAAAATTAATGTTTATGTCTGTATCTAATATTATTTAATATATAAATAAATGAAACACAAAATTATATATATTTACTTTTTAATCCATTTTAAAAGTCCTAGATATAATCATCTCACTTATTTAAAAATGGATTTTCTATAATTTCATGTAGATTAATTTAAAAACATTTTCCAAGATAATTCATTAAAGTGCATATGTTTATCTCTAACTAATTAAACTCATGATTAATTAATTCGCTACTGCTTTCAATAATTATATTGACTAGTTTATTTTCCAATAATCATGAGATTGATTAGAAGTTGAAACTAAACCAATGAAGAGAGCGCACTGCGGTACATGACATTGGTGCTGCATGACTGATCACTCATGTGATAACTACAAAATACCTAATCTCATTTATATAGTCTTCCAACATGCTTTTTTCCCAAGATGGCCTGCCTTCTCCAATTATCACAGACGTATATAAATGCACCAAGCATGACGACAATTCACACTCCCCGGCCGCTTTCGGATCGACAGATCAGATTACATAGCATACAGACAGATATGATCTGCATGCATGCATCATGTATTTGTATATATTTTATATATGTATATAATCGCTTGTGTCCCATGCACTTAGATGTTCATAAGTAGAGTAGTGTTTTGGGTGATGTACTCGATTCACATCCACAGTAAGTACCACCTAGCTAGCTAGCTAGCTAGCTAGTGGTTGCAGGTTGCAATTTCCTGTCGAAGATTTGGCATAAATATATCCATGCTATATATCTGATCAAGTGGGCAGTTTTGTTCCTTCTGTTAATAATTAAAATGGGGCCCGTGACAATATATAAATCATTAGGAAATATATGATATTTTAATTGTAAGTGTCAGTCCAGGCAGGCACATTAAGATCAATCGTTATCCAATACCAAGGCATGCACCTTGGGCAGGGGCCCCCCCCTCTTCGGGGCGTTCAGTAATGCATGTGTTTCCTTTGTCTTCTGTAGGGGACCCGGGACATGAGTACTGTACGTAGAAGCTTTAATTATAATCAGGTAGATGCATGGTTATAAATGTTGCATGCCGAACCATAAAAGGGAAAACAAAACAAAACAAAACAAAAAAACAAAAGAAAAAGAAGCTATATATATATATATATATATATTTATATTTATATATATAGAAGCAGCTTCCCTTTTACGCGAAATTCTAATTTCTCGATATATAATTAACACGACCAATTACCTAAAAGTGATGAGCTAGCCATTTTTGTATACAATTAATTAAAATAGTAGATCAACAAGTTTTTTACAAAGTAACGCAAGACTTAATCAGTAAATGGACATTAATCTTGATCGTGTATTATCGAATACTGATTTTTTTATTGAACTCGTACATGATCTACCTCACAAAATACATAAAATATTGTACATATCGTGCAGACGAAAGACAATTGATTTTTGTTTTCGCTTGGTTGATTATTGATAGGTAGCTGCAGAAGTGGGACGTTGGTTTCCTCTCATGTTTACAGATTCGGACATTAACCAAAGACGAGACGGTAGACAAGACCCTCCGGCGGAGATTGCTGATGCACCAACCTCAGTCACATTCCCCCTGAAATGGGCGCACTGCGCCACATTCTTGTGCCCGTCCCGTCCTTCTGTACCTCTTTCTTTTCTTGGATTTTGGTATGCTTAATTGATCTTTGCACGCTACGTGGGATCTTCTTATTGGTTTCGGTATTATCTCCTTGCATTCATTTTTTTTTTTAAAAGGAAAAGGCTTTCTGAGTCGAATGTCGCATCCGCTCGTGCAATTTCATATAATTAGTAAGTAATAATAATAATAAAATTTATATCTAATTATAAAATAATATGAATTTGCTTCACTTATCCGATAAAATAAGAGCATGGACGTAAAAGTTTCTTCAGCCAGTCCAAACTAATAAATTGTAGCACACAATCCTTTATTATAATTTTTAAATTTTATAATATATTTTTAGATTATATAAAAATCATCACCAAACGATCTCCATTAATGAAAAATGGATGGGAGTCATAATTTTGATTTTAGATTTTTTTTTTTTTAATGTAATATATTGGTTTTGATAAGATCATAAGGAAACTCCAGCTATTAAAATTTGTATCATGTAATCGCTAGTTTATTTATGAATATTTTACATTGTTGAGAAAAAAAAAAGAATAAATCAATTCGATGGCTTTCATATATAGCCAGTGGCCACAAGTCTAGGTGGACAAAGCATTTTTCGTAAAATAAATGACCCTTACATTAAATAGCGAGGCATTTGAAAAATGAAAAGTTGGGAGGTTCGAGGTGAGTATTAATATATATATATATATATATATATATATATATGGCCAACAACGGCACTTACTAGGGTTCACCAACTATTTGTTTATGTAATTTGTTCAGAGCTGGGTCAGAGAGGAATCCAGAAAGAGAGACACACTAGAGAAGGATCAGATGATGAGGCCACGGTGCTTTCTGGACATAAGCATAGGAGGAGAAGTGGAAGGCAGGATTGTGGTGGAGCTTTACAACGATGTGGTGCCCAGAACCGCTGAGAACTTCAGGGCTCTTTGCACTGGCGAGAAGGGCATTGGTCCCAACACTGGGGCTCCTCTTCATTACAAGGTCCTTTCTTTCACATAATATTATATGTTTGTCTGTATATAAGTTAATACCTGGCCTGACTTATAACTGGGTCTAGCTTCAAGGTTTTGGCGATGCAAAACTCTACTCATGCCGTTCTTGATGCCTGATGATGATGAGAGTAAAGTACTCGTAGTAGTCTTTTGTTTTTGGCAGGGTTGGTAATCGTTTACGAAATTAACTGGTGTCATCTATGCCTCTCTATAATATTGTTTCTTTATACGTACCACTTTTAAGCCAAGCCTGTACATTCGTGCTGCCTGAGTTTTCTTATGCATCCAAGTATATGTATTTGGGGCTAGGCTAGCTAAAGATATATCTCTATATAAGTTGGTTTTACATGGCGGTTTGAGAATCCCGATGGTTTTTTTTTTTTAATGTACTGTTTAGTTGATACTTTCTCACTGATTTTGAGGTAATTAATGTTCTTATCATAGACCTTTTTTAAAAAAAAAAAAAATTTAATCAAACCTGTCCTAGGTCTTTGTGCTTTTCGTTGCAATAATGGGATATTGTCTCATTTCTGATTCCTTTCTTTCTGTAGTAAAGGGAAAAGAGCCTGATGCCCTTGATTATTGGGGAAATCCTCTCCTAATTTTTTTATTTTTTACCAATTCTTTATATTCATCTCTTCCTCCTAATATCTAAATAAATTTTTAATATTTTTTATTTTAAATATTTAATTTTTTTCTAATTATTATAATTTTTTAAGCTTCTAAATAAAATACAATAAATAATTTAATTTTTTCAAATTTTAAAATAAAAATAATATTAAAAAATAATATTTTATTTTTAAAATATTTTTATTCAACATTTTCTCTATTCTTTCTAAAATTTTATAAAATATTTAACTCAAAGTATCTTTAACTCATCTCACACAACTCAAATATCTCACCTCTCTCAAAAAAAAAAAGGAAAAAAAAAAAGAACCATAAATAATAATAATAATAATAATAATAATAATAACGGTAAGAAAAACCTGTTTTTTTTTTTGCCAACGATAGTCATGGGAAACGAATCTCAGCAGGTCACAACAAAATAACTTCGACGTATGAACGTTTAACTCTCTTTGCAAAATTGTGGCGAACCCTGGACAAAGCTCCGGGTGTTGTAGTTGGTGATTGAAATTAAGATAAAAGCGATGTTCCTGGTAGTATTAATTCGTACTTGGGAAACGATAACAGTTATTTTTAGGTCCGTTTAGTTTTGGAGCGAAACGATATAAGTTTAATTTATTTATTAATATTATTATTATTTTAAAATTCAAAAAAATTAATTTAAAATTTGAAAAAATTATATTAAAATTTAAACTTTTTTATAAAAAATATATAAAAAAAATATAATAATAAATTTGAGATTATAATTTGAGACGAGTTCGCCTCGTCTTCAAATACAAACGGAGCGTAAAGGTTGTTTGGCTATATATATGATGAGCCTGGCATAGGTTGCAGAGAGATGCGTGGGTTAGTGGTAGATGCTTGTCTTTCTTTCTTTGTTCAATTCTTTGGGCAACTTTTTAATATTTTATAAGATTTTTCGGGCAACTTAAGAGACTTGGCAATTGGTGATATTGCATTGGTTGTATTTCCCTTTGAAGGGCTTAATGATGATTGTCTTAATTTCTTAAACAATGAATATTGCCCATTACAGGGAAGCCGTTTTCATCGTGTTATTAAAAGCTTTATGGTGCAATGCGGAGACATCTCTAATGGCGATGGTACTGGGGGAGAATCTATCTATGGCTTGAAATTTGAAGATGAGAACTTTGAATTAAAGCATGAAAGGAAAGGAATGTTATCAATGGCTAATTCTGGTCCCAACACAAACGGGTCTCAGTTTTTTATTACAACCACTCGCACTCCTCATCTTGATGGAAAACATGTTGTGTTTGGGAAGGCGATTAAAGGGATTGGAGTGGTGAAAGCAATTGAGCATGTTACAATTGATGACGGAAACTTTCCTACTGCTGATGTTCTAATTGTAGACTCTGGAGAAATTCCTGAGAAGGCAGATGATGGGACATCTAATTTTTTCAAAGATGGTGATACTTATCCTGATTGGCCAGCTGACCTGGATGAGAGTACTCCTAATGACATCTTCTGGTGGATGACTGCTGTTGATTCTGTTAAGTCTTTTGGCAATGAAAATTACAAGGTGATGGTTACTGATCATGTTATATATTGTTTTATTTCCCTGACAAATGTACTTCAGAAGTTTCGGTTTCATTTGTTTTATCAGATGAAATGAGATGGGTTGAATTTAAATTTAAATTATAAAATTTAAAAAAATTATAATAATTAAATAAGATTAAATGAGATAAATTGAATTGAGAAAAATTGTGAAAACAATAAAAAAAAAAAATTTCCTGCATGATTTCCAACAAATTAATAGTTATAGTTCCCGGATACAGAAACAAGACTATAAGATGGCCCGTAGGAAGTATCGGAAGGCTTTACGATATCTAGACGTCTGCTGGGAGAAAGAAGGGATTGATGAAGGTGAGTCGTCAACTTTCTCTTAAAGTTTCTTTGCATATGAAAGGATCCGACAATTTTGACAAATCCCCGTGGTTTAGTTTGATCTTATGCTTTATTTATTTACTTTTGGAGCAGAGAAGAGTTCATGTTTGAGGAAGAAAAAGTCCCAGATTTTCACGAACAGCTCTGTAAGTGAATCTCGGCCAATTATATATGTACATGAACTACTGATCATTTATAGCAAAATAATAATATTATTATATCTAAGAATAAGCCTCTGCCTTTCCCAGCTCATTCCTTTATTTTCAAGCAGCACTGAGATAAATATTCATATCAGAAATCTCTGTTTAACAGTTGGTGTGGTATATTGGTTTTAGGCTTGTAAGTTGAAGTTGGGGGATCTGAAAGGAGCATTGTTAGACACAGAATTTGCAATGCGTGATGGAGAAAATGTGAAAGCTTTGTTTCGCCAAGGTCAGGTTGGTATCTTCCGAATATGTATCACCATAAGTATGGGAAAACTTTCTCAGATACTTTCATCTTTTGCCAATCCCCACTGTTTCCACATTTGAAAGCATTTTCTTGAAGTGGATGTGTGATTTTCAGATATCTTGTGTGTGCTTGGCTGGCCATTTGCTAGGCTTTTTGTTTTTATATTTTGTGACTCTTAACCATATTAATAGTCCTCCTGATCATCAGGCATACATGGCACTCAATGACATCGATGCTTCCGTTGAAAGCTTCAAGAAGGCATTGGAATTGGAGCCAACTGATGGTCAGTGCAATTCAACCCTTCGTTATTATCTGTTTTTGGCCACACATTATGGTATCAATGCTGGGTGGTTATCTCTTCAGATGTTCGACTTTGATGTTTACTTAAGAGCTTCAAATATATAACTTGTAATTTACAGTACTGTAATGGGGTCGAGATTCTTAATATAATATATTGGGATAGAACTCGCTTTGAGCTTCGTTTGGATGCTAAGAATGTCCTACATCATCTGTGAATAATAGTTCACTGTTTGTAAATACTAATAATAAAATAGTCTGAAAATATATGAAAAACACGTGTGGATCCCCAAAACAGGCCTTTGGGTTTGGAAGCAACTGTACTCTATTACCTACTCACATTTGTGGAATCTTTCTAAGGTAGGATTTAACCTTTGGGCAATGCTACGGGTCCGTTAGGGTGATCCGCTGCATTGCTTCGTTAGTATAATTTAATATTTTTTATATTTTTGTATTTTATTTTACATCGTTTTTTTAATATATTTAAATATTTTTAAAAAATAAAAAAAATCATAATATTATTAAATAATATTTCTTTAATCATTATGTAAAAAAATATATTAAAAATTAAAAAAAAAAAAAGGAAAACAAGATAATCTAAAGGGACAAAGTAAAGGGGCAAAAAGTATTTCCCTTAATGTTTTAATACTCACACGTGTATACTTAATATGTTCATATATTCAGGACGATTAAAGAACCAAATTACTTATGTTTTTGTATGGAATTGGGGTTTAGGCAGACTGTATAGAATTTGAGCTCACTTTGTAAATTGTTTGTTTGTTTGTTTTTAGTTGGAATAAGGAAAGAGCTTGCTGCTGCTAAGAAGAAGGTTAGTATATCAAAGCAAATTATCCTTCGAGTGGAAATAAGTTTTTAAGGCGAAATAGGTTTTACGTGCAAAGTTGTTGTGACAGATCGCCGATAGACGTGAACAGGAGAGAAAGGCATACAGCAAGATGTTCCAATAGGCATTCAAACGGTATGCTGTCCTGTTGTTGTTTGACGTAATAGGGCTTTCCTGGAATTGGATGGATGTGCTTCATTTTCTTTTTCTCTTTTTACGTGTTGTGCTCTGCTTTTGGATCTCTTCATGATGCCTTTAATCCTTCCTTATACTTTTCAGGTTCTTCTGCCCTGGAGTCGGGGGACAACATCCAGATCCCTTTACACCAAATACAATTGTACAAAATTGAGGATTGAACAGATTCTTCGATTTTACTTAGGACTGGCTGACACCGGTGAAAATAGATTAGTTCTCGAGACAACTTTGTTTTGGAAATGCTTTTGGGTGGGGTGGTACTGTTCTCTTTCAGAACATCGATAAAGATAGAAGACATTCTTATTTGCTTTGTTCTAACCATATTTCATTTTCTTGGTTATAACTTTGAATGTCTCTATTTCGTATGATAAAACTTGGAATTTCAATCATCACCACAGTGCTTGAGTCTTACAAATATATGATAATTGATGGGTGAAAATTGCAATTAACCCATTTCGTGACACCTGGAAAGGAAAAGGAATCGAATCCCTTAAAGCTGACCGAATGTTAATATCCTCGTTTAAGTTACGTCAGCCTGATAGAGTTTTGTAGTCTTCGACAAAATGGCCAAATGAGGTTACCTCTGTCAAACCATTGTAAAAAGCTCGTGACATAAAAAAAAAAAAAAAAAGTCATCAGAGTACATCGTTTGGGTCACATAAAAAATCCAAAGAAAAGGGCAAGCAAAATTGTTGGCCACACACACGTGGCTATGGAAGTTGTATGGAAAGCTTCGTTTGAAAGCCATGGCTTACAAGTTGTAATTATCAAGCCCAAGGTCCCTCAGTGCATCGCTTGCAGCCTCCTTACAGCTTTCGTGGCTTTGCTTAGCTCCCCTTAAATATTTCTCAATACCATGACTAAGAAGAAGAGTTCTGTCCAATGAAAGAGTTCTTTTCAAACTATCAACTATGTTTCATAAAAGTTGAAATTTAATGGTTCTGGTAGCATGCAGAGATAACTCAAGACTAGGAAAAGACACGGGAACATATATAATTTGCTAAAAATATGAAACATCATGTAATTGAAAAACTGACCTGTTTTCTGGGTTCCTAACAACAAGATTTCGGATCATGAGGCATGAGTTTTTTTGCATCTGTTGTGCGGTGGGGAACTTCTCCATGGCTTGGATGGCAAGGTCCCCAGCCCCAGCTTCAATGGCCCGTGCAGCATTTTCTGGCGATCTCAGGGAGAGTACAGATATCAAAGACATTACCTGTTTACAATGGAAGTTAATTAGTTGACAAATCAACCTCTGTAATGCAGGTAATAGTTTTGGGTATGTCGCCAATTACTATAAGGTGAAGCAGTCATATGCATTTTGTTATAGAATTAGAAGGGGGGGTTGGCTTGCTGAAGAATTGCAGGTAAAAAATGCATTAAAAAACATGGGATGTTAGCAACACAGAAAGCCTTTAGGAGTTGCTTACTGGTGTTATAATTATGCAGTCACTGGAACAAGGCTTCCAGCTTTCTTACCTCTTGCAAAACAGAAGGGTCATCAGAAAATCTGGCTGAGAGTTTGATTAGCCTGTCCATACCCCCCTTCTCAACAATGGCAGTCTTGTTTGTGTCACTTCCTGCCAACTGATCATAGAAAACAAATCAGATGTATATTTAATTTTCCCAAAAAAAAAAAAAAAACATATAAGATGTGCTCGACAAGCAGCAAGGTGCTAGCTAAAGCCAAAGAGAAATATAAAGGTTACACATAGAGAAAGCCATCTTCGCACTATCCACATCAAAATTTACCAAGCTGTGGAATCCTTCACGATTGAACACCCAAAAAATTACATCATTAGAGAGCAAATATCTGCTGAATGTGTATTTTAGGATGCCCAAAAGGTGGGACAACTAGATTCAAATGTGTATTTTGATAAAACAATAAGAAAGCTAAATTTTCCGTTGCTCTTTTGAAATCCTAAAAAGTATCCTGCTTTATGCCATCCACCACTGATTCTCGTGTAAGGTAAGAATGAAATCGATGGATAAATAAAAGGATAGATAGTTCATTCTATTAGAGGCCCATGCAAGAGAATTACATTATCCACAATTATATTTTCCACATAAGTTTCCTTGAAGCTCCACATTATCCCCTATGAGTTAAACCACTGCGGAAAGTCGAAGCAATAAACGTTCCCACAAATTTTTTGTGCATCACAATGTGGCTGACATTGTTCTTTCAATAAAGGTAAAAAAACCACTTGAAATATTGGATCTGACTTCATACCTTGGATAACAGAGAACAGCAAGCTCTAGCAACAATCTTGTTGCCTTGTTCACCGCTATCATCAATACATCGAAGAACTGCATCAACACCACCACTTTCTGCAATGGATTTACATATTTCATCCTGCACTAGGAAAATCTTAAGAGTCAACAAAAACCCAATAAGTCGATACAATCTCATAAAAGTATTTAGTTTTTCTGTCAGTACAAGTTAGTTGCAAAATAAGACAAAATTGTCACTGAATCATTCACAACTATGATATTTAATTACGGTATTGTGCACAATAAGAAAATTTGCCAAAAAATTGTTCATGAAGAACTCTCGTCTCTAGATATCTTTGTCTAGCTTGCAAGTAAAAAGATCATACTAGTGTTTTAAACTGGTAGGAATATCAAGGAATGCTTTTAGTTGTTTTGATAGGTAGATGTAACCAATGCATTGGCACATGAATTAAATATGTAACCACACCCCTCTTTCTGCTATTTTGTAGGAAAGTATATGCTCCATTATCCAAATGTGGCTAAAGCAACTATGATATTTAACTTTGGCAACTTGTCTAATTTTAATAAACTTACATTCACAGCAACAGCCTTTAGAGCAACACTTGCTGAAACTAGACCAGGTGAGCTAAGCCCTGCATGTAGTGAGTCCACTAGAGCTCTTGCAACTCCAATTTTTGCAAAAACTCGTGCATAACCATAAACCTGAAGTTTGCATACATCACAGATATACTTTAGAACACTTGCACTTTTGCTTTAGCATGAGACCAATTCAATGCAAAAAGAATGTAACACCAAAAAAAGCAAGCTTGCTTAGTCTAGTAGCCAGGACTCCAAAGAACCACAGTCAGGCTTCAAAGCCCAATCTCACATAAGTTTACCATTAAGAAAGGATGTGTATGTACCTTCAAATATTTTCTCGATCAATTTGTTAAGAGCCTACTTCAATGACCCATGGAATTATCATAGTCAACTGTTTATGTTTTCTCCTGCATGTGGCTAATTCTGGAATGATGCCATTGACAAAACTAATACTAGAAACTTGAAATGGGATGAACTTATTATTATTTTTGTTCTTAACTGTTACTTTGAGAAAGTTGAGATAACATGGTAAACTGATAGTCTCATTCTTCCAAGTAAATTTTGACAAATCCATCTCTTAAAAGACAAGAACTAACAGCTCTACATCTATTAGATGTTGAGTTTTCAGAAGTAATAGCATTGTACAAAGGATGCGTCAGAATTTTTATGAGTCTTTTACTTACTTGAGAAGCCAAAACACGGTTATCATCTGGTGTTAACAGAACATGTATAGTGTCATATATACTCTGGATGCTGCCTCTACTCTGCCCATGTTGGTCGCTCAGTATTCGCATGATAAGCTCATCAATTTTCAACTCCATGAATGACTCTTTGATGATTTCATTACCAGTTGAGGCCGCAGAAACAACCATGAAACCATTACTCAAGATGTCTAGATTTTGACTGTAATCATTAAGAATACCCACAACAGTAGCCGGTCCACCACTTGAGCGAAATGTTTCTGTACTTTGAAGATCTGCAAATAACAAAACATAAATTCATTTCAAACTGAGAGTACGCAAACTCAAGCATGCCACAAGCTATAAATTGGTGTATCAAAAATTACTATCACACCTCTAGTAGATAATATACAAGGTATATATATCCAACCTCAAATAATTATTCCTACATTTCCATATGCAAACTTCTTTTCTGTTAAGATACTCGCTTTATATTTTATGTTATTGTTTTTCCCACTTCTTACCCTACCTTTTGCATTTCATTTTGATTATGAAAATCCCGAAGATTCCACTAAAACCAGCTTAATCACCATATCCAAAAGGCAGGTATGATTCATTTGAAGATAATGAGCACATAGAAGAATGCCTGCTTAACATTACTCCTTAGGCATCTTATGTTATTATCTGAGTATACTAACTCCCCAATAAAGAACTAAGCACGGTTCAATGTAGGAGAGATAAACACGCGGAGGTCTCCACGTGAAGTCTTATATAACATGTTAGAACTATTATTTCTTCTGTTTGTATATTAGTAGATTAGGTATTCCAGCAAGCGTCGAACTTTACCACTGAAGCTTAAATTTTTTCCACAACTAAAGTAACATTAACTATAAGACCAAAGAAGTAGAATGCATCCTCTACAACTGTAATACCATGAAGAAGCGATACCAATGCCCTCAAAGCCGAAACGAGAACCTGCTCGCACCCACTTCGAATCTTTGAACAAATAGAACAAAGCAATTCCACCCCACCATTCCTTGTTGCTATTGCCGCATTCCCCGATCCTTGGTTACCGCACAACTCTGTAAGCTTATCAAGGAATTCCAAAAGGTCGTTCAAACCCTTTTTGTTGATTTCATCCTTTAAATCCGAATCCAGCTGCTTCAAGGCAACCAAGCTCTGTATGACAGGATTATCCTTTACGCCACCCTCTCCTGGAAGGCACGTGACGATCCCTGCAACATATATAATAAAATTATAAAACTTGTAATGTTCCGATGTACTTGGAAGATTCAACCATTAAAGGCTTTGTTTGGATGTGAGCAAATATGCGAGAAACAAATAGAAACTGAGATTTTGAATTTCATTATTGTGAGATCTGCTTTCACTCTTTCCACGGAGTAAGCAATATCATTTCATCTCAACGTACACGAACATTAGAAGCATCCAAAACGCCCACTGCACTAAGGAAAACCTCCACCTCAAATGAGAATGTAATGTCATTTAATTCCATTTCTATTTTGATTTCACTACATTATGCAGGAAACAAAATGGGTGGTAATGTAAAAGTGGGAGTTTCAGAGGGTGGACCGGAGAGATCGACGCCCTGGAGAGTTAGGGTTTGGATGGCGTCCTGGAGGGCCTCGGCGGGGTCCATTCCAAGATCGTCAATGTTTTCCTTAACCAAATCGTCGAAGGCTCCCTGCGAGATCGTACGACCAGTATCGGCCGCCGTGGTCTTCTTTTTTGGGCCCATCTGCGTCGCGATCCCTCAAATCCTCCGGAGTTGGAGTTAAGAGTGTTGAGCTGAGCAGCCGTTCATGAATAATTTTGAAAATAAAAGCAGAGGGTGGAGGGCCGGAGGCCACAGGGAGAGGGAATGAAAAAAGATAAGAGTTTCTTTTTTTTATTTTTTTTCAGACTTCCTTTGTTTTGATAATTTTTTCATTTCATTTTATTTTATCTAATTATTATAATTATTTTAAATTTTTATATAAAATAAAATAAAATTTTTAATTTTTTAAAATAAAACTAATATTAAAAAAAATATTTTATAATAATATTATTTTATTTAATTTTTAACTTTAAACTTAACTCATCTCTTTTCATTCCATTAAAAAAAGAGTAGTGCTAGAAATTCTCGGAAGGGGATCCCTGCCGCGGCCCGTCAATTTTTTTTACACTTTCTTTCATTTCTTTTTTTTTTACAAAAATAATAAAATAATGTGTAGAAATAAAATATATGTATTTTTTTAAAATTTTAAATTTTTTCTATTTAATTTTTTTTTTTATAATGTGCAGCGGAGTTAAATTGTTGGGGATATAAAGTTTTTTCCTTAAAAAAAAAGAGACACGCTGGGGGCCGATCGGGTTGCCCCCAGCGTCAAAATCAGCCCAACGGCTGGATTGTTTTTTGATGATAAATACAATAAAATAAAATAAAATAAAACATAATAAAAAATTTATAAAATTAAAAAAAAAACACAATAAAAAATATAATAAAAAAAATAAATGAAGAAAATATAATAAAAAATACAATAAAAAATATAATAAAAAAATAAAATGAAGAAAATATAATAAAAAATATAATTAAAAAATAAAAACATAATAAAAAATACAATAAAAAAATAAAATAGAGATGGATTTTAAGGGGATTCGGGTTTAAGCCTCCATGGGACAAACCGGAGGTCGTCAGAGCTCACTGAAGAGGTAAACTCGCTGGAGCCCGCCGGTGTCGATGGGATGAACGGTGTCGCCCACCGCCATCGAAAGCGGCGGGTTCCTTATAATGAGGGGGTCGGCCCGACCGACCTAATAAATCTCTAAAAAAAACAAACGAAACTTTAAAATAAAAATAACCGGTGTGATATCTTAAAAACCTCTCAGAATGTAATCATGGAATCCTTCTCTTCTACAAAATGTCCAATTTGAACTAGAGGTACTATCCTAAAGACAGTCCATACCACAATATCTCCAAAGTATCCAGTTGTTCAAATCTCGTCACATGACCCTAAAGTATTCAGGTGATTTAAAACTCATCCTATGATCTTAAAGTATCTTCAAAACTCTTTCATGGCTCAAAGATAAGATTTTACTTGTATAAATAATTTCAACTCATACCCTAACTCGAATTCCTAATTTCAAAATTATAAAATACCAATGTATATTAACTGGGTTGCCACTTTTGTGGTGAGATGAGTTGGTAATTGGTAAAGTAATATAAGACTATTGAGTAAGAGTGTAATCGGTTTTATTTTGGATAAAATTTAGAATTGAACTAGTGTTATTGATTTTGTATTCTTTCAAATCAATTACACATCAGTTATCTCTTAAAATCGATAATATCAATTTTATCTGTTCCAGTCTGGCTTTCTGGTTTTAAATTAGTTTATAAGACTATTAGTACATATTTTAGTATTAATTATAGTGATTAGAATAATTATATATTAATATTTATTATAGTAAATTTAACTTCTTATAACTATATAATTGATAGTGATAATATTAGTATACTAATACTAATAGTATTAGTATGACTATATTATCATTTTAAATGTAATTATTAAGTATAGTAATTTATATATAGACTTGAAGTATATTGTTAATAGTTGTATAGTATCAGATTATTAGTATTAGGATATAACATGTAAATTATAATTAATTTACATTATATACTAATGAATAAAATATTATATATAATATAAAATATTTTATATTACATATAAAGTTAAAAATATTAATATAAAATATATATTATATTGAATCGGTCTGGTTCTAAAAAGTTTAGAATGAAAATCGAATTGCTACCGATCGGTTTTGATATTACGAGAACTGGACTGATTCCACCGATTTGGACTAGTTCGATCCTGTTTTTCGATTTTTTTTTTTACATCCCTACTATTGAGGTGAAGAGAAAAATTTATTATTCTCTTATCATTATATGATATGGTATTAAATGATAGATTTATAAATAAAATATAATAAATAATTTTTAATTATTTAATGAACTATTATAAAATAATAAGAAAATAATTTTAAAAAATGATAAGTAACATTAGTCGAGGCAAAACGACTTTGACCTTCGTTGCTGTATTTATAGGGGTGTGCTCCAACTCCGACGGTGTCAGAGTTTCCAACTCCAACTCCAACAATCGTTAGAGTTAAAATATAGTTCTGACTCCGACTTCGATTAGAGTTTGGAATTCCAAATTTCGATCGAAATTTTCCTCCACTCGACATTCAGTTTGAAGGCTTCTATCGTTCAGTTTCGCTGGCGAAGAAAACCTTCATTTCAGTTTGAATGTAATTGTCGCCGACTCCCTAATCCTTACTTTGGTTAATCTGTCGCTGATGAAGTCACCCATGATGAAAGCCATATCTGTTGGAGTTGACATCGTCCAAAGCAAAACTTGCTTTGTCCAAATCCATATCTGTTGGAAATGCTGATACGTTGATGATTTGATTTAATTTGTTGCATAGTTGCAGGCTTACAATCTTAGAGTTAGGGTTTTCAATATATGGGCATTCGGTGGAGACGCAATGGGGAAGGGAAGACTAAAGAGAGAAATTGAAATATGTAGGATTAGTATTTCCGTCATTTTGCATATATACCATCCCAAACGGCGTTGTTTGATGTTTTGTAACAAAAAAAAAAAAAGACAAAAAGAGAGAAACGGGGGATCATGTTGCTACTCGAACCCAAGATCAAACGTTAGACCAAAGCACGGCTAACCATTAGGCTACTTAGGTGTCTCTTACTTAGTTTACAATATATAATATATAATCTTTATATAGTTGGAGTTCGTAGTTGGAATTCGAAACTCTCATCGGTTCTAGTTCCGATTCCGAACTTCGACTTCGAAGTCTAAATAATTTCAATTTCGACTTTGACTTTTAACTCCAATCGAAATCAGAATCATATTAGAAGTTAGAGGTCAGAAATTTTGCACAGCCCTACTGTATTTTATAGAAAAACGACTTGAAATATAGATAAAGATTATTTAGACAACATGTAAGTTTAACTGACATTGGCTGTGGGCCTCATCTCGTGCTCAAGTTATTTAACCCTTTTGACGGGCCTGAAATGTGAGCCCAAGCCCACCCCAAACCATGGGGGAAGAGGCCTTCGTCTTTTGCAGAAGGGGACAAGGACTAAAAAATTCCCAAAAACAACTACCATTTTTTATCATATAATAATAGAGAAATAATTCATATAAATTTTATATTTTATAAATATCATACGAATTCTTATAAAAAAATTAAATTCACTTAGAAAAAGTGAAAAAAATACTATTATTTATTAATGTGACTTACATTTTTAAAAAATGACGAAGTTTGTCTATTTGAAACTGGTATCTAACATTACTGTTAATGATAATAAAAAAATTCTACTCATCATGACACCACACGGCATACATCATATCATTTTTTTATTTTTAAATACGTGATGTATAGTCTATGAGTAGAAAAACTAAATTAGTTCATGAGAAGAAATATTAAAATTAATTCTTGAAAAACAAATAGAAATAAATGTGATAAGCGATCATGTGTACTAGAGACGAGCAAATCCCGTAATAACTATGATTTATTTTACGGAATTAATGAATGTTGCATGTGTGAATGAAAACATCAGTGTCACGTCGGCAAATGTATACGTAAATATGTAACGAGTTCTTCAACCAAAGTTCTCGGCTACGTTAGTCAACCAAATTCAGTTAAAGCCCCATGGCTTTTGGATTTCCCTTACCAATATTGGAATATTGACTTGTTTTGTTGAGTACTTTCACACATAAAAAAGATAATGGAAACTATAAATATTATATATAGCTAGCAGCCTAGCAATTCGGCTTACCCCTTAATGGTTGAAACGCGAGTTTACTCTTTAGTCTTTTGATAATATTTAAGTTAGAAGACACCTACATGGCAACATGTAACATGTAGGAGGAAAAAGAATCGGAAAAAAAAAAAAAAAATCCAAGTGGCCGTAAGTGGAAGACTGATGAATCCCGGAAATTAAGTTGAAATTAATGATCAATGACGAGCATCACACTATATTTTTCAAATTTGGACCAACCCATGTTGAAAATTAAGGCCGTCAATTTGGCCAGTTTGCACTACTGTTTCTCGCAGCTCTCTAGCTACCTTGGTTTCCTGATCCCCATTGTATAAATACCCATTAACTTCGCCCTGTCAATGCACTACCACCCATCTCATTTTTACATTGTTTCTGGCCTTTGGTATCAACGTACGTACGTACGGCGTACCTCTAAATACACTCTAGTCTTTAGTTGCACTCCCATAAATTAATTAAAGATATGGGTGGTTTCCCTATTGCACAGTCTCTCGTCCTCATCATTGTGACTGCTTCCATGTTGGCAGTTACTACGGCCAAAACAGATTCCTCTCCCAGTGCCCAATGGTTTTCCAGAGGTAGCCGTAATTTCCATCAATTACCAAAATGTAAAGAAGGTCCCAAGAAGATAATCGTAGGAGGGTCGGATCAGCAGTGGCGCTTCAACTTTACCTACACTCAATGGGCTCTCACCAACGGCCCCTTTTACATAAACGACACTTTGGGTACATGACTACTAATTCTTTCCAATAATATTCCAACAATTGCTTAATTAATTCTTTTATCATCTTTATGATCAAATCTATGATCTATACAATTGACAATATTATGGTATATATATAACGTGGTTGCAGTTTTCAAGTATGACTCGCGTCACAGTGTATACTTGCTACCAAACCTTCGGAGCTTCTGGAACTGCGATTTGAGCCAGGCAAAGTTGTTGGGAAACGTGACACAAGGAGGTGGAGAGGGGTTTAAGTACGTGCTCAAAGATTGGAAGCCTCACTACTTTGCTTGCGGTGAGCATGATGGCATTCATTGCAATATTGGACTGATGAAGTTCTTTGTGATACCAATGCTCCGTTGGTGTAGATCATAATTAACAGATCAGAACGTGCATGCCACAACAAATTATTAATTACTGATTATACCTACTAAGTTTGTGTTGTTTTTTTGAGTGTTAATTGTATTCAATAATGAGAGACCTTTTTTCTCCTGCTTTCTTGAGAATGATTACAAGAAAAATAGATATTTATAACATTTTAATTATAATCAAGAATACTATTTACAACCAAAATAATTATTCTGATTGTAATTAAAGTATCACAAATATTTATTATTTTTTTGTAGTTGGATAGCTAGCTAGTGAATAAATGTACCAGTTACTTGGTATTGATGTTTGTTTTGCATAGGTATTACTATAAACTTCCACTCTCAATGTTTTCTAGGTATGGACTCCATTATGTAGTGAGAAATTGAAATAATCAAATTTTCATTATTTATGTGCTTTAGTAATGTTCTTGCACTCTTCGTCCATCTATATATATATATATATACATGCTTAAGTTCCGAACAAAGGAAACATCTTTGCAACATCTTCTTCACGGCCATCAATAGTGATTACGATCATAAAGAACAAGCACAATAAAATGTATAAGGAGCTAGAGACAACATGGATATGATCCGTGTCTCCGTGTGCAGTCCTAAAATATATAATATGTATGTTAGAAAGTCAAAATGCACTATAAGAAAATGAGTAATAATGATCAAATATTTACGATAAAAATAACTATATCTATAACTAAAATAGATTATTAGCGTTTAAAAGAGACTATTTGCAGTGACTAACAAATGATAAAAAATAAGCAATTTTAAAAACAAATGTTAAGTGATGCCATTGCCACTCGTGTTCAAAGCTTAAAAACAAATAGAGCCTGCTCGATTGGACCCCATTTTGAATCTTTTAGCGAATAGCTAGAACAAAGCGCACCTGCTACTAGTACAGCTTCATATAGCAAAACTACTACAATAATTAATATCTATTTTGCAGCCTCGTCACTTCCAAACCCCGGAAGCAACCAAAACGGCTTAGACAATTAGAAAAACCTCAACGAAAAATAAGAATGTAATGTGAGACCTGGTTTGTTTTTTGAGTTGACTTAAGATAAAAGTTGAAATTAATGTGAATAACATATATATTATTAAAATATATATTTTTAATATAATTTTTATTTTGAGATTTGAAAAAGTTGAATTATTTATTTTATTTTATTTTTTAAATTTAAAAAAAATTATAATAATTAGATAAAATGAAATGGATTGAATTGATATAAACTAAAAAAACAAACAGGCTTAAGTGTTAAAAACTTAAACAAATTTGTATCTAACAGTATGATCATGAGAGTTAAATGCTTAGCTAAATTAGTTATATATAATAGTTTTAGAACTTTTGGATCAATGATTATGTCTTTAACATAATGTTATTTTGTTCCATCTTCTTCGTATTTCCTTATTTTTTTAAGAATGAAGCGGGTGGAAATCAAGTAAAAATGAGTGTACTTTTAGAGCTTGATAGAGTAATAAAGATTAAAGACTATTGAGGTGATCATCAAGAAAAAATCAATTTATCATTATTTTCTCTATCATTATATAACGTGACATTAATTGATTCATCAATAAAATATAATAGATAATCTTTAATTATTTAATAATACATCATAAAATAATGAATAAAAAAAAAATATGAGTAGCTTTTATGGGCCGAGGCAAAACGACTTTTACCTTCGCTTCTGAATTATATCGAAAAACTACTTGTAGTACAGATACAGCTTCTCTAGACGACATGTAGGTGTAGCTGGCATTGGCTGTGGGCCCCATCTCGAGCTCGAATTATTTAACCCTTTGACGGGCCTAAAATGTGAGCCGAAGCCCACCCCAAATCATGGGGGTTGAGGCCGTTGTCTTTTGCAAAAGGGCACTAGAACAAAAAAAAATTCCCAAAAAGCTACCATTTCCTTATCATATAATAATAGAAATAATTTGTAAAATTTTAACATTATATAAGTTCTTATAAAAAATTAAATCTATCAATTTTTTTAAGAACTATTTTTTTTTATTAATAGAATTTATTTTTTTATTAAAAAAATTATATGAAACTTATCTATTTAAGACTTGTATCTATCCAGTGACAGAGTCAAAAATTTACGTTAAGGGAGTCTAGTAAAATTAAAATAAAATATATAAATTTTTTTTTGTTCTATTTATATATAATTTTTTATGCGATATAGAATAATTTGATAGTAAGATTAATAATAAAAATAAAATATGTTTGATAGAACTTATATATTAAAAAAGTATATAATATGATAAGAACATGTCATCATAATAAAAATATATTAAAAGTACATTACAAATATCCAACTTCTTTTTATTTTTATTTTTATCTATAATAAAAATATGTCATCATGTTATTATATCATTTTATTTTATATGTGATTTATTTTATTTTTAAATTAGATTAATTTTATAGAGGGAGACCAAAATAATTTTTAAAAAGTGAGCCAATACAAAATAAAATTAATATTATCTTACAAAATCATAAAAAAAAAACATATTTTTTAAATTTTCAATTGTTTTCTTTAAAAAAAATATATTATATATTTTTTTCAATTTTTTTAGAGTAGGGGTAGGGCCCTCCCCCAACGTGGCTCCGTCACTGTACCTATCATTACTCATAATCGTAATAGAAAAACTCTACTTATCATTTTGGCAATACACAACATCATATAATTTTTATATATTTTTTTTTTATCAAATGTGATGTATGGACAATGAGTAGAAGAATTCAATTAATTTAAGTAGGGGAAATATTTGGTCGGTCCGAAATGGAAAAATTGACCTGATTAACCACTTTGGACCGGACAGGATTGAACCAAAATTGGATTTTGTTGGTCTTGATCCAAATATTATATGACCGTCCCAATCCAAGAGTTTTTTGGACTGGACCGAACCTAATGAATAATACAATATATATTTTTATTATTTATATATATTATTTATATAATTATAGTTGCATATAATTAATTATATACTGTATATTATTTATATATCTTATTTAGTATCAAAGTATTATTAAATTCTTTAATATATAAATATGAACTATAATATATGGTATTAGAATATAATACTATATTAACATATTATAAGAGTTATAATATAAAGATAGTATATATATAAAAATAGTATATATATAAAAAGTTATAGTATAAAGATCGAGTGGATTGGATCAGACAGTCGAAAGGGACCGATTTGGTCCGGTCCTATGGAATACTTGGCCCAGCCTAGGTTGGAAAAATCCTAGATCAAATAGGTTTGATCTGGTCCATAAAACTCTCTTAGGATTGATTGGACTAGACCGAACTCTCTCTTAAATTTAAGAAGAATAAAACTAATTTAAAAAAATGAAAATAAAATTAAGTATTTAGTGCCTAGAGATAGTGCATAGTAAAATTTCATAATATATAATTATGACAAATTTTACGGACTTAGTTAGGGGAGAGCTCGGTCCGGTTCGGTCAGTCCTAGGGAAGTTTATTGGACCGAACCGGACTTATTCGGTCCAGGGTTTTCTCACCCTAGACCGGACCGAGAACCCCTAGAACCGGTCCATTTTGGTTTGGTCCGGTCTGGTCGATCTATTCAGTCCATTCCAAAATACATTTTACTATTATAAATATATACATATATAATATACTATATTTATACTATAAATTTATAACTATGAACTCTTATAATATGTTAACAAATTAAATTAATACAATATATACTAAATTATTAATATGATATATTTAGTAAATTAGTTTTAATGTATTATTATTATTCTTAATGTATAAGTTAATTAAATAATATATAATATATTTAATATATATATATATATATATATAAGATAGGTCCAGTCTGGTCTGGGGTGGAAAAGACCCAGACCAGGATCGGGACCGGGACCGAACCTATCCAGTCCAAGAATTTGGACCTGGACCGACCAAGACAAGTCTTGATTCGGTCTGATAAGATCCAAAATAATCGATCCGGTCGGTTTGGCCAGTCTGGACCGGCTAATGCTCTCCCCTAGACTTAGTGATGTTGTGTGAAAGAAAACATCATCGTCACGTCAGCAAATGTACACGGAAATAACGAAATCTTCAACCATAGTTATTGGCCACGTTACTCAAGCAAATTCAGTTAAAGCCCCATGCATTTTGAATTTCCATTACCAATATTGGAATATTGACTTGTTTTGTTGAGTACTTTCACACTTCAAAAGGATAATGGAGACTAATTATATATTATATATATATATATATATTTAGCCAGCAATTTCGGCTTACCCCTTAGTGGTTGAAACGCGAATTTCCTAATAAATAGTAACACTAGTACTGTCACCAACCCAAAACTGCAGATTCGCAACTCCCTTGGTATTTCTTTGATGAATTTTGTAGTGCTTCCATAGCTTTGATGAGTTTTTTGATAAATTGAAAAGGTGGAATGGGGGGCTCTGTACTGTTTGAAAATTATCCTGGGTTTCTTTAGTTTTGTTGAAGAAATTTTTTTAACTTTGTTGGATTTCCCTTTACAGTATTTCATTTAGATTAAATGCAGTGTTTTACTAAATGAAACTCTGCGTTTCATTTAGGACTGCATTGCAATCCATATTTATGGAATGCAATAAGCATTATTCTTTTCTAAATATATAAAGTAGTATATTTTGTTAAGGATATAGCTAAATATTGCCCTTTTAATTAAGAGATTAATAATATTTACAATTATGAAATGCAGTAAAAACACTTTATAATATTCATTTTTTTTTTAAAAAAAAAATGAGACTTAAATAAAAAAAATTTAATTTTATAATAATCACTAATTTTTAAAAGGTGGGTGTAGACTTGAACGATCTATAATTATATCTAACATTAGTCTTTATCTATCAATTCTAATATCTTGTACTAGTAATTACATTAATAGTGAATATCTGCTCCTATACTAATGGGATTTATTAATATTTTGTAAGGTGTAATATTGAGTACAAGGTTAAATTGTCATGTCGGTCTTGGACAATCTTTTGAAAAAAATTAAATTTCATAAAAAAAAAATTATTATTATATTTTTTCGTGACGGGTATATACTTTACAACTTATATATTTAAAACTTATATAAATCATTTCTCTTCGCTGATACATGAGTTGGAAGGCACCTATACATGTAACATAGTACAGGAGGAAAAAGATCAAACAGAAAAAGGAAATAAAAAAATAAAAAAATCCAAGTGGTAATTAGTGGAAGACTGATGAATCGTGGAAATTATTATTATTATTATTATTTTTATTTTGAAAACATCGTGGAAATTAAGTTGAAGCTAATGAATTAGGAGCTTCACATTATAGTTTTCAAATTGGTACCAACCCGATATTGAAAAAGGCCGTCAATTAAGTTGGCCGTTTTGCACTACTATTTCTGGCTGCCCTCTAAGCTCCCTGAGCTTCCTCCCGGCCATTATTGTATAAATATCCATTAACTTAATAATTAATGCACTACCATCGATCTCATTTTACATTAATTGTTTCGTTTGTATCAACCTACGTACGTACCTCTAAATACAATCTAGTACCTGGCCTTTAGTTGCAGTACTCCCATAAAAGATATCATGGGTGGTTTCAATGTCGCAGTACAGGCTTTCGTTCTCATCGTTGTGGCTGCTTCCATGTTGGCAATCAGAGGTGCCTCTGCCTCCCAATGGAAGCTTCACACAGATAGCCGTAATTTCCATCAATTACCAAAATGTAAAGAAGGTCCCAAGAAGATAATCGTAGGAGGGTCGGATCAGCAATGGCGCTTCAACTTCACCTACACTCAATGGGCTCTCACCAACGGCCCCTTTTACATAAACGACACTTTGGGTACGTGACTACTAATTCTTTCCAATAATATTCCAACTAACTACTGCTTAATTAATTCTTTTATCATCATCTTTCTGATCAAGTCTATGATAATCTATAAAATTGACAATATTTAATATGGTATAACATGGTTGCAGTTTTCAAGTATGACTCGCGTCACAGTGTATACTTGCTACCAAACCTTCGGAGCTTCTTAAAGTGCGATTTAAGCCAGGCAAAGTTGTTGGGAAACGTGACACAAGGAGGTGGGGAGGGGTTTGAGTACGTGCTCAAAGATTGGAAGCCTCACTACTTTGCTTGTGGTGAACACGATGGCATTCATTGCAATCTTGGACTGATGAAGTTCTTTGTGATACCAATGCTCCGTTGGTCATGTACGTAGATCATTATAATTAACAGATCAGATCAACGTGCATGATGCCACAACCAATTATCAATTACTGATTATACGTCCTACCTACTAAGTTTGTGTTAATTGTATTGAATAATGAGAGACATTCTTTCTCCTGCTTCCGCCAGTGAATAATTAATTAATTATGTACCAGTTACTTGGTATTCATGATCTATGTTTTGCATAGGTATTACTATAAACTTCCATTCTCAATGTTTTTATTTATTTTTATAGTATGGACTCCATGATCATGTAGTGAGAAACTGAAATAATAAAAAATTCCATTATTTATGCGCTTTAGTAATGTTCTTGCACTACTCTTCGGTCATCTATATATATTATATATATATATATATATATATTTATGCTTAAATTCTCAACAAAGGAAACATCTAATTTGCTACATCCTCACCATTAATACATAGTGATTATGATCATAAAGAACAAGCACAATAAAATGTTGGCCGAGAGACAACATGATCAGTACGTGTGATCTCCGTGTGTGCAGTCCAGCTAGCATAATATCTTGTATGTTAGAACATCAAAATATGATTCAACGTTAAGTACTGATGCCAACAAATAGAACCTAAAATGTACAAATAGAACCAGCAGCTGCTCGCTTGGACCGCATTTGGAATCTAATTTGAGCGAATGGATCAACAAAGCCCACCACCCCTTATTTCTTGCTATTATTAATATCTTGCAGCCTTGTCACTTCCAAACCCCGGAAGCAACCAAAACGGCTCAAACAATTCGAAAAATCTCAAAAAATGAGAATGTATTGTGCAATGATCTTGAGTGTTAAAAACTTAACCAAATTTATATCTAACAGTATATATGATCCTGAGGATTAAAGGCTTAATCAAATTAGTTATATACAACAACTCTAGAGCTTTTGGATCAATGATTGAATTTTTAACATAGTTAATCATGTTATTTTGTTCCATCTTCTTCGTATTTTTCTGCATTTTGTCGGGAACGAAGCCGGTCGAAATCATGTAAAAATGAGGGTACTTTTATAGCAGCTTGGACCAAAGAGATCAACGCCCTGAATGGTTAGGGTTTTATTGAGCATAGAAGGGTCACGTACGTACCTCGGTGGTCTTGTTAACTTGCTCAGACTGCCTCGATCCTAGAATATTTTCATTTACAGCTGAGTTTCAACTCTTAAGTGATCGAACGAGATCGTGGGTTCCGGTTTTTTAAATTTTTATGAAGGTATTAAAGAAAGAATACTAATATATAGTACAATATGATATACATACAACTAAGATCAATACCTGATTAGATACGGTAAGAATTAAACACCCTTTTGAAATTGACAACAGACATATATATAGACTTCCAATGTCCAAACAATTAAGATTTTCTTAGATCGTAACATATACATCCCAAGATCGTCCATGTCTTCCTTGATTATCGAATTGTTAATGCCTTCTAATCGGGAGATCATAAAGTCAGGAATCTCCAATGTAATACCCATCTTCTTTGGGCCCTTTTGTGAAAACGACGACAAATAAAACAAAAGTAAGTACAAGCAACTCAATCACATGATATATAATTAATGTGCTTCAATAATATGTCTACAATAGAGGAGTTATAGTGAATTTTATTGTACTGATCAGGAAAAACAAAAACATTTTAATTTGGGACGTAATTTCACCATTCAAAACAATGAGAAAATACTAAATTGTTCATGGAGTACATATTTATAGTTTCATAAGGTGGAAATATTAATTTTTATTTTTTATTTTTATTTTTCACTTGAATAGAGTATCAGGCGCTTTAAATAAACTCTTTGTCCAATATTTACTTGAGTGGCTTATCGAACGAAACACGAGCAAACTCTCTGCCACTTGATGAGATATATGTTGCACAAATATCGAGCAAACTTTCTACTGGCACTTCTTTTTATCGCTAACCATGAAAAAGATCTCTCTACTTGGGCCGATTCCTCTTTTCAAATCGGAAAATGATATCAACACAATATTTTTTATAACAAATTTTACAATAATGAATTAAATGAAATGTATTTTTATAAAATAATTTATAAAAATAATGTTATTTTACAGATATGCCATTATCTTACAACATTATTATGAAATGTATTGTGCAAATTTATTATGAAATGCCATTATCTTTCAGTGCCCTTTCAAATCTGCCAAAAAATCATAACGCATTCTCGTTTCAATGGTCAGGTCATCAAATCGAATCGATACACTAACAAATCAAGCTCTACAAATCCAACAACCCTATCTGCAGCGTGAACTGTTAGATCCTATCGATCGAGTTGAGAATCCGAGGACTAGGGATGGAAAATTTAAATGAGCATCGCATGATTGAGATATTATAAGCAAAAATGTACATTTATTAATAAACTATTTTGTTGTCAGTTGTTTATAATATAAATCCCATCTCTCAAGTAAAATTAATAATAGTATATAATATAGGACAATCTGAAAAAATCAGATAATCATCTAATTAGTCGGAAGAAAATTAAAATATTTGCTTAATTAACAAAGTTATAATATAAAGAATCTTACATTTACAAATTACCATATATATATATATATATATATATATATATAACATGAAGTGGACACACTTCATGATATTTAGGATCGGAATTAATTGTCATTAAAAAATATACAATATTTATCATTTTTTAAATTTTCTTCTAGTGGTTCTCTTCGACTTCTAGCTAGGGATTGATCTACAATCTGAAATCGTGTCTAAATTGTTTATAATCTATCTAAGCTGGGGCACAAAAAAGCTAGTTTTTTATAATATTAGTACTAATTAAGGTTTTATTTATTTGTTTGCATGTTGGTTATTGGTTTATTGATTTTTTATAAGTTGGTTATGTCAATTTTGGATACTTGGATTTTGGTTTTTATGAAGATTTTTGTAACCTCCAAATCATGTCAAGGTTGTAACCACGGACCTCTGCTATATATATGAGGGCTTATTAATAAACTTGGGACAATACTTCTATGTTTGAGCTACCGGTTCTTCGTTAAAAAAAAAACTAATTAAGGGCTTCGATTAATGGATGTCATGCATCCAAATGATCAGAACGAGTCCATTTATGCAATGATCGCAAAGCATGATCATCCTCACGTAGGCGCGCGCCCCAAAGTTTTATATATTTTAAGTTTATAAAAAAGAAAAAAAAAAAACTTTCATGGTATATGTGATCTTAAACATTATTAATTCTCAGCCGCGCACGTTTAAAATTGTCAGCCTAATTCAGTTAAATCCCCACGCGTTCTGGATTTCCATTTACGTGCCTTTACTTTAATGTTTTGGTCCAATATTTAATTTCAAAAAGATAATGATCATGATCAATATGCAATTTCATATATATACTGGGAAAAAGAAGCACTGAAACAAAGGTCCAAATGTTAATTAAGTGGGAGACTGACTCCTGATCATGACTTTTGAAGTTCATGAAATATTGCAAGTGGTTTCAACTTATAATGTCATGATTTCAACTCCTGATTTCGGAGTCATGAAAGATCAACTGTTGGATTTATTTGTAAGACGTATTAGCTAGTTATATTAAATAATGGTGATCGCCTCTAGAACATGAGTTTGGATTTACTTGTTAGACGTCATAATGTCACTGCATGCATAGTACGGGATGAAAAAGAAGCACGAAAAAATAAAGGTCCTAATGGTAAGTGTTGACTGGTGGGGGCGCCCAAGTAGGCTGCCCCTCTCCCTTTGTTAGTAACGTATGGCATTTAATGCCATACGTTACATAGTTTTGTAACGTTAGGCTTAAATGCCATACGTTACAAAATAAATAATTTGTAACTGCAATTTTAATTGCAGAGTAATGGCTGGTTTTTAATGCCAGCCATATGTGGGTTGACTATAAATAGTCCCCCACTAGTTTAGTTTTTCTGACCAATCGGAAAAGTGAAAATCTCTCTCTCGTTTGTTCTCTCTTGAAACGGTTTTTAAGCTGTGGATTGTTAAGTGTTACTCTAGTTTTTAACTACGTAGTACACTTCACCACTAAGAGAAAAACGCTTGTTTTTGTCGTGCTGGAAAAACTTGTGGAGCAATTTTTAAAGCTGAACTTGAGGTATTTTTCCGCTGTGTATTTTTTACTAACATTGGTATCAGAGCAGGTTGTAATTGCTTCCAGTTTTTTTTTTGAGATACATGCAAATTATAAATGTGTTTTTTTTAATGCTGCTGCGTTTAAAAAAAAAAAATTTTTTTTGGCCGAAGCCGGTGCAGTGGTGCAGCGTGCACCACCTGGGCGCGGTGGTGCAGCGCGCACCACCTGGGCGCGGTGGTGCAGCGCGCACCACCTGGGCGCGGTGGTGCAGCGCGCACCACCTGAGCATGGTGGTGCAGCGCGCACCGTAGGGTGCTGCGCAGCACCCCTGAAATGGTGCTGCGCGCACCACGGTGCCGCATGCACCGCCTGGAGCCCACGGTGCATGGTGCACCGTGGGGCACCCAGCGGTACTGCGCACACCAGGACGGTGCTGCGCGCACCAGAGGGGTGCTGCCAGCACCACCGTGGTGCTGCGCGCACCAGCAAGGTGCTGCGCGCACCACCCAGGTGCTGCAAGCACCTCCCTAGGTGCTGTGGCAGCACCTCCCTAGCCCAGCCTCCTCCGGAGGTTGTTTCAGGTGATGGGACGGCATTTTCCGGCAATGGGCAGCGGCCTGGGGCGCTGTTTTTGGTTTCTGAAAATTGGGCACTGTTCACGTGAACAGTGCCTTGGCCGAAGGTTGAAGAAGAGAGCAGAGTCTCTTCTAATTTTCCTGGGCCGGGCTTGGGCCTTGCGGCCCATGTGGTTTTTAAGTCCGGTTTTGGGCTGGGTTTTTATACGGCCCAGCCCCTTTTCTTTAAAAAAAAAAAAAAAAAAAAGGAAGGGGAAAGTCTGGCCGTGGGTTTCGAACCCAGGCCAGATGCGAAATTAATGCGCCCTCCACCACTGGACCGTGAGCATCTCATGGTGCCAGTGTGTTTTTTTTTTTATATATATATATTTTTTAATAATGATTTAAAAAAAAATGGCATGTTTTAATATATGCTTAGATATATTTCCTGTTATAACATGTGATTTTTTATTTAATGCTTTAGATTAAATATGATTACATGTGGATATTTGATGATATTTATTTTTTTATTGATAAATTACATGTGATATTATGTTTAATTTTTTGTTGATTAAATGTGATAACATGTATGTATACAACATGTGAATGTGTTATTATTTTATCATATATAAATGTTAGGCTTGTATGATTAGACATTAGCCTTTATTTATTCTAGTGATAAAATAGGAAATTCCCACTAAGTAGTCTTAGTTAGAGTTGTCAGTGTAGATTGATAGGCTGAAAGAATTGCAGTGACCCCAGTAAGAACTGTAAATGCACTGTATAGCGACAACACCATGGTAGCCCCAGTAAGAACTGTAAATGCACTGATGGAATAAGAAAAATGGACTGTAATGGTCTTATATGAATCATCTTTGTAGACTGGCCCAACAGGCTGCTGTGGTTGTTGAAGCTGTCTTTGTAGACTGGCCCAACAGGTTACTGCGATTTTAGTAGGATCTGTCTCTACGCGTGACTAGGACTAGGTGACTATTTTTAGATAGTGGGAGTATGGTTGAGATTTATGATTAAATCTCCCATATTTTTTAAATTTGCGCGGGAATTAGGTTAGAAATTTAATAATTGGATATTGTGGCGCAAGAGATGATTCTGAAGCCTAGCGATTTTTCGATCTTGCGACATGTCTAAATTATTTTTTTTTCTAGCTTGAATGGACGCGGCAGATTTCTTAGGTGTGTGTGTAATATCCCTCCTTTGCGTTTTGTAGTGAAATGGCATCCAAAAGTATTGTTGTCGATTTAAACAAAGGGGAGAAATTGGATGGGGAGAACTATGACATATGGCATCGCAAGATCCAATATGTCTTAGATGAGCAAGAAGTCGTAGAGGCCTTGTCTCACTCCCTGACTAAGCCCAAGGAAGGGGACTCAGAACAACACAAATTAGATGAATTAGCCTATTCTGAATGGGCTAAGAAAAATCGGTGCGCGCGCATAATAATGTTAAGCAGCATGCACAATGATCTAATGTGTGAGTTCGAGTCCTATGACACTGCCCAAAGCATGTGGGAGGCCTTGAAGTTGAAGTTTGGTGGAACTTCGGCCACTAGGTTACGTGGATTAACCATGAGGTTTGACTCCTATAAGATGCGCTCTAACCATACGATGAAGCAGCATCTTAGGGCTATGTCAACCATGATCCGCGAACTTAAGATGGCAGGAAACGACCTGACTGATGAACAACAAGTCCAGGCAGTGATAAGATCACTACCAAGTTCTTGGGAGAACATGAGCCAGAATCTGACGCATAATGAGAATATAAAAAATTTTGATGATGTCTCGCGTCACTTAGAATTGGAGGCTGAGCGCCTAGAGGCCGCTAAGCCCAATCATTCGGCCTATGTGGCTAATTCTGGTTCACGCAAGGCTTCAAGGCCTAAGCGTTGGAAATCCAAGAATGGGGTAGCTGCTGGACAAGTTAAGAAAGTGTCAGGAACTTCTCAGCGCAGCAAAAGGGGCAAGCGTGGGAAGAACAAGTCAAAATTAGAGTGTTACAACTGCGGAAAGAAAGGCCACTTCGCTCGTGACTGCACTGAGCCGAAGAAGGTATACTTTAACTTCTCTCGTATTGTTTTTGTAACTAGCCATGTGATGGTTGCTCACTCCTATCCTGTGTGGACTGTTGATTCAGGAGCGACCGAGCACATAGCGCGAGATAGAGTCGGATTTGTGGAATATCGCCGAATTCCAGCTGGGAGTCGTGATATCAAGGTGGGGAATGGAGCTAGCGTGGAGGTGCTAGGACTTGGTACCTACAAGCTGGACTTGCGGGGTGGCCGCACTCTTTTCCTCCACAATGTGCTATACACTCCCGAAATCCGACGAAACTTACTTTCAGTTGTTACTTTATTAAAACTTGGTTTTCGAATTGTTTTTGAAAACAATAATGTTTCCTTTTATTTGGGCCATGTGTTTTATGGCAATGCTTTTCTGCAAGACGGTTTTATGATATTAGATTTGGTTTATTCTAATATAAATGAATCTATTGCTTTTCTTTCTTCATCTGTTGATAATTTGGATTCATATACATGGCATGCTAGGCTTGGCCATATAGGACAAGATAGAATGACTCGGTTAGCTAGAGAAGGCCTGATAGGCAATCTCGCTAGGGTCATCTTGCCCACATGTGAACATTGTCTAATGGGAAAAGCTAAGAGAAAACCGTTTGGAAAAGCCAATAGGGCATCTTTTCCACTGCAATTAGTCCATTCTGACATCTGTGGTCCAATGAGTGTGAGGGCAAGACACGGGGGTGTCTACTTCATCACTTTTATAGATGATTTTTCACGTTATGGTCATGTCTACTTAATCTCCCATAAGTCTGAAGCATTGGAGTGCTTTAGACGATATTTAAGAATGGTTGAGAATCAGTTAGACAAGAGTTTAAAAACTCTAAGAACTGACCGAGGATGAGAATATCTCTCTGAGCAATTTAAAAGGCTCTATGATGAAAAAGGAATCAAAAGACAGTTAACGATGCCGAGTACGCCGCAACAAAATGGCGTGGCGGAAAGGAGAAATCGTACACTGCTTGAGATGGTTAGGTCAATGATGGCGCAAGCAAACCTACCAATTTCTTTTTGGGGGGATGCACTTTTGACTGCTGCCTACATTCTTAACAGAGTGCCCTCCAAATCAGTAACTTCCACCCCATATGAACTATGGACCGGCGAGAAACCCAATTTGAGTAACTTGCGGCATGGGGTTCAACGGGTTTTGTTCATGATCTTTCTCATAAGTATGGGAAATTAGGCCCTAGAGGGAAGAAGTGTATCTTCATAAGGTACTCAGAACACTCTAAAGGGTATGTGTTAATAGGTGAACAAACTGATGGAAGTATGACTGAAATTGAATCACGAGATGTGGACTTCATTGAAAATGAATTTCCAAGTAGAGGTGAGGTTGATAGGAGTTTAGAACTTCATGAGATTATGGAACAAGAAGAAAGTGCTCCAAGGAATTTAGTTGAGAATGAGGAAGAAATTCTTCAAGCTCCTACAAATAAGGAATTAAATCCGAGTGGGAGCACACCACTTGTCAATCAATCACAACAACCTCAGCCGCGTAGAAGCACACGTGAAAGTATTCCCCGTCGTCGTTTTGAGATTGAAGGGGAAGCTTTTATGGTAGCTCCGCATGATGATGATGAGCCTAGGACAATTCATGAGGCTCTCTCATCTTCTACTAAAGATGAGTGGATGAAAGCTCTTAATGATGAAATTGAGTCTATGAAAACTAACCAGGTCTGGGATCTGGTTGATCTACCGACAGGGCGTAAGACTATTGGGAACAAATGGGTTCTTAAAGTCAAACGCAAGTCGGATGGATCAATAGATAAGTACAAAGCTCGCTTAGTGGCGAAAGGATATACCCAACAGGAGGGTATAGACTATGAAGAAACTTTTTCACCAGTCGTAAGGTTTGCTTCAATTCGTCTAATTCTAGCTATAGTAGCAAACATGGATTTGGAACTCTACCAGATGGATGTTAAGACAGCATTTCTCAATGGAGAACTAGATGAGGAGATCTATATGGATCAACCAACGGGTTTTGTGGTCAAAGGTCAAGAGCGCAAAGTGTGCAAGCTCAAACGATCTATATATGGCCTAAAACAATCATCTAGGCAATGGTACCTCAGATTCCATCGAGCCATTCTTTCGAATGGGTTTACGATGATCACAGAGGACCATTGTGTCTATGTCAAAAGATCCAAGAAGAGTTTCATTATGTTGTCATTATATGTTGACGACATACTACTAGCTGGAAATGATAAAGGGTTGATAGTCACCACAAAAGAGTGGTTATCCTTCAATTTTGAGATGAAGGATATGGGTGAGGCAGAATACATTCTGGGAGTTAAGATCTACAGAGATCGCTCAAAGAGAATATTGTGTTTGTCCCAACAGACTTACATAAAGAAAGTTCTCGAACGCTTCCTAATGAGTGAATGTAAACCCATTGACACCCCTGTCACAAAAAGCGAGAACTTATCTAAAGAGTTGTGTCCTAAGACTCAAAGAGAAAAGGAAAAGATGGCCCGTGTCCCTTATGCTAATGCTGTGGGAAGTCTGATGTACGCAATGATGTGTACTCGGCCTGACATATGCTATGCAGTTGGCTTAGTAAGTAGATTCCAATCTAACCCCGGATTGGCTCACTGGAAAGCAGTCAAGAGGATTATGCGATATCTGAAGGGAACCGCAGACTATGTGCTGTGCTATCAAGGTTCAGATTTGCAGCTAAGAGGTTACAGCGATGCCGACTGGGGCAGTGACCTAGATGAGCGTAAATCAACCACAGGGTATGTCTTTCTGCTCAACAATGGCGCCATTACATGGAGCAGCAAGAAACAACCCTGCATAGCTCTATCGACCATGGAGGCAGAATATATAGCATGTTCTGCAGCGGTTCAAGAAGCTGTTTGGTTACGGAGGTTCCTCGAGCATTTAGACATTGGCACGGATACTTCAGATCCGGTGACGATATTCTGTGATAGCATGGCAGCTCTCGCATATGCTAAGGACTCAAAATATCATGGAAGAACCAAACACATAGATATCAGATATCACTACATAAGAGATATGGTAGCGCAAAAGGAAGTGGTTCTGAAACATCTTTCTACGAGTCGCATGGTTGCTGATCCCTTAACAAAGCCTATTGCACGAGATGTATATGAGGCTCATGTTAGGAATCTAGGACTACGTAGATTGTAAATGTAATTTGTATTTCAAATAACATTGAGATGTAACATTTCCTTTGGGATATTAATACAATATGATTCAGTTCTTGTCTTTATCGTATTGTCTTTTACTAATACACACGCACAAGATATGTCAACAGGCTAAGATTGGCTCACTCACACGAGCAATCGCCTCTAGCGCTTAAGTAGCGAGAAGAGATGAGACATTGTGTCCCTAAGTACTTGTCCAAAGGGATAAGTTAGTTAACACAAAGATATGTCGCCTTAGTGGGAGCTAAGATGAGGTCTTCTCAGAAGACTGTGAATGGATTACCCACCATCCATGTAGCCTGAGATTAGTCAGATGCGAGATTCTCTTTGACGCCTTGGAGGCGTGCAAATAGAGAAACTTGAGTTAGACGCTTAATGAGCGCCTAGACTAAGATCTGTACGGTGTTGATATAGACATATGCTCTTTGAGAAAGAGAAATCCACCGTAGCATGTGTTTCATACTACATGTGCTTATTCGACCATGTGAGTAAGTGAGTAAATGGTTCCCCTCTTTCTCACTGTGTGAGTCTCATTTTTTAGGTGTCCTTTACTTTTGACTATGTCACAAGATAGAGGTTAAAACTTCTGCTACTTTGGCATGCTGTCTATGGCCATGATTGATTCGGTCTAAAGAAGTATTGCTAGGAAAGCGGTTTAACCAAAGTTGAATGATATGAGTGCAAAAGGAAGATTTTTTCGATATCGTATCTTCGATAGTGTTTGCTGACGTCAAACTATGACGCTGCATATTGGTAGCGGCTAAAGTTGTGAACACATTGAAATGATTTGGAAAAAGTCAAGCATTGTTCTGAGTTTATTTAACTCAAGAGGGTTCGAAAGTACTTGACTTGATGCGATCGAATAAGTCTAGGACATGACCATACACTTCGGGGATGTTACTATGCTGGTCTTTTCTGGGAGAGATTTGGTGTATGTACTCCCATTTTTTTGGTGTGCTTGGTGGTCGCACGGCCTATTTACTTGTATGAACAAGATTGAGAACATAAGAGAGATGCTGACCTAAGGTCATGCCCACTGTGTGCGAGTGGGAGATGTTGACTGGTGGGGCGCCCAAGTGGGCTGCCCCTCTCCCTTTGTTAGTAACGTATGGCATTTAATGCCATACGTTACATAGTTTTGTAACGTTAGGCTTAAATGCCATACGTTACAAAATAAATAATTTGTAACTGCAATTTTAATTGCAGAGTAATGGCTGGTTTTTAATGCCAGCCATATGTGGGTTGACTATAAATAGTCCCCCACTAGTTTAGTTTTTCTGACCAATCGGAAAAGTGAAAATCTCTCTCTCGTTTGTTCTCTCTTGAAATAGTTTTTAGGCTGTGGATTGTTAAGTGTTACTCTAGTTTTTAACTACGTAGTACACTTCACCACTAAGAGAAAAACGCTTGTTTTTGTCGTACTGGAAAAACTTGTGGAGCAATTTTTAAAGCTGAACTTGAGGTATTTTTCCGCTGTGTATTTTTTACTAACAGTAAGTATATATATGCATGCACGGATTAATGTAAACGTCGAACGAGAATGATCAAACGTCTAATGGCTAATTATTTAGATTTAGTAGCGAAGGCGCTGTAGCACTTACACAAACAAATTAAAGCTTTTGACTAAGGACTTGGTGTATGTAGATATGGTCATATGATATGTTGTTCTCTTTAGGCCTGATATCTCCGAAACTAACAATATTGACCCAAAAGCTAGATATGGAGCGGTTTTGAAACAGAACAGAACGAAACCAAATTTATTATGCAATCATGAAAACATCATCCTCACGTCGGCCACCGTATAAATTTATAATATAAGTTTCTAAACCTTAATTCTCAGCCATGCCTGTTTGTCAACCTAATTCATCATGAGTACTTAACGCCCCATGTTTTCTGAATTTTCATTTACGTACCCGGCTTGACTTTCATGTTTTTGCGATGATCACTGTGATCTATATCATGTTTTTGATGGATAATAGAAAATATTATATAATTATAGCAATTTATGCTGACCCAGACTTTTTCATTTTTTTATATAGTTGAAACGCGACTTTCCTTATAATTTCATTGGCACCAACCCATTGCTGATATGCAGCTGCTTGGATATTTCCTTGATCCAAAAATTTTGAGTGCTCCCACATGTAGCATTAATGTGTTGACGCGGCGGTCATGAACAATGCCTATGCCCCGATATGATCAGAGGGTGAACGGAAGTGACTTGATCTTAAATGATTAAAAAAAATAAAATAAAGGAAAAAAATAAATAAATAATGCAAAGATTTATGTGATTTGAGAATAATTCTCTTTGAAGTTTTTTAGATCATAAATTTGCTGCATCTACGATATTTAAAATTTAAATATTACAAATTAAATTATATTATGTAATAGTACTGTGTGGTGCAAATCATGATGATTTCCAATAACACAACTCGAACAGTTAGGCAGCTGGTTTATTAATTTTTTCGACCATTGCTGCCTATTGGCCTGTATGTCACATATATATTACAGGATCGAAGGAAAAAGAAGCAAGAGAAAAGAAAGTCCAAATGGTAAGTGGAAGACTACTAAACTCGTGGAAAATTGAATTTAATGAAGGTGCTTCACATTGTATCTTCAGTTCTTTACTAACCCAATATAGAAATAGGCTGTCAATTTGGCGTTTTGCACTTATATACCTTTTCTCACTGTTTTCTCCCTTTCTGATCTCCGGCCTTGTATAAATACCCATTAACTCACCGGCCGGTAACTAATAAATATACCAACATCTCATTTTATAATCCATCATATCCTTCGATATCACCCTCTATATTCACCACCCTTCCTTAAAAAGTTGCAGTAGTACTTTGACAGAAGAGATGGGTGGTTTCACTTTTGCACAGGTTCTCGTCCTGATCATTGCGACTGCTTCCATGGTGGCAGTTAGTACTGCCAACAGAGGTGGCCCCCATTGGCCTTTCAGAGGTCATGGCCGCTTCCATCAGCCAAAATGTAAAGAAGAAGTTCCCAAGAAAATCATCGTAGGGGGGTCTGAGCAGTGGCGCTTCAACTTTACCTACACAGATTGGGCTCTCACAAATCGACCCTTCTTCATAAATGATACTTTAGGTGAGTTCACAAATGACATTAATATTATTAATATTCCTTGTTCTATATATATATATATATATATCATTGGCATGCATGAGTTCCCGTCATTTTGGGATTACGATTCTTATATATGCAGCTGCCAAATTTCCTAGCTACACGAGAAATATATATAACCTTTTATATGATGACAATATTATATATATGGTGGATGCAGTTTTCAAGTATGATTCACGTCACAGTGTATACTTACTACCAGACCTTTGGAGCTTCTGGAACTGCGATTTAAGCCGAGCGAAGTTGGTGGCGAATGTGACACAAGGAGGTGGGGAGGGGTTTGAGTACGTGCTCCAAGACTGGAAACCTCACTACTTCGCTTGCGGTGAGCACGATGGCATTCATTGCAATCTTGGACAGATGAAGTTCTTTGTGATGCCAACGCTCCGCTGCATGCAATATTGGAATTAAACATATATATATATATATATATATAGAGAGAGAGAGAGAGAGAGAGAGAGAGAGAGAGAGAGAGAAACGTGCCATGGAATTAAACATGCATACAGCATGAATTAAGACCTACTGATCATGATCTCTATTTTAAAAAGTTCGTACTGTTTGTACCAAATAATTAATGAGCTTTAATTAAGCTCTGAATCATTGAATACATGATCAGAGCGAATAAACGCACCACTGTGACTTGATATGTGTGTGTTTATATATCTATATCAATATGTATACCAGAGAATAATTAGTTTAAACGTTGATAATTGTTGAGAAGAATGGTCAATAATAGTAAAAAATATGTAAAAAAATAATAATAAAATATTAAATAATAATGAATAATAATAAAAATAGATAAAAAAATAATAAAATAATAATGATAAAATAATAAATAATAATAAAATAATTTGAAAATATTTGAGAGTGTGGTATGGAGTATTCCGCATATTCCTGTCATGGCCGCTAGCTCATGTTCTCTTTTGCAATTGGAAAGTTGTATACATTAGTTGGCTTGATTATATATTTATCGACGTTTTTTTGTATATGGATAGAGTTCATGATCAATATTAATAGTACTAGTACTCATTGAATATAAAACATGGTACCGATGGTTCTAAATTTTGTAGAAAATATAAAAGCAAATATAAAGGAAGGATATCACGTGCACCTACCGTACTATATATAGAAGAGAGAAGAACCGTAAATTTTATAATTGGCTCTTACCCACGTTATAGCGTATCATTATCATTATTTTTTGGGTACAGATCATATATTAATAATATCAACGGTATATAATATGGATCATGAGTGATATTATAAATCTCAACAATTTGTAAACATATATGATTCCGTTTTCTTTTTTTTTTTAAATGTAGCTAGCCGCACTCATACACAAAGGGCTGGTACATCTCAAACACAGGACCTCACAACGCGCGTACTCACTAAAATTTTGTTACAACCTCGGTTTTCGGATTTAAGAATAAAAAAGGAAAAAGAAGAAGAAGATTGTGGTGAAGATGATCAAGAAGGTGTAACTACATAGAAAATGATATATGTACACGCTGCGACGTACATGCCAATTGACGTTGACAACTAAATAAAATGGTGCATTTCTTCTTCATTGATACAGACTAAGTCCCGTTTGTATTCGCAACTCAGCTTAATTCATCTCAACTTATTTTTATTTCATTATTATTTTTTTATAATTTTTTATATAAAACACAAATTCTTATACACTTTTTTCAAATCCCAATACACTTTTTTCAAATCCCAATATACTTTTTTCAAATTCTAAAATAATAATAATATTAAAAAATAAACTAAACTCATCTCAACTCATCTCATCTCCGAATCCAAACGGAGCTAAGAGACCTGTCTTCTACACGATCTTCTTCTTTGCATTTTCTTCTTCGTTGAAAACTCTAGAAGAAACAATATCCAATGATCATTATAAGAAAATTACTTATTTGCTGTATTTTTATTAGTCACAAATAATTGATTTTAGTTACTAATAGTCTATTTTAATCACTAATAATCCTTTTCGTCGCTAATGTTGGGTTACTACTACCCATTTTTCTTGTAATGGATTCGCGTAAGTCTAATTCTTCTTTGTATTTTCTCCTTCTTTGAAAACTCTAGAAGAAACGGCATCCCTAACGCTTCCCCTGTTTTTGTTTCTTGTGCTAACAGCGATTCGACTATTTGCATCAACTAGTTTGAGTCCGAATATGTCCCATGTCAAAGTGACGACTTTTGGATATCTTGAGCGTTTTTGAATATTTTCTGGATTTGGGTAGTCATTAACTTGACAATCACGAAGAAATAAAGTGTACCCATATGAGATTTGGTGTTTTTCCTTATTTGGGTCTACTTAATTAGGTTGATACCTTGTGGAATCAATCAAACTCGATGATGAAAATTTGAACTTGGCTTGCTAACATTAACATTTTCAATGGTGAAAGAGAATTTTGTTGTAAAGTCAGCGCCATAACTCCTCGTTAAGCAACTGTCCCATAGGTGCAGGGGCTTTGTATACTCAGCCTCCCCACGTGATTCGGCAAATCTGATGCGGGGATCACAATTTTTTGCTAGGCATCGTCCTTGATTTTGATATTTAGATTTAGGACGATAATCGAGCCGAGTCAAATCGAGTTTTGGCTTGTCGAGCTTGGCTCGACTCAAAATATTCGAGTTCGAGGTTTTTATTTATTTTTTGTTCGAACTCGACTTGATAAGCTAAACTTTCAATTCGAGCTCGAGCTCGTCCCACAAACGTACTCGAGTCGACTCGAGCTCGATCTCAATTTTTTTTAAAATTTTTTAAATAAAATTTAGAAATAAATAAATAAAAATTAATACTTAATACCTTACTAGTTGAAATTTATTCATCATAACAATTTATTATATGCTTAAATATATCATTAATAATTACATATAATATGATAACATATATATATATATATATTTCATGCATGGTTCACACGTATTAATATATAAAATTATTAAATTTTATATATTAATTATTGTAAAAATCATAAAATATAGCTATGAAGTATATTCATTATATAGATTGAAGTAATTAAATTACATATTACATATCTAATTATAAAAGTGTTATACTTATATTATTAGCAATACATATATAACATATTTATGTGTATATTTTATCAATATATGAATTAACTTTAATCGAATCGAGCTAACGAGTCGATTCGAGTATAAACGAGCGAGTTTTAACGAGTATTAGTCGAGTTGAATCAAATTTTGTCGGGTATATGTCATTTATTAATCGAGCGGGTATCTGCTTTTACGAGCTAGTTTTTTTTTTTTTTTACGAGTTGAGTTCGATTCAAGTTTAACCGAGTGAGTACCGAGCGGATTGTCGAGTAACCTTGTTCATTTACAATCCTATTTGGATTACTGAAATTACGATCAAATTGGAAGGAAAGTGGATGGGCCAATGTGATTAAAACTTGAAACTTGAAAGAAAAAGAAGGGAACAATGAAGGAAAAATTCAAAAAGTGAAGACTGGTCGGAGACATATTGATGAAAGAAAGTATGTTGTAAAAGACCAAGCCAGGCGTGCTGTTCGTATTTGGCCTGGGTGGAATAGATTCAGAAGCTGTTTACAATTGTCCTTGTTTTTAATAGTATATATGTTGATGTGTCGTAATGTGTTCACACCATGTACACAAAATATGTGTACCTAGCAGCACTCATACATATTGCACAATTAATGAGATCGAGTTTGTCAACTCTAATAGTAATATCTAAGGAAAGTAAAAGACTTTTAGAAAAATATTAAAAAAAAAAAAAAAATCAAACATCAGAGTCTGAGCAGATTTCAAAAGCTATACATTTATTAATTAATGTTTTATGTCTCACACGTATGCCAATATATTGGAAAAAGCTGGGCATGGGAGTGATCATATGAACAACCTAGTCGTATGGAGGCCGTCGATCGAAGATCATGATCACGTCAAGCCCAATAATGCATATAACAATCTAGCAGACAGATTAATGTCACTACAAAAAAAAAAAAAAAAAAAAAGATTTTTATGAATTTTTAATTATTTTGATTATAAATAATCATTTAATTAAAATAACTGATTATAAATAAATAATTTTTTTATGATGACGTATATGCGTGAAATTTATGTCCAACTTGTAAGGCCTGTTTGGAATAAAAAAAAAAAATACTTAAATAAATTTAAAAGTCTTTATAAAAAAAATTAGATTGTTTAGATGTTATATACGAAAGCACTAGTTTTAAATTCATGAAGTAAACTAAAAACTACGTTTGAGCAAAAGTATCAATTTAATGTTTTTATTGGAAGTGTTTTTTGAAATAATGCATAACGTGATTTGATTTTACAATGACGGTTAATGAATGAAAATATATACTAGTCATACAACTTTCATATAATTACAACTCTCAAACTTCAGAAAATATGGTTACAATCTTTAAAAGTTCAGATTATAATCGTCATTTTTATCTTAAAAAATACTTTTTAAATTTATTTCCACATAAATGATTGAAAATGTTTTAAACATATAGTTATCAAATAGTAAATAATTTTTTAATGATAGAACTTACTATTTAAGTTATAAACTATAAATTATATATATTTTTCACTATAATTCCAAACATAGACTCATGCATTGATAGGCCGTATATTTAATCAGAAAACGCGACCAATATTAGATCGGACACTGAGTGCAAGTGCATGCGAGATGAATATGGCTTGAATGAATCTCAAAATTAGTGATATATATATATATATATATATATATATATATATATAGATCAATATCGTTCTTCTAATTCCTTCCTCGTGAAATTAAAGCAGCAAAGAAAAATACTTTTTGCTAAAGGCTGGCTTCTAGCTAGCTAGCTAGCAAACAACCAAATTAAATTATACAATTGTTTATTGTATAAAAAAAAGGGCATTTATGATTAATTATTTTGGATGAAAATATTATTTGCGACTAATTTTGACTATAAATAATCATTTTGTTAGATTTGACTGATTATAAATAAATAATTTTCTTGTAGTATTATCCTAACTAGCTAATGACTGCTTGTCTTCTGAAACTACAATATGGTACATCTGTCGTACTATAGTACATTATATATGGTAGCTGGGGTTGGCTTCTTGGCCATTTGGCACTTTAATTTTTCTTGAGCTGATATTGTGTCATTGATTCATTATCCTAAAGTTCGACAGAAATTCTTGGGGGTTTTAGGGTCATTTTGCCCACAATGGCATGTAGGGGGAAAGTGAAATTAAAGGAGATATGAAGGTGAGATTTGAATAGTAAGTTGAGATGATTGAATTGATATGATATTAAAGTAGAAAGTTAAATAAAATATTATTAAAATATTATTTTTATTTTAAAATTTAAAAACTATTTTATGCGAGAATTTAAAAAATTATATTAATTCTAAATTCAAAGGGGGCAAGTTGGGAAAGAACTGCAGCTAGCTTGTCATTTAATAGAGCTGGTGGTCGATCGAGAAGCTAGCTCTCAAGGATCATTATGAAGACGTGGCATTTCCACTCTAATAGAACATGCAGTTAATGGAGCTCGGTTCATTTCATCTTGTTAATGTGATGATTTCTTTTTCAATTAATTAAGACCTAATTAAGAAAGTAATTAATAATTTTTTGAAGTGAAAAGTCACGAGAATGTGTTAAAAAGGCCTTTATATATATATATATATATATATTTTGGTCAACTTTCGTACTTGTGGAGGAAAGATAACGGAAAATGATTAAATTAGCATTTGTGGTGGACTCCTTAATTAATGGTTGAAAGAAATAGAATTTCCTGCCCTGCCGGCATATCACCAAACCCATTGCAGACACGCAGCTCCTCGGACATTTCTTGATAGAACGATCTGTTACTCTTTGAGTGCTTTGCTTCACATGAATTCACCACATTTATTCCATTTTTTACCTAACCATTCTAAAAGAAAGTCAAGTCAACTGTTTTGCACTACTCTTTCTCGCAGGTTTTATTTTTATTTTTATTTTTTTCTCGAGTAAAGAAGAGGTGGAATGACCAGCATGGTTATTTATTTTTTGAATGAAATGTTCAGCTTGAATCATAATTACTGTCCAATAAGCGAGTCCTTCCTATATATATCTAGCCCAAACCCCTAATCTTCAAATACCGATCGACCATCATATATTTATGATCATGCTGTAATTGCCAACTTACTTCTGATAATACAACGTCCTTAATTCCTTGATCAGAACTCTCGGGTCTTATAATTGCACTCTTGTCGATCGATCCTTGAGTTGCAGTACTAGTGTGATAATTGGGAGATATGGGTGGTTTGAGTACTTTTGCACAGGGTTTCATCCTTATGGTAACTACTTATACCATTCTGTATGTTTCCTTTTCGGGTTTTGGTGCGGCTGAGAAATTAGGGCATCCTTTTCGCGAACTTCTCGCAGGGGGGCCAAAGAGGATCGTCGTAGGAGGCCAGACTGAGCGGTGGGGCACCAACCTTAACTACACTGATTGGGCTCTCAAAAATGGCCAATTTTACGTAAATGACACTTTAGGTGAGTGATCTGTCATTTTTAGTCTTTTCGTGTCCATGAGATATTCATGCACTGATCGTCTGTTTTTGGAGGTAATTATATAAGGGCAAATATCTATTCAAATATGATCAAAAGAATATGAATATTGCCCGTCGTCCAAGCTAATTTTCATTTATTTTGCTTGCATGTAAGGCCTACGCAACACATGAAATAATTAATGTATCATCACTTATAATTAATATTATACGAAGATCATGAGGAAAAATTCAGATATCATGCTTGCGTGCTAGCGCTTTTAGAAGAACTAGGTTTTTTTTTTATGTATTTTAATTTGGAGAGATTTAAATAGTGAGTTGAGATAAGATCATGTTCAGTACTTTAAATGAAAGTTGAAAATTGAATAAAATATTATTAAAATATTATTTTTTAATATTGCTTTTGTTTTAAGATTTGAAATTAATCAAACATGTTGTAATAACAGATCATAAAATAAGTTGAGTTCTCAAATAATTTAATTGTAGAAAGAGAAGAGATCAGGATAAATATTATTATGTTTATAATTTTATTGCACGCACACGCGCTAAAAACTAACATTAATGACAGTACTCGATAGTGTATATAATAGATATATGGGTGGTTATTAATTAACTTCAAAATTAGGATAATTAATTAATGGAACTACTCCACCTATCATCTTGAATTTTAATCCATGATCAATTATGGTTATACTACACATGCACACGAAGTAGCTAGAATATAGCTAGTTTAGTTGAACGTACGTTCGAAATTAGGATCGATTAATAATTACTTCTTATACGCATGCATAGAATCCATAGAAATTATAGAATATATATCATTTCTATACAACCAATTAAATGGCCCAAAAGATTATATATATATATATATATATATATATATATATATATGATGATTGGCGCCGCGACAGTTGCTGTTATAAATCTTCAATATGCATGTGAGTGGGATTTATTAATATATATTGAATGTACTGGTGAGTGCAGTTTTTAAGTATGATCCACCGAATGCCACCGCAAATTATCAGCACAGTGTATACTTGCTACCGGACATGTTTAGCTTCAGAACTTGCGCTTTTAAAAGAGCGAAGATGGTGGCCAACACGACACAAGGAGGCAGCGAGGGGTTCGAGTTTGTGTTGGAGGTGTGCCGTCAGACCTACTACTTTGCTTGCGGAGAGAAAGACCATTGTTTGAATGGACTGATGAAATTTTCTGTGACGCCCGAGATGTCTCGTTCATGATATATATCTTCATATATATATATATATAAATGACCAAACGACAGGACCGCGTGGGGAAAGTAGCGGTGGTATTGCTGCATGTGTACTAGCTAGCTAGCCTTGATGATCTAAAGTTTCCATATTTGTATCCTCAAATAGATTGAGAGTTAGATTTGCTTTTAATTATAAAGAATGCCTTCAACTTCATAATGTTTTAGAAAGAAGGTTGTGAAAGAAAATCTTTTGCACCTGGAAGGACATACGCTGTTTAGTCCAATAAATTATGAACTGTATTTGTATTATATCTATAATATCGTGCCCTTCTTCCTTGGTCAAAGCAAAAAACGCTTTTAATTATGGGAATGGCTAGTTTTTATTAGGGGCTATAGTCGAGCCAAATTTTGTTTTGTTGAACTCGAGTTTGACTTAAAATATTCGAGTTCGAGCTCGAGCTTAAAGTCAAGTTTTTATTTATTCTTTATTCGAGCTCGATTTGATAAATTAAACTTTCAACTCGAGTTCGATCGAGCTCGAACTTATCCCCCAAACGAACTCGAGTCGAGCCGAGCTCTGCTCGAGCTAGATTTTTTTTAAAACTTTTTGAATAAAATTTAAAAATAAATAAATAAATAACTAATAAAAAAATAATATTTAATATCTAACTAGTTGATATTTATTCATCATAATAATATTTTATATGCTTATATATATTATTAATAAATACACATAATACGATATCAAATACATATTTCACATGCTTCCTACGTACTAATATATGAAATTATTAAATTTTATAGACTAATTATTGTACAAATTATAAAACATAATTATGAAGTATATTCATTATATATATAAGTAATAAGATTGCATATTATATATTTAATTATAAAAATGTTATATTTATATTATTAGTAATACATATATATAACATATATATTTGTATATATTTATCAATATATAAATTAATTTTAATCGAATCAAACTAACGAGTTGACTCAAGTATAAACAAGTGAGCCTTAACAAACATTAACTGAGTCGAGTCGAATTTTGTCGAGTATGTGTCATTTACTAATCGAGCGGATATCTGCTTTCAAGTGCGAGTTTTTTTTTTCACGAGTCGAGTTTAACTGAGCGAGTATCGAACGAGCTGTCGAGTGATCTGGTTCATATACAACCCTAGTTTTAATGATATGCAAAGGGTGTGACGCATCGTCATAGGAAGGTCGTTTGGACCTGTGACGCTTCAACTTTAACTACTTTGATTCGACTCTCAAAATAGTCCCATTTGACCTAAATGCCACATTCTAAGTACTTGAGTCTCTGATCATTCTTTGTTAATTTGGAGGTGAAAGCTAAAATATTCGAATCTTTATATGAATATGAATATTGCCCGTCTAGGCTAATTTTCATTTCTTTTAGGTGAGTCTCCATTAGGGGTGTGCTCTGATTCCGACTGTTTCGGAGTCAAAATACAGTTCCGACTCCGACTCTGAAATGGAGTTGGAGTTCGACTCCGATCGGAGTTCGAAAGTTTGAACTCCAATCGGAGTTCGATTGGAATTTTCCTGTATATATAAACAAGAAAAGTCAAACCCAGAAGTCTTGAACAAAATCAAGCTGTTTCAACCAACAACCAATAATTTTTTCGAACACATTAAAGAAAACAGAAGCAATTGACAGAACTCAAAAGAAAATTTTACATGCGGTGACAAAGTTATAGATGAAATGAGTCAACTGGACGATAGAGCCCTTCTTCAACTTCCCTTCCTTGACGAGAGCATTCATCTGCCTGGCCAGCATCCCTTGGAGAGTAACATCGGAGAGTAACACTCGAAACCTCTCGCCCCTTTCGTCAGATTTATCGCCATTTAAGGAAATAGATTGAGGGACCTAGAGAAAATCGCTCTGTTTTTTGACTTTCGGGGGGATGGAAGGAAATCGAGCTGGGTTTGGAATTACAGAAATGGCGATGGCTAAAGACGAGGCGCGAGGGTCTGGGGGGAAGAGAGAAGAGAGGAAAGGTAGGCTTAGGATTTTTGAAAGTTAAAGAGATGAATATATACCCCTTTAAAACGACGTCGTTTAAGGTTTTCTGAAAAAAAAAATGGATGAAGATATACTCGTAGCTCGAACCCAGAAACGGATAGGCAGGTGAAAACGTGCTTTACCACTAGGCCATTTACGCAACTACTAATTATTATACAACATATAATATATATAATCTTTAAAAAGCCAGAATCTTTAAAAAGTTGGAATTCGGATTCAGAACTCGAAATCCAAGTAAGCTCCAGCTCTGACTTCAAAGTCGAGACAATTCCGACTCCGACTTCGATTGGAGTAGGAATCGGTACGGACTCCGATCGGAGTTTGGAAGTCAGAAAATTTACCCACCCCTAATCTTCACAACACAATTGTACCATCACCCATCATTCTCGTATGAAAGAAGTAAGAGAAAAAATTTAGCTACTTTTTCTAAAATAAGAAGTTAGAGTTACAAATAAATTTAAAAAAATCAATATATAATCCGATTACATGATCTTACATGATATATTAGATTTAGTTTACAATAAAAATGGCGTTATAATTTAACGTAATATATCAAATTGTGTCTGTTTGTGAGATTACTAATTTTATATAATCTCTTTGTTATTAAAACATCTCTTCTAAAACATTCAAGAAATCAAATTAGTTTTTACAATTAAATTCGTGTATTTTAAACTTTTTGATATGTTCCTTGTAAATTGTATGAGAAAATTAAGTTGGTATTGGATGGGCAATGTGTTGATTGCAGTTTTTTAAGTATTTTTTTTTTTTATAGGAAAGCTAACTCCATTCATCAAATATGCGAATACATCAAAATATCATACTTAATGATACAAGAAACAAACTTGGAAGAATGTTCCATCACATCATCAAGTCAAGAAGATATTTAAAAAAAAAGCCAAACAATCGAATGCTGGATTATAATTTTAGAAAACTTAGCCCTGCTTGGATTGGGAAGTGGGTTGAGCTCATCTCAACTCACTTCTATTTCATCATTATATTTTTATAATTTTTTATACAAAACACAAATTCCTATACACCTTTTTCAAATCCCAATACACCTTTTTCAAATTCCAACACACATTTTTCAAATTCCAACACACCTTTTTCAAATCCCAAAATAATAATAATATTAAAAAATAAACCAAACTCATCTCAACTCATCTCATCTCCGAATCCAAGCGGGGCCTATAGTTAACAAGTTTTTAATTTCAAATACAAAGATTTCTCTAGACAGTCATTGAATCTATTATATTAGTAACTTTCTGTACAACTAATAGTAGATCACTTTCAATAATAAGTTTGGATATTGATAAATATATATATATATATATATTTGCAAGGCTCACAATAAAATTAAAATTAGAAGGTCAACTTCCAAAGATCCAATATCTCAGTGTATACTTACGGTATACTGCCGGACTTGTTGAGCTTGCGAAACTGCAGTTTAAGCAGAGCGAAGGTGGTGACCAACATGACAAGAGACGGGCCACACGGCTAGGGATTTGAGATTGTGTTGAAGAGGTTTTTGATTTTATAACATGGAAATGTAGCCTTAACCGACTCGTTGTTCGGTGACCAATTAATTAATTATATTCGCTAGCCAGAGCATCTGATAAGTCCTCGAAAGTGTCGGCGTTAAAAGCCGAAATCATATTCTGCGTGTCGCTCCGTCGTCGTATTTAATCACTTTTTTTTAATGGATTTGATAATTTCGTAGATTAATTATAACATGCATTTTTATAATGTTTATCAAGTCGTGAATAAATTTTAAATAATCAGGAATATTAAAATTTATGTCCCTATATTTCTTAACTTTACGCTCTAGGGCTAATAAAAATGTTGAACAACATATATGGACTAAAAAATCAGTGTTTGATTGAAAAGCCGAGTCATCTGGAAATCAGAGGGGGAGAGAGATGAGCGTGTTCGGAGGTGATAGCTGGGCGAGAGAGGCGCAGCAGAGGAAGCGAAGGGTGGAGGATCTGGCCCTGGAAGCACTCGATGATGCGTCTTCCTACAAGAAGCTGCTCAGCGGCAAATACGTATGCCTCCTCTGTCCTCACTCGCCCATTTTCGATTCCCCTCTCATGCTCTCTGTACGTATCATTCCTAATCTTCTCTCTAAATTTCGGCAATTAGGCTTGGTCTGGACGTGTGATTCGGCAATTCCAAAAATTCCGTCTGAGATCTAGTATTAACTTCAACTTAATAAAAGTTTTAATTGAGTGCCGTATTTATTCTTCCATGGGGGTTGAAAGCTTTAAATAAGGTGGGAGATGTTTACTGCTGGCTTGCACCGTAAAACATTGCCCGCCTTCTGCTTTCTGAAAGCGGAATGCATTTTCTACCTCGAAGGCTAGTTTCATTTGACCCAGATAAATTGATAGTTTAAACTCAGAGAAATGAACTGAAGGATTTCCAAGCATTAGTTTAGGAAATGTGAAATCACTGCCTGAATCAAAAGGGCGAAGGAGGGTTTTATCACTTGTTTGCTCTAAATGGTCTTTTGGGACATGAATCAGAATCACTAATGTGTGATGAAACGTTGTGTGTTGAAACATCATGTAGCTGATATTGTGGCTCCAAACTTCTAAGGCAGTTTATTAATCGTGTGGGAAATTTTATTTTATTTTGTTTTTGTTTTTGTTTTTCTTTAGATGCTCATGTGGTGAATGGTTTTATCCTTCTGCACATATTTCTCGTTAGATACCTTGTTTTCTTGAGGCTAGCCCCTTCTTGGCTCCCCTTCAATTAAACTTTTTATATGTTGCAAATCCAACAAAGATGCATAGCAAGGGATCGCGCCACCGTGCCGCAGAGTCCAAGCTAAAGGAAAGAGAGTTGGCGAGACAAGATGGGACAAATAAACGAATAGCACTGTCCGACTCTTCTGTTGGCACTACAAACCGTAATAGCTACCACCAAAAGTTTGGATCTGTTGATAAACCATTGATTGAAATGTCACAAAAGGCTACTTCAGAGATACTTTGCAACCAAACTCCTCAGCAAAGTTCCAATAATCGGAACCGCGATGTACAACTAATTTTGGATCGCATTACAAGTGGGAATTCAAATCCGAGTCAAAATAGCCTTTGTCCTGCAACTGAAGCATCTGACAAGGTGGTTGCACAGCAGCAACATTTGGATCTCCAGGAGCGCCGAGAGATGGAACTAAAGTTCACGGCTGCAGGTTGGAAGCGTGATTGTCATGGAAAGTGGTTCAGAGATGAAAATGTGAGTCTAATTTTTTGAATGAATGATCAAGTTCTGCTAGGTACGTATGTTGGCAATGTTCTTGATACTGCATGTACCCCATGGGTAATAGAATTGGGGTTCAAGATTACAATATGTCAATACATCACTTTATCAGTCGAAATGAATGATTATATCAGGTTTTTCTTAAGGGTTTTCTTTCTTGTGATGTCAGGTTTAGTGATTTATGCACAAATAATTCCTTGCAGGTTGAGTTTGATTCCGATGAAGAAGATCCAAATGTATGTCTTGGTTGATTTATATTGGAAGACATACAATACGATCCTGATCAAGAATGGTGGCCTTTGTTTGCTAATTGGGCTTGCAAACGGAGTGCTAACTTTGTTACTTTCCAAAAACCTGGAACAGAAAGCTTCTTGTACAGCGATTTGCCTCGAGGGCGAGTTGATGCGTCCGCGTCAAAAAATACAGGAAGCCGATGCAGTATGGATACACTTGCACAATGCATAATCCTGAGCTGAGCGAATTTTACTTCGAAGTTGTAACAATAAACGAGTGGGTGAACTGAGACACACGCACCGAATTATGGACCTACGGTCGGAAGAATTTCCTTGTTCGGAAGTTGTTTTCAAGCAGGCCCATAGGGAAGCAAAAGCCCAAGACTGTGGGGCGAACTATTTATTCTTCATTGCCCAATCATACTGGGCTTTTGAATCATACTGGGCTCAAAAGCCTTTATACTTTTCCCTTGATGTTTTTTGACCATTCTTGATTTCCAATTCCAAATGCTTCCAGAGTTAATTATCAGTATTTTTTATATTTGTGAATATGAGTCGAAAAAACCAAGGATCTGTCCTTTTTTTTCCAATAAAGAATAAGGAAAATTTCAGTCGATATTGTCATACAGAGAGAGGAGAAAATAATTTGCTACCACACCAACATGCATTTTAGTCTTTTTCCAGGAAGTTTCATCGTCCAAAATTCGAAGTATCAGGCTTGAGAAATGTCTGAGTTGGTTGGCAACCGAGAAATTAGAAATATAGATGGGACCATTTGTAATTATGGAAGACGTCGACAGTACTTAAATTTTGTCGTTAGCATTCTTTCATTACTTGTCGAAGGAATCTCGCAATTGATGGAACGTAAGGTCCCAACAAAAATTGCTTTCTCAATTATAAACCAGATCAGATACTATTGGCTAAGAAATCCTCTTCCTTTTTCTTCGGTCATTTCTGGAATTCATTTTTATATATATATATATATGTATTTTTTTTGAATGAGTTGGTTCTATTGTTCTAGATTGGCAGAAACGACACGAGCTCCCTGTTTATCCTGAGTGGTCAAGGTCATGTGCGTGCATTCTGCGAGAGCTTCTATTTCTTCTTAATAGCTGTGTGCATGATTTTGTGCATCACACGCATGCCCACCACACGCAGGGGTCCATTCTTTAGCATTTTGAACGATGATCATTGATCATCCAGTGGATTGTGGATGTCGACAACTCTAGTAACTCATAGGTTTAGTACATTCCTTAATCTTCATCTTTCTTTTATGTCGTTTTTATGTTTTGTTTAAAGAAAAAGAGCATGATCAGTTTCATTAATCATATTTTATGTGTTGTACTTTTAAGGACAGTTTTCTTTTTCCTCTCCCAATTTAAATTCAAAACTTTGCCTTTTGTTTTTTGTTTTTTTTTTTTTTTTTGAACTTTCAAAAGTTTAGAAAAGAAAAAAGAAAAAAAGTCTTCTAAACGAAACCGACAACTAATTTGCATCGAGAGACGTAATCATTTTTTAACCTAAGTGGTTTGATTAACTACACAAAATAAATATGGATGACAGATTTACATGCATCCCATGTTAAAAACATCTTGATTAAAAAGAGATTGTATGTGTATATATATATATATATATTCCCCAACAATGACATTAGTGGGGAACCCACTCACATTGTACAATGATGGTACAAGGAGAAAGAGGAGGTTGTAGCATAATCATTTTAACTTGCAATAAACAATCTTGATCAGGACCCTTCAAGAAAAGAAGAAGAAGATAGGGGAGCTGAAAAGGGATGGAAACTGTAAAAGCAGATGAAAAATCAAAGGATGGTGGGGGCTTCGGGTATATATCGTTCGTTGGCTGTAAAAGTCATCGACAGACCACCGTTCAGCTAGATAGTCACATTCTAGACCCCATCTTTCTTTATGTAGTGTTCGATTTTTGACCATTTTGATGGCAGAGAGAGCATCTGAATATGGCGGGTGAAAGCTTTTTCTGGGTGGAGTGCATGTTATTATTACAATTACAGAAATTTTATTTACAATCCTAAGTAAAGATTGCATGTACAGATCCATTTATATGTTTCATGTACAGATCCATTTATATGTTTCATTAAATGGAAAAAAATGATCATTTCAAGAGGGATATTTTATTGTAATTTAAAATAAAAAAATAAAACTGTCAAAAACTTGCATAAGCTGTGTCCGAATGAAGACTATATGTAGAATATCTCTTACAATTAATGGGCATCATGAGAGGGTTTACAATATTGTAATATGCATACTCATGTAAAGGGAAAGGCAACTTTGGCCTTTCAATGTACTGTACATTTCTCTGTAAGGAATTAAGAACATAGAAGAAGATGGATTTTTGCCCGCCAAAATAGCGAAAGAGACCATTTTTCTACGGGAAAAAAAAGGCATGGTTTTGAGTGGACTGCGGCCAAAAATGTAGTTGAAAGGCGCATGTTGCGTGAATGAAAAACCCCCCAAAGACTTCCATATGGGAAGGATACTGCTTCACATCCAATTCTTGGAAAGAACGTCCCAAAAATAAAAACAATTATTCAAAGAAATATTAGAAAGTAGAAATTTTTCTTGAGAGAGCATATTTGAAGTAATACCCATGTTTGCGGACCCCTTTTGGTTAGTCAAAAATGTGCAATGGGATGCCACTTTCAGGCTCTTTATAGTCTTTTTCACCTTTTGCTGAGAATAATCGCTAATTTGGTTTCGTCTAGAATACGTTTTAATTTATCATTATATTTTTTAAAATTTTCATACAAAATATAATTTTTAATATAATTTTTTCAATTTTTAAATTAATAATAATATTAAAAAATAAATTAAATCCACCTTAATTTATTTCATTTCTCAATCCAAACCGAGCCTACTGTGACATAGGAAAAACAAATAATTTGTTTGGCAAGAAGGAGGAAGCAAATAAGGCTCCATTTGTATTTGGAGATGAGATCAGATGAGTTGAGTTGAATTTATTTTTTAATATTATTGTTATTTTGAGATTCAAAAAAGTTGACTTAAGAATTAAAAATATTGTATTGAAATTTTAAAAAGTTGTATTAGAATTTATATTTTATATGAAAATATAAAAACATATAATGATAAATTTTAGATGAATTGAGACGAACTCGTAAATATAAACAAGGCCTAAATTGGTACAAGATAACCCAATTCAGAATAATTTACTTAAAACGTATATAAACCAAAGAAAGTTTTTTTCACAATGAGTAATGTTAGATTAAAAGAATTATAGTTATAAAAAAATTATTTAAAAATAAAATTATAAATGGATAGTGATTCGATATGATACATTAAATTGTAAATCATAAAATATAATATATTATATGAAAATCACATAAATTTATGAGTTAATTTTTATAGATTTTTTTTTTTTAATAATAATAACACTCATCATTAGATATAATCATAAAGTATCCGCATAACTATAACAATATTTGACTCAAAATACTATTGCGACATGTGCTATAAAACTTTTAGATCAAATATGTTGGATAAATCAACTAGGAAACTTACAATATAAATTACCTTTTTATAAATAACATGTTTTAAAATATTAATTTTTGACTTGGCTTGAGTGTGAAGAAAGAGATCCAAAATTGGCATTACTCTTTTTTGAACAATTATAAAGATAGAGATAACCAGAATCGAAATGGACAAAAGAATACGGCTCACCGAACTAGTCTCGGAGCAGAGCCGGTCCTCATATCGGTCATGCGATCATTATTACGACTGATTGCAATCCGAAAGACCGTCAAAGACTCAAAAGTCATATTGACCAATCAGTTTTTCCCAAAAAAAAAATAATAATAATAAAGTTAATTTTAAATTTCGTCAATCAAGATGACGAATCACATATCTTAATTTAACCTTCACCATAATTAATATATATTTTCTTGAGTTATAATAAGGAGTGGGACAAAATTGATTGATTAATTGCATTTTAATGATTTGTTGTTGGGAGGATCTTGATTCTTGAGCACATGGGGGTGAGGGTGGTACGTCAACACTATCGAGTTGCTTATGTACCAAAAAGTTAGGGGCAGCATAAATTAAATTGGTGCATGTGCAAATGCAATGTGATTTTACCCCTTTACCCCCTCCTAACTTACCTCATCCTCCTGCCCTTTTTGTATGTTCCGGATCCGTACACGTGCGGTGTACGTATTTATTACATATTAAAGTTAAAAAAATATATATATAAAATAAAATTAATCAAAATATAAAAGTAAAAAATATATATTACAATTTATATTTTTATACTATAACTATTATAAGAATATATATATTATATATTAATATGTTATAGTATAATTTTTAATATATATTAATATTAATATTATATACTATTACTTATAAGATATATATAAAATATATATAATTTTTTTTAATTATAGTATTTAATCCGGTCCGATTTAATATTAGAAGAGAAATCTCTTTAATCAAAATCGGACCGAAAAAATTCGATCCTTAAAATAAAGGATTGGACCGAATCATATCACACCTAGATCTAATCTGGGACAACTGATTAGTTTGGATCGGAATTCTTACACCCCTACTTGCATATCTATTTAAAAATTGTAATTTTATTTTTTTATTTTAAACTTAAAATTTTCAATATACAGGATGAACAGAATTTTGTATAATATCACTCTATTTTTTTTTTTTTTGAAATTGCCTTTCTAGTTGTAATGTTCTTCTTTTTTTTTAATAAATAAAGCTCAAGCGCATCCTAATTTATGATCCATTTCAACGATCAATACACTCAACTTTTACAAAAAAAAATGACAAAAAATGGAAACATTTATCAATTTTGTCATATTCGATACTAAACTTGAGAAAGAAAAATAGGATCACGAAGAAGGAAGAAAAGAATTTCACGTGCAAGACACGTGGCCAGTGAGATCGTACAGGTCACTGGCTCTGCTCTTCACCAAATCCCACAAAGACCCTCTTTCTCTCTCTTTCTCTTCTGTTTCTCAACAAAACAGAAAGAACCACCGTCAAAATGCACTAACCAAAGCAAAATAACCAACTTTGAATAACACCATCCATGGGCACCTGCACTTCCAAGCCACCAAAGCCCAATCCCTACGCTTCCAGGGACGACTCTACTGAACCTGAAACCCCTTCCCATATTCATAAATCACCTCTACCACCACCATCTCCCGCTTCTCTCCCCGGAACCGACGTCCTCGCCGGCAAACTATCTCGCTTCTTCCCCTTCTACAGCCCCAGTCCCAGCCCTAGCCCCGCTCACTTCCTTAAGAAATCCCCCGGCCCCAAGAGCGCCACCTCCACTCCCGGGCGCTTCTTCAGGCTGCCGTTTCCGCCTCCGTCTCCGGCTAAACACATAAAGGCAGTGCTTTTGCGGCGTCAGGGTAAGAAGACAAAAGCATCTGCTGCTATACCGGAGGAGGAGGAAGAGGATGAGGAGGTGGAGTTGGATAAGAGGTTTGGGTTCTCCAAGGAGTTGACGAGTCGGTTGGAGGTCGGAGAGGAGGTGGGACGAGGGCATTTTGGGTATACTTGCTCCGCTAGGTTCAAGAAGGGCGAGCTCAAGGGCCAACAGGTTGCTGTCAAGGTCATCCCAAAAGCCAAGGTATTCGCTTGTCTATAGTTCTGTCTTTCTCAATCTCTCCTTATCTCTTGCATGTTCAATTCTTTGCTGTCTTTGTTATGTTCTCGTGCACTGGATATGGTGGTTCTTTTAAACTTTTTTTTTTAATGATTCACTTTTTCAGCAGTAGGATTACATTTGCTGGCTCTCTCTCATTTGCTTATGTTTTCTGGGCAGCTGAACCATTTGCTTGTGTGCACTATTTGAAGCTGAGTCTTCTGGTTTCTTGTTGTGTGTTATTGGATTTTTCAGGTTTATTTATTTTTAAAAATTTTCCGTGCGTGAGTATTATTTTTATTTATAATACAATAGTCTGAAGACCTTAGTTTGAATGTGTTATGGAATTGAGGGAGATGTTAGGAGAATCCGTTCAAAGAATTTACCCTTTTGGAAAACTCCTTGCAGAAGAGAGAATATTAGGTATAATCATAATTGTCTAGGACTCCATTTATTTATTTTTGGATCAAGGGCTCCATTTATTTTAAACTTCGAGTATGAGACACATAAAGTGACCAACTTGTTTGTTCATTGGCTTTTTTGGTCAATGATAAGAATCGATCGGTTGGCCCACCAGTGACCATACCACCTCGAGTGGTTTGTTGCTATGCTAAGCGGACCTGATTAGGATATTATATATTTTTATGTTTAAATCACAATTCGGCCTCAAAAGTGCATTTTGAATGACTAGACTGTATATTTGGCATGCAGAAAAAAAGGGAATATGTATGATCTGGAAAGAAACTATAATTTAAATTTCTTTTTCCCTTTTCGGTGACTTCTTCATATAGTGATTAGTCCATGTCTAAGATGTGACGGTTCCTACTAAACGATCAAGATATCAGGTAATTGAAAAAGGTCAGTCTCTAATGAGGCCTTAAGAAGGGCCTATAATTAAGTTAAATCATACACACTGTATGTTGACCAATGACCCACGTCTGGCCCAATACTTACAGCCACCATAAACTGGCCAAAGCTGGCATCTGGATCAGACAAATGAACTGGACTAAAAATGTAGTCCCCTCATAATTGTCAGTTAGCACCTGGATCTCTTTGTGGGTGACTTGAACCTCCTCTAAAAGGATAGAAACATTTTTTGTGGACTCTCAAATTGCGTGTGATCTGATTGATATGAAACGTGTGGTAGTTACAAATAATTGCAAATCTTATTATCCAAACATGGAGTTAACCAAAAGTAAAGAACAAAAGCTTTATTTCAAGGGAGCATATCAGTCATCTTACCCATTTCCAGATGGAGAAATCGAAGATGTGAACATCTCATTAGAATCGGACGATATGCTTTTGTTTTTAAGATTTATCATTAATAGACATGTATATGTATTTTGCTGATTTCCTTTGATGCACCTCTGATTGCAAAGGATTCAGATTTACATAATGAGTTTTTGGATTCTTAGTAGCTATATAAATCAGGGCTAATTACTGAATTGGTCCATGTGGTTTGTTTCAAATCAAATTGATCTCTATGCTTTTCAATTGAAATTTTTACTCTTTGTGGTTGTAAGATTGATCAAACTGACTCCTCTACCAAAATTCTGAGAATAAAACTTAGACATGCTGATGTGGCACGCTACTCATAAGAAATCTTATAAAATAATTTTTAACAAACAAACTCTAAATTTCTTAAAATAAAATAAAAAATAACAAAAATAAAGAGATGGGACCCGTCTAGGTGGCTTTCATTGATAATTCATTGGGTGGCCCAAATCAAACTACCCAAGGTTGGCCATTGTTGGTGGCCCTTGTGAATTACTCCTTGGGTGGCCTCGAGCAAGCTGCCCAACGGATGATCAACTTCGATCACTCCGCCTGTGGGTGACTGGGAGGCGGGTGGGGATATCCTCCTTCTCGACTCACTGCCAAGACCAAGGAGTTGTCGTGCAGCCACCCCTTTATTTTTTGTTTTAATTTACGTCTCTTTTTTATTTTTGAAAATATATTTTTTTGTTTGGTTTTTTGTTAGTATAAGCTTTCTATTTTTTTTATTTTTTTTTTGCTTCTAAGTTTTCTTTCATATTTTTAATTTGTATTTATATATATTTTTATTTTGACAAACCGAGATATTTTTTACCAATAGATAATACCTTTTACTAATAAAAGTTCTTCTAAACTAGAAAATCCGGCAAGTCAATGTAAAAATGAAATATGGAGTGAAAGTATTCTTTACATTGACAATGAGTCCATTCAGCGATGAGGCATTTGCTTGGTAGTTGAGGCCAACCTTTCTGTTAGAATGATGGGGTTGGAACTCTCAAGAAAATAGTTTAACAAGTGACAATTTTTTACATGAGAGGACTGCCCTTGACACTCTGTGTTACTAGCACCTCATGATCTCTTATAAGTGCTGAATCATATATATTGAAAGTGAAAGAAGAGATACATGATCTTGTTGGCTGGAACAGGATGACCTTATAGTCGAATACCAGACAAGAATAAAGTCCTGCTTGAGTAAGACTAAGAAGGAATTGAAGATGTCATGCACTTGAAGCTGAAAATAAGTTAAGGAGTGCACATAATCTTTTGGGCTGCTTGGGTTCTTTAGACCATGCTTAGCTTGCAAAATTTTGTTGTGATATGTTTTCTCCCCTCATTTTACTAAATCTCTGGACTTTTTGAAGTTCAAGGATAACTGGATACTTGAAATTTTTTCCATATTTTATCTCTCCCTTATGGGTTATTCATAATCCTTATTGCCAGATGACGACAGCAATTGCGATTGAGGATGTGAGAAGGGAGGTGAAAATATTGCGAGCCTTGACGGGACATAACAATCTAGTGCAGTTCTATGATGCTTTTGAAGACCATGACAATGTCTACATAGTAATGGAGTAAGCATGGAATATCATTCATTGCCTTTTGACATTGGATCTTGTTTTGCTGCTGCTCATATAACAATAACTGAGTGATATGAATATTGACTTTGTCCTTGACTTTTCATGGGAGCTCTTATTTGCCATTTATTTACCATTGATGCGAGGATACAGTCTTTGTCATTTTGGTTGTCTAAGTATGACTTGCAGTACATGCTTTCTTTCACCTCATGGAATTTAGTTACTATTTTGACGTCGCACCATATGGGATTTAATTTTTAGTTTGACCGTTCAGGTTATGTGAAGGAGGGGAACTTCTAGACAGAATCCTTTCAAGGTAGTCATCTGTGTATTTCTTTATTTTCAAAGATGTGTCGCCTTTCAAATGTGAAAATGTGCTTCAGTGTGGCCTTGACTAGATGTTGTATTACTTTTGTAGGGGTGGGAAATACTCAGAAGATGATGCAAAGGCTGTCATTGTGCAGATACTGAATGTGGTTGCATATTGTCATCTTCAGGGTGTGGTGCATCGAGATCTCAAACCAGAGGTGCAACATTTTTGGTTTTTTTTTTTTTTTTTTTTTACCTCTTTTCATGAAATTATTTCATGATATGTCTACTGGAAGGTTGAATTTGTTAAGAATGGCTGTGTAGGGAATGCAAGTGCTAACGGAGTTACTGATTTGAGACTGTTTCGATATTTCTGGTGCTGGACCAGATAATTCCACTCAATTATTTCTCTGTTTACTTTTAGCTTAGTCAAGATTGGTTATGCACTAACCCTTTGCCAAATATATTGACTTCCCGACAGCATGCTTGTGATACCAAACTAAGATAACTAAAAACCAGTCCCTCAATTTTGGGATTTTGAAAAAGTCCCTGCATGCCTATCAAAAAAAAAAAGAAAAAAAAGAGAAGAAAAGAAGAAAAAGTCCCTACATGAGTTGGACTATTCAATTGTTTTTGCTGCACCTTTTGTGCTACTTGCATCCGTTATATAATTAGGCTGATTTCATACTTCAGTAGCATAACTAAGCCCTTACTGTCTCCTTCCCATCTCTTTCCTGATCCATTTATAAACAGTTGACAGGCCACAGGCCTTGTGATTTTGTAGTCAAAGTTGGCCTCAGATATATAATAAAAAGTCAGATATAAGTTGAAACTTTGTTATTTTTAATCTTTTCCGAAGTGAGATTGTGCAACACCATGGCAATAAATACTTGCTAAATAATGTAATTTTGGACCTACCTAAGAAACTTCTGGCTCCCTTCCCCTATCAATTGTAAAAAGTTTAAACAGCCTGTTTTACTTGTGGTTTGATCAATGTGACATATTCTGTTTCATGCATGTGTTTACTCTCTCCACTCTGATGAATAACTGGATCTGGGTTGATAAACTTTGCTTCTTTTTTCCAATTATTTGTATTTATATAGCAATCTAACTGTGGCTTCTTCCTGGATCAGAACTTTTTGTATACTTCTAAAGATGAGAACTCAAAGTTGAAAGCCATAGACTTTGGTTTATCAGATTTTGTCAAGCCAGGTTTGTAAATTCATAGGAGTCCATAGTTGCTACCTATCTCCTGGAATTTGAGAATTTTAATGGAGTTCTAACGCTTATGGTGGCTTTCAGATGAGCGGCTTAATGACATTGTGGGAAGTGCATATTATGTCGCCCCTGAAGTTCTACATAGGTCTTATAGTACAGAGGCTGATGTATGGAGTATAGGAGTAATTGCTTATATTCTTTTATGTGGTAGTCGCCCATTTTGGGCTAGGACTGAATCTGGAATTTTTCGATCGGTCTTGAAAGCTGATCCAAGTTTTGATGAAGGACCTTGGCCTTCTTTGTCTTCTGAGGCAAAGGATTTTGTCAAGCGCTTGTTAAATAAAGACTCAAGGAAACGAATGACAGCTGCTCAGGCGCTAAGTGAGTTTCTAGATTCCTCTAAAAGTATTGGGGTTTCTACATTTTCATATCATCTTCCTGGCAATAATCTGCCACGTTTCTTTCTTTCTATTCTTGTGTGCAGGTCATCCATGGATCCGAAATTATAAAGATGTAAAAGTTCCTCTCGACATACTGATATTTAGACTCATGAAGGCTTATATACGGTCATCATCCTTGCGTAAGGCTGCTTTAAGGGTGTGTATGTTTACACTTTGATGAGAAAAATAATAAAAAAATTCTCCAAGTCAATCCCATGCATCCTTATATTTCTGACCTTCAAGTAAATTGATTGAATTAGTGATTCATCTTTTTGAAATAGATGGACATCCTCTCTTATATTTTATTCAATTATACTAGCAATAAAATGCTTAGCCGTCGTTTCTTTCTCGGTAACCTATGGATAACCTATAATACAATAAAGCATGGTATTCTCTAATACAATTAAACATGGTATTCTCTAATACAATAAAACATATTTCGTATGTGAGATTCTGATTTTTATTGTACATATTTTAACAATTACTATTCCATCTGATATTGCAGGCCTTGTCTAAGACACTGACTGTAGACGAAGTCTTTTATCTAAAGGAGCAATTTGCTCTATTATTGCCAAACAAAAATAGCTGCATAACCTTGGAGAGTATGAGGATGGTGAGACCCCCCCGCCCCCTCCTTTTTTTTTTTCCTCTCTCTGAGGTTGAATATCTAGGTGGTTGAAAGTGTTTGTGATTCAACTGTTCTGGACAGGGTTTGATGAAAAATGCAACTGACGCAATGAAGGAGTCTCATATCCCTGATTTTCTTGCATCGGTACTGATGCATTTTCTGATTGTTTGTGTAGATGCTCCATTATTTTTATATGGTTATAGGATTATTATGGCTTATATAAGCTCCTACATTTTTCAATCTTTATGCCATGACAGCTGAATGTACTTCAATACAGAAGAATGGATTTTGAGGAGTTTTGTGCAGCTGCATTAAGTGTGCATCAGTTGGAGGCGCTTGATAGGTGGGAACAGCATGCCCGTAGTGCATATGAACATTTTGAGGAGGACGGGAACAGGCCTATTGTAATTGAAGAACTTGCTTCAGTAAGTTGGATTTCTTTTTGGACAAGTAAGAAAGATTTTTTTAATATGAAAATAGGGATAACATAGCCCAAGTACACAGGCAGAATATAGGAGATTGCACCTAATTAGGAACTAGAGATAGATACACAAGAAACTCATGAAAACTATAAGTCAGGATTTTTGTAAGGAAATCTACTTTAATGTTACCTTTCAGTTTTGCTATAAGCCTATAAGTCAAGAACTATATGGATAGCTAAAGAAACATGGAAATTCACAATCCTTGTGTTGAATTCTTAACTTGAGAAATGATATGGTACTTGTGAAAAAATGAACATATATGGTTCTTAAAATGTCAAAGATGAAACTATGACCGCTGTTTCAGGAGCTTGGACTTGGTCCCTCCATTCCTGTTCATGCTGTTCTTAATGACTGGATAAGGCATAGTGATGGGAAGTTGAGCTTTCTCGGGTTTGTGAAATTGCTGCATGGCGTATCCAATCGAACCCTAACTAAAGCACGGTGAAAGAAGACACGAATGCCATCATCTTTGAAGAAGTTGTTGTTCTCCTTGCTTTTCAGCCCAAACAAATTGCATGAGAATTGGCATACATGCTGCTGCAGCTGTTGAGAAAATTCACATGGGCGGCACAGGTTGAATGAACCTTCATTCATGCCAATTGCTTTGAGAGGGATCCAACTGTGTCTAAACTGCAGGCGTATTATTGATTAATTAGAGCCATATGAGAGTATTTCCGGTGTAAAGATGTAGTTAGTTTTGCCCAAACAGGCAACAATATTGTTGTCAAAACTTTCTTATCGATGTTTTATACATGTCGCATTTATTATCTCGAAACACACCCACCAGAGTTATGAGTTAAGTTATCTCCACTAGAATGCTGAATCATTCACGTGCATGTAATAGAATCCACTGGTGACTAGAAGCGAAGTGTGGGGGAACATGTTTAGAAGATGGATGGTTTTAATCTCCAATTCATCTCATCTCCTATCCGAAAAGCATTCACATACAAAAAATTTTCAATTTCAGATTCTCAACTTTTTCATCTAATTATTATAATTTTTTCATACTTTCAAATACAATATAAAAACAACTGAATTTTTTTAAAAAAAAAATCTTTAAAAATTTTTATTATAATATTATTTTAATCTTATAATATTATAATTTTCTTTTTTACTCTCTCCTTTCTAAGAATTTTATAAAACATCATAACTCAAACTATTCAATTATTATTTACAAATCATTTCACTACTCTTTACAAATTTATCATCTTATCTCATTTTTCAAGTATCTCTTAAGGTATTGTTTAATTACACAATTAAAATGAAAAATCTATAGATAATAATTAGATAAATTTTTGAATAGTAAAATGATTTGAATTAAAATTTTCATAAAATTTAAGAAATGAAAGAGAAAAAACTCTAAAAAAATTATTAAGTTAGAAGAGGGTTATAGTATAATTTTTAATATTATTTATGTTTTGAGATTTGAAAAAATTATTTTTTAAAAAAATATATGAAATAATTATAATAATTAAATAATGATTAGAAAAAAAGTAAATGTTTTAAATTAAAAATTGTTTGTATTTATGATATCTGAACATTGAGCTGAAACGAGCACATTTTGCAATCCAAATGTGCATTAGGCTAGGCAATCCAAAGGGGCATTAGGCTGGCAATCCACACGGATTAGACTTGGTATGGTTTCACAAACTTTTCAAAGTATCTTATCTCAAAATCCAAAATCCAAAAATCACAAATACAAATACTTTTCAATTTTAAATTTTAAATTTTTTCATCTAATCATTACCTAATCATTACAACTTCTCCAAACTTCTAAACAAAATAGAAAAATTATTCAATTTTTTCAAATTTCATAATAAAAATTATATTTTAACTTTATTTAATCTTTTTAATAGTTTTATACAAACTTTTCTTTCTCATTTTTCAAAACTTCATAAAATATCTTTAACTCAAATTCTTTTACTATCATTCACAAGCAATTTCACTACTATTGAGTAATGCCATACTTTATACTCTTATCCCACTATGTATCATGTTGGCATCATCATTGGATGACAAATAATCACCTAATAAAAGATCATCTCATCTCATGATGATAAATGTATCATACCTTACACTATCATTTACAAACAATTTCACTACTATTGAGTAATGCTATACTTCATACTCTTATCCCAATATGTAAGATGTTGGCATATATATATATATATATGTATAGATATATATATATCATCATTGGATGACAAATAATCACCTAATATAAGATCATCTCACGATGATAAATGTATCATACCTTACACAGTAGTATGAGAGTAAGATGGTGGTATGATTTATAGGATTTTTTATATAATAAAGCAACCGTTCCTACATGTGATATGATGGTTGTGCGGTGCTACTTCCTAATTCAGTTTCAGTAGTCTCCAGTGTTCAGATTTCATTACCAAATCAGTTTATCCCATCTAGTACAATGGAGCCAAAATCTACTTCTAATGCTCACTAAAAAGGTCAAGGGGCAACAAAGAAAACACATAATATGTCTTAAACAGATTAGAAGATGGAGAAAACTACAACCTTAAATTGAGGTGAAGGTGTTCACAGTAAGATCCATTTCTCAAGACCATCTAATCGTCCTATCTTGAAGAAAGTCTTTGGTGCAAGTCATCAGCTAATACCTGCCTCAAGCTCTCTCCATGATAATAAAATGACTTCTCACCGTCGAGAACCCTTGGTGGAGTCCCGCTCTCATCCGGCTCCTTCCAAAGCTCCTCCGGCTCTGGCTCCCTTGCAATCTGACACAAATTATGCAACACACAACAAGCAACAATCGTCTGTGGCGCATGACTGATTCCCACATTCAAATCTTGGAGGATCTTCCACCTGCCCTTAAGCAGCCCAATTGCCTCAACCACCACGGAACGCCCCTTCATCAGCATTCCATCAAACAAGTTCTGGGCGGGCGCGCCCATTCCGTTTGGCGAGAAGGGTGTCAGCAAAAATGACATCAACGGATAGCTCCAATCCCCAACGATGTAAGGCCGAACACTGTGCCCCCTTACGTTGATAACCTTTTCCCACACAATGTCCCCGGAAGTAAGCCTATTATACAACAGACTATCCCTAAAATGCGTGGCGTCATCGGTCGCACCGGGCGCCTTGACGCAAACGTCCCAGAAGATTTTCTTGTGGTCAGCCACAACCTGAAGCTGAACCGCGGAGTAGCCATATCGGCATTTGTAATTTGCAGCAAGATTAGGGTCATTGGGGATGCTATGAAGCTTGATGGGGCTTCCATCGATGGCTCCACACATATTGGGAAGCGAGGTAAGCTCCTCGAAAGCCTGCGTGGTCTCGATCAACCGCCTACGGCTAACGGGGATTTTGATGAATTCCGGATACAGCTTGGTGGCCAGGAGGCGGGTGACCATGTTGGTGATCTTGGAGATGAGGTAAGGCTCTAGTGAGTAGCGGGAAGCAAGGGTTTTGGCAGAGAAACCATGGGAGAGTCGGGAGAGGACCATGGCGACGGCATAATCGGAAGGAAGAGAGAGATTGGAGAGAGCGATGTGGGGCTTGAGCTTGTCAACGACGGTGGTGAAGACCGGGTAGGAGATCCCGTAGAGGGACCGCCACTGGGCGTCACGGAGAGGGGCCTCGAGGGACCAGATGTGTTCAGTGGATAGAGCACGAAAGGCTGAGACGGAGAAATCGGCGGCCGAGGCGGAGGCGGAGGCGGAGGCGGAAGAGGATTGAGGGGGAACAGGACGAGGGGAAGAAGGGGTGGTTTTGGGGCGAGAGGAGGCAAGGAAGGAGAGGACGGAAGCGATGGTGAAGAAGAGGAGAGGAGCGGCAGAGGAGGAGGAGAGGAGGCAGATAGGGGAACCAGAGGAGGTGGGGGAGGTGGCGGTGGCGGTGGCGGAGGAGGTGGTAGTGGAGGAGGAAGAAGAGGAAAGGAAGGAAGTGGTGGGGTCGAGGGAATTCTGGAGGTGGAGAAGGTTCGACAGCATCAGCAAGAACGAGTGATCCATTCTCTCCCTATTCTCTGTTGGAATTCCTCCTCAGCTCTGCGAAGAGAGAGAAAGAGAGAGAGAGAGAGAGAGAGAGAGAGAGACGTCCAAAATCAACTTCAAAATTAGGGCATCGATTCAGTTCGGATGGAATTGAGCGTGCGCCAGTGGACACTGTAAATGCGAGACGAGAAATTTTCTTTCTTTTTTCTTTTCTTTTGCTGGAGAAGGAAGATATTTGTGGAGAATGGAATGGAAAATAGAGGAGCGGTGGGCATGGGGCATGGGAGACAGGAAATGCTGTTTGTAGTTTATTAGTCCTTGTTTTAATTTCAACTCAATTTTCATTGAGTTCGAATCTAATATAGATTTCAATGTTTCATAGACGAGAATAAGATTAAGGCTATTATATTTATATATATATATATATATATAATTATTATTAAAAAATTAATTTTTCTTACGAAATATTATTATCATCATTTTTTTTTTTTTTTGAGAAAATTATTATCACCATATTGAACTATTTAATCTAAATCATCTCTAATTGCTCTACTTATCCTTTCTTTTCTTTTTTTGAAAAAAGGCTTTTTATTCTTTTAGCTACAGTAGATGGATCAACTATTACACTCTTTAAGTTAATGTTACAAAAATAATTAAATTAAAAATTAAAACAATATTTTAATAAAAATTCCAAAACCTAATTATTTTTATGATTATGTGGAAGATAAAAAAAAATTATTTTTATTTTAAACTTTTTCATCTACAATCATGTAAGTATTTAAATAATTAAATATAACTATTTATTAAAAAAAAAACTTAAAATAGGACATATTAATGAATAGATATAATAAAAATAATATTAAAAAAAAACCACGTATCCAAACAAGAATAGGCCCAAGTTATGTGTTTGAATTCGGTCTTTATCAAAAGAGATGGGCCCTGATGGTTAGAACTAGAAAAGCCCAAGTTTTGCGTTTGACCGTGACGTGATAATAAAAACGAGTTTTTCTTTAAAAACAAGGAGGGAGTCAAAAAAACAAGCAGGTTCATCTATTCCTTGTGTCGGAATCGAAAGAGGTCGATCAGGATGGTTGATTCTTACAAGCCAACCTTGCATGAATGACTGCTGAGAGTATTTTTTTCAAATTTTGGGAGGAATTGACTCGGGCTGGCCACACCAAGAGGTGAATTGTGAACGAGGTCGGGCAGGAAGTGATTAGCCCTAATTAGGGTTCAGACGTTGATTCCCAATTATCTGCGATCAGCTTCTGCAACTCTGATTTGCAGCGATGACTGAGGTATCATCTAACTCAACCCTTTTTATGAAACCACCTTATTAATTCTAACCAATTCAGAGCGAAGATTTCATCTTTATTTTTGTTGCATTTGCTTGCATCCGTTTTAGTTTACATGTATCTTTTTAAGTATTAATTGTACCTTGTTTCGCTTGTAGTGCAATTCTATAACTTTAGCCGGGATACCAAATAGCGCAACTTTCGCTTGTGGTCGAGATTACGAGTATGAAGTTAGTTGTTTTTTAAAAATAAAATAAATAAAAATAAAATAAACTAATGGCATCAAATGGGGTTCTGTTCAACAATACTAACTTGTTTTGTATGTATTCACCTACGAAAAAAGTTCCTTTATTTGTTGGCAACTTTGCTTTTTTCTTTTATTTGTTTAAATTCAGCTTCGATGTCTTCTAGAGGGTTTTATTTTTTTCCCGGTCATATATGTTATAGAATAAAGAATTCTTCTCTGCGTGCGTTTTTTTTTTCCACTTTTTTTCTTTTTATTTGTAATCTATTTCTGCTCATCCGATTAAGGCTCGAGCTTTTAGTTTTTGCGTAAGAGTACTTGGCTGCTACTAACATTTCAATCTTATCATCGATTATTATTATGTTTTTTAATTGCCTTTTATCTTCTATTCCAGTACTGGGTTAGCCAGGGCAACAAATGGTGTGATTTCTGCAAAATCTTCATAGCAAACAATCCATCTAGCATTAGAAATCATGAGCTTGGTCAACGTCACAAGGATAGTGTTGCCAAGAGGCTCGACACTATGCGAAAAGAGGGTGCTGCCAAGGAAAAGCAACAAAAGGAAGCTGTCCGTGCCCTTGAGCAAATTGAAGCAGTGAGTATTAAGAACATTGACTGCTTTTATTCATTAAGCTACATACGGACATCATCTCTCTTGATATGATGGTGGTTAAGTGTTTGGTCATTGAGATTTCACATGCAGCATTCTTGCCAATGGTTTTACTTCTATCTTGAATCCTGCAGAAAGCAAAACGGAGCTATCAGAAGGATATAGCAAATCTTCAAGAAGCCAGAGATTCTCATGCCCAAGCATTAAATTCTCAAGAAGAAGGTGAAGAGAGTATGGCAATTTGCAACTTCTTGTGGTGTCGGAAATCTAAATCAAATATAGCTTTAAAATGTTAGCATATAATGATGTGATTACTCCTCGACATTATAAGGATATGACTCAATTAGGACCTAGGAGAACCCTGCCTCTTGAGATGCCATCAGGCATCAGCATCAGCATCAGCAATCTGATCTGCTTTGTTTAAGTGAAGGATCTGTTTTTTTTTTTTTTTTAGTCATTAGCTATCAAGTTGTTGGGTCCTGAATATATTTTAGTCGGGTATAGTCGCATACATTAAATGACCCAAGCTACCCACCGGCTTCCTAACTACTTGTGCTTGACTCACAATGATGCTTAGGCAGGCAGGTATGGTGTCAGACCGGACAAGATCAGGCTAGTGTAATTTGCTTGATTATTCAACAAGCAAGCATGAGAAGCGCTAGTTTCATCCTGGGTAGGATTCTGGATAGTTGATGCCTGCTTCTTGCAGTTGTAATGGCAATGGAGTTATCTTATAGTACAGTTAACCATAGAATGTACTTCAAAGAGATTCATAAAGGCGATTCATACCTATGAAAAAAAATAAAAATAAAGGTGATTCAGTATCAAGTCGTAGGATACTGGACCGTTCTGTATAACTAATTTTATTTTACCAGCTCTACATTCTCTGACAAAATTTGTGAAATTGAGAAATGACGGGCAAAACTGAACAAGTTCATTTTGAATGGCGAGCTAGCTCAGAGTTTGATTTGACCAGGGGTCAATGTTTGGCATGGTTCAAAAGTGAACAGGCTGAGCTAGAACAGCCTATTCCTGAGCTTGCCTCACAATTGGTGGGTATATCGAGTTTTTCTTTTTATGGAAGGTTAGCAACAATAGGTGTTGTTTGGGAGAGAAAACATTCAACCTGTTATGTCTTTGAATGAGTACGATTATTTTGGTGGTTCATGAATCATTTATTTTTATGGATAATGATATCCTTACACCTCCTTAACTACTGCTTTACTACCTAGGTTTTTTTCCCCCTTTTGCTCTTTGAATCTGGATTAAAAATCTCAAAACATGAGCTTCTTGCATAATCTAGAAGAAAATAAACTTAGTCAACTAATGTAATCATGTAATTTAATTACAATCAATTCAATTTTTTTAAGAAAACCTGGCCTTCTTTTGCTCTAAGTAATTTTTTATAAATTGAATTAATTTACATGATTACATTGGGTTGATTGAATTTATTTTCTTCTAGGTTAACCCCAAGGGGTTGGCTCAAGTGGTGAAGGCCTTGGTCTTAGGGTATCATGTCCTGGGATATCACGCCCCTCAAGGTCCAAAGTTCAACACCTTGTGGGTGCAAATAATTATTTGGGGCCACACCCCCTGGTGAAAAGCCAGCGATTTAACCAGTTTCGTGTAGGGAACTTCCAAGGGTGCGGTGCACGGGACCAGGGTTTACTCTGCAGGGTGAGCCCGAACGGTCTTGCCTTGTAGAAGTTCCCCGAGATTTAAAAAAAAAATCTTCTAGGTTATGCAAGAAGGTTATATTCTAGAACTTTTAATCCAGATTCAAATAGCAAAAGGAAATAAAAATTAACTGGGTAGTAAAGCAGTAGTAAAGGAGGTTTAAGGGTATTATTACCTTTTTTAATTGTGGCACTGTTTCAAACTGATACAGCTGTGTATGATGACAGAATGGGAACATGACAGTGCTTCAGGCTATTATTACAACCAAAGCAATGGTTTTTACTATGACCCAAACTCAGGATTTTACTATTCTGATGCAATAGGTACCATACTATTGGATTATTTAGGTTTATGTTGTTTTCTTCATACTAAAAATATCTATTTAACATATTAATGGTATATTTACGAAGAGAGGATGTAACAGGCAAATGGGTGACTCAGGAAGAAGCATATGCCACACCACAGTTTTCTTCATATTCAAAACATAGAGAACCCACTTTGAAACGGCCATTATCTGCTTCAGAGGGAGGATCAGTCACAGAAAGTAAAGGTGCTGCTAAAGTTCAAAATAGGCCGGCACCTGGGTCTGTTGTTTCCGCTTCTTTAAATCCCATGAGATCTGTTAAAGGTGCTCCATCATCACTTGCTGTTGGTAAGAGGAAGAGGCAGGACGAGAAGCCAAGGATTCTATCCAAAGAAGAAGCAACTGCACTTAAAGCAAGGGAGGCTGCAAAGAAGAGAGTCGAAAAGAGAGAGAAACCTTTGCTGGGCCTCTACAGGGCTCTTTGATTTGAACACTGAAGCACGTTTCTCTGCTGGAGACAATTGGTAGGCTCTCTGATTTTCCTTTTTAATCATATTCTTATCTCCATTGGACTTCAGCATATAGTTGACACGCTACCCTATACAGTAGATACAGAACCAGAATGTTTGCATCCATCTACATCTTTCCCTCCCAGTCATGCTTCATATGATTGCCAGGATTATGCATTCTCATAGTGCATTGTGGGTCTTATCATATCATTTGGTTAGTCTGAATAAGAAAATTGTGATTGGTTAGCATTATCGCACTGATTTAGCCATTATTGTCTTAACTATATGATACAAATGTCGTGGAGGCAAGAACAAGATTAACAGATGGAAGTAGAGTAAAAATGGAGAACTTCACTGCCCATTAATTGAGGGAAGTTGTGCCAATAGAACTCTTTAAAGCCATGGTTAAGATGGAGACAGATTTTATACTATAAAGTGCATTTGCATTTTGTTCCCCCCCATGGGATATTGCTAGATTATGTTGGGTAACTTTGTTTCACAATTTCAAGAATCCAAGTTCACAGATACTTTGAGCAATGATCAAATACATCAGTGAAATGGCATTGCTGGGATATCCATGGCGATCACTTTGGATGGTTTTTAATGGGATGCATAAATCTGTCCTCAGCCTGAAAGTTGGGGGGGATTATGTAACAAAATGCAAAACTCATAATTATTTTTGGGAAATTAATTTGTAGAAATTTACCCTTGACTCATTTCTCTGGTTCAAAATCAAACCATATTGGACTTCAATTGATATGTTCTGCTTTCTGTTTGCAGGTTCTTTAGGGTTATGTGCATAGGCCAGCTACCAAGGAACATGTATGGTCAACCCACATTGTTTTCCAATCCCAAGTAAAAGGTGGTCCAAAATGTCAAAACTTCTGATCTGGTTTCTCTCATCCTAACTCTCTTATTAATGAAAATTTTTATATTGCCAAAATTCGGGGCACGAAGAAACCTAATGTGATTGTGGTAGCTTTGGTAATAGATATGTTTTAACAGTTGGCCTGTCAAATGATTGGGGTCCGGGATGTACACTTTGGCTTAAGATAACTTCATATCAGTCACGTTTTATTTTCCTTTTTCCCTGGTGTTTCTTTTGTGTCACCCAACCTGACTCCAACAATTGCTATCGTAGTTCAAAAGAAAGAATTTATGAGTTTTCAGGCATGTATTATTTACCTCAAGTCTTTGTGGTGTTTTTGCTCATATTTGGGACATCGATTATTAAAAGGTTATAAACAAGCAAATGAATATCATTATTCATAATTAAATGACAATCATAATATCTTTTTCCCTGCCCCTGATTGAGTCTGATTAACATCCCCATCACTGTTTTACAGAGAACTTTCGAGGAGCTAGTCATCCTAGATTTTATAGGCTGAGTCATTGTATAGCTGTTACAAGACAGAAGATAGGACCACTAAATAGGAGCTATGCATATGGCATCTTGTCTATGGACTACTAAATTAATGGATTGATCCCCAAATATCCATTTTTAGATATAGAAACGTCTAATTCATAGATAGCTTTTTACAAAATTAAATTTATAGATTGACGTATTTTATTTGATACATTAGATCTAAACGTATTTTTAATCACATCAACTTGTAAATTTTATTTTTGTCAAATCTTTTGACAATCTTAACACGTCTATTTTGGATATTACTTTGAACTTACACCCAATAATAATGAAAAATTCTCCCCAACCTCTTATTATTTGTCTACACCGTACGAATTTTTTTTTTTTCATTCATTTATAATTTCGTGCTTTCCCTTTTTTTCTCTTCCCCCTTCTCATTACCTCAGCTCCTCATCTCTTCCTCTCTTCGGTCAAATTTCAACAAATACTAACAAATCTTTGACCCCTTTACAAGAATTCCCGACATTGCGTACAAACACCAAAGTGTTGCCAGATAGAATTTCATTCAATGGTATTTCTCCGATCTGTTTTTCAAGTTTTGGAAAAGGTTGTTGCTGTTTAAGTCTAGCCAAACCAAACTTCTGTAGCTTTCAAACTCTCTTGATATATGCCTACTTAAACTTCTGCAAAAGGGTGAGTCTTGTCAATAGACCAAATTCCTTGAGGATTTCACCTGTTAGTCCATTGCTTGTGAGCGATATCCATTCAAGATTATTGCATTTGAACAATAAACTCAAGATCCTCAAGCTTTCCAAGCTCTCCAGGATTTGAAGAGGATCATCTTCTGCATTTGAACAATAAACTTAAGATCATTAGGCTAAAATCAGTGATCTTCAGCTTCATACATTGTGATAACTTCACGGAAATTTTTCTAACAATGAGATTATCTGGCATTCTCAACTCCTCAATATGTTATTTGTTGTGTAATTTCTGTCAAAAGATTTGAACCTAATAAAATTTATGGGGGATGGGGAAGCGAGATCTGCAATTCTGTGTGGGGGACGTGGGTCTGGGTGGGAAAAGGGGGTGGGTAAAAGAAAAAAAGTAAGAAGCGTGTAAGGTTGGAACCGCTGGGTAAATGGAAAATTGGAATACGAAAAAAAAAAAAGACGTTATTACATATAGTGTAGATACATAAAAGGAGACTACATAGCAGCACTCATAATAATATGTAACATAATGAAATGAAAATTGCAAAAAGGTGGGCCAGTCCAGTCGAAATTCTTGGTAGCCGAGACCACCGACTACCCATATAACTTCAGTCTTCGACTATGCTACACCGCATAGGAGGCTTTAAATTAAGTGATTTAACAACAAATACTATGCTGAAAGAGTAAGATGGTATGCATGTACGGTATTTGTGACCCTTAGAAATGTTGATGCGATTAAGCAAAAAAAAAAAAATGTTGTGAAATCATGTCTATGCAATAAAGCAATTTACTTTGTAATTTATAAAATTAGATTTTAAACAAATAAAAGTCGTGGGTATTGAATAACTCAGTTGATAAAATCTTTCATCGTCATCAAACAGGAAATTTGAGTATTACTTGCGGCGCATGGAAGTTCAACTTTTATTTATTTATTTATTTATTTTATTTATATATTTAAGAAAGGGAAAGGAAAAGCCAATACCATGGTAAAATTAGCATTATCCAAGTTTAAATAGATGAGTTTTTGGACCAACTTGATATATATACAATAAGATAGATTTTTTGACCAGCAGTTGTTAAACAGCAGGTTGATGACACTAAGATATCTTAAATTAGCAAATTAGTGTAAAGATAATTGATTATCGTGATCCTTTTCAAATCAGGACAAGGTGTTTCGATATTTTGGCCATAATTTTGGCTACAAGTATCAAGATCGCGTATATAATACTCCAATTTGAAAAATTCTTTTCGACGCGTACGTTGTGGTCATCGAGCTTCTTTTCCTAGGTCAAAATCATTTATTTTCTCTTCCGAATCTCTATTTTTAGTTTTATTAAGATTTTATTAATTTTGGTAAAATTCTGATACGGATGATTTTTAACTATATTATAGATTGATTTTCGATATTACTTGATTTGATCATTTTGAATTGGACTTCAAATGTGTTTTTCGGTATTTTTTGATGACTTATATATATTTATGAATCACGTATTGAAACTCGTCTGTAAAATAATAATTATTATATTATATTCAAATCTGCTATATAATAAGATGGATTTTGGGACCAACTTGATATATACGTAAATTGGGGACCATTTTTGAGTCATTCGATTGACTTGCGAGGTCAGAGATTTCGGCCACACCACACAACACAAAAAAAAAAAAAAAAAAGAGTTGAAGAAGAAGAATGCATTTCTATTAATTATTTAAAAGAAAAATAAGCTCCACGAGCTATATATGGCCTGCGGGCGACCACGCGGTGCATTACAATAGGACAATTCATGAAGCTACACGTTTGGTACTACTAGACTTGGTGTTGAAAATCTTTTAACTACATCTTTTTAACTTGTTTCACAATAACGGTACATTCATTAGATAGATCAGAAGTATATTATTCGAACATTTTATGTCATATTCAGTGATAATATAGTTAAATTTTAAATTTTATTTTTAAAATTAAATTTATATATCACATATATATTATGTCACATAAATAGTCATTTAATTAAAACTTCCAAATAGTATTGTATAATATATACATATACATTAAATATCATGAGTTGGCATATTATTGGTAGATGGAAATGTCTATGAACGAAAGAACCACTTGCCAATTACTAACTGGACAAGAAATGGGTAGTTGCCAACCAATTTGCCAATATCTTATTTCCATTGGCTCTTTTATGTAAAACCACTTTTTTGACCTGTCTTTGTGACTTTAAGAAATCAAGTCCTTGTCCCGAATTCTTTATTCTCAAGCACACATAAACTCATTATCACCTAAAGAAAGTCTAAAAAAGAAATCAGTCAAATGTCTGCATGCTTGTTAAGATCGAATGAATTGTAAGGGCCGAGTGCCTTTCTTTTTCAAGCACGTACGCACGAAGGTCGCTCCATACTAAAAAGAAAAATACAATAAATGATCACATGCATGGATGTATATGACTATTCAGCACTAAGTTCTAACATTAACCGACAAAAATGATGTGACTATATATAAGAAATTTGGATCGTAATGATCAAATATTTGCGATCAAAAGAATTATATATTAGTAATTAAAATAAATTATTTGAGATCAATAAATAATTATAAATAAACAATTTTATTATAATGAGCTAGCTAGCTAGCTACAATAACATAAACTAATATACACACAATAATATTTCCTGTTGAAGAAGAAGGAGATCATGAAACTAACGTAATATGCATGCATGAACAAACGACACTGATCAGAGAAAGAGGTCGGCCGGCAAGTTTTTCTATCTGAAATATATGGACGTAAATTTTTTAAGTGCCTATAATATTCAAATTTCAATTGGAATTAATTAGAGTCCATTCATATTCACGTATTGACAAGAATCAATCCGTTTTACATATTTTCTATAGAGTTGTGAAAGCTGATCATAATTCGAATTGCAATGGTCGAGAGTTGTGAGTTTTAGGGTTTCTTTTAATGATTTTCTCTTCTCTAGGTAAAAAAAGAGTGGGCAAAACGTGAAAAAAACTATAAATGTTGCAGCATGTGAGAACCATGGATCATACAGATATATATATGTATGTATAATATCTATTCGGAAATTTGACAGGCAATTATATATGTGCGTGTATATATGACTCAGCAGTCAGCACTAACATTGAACTCGTGCATTCATCTACAACTACCATCATTATTCACCAAAAACCACGTAATACGTACGGCCGGAGTTTGTATCAGCATGTATCACCATAGCATCATCATCATCATCATTTTCAACATTCATGATCATAATAAATGAGACAAACTTTACAGTTATAAAGCATCATGCATATATCATATATGGGCTATAGTATATATGTAACATTAATGGGCATTTTCTCCTCTCGATCGATTACTTTTCCACCCTGACAAACTCCAAACTTGAAAGAATAAAGCTGGAGATAATTGAGGAGACATATATCATTACTAGTTTCACGTGGGTCTCCTCCATAATCGACATGGCTTGCCTTTACATAAAGCTATTTTTCCATGGATATTGCAGCTCGTCCCTTCTTTTCCCCGCAGGAATAATAGAATATAACTAGCTCTTACGCAATCGTACAACCCATAAAATAATGAATTACCTCACTATTAATTAATGATTTTTTTTTTTAATTTTTGTTGAGAATCAATTATGTTAATTTAACATAAAGAACTAAATAATTTAATAGATTAAGTAAATTCAGAAATGAATATGTATATTAATATATATTTAGGCCCCGTTTGTATTCGGAGATGAGTTTAACTCATCTCAACTCATCTTTATTTCATTATTATATTTTTATAATTTTTTATATAAAACACAAATTCTTGTACACATTTTTCAAATTTCAACACACTTTTTTCAAATTCTAAAATAATAATAATATTAAAAAATAAATTAAACTCATCTCAATTATTCTCATCTTCGAATCCAAACAAAACCTTAATATTGCATGTATGGTCATAAAAAGGTGGGGCCGGATACATAAAATGGTAAATATGTGTTTGAAGTTGTGTCGCCCGCAAGCTCTTACACTTTTTTTTTTCTTTTCGGTGTTCTTATGGTTTGCAACTTTAAAGTAGGAGATGATGTTAAATTACAGTACTTTTGCAAACAATATCTTAAATTAAGGCACTGCCTGCCCAGATGCATGGCTTTGGCTCAAAACATTTGAAATTTTATAGCTGTTGTTGTACAAACTGTTAATAATCATTGCCATGCGGAGATTCATGCATGGAAAAATTATTATAAAAAAAAAAACTAGTATTGGTGATGAATTAATTATTTGTAGTAAAGATGATAATTTATAATAAAAATAGACTTATTTTAATAAAAAAAAATTTATTTTGATTAAAAAAAAAACTGACTATAAATAAGTAATTTTTTTATAATGAATTATGTATGGTCCAAAGTTGGGGGGAATTAAAAAAAAAAAGATATATTTTGTTTGTTTAAATTTCTTTATTTAAATGCATTCGTCCACCTTCATTAAGTGGGAACTACTGGTAATTTGGTGCCAATAGTACCCAATCACGTAACTTTTCCACTGTACATGATCATGAGTATCATTATATATCATAATTATTCCACAACCTAATCATTATTCTTAATAGAATTTCTTTTGATTCCATGTGATGGCATGCTAATATCCTGGCTTTACCCTTACCACCCTCTTTATTTATTTATTTATTGCCCAAACAACCCATCCAACCGTGTCATTCTTTGACCAAAAATGATAAACTTGAACTACCTATCTGCCCGGGAATGCGTAAAAGAACATTTTGGATAATATTGAAATCGGATCTACTATCTTTTTTTATTTTATTTTTAAATTAACTTCCCTGTCTAATTAATTAATATGATCTATGGTAAGAGATCAGGCAGATCAGATAGGGAGAGGGAATGAATGATTTGTAGAGGCCTTAGTTGGAATGGATGGCCTCGTTAATTGTTATGAAAACTCCAGCAAATAAATCACGCATAATAAGATCATGATGATACTGTGTTGATTTTCTTCTTCTTCTTCTTCTTCTTTTCTATGCTACGGAAGTGATTATAACCAATATATATCAAACTCTCAATTCATTTCATTTTCATATGTCAAAGATCTGGCCGTGATGTTGTGTCAGATTAGAAATTGAATGAGTTTAGCTGATAAGAACTATTATGACAGTTTTCTGCCGTTTTAATAATGTTTACTTGCATCTTACCATATACAAGAAGCCAAATAGTTTACTTTGCACCCAAACAAAAGCAATAATCAAATACTCTTTGTAATCTCTTATATGTCCTTTTTGTAGTTGAAAGAAACAATTTTCATACTATTTCAGTCCCTTTTATCGATAGAGACACACATCGAAGAACAAATACAGGAAGCTATCCAGATTAAGCTAACCAATAAAATTACAAACATGATAGAGAATTATCATATATCCACCAAGCTTCAGGGACCCAGATTAGAGATCTGGATCATCCACGTGTCAAAGACCCAAATGCCTTGGTGACCTCATGCACACCAGGGTTGAACCCCAAGCACCCCAGCAGCCCCTGTTTGTAAGGCAAGAAAGTCTTTCTCCTCATCTCCTCCGAAACCGCCCGGTTCACTGTGTAATGCATCTCGTGGGCGGAAACCGGTCCTCTCCTCCTCGAGCTCGAGACAGAACCGGAACTGTCCGTCGACCGGAAGCTCGAGTTCTTGACATCTTCGGCCAGCTTGTTCTTGGACAAAACCGCATACTTCATTAATGGATCTTTGCCCGTTGCCCGACCCTCAGACGCGCTCCGAAACAACAGAAAATCTTTCAGCCTCCATTTTCTGTAACCTTTGGAGAAAGAAAAGGATGACAAAAATGAAGAATATGCAGAAGAAGAAGGAGTGGAAGCTTCAGTGTTGATTTTCGGTGCCGGTGAATTCTCCTCTTCTCCTAAGACAAGATCAGAGACTCTCAGAGGAGACAAGGATCTTGTTCCTCTACGTAGAAAACTTGATGAAGATGACCCAACAGAGAATTTTCCTCTCCCTCTCTTTGGTTCTTGTTCTTTCCCCTGTCGCTGGTCGAGCTCTCCATGTTTTCGAGTTTCCTCCATTGCCGCAGCGAATGGATCAAAATCTTTCTTGTGACGTGGTGATAGTGCTTCCTGGACCATCCTCTTGCCCTGCGAAATTCTTGATCTTGGAGACCTTGGAGATGAAATGGACACCGAATGGTCATTAGCTCCGGTGCCAACTTGTAATCGAGGTGGTGGCTTTAGAGGCTTAATCTTTCCTCCATCGAAGAGCTCCTCCGCAGACAAAGAAGTTCGCTCTAAATGCCCACTAAAATCGAACTCAAAATCTTCACCATCATCGTTGTCGTAATCGCTTTCGCCATTGTTGGTAGCTTTGGACTTGGGAATCCCGGGCCTTTCCTCCCAGTTAAAAGGGATCGAGGAGGCTGACCTTCTGGGGATCATCACGTCGTGGAGAGAGAGGCCCTTGAGCTCTTGGTAGAAGGCGGAGGCGCGAGTAGGACTGGTGGGGGCGCTGAAGTTGAAGTTGCCGAATCGTTGAGGGCTGGACGGAGCAGTCAAGTATGGAGAGGAGCATGAGCTGTCGAAGTTGAAGTCTACGGGAGCCATGACTGGAATCACAACTTCCGTCTCCATTATAGGATTGGCTTCGTGGGCTTGAGGGTTTGTGTTTGTTTGATCGAGAAGATGAGGGATGGTCGCACTGTGAGCATTTATACCGTGTGCGCTGTGTGTGCGAGAGAAGAGGAAGGAGAGAGGAAGAAGTGGGGGTGGAGTATTTTGACTATCCGACTAGAAAGAGGAATGGTAATATAAAGCTGCTGCCTTTATAAAATCCATCCATCTATATATTATATTGGATAATAGTTGCGTTATTATTTAAAAATAAAAAATAAAAAATAAAAAAATATTATTTTTTAATATGTATTATATAAAATATTGTGAAATGTATTACGCGTACATTTCTCTTTTATTGTTATTTTTATTTTTGATTGATATATAAATAGTACTACTGCTATTTTCGTTGTAGCGGTTTATTTCCAATGACAAATTCCGGACGTTGTTTCATAGGGGAGGCATGCAGCTTGGAGAGGACCAGAAAACTTTTGCCGACAGGATATCCCGTTCCCCATTTGTGACAGAACAATTTTGACTTTCTGCGAAATGTTTTGTTGGGGAACGGGGGTGATTCAGTACCCGGCCACAGTCATTTTCCCTTTGAGCCAGGGCTGTTGACTAATTACCTTACCTTACTGCCAAAATTCACGATGATGGACACCCAAGTCGTACGTATCAGAGGTTGGAAGTTTGGAACTCAAAACCACCTTGGATAGATCGATGCATCGATCCAAAGTTAAATATTGAACAAATATTACATCATTTAGTTACAACGATCAACTTTAATTGTACCATATGTTATGATAATTATCAATGAATTAAAATATTTGATTTTTTATATTAAAACGGCCTGATTTATTTTCATAAATAATTTCATCTCATTATATTTTATTTTATCTTATCTTATCTCATTATTATTATTTTTTAAAATTTTTATATAAAATAAAATAATTAATTAAAAATTTTCAAATATTAAAATAAAACTCATATTAAAAATATATTTTATAATAATATTTTATTCAATTTCTAATTTTTATCTCATCTTATATATCTCATAAAACAAAACAAGCCTAATATAATAAGGGAAGTGCTATTCACCTCGATGGTAAGTGTCTTGATCCCATCCTGTTTTTTTTTTATATATATATTTTGAGTTTTTTTATATATAATTTTTAAGTAAATATTTTAAAATATTATTATGATTTTTTTATATTTTTAAAAAATATTTTAAAATGTTAAAAAACTCATTTTAAAAAAAATATATATTTTTTTACATGATTTTTTTAATATATTAAAATATTTTTTAAAAATATAAAAAAAATCATAATTTTATTTAAAAATATTTATTTAAAAATCATATATAAAAAAACTCAAAAAAAAAAAATGAAAACGGGATGGGATCGGAACAATACCCATAGGGATGAATAGCATTTTTCATATAATAAATATCCGAATTGCAGCCTGCTGGGATTCGGGTTTACAACTTCCTTAATTCACACATTGATTTAGAGCAATCTAATTATAATAGGAATGGCTGCTGGCATAGCTCGTTGATCATGATGTTTTGGCGGCGGCCTAGCTACCAATTAAAAATAAAATTACGTAGAGGCGAAACATCAAAAATGGTGGCTGATCATCGTCTTCTAGAGTCCTAGACAAAATGATCAACAGTCGCACTTTCATTAATTCTCCCTTATCACGATCAGCCATAAGACTAAATGTTCCCATTTTTTTTTTTTTATTAATTATACATGATGACCGGTTGTGAATAGTTTTAATATCACCGATCCAAACATCATGATGATCTGCAAGATGATCATGATCTGGTGGGGGGGAGCTAGCTAAGGTACTGTTCGATTTCTTGGGTCACTAGACTCGGAACACTTTTTGTCTTCTTTCAAACTAAAGCTAGATCTAGAGCCCGTTACTTTAGCACCTTATTGTGTATCACATGTCAAATTACATACATGTACTCTATTTTAAACTTACTATCATATTATATATCGAGCGGCCTCCATTTAAAATTATATCATATCGTATTGGCTAAGTTTCGACTGAGTTGAACCTAAATATATATACATAGATCATGTAAGTGTTAAATACATTTGAGAAGAACTTATAAAAAAATTTACTTCTTCACAAATAAGTTATTGATATATTACTGAAAATTATGAAATTTGAATTTAAAAAATAATAATAATAATCAGTCAGTCTTGTAAATAAAAATATAAGTATATACATGCATGTAGCAGTACTATGGATTAATTATATAATCAAACCCTCATGTATGTATATATATAAGGTTCATGTACAGTACGTACGACGTCGTTAGAGCACGGAATTAATAGATAAATTTCAGCATGCAATCTCTTAATTTTCTCCATTTATTTTGTCAAATTAAACTTGCGAGTTGGCCGCTGATTGATGTTGCAGTTGCTAATTAAACGATAACATTGAAGAGGACGAGAACAAGTTAAATACGGCACAAAACTGTGGGAAAAAAACAAACATTATCATGAAATTGTATAGAAAATCATAATTAATTCAAGACAGTTAGGAGATCGTCAGTATCAATTATCAATGCAAGTGCAACGACACGGTAAGTTCCAGCTTCTTCCTCCATATATATATATATATATATATATATATATATATATATATATGACGCTGGCCAGCCTCCATTTCATTATTTTATGCGTTTGTTTTATTGACTTTTTCATTAATTATGGCAGGTGGGCTTTGTATATATTAATTAATTAATTGTATAACATAATATGTTGAATTATTGCCTGTAATATTACTACTAGTCCGCCAATAGAGACGCACGCTTTTTGTAATATTAGTACTAGTACTGTATGGGCAATTTTGTTTTGAGTTTTCTTGTGGATGGGTCTGATCGATTTTCATGTAAAAAGCAGTTTATCGTCTTCAGTGGCGGTAGGCGACACCACCCACCCCATCAGGACCGGCCGGCTCCGGCGAGCTTATCTCTTCAATAGCGAGCTCCGGCGATCTCCAATGTGCCACACGGAGGTTTAAACTCGAATTGGGTTCGGTAGGAGCCCACCGGTCCTGATAGAGTGGGCGGTGTCGCCCACTGCCCACCAGAGGCGATGGACTGCAGCCAAGGTCGAATACCCCTTAAAATTTATCTCTATTTTATTTTTTTATTGTATTTTTATTATGTTTTTATTTTTTTATTGTATTTTTTATTGTAGTTTTTATTATGTTTTCTTCATTTTATTTTTTTATTATATTTTTTATTGTATTTTTTTTAATTTTATTATATTTTTTAATTTATTTTAATATATTTTTTATATCGTTGGGCTGCTTTTGATGTTGAAGACAGCCTTACTGGTCCTCAACGTCTATCTTTTGTTATATATACCATATAGTTAAGAATGACCTTTCAGTCCATCAAATTGAATACAATGGAATTTTTTTAATAATAAAAGAAAATCCATTTAAAACGTGTGACTAAATTATAATTCTAGAACTTCTAATCATCTCCCAATCGCATGCATGCATGCGCGTGTGTGCATGAACGTAGATATATAGCAGCTTAATTGGATTAATGTTCTGGTTAAAATATATATATATACATATATTTATATATTTTGAGGAATTTGGACGTTAGAGAACTACAACGCTCATGATCAAGACCAACATAAATTCAAATTCAACGTAAACTCATGGAGAGTAAATTAGATTCAGATTCACAGCCTCGATCTCTTCAATGAAACTTCTAAGTTATTATTATTTTTTATTTTTTTGAAAAGAAGGCAACATGAATTACCAATTGTAGTACCAATTGTAGTTGACCCATTAAGTACCAACACATGCATTAATTAATTGTCTGTCTGGCAATTAATCCGATGGCGCGTCTGAATATCAGTAAATTAGATGTGGGATGGGGTTTGTGATTTGTCGTTGAAAGTGACGTTAAGACAGGATTTACTGCGGCTAAAAATGCATACATCAGACCGTAACTTGGAGAAGGAGGTTTAATTCTAATTCGTAGCGGTAGCTAGGTAGATCCAATGATGTCGGCTCGGTTGGTTATTATTTGTGTCATACGCCATTTCTTCTTGTCTTTTATCTATTTCTAATTTACTACACCCAAGATCAAAAGCTGTGTTGTTTTTATCTGTCTTCTATGTATTTAGATAGATTGTCTTACATCACTTTTTTTTATTATTTTTTAAGGATTTGAATTAAATGCAAGTTTCATGCATGTGTCGATATTTTGTAATTTAAAGATATATTATATCAATTTTAATAATTTCGAATGCCAAAATAAATAAATATATATATAAATAATTTAAAAGAAAATATATTATGATTTTAATGTTGTGTAGCTTCGATTATGATTAGAGGGGGCTGAGGGAAGAATAAAGGCGGTTGGATTCTAGAGTTAAATGCAAGTATATTTAATAAAGATTTTATAAAATTAAATCTATAAATTAAATGCTTGCTCCCGGTAGACTGTTGTTTCAATTCAATAAAATGAGTGATTTTGGGTACAATTATTGGATATTTATGTCTGACTTGGGTCTTCCAGTATTATTGCTCCACTTTTCAGTAAAATACTTAAAAGCAAGGAAGACCCACTTCCATGTGAAAGTAACGTTTTGAAAAACTTCACGACAATAAGTAAAATGTTTTCTCGTAGTGGAGTGGTTATTCCCACTTCTCATATTTTTGTCTTTCTTTGATTATATTTATTGATTTAATATATTTTTATCTTATTTTATCTTATTAGTACAACTTTTTAAAATTTCAACATAATAATAATATTAAAAAATAATAATTTTAAAAATATTTTATTCAATTTTTTTCAAAAATCATCTCCTTATCTCACTATCAAAACAGAGTCATAATCTCTGCCATTTAATTAGTATAATTGGAGATAATAAAATCCAAGATCAAGAAGAACATTTTTTCGTTGTAAATTGATAGCAGTGCGGGAGGTGAAGGCACATAGTATCTTAACTACCAAGTACAAATGATAACTTGTATTTTTTTACGTAGCAGAGAAGCGTTATAACTATTAAAAAAAACTTTTATAAAAAAAAAAAAAAAAACTTATAATCTACATAAATATATTAAGTTAAAATCACTTAAATTTATTGATTTACTTAATAGAATCTTTTATGGCTAAAACATTTATATTGCGGACATGTATCATAAGAGTATTTACAATCCACTAGTTAAATAGTTTATTTAGTCAAATTTTAGCTAGAAAGCATCAAAAATATGTTTCAATAGACTCAAGAAAGTTAAAATAAATTTAACTCTCTCATTGCTCTCCATATTTGGAGAGTGAGGAAAGAGAAAATTAAACTTTTTTAATTTTGTTGAGTCTAATGAAATTTGTTTTTATGTCTTTTAGCTAAATTTTGACTAAACAAATGAGATAGTTAGTGAATTGTAAGTGTTTTAATTATAATTAAAATAAATAAAAAGTTAAAAATTAATATTTTAATAGAATAGCTTTTAATTTGTTGAGCCTATTATTTGATGGAATAAAAAGTGACTAGTTAAAATTTATAAAAATTATATTTTAAATCAAAATTTGGCTAAAGTTTAAGTAATGAATTGTGAATGTTCTAAGGCACTTGAGCTTTTATTTTGTGATTTGGTCGCGGGGGTTTTACTCAAAACGAAACTTGTGTCTTGTACCAAACCAAGCCATGATGGAAAAGGAACGAACGACGGAAATATATACCAGAAAAGGGAGAGAGATTGTGGTGGGGTAACAAAACAACTATATGACCTAATGAACGAATCCAATAAATGAAGGCTCTGAGCAAGCCCACGACAAACAGATAGAGTTCTGAAAAGAATACATCTTTTCCCATACACGCTGTCACCCCTGCAATCACGATTTGCTCTTTATGCGATAAACAGGCTTAAATAGATAGCCAATAACTATAAAAGAACAGTGCAAGCACTAGAGCCTACTAAAAAAAAACAAGACAGAAAATGGTTCTATCTTTTGTGACAGATTATTGTGTTTTTGTGGGTTGTCTTGTTTTGGGTGTGGGGCGCTAAGAGCTGCAGTACATCCATGACCTCTAAACCACCAATATTCAGTTAAAAAAACCCCTCACCTTTCAGTCCTAGTCTGCTCGCTCAAGCTGCTGATATATCAAAGCTTGATAACTCTAATAATAATGATTTTAAAAGATATACGAGTCACTAGACGTTCAAAATTATTCTGCATTTTCCTCCGTGTGTTTGATTTTGAACTATCCCATTCTGCCCAACCCCCCCCCCCCCCCCCCCCCCCCGAAAAAAAAAATAAAAGAATATTTCATCCATCAAGATATCCTTCCACTAAGACCCAAAGTTGCAAATAAGTAAGCATTATACAATCTTAAAACGAGCAATTTATCAAAATTTAATCCAGCCACAAAAGTGCGGCTAAAGCCATCCTACTTTAATCATGTCTTTGATAACTAAATTAACAAAACCACTCCTGTAAATTCAGAATCCCTGCTGTTGATAATGGCAGGCAGCTCTACCCGCATCATGAAGCTCCGTTAACTGCTGTTGTAGCATACATGCCTAGACCCTGATTCTGTGGTACAGCATATCCATACCCACCATAGCTTTGCCCTCTGTTATGACTCCCATTCCACTGGTTACTAGAATCTGTTCTCCACTGCAAAGTCCCATGAAATTAAGAAATCGCAAATAGACTGGTCAGACAAGGTATTGGTAGTTTCATCCATTGACAATTCATTCCAAACAAGCTTATTCCAATGCTAGAAAATAAATTAAACTAAATATATGTCTAAGTCCCAAGAGATATTGACAGAAACCTTTTTTTTTGGGTGGTGGGGGGGAGGGGGAGGAAAGGGGGGTTGGGTTGAGTTGTGCTGGCGGGGGTTTCTGAATCAGCTAATTCTGATCTTACCTGCTTGCCTGCTGGACTGCGGCCCCAAGAAAGACGAACTGTTTGTTTGCCAATGACTGTCCCACTCAAATTTTCCATTGCATCCTCGGCATTCTTTCTATGACCAAAAAAAACAGACAGGAATTATTACATGGCCACTGGTGGAAAAAAAATATAATGGTGATGTTGTCATTTATAGTGAAAAATTAAATATTATGATGATGTTGTCATCTACAGTCTGACCCTTCATGAACTTCACCATCTCCATGTTCTCATGCTTAAATTTGTATAACTTTTACACCTTAGTACATTCACAGAAGAACATAACATGAAAAAAAAAACTAACTCAGATAGTTTATGTAACACTGGAAAGAGTACCTGTTAGCAAATTGCACAAATCCACATCCTTTTCCAACAGGAATTTTCACAGAGACAATCTCGCCAAATTGGGAAAATGGCTGTCGAAGATCTTCATCACTGACATCAGAGTCTAGCCCTCCGACAAATATCTACAATAAACCATGAATTAATGATATGAAGAGAATCCCGATACTTCACAAGTAAGGGTCTGAAAATGACTCACAGTAGTGTTATTTGACTCGCCATCAGATTGGGAACCTTGGGTGACAGCACCATTTGATGCATGCCCACCAGCCAACACCAAAGCTATTTAAAAAACAGAATTAGAATTTCAAACCAAAGTGCAATTTGAGAGGTTAAGATATTAAGAGCTCTGCATTTATCTAAATTAGTATATTATAGCTAACTAAATCCGCAGTTACAATGTCGAGAAAAAATATAACAAAAAGACATTTAACGGAAAGATCCATTGATATACACAATCTTTGGTCGGGGGGAGAGAGAGAGCAGTAGCTGCAATATATAGTAATAAACATGAAAATATTACTACTTAGGATTCTGGATAAGAAGCATGAAATAATAATCTTGACCAGCCTTGTACTATCATTTTTATTTGTACATTATTCATCCCCCTTACTCCAAGAATATGTGCCAATCAGCATTTTTAGTAGAAGAGATCTGCTTAATCCACACAAGGATCTTACAAAAGTAAACTCACAAACTAGCGTGTCTTGATGTGAAAACACTGCATCAAGCCATGTTAGTTTGTGAGTTTACTTTTGTGAAATTGCTGTAAATGATTCATTTCTCTTAGTAGAAAAAGAGTTTACAGCCAATTCTTTCAGGAATGGCTATTTGTTAGCATACATGAAGCAATTCCATAAGAATAGACAAAACGAACGGAAAACATATATTTGAGGGCTTTAAAAAGATTTGGAAGACTAGGAAGGCATTTAAACTCAAAGTTAGACTAGTGGACATGAATACCAAACGTTGTACTAAGCGACATTTTGAGACCCTCTCACAAGTGATTAGAAAAGCATTGCAAATAAACAATCAGAGCCACAAAAATTACATCAACAAATTTCCAACCAATTGGTAGGAGGCCCACTTCCATTAGTTTGGAAGAGTGATTCATGTAGCTGATGCTAATCAGGCATCAAGGCTCAGTTGGGTGAGTGAATTGAGTTGTGAAGTGGTACCAGGAGCAGGTAAGGAAATGAAGGTAAGCTGGCGGCAACCAAGTCTACATAAAATATTAACAAGGATCATTATGATTAGAAAAGAAAGCGCAAGCTGACTTGGAACCATTGTGCTTTCCTTGAGTTACAGAGCAACAGCAAGCATTTATGGAACAGAAGACCGAAACATGTAATTTCCACAAGAAAATACAAAACGTTTAGGAATGAAGGGTATACTTAATATCAAGAGCAGATTGAGTAAGCAACACAAATAACATTTCTCCTCTCTTTTTCTCTTGTTTTATCTTTTTCTTTGGCAGGGGGGAATTGCATTATTTTCACAATTATGCAAACAATCACCTCAAATACAACCTACTGAAACAGAAGATTGACTTTGTTTGTCAGATACACCAAGATAATTCCAAAGGTTGACTGTTGACAGCAAAATAACTAGATGAAGCAGAATGTACAAAAATATATCAATAAGAAATATTGAAGCAACAGACAACCAAAACTGATCTCTGAATTGGACATAAAATGTTAAGAGCTTAAATTCAACAAGAATCAGCAACAGATGAGAGGTCTAAAAGTTACCTTGGGAAGAATACTGCTGTTGATATCCAGATGACTTCTTGGGGGTTGCAACACCTAAGCGCATGGGTCTACTTGAACAATACGTGCCATTCATTTCAGTAATAGCCCTTGACCTCTCATTTTCATCACCAAACCTAACAAATCCATAACCTTTTGATCGACCTGTATTTGAATCAATAACCACCTTTGCTCCTTTAACAGATGGATATCTACTAGCAAAGGTTTCCTGCAAAATGGCATCAGTTACATCTGCTGCCAAATCCCCCACAAATATGGACAGATCAGAACCAACTTCTGATCGTTTATCGCCCGCACTAAAGGTCGCCCAATTTAGACGGAAGGGCTGCTCTGTATTTGGCATCACAGCACCATTATAGCTCTGCAAAACTTTCTCGGCAGTTGAATGAGAATAGAACTCAACAAAACCATATCCTTCTGATTGGCCAGTCTGCTTATTGCGGATAACCTTTACTGAGGATAGCTGCAGATTTTATGGTGCCAAAAGTCAGAAAGCAAGCCATAAGGAAGAGTTAGGGAAATTCCTCTCGTGGAAATTAGAGAGAGAGAGAGAGAAGAGTGTGTGCAATTAATTGCAAATCATACCCAAATGAAATCATAATCTATCAGTTTGTAAGCAAGCCTATCAAGAAAAATACAAATCAGAGGCTAAATTATAAAATTAATTGTGCATATACCAAGATGAATGGAATGGCATCAGTTGCAAGAAATCATTAAGAACTAAAATCCACATTCATTCTAAGTCACCACGAACAAGATGACGTCCATAAATCAACACATCCTCACAAAACCATCAAAGTCAATGTAGAATGCAGATCATGTTTAAAATCTTGAACTTTCTTCAATAACTGAAAATGGAAAAGCCCACAAGTCTTCGAACTTCCAGCCCTCTCTGCATTGTAATGTTGGAGGTGCAGTTCCAAATATCCATAGTGTAATATACAAGCATACTAATAGTGAGGGTATGGGACACACACATACACTGGATAATGTTTTGAGTACACGTCACAATCCTTCACCTTAGATTTCAATACTATTTGAATCTGGTAGCAATATTATAAATGATCTGATCTTATGTAATTACAAAATTTGCTATCTTGAGTTCCACATAAACCCTCAAGAGGCGCATTGAACCCTCCCCCATCCACTTCAGAACAAAAAGGCAATCACCTCCACATCATTTTACACAGATTCGTCAAAAAACTCATACATATACAGTCGGAAAGTATTATGATACATATATATATATATGTACTCATAATACACACACACACACGTATATATATATATATATAATATACGTATATATCCATAGAGAGAGAGATTAGTGCAGACCTCGCCAGTGTGAGCAAAGCAGTTGTGGAGGTAAGACTCGTCCATCCAATGGTGGAGGTCACCGATCCAGATCGTCTTGACCTCGTCGGCGGACACCAGCTGCTGCTGCTGCTGCTGTTGCTGTTGCTGTTGCTGATGCTTCTGATGCTGTATTTGAGCTTGCGGCTGGTGCTGTTGCTGATAATGATGAGGATGAGGTTGATGATGAGGATGAGCGTAGGGCATGTAATTGTACATCATCATCTGCTGTTGCTGCTGCTGCTGCATCAGGGCCATAGCCGCTGCCGGGTATTGCATGGCCATCCATTGCTGCTGCTGCTGCTGCTGCTGCGATTGCATCCACTGCTGTTGCTGCTGCTGCTGCGGTTGCGCCTGCGCCTGCTGCGTGGTCATATCACCGCCGTTGGTTGCCTGCGCCATGCTCTCTGGTCTGGTACAGTTCTTCTCTCCCTCTTTTTCTCTCTCTTAGGGTTCCGGATGCGTGTGTAGGAGAGAGAGGCGGAGGGAGAGACCTGGTACGAGGGAGAGCAAAGAGCAGAGAAAGGAGGAGGAAAATGCAATTGTATTGGGTTTAAAAGAAGCGGCGGATCTGGCCTCTCCCCTCTTTGTGCTATACAGTGAGTAAGAGACCCTCGGTTACACCGTCAGCAACACGGGTTGCCATTCTTGACGTGTGGGTCCCGTTTTGCTGAGGTCCACCGCCGCAATGGACGGTGTAGATGCAATCATCATGCCACTGCCGTCCACCGTGGACTTTTTTAAATATTTTCAACGTTCTTTTTAGGTCGGTAAAATGATAGGGTTCAGCCCCAGTGGCCGAGACACCCACTTTTTGACAATCGGAGCGATTATAAATTTTTCTCACCCAATTAATTTTGAGAATAATAATCTACTCGTTTTAAATTAATTTTAATATAATAAAAATGTTTATAATATTTAGAATATAATATTCAACCACGAGAAATATTGTTTTATTGGTTTGACATTATTTATTTTTTCTTTATTCAGGTTTAGGACGTCAGTTTTTGTACAAGCTATTTAATAAAATAATAATTCCACATTACAAAAAACAATTATTTTCTTTATAGCTTTTTCTAATTTTATTGTTCAAAGATTTTCTTTATAGTTTTGTCCTCGAATTGGAAACTCGACCGGCTGAGAGACTGAGCCAATGATTCATTCTTCTTCACCGACAGAAGGTAAATTGGTAAGAAAAATGATAATCCCATAATAACTTGTACACAATATATATTATAAAATTAATATATTTTTATAAAATAATATTAATTTTACAAAACAATTTATAAAAATATCTTTATTTTATTATTTATATTATATAAATATTATGAAATATATTGTATGCATATTACTTTCTAACTGGTAAAGGGTAGGAATTAGGAAGCAAGGGCTCGTGATTGATGTTGTTCGGTCAAAATACGGCTTTTTGGACTCTTACCTGTCGCGCGTTTACCAGTCAAAAATGATAGATACAAAAAATTGTTGATATAACAAAACCAAATTACAACGTGATCTGTCATTCATCGAGATTTTTAGCTGGTCTGTCTGGTTTTAATTTCGACCAACTCCGCTATTAATAACCATAATGGCTCGCATTGCTGACCCCAAAAAAATAAGGAAACAAATTATCAATTGCAACCAACTTTCCTCACTACTATTTAAACGAATGCAAAAAATAGATTGCTCCTTAAATTGCTGTCTCTGATCTTTCAGATTTACACAAACATTTACGTCTACAAGGACCCAAAATTTTCATCAGCGAAGCAGCATTTTTCTTCCATGATTAGCTCAAATACAACTCTTTATCCAAAGAGGGAGGGGGAAAAAGAATCAAAAGAATATTAGTTGGGATCAGAAACACAAAGAAGTAGAAAGCAAAATGCAAATGCCCCGGCCAAAATTTCAACAGGTCGGTGTCCCGTTGGCTCCTGCCGCTAAAAAATGGAAGGATGAAACAAGAAGGGTTAAAGATCATAGCATGGTGGTATATATACATCATCCCTGCATTACTTTCGATAATCGGAATGTAGGAAATTTTCGTAATGAGTTCCCTTGAGTGTCTTTTGGACATCGTCCCAATTCTTAATCTGACTAGATAGGGAACCTTTGTGTATCTTCACCTGACGACTCTTTAATTCTCTAAGTGGAACCTTCAAGAAATGTTGAACATCTATTAACTTCTGCAGACATGTAAAAATACCCAATCTTTAGAGGGTTTCTTCTACTCTCTTTCATTTTTCCCAATTTGGGTGGGGTAGAATTTTTTCAAACATTGAACCTGATGTTAGAGGTTTAAGTAGTATTTGATAATGGACGTGCTACAAAAAACAGTTAGGGAAAAGTTTTGGCAGCGGGACACTTACAGTGTGGTTCTTGACTACGTCCTCGTAGTATAGAATGATGTGCCGGGTGCTCTTAAAATACTCCAACGCTTTGGCTGTTGTTTCTTCTACTTGCTTCAGATTGGGTATCAGCAATGTTGCATTGATTACAGGCTTGTAGTTTGCAAGTATTTCTGCCTGAAACCATTTCTCTTAATAGGTTGAAGAATCTTACATACAAAAACCACAAAAGTCTTCTTTCAAGGGGAAAAATTGAAGTTGAAAACCTTGTGCATGCAAGTGTTTGTGCGTGTGTCACAGAGAGAGAGAGAGCAACCTCATGGGGTGAATGCACATGAGACTTGTGGGTTCCATTTAATAGCTTCACATCTCGATCATACGAATTTGCCAGAACCGAAATCATTCTACGCAAAAGATTCCTTCGGAAGAGAAATATAACTGAAACTCCCCGAGTATTGAAGTACTCTACAATGTCTGCATGATGCTGCATCAGACCCTGCAATAATATACCAAAATCCAGAATTTATGGTAAAACACAGCAGAATGGCATGAATACAACAGTTTCGTGAGTTTAACCACAAGACACCAACCAGACCAAACGTAAGTAGCAAAGTACACAAAAACCTCATCCTGTACAGTGCACACAAACACACACATTCATACACCTCAGAAGAAAAGCACACATATATGGGAACTTTATTCTTAAAATATAATTCTGAATTAGCTCTTAGACCCAAATAGCAAGCCCCCACAAGTCCTGGAGGATCACTTCCTTGTTGCTAAAGCTTTCATTCCCCCATACCAGTCAAGCTATTCCAATTGTCAAAAATTCTTCTCTTTTTAGTAAGCTACACAATCACTTTTTGAGCTTTGAACCCATAAACTTACCTTCACCCCCTACTTACAAGGAAATGAAATGCCATTTAAGCTAAAACTCATTGGCTTAAATTCAAAATTCAATCCTGTTTTCTCCTCCTTCTCACCAGGAGCTAAGGAAAGAAGGAATACTCAAAAAGAAAGACGAAGTGCTTTTTATTCGGCATTCGGAGGAAGTTGCAAGGAGGAGAAAAGTATGAATGTAATGCTTTCTGACTATTCAAAAAGAGGTTATTGTGACAGAAAAACAAAAGGTATGATTTAAATCTTTTGGGCATCAACAACACTAATAACCACCAGCTCTTGTGTTTAAGTTGTTAATGATGTGTCCAGTATTCACCATCACTAAAGGATGCACCTATGCTGTTTATTCACCGAACTTATATTCACGAGAAGGGACAATGAGTCGAAACTTTTTTTTGATAAGTAAAAAAGGGACAAGGAGTCGAAACTTTGGCCAACAGAAATCCCATGAAAAAGATTAACCAACCAAGAAAGACCCGTTTTATCACACATCAGAGAAAAATTTACGCTCTGAGACAACACATCCTGAGCAAAAAATGCATTTGAAGTGAAGGAGCTGCAGCCATGGTAGAATCTTTGTTGAGTCAGATAGGATGCAGGAACTAGGGCTCGTGGTTTAAAGAAACAGAAAATTCCGTGCTTAAAATGGGCTTATAGATATCACTTCCTTGTCATCATTATGAAATTCGAACTTGAAGATCGTTAATCGCATCACCGTCTGTGAGTTACTAATCATGCACAGAACAACAAAACTACCTTATATTAAAGTCTAGGGACATTGCAGAGGAGGTCGAATCCATTTTGTGGTGGTTATTCCAATACTAAAGCTCAAAGAGTAAAATTAAGCCAAAAACTTCCAATACAATGAAAGAGAAGAAGATGGGTATCATAACACATAAGCATCCACTATGTCTCCTCTGAAAAACAAATCAAATTTAATTTCCAGAAGTCCAAACAGAATTTAATTAGATGGCACTCACCTGATTAAGCATCCACTTTAAGCCAACTGCAGCTGTACACTCATTCTTTGAGGCACTACTGAGCCACTCGAGACGGTAAACTTTATCCAAAGTCTCAACGATAGTTGAAGTATTGCTTCTCCTAACTTTGTTAGAGAAAATTTCCCCATTGGAGCTTATGTTAGTATGATTGTTTAACAATGTCTCAAACCATCCACTGCCGGATCTCTGCATCGACAAAATGGCGAAATAGCGCACTGGATTACATGCACATTCAGACCTAATTAGACACCAAGAAAATAAATTGATATTAGTGAAATGTAACAAAACCCCAAATTCAAAATTAAATCAGCTAGCAATTACCTGCTATAAGTTTTAGGTTTAGGGTAGTGAACATAAGGAATTTCCCAGGGTTCAATTTGAGGTTCTGGGCACGGCTTTTGGATCACTTGAACATTTAGATATCCGGCCTTGCTGTGTGTGCTAATTTGCTTTAGACAAATAGAACATATATAGACACCACACACCATTGCAAAGACCAAGACGATCATTCTCAGCACCAATGGAGATTTCTTGGGTACCTTTATGACAAAAATATCCTGTATTTATGAAGCAACTAATGTCAAAAAGCTTACCCCGGACCGAAAGAAAAAGGTACGACAACCGACTAAATTGGATCAACAAAAGTCTGAACTAGACGACCCCGCCAGATTGAGCTACACAGATGTTAGATCATCACAAGAAATATGATATGTGACGCTGAACGAATTACGCCTAAAATCAACTAGGTTTGCTTCAGCTCGAATTTATTCACGACGCAAAGCCAAAAACTCAGGAAATAAAACCCAGAAAAACAAACGTTTGACTATTAAACACGGTCAAGGATCAAGACAGTTCCCATGTTACACGTTTAAAACTAATCAGAGCACCATGGGTATAACGAGTATTCTGTAATCTCCAAATTAAGCAAACGAAATCCACATGCAATTCGCAAAAATAAATAAGTAAAAGACAATAATATTATAATGAAAATACAGTGAGGCTTCGAAGAGACGATAGATTTCACGGACCTTGGTGAAGGAACAGAGATCGTCGGCCATTGTTTTGAAGCTCAAAAAGGAAGCGGAAGGAAAGGCATTTGGGAGCTCCTTCCCCTTTACTAGTATTCGGCTTTATCTCTCATTTTAGCCCACAAAAATAAAAATTCGAAAACCGAGAAAAAGGTAAAATGAAAAGAGAGAGAGAAAGAGAGGTTTGATGGGAATGAGTTTTCTCTCGTGCAGAGCAGAATGATTAGTTGCTTCTGACCGTTGCAGGCTCTTTCTCTCTCTCTCTCTGGTTGTTGTTTTTCTATTTTTCCTCAGATTTCACACAGACTGAGCGCAATCTAAGCATTAGTATACGGGTCGAACCCACACGAGGAGGAAAAAAGAAAGGAAGGACTCGAATCAGATAATAAAACGGCGTCATTCTGAGTGAAACCATACGTTCCCCCCACTAAAAACGGCATGGCTTTCACAGGTAATTTTATCTTGAAATGGATTGATTCAAATCAAAAAGCTTTAATTATTGGGCCAATAAAAAAAAAAAAAGAGGCTTGTTTATTAACAACCCCAACGAAACCATGTTTGCTTGACTTTGTGTCAATCTTTGCGTAGAATTCAATCTAGGATTTTAGTTTATGGATAATCCTTAAGTATTTTTTAAGGAAATTTAATGATTTTGTCAGAAAAGCTATATACTATTGGGTTCGTCCCCATAGAAAAATAAAAAAAGGAAAAAATGTTATAAAATTTGAAACCTAGATATGGGCGAAGGTCAACACCGAATTCTTCATAATATACTTTCTTTAATTACCATAAGGGTTTTGTTTTTGGTGCATTACCCTATCCGAGGTTAGCGCTATTGGCCCCAAATAAAGAAACAAAAATGTAATTGTTGTTCATATGATTCATATGTAATTGGTCCAGTACCAATTTCATAAATTAAGAAATTAGATGGATCGGTTCAATTTTGATTCTGATCATTTTAAGACTGAATTGGATTGATTCTCTTTGTTTATTTTTTTTTTAGTATTATTATATAATATGTTTTATATTATATGTAATAATATAAATTATAATTAAATATAAGATAATGTAGATTTTTTATAGAATATTTTTTCTTTTATAGTAACTTTTTTAATACAGATTTTTTATTGAAACAGAATTTTTTTAGAATATATTTTTTTATAAAACGAATTTTATTTTATAGCAATTTTTTTAATGCAATTTTTTTTCTTACATAACATTTTTTTTTTCCAGATGACTAACACAAGAGGGGGGATGAATTGAGTTATATTATAAAAATTAACGCTTATTAATTAAATACACAATATAAAATATCAGCGTCACTGCCTACGTCCTCGCCTCAAGCTACCCCTTGAGGATCCCGAATTCACTAGTCAATCTCCTTTAGGTGGAGATAGAAACCTATTACACTTTTGAGCAGCACCGCTCCAAAGAATCCGTGTAGAACACCCTCTACACTTCCAATCACCTCACACTTGGTGATTTAACTATTCCCCATGTAGAATACCTTTTACAAATACAAGAGTTGATAGTGGGTAGACTATCAAAGTACACTCCTCAATGAGTGAGATAGAAACAATACAGTTCAACTTATATCTCTCTCAAAAAAAACAAGAATTAAGGCTCAAAATTTTAGAAAAGAGAGAACGAGAGCTTTGAAAGAATGATACAAAACTTAACAATAGATGTGTAAGCTCTTAGTGTAATTTTTGTAAAACTGAAGTGAGCTATTTATAGACAAATGAGTCTTCAATTTCAAATTTGAAAAAATTCACATGTCAAATAAGAGCACTATTCACTTTTCAAAAAATTCAAATAAAAGTATTTCCTTTTTGCATTTATCAAAGACAACTCCATTCATTTTTCAAAGAATTCAAACATAATCTTTTGCTTTTCATATATGACAAAATGAGTATGATTTATTTTTCAAACAAAAACATCTTCTTTTTGCATATGTCAAAAAAACACACAACCACCCTTTAAGATTTTCAAATAAATCATCTATCTTTTACATTTGTCAAAAAAAAAACATAACCACCCTTTAAGATTCTCAAACAAAATCATCTACCTTTTGCATTTGTCAAAAAAATACACAACCTCCCTTCAAAACTTTCAAACAAAATATGCATATGTCAAATATGATAATCAATCATCTTATAAATTCAAGTTTTTATAAATATATATATATATATATATATATATAATTTTTGAAATTATTTTGTTTGATGATGTTATGCACATGTGAAAAACATAATTTTCAAAACTAAGACATTTAAAAATGTCTTGCATATGTGAAAAAAGTAATTTGATGTTTTATGAGAAAAAAGAGTCATTTGGAGCCTTAATCCAATTTCTAATTTTATCAAGAGATGTACAAAAATAATCTATGAGCTTCATTTGTAGACTTGATCTCTTTCTTGCTCATGCTTGATTTCTTGATGTGTTTAGCTCCCTTCATGCGTAGACAACTTGAGCTTGAGTTTTCAATATTATTTGTTATCATCAAAATTTATACGTAAGTACGAGAGTTGAAACATTGGGTTCAACATTTTTTATTAAAATAGATACTTGTAATAGATTACAATTTTTTTATTAAGACAAAATTTTCAAACCAATTTAAAAAAAATGGTTTTTATAAATTTATATTTTATTAAAATCAGAAAATGGGACCTGAACTAGTAAAACCAATACTACTAATTTTGAGAGATAATCAGAGCGTAATCAGTTTTAAAAAATACAAAATTGATGGTATCAATTCTTAATTTTGTCTAAAATTAGATCAAATCGGACCAATTATATCCCTATGATTCATAATATTTTAAACTTAAAGTGGTTAAAAGTTACGTTAAAGCACTAGCATTGAACTCATCAAAATTTGATGAAAATGAAACATCTAAAAAAATTATTCATCTGATTCATTAAAGAGCTTTTCAAAAGTTAAATATGAAATACTTTTTACCTAATTTTTCAAAAGAAAACACTTAAAAAATTCTTCAAATATAAATTATTACTATTTAAAAATCAAATGAAAAATACATTTATTTTATTTTCTCAATTTTAATTTTTTTATTTTTGATCAAATATGACGAAAGTTTTTTTATGAGTTTAATGTATGATTTTTTTAGGTGCTTTATTTCTATCAAACTTATATTTTTAATCAAATTTTTTTAAAAAAATTATTGAATCCATTTAGTGCCCTTAAATCTTTAAAAGTTCTCACTTGACACTTTACCACTACACAAGTTCTACGAGTATTATAATTAGAAAAATTTTACACGAAAAACGCATTTATATTTTAGATGAGATGTATTTTCATAAAAATTTCATCATTTTATATATAATATTTTAAATTTAAAATAGAATTGTATAAAAGAAATTATAAAAGGATTTATACACATGTTATTATTTTTATAATTAAATTTCTCTGTGAACTAGGTAAAAAGTAGCGTAAGATAACATAGTTTAATAATTCAGAACACAGTCAGAAGACTCAGAACCGTACAGGGAGGACATTGGTGTCGTGTAGCCTTGATTCATTGTACGAGCTTAGCAAAATTACTGTTATTTATCAGGGGTTTGAATTATGGAGGATGACCTACATCTTTTCAAATCCGTATCGGTTGGTTCATTGGGCCATTTTAATTTCAAATCCGTAACGCGAGTTTGGGCTGCACTCTTCCCCACTCGAGGAAACCCTCCCAACACTTCTCTTACAATTACAACAAAATGCGTGGGCTCGAGCCCATTACCAATTTGAAGGCACAATGCTTTAGTATTTTTTATTTTTGAAATGTAATGTCTTTAGTATGGGCCCATTGGATCCCTGACTCTTTGACAGTTTTTTTTTTTTTTTTTCTTAAATTTAAGGTGTTTTCAACATATTGAGGTTTTTCAAGCATAATTAAGATCTTCTTTGCTTTGAAAGATGAGATCAAAATTTTAAAATATATCTCAAATTTATTATTATATTTTTTTCAAATCTTCATATAAAATATAATAAATTCTTATATCACTTTTTTAAATTTTTATATAAAATTAATATTAAAAAAATATCTTTCAATAATATTTTATTCTTTTATTCATTTTTATCTTATCTCATCTCATTTTTAAAAATAAACAAGATTTTAGATTATGAATAATTGAAACGGACAATTGTTTTGATAGTTCGAATAAACTTAAGCTTGAATTTAGAGTATTTATAAACATAAGATTATGATAAATTGTAAAACAATGTGATTTATATGAAATTCGTATAAAATGTTGACTATTTATTAATTTGACGAGACGTCGAGATTTGTCATGGAACGAATAATAATTAAAGTCAAGAAAAGGAAAAGGAGCTTTGAGTCACACACTGCCAAACTTGCTTTATAGTCTTCACGTGCGAGTCGCAACGTGAGGAATGGTGCTGTGCTGTCCGGCGGCCGGCCTTCAATTTTCACCTACCTTTCCATACGAGGCGGCCCTCTTTCACCAACCCTCTCTTCCAATTCTGAATTCTAGCGTCAACCCTTCCCTCTTATCTTAGCCTCCTCTTACCGTTTCTCTCTCGCACTCTCTCAACTTCGCAATGGCTTCAGGCACCAACGAGATAGCCCATGATTTCCCGCCCTTCTTCAAAGCATACAAAGATGGCCGCATAGAGAGGTACATGTCCCAAGATCACCTCCCCGCCGGCCTAGACCCGAACACCGGCATTCAATCTAAAGACGTGGTGATCTCCCCCGATACCGGTGTGTCGGCACGAATCTTCATCCCTAAAATTAACCGCCCAGATCAAAAGTTTCCGCTACTCGTCCACTACCACGGCGGAGGTTTCTGCGTCGGGTCACCGTTCGATGTTTTTACTCAGAAATTCGTCAGTTCCTTCATTCTCCAAGCCAACGTGATAGTTGTTTCTGTCGACTACAGGCTAGCCCCAGAGCACCCACTACCAATCGCATACGATGACTCGTGGGCCGCGCTGCAGTGGATCGCTGCGCATTCAAACAGGCAAGGACCCGAACCGTGGCTGAACGAGTATGTGGATTTCGGGCGGGTTTTCTTGACGGGTGAGAGTGCAGGAGCCAACATCAGCCACCACGTGGTAGTCCGAGCTGGTGCCGCAGGATTGGCTGGCCTGAAGATCATCGGGGTGCTCATAGTGCATCCGTTCTTTGGGGGCAAAGATCGTGATGAAATGTACAAGTTTCTGTCCTCCACAAGTTCCGGGTGTAGTGACGACCCGAAGCTGAACCCGGCCATAGATCCAGATCTGTCAAAGATGGGGTGCGCCAAGGTTCTGGTGTGCGTGGCAGAGAAAGACTGGCTGAAAGATAGGGGGGTGACCTACTCCGAGACCTTAAGAAAGAGTGGTTGGGGTGGAGATGTGGAATTGATAGAAAGTAAAGGAGAGGACCATTGCTTTCACTTGTTCAATGCTGAGAGTGAAGAAGCTGCGAAATTGATCAAAAAGTTGGTTGAATTTGTTGCAGCGGGGTAGTTATAGTAGACGAGTAGGGTGTTGGGAAGGACTAAGGACTAAGGACCAAGGAGATGATAAACTGCCTGGTGTTTTTTTTTTTTTTTTTAAATATATATCTTAAAGAAAGAATAAAAGTTCTTCTTTCTGCATGCTTTCTACTCAATGTTCTGCTTTTGTTCCTAATTACAGTACCAAAATGGTTTCTTCCTTCCAGTATTATTCCACTAAATCGCCTGTATTCTTGATGATCATCAAATCAAGCACAAATTTTGCAACATTGTTCATAAGCCATCGTCTTAAAGAATTAGTTGAAATCTTTTTTTAATCTTACAGTAACATCAAATATCAAGTGAAATGAACCATAAATTCCACACCCTTAAATTGTTTGGATATAGAAATGATTTTGTCTGATATCATTATTATAATTGTTTTAAAATTTTTATATAAAATATAATATATAGTTTAATTTTTTCAAATATTAAAATAATAATAATATTATAAAAAAAATATTTTATTTTTAATTTTCAATATCTAAAATTATTTCATCATTTATTCAGGATTAACAGATGAAGTATTTTTAAAAATACATTCTTCATGAAAAAGTGGCTTCTTCGTAATTGGGCTCAATTATTTTTAAATATAATATACAAAACTTGTAGGCATGTAAAGAATACCAGACTTAAAAATACTATTGTATATAAATCTCACCATCTTATGAAATTTTGAATCATATCTCATCTCGTTTCAAAGACTTTCGAAAAATCTAGCCCAATCATTTTATAATTAGGAATAAATCAACATAATATAAGAGGCTCACGTCATTTAAGAGATTCATTTTTTATTTATTATGTTAAATTCTGCACCATCTAGATAAGAAGTTTATCTCTTCTCAACTAAACAGCATTTGAGAAGAATGATGTTATGGTCTAGCAGTTCAATTAGTAAATAGGTAGTAATTTGTGGATGAATGTATATGTGTAATGAAGTGACGAGTGCATAGAATATAAATGTAATAAAAAATCAACTCCAAAAGAGTTCAAGTTACAAGTAAAATTTCAGATTCAAGATAATCTCTAGGCCTGGACTCCCTAGCCTTCTCCTAGATATACTAGAAAACACCAACTCCTAATTTAGCAAATGCAAGCTAATTTACCAACTCCTAAATGCGTGTGGATGTCGAGTAGAATTGGATTAAACTGAGTTTAGTTTATTTATTATTATTATTATTATTATTTTAAGATTTGAAAAGGCTGTATTGAAATTTAAAAAAAATATATTGAAATTTAAAAAATGTGTATAGAAATTTATGCTTTGTATGAAAAATTATAAAAATATAGTAATGAAATGAATATAAATTAAAATGAGTTGAGATGAGTTTGAAAATCAAACGTGACAGCCTAACAAATTATAAAAGTCAAGCGCCAATATTCAAGACCCATGAACAACTTAAAACACTGAATTAAAATAAAAGATAATATTGGGTGGGAGGTCCATCCAACAACTTAGTGGGTACCTATCAAATTCCTCCTATAGAGAACTTGTCCTCAAGATTCTTTTTCATTAAACATGTAAAGATCAAACAACTTTCTTCAGCATCAATATTAACACAAAGCAACTTATAAAAATCCTCAATGTTGTCAACAGGGGCAACAACTATTATGTGTATGCTTGAAAGATTGAAGGGTTACTATTTAAAAGTTAAATTAAAAATATTTTTTATTTTATTCTTCCTTTTTTTTTAATCAAATATAACAAAAATATTTTTGATAAGTCTAATATGAAATTATTTTAGTATTGGCTTCTATATAAACTCGTATTTCTCAACAAATTTTAATAATTTATTTTGATGAAATCAATCCTAATACTCTAAATAACCATCTCATGGAAACAAAGTGATTGTATATGGTGAAAGCTTCTCTACAAGTTCAACCACTCGACCCAAAAAGAGCATCTACAGTCCCCTGAATTTCATGAAGCCATTTATTGTACAGCCATCAACTAGAGAAATTTCAAATGATCTAAAGTCCATCAAAGATTTTGGTAATGCAACTTCATCATAGTCTTGATGTGTTAGTATGTTTAGCTCATTTGCTAACTTCAGGTTACATTAGGATATTAAGAATATTTGAAAGTATTTATGAATAGTAATAAAAAATAATAATAAAATATTAAATAATAATAAAAATAAATAAATAGTAATAAAAGTAAGTAAAAAATAATATAAAATATTTTAAAATTGTTTATTTCCAAACCGGTTCTCATTTCTTCTCCTCTCCTCTTCTTCTCATATTGTAGAGCCCCTCTGCAAGGTTTGCAGCGTTGAGACAACATCATAAATTGACTCAACTCCCTATATCGCACTACTCGATAGCTGGGTGCGTTGTCTAGTGTAAAAATGTTTTTTTTTTTCTATATATTTTTTAGTATATTTAAATATTTTAAAAAATAAAAAATATATATATCAATATATTAAAAATTACTTTCTTAATCATTAAATACAAATAATAATAAAAAGAATTATTTTCAAAAGCGGTCAGATAAAATAATATATTTAAGATGATATAATAGACTTATCTCAACTCCAAAATAAGTTAAATGTTTAAATTCATCATTATATTTTTTTAAATCTTCATATAAAATATAATAAATAATTTAATTTTTTAAATCTCAATTTAATTTTTTTTTTAATTTTAAATAATAATTATATTAAAAACTAATTCTTCATTTAATTTTTAAAACTTATCCCAATCCATTTAATTTCATTCTCAATTCAAATCACTTCTTATTCTTTTTAAAAACGAGGGAGAAGGATGATGCACGCGATGACGTGCGAGAAAGTTAGAAACCAATAAAAAACAGTCGCCGCATCGGCAACGTGACTTTTCTTTTTATTTTATTTTTTTATCTTTTTTCTTTTGGCATCATCAATGCGACGTGAAATAGGTACCGTTAGATTGAGACTATAAGACTATATTAGGTGTTAAACTAATAATCTATCTTAAATGAATTATTAATGAAATTCATTACCTTTTAATTTTTTTTTTTTTACAAAAGATTAAACACATCTAAAACTATTTTATATATTTAAACACATATTTCATTTAACTTTATATATTTATATATTTTTTAATAAAACCTAAAAAATATTATTATTCACGTTTCAGTTCAAATTATTTAAAATCATTTTAATAGAACAAAGATTTGGACATCATTTACTTTTGTATTATAAGACTGTAATGAGTTGGTGGGAAAAGTATAATTGGGTAAGTTTGGATGATGTCTTTGAGAATGGTTGGTCTTCTTGCGTGTTGGGATTGACATATGGTTGCTCTCAAGTGGTTGTGTGTGTAAGATGGTTGATTTGTTTGTTAGAACATTCACATTGATCTCATTAAAAAAATTATCAAAATTTGATGAAAAGTATAAATTTGATAAGATGTATATATCATATTCATCATAACTATACATTGGATTCATCATTAGACTCATTAAAATAATAATATAATAATATTTTTCAAAAAAGAATACTTTTAAATTTTCTCTATTATTTTAAATAAATGAGAAAAATATGTAGAAAAATAAAATATAATAAACAAATGAATTGATGGATAAATAGTAACCCTTCAAATTTAAAAGATTTGATTACTTTTACTGTAACTCATAATTTAAGAAATAGAGTTTGATGAGACTAATGTAAAGTAATTTTTAATATAAATCATCAAATTTATATTTGATGATTGGTTTGATGAGACCAATGAAAATGCTCTTATATGGTGTATTTGGTTAATAAAAACGATGTTTCAACTTTCAACGATAAAAAGCATACTTTGGAGAAATTTTTTATTTTTCTTGTATCTAGCCTAATTTGTTTTTTTAGATGTGTTGATATTAAAATTAAAAATTGATTAGAATATTTTTTTAATATTATTTTTATTTTATTTTTTAAATTGAATTATTTATTTTATTTATATATAAAATTATAATAATTAAATAAGATAAATTAAAATAAACTCAAAAAACAAACGAAAGCTCATTGTATTGGATCTTTGCTTTCGCGATTAATCGAGTTTCAGCTCATAGTTTTTTGTTGTTAATTTTTGTATCTTGCAATGGATCTATGTATTTTCTCGTAGTGATACTTTCACGTGTACGTAAACATAGCCTATTTCATTAGTTTTAATAAACTTATCTTTCTTATTTATAAAAATAAAAATAAAAATAAAAATGAATGAATTTTTTATAAACTAACTTATGAAACAATTATAAAACATCATCATTTTATTAAAAAACTTCACATTTTAAAATGTAAAATGTAATCTATTTTACTTAAAAATAGAGATGATTTCACTCTTCAATTATTAACATGATAATCAAAATGTGTGATGTAAGTGAGAGGGAGAGATTCTATTCCTCCTAAGTCCTAGTCCTTAAAACAAGGCATGTCAACCCTCGTGGCCAGTTGAAAAGTCAAAAGTATATTTTTTCTTCTTATTGGCTATTATTATATTATATATAACGACAATTAACCTACCTACTTGGCTACTTGTCATCACCCATCACCTTCACATTATTTGTATATCACAACTTGTTTTTTGACTTTATTATTTTTGTCTTAATTTTTCTTTTTTTTTTAATAGTGGGCTTCCAATAAGCAGTTCATGACGATTCATTTTATATCTAACATTCAATAATTGGGACTTGAAATAATTTTTAAACAAATTTATCCCAATCCGAAGATCTCATGAACTTGAATACAAGCTCTAGTACAATCACTATTTCATCCGTCAATTAGTGAAAGTGAGTTCCTAAAATCTTACGTTATTTTCAGATATCGAGAATAGGGTAATGTTGCTCTTCAAACCGATATTTTGTCAAGGAAGATGTTAGAGAGTTTAATAGAGGGTCAATATCTTGTACTGTTTATTTAGTATATTTTTGTTTTTAAATTATTTTTACATTATTTTTTAATCTCTTTTAAATATTTCTAAAAAAATATAATATTATTAAATAATATTAAAATATAATATATTTTTTTTCATTTTCTTTTAATCATTTTATACAATTTTGAATACCATGATCAAATCATGTCGTCTTCATGAGCTTGCTGGGAGTGGAAAATTACATTTGGCTGTAAGTAAAGAACCCTAGCAACTCCACTTAACACAGAAAATTCGTTACAAACGGTTATTCTTACATAGCAACATTAATGTGAACTAAAATTCCAGGTTTGTTCTAAACCTGGCATGGAACTCTCGCTTAAACGATTTCCAGGTGGGTAATGGGTTCAAATTCTCAATTATCCATCAAACACTATAAGCAAATCAATTGAATGAGCTGCAAAGCGTGCTGCCTCTTGCGCAGAATGTAGAAATGCTAATGAGAAATAGAACAAACTTTTTATTACTTAAGTATCTACATGCCCCACACATCCATTAATACCTATATATCTCCGAAATATAACATACCATTTTCATAAACGCTATCGACCCAAAAGCATAATATATGCATCCACATATTATCATGACCTACGTTATATCTTAGTGATCTTGTTTAACAAAGGAAATAAATTTATCCATTACAGCCACTGCCTTTTCATATTTGGGGTTGAACAGATGGAAGCAATGCTCCTCCCCTAAATTCTCCACCATCTCCACACTTCCTCCCCACCCACTTTTCTTCAGTTCCTCGTAGTAGCTCTTACCCACATCCCTCAAATGGTCCTTCTCTGCAACAAATATCAACACCCTCTCACACCCAAGCCTGGCTAGATCCCTTACCGCCGGTTTCAGTCTTGGATCCTCCAACCCGCCATTCGTCGGACACATGTGTAGCCACATTCTGTCATCTTCGTCCGTACCTCCGAAAAATGGGTGAAACAGCACCATGCCAACCACCTTCACTCCGGGAAGCCCGATCGACCCTACGCGGACTGCTTGAGTGTGCGATATGTTCCCTCCGGCGCTATCTCCGGCAATGAAAACTCGTTGGAAATCTGCATAGTCGTTCAACCACGGCTCAGGTCCGTTTCTATTGCTGTGGGATGCCACCCACTGAAGCGCGGCCCAGGAGTCCTCGTAACAGGCTGGTATCGGTCGGGTTGGGAATAGCCCGTAGTCGACCGAGACTGCAATAACGTTAGCTTTCGCGACGAACGTGTTGAGGTAAGCATGGTATTGGGTAGAAAAAGGGGATAGCACGCAGAAAGCACCGCCATGGATGTAGAATAGGAGAGGGAGTTTCTGGGTCGATTCGGCGGATTTGGGTATAAAGATACGAACGGAGACCGCGGGTTCGGACGAAATTACGGCGTCTTTTGATCGGACACCGGTGACTGGGTCATCGGACGGTGGGACTCTTTCATCTGGTACTAGGCGGTGCATCATAACGCGGCCGTCTTTGTATACATGGAAGAAACGGAATTGGTGGGAGATTTCATCGTCATTGGAGGCCATTGAAGAAAGGAAAGAGCAAAGGTAATTTAGATCTTGTGGAGAGAAAGGGAGAATTTCTCGGTCTGTATATTTATTTTTTAGAATATTGGGTATGGCTCTCATTAAAAATCCTTACATTTTATATTTCTTAAAACAAAAAAGGAGGATGATGCGGTACGAAAACCCTATTCAAGCATCTATGAGAATTGAAGTTGATTCTTGTTCAACCCCATGAACTTGTTTGTGGCACAAGTGAAGAAGGATCAGGTTTTGGTATTCAACTGACGGTCATGTTCTGGATGCCATCTTCGATGCTGGCAAGAAACGGAGTTTAATCAGTTCAAATTTTTTTTTTTTTAGATGCTGAGGACGAATTCAGGACTCCGGTGGATCAAAGGATGATGCACGCGATGACGTGCGCGAGGTAGAATAATGCTCCACCTAATAGCTACCAATCAACCATTAAAAACAGTTGCCGCATCGGTAATGTAGGCTGATGTTTATAACTTATTAAATTATATTATTATAAAACATAACTTACCTATTGCATACTATCACGTTAGTTTATGAAAATAATCTTATAAAAAAATTTTAAAAAAATAATAATTTACTGTAGCACTTCTCCTAATAAAGCATAGATCAACAAGGCAAACAAATGGACAGAGATACATATAAGAGTATTTTTATTAGATTATTTAAAATTATTTTTTAAAATTAAAAATTTATATATTTATTAAAAAAATTTAGTTATAATAAAAAATAGAAAGATAAAAATGAAAAAAAAAAAAAGATTTTTTATAAATAATAAAGTTAAAATTTTGTCTAATAAAAATCAAAATTTTTGTTAGATAAAATTTTAATTTATTATTCACAAAAATTACTTATGCCTAGGTCTAAGATCACTGGAGTCTGGAGGGGAGCTGAACGATGTCAAACAGTGGTGGTGCGCGCGCAATTTTGACGCTCGAGAGGCGAGATGGAGAGGAAGACGTGGGTTTTGTAGAGCTGTTGAACGGCCGAAAACGGAGGTGGGGGTGGATCAGAGAGCGAGAAAAATCATGGTGGAAGCAGATTGAGAGGTAGGTCACATTATCCTATCATGTTATATATCATGTTATATTGGAGAGCTGATAATGAAAATGTCTAATGTAAGTGATATGGAGAGATTCTCTTCCTCCTGCTCTAGTCCTTGAAACAAGGTGTGTCAATTGTCAAACCTCGTGGCCCGTAGGAAAGTCACATTATTAATTTTATTCTCATTTTATTTTATTTTAATAATTTTATTTTTAAATTTTTATATATAAGAAAAAATAAAATTTTTAATTTTAAAAAATTAATATTTTAATTAACTTTAAACTTCTACCTTAATTTATCTCAACTAATTTTTATTTTATTTGGTAAAATTAAACAAGCCTACTATAGAACGACAAACGTACTTGTCGTCAATTTCAGATTTGTATATCAGAACTTGTCTTTTGACTATATATATATATATATATATTTTTATTTTATCTTTAATATTTATTTAATAATGGGCTTTCAAATGAGGTGGTGACAATTCTTTTTTATATTTAAGATTCAATAATTGCGCTTGAAATAAATTTTATAAAAGTTTATTCCAATCCGAAGGTCTCAGAAACTTGAATACATAATTTATACAACACTATTCCATCCGTCGAATTAGTGAAAGAGAGTCCCGAAAATCTTATATGTTATTTTGAGATATTAAGAATATCTAAATATAACTTGTAGTGCTCGTTTCAAAATTATTATTGGCCACGACCTGCTTCATCTGCCCACCCTACCAACTCCCAAGTTACAAGTCCTACCCCACCCTCTACGCTTTATTTCATTAATTCTTGTAGAATGCTTTTACTATTTTCTCCTCCGTCTCACTTTTTCCTTCCCCTATTAATATAGCTCACTATCTCTAACGGCTTCCAAACTCGCCAGACTCGTAGGCTCGTAGCACCTCTCTCTCTCTCTCTCTCTCAATACGCAGACGCGTCAATGGATTCAAGCACCAACGAAGTAACCCACGAATTTCCACCTTACTTCAAAGTATACAAAGATGGCCGCGTAGAGAGGTTGGGAAGGTTCAAAGTCATCGACCGTGCTCCCACCGGTCTAGACCCCAAAACCCAGGTCCAATCCAAGGACGTTGTTGTCTGCTCCGACACCGGCGTATCGGCCAGGATCTTCCTCCCCAAACTCAACGGACCAGATGATCACAAGCTTCCGCTTGTCGTTCACTACCATGGTGGAGCCTTCTGCATTGGATCGCCTTTCAACCGGACCTTCCATAATTTTCTCGTAAATCTCGCCTCCGAGGCCAATGCCGTTATTATCTCCGTTGACTATAGGCTGGCCCCGGAGCATCGTCTTCCAATTGCACATGAAGACTCGTGGGTTGCGCTGCAGTGGATTTCCAACCACTCAAAGGGGCAAGGAACCGAGCCGTGGCTGAACGAGCATGCGGATTTCGGACGGGTCTTCCTGGCGGGTGAGAGCGCCGGAGCTAACATAGCCCACTACGTGGCAGTGCAAGCCGGCGCTACCGGATTGGCTGGCCCCAACATCGTTGGGACACTCATACTGCACCCATATTTCGGAAGTAAAAACAGCGAAGACAATATGTACAAATACATGTGCCCGACGAGCCTGGGTTTTGACGATCCGTTGTTGTACCCGGAAGTGGATCCGAATCTGGGATGTATGGCCGGGGGAAGAGTGTTGGTTTGTGTGGCGGAGAAGGATGGGTTAAAGGATAGAGGGTTGGGTTATTGCGAAACATTGAGGAAGAGTAGTTGGAACGGGACGGTGGAATTATACGAGACAGAAGGAGAGGGGCATGGCTTTTTCCTGCTGAATCCGACTAGCGACAAGGTGGAGCCTCTCGTGAAAGTTCTGGTTGATTTCATTAAGCATCACTGACTTCTTCTTTTCGCTTGCCATTACTTCTGTACGTGGGCACTGGTGAGCTACTGCTGGCGTGAGGGATGATAACGAGCGATTTGGATTGTGAGATTATTAGTTTTAGATCAAGTTATCATTTCAATAAAATATTATAGAAAAAATTATGTTTTTCTCTTGAGCGCTCTTGTGGGATTTTTTTTTTTTTTTTGTGATTAAGAGTTTTTTTAATAATATTATGATTTTCTTTTTAAAAAATATTAAAAAATAAAAAAAAGGCATAAAATACATTAGCAAGAGCCTCCAACAGGAGCTCCCAACAGTAGACCTCGAGACCCATCCAAATATTATTATTAGTTTATAATTTGAAGAAATTGAAATATTTAATATAATTTTTATAAGAATTTAAAATAATTATAATAATAAAATAAAATAAGATAAAATACTTTTATTATCTAAATGCTACCTAAATTTGGATATTATGCAGAGGAGGTTATATTAGGACGTGGCTCTACAGCAATGAATGCGGGATCTGGATCTCGCCAAGGCAAAAAGATTTTTTTAAATTTCTTTTAACAGTTTAAATATATATTTTTTAAACCACAATATTATTTAAAAAAAAATACATAATTCATCCTTAAAGAAAAAAAACCTACTATTCTCACTATTGGGATTCCCAATCAGAATCCCATGTGTAGCCTGTAAGAATTGTGAGGGGGTTCTCGCTTGAGAGATTGGATCTCGGGCCAGCGAGAGGCAAAGAGCGTTGCAAGTAGGAGCGACAATATGCAACACGACACATTAACACAAAATGAACACGATACTATAAAAGCAGGTTAGTGTTTAGCCTTAACGAGTTTCGAGTCAAATCGTGTCAACCTGTTAAAATACAATTTGATAACGGGTCAAACTTGTTAAGATTCGTTAAGACTCGTTAAGACACGTTAAGAAATTTGAATTTATTTTTATACCCTTAACCTAAATTTCAAAAAATCCTAATTTAAAATTAGTTTTATACTCTTAGACACGTAGTTATTACATTTAATTATTTATTAAAAAATCATTAACGAGTTAACCTATTGTTATTTAATATATTTGAGTTATAATTTTAATATTTTATAATGTATAGATCATATTTATATGTTTATCATATTTTATAGTATATTACTTATTGAATTGTAATTTTAAGATTATAATTTATAATTAATTTTTTATGTTTTATAACTATTATTTAAATTTTAATATTTGTATAAAATTGATTAGATTAAATTTAAGTAAATCACTATCGAATTTATGAATTAAAACGTGTTAAATTATATTATATCGTGCCGTATTATATAATATCAAAAATCTTAAGGGGATAGTTGCAATTTTGGCGCTCAAGAGTCAAGAGGCGAGATGGAGAGGAAGACGTGGGTTTTGTAGAGCTGTTGAACGGCCGAAAACGGAGGTGGGGGTGGATCAGAGAGCAAGAAAAATCATGGTGGGAAGCAGAATGAGAGGTCACCACCATCCTATCATGTTATATTGGAGGGCTGATAATGAAAATGTCTGATGTAAGTGATATGGAGAGATTCTCTTCCTCCTGCTCTAGCCCTTGAAATTAGGTTGGTCAATTGTCAAATCTCGTGGCCCGTAGAAAAGTCAAATTATTATAATTTTTTCTTATTGACTCTTGGACTAATTTATTTTTTTATAAGATAAAATAAAATTTATAATTTTAAAAAATTAATATTTTATTTAACTTTAAACTTATATCTCAATTATTTTTTATTTTATTTGGTAAAATTAAACAAGCCTACCATATTAATCTAACGACAAACGTACTAGTCGTCAATTTGTATATTAAAACTTGTCTTTTGACTTTATTTTTATTTTTTATTTTATCTTTAATTTTTATTTAATAATGGGCTTTCAAATGAGCTGATGATAATTCTTTTTTATATTAGCCATGCTAGGAATAGCTAATATTTATTGCACATATTCATATAAATAGTATATATATATATATACTGTTATATGAGTTTATATAATGAGTATTGAGTTCTCTCAATATTTTTTTTTATATTTAAAATTCAATAATTTCACTTGAAATAAATTTTTTAAAAGTTTAGAATAATGCTAAAAAGTATTTATTATTTAAAAATATTTATTATATTTATGAGTAATATTTAAAAATAAATTAATAAATTAATCTTAAATATTATTTATGAGTACACTAAATACTTGAATGTTCTAAAAATTTTCTCCTTCGTTAATTCTTATAGAATGCTTTTACTATTTTCTCCTCTGTCTCGCTTTTTTCTTCCCCTATTAATATATGAGAAATGATAGATGCAGTCGTAGAGTTACAAATGACGTGTAAGCACTTTAAAAAAAATAAATATATATGAGACTCACGTGAAAAAATTAATTTTTTTTTTAAAGTAATTACGCACCGTTTGTAATTCTAAGACTAGTGTACTAGCATTACTCTTAATATATCTCACTATCTCTAATGACTTCCAAACTCGCCAGACTCGTGGCCCCCCCCCCCCCCCTCTCTCTCTCTCTCTCTCTCTCTCTCTCTCTCTCTCTCTCTCTCTCTCTCTCTCTCTCTCAAAATAAGCAGACGCCTCAATGGATTCAAGCACCAACGAAGTTATATCTCACTATCTCTAACGACTTCCAAACTCGCCAGACTCGTAGCCCTCTCTCTCTCTCTCTCTCTCTCTCTCTCTCTCTCAATACGCAGACGCCTCAATGGATTCAAGCACCAACGAAGTAACCCACGAATTTCCACCTTTCTTCAAAGTATACAAAGATGGCCGCGTAGAGAGGTTGGGAAGGTACAGAGTCATCGACTGTGCTCCCACCGGCCTAGACCTCAAAACCCAGGTCCAATCCAAGGACGTTGTTGTCTGCTCCGACACCGCCGTATCGGCTAGGATCTTCCTCCCCAAACTCAACGGACCAGATCACAAGCTTCCGCTTGTCGTTCACTACCATGGTGGAGCCTTCTGCATTGGATCGCCTTTCAACCGGATCTTCCATAATTTTCTCGTAAATCTCGCCTCCGAGGCCAATGCCGTTATTATCTCTGTTGACTATAGGCTGGCCCCGGAGCATCGTCTTCCAATTGCACATGAAGACTCGTGGGCTGCGCTGCAGTGGATTGCCAACCACTCAAAGGGACAAGGACCCGAGCCATGGCTGAACGAGCATGCGGATTTCGGACGGGTCTTCCTGGCGGGTGAGAGCGCCGGAGCTAACATAGCCCACTACGTGGCAGTGCAAGCCGGCGCTACCGGATTGGTTGGCCCCAACATCGTTGGGACACTCATACTGCACCCATATTTCGGAAGTAAAAACAGCGAAGAAAATATGTACAAATACATGTGCCCGACGAGCCTGGGTTTTGACGATCCGTTGCTGTTCCCAGAAGTGGATCCGAATCTGGGATGTATGGCCGGGGGAAGAGTGTTGGTTTGTGTGGCGGAGAAGGATCGGTCAAAGGATAGAGGGTTGGGTTATTGCGAAACATTGAGGAAGAGTAGTTGGAATGGGACGGTGGAATTATACGAGACAGAAGGAGAGGACCATGGCTTTTTCCTGCTGAATCCGACTAGCGACAAGGTGGAGCCCCTCGTGAAAGTTCTGGTTGATTTCATTAAACATCACTGACGACTTCTTTTCGCTTGCCATTACTTCTGTGGGCACCGGTGAGCTACAGCTGGCGGGAGGGATGATAACGTGTGATTTGGATTGTGAGATTATTAGTTTTAGATAAAGGTATGATTTGAATAAAATATTATAAAAAAAATTATGTTTTTCTCTGGAGTGCTCTTGTGGGATTTATTTTTTTGTGATTAAAGGTCCTGTTTGGATTTGAAAATAAAATGAATTGAGATGAGTTTAGTTTATTTTTTAATATTATTATTATTTTAAAATTTGAAAAATATGTATTGAGATTTAAAAAATGTGTTTTGGGATTTGAAAAATGTGTATTGGGATTTGAAAAAAGGTATATAGAAATTTGTGTTTTGTATAAAAAATTATAAAAATATAATGATGAAATGGAAGTGAGTTGAGATGAGCTAAACTCACTTCTGAATCCAAACGGGGCCTTAGTGTGTTTTTAATAATATTATGATTTTCTTTTTTAAAAATAGATAAAAATGTTAAAAAATTATATTAAAATAAAAAATAAAAAAGGCATAAAATACATTAGCAGGAGCTAAGGGTGTAAATTTAAATCAAAAAACTAAAAAATTGGCCCAAACCGAGCCAGACTGGATCAAAAATGCTAGTTTTTTATCATTCCGGTCCGATACCAGTTTCATAAATTAACAAATCGAATAATATCGGTTTGATTCTGGTTCCATCCATTTTAAAATCGGTCCGGACCGAACTGGACCTATTATATTTATTTGTTCTATTTTTTATTTTTTTAGTATTATTATATAATATGTTCTATCCTATATATAATAATATAAATTATAATTATATATGAGATAATATAGATTTTTTATAGAACAAATTTTTTAAACAGTTTTTTAATGCAATTTTTTTTTTACAACAAATTTTTCTAAAACAGATTTTTTTTATGGAGCAGTTTTTATTTTATAGCAGTTTATTTTAATGTAATTTTTTTATATAACATTTTTTTTTTTTTACTAAAACAGATTTTTATAATGGATTACAATCTTTTTAATAAAACATAATTTTCAAACCAGTTTTTTTTTTTTAAAAAAAAATTTAGTTTTTATAAATTGACATTTTATTAAAACCTAAAAATCAGACCGGAACCGGACCGAACTGGTAAAATCGGTACTACCAATTTTGGGAGACAATCGGAGCGTAATCGATTTTAAGAAATGTAAAACCGGTGGTACCGATTCGATTCTTAATTTTATTCAAAATCGGACCGAACCGAACCGATTATACCTCTAACAAGAGCCTCCAATAGGATCTCCCAACAGTAGACCTCGAGACCCATCCAAATATTATTATTAGTTTATAATTTGAAGAAATTGAAATATTTGATATAATTTTTATAAGAATTTAAAATAATTATAATAATAAAATAAGATAAAATAAGATATTTTTATTATCTAAATAGTACCTAAATTTGGATACCATGCAAATGAGGTTAAATTAGGACGTGGCTCTACAACAATAAATGCGGGATCTGGATTCTGCCAAGGCAAAAAGATTTTTTTTTTTATTTCTTTTAACAATTTAAATATATATATTTTAAACCACAATATTATTTTTAAAAAAATACATCGTTCATCATTAAAAAAACAAAACTATTACTCTCACTATCGAGATTTTCGATCAAAATCTCATGTGTAGCATGTAGGAGTTTTGAGGGGGTTCCCACCTGGGAGATTGGGTCTCGGGCCGAACCTCGGGAGGAAGACCAGAAGGGAAAGATGGGCCCAAGGCTAGGAGAGGTGAGCCCAAGATTATGGAAGACAATCAGGGAGCAAGCGAGAGGCGACAAGCGTTGCAGGTCAAATCACAATCAAAACAAAATCGGAGAAACAGACATCATCATCCCGCATTTAATACAAAAACCTGGTACAATTACAACGCATTCAATACTAAACTCTGCAGGTGTGCCTGGAGCTTCTGTTACTCTGATCCCAAATGAGGACCCCCACACCACATTAAATGTGAGTCAGGAGTGCAGGCATGCCTCTGCGATGGAAAAATGAGTTGACACGGCACATAATAAGATATAACACGCCAGGATAGAATCTCGGAGGTAGGAAGATCTTGACTATTTATAGGACACGGCAAACCCCGAACTCAGCAGTCCAAGCATGGCTATTTATGGGTGCGATTCGAGGCTTGAAGCTAGTGCCCCAACCCAAGTATACTCGTAAATCCTTTTCGCTTCTCCATCAATAGACACTCAAATTGCAGGGTTGAATCATGGGCTCTCGCCCAGTCCTAAACCCCTTGTATCATGATTCGCCCAGAGGTCGAGGCTCGAGGCTCGAGACTAGGGCCCCAGCCCGAGCACACTCGTAAACCCTCTTTGTCTCTCTATCAATAATCACTCGAATCACGGGGTTGAATCATGGGCTCTCGCCCACTCCTAAACCCTCGCATATTAATTTGCCCAGAGGTCGAGGCTCAAGGCTTGAGGCTAGGGCTCCAACTTAAGCACACTTGTAAACCTTTTTCGCCTTTCCATCAATAGGCACTCGACTCACGGGGTTGAGTCCTGAGCTTTCGCCCACTCTTAAACCCCTGCATCATGATTCGCCCAGAAGTTGAGGTTAGGGTCCCAGGTCTGAGCACACTCGTAAACCCTATTCGCCTCTCCATCAACAAGTTGCAGAGTTGAATCAATGACTATTGCTCATTCATAAACCTCGCACCCAGATCAAGGTCACAAACAAAGGCAATTGAAGAAACCCAGACCCATGTCAAAATTCTTATCGAAGAGCCTCCGATACAGATTTGCGAAATACTGAGGGCACAATAAGAGAACAGGAAGGGCGAGACAACACAGAAGAAGAAGAGAGAGGAAAAGAATAAAGTATTTCATTAATACTAAAGTACATTACAAGTAAAAAAAAAATTGACAAAGGAAAACCAAAAGAGGAGGGAGAGAAGTTCGTCATTCGGGAGGCCGGGGCTCGCGATTCCTGAAAGGAGAATAGTTTGGAATCCCGATCCGCTTGGCAAAAGATCGGATGACAATGTCAAGGGCAAGATTGCGGGGATCCATGCCCTCTTGGTCAAAGGAGGGATTGCCTAACACCTCCTTCCTCAACCTTCTAAGGCCCTTCGCGTAGCCATAACCCCATACTGAGACACTGATGACACGGGACTAGAGTACTTGGGGCCTAAGCGCCTTTAGTTGGGCATTGGCTTCGCCTAGAGCAACCCAAGCACTATTCAACTCAGCCTCAAGGGCCTTGTACTTTAAATTAGACAACTCTTGATTAGTCCAGAAGGTCTCGATCTTGGCTTTCCTAGCAAACCGCTCCTGCTCGAAGACCTCCAAATTGGTCCGTACGGACCAAACTTCCTTAGCGGCAGCGGCAAGGTTGTCCTCATGGCAAGTCAACTCTGTCTCGGCGAGCTCCCGGCTACAGTCGAACTCACCGCGGGCAAGCTCTAGGGAACGAGCCTCCACCCACAAAGTTGCAACCTCGCACCACAGCGTGGCGTTGCTTCCCACCAGGTATGCGTTCCTAGCCTCCAAGGCAACCTTCTCCCCCTCAAGGGTTACCTTTTCGACCTCTAGAACAACATTCTTCACCTCCAACTGATCTCTTTCAGCCCCCAGAGTCTTGGTGACCTCACCCAGTTGCTGATGCTTCCTTTTGAGGTCATTGTGCCTTGGACCTCTTCAGCAAGTAGTGGCCAAGGCGACATGTAGAGCTGAAGAGAGGCTAGAGTAGACGTGCAGTGTTCTTGGTTGTCGCAGCCCGAGACCGCTTATAGCTGGAGGAAGGTTGCTTGTCCATAAAGACCTCCCTGCCAACCGCAAAGCTCGCATTGGTTCCTTGCCTCAAGCTCACCATCGAAGACCTTGGTTTGGCTTCCTGCGTCCTCCCCGCTAGTCGGGCCCCAGCCCTGATTTCCATGTTAAAGGTATCTCGCCCGTACTCTTGGGAACTTCGCCCTCTGCCCTGGCCTGGTTCCCTGAAGCTTCTCCACCTGCCCCTTTGCGACGCTCCACCTTGGCGCCCCTCATTGCCCCCCGAGTGAGTGTCATTGCCAGCATGCTGTGACCTGAGCCCGCCCTGAGAACCGAAGCGAGCTCCAGAGACTTTCTGAGCAGAGAGAGAATCTTCTGGGGCACCCAGAAGTTGCTTAATGGCAGCTTCCCGATCCTCTTGGGCTTGGGCAAATCCCCGTGCGAAGCAAGCAAAGTACGAAGTACATGCGGCAAAGGGTGGGGGACATCATTCTTATTATTTTGTGCTACTTTATGATCTCCAGAAAAATATGATTTTGGCACACAAGATTCATATGTCATTAGCTATATATGTGTTTTTTTGCTCAAAGTTGGCCTCCAATGAAATTAGAAGAAATATGTGTTAATAGGTAATAGTAACAAAGATTTTGAGTTGGTGCTTTAGTTTTAGACATTGGTTTTGGCCTTTCATTTAGAAGAAGTAAATGTGCTATTTTTTTTTAAAGGCAAATTATAGGATAAAAAAACAAATGGATGGCAACCAGAGGGCTAATTAGCAGCATCATTGACGTTAGATTATACTCACTAATGTTAAATCGAGGTTCAAAATATGATCTCCAAAAAAATATGGTTTTGGCACACAAAATTCATGTCATTATATAAACTGACAGTTCAAATAATGATCATTCTTACTTGGTTGAAGTAGCATTCTGATGGAGAACGATGTAGAGTCAAATTTTTGACTAGAAATGGTGACAACTCAAAGAAGTAACTGATCTAAAAAAAATCTGAATAGTCCTTAACCAAACAAATTAGAGAAAAAATCATATGGTATATAAAGTAAACTGCATTAAAAATGCTTTAGACCCACTAAAGATTGAAGCACCAAATGTTAAACAATACAACTGCTAGTTATAGTAAAATCCAAATTGAGATGGAAGGGAAATGCAGTGATGGAAAGAAACCAAAAAGGAAGAAAGGAATAGAAAGAAGAGATGAAGGAGAAAACTCGCAGGAGAGAAATGAGCTGAGGAGAGGGAAAATCAAGGGAGAGAAATATTTTTTTGATTGTATTTGGTCTAGTTATATTTTTTAATTTAGAAGTCATATCTTTTTGCATTTGCATAATTCATTTTTGTGTAATTTTGGGCTCTATTATTCAAATATCTCATTGAATTTGCATTTGTATAACTCAACGAGGGGAGGCAGGTTCGACAAAATCTCATTAAGGACTGTCTCAGCCTCGTCTTCTAGCTCCATCCTCTCGCTCCCAGGCGAGGTCGGTGTGGGTGAACAAGACTCCACTCTTGCCTTCCAGCGAGCTTCAGAATTAGTCTCTCGCATCAATCTCCTTATCTACTCGATGATCTTCGCTTCAACATCATCCCCAGTCTGCTGATTCGGGGAAGGCAGGGGTCAAACTAAAGTCTAGGAAGGGGAGAGTTGTACACTGATAGAACCCCTGGCGAAATGAGAGGCTTCCCAACCGCGGCAAGCCTTTGACCGCCTCTCAAGGAGTTCACGGCAAGGGATAGCTCGCTTGTGGGCATGGGTCCAGGGCCCCGACACATCATTCCTATACGCCCCTAAGACATTCTAAAACTCGGCCCAACCTCGCCTCAGCTCGACTAGGAACGATACGATGCTCCCCTCGGTCAGCAGCCTGGTCGACTCTAAACCTTGGGAATTGACTTGCGCCCAAGTAAGGACTATGGCCCATCGAGCACGCTCCCAGGAATTGAATTGGATGTCCAGTATTAAAGTAAACAAGAGCTCCCCCCAATTGACTTGTACCGGAAACTCCCCTCTATCCTCGTCATCAGCAAATTTCCAAACCTCCCCAGAAATATAGAAGAGCTTCTTCTCGTAGTTTTTGGCATGAGAGTACTGGCCCTCTAGCGTACACAACTTCTCCAAGCTTTCTTTGGTCTGAAAATCGATTTGGTTTCCCCTGTGCCGAAGGACGCAATAAAATGACAACAAATTTTGAATTGATAAGTCCGGGTAGACATCGCCCTACTCAAAAAAGGCGATGCGAAAAATCACCCAACTTGCCAACAGCAGGTCAGGCGCCAGGTGTTCGGAAGCAGTTGTGCTGGCGCCCAGCCCAGATAATACAGGACTTCCCGCACCGGGCAAATGAATGGGAGACGAAGCCCGTTGTCGAACATGTACTTGTACAGCAAGACATGCTTTGCCTTTCCCTCAATGTCACAAGGAAAACCTTGAACAGGCTCCAACACGATGGATGAGGGGATCTGGTGCCACAGGCAAATCTCCTTGATGGCAGCTACTGGGAATGCCGCCACCCAAGTATGCCCAGCAAAGCGAGAGGAGGTTGAGGCCGCCATTGAAATGATAAAGTTACAAGAAAAAGAAGAAAAGTCTGAGAGTTGGAGGAAGAAGAGACGTAGAATAACGAGTAGGGTGAGGAAATGGAAACTAGGGGAGTTCACATCCCTATTTATACTCAAGAGGGGAAGTTAATGGCTACGGGAAATGAAGCAACTTAACAGCCCACATCATATGCAGTAACCGTTGGGATGATGGGCGACAAGCGCGTGCTTCGGACAGACCAATGGGGACCATCGGGCGTGGGCGAAGGCTCCGGAAAAATAATGATGGCTTGGGGTGTAAGGGCCACGCATCAATGAGAATCTGGGGACGTGAAACATTCGCTTGGGAAGCCAAGAGGGACAATCAGCAATAACATTACATGTAACTAATTGCATTGTTGACATGGAGGAAACTCCAAATTGTCTTCAAGCTTTGTAATGGAGACTATTATCAATGAAAGAGGTTAATTAACAAACAAAAAAAGGTTAAAAGAGTGTTTGGTGAGGAGTACATATGAATGTGATCACTTGGGTTTTCCTAGAAGGAAAGCTTCTGTATTTATAGAAGAGGAAATACGTTTTTGATATAATGACCCTTAGGTGGAGAATCTGGAACATTCAAGATTGTATGAACCAATATGTATGGATGGGATCAAATGGTCATGTACCTGTTGGGTAAAGAAAGCATATCTATTGTGGTCTGTTGCTTTTAAAAATTGATGGAACACTGTTTTGGGATCTTTCTTTGCAATTGCAGATTGGGAGCAAATGGCTATTGATCGAAATTTATTCCAACCCAGAATATGAATGAACCAACTCAATCTCAGCCTCATCAAAGAAGTTTGCATATTTTCTTTAGGCCTAAGGCCACATAAGTGAATTAGAGAAATCCCACCTCATGATACTCTAGCTCTAAACAACACTTTAGAAGCAACATTACATTACTGACAATGGAGAAATTTAGAGAACCATGGGCAGTTAATGAACTAACTTGATTAACATATATCTTTTGATACACAACACATTTCACAAAACAAGATTATTTTTATAAAGTAATATTACAAAATTTATTAGTGAGTAATGTTAATGATGCTGCTAATTAGCCCTCTGGTTGCTATCCAATTGTTTTTTTTACCCTGTAGTTCCCTCCCCTTTTTTTTTTTCTTCTAAAATTAGCACCATTACTTCTTCTCGAAGAAAGGCCCAAATCAATGTCCTAAAATAAAGCACCAACTCAAACTCTTTGTTATTATTTACCTACTGACACATATTTCTTCTAATTTCATTGGATGCCGATGCCAAATTCTTAGCCAAAAAACACATATAGCTAATGACATATGAGTTTTGTATGCCAAAGTCATATTTTTCTGGAGATCATAAAGTAGCAAAAAATAATAAGAATGATGGAGACATTACAATAATGGCCAAGTAAATAAACTCGAGGCAATGAACATATTTCAAGATACCAAATCAAACCTCACGAAATCATCCAGGTCATTGAGATGTTGAATTGCATTGTGATTCTGAGTTGGTTTGTGAATTGTTTGGTATCATTTAAAATACACTACTATTAGTTTTATGATGAACTTTAAAATACACTTATTTTACTCCTTTAGTTTTCTTTTACTTTTTTTTTCCTTCCATAATTTTTGGTCCCTATAATTTTATGAAGCTCCCATAGGATTACATAACTAAATGTGATTTTTTTTTTTCGCTTTTACTTATTTTATTGAGAATGCTCATACTCGTTATATACATGTAGGGGTGAGCGACGGGATAACCATACCCCACCACCCCGCTCTTTACAGTAGGGGGTGGGGTACCCCACCCCGTGTTTTGGCATGCAGTGAAGGCGGGGGACGGATAGGGGTGGCCCTCGCCCATGTTTTCCCCCACTCCGCCCCCACAAGCATTGCAAGGCATGTTTTCAGAACTTCCATGGCGGAAAAGCAACGATTTGTCGTCAAAGACTACTTCTTTCAGAGCTTCTATGGTACAATGTAACCTGTTCGTTGTCTTCAATGTCACATGTAACCTCCCCATGCATCAAACGGCGTCGCTTTGTGCTAATGCAAAACGGTGCATGGATTTTAAAAAAAAAAAAAAATCAAACAATGCCGTTTTGCACAATCACAAAACGGCATCGTTTGACGTTGGGTCCATTTTTAAACCCTACCCAGTTTTTCGAATCTCCCCATCCTCCTTTTTCTGTATTCTCCTTCGACATTCTCCTTCTCTGAGTTCTCTCCCTCTCTTTCTACTGAGTTTTCTCGAGTCCCCCCCATTTCTTTGTCAAATGGTCGTCGCCTTCTTCCAATTTTATCGTTGCAGCTATCGTTGTACCTCTTGCTGAAGGTAAGTGCCTCTTCCAGTAATTTCATTCCTTTTTTTTTTCTTCGAATGTATCTTCCATTTTCTAATTGCCGACGGTCATTCCAAGCATTAGGGATGCAGGGGATGAATAGATGGAGACTCATCTCCGAAACCCGTACAGTGGATGGGGTACCCCACCTCGCATGGATGGGGGCAGAGTGTGGGAAGAAATTCCCCATCCATAGGGGGCAACTATTGATACATGTTTATAGCTTGTAATGCACTCATGATAACTTACAGGAATGAAATTAAAAACTTAAAACACATCTTAAATTTATTATTACACTTTTTCAAATCTTTATATAAAATATAATAAACAATTTAATTTTTTCAAATTCTAAAATATAATTTTTCAAATTCTAAAACAAACTAATATTAAAAAAATATTTTATAATAACATTTTATTCTTTTTTAAATTTAATTTTATTTTTTTTTTAAAAATAAATTAGGCCTTACAAAATTAATATATCTAGTTAAAGTACTATATTTTATATTTAATTTTATCATTTTTAAAGGAAGTTAAAAGATAAAAGTGGTCGGAGAAAAAGTCACCGCAGTTTCGGTAAACCATAAAAATCGGAAGGTAGGAATTTTGTCAGAATTTACAATATCAAAGTCACCAAATTGGAAGGAAATTCAAATGAAGAAATAACAGAAATTATTGGGACTGGTGACCTCCGGTAATTTTTGGTATGCGTCACACAATTTTAAATTTAAAATGAGTTCTTTTAAATTGAGATTAAATATCTTTTTATTCATTTTTATATTATTTTTTATTATATTTTTTAAATTATATTTTTTTATTATATTTTTAAATTTTTTTTATTATATTTATAATTATATTTTTTCTATTTTATTATTGGGGCTATATCCCAGGTTTTCTCTACTCTTTTAATTCCCCCTTTAACCTTACCACAACAAATCCTCTGATCGATGGATCCAAACACCAAAGAAGTAGCGCATGACTTCCCTCCCTTCTTCCGTCTCTACAAAGACGGCACCATCGATAGGTTCTTCGGTACCGAAATCGTTCCTCCCACCACCGATCCTCTTACCGGCGTCCAGTCCAAAGACATCACTATTTCCCCCCAAACCGGCGTATCCGCCCGCCTCTTCCTCCCCAAGACCACTAGCTTATCCCCCAAGCTTCCGCTCCTCATTTACATCCATGGCGGCGCCTTTTGCATCGAGTCCCCCTTCTCACCGAAATACCACAACCATGTCAGTTCCGTTGCCGCCGAAGCCAACGTCGTTGCTGTGTCCATCCACTACAGAAGAGCCCCGGAGCATCCTCTTCCCATTGCGTACGACGACACATGGGCCGCCGTACAATGGGTGACCTCGCATAGCAAGGGCAAGGGACCGGAACCTTGGCTAAATGACCATGTAGATTTTGAACGAGTTTTCTTGGCAGGGGCCAGTGCTGGGGCCAATCTCGCGCACAGCACGGCGATGAGGGCAGCGGTTGATGGGCTGGGGGATGTCAAGATCGTAGGGATGGTTTTGATCCATCCGTATTTTGGGAACGAGCATCGTAGCAAACTGTTGGAGATAATTTTTCCGACAATCAGCGGTTCTGATGATCCGAGGATGTACCCAAATAAGGATCCGAAATTGTCGAGATTGGGTTGCAGCAGGGTGTTGGTCTTAGTTGCTGAGAAGGATGGGCTAAAGGACAGAGGATGGACTTACTACGAGGCACTGAGGAAGAGTGGGTGGAGAGGTGAGGTAGACATCGTTGAGACAAAAGGAGAGGATCACGTATTTCATTTATCTAACCCAAATTCAGAGAAGGCAGCGTCCCTCTTGAAGAGGATGGCTTCTTTCTTTAAACAGAATTAGGCCGCCTAACTACCTGTTTTATGCCTGTTTTACTTTTTGTTGGACAAATCAAATAATGGAATTTTTACCTACTGCTTAAAGTAAATGTTCTGGTGGCAAATGGCAATGCAGAGTGTTTAGAATCTTATAATTTATGGTCATACATTTTGCTATTTGTTTCGGTTTCAAAGTAGGTCTAACGTTAAAACTGATCGGTTGGTAGATACAAGTTCAGGCTGCCACGCAAAAATTGGCCATTCTGAACAAATCATGTGGTCTTCATTAGCTTGCTGGAAGTGGAAAACTACGTATGGCTGCAATTGAGGAACCCTAGCTACTCCACTTAACACACAAAATTCGTTATAAAGGGTTACTCTTACATAGCTGCCCCGCGCCGCGCCGCAACAACACCCCCCCCCCCCCCCCCCCCCCCCAAGCAACATTGTCCACTAATTTCCAGGTTTGTTCCGGAACTCTGGCTTAAACGACTTTTGTTCCTAGAATCTAGGCCTTTTTGATCGTGGGTTCAAATTCTCAATTATCCCAATTTTCACGACAATCTCGTTAAATAAAAGAGGATCATAATTAATAAGATTCACATTCAGATCCCATTTGATTTTTAAGGTGTTTTAATTCTAACTAGTAAGTATGATATTAATCTTCTGAATATGTATAAAATGAGCTCCCTACGTTATTGTTAATCTTGGACTTCTTTATTGTCTGTAATGCTAGCAGATCAGAGTAGGATTGAGTGATCAGCTGCAAGCGGGCTGCTCTGTTGCCGATAACTTAAAAATTGCAATGAGAAATAGAACAAACTTTATTACTTAAGTATCTGCATGTCACACACATCCATTAATACCTCTATTGCGCAGAACTTCGAAATGCCAATTAGAAATAGAACAAACTTGATTACTTAAGTATCTGAAAGCAACACAACATCCATTAATACCTCTATATCTCCGAAATATAACATTCCATTTTCATAATTAAACGCAAGCGACCCAAAGCATATATGCATCCACATGAGCTTCTAAAGAGTACCACATATCACCAACATTATATCTTTTTAGCGATCCTGTTTAACAAAGGAAACAAATTTATCCATCACAGCCACTGCCTTTTCATATTTGAGGTCGGACAAATGGAAGCAGTGCTCCTCCCCTAAATTCTCCACAATCTCCACACTGCCTCCCCATCCACTTTTCTTCAGTTCCTCGTAGTAGCTCTTACCCACATCCATCAAATGGTCCTTCTCTGCGACAAAAATCAATACCCTCTCACACCCAAGCCTGGCTAGATCCCCTGATGCCGGTTTCAACCTTGGATCCTCCAACCCGCCATTCGTCGGACACATGTGTAGCCACATTCTGTCATCGTCCGTACCTCCGAAATATGGATGAACCAGCACCACACCAACCACCTTCACTCCGGGAAGTCCGATTGACCCTACCCTGACCGCTAGAGTGTGCGATATGTTCCCTCCGGCGCTATCTCCCCCAATGAAAACTCGTTGGAAATCTGCATAGTCGTTCAACCACGGCTCGGGTCCGTTTCTATTGCTGTGGGATGCAACCCACTGGAGCGCGGCCCATGAGTCCTCGTAACAGGCGGGTATCGGTCGGGTTGGGAACAGCCCGTACTCTACCGAGACTGCAATAACGTTAGCTTTCGCGACGAAGGAGTTGAGCAAAGCATGGTATTGGGCAGAAAAAGCGGATTGCATGCAGAAACCGCCCCCATGGATGTAGAATAGGAGAGGGAGTTTCTGGGTCGATTCGGCGGACTTGGGTATAAAGATACGAACGGAGACCGCGGGTTCGGATGAAATTACGGCGTCCTTTGATCGGACACCGGTGACTGGGTCATCGGAGGGTGGGAATTTTTCAACTGGTGGGCGGTGTATCACAACGCGGCCATCTTTGTATTCATGGAAGAAACGGAAGTGGTGGGTGATTTCCTCGTCACTGGAGGCCATTGAATAAAGGAAAGAGCAGAGGTTCAGACTTTGTGCAAAGAGAGAGAGAAAGGGAGGGTCACGGGTGAATGAGTGTTCCTCGGGCTGTATATTTATTGATTTGATAAAAAATATTTGCTAAGGTGTTAAAATCTTGTAAATAAAAGTGAGATTGACGTGAATTAATATTATTAGTATTATTATTTTTAAAAGCTGAGTTTAGTTTGCTTCGTCGAACAGTCATACACAACTGAAATTCTTTCCCTCCTGTCCTTGTATAACTGCTTTTAGGACTTGTCGGTATAATAGCACTCTTATTGCATTGGATATTCTTATATTATAGTTTTAACTAATATATCTCCTATTTTAATTTTTAATGATTTTATTCACATAAATTTTTATATTATAATAGCTATTTTTTTAAATATAATAATAAAATAATATTATTAACTTTTAAATTTAACTATTCACATCAATTATTTACAATAAATTATTCATTTATGAAAATACATAATAATGAGTAATTAATAGTTAATAGTTAATAATTTTAAATTAATTAATTTTATCATATTTGACTATTCTATCTATTATATATCAATTAATAATCATAGTTTAATTAAATTATGAGTTTAAAAAAATAATTAGTAATCATATTATATTTAAATTAAATTAGTAATCGATATTAAAAAAAATAAAATTATTTCTACTTATTTCTCATCCCACTATAATTTTTTATCAACTTAATTTTCTATCCAAGAACTATAGGAAGAGAGAGTAAAGTAAAAAAGTGAAAAAAAAATGATATAAAAATTTAGCTATTGTATTGGATTGGCAATATTTGGCATGTTGTTTTGTTTAATGTTCACAAAAGTCAAATTATTAGGCTTTTAAACAATTTAATGTGAGTCTAAAATGAGTTTTAATGTCCAAATTCTCATTAGATTTGATTTTTAGCCAATTCTATGAGAGTGCTCAAAGAGCATATTCTTTGGCTTGGCTATATCTAAAATTTGAATATTTTGTACTAGAAATACTTCACATTGGATTGACTATATCTAAAATATTTATATTTCATCTAAAGTGCTTAACTAAATATAGAAGATTATAATTGGTTCTTCAAACATTAAAATATTATTTTTTCACTCTAACCAAAAATGAAAAGACTAGTTTCTCACTCTAACCAAATATTAAATCAATTTAATAATATTTTAATATTATATAGATTATAAATAGCTGATCCAATGTAAAGATTGAATTTAAATGGAAGAGGCAAATACATAAAGTGACACATTAGCTAAATTTTGAAGATGAATTTGATCAATCCAACGTGGATGCTCTAATAAATTAATAATTTCCGACAAGCAATTGTTAAAAAAAATTAAAAAAAAGAGAAAAAAGTTTTTTAAAAAAATTGTTATAATATATATTTTTAATATTAATTTTATTTTAAGAGTTGGAAAAATTAAATTATTTATTTTATTTTGTATAAAAGTTTAAAAAAAATATAATAATGAGTTTGAAATGAGATCTTTTAAAAAAACAAACGGGACTTGTCTTCATTTTAGGAAAATGAAAAGAATAGTATTATTGTATCTCTTTAATTTGCTCACTTAATATATTTCTTAATGTAAATTGTATTTTTCTTTTTTTTAATATTTCTTAAACATTTTAAAAAAATTGTTAATACTCTAATAATCCCTTATTTAACTATTAAGGGAAGAAGAATTTAAAAAAAAGAGTTAAATACATAATCGAGCAATGCCAATACTCTAATAACAAGTAGACTCTTCATATTTTTCATGTTATTAAAAATAGAGAAATTAATTTTGAAATTATGGTCACATATTTTATTTAAAAAAGAGTGAAATTTATTATTAAAAATTAATTTTTACATGAATTCCGTACTTGAGGGAGTGGAGCCGATGTGATCTATCGAATGATAATGAAGCTTGCCATTCAGTGTATTTAGGGGAGGCATTTTTTTCAAAAAGAGTGCAATGCTTGCCAATTCTATTATTACAAATATTATTTTTTTAAAGTAAACAAATATTAGAGCCAAAATTTATGTAGGTACACGTCTTTCATAATTGAAGTTACCCATGGTCTTGACTTCAATGGAAGACAGAAATCTATTAGTGATGGGCGTTAACCCACCAGCTCAGTAAGCAGAGCCCAACAATTATTTTTCTGGGAATTGAAACCTGAAGACTTTTTTCTGCCTGTAGTTGCCCATTTGAGTTCTAATGATTACAAGCGTAGCTTCCAAGTTAAAAAGCGTGTTAGGTGAGGAGAAAATATGAATGTGTTCACTTGGGTTTTCCTACAAGGGAAGCTTCTGTATTTGTAGCAGAGGAAATACCCTTTTGATATAATGACCCAGGTGGAGACTCTGGAACATTCAAGATTGTATGAACCAATATATATGGATGGGATCAAATGGCCATGTTACTGTTGGATGTGGTCTGTTGCTTTTAAAAATTGATCGAACACTGTTTTGAAATCTTTCCTTGCAATTGCAGATTGGGAGCAAATGGCTGTTGTTCGAAATTTTGCATTTCAAATACGAATACGAATGAACCAACTCAATCTCGGCCTCATCAAAGCAGTTTTGTTTTGAATTTTGTCTTTAGGCCTAAGGCCACATAAGTGAATCAGAGAAATCTCACCTCTTGATACCCTAGCTCTAAACAACACCACCCTAGAAGCAACATTACTGGCAATGGAGAAAGTGAGAGAACCATGGGCAGCTAATGGGCTGACTTGATAAAAATATATCTTTTTGATACACAACACATTTTCACAAAATGAGAGTTATTTTGTTAAGTAATTTTTACTTTTATAAAATATTTCATAAAATTACTCCACATTTAGTACATGGTTGGAAAATGTATTGTTAAATATGTTGTATATAAAATCATTTTCCTTCGGCCAAGCCCCATCAAACAATATAAGCACAAATCAATTGAGCTGGCAGCTGCAAAGCGTGCTGCCACTGTTGCGCAGAACTTCGAAATGCCAATTAGAAATAGAACAAACTTTATTACTTTAAGTATCTGCAAGCAACACAACATCCATTAATACCTCTATATCTCCGAAATATAACATTCCATTTTCATAATTAAACGCAAGCGACCCAAAGCATATATATATATATATATATATGCATCCACATGAGCTTCTAAAGACCACATATCACCTCCATTATATCTTAGCGATCCTCTTTAACAAAGGAAACAAATTTATCCATCACGGCCACTGCCTTTTCATATTTGAGGTCGGACAAATAGAAGCAGTGCTCCTCCCCTAAATTCTCCACAATCTCCACACTGCCTCCCCATCCACTTTTCTTCAGTTCCTCGTAGTAGCTCTTACCCACATCCATCAAATGGTCCTTCTCTGCAACAAAAATCAACACCTTCTCACACCCAAGCCTGGCTAGATCCCCTGCTGCCGGTTTCAGCCTTGGATCCTCCAACCCGCCATTTGTCGGACACATGTGTAGCCACATTCTGTCATCGTCTGTACCTCCGAAATATGGGTGAACCAGCACCACACCAACCACCTTCACTCCGGGAAGTCCGATCGACCCTACCCGGACTGCTAGAGTGTGCGATATGTTCCCTCCGGCGCTATTTCCTCCAATGAAAACTCGTTGGAAATCTGCATAGTCGTTCAACCACGGCTCGGGTCCGTTTCTATTGCTGTGGGATGCAACCCACTGGAGCGCGGCCCATGAATCCTCGTAACAGGCGGGTATCGGTCGGGTTGGGAACAGCCCGTACTCGACCGAGACTGCAATAACGTTAGCTTTCGCGACGAACGTGTTGAGGAAATCATGGTATCGGGCAGAAAAAGCGGATTCCATACAGAAACCGCCGCCATGGATGTAGAATAGGAGAGGGAGTTTCTGGGTCGATGCAGTGGATTTGGGCATAAAGATACGAACGGAGACCGCGGGTTCGGATGAGATTACGGCGTCCATTGATTGGACCCCGGTGACTGGGTCATCAGAGGGTGGGAATTTTTCAACCGGTGGGCGGTGTATCACAACGCGGCCGTCTTTGTATTCATGGAAGAAACGGAAGTGGTGGGTGATTTCCTCGTCACTGGAAGCCATTGAAGGAAGGAAAGAGCAAACTGCAAGGATTATCTTGTGCACAGAGACAGAATGAGTGCTTCAAAAAAAAAAAAAGTTTTCAAAAAGCCTTCGGTTTGCTCCGTCGATCAGTCATACACAACTGAAATTCTTGCCCTCCTTTGTCCTTATCACTGTAGACACGACTTCTCGGTATGGCAATTCGCAACAAGCAATTTAAATTTAAGTTTAATTTGGATTCAAAATTTATTTTTATTTTATTATTATATATTTTTAATTTTTTTTTATATAAAACATAAATTTATATATATATATTTTAAATTTTAATACAAAATTTTTAAAATTTAATAAACATTTTTTAAATACTAATTCATTTTTTTAATTTTAAAATAATAATAATATTAAAAAATAAATTAAACTCATCTTAACTCATCTAATCTTCGAATCCTAATACATATTAGAGTAATGCTACAAAATATCCATTATTTAAAAATATTTTTTGCACTTATGATCATTTGTTTAAGAATAAAATAGTCAATTTATTTAAAATACATTATTAATGCAATAAATAGTCCCAAATAATAGATATTTCTAATATTTTCTCTTAAATTTAAGGTTGTCTTTTTTTTTTTTTTTTTATATATATATATTAGGTAAATGAAAAGATTAGCTATTATGTCTTTTGACTTTAGTATAATTGTGTATTTTTAAAAATATTTTAACAAATAAAAAAATTATTAATATACTCATAGGTACTTTTTTAACTATTAAATAAATTTTTTATAAAAAATTAAATGCATGAACAATCAAAATATGATGATAAAATGCATTAGAGGACATAATAATATTATTCGAACAAAAATTTATAGAAACGAGTGCCATTTCCTTTCTTTTATTTGTATCCTAAGGTAAATGATACTCCAGTGAATTACTTTAAAACAAGTCTAAACATAAGTCCCACATTTTTGTGCACTAATTAAATATGTGATTTTATTTTCTAACTTCATACTTAAATACATATTTCATATTTTATTCTCTCATTTCTCCCATCTCCTTCTCCTTCTCCTTCTGTCCCAGTTCTCATTGTTTTTGCTCTAGTCTTCTTCTCCTCCCTTTTATTCTTCACATTACAAAGGTTTCGGCTCATTAACTTTAGCAATCCAACAAGACCTGGATAAGATTCCAGTATTTCCCTTCCATTTACTCCTTCAATGTTCCTTTTGTATTCAATATTGAATAATGCTTAAGCGTGGACTACAATACAGTCTTAAATGAAATGCAGTTTTTCATCTAATGAAACATTGCGTTCCATTTAATGAAGAGACCCGGTAAATTTAAAAGAAAACTTAAGTGAAAAACTCACCCACCTAGTCCAAAGAATATTGCCCACCATCTTGAGTAACGAAGAACTCGCCCAGCGGAAGAGACCTTCGCCCTCCTCTCGCCCCATCGCTGTTGTCGCTCCACATCGCATACTACAACACCGTTCCCTTGCTCAAAGAAGAGTAAAGCCCTTTCTCCCCCCTTCTCGCATTTTTTATATTTTTTGTGGTTTCCATGTATTTGGTTCTTGGAGAATTGATGTGTTTGGTTATGAGAATTCACATTGAAATTCTTGTTTGGTTCTAGAAATCCTTAAATGATGCAGATGAAATGTATGAATTTGTCACTTTGTAAATTTGGATTAAGATCTTTAATATTTTATTGAAGTTTTCTATGAAATTTGTGAATGGCTTCCATATGGTTTCCGGGTTAGAACTTCAATGGATTTCAATGGGTTCCAACTTATTAAGGATGATGCGATCGGTTTTGTCTGGGTTTTGGTTCACTCTTGAATATCAGCTCAGATTGACGAACTGTGCTTTTTAATATCATTTTTGTTAGCTCCGAATGGACTTTAGTTTATCTATTATCAAATTTATGATGTCTTCTTTGTTACTTCTCTAAAAAATATATCTAAATTTCTGTTTTGCTTTCCAGATTTTATGCTTCTGAAGCGCTTCTTCCGCTCGAGTATCTACGCATGATGGGAGTGGTGTACAGAGACTTAAAGCCTGAAAATGTATTGGCGAGGGAGGATGGCCACATCATGCTCTCTGATTTTGATTTGCCATTAATATGTTGTGTGAGACCCACACTTGTTCAATCCAGTATAGAGCCCTCATGTCGAAAATCTACTTACTGTATTCAGCTCTCATGAAAATTACCCGTTTGTGTGGAGCCTTCTTGCTTTAGTCCTCAAGGTTGGGGATATTTTCCAACTTGCTTGATGTTACATAAACAAATCAAATGTGAACTTACCATAGTTGAAAAGAGATTTAGGTGGTTGAGTTACTATTGGAGCTTAGTAAGGATATGAAATTAGTGCATTTGTCATATGATCTTTTACCTTATCAGTTCAAAATTAGTGAAATTAGTGCATAGTATCAGATTCCACATGAGGGCATGCATTTCTTTCACTTATCAGTGGCTGTTATTGGTGATGTTGGAATCCTTTTACTTCAATAGTTCAAAACAATCAAAATTGAATATATCGCTTCTCTTTATTTGTATTTCTTTGTATTCCTTTTATTTTAGTAGCTCAAAATAATCAACACAACCATTTTTTTTCTTGGGATTGGCTGATAATAAATATCAAGCTTTTGTTTTCTTTTTGAGTTGAATTGCAAGGGTTACCTAGAAATTTCCTTTTCTTTTTATTTTCCCTGATGCTATATTATTGTAGAATTGAGATCGCGGTGTCTTATAGAACATCTCAATGCAATTTTCATAGATGCAAATGAGACGGTTTGGAGATTGAGGAACCAATACTGGAACCAGAGAACTACACTGATGAGCAATCAATGTTTAGAGCAGCCATGAAGAAGATGAAATATGAAAGGAAGTTCTCAGTTTCTCTCTATATATTCGATGGAATATCTGAGTGCTTAAAGTTGAAAAACAAATAAAAAAAATTGAATGCAAGAGGAATATCTGAGCCATTAAACAATCTACAAAAGACATGCAACAAGAAGAAGATAAGAGAGGAATGCAAAAGAAGAAGAAGAAGAAGAGTATGTGGAAAGTATTGAAGTAGAAAGTGAAGGAAAATTTGTCTGTAAAAGAGAACTATGTAATTATGTATAAATCTGTGTAATGTTGTAAGTAGGTTGTAATAGGTTGTGTATGAAATTCAACAGTTATGTATGAAACTGTATTGTATTAAACACTTAAGAGTCTGTGATATCCAATGATATATTGTAAGTATTGTTATGCTTTCGGACATTTTGCATTGCTATGTGTTCAATACTATTATAAATTATAGCAAATAGAAAATGATGAAATGGATTGCTATGAATCTCATGTCCACCAAAATTTATATATCTTCGTACCCATAAAATGATTAAAATATCCAACATCATAACAATACACCAAATGTACAAAAATACAAAATAAAGGTATACAGCTGAAGTTATGAACATATCCAACATGTACAATCTACAACATCTTCAAATCTCATGAAATAGTCAAAATGCAACAGTCTTCAATGTTTTCTGCAGCAATCTACAATGTCTTTCATCAATTATTGAGAGGGTTATGATATTCGAAGTTCACCTGCAAGTAGTTTCAAACATTAAGTTAAAACCATGCAAAACTTGCCATTGGTTGTTCAAAATATGGACAAAAGGGAATATTATTAAACTATGTCAAGAACAAATATATAAATCTTCCCACATTTTTTCTCTATTGCTTAGCATAAGCCTTTTTGTTTTTGGTTTTCAATTTTTCTATTGTAGGTTGTCTCATCTTCAATGGGAGCCTCCCTTTGCCTCTAAAAACGCGAGTTCTCAATTTTTTTTTTTGAGTTTTCAGCTTTGGCATCAATGGAAGTATGAGTGGTTGCAACCATGGCATGGGGTTTTGATTTAGTGTAAATCAAATTCATTGCCTTTAGCTTATGTGTCATGTTTAGGGAATAATCTTTGCTTTGACATGCATTTGTAACTACTTCGTAACATAATTTTACCAAACCTGAGTATCGACTAGTTGCAGGTTTAACACTCAAGTCATCGTAACTGCTTTGGATGAGAGCATATCGACGTTTAATGTCCTTCTTCCACCTGTCCAAAATGTACTTTTTCAGCAACACTGACACACTTAGCTGCAAAAATTGAAAGAATGTGCCTATATATTATTCCTCTCGCCTCAAATAATCCACACATGCACTTCAACACATGCACTTTACCTCACACTCATCCTCATTAAAGTATGCATGCAAAATAGAATGTTTGATGCCATCTTCAACATCGTTTTGATGATTAATTTGATACGTTGCAATCCCCCCTCTATTTTTTATGAGAACACAGTGAGAATATATAATACTCATTACTTCTAACTGCACTTTTTAAAATTTAGAGTTTGTGTACACTTCTTGAAATTTTTTCTCCATGGACAACAGAGATATACAAGGGACTAAGCCATCTCATTCTTTACCTTCTTCCTCAATGCATTGTCGATTTGATTGACAAAGTGTTTCAACGTAGTCCTTGAATGTACATATCCATCAAAAAAGACATTCATACTTTCACTCCTTTGAGTTGTGCTCATCCCAACCTAAAAGATATCTTTTAGGTATATATGAACACAATACTTTGGCTCATTATAGAGACTCTGAAGTTATGCATTGTCATGTAGATTGTAAGTGTTAGTAAACATCTCCCAAGACGTCTCAAATTCGTCGGGAGTTTGAGAATCATAAACAGATATCTACACTGCACTTTTCAAATCACACTTAAACTGAGCATGTCAGGCCAATTTCTCTAGCAGCTTTCTCATTATGTGCCACAAAAAATATATGTGCCGGGCATTTAGAAAAACTATTGCAATAACATTTTTCATAATCTTGTCTTGATTAGTGATGATAGCTTTTAGTGCTTTCTCATCTGTAGATTTTAACCAAGTATCAAATAACCAAACAAATATTTCAGTATTTTCACTTGATATCAAGTCCACTCCTAAAAGTATTGACTATGCACAACATCCCCAAATTACCTACATGCTGCTTTGCTGCGTGCATTGGCTTAAAAGATATTTTTTAATCGACTATCACCATCCAAACCCATTAAGTGGTAAAATTCATCGTTCTTATATTGCATCCTCTCAAAATAACCACGAAGTGCATCAGCACTTCCTTTGCCAAGTCGAAGGCGCCAAGTCTTGTAAATATAATTATTTGCATATTTTTCAACAAATGAAAGTTTTTCAAAGTCACCAATCTCAATAGCCACCGCGTTAAAACTTTTGGCCAAACCTTTGTTTGTCTTGTCATTAATATCTAATTGTATCCTCACATATTCATCAATTGTGCAATTACATCTAAAAAATCTTGTCTTTTGTAGACTTAGCCCATGGTTGTGTGCATTATACGCAGTAGTTATGCGGAAGACACAATCAACCAAAATTGCATTGATCATCGCCTTACAATCAGTCTTCGTTGTCGAACGTGGTTTAGAAATATTGGCAATACGTTTCCTTGCCTTGCCACCACGAGCATAACGAAGTGTTACGTATCTAACACTCCCATCATCTATCCTTCCACTTCTTTGGGTCATTACGCCGAATCCAATCCATCTCTCATATTGCTTGTAGTAGTCAATGATTCAGAAACTCCTACATCATCATTTCCCAATATTTACTCTGAAATACTATCATCATCATTTCTCGATGTTGGCTCAAATCTTCCATCGTCATCATTTAACAGCATTGGCTCTAAAATCACATCATCATCATCATTCCCCAGCACTACACCATGATCATCCACCACTTGTACATCATCTCTAGCATTTGGGGTATCTATACAACTATTGTTTTTGAAAAAAAAAAAATTGCCTAATAGATGTGTTTTCTTCCCTTTTTTCCATCAAGTACAATTTTGATATATTTAAACATATCATAAAAGTAAATAAATCAATACACAAGTTAGGCAAGGAAGAGACAGAAAAAGAATACATTTTAGCAGTTTTATAAGCATACCAGTTTACAAATTAAAAGATAAAAAAATTGTCCCAAGTGCCTTTTTTTCCTTATAAACAAGCTTAGGACCACTCATTTGATTGAGATAGAAAATTCAAGAATCAAGATGAGAAACCAAAGCTCTATTATAAACTTCATATGGATTGTATATACTCGAGCTATGCCTATTTTTCAACCTTAATTATTAATAAGATTTTCTTTTATCTATAAAAGAAAAAAACATGGAAGACGTCATTCTTGCTAAATAGACTTGCGAGTCATCAAGCTGAGTCGAAGTCATATCTGTCTCCCATATTGAGATAGACTTGCTAAATAAAAAATCTTGCATTAAAAACAAAACAAAAGGCAACGTATTTTTTTTTTTTTTGGTTGAAATTGATTTGTATCAATAGGTCCTTAATCAAGAATTGACCACCTGAAGCCACCAAGGGACCTTGCATTGAACTACCACCATCCACTTAGTGCAAAAGGCAACTACCACCACCCACTTATGCCTCTTTAAGTCACCAAATGACCTTTATTTGCACAAAAAGCAGTTTATATGCCCAATAGTCAAACTTTTATTTGCACAAAATATCTTGTAATTACAACGCACGTCAATCATTACCATTTGTATTCTAAAATAATTTTAGTCGAACATAACATAACATCAAAAACGGACAAGATGGAACCCCTAGCAAAACCAAATAGAGGAATACGATCAAATACAGAAAATGTGGAATCAGTAGCAAAACCAAACATCAATCGCGGAGCACAAAACATAACATCAAATACGATCATTTTATATTTCAATCTCCAAATTCTTAAACCAAATAGATGAATATGTAACAATGTAAAAAGGAAAAAAACCAAACACGAGAGCAAAGTTGTCATACGCACGAGTACAAACAAGGTGGACAGACACAAGGTCGAGGTCTGGGAGCCTATTCAAAGAGAGAATGAGAAAATGAGCCTGCGGCGCGCAGGGCCGGCTCAATGCTCAAGCCATTTAGGCTACCCCCACTCTATATAAGGTCTCCAAAAATAAAAGTAATTAAAAATTTTTTTAAATTTTTTTTTTTTTGGAAAAAGTATCTCATTAAATAAAATTTAAATAAATATGATTTTTAATATGTGCAAAGTCCCATAATACTAAATTTAATATTTAATATAATGAATTGTTTGTATTTTAAAATAATTTTAATATTTAATATAATGAATTATTTCTATTTTTAAATATATTATTAAATCATGCTAAATTGAGGCACAAAATTTATGTTAAGGTCTCATTTTATACAAATTGATGTATTAAATATAGATTCAAAAATAATTTAATTATAAATTTAAATAAAATCTCATTTATTTTTATATAATAATTTATATTTTATTGTATTATATAGAATTATGAATGAATGACTTAAATCTCGCCTTAGGTCTCAATATATATTGAGCCGGTCCTGGAGGCACGAGACGTTGACGATAGTGCCGATTTGGTCGGGAGGTGCGGCTTGGCAGAGGTGAAAGAATAGGGTTTTCAATTCTATCGTATTTTGCTTTAGGTTGAAGGAAACTGAGAACAATCTAGTCATTTCTCCAATAAAATGGGGGGATCATATAGTAATTGTGTGTTTTGAACTGCAATATAGTCCTATAAAGAGGACTGTATATAGCAGTACTTTTCAATATTTAAATTTTTCTTTTTTTTTTTTAAATTTTCCTTTGTTTCAGTGGATTTGAATTCAGATTTGTTTTAGTGTATTAAAATTGGTCTTTGTTTTAGGGTATAAATAGATGAAACTTTTTTTACAACCAATCAATGCAAATAACCAATAAACAAAAAAAAAATGTCAATGCAAATAACGCTGGATTCAAGTTGTGTTTGTTGCATAGAGAAACCTAGGTTTCGTTCCTCAGATGCATCTGCACATATAAATTCTAAACTCTTAAGTAACAAAAACTTTGAAAAGGAATTTAAGCCTTGGTCCTTCTTTGGATCCGATTCAAAAAGTCCAGAAAAAAATTCCCTTGCAAGATTAGAGAGAGAGAGAGAGAGAGAGCAATTATCTCCCTATGCCGCCGACAAATAATGCTATGCCCAAGTCCAATTATTCAATGCGGGTGAAGAGCAAAAGAGGAAGAATGAAGAAAGAAATGTTATGCCGGCCGAGGAAATGCCATGCGATTACGTCCTTCCTTCCTTTCGTGTGTGAATATGTCGTGACTCTTTCTTCTTCTTTTTTTTCAATAATAATAATAATAAAACAATGTCATGTTATGGTGTGCAAAATAACGGAACCTCTGTGTAAGCAGGACTCATAACTTTGTAGCTTTTGAATACGATGCGACCTCTGACTTCAATTAATTGCAATTTCCTGCAACCAACATCCCAAGAGGTCATCCATGTATGATGGATCAGAATAATCCTTGAAACATTTCGCAGATGCAGTATGCAGACTTAACGAATTTTTGAAAGAGATGTAAAGAAGAACTGAGTCTTTGAATCTTCATAGAATATGCAACTATTTGAGGATGCCAAATATTACCAACTATAATTCAGTATTACTAACTCACTTTCACGGATTCGAATTTGGATTAGAACCCAAATCAGAGCAGCTTGGGACATGTCACCATCACCGTAGTGTGGAACTTGAGTCATCGTTTGGGCCTCCAAATGGAGACTTTCTTGTATAAAGTTCTAAAACTGCCTCTGTTGCGCAGAACTTAGAAATGACAATGAGAAATAGAACAAACTTTATTAATAAGTATCTGCAAGCAACACGCATCCATTAATACCTCTACATCTCCGAAATATAAAATTCCATTTTCATAATTAAACGCAAGCGACCCAAAGCATGCATCCACATGAGATTCTAAAGACCGCATATCACCTCCATTATATCTTAGTGATCCTCTTTAACAAAGGAAACAAATTTATCCATCACAGCCACTGCCTTTTCATATTTGAGGTTGAACAAATGGAAGCAGTGCTCCTCCCCTAAATTCTCCACCATCTCAACACTGCCTCCCCATCCACTTTTCTTCAGTTCCTCATAGTAGCTCTTACCCACATCCATCAAATGGTCCTTCTCTGCAACAAAAATCAACACCCTCTCACACCCAAGCCTGGCTAGATCCCCTGCTGCCGGTTTCAGCCTTGGATCCTCCAACCCGCCATTCGTCGGACACATGTGTAGCCACATTTTGTCATCGTCCGTACCTCCGAAATATGGGTGAAACAGCGCCACACCAATCACCTTCACTCCGGGAAGTCCGATCGACCCTACCCGGACTGCTAGAGTGTGCGATATGTTCCCTCCGGCGCTATCTCCCCCAATGAAAACTCGTTGGAAATCGGCATAGTCGTTCAGCCACGACTCAGGTCCGTTTCTATTGCTGTGGGATGCCACCCACTGGAGCGCCGCCCAGGAGTCCTCGTAACAGGCGGGTATCGGTCGGGTTGGGAACAGCCCGTACTCGACCGAGACTGCAATAACGTTAGCTTTCGCGACGAAAGTATTGAGGAAATCATGGTATTGGGCAGAAAAAGCGGATAGCATGCAGAAAGCACCGCCATGGATGTAGAATAGGAGAGGTAGTTTCTGGGTCGATTCGGCGGATTTGGGTATAAAGATACGAACGGAGACCGCGGGTTCGGATGAAATTATGGCGTCCTTTGATCGGACCCTAGTGACTGGGTCATCGGAGGGTGCGACTTTTTCTACTGGTGGGTGGTATATCACAATGCGGCCATCCTTGTGTTCATGGAAGAAACGGAACTGGTGGGTGATTTCATCGTCACTGGAGGCCATTGAAGAAAGTTTTAGATCTTGTACGCAGAGAGACAGAGAGAGAGTGAGCAAGTGACTCTGTTTCTCGGTCTGTATATTTATTGATTTGAGAAAATATTTGCAGTGTTAAAATATTGTAAATAAACAGGAGATTCAAGTGAATTAATTTTTAATAATGTTTGTGATAATACTAGTTTTTTTCCCTTCTAATGTTGTGATAATACTAAGCTTAGTTTTTGCTAAAAACAAAAAACTAGTTTAGTTTGCTCCGTCCAAGAGTCAGTCGTACACAACCGAAATTCTTGCCCTCCATGGTCCTTCGAACGGTAGACACGACTTGTCGTTATAACAATTCGCTCCAAACAATATAAATATGAAAAATGCTGGAGAGTATTCAGAGGTTACTTTCCATCGTAGGAACATATGAACAGTACATAAATAATATCGTGCACTGTTTACGTTAGAGAAAATATTTAAACGTGGATACTCTCCATCATTTTTCTTTAATTATAAGGTTGTCTTTATCTTTGCGCAATTAAAGACATTTATCTTTTGTGATTTTTCCCACTATTTTAGGATTTCCTTAAACTCATCGCGGTGGTGGGAGGTGCGTGGAGCTTCGGCTCTATTTTTCCATGTTTTCTCTTTTTCTTCTTTCTTCGTTTTTCCTCTTTCTTTTTCCAGCCGTCGAGTGTGATTTTTGAGTTTTTTGATGATGACGACTGCTTTCGCCACCTGCCCGTTCGCCAATTGTCAGATCACCCGAAACTTTTTGCCAAAAGGAACAGCGTGTGATCGTAATGCACGGGGTATGATTTTATAATGTTTCCTCGCATCAGGCAGATCATTTTCCACCGGTGGTTTTGCCAGTGGTTATGTTAGTGGATCAAGGATGTTCGTGTTCTTCTGGCCTGCTGCGGATCATTCCTAGCATGGCGTGTGGTTTCCACGCGCCACCACAAAACCGTCTATTATATTTTTTTTTGTGTTTTATTGTTATGTTGTTGTATTTGTTGGTTGTTTGTAAATTTTGTTTGTATAGAAAAAATTTATACGAAAAAATAGTATCATAAACTTTTAGTCTGTAGAATCTTAATTCTCTCCTCTTTGAGGATATGATTATAGTCACTGTCATTGACAGTACTTCATCTCTTAGACTTTTAGTCTAATGAGCTTTAAAAACTATGCATCAATATATATTTAATTGACTGTTCAATCACATTGTAGACTTCATTCCTTTTAATTGTAATGAAGTAAAAATATTTCTTCAAAAAAAAAAAAAAGTTGTCTTTATCTTAGGAAAACGAAAAAGTAGAGGAAAAGGAATGCATACTTCTGGTGATGAGTTTTTTTTATTAATTTTTTTTTAAGCCTCGTGATGAGCTATTCGAAGGAATCTTTCGCTGCATGTCAATAGGATACGTTATGACAATTTTGAGAAGAGAGAGAGAGAGAGAGAGAAAAAGAAATGCCATTTGCATTTTTAAAGTCCAAATATTAGAAGAGAGGGAGTCTCTGGGTCAATTCGGCGGATTTGGGTATAAAGATACGAATGGAGACCGCAGGTTTGGATGAAATTATGGCTTCCTTTGATCGGACCCCGGTGATTGGGTCATCGGAGGATGGGACTTTTTCATCAGGTAGGTGATATATCACAACGTGGCTGTCTTTGTGTTCATGAAAGAAATGGAACTGGTGGGTGATTTCATCGTCGCTTGGAAGGGTGCTGGGAGAGCGAGCGGGTTTCTTTGTCTGCGAGAGGGAGACACGAGCGAGTATTAGTACTGTTGATATTGTAGTAGTGCATGGTTATATAGAATTAGTATTGGTCTCATCAAAATAAATTATTAAATTTTAATAAAAAATACACATTTGTATATATATATATAAAAAATCTTCATATTTGATTAAATATAACGGAAAAAAACACATTGCTTTTTTTTTCAACTTTAAAAAAATAAATCTTCAAATTTTATCAAATTTGATATATGTGCAAATATGTCATTTTAATCAAAATTTAATGATTTAACATAAGACTAATGCTCTAAAAGCAACTAGCAATCATCAGGGGATCAAATTGCAGTTCTTGAGAATCGTTAACTAAGGCTGAGTACTAGTTAGTATGATTGTGGAAGCTGGTGCACTTTTGGATACCTCCAGCTATTTAGCATCTTTAAAAGTGCCTTCGCTTTTTCATAATTGTATACAGGGGCGGACCTACTTGGGAGCTTGGGGGCTACAGCCCCCCCAGATTCTTCAAAAAATTTATATATGATATATAAGTTTATATATTTACATATATATAATATATAATATTAAATTATTTTCCAAATTATAAAAAAATTAAAAATTACCCTCCTAAATTTTTATTAAAATTATTCTCTCAAATGTGAATACACATATAATTTTATTCTAACTTTTAACTTTATTGAAATTCAAATTTCAACTCACCTAATCTCATAATTATTTTAACAGTCTAATTCTAAAAAAAATATGATTATAAATTTATATGATTGTCAATATTGATTAATTATATTTACTTATATAGTTTTACTCTAACTTGATTGTATGATTATGAGATATAGTTTGTTAAAAATCTAATATCGGTGTATCAGTAGTTATTAGAAATTTTTTATATTTATTCTTGATCTATAATTTTTTTTAAATCAAAAAATAATATGAGCAAGTAAAAAAATTAATTTTTTTAAAAAAAAGAATGTAGATAATTCGAAAAGTAATACATTTAGAGAGTTCGATAACGAAAAAATGTGATATTTCTATCGAGTCCTTTTAAAATTTATATATAGTACACATTTTATCGATCGCTCCCCCCAAATATAAAATCCTAGTTCCGCCCCTGATTGTATAAAGAATATTCCAAAGCAATAGGAATAACAAGTACTGTTACTTAATTTAAAACCTTATTCTAATTGCAAGTTCACACTTCTTTGTTAGGTTAATAATGTTGTGAATTGATTGTGCGGTTCTCTTTCTAGAGGCAAAGAGCAGGTGGGCTCAACTTCTTGAGAGTATAACTTTGCGTTTATACACTATTAATTCTAAACTTTATTCTGATTGCAAGTTCACAATGTTTTTGATTTTGTGTTTATTCTAGCGAACCAAGACAATCATGTATACGTTCAATTATAAACGACGTAATTTTGGTGGAGCTGGATGTTTTTTGGTGGATGTTAAGAAGTACTTCTTCTTGTCTTGCGCCTCTCAACCTCTATTTCTAGCCAATGTCGTATTGTTGCTATTTATATCTTTTGAAGTTTGGCCTTTAAGAGGCTACAGTCTCCAAAACTACCTGCTTAACAACACAAAGAGGAAAAAAAATGCAATTTAACAAGTGCTTTGTGCTATAGTAGGTACCCTAATAAATTCAAATCCAGACAGAAACAAAAATAAAAATGCATTCGAGAATAAAGAATACATGATAATAATGCATGTATTCTCTTATACACGAGTTTGAAGAAGAATGTAAATCAACTATAATCTAAACAAAGTATAGAATATGTTCCTAAAAAAGAGCATATATACACGGAAGATAAAAATGCAGTAATGAGCAACGAAACATAGCATGATGCAGATGGATTTATTAAGATCAAGAGATATGCAAGCATTTTGGAAGACGGAAAATTGAGACATTTCGTCAAACAGGTTGTGTTCATAATGCAAAAAGAAGCCTACAGATTGAAAAAGTTCATGCATTATCTTCTTAGCAACAACCACGCCAAAAAAATGTATGCTCTAATTCTGCTATTATTTTGCTGTATTCACGTGTATTATACATCAAACGTTGAATTTTATATGGTAATAACAGTGTAATAAGAGTGATTATATAATAACAGGGTAATAACAGGATCGCCCAATCTCTATTGGTTAAACCCTCGCCGCAGCCCTGCTGCCCTCGTCTTCTCCTCTTTCTTCTCCTTCTTCTCCTTCTTCTCCTCGTTCGGCTTCTTCTTTCCTCACTGCGTCATCGACTCATCATCCTCAAAATCTTCAGACTTATGGTAATCTGGTTTGCGTAAATCAACTACCAAGGCAAATAATTAACAGCCCCACCTATCAATAACGATCTTTGATAGTGCATTATAGCCATTAAGATCTTTGACCAGATCTGTGTTTTCTTTTTCTACTCCCATTGATCAAGTCTCTCTAACTCTCTCCAATCAATAATCATGAAGGTTTCCTCTTTCATTAACTCTTTAAAGCTTCTTCTTCCCCCCAGTCTTCCTCCAATACAATTTCTCTGTCGTCCTTTCTCTCTCAACCATAATCGGGCCTCGATCTATATATATCGAAGGCCTCAGCTAACCAAAATCCTCTTCCACCCTAATTCACCAGCATCTAACCCTTACTCTTCGTCTTCGCAGACGCAGATGGACACTGTGAATGATGAAATAGCTCATGAATTCCGCTTCTTCCGAGTATACAAAGATGGTCGCGTGGAGAAATTCCAGCCCACTCCCAAAATCCCTCCTTTCGATGACCACATTACCGGGGTGCGATCCAAAGACGTCGTGATTTCGTCCAAACCTCCTGTATCCGCCCGTATTTTCCTACCCAAGATTAACGATCCGACCCGGAAACTCCCTGTCCTGTTCTATATTCACGGTGGGGGCTTCTGCTTCTTATCTGCCTTCTCTCCTCTCTTACATAACTATGTGAGCACGTTGGCAGCTGAATCCAACCTCATTGCTGTCTCGGTTGAGTACAGATTAGCTCCGGAGCACCCAATCCCAGCTTGCTACGACGATTCTTGGACCGGGTTGGAGTGGGTGGCATCCCACGCTAAAGGAAATGGACCTGAGTCGTGGTTAAACGATCACGCTGATTTTAACAAAGTTTTCCTTGCTGGGGACAGTGCCGGAGGCAACATATCGCATAATTTGGCTGCTCGGTTCGGGTCGACCCAGATACCAGATGTGAAGCTGGTCGGGGCCATCTTGGTGCACCCGTATTTCGGAGGTACGGATGATGATAAAATGTGGCTATTTATGTGTCCAGAGAACAGAGGTTTGGACGATCCTAGGTTGAAACCGGCTGCAGAGGATCTCGAAAGGCTAGGGTGTGAGAGGGTATTGGTGTTTGTGGGTGGAAAGGACCATTTGAAAGAGGTGGGTTGGCGTTATTACAAGGAACTGAAGAACAGCGGGTGGGGAGGTAGGGTTGAGATCGTAGAGAATGAAGGTGAAGACCATTGCTTTCATCTGGATGACCTCAAGAAAGAGGAGGCGGTGGCTCTCATCAAACGCTTTGCATCCTTCATCAACCAAGAAGGAGCAGGTGCGGCAATTTGAGACCATGGAGTATTGGCCCCCGACTGATCTTGATCCTTAAGGAAAGAGCTTGTATGTCTTGACGTGTTATGTTCGATTATAAAGTTATTTTATTATAAAATAAAAAAAAATTAATATATCATATGAATTTGTGTTAATTTATAAATTTTTTTATGATTTTTTTTTTGTAGAACATCTCTTAATAAAATACATGGTTTATGTGACTAAGTAATGTTTCGAACTTGAGAAAAGAACATCTCTTATGATTTTGCTTTTTTCTTAACGTAAAATTTAGAGTACTCTTTGGCATCGTGGGCCAATTTTGTTGGAGTCATTTATAGCAAAATTTATGCTGACATGCATGGAGGTGGTATTTATCTAATAATGTTTATTGTATGAGTAGTGATAGGTCATAGGGGTATAATCTTTTTATTATTTATTTATAATTTTTAGTGTATTCAATTTTTTTTTATCATTTTTTAAGTAAATTTTTAACATTTTTAATCATTAAAAAAAATATAATTTTATTAATATTCACATTTTTAATCATTATTCTTAATCACTAAATCAAATTAAAAATTAAATTATAAAATAATTGTAGAATAATTATAGATCTTTCATTTCTGTTTTTTGTATTGGCCTTTGGATGTCAGCAAAAAATAAAAAAATAAAAAATCATTCTACCCTCTACCCTCTACCCTATAAGAAAAAAATCATTCTCGAAAGGATTTTTTAAGTGAGTTTTTAATAATAATTTTTTTTTTTAAATAATTATATTTCGCTTATAAATTTATGATTGTATTTTTCGTTCGTCTATACAATCCTCACGAAAGAGTGAGCGTGAGACAATCATACACATTGATTTTATATTTATATTTTTTTATTTTATACTGAAAAATCTGCTCTCATTGGCAGCTAGAACTCTCTAGGTATACCTTCTGTTGAAGCCTATTTTGTAAATATAGATTGTGATACATTTCATTATTATATTTTTATAATTTTTGATATAAAATATAATTTTATATATATATTTTTTAAATTTTAATATATTTTTTTAAATTTTAAAATAATACTAATATTAAAAAATAAATTAAAATAAATTTATCTCAATTTATCTATTTTTAAATCCTAACGGAGCCTGAAGGTGAGAAAGTCGTTTCGGACCCGCGTGATGATTGAGGCCTCGATCGGTGTTTTGAGAATTACTTAAATATCCGTACATACACTCACCATATTAAAGTTAAAGAGGAGTTAAATACAAATAGAGTGCAAGGCATACATATTTAAGTGAAAAAAAGGACATTTATTTCTAAATTTAGAGAATTTTAGAGATTATTATTCATAAATAAAAGAAAAATATATATATTTATTCATTTTTTTCTATTTTTTTTTCTCTACTATTAATTAAATATAATCATTTTTTTTTAAGTGTGCAAAATCGATTTGCTTGAACTTTTTCTATTATTTTTCCTATTTTTGGGCACGTTTTCTCTCTTTTTTTATATTTTCTGGATACATTTCTCATTATTCAATTTCTATTATACCTTGCATTTTGCTTGACAAGGGTATCAAATTGTATTATTCGTGTCTAACCATATATATTATATTATATAGATTAATCCAAATTCAAATTATAAAGCTTATTGTATTATAACATCAAATTCTAATAAGACTCGTTACATAACGGATTAACACAACATCTCATATTAATCTATTTATGTAAATAGGTTTAACAGACCCAAAATATTTGACTTGATTGAGTTTAGTATATGGGGGCTACTACAACTCCCGTTAGTTGGAATCCGTTCCGAATCCCACTAGTTATAGTTTTTTATTTTTTTCATTTACATCATTTTTTAATAATTTTAAACATTTCAAAAAAAGAAAAAGAATTATAATATTATTAAATAATATTTTCTTAATCATTAAATCAAAAGAAATAAATAAATAAATAATGAGAACGGGACTCGGAGTGGGACTCAACCATTAGTGTCTTTATCATTTTCCTAGTATAATTTATATAAATGTTAAAATCACATATCTATAAAAATATAAAAATAATTACAAGCTAAACTTACAATCCAAACAATAAAAATATCGAAATTAAAATTCAAATATTTTTATTTTTATTTATAAAAATATAATTTTAATTTTTACTTTCTTAATGGATCAAAATGAATTGACTATCATTTGTCATTTAAGTAATCATATTTTAACGAGTCAACTTGTTTTGATTCGAATTCACTAAAACTAAATTCAAACTCTTTATTATCGTATTATATTCACATTAAATTAAGAGATCATGTCATATATTGACACTTCTAGTCTCCTATTGCTTGTTCCTATATGGCCGGGTTTGGGGTTTTATGTAGGCTAGAGGATTTTATACCTTGCACCCCCTTTTCTCTATTTAAGTCCACCTTGGAGTTGCTAATCTATGAATCATCCTTCATTTTCTTGGTCTGTTAATGGGTCCACGTCGCACATCTTGTGGACTTTGAATAGGCATCTGACTTCAAATATTTCGATTGGAAGTAGAAATTCAATAAAAGCCTAGGCTTCGCTTTAAGTAGGTTGATCTCAAAGCCAAGTGGTTCCATCGTTAGTTGTTGTATTTAATAAAGTTGAAGAAACAAGCGTACATATAATTGAAGTTGGCAATGATGAAGAAAGAAGTGTCCATTATAGTTGTATTTATTAAGGTTGAAGAAAGAAGTTTTTATTAGTTGCTATATTTATTTATATATAGTTCAGCTACTGTGGTTTGCTTAAATAAAGCCTCCAACTATTACAAATTTTTAGATTTAATATTGATAGATTTAAAGAATTTTCTTTATAGATGAGATTTTAAAAAAGTTATTATGTGTTGCTTTTGAAATGGTTAGCTAAATTAGAAAAAGTAAGTTCTTTTACTATAACTAGTTCAACTCTGTCACGAGGAGGCCAGACTACACCACTGGCTTAGAGAACTCTAAGAGCATTCACAGTAGTTTAGTTATTGTTTAATCAAGTTTTGATTAAAAATTTTATTTTTTATGAATTTTGACTAGTCAATTTTTACTATATCAAATAACAAACTTAACAAATTAATAATTATTTTATTAAATTTTCACTTTTTTATTTATTTTAATTTTTAATTGTAATTTGAATATTGATTTATTATTATAAAATACACATTATTTTTTGACATTTAAATTATTCTTAAATAATAAAGTTTTTTAACGATTATATTTTTCTAACGGCTATAATTTTTCAACAGTTATATTTTTGTGAAAATTTAGTTGAGTATGAAAATAAAAACAAGAACGAAAAGCAAAAGGTTAGTGCGGAAGAGTAAACAAGCGGAAAAGATGAATATTTTAATTTCAACAAATAATTTGGCTAACACTCACCCATTGGTTATATTTATTGAGCTAATAGAGAAAAAATTATTTTGACTAGTCACTTGTTGAGGTTGTTGCAGCCGTATTTTAGTATCTTCTAACCATTATTTGACTAAATAAGATATTTATTAAGTTTATTGTGAAGGCTCTAATGGGCTTGATTAAAATCCAACTTTAATTAAATTTAACTAACAAGATATTTAAAACATCACAAATTGAATTAGACGTGTCTATTAAATTTAGATATTAACTATAGAAACTCAGAGAATATATGAGTGTACAGTAATTTAGCCAAACATTATAATATTCATTTTTCATTCCTCTCATCAAATATGTAGGTGTCTCATATAATTAAGAATTTTAGTTCAATTTATTATTATTAAATATAAGATGTGATAAAGATAAATTAATTAATTAATGTTAATTAGAATATTAATTATTAATTTAATCAGAATATAATTATTCCAAATGTTAATTTAATTAGAATATAATAATTATTATTATTTAATTGGTAAAACTACAAAATATGATCAAAGTAAACAAAAGACAAAATTATTAGATTAATAATATTTTTTTATTAAATAGAAAGTAAATGGATATAATTCAATATGAAGATTAAATTTGAATGCAATAGACAAATATAAAATCAAGTGATATTAACTAAACTTTTTAAATTTACATATAATCAATTCAGTGAAAATACTCTTATATTCTTTATATCTGTACACTTTATGGCTTGAGTCATATGTATTTTAAAAAGAAATGAAACACACTGGGGCCAGAAGAAAGAAGGCAGGAGGAATTGAAAATAATAATAATAATAATAGGATTATATATGATTTATTATCATTTTTTTTATTTCTAATTTTTAACTTTTAACTTTTTTTTTTTTTGCTTAATAGTTAAAAAAAATGAATATTAATAAAATTATATATTTTTTATAAAAAAAATTATTGATTAAGAATGTTAAAAAAACATTTAAAATAAAATAAGAAAATAATAATTATTTATAAATAATAAAATGGTGATAAATGAGCTGATAAATGTATCATTACTAAAAAAAAAAAAAAAAGACCTGTTTTCCTGAACGCACACCTACTTGATAAGTTGTGCTACTGAAGTGAACACTGAACAGTGACAGAACCGTTACTTTTCTTCTTTTTTCTTTTATTTTTTAACATTTTTTTAGCAAATTAATATTTATCAATAAACACGAAACCTACTACAAATATCTTGAGAAGTTTCAATAATTACAATACATATTATAAGGAGGATCCTTGCCACTAGGGGCGGTTGCCACTATAAAAATTCAGCAGGCATGGTGGTACAAGATTTTAAGAAAATTCAATTTTTATATAGACACATTTATATAAAATTAAAAATATATTTAGATATAAATGTGAAAATAATATTGAGAAGCCAACATGGGTTCACTAATGTCTCTACAGTTAGATTTGAATGTTGAAAAATATTGATAAGAGATATAAATAATAATAAAAATAGGTAAAAAAAAGTAATAATAAAATATTAAATAGTAATAAAAGTAAATAAAAAATAAAAAATAAAAATAAAATATTTAAAAATATTTGAGAATATCTTATCAGACAAACCTAAGCTAACTCCACAGGAAATTTGAATGATGTGAGAGGTCTCAATTACTCATCTTGAAAAGCAATGGCTTATATTTCAAAGGGGCCTGTCATAAACATGAAAGGATCAACAAATCGACGTGGCACTCTCACGTCCATTGAAAATTTTCTTCTCCCTCTCCCTTCCCCTTTTCCCGTCCCCTATGCCCCACTCTTCACTAGGCCTGTTCATCCGGGTCGGGTTATACCCGACCCAATTTAAAATTTTAATATATTTCTTAATATTTCAATTTTTTTTTCAAAAATATTAAAGAAAAATTTAAATCCAGATTTCGAATTTGAGAATCTGAAATCCGGATAAACACCTCTACTCCCCACCATCGCAAGCCAAACATAAATAGAGATCTAGATTTGTCGATTTCTATTTTTATTCTCAACAAACATAAATATAGATTTGATTTCTGAATATATGATTTTCTTTCACCTTCCTTTATTTTCTCAACAATCAAACACAAGAAATCTGTCGATTTCTATTTTGCTTAAAGGGATTCGCTTGTATGCCTCTTCACGTACATAATTTATTCTTGTATATCTGTTCATGTACTTAAATTAAATCTTAATCATCTGTTGCAGGTGTTATCCGAACTTGCATGCGGGTGACATGTGTATAGACTTAGGAAAATGATAGTGAGTTTGATGGAGATCTCACTTTTGTGTCTCGTTTTTTTTTTTTTTTTTGTTTATTTAATGATTAAAACAATTTTATTTAATAATATGATAATTTTATTTATTTTTTAAAATTATTAAAAATTATTAAAAAAATAATGTAAAAAATAAATAAATAAACAAAAAAATATCAAATACACTAAAAAACAGGACACGTGAACGGGCCCCTGGTACCACTCATAGACCTTACTTCGCGGGACTTCTCTTTTCTTCTTTCAAAGTCATCGAGATAGAAAAATTAAATAACACACCGACTAGAAGGCCCACAGAAAGAGGGCACGCCAGCCTCTGCTGACCAATCTCTTTTGTCCGCAATTAAAATGGCCAAGTTCAAAAATGAGGAAAGGAGATTTAAAATAGATCAATCATTAAGCACAGGTTTGAGTAAAATTACCATTTACCAATAATGTTGTATTTGAACAGTAAAACTACCAAACTGCTATTCAATATTTATTATATTTTTACATATTTTTTATTATTATCCACTTCTATTCAATATTTATTATTATTTCTTATCACTTTTTCCTCAGAAAAAAAAAAATATTCAAATCGTAGTCTTAGGCCCTTATTCTCATTCTGGCTCACATGATTTTTTCTTTTATGCTTATTAAGAGCAGTTTTATTGGATTGGTTAAAAGTTATTTTTAAAAAAATATAATTTTATATAAATATAAAAAAATAAATATTATATTTGATCAAATATAATAATAAAATGTATAGAAAAATATTTAATTATGAATAATAAAATTAAAATGTTATTCAAAAAATTAAAATAATTGTCAAATTTGATAATTATTTTGAATTTTTTTAGCAATTATTTTAATTTTATTATTCATAAAATATATTTTTTTATGATACTTATTTTTTTATATATATATAAATATATAATTTTAGAAAAATAATTTTTAATTAATTTAATGAGAGTGTTATTATCAATAAATAAAGAAAAATGTTTTGAAGCAGTCGGTCTGTTACTCTACATTAAAAAAATAAATATATGCATGTAGTATACGGTGGGCCGACTTTCACACATGACCCTTTGAGTAAGAGAAATACTGGGGGGCAGACGGGTTGCCCCCTCCACCAAAGCAGCCCCGCCGCCCCCAGTGGCGGTGGGCGACACCGCCCACGCTATCGGGCCGGCGGACTCAGGCGACCTCACCCCTACGACGGCGAGCTCCGGCGAGCTCCGGCGAGTTGAAGGCTGCCGGGGGCACACCGGAGCTCGCCGTCGTAGGGGTGAGGTCGCCTGAGTCCGCCGGTCCCGATAGCGTGGGCGGTGTCGCCTACCGCCACCGGCGGCGGCTTCGTTTGCTCCATGGCTGAATCCTCTCTTAAATTCATCTTTATTTTATTTTTTTATTATGTTTTTATTTTTTTATTGTATTTTTTATTATGTTTTGTTCATTTTATTTTTTTAATATATTTTTAATCTTTATTTTTTTATTTAATTATATTTTTTATTTTATTTTTATGTATTTTTCATCATCAAGTAACTCAACATTAATTAGACTACTTTAAACGCTGAGGACAGCCGGACCGATCCCATCAGCTCCCTTTGAGTAAACTGAAGAGTGAATGTCTGCTTTATTTGCGGAAAAAGAAAGGTAAAAAGTGACGCTGCCATCCTGAATGTCACGTTCTCTTCACTGTAAAGCCTGAAATTTTAAGAGAGAATTTTGTTTTGTTTTTGTTTTTTTTTTAATTTCATCCAATTTTATATTATAAGAGAAATGTTATATATAAATTTATATATCACACACTATATATATATATATATATTTTTATAAATTTTTTCTGAATTTAATTTTTATAAATTAATTGAATTTTTTACTTATTATTTATATATTAAATATTTTCTAAAAAAATTAATATTTTCAAATTTTTAAAATTTCTTATTTGTAAATAAGGGAGTTTTAATCAATTTTATTCTAAAATAGAGATTTTTTTATTTGTTTATTGCTTGGACTGTAAAGGAGTCCAACTTTTTAGACCGTATGTAGCATTGCCCATATATATATATATATATATATATTTATAATGTGTAGTGTGTGAACCTAGATTTTTTCATATTATAAATGCCCCTCCCTTCTCTTCATTCTGCTTTGCCAACAAGCATTAACGAAGCCAACCTCTCCCATTGACAATTGTACAAATCTTTGCCACCCTCTTCTTTCAAATGAGTTCGGTTGGCAATGAAATAACCCATGAATTTCGTTTCTTCCGAGTATACAGAGATGGTCGGATCGAAAAATTTATCCCGACCCATAAAATCCCACCCTTCAACGACCCAACTACTGGGGTCCAATCTAAGGACGTACTTATTTCGAATGAACCACCCGTATCCGCCAGGATTTTCCTGCCCCGGATCATTGACACTACTCGGAAACTTCCGGTACTCTTCTACATCCATGGCGGTGCCTTCTGCTTTGAGTCCGCCTTTTCTCCGATGTACCACAAGCACGTCGCCTCCTTGGCCACTAAAGCCAATGCCATCGCCGTCTCGGTTGAGTATGGGCTTTTCCCGGAGCGTCCCCCACCCGCTTGTTATGAGGACTCGTGGGCCGGGCTGCAATGGATCGCATCCCATGCGAATGGAAACGGGCCGGATCCATGGTTGAATCAACATGCGGATCTTAACCGGGTTTTCGTCGGTGGAGATAGCGGGGGCGGGAACATTTCTCACACGCTGTCCGTTCGTGTCGGATCTATAGGACTACCGGGCTTGAAGCTTATTGGGGCGATTTTGGTGCACCCGTACTTTGGTGGAATGGAGGATGATGAGATGTGGTTGTATATATTCCCAACGAGTGGTGGGTTGGAGGATCCGAGGCTGAAACCGCCCGCAGAGGATCTGAGGAGGCTGGGGTGCGAGAGGATGCTGATATTTTTTGCTGAAAATGACCATTTAAGAGGCGTAGGCGGATCCTATTACGAGGAATTGAAGAAGAGCGGGTGGAGTGGGAGTGTGGAGGTTGTGGAGCATCAAGGAGAGGATCATATTTTCCATCTTATGAAGCCCGATTCTGAAAATGCCCTTGATTTGGTTAACAAGTTTGCATCTTTTATCGTCCAAGACTGATTTGCTACATGGCAACGATGGATCCCTCGGCATAGAGTCCGTGTATATGGCCTTAGGTCCATCTCACTTCGATCTGTTTGCTATATATATATTCGTCCGTATTTGTTTTTTGTTTTTTGAATGAATTCGTCCGTATTTGTTAGAGTCTATGCTTCCGTTTTTTAATGTCGAGGTGATAAATAATCTGTAAATAATAATAAAAAATATTAAAAAGTTAGTTAATAATTTATTGAATATAGTAACTGACTGTTTGCAAATTTTCGTTGACAACGTTTTGGATTTGAAAAAGTTAAAGATAAATAATATGCGGTTTTGATTCATTGCGTGCAAAACACGTACGCACACGTAATTGGGTTGTTAATTACGCACAGATAATTAGTTGGCTCTATTTCATTTTGAGAAAATGGCAGCTACGGTTCATGATTGATAGTATGTACGTACCAATAATATAATAGGATTGACAAAAACAAAGGAAAAGCAACTTTTCGAAAAGGGGTTTAATATTTTTTCTTTCGAAAATCATTTGCTTTTCGTTAAGGGATTTTGACAACAAGAGAAACGATGAACAATGACACACCTGATTGTTTCTAGGAAAACCAACTCTCTAATTAGGCGAAAACACGTAAAAAAAAATTGTAGATAACCAACTATGACACAGCTGATTTTGGCCAAAAATGAAAAGAGAAAGACCCAATCTTCTCCCTTTCCCTGAAACCCAACCTTCTCCCACCGGAATTTTGATAATTCTATGGTGCTCGATCATTGCTGTCATTGAGATATTGTTCTCGCCACCATCAAACGGAGACTCCACTGAGATCTTGTAATCTCCATCCTTGTATGGTACTCGTTGTCATCCATTCTAACTTTTGTAATTTAGAGAAATGGATTCTTGTATAAATGTAATCTACAAGAACTTGAATCAAATGAAACTCCAAGTTTTTATTATTTGTTCGAACATGAATAAAGCATGGTCAAGCCATGCACAACATAAAACCTAGTATTGATTTCATTCAAGTTTATTGTTGTCGTATTTTGCAACCTGAACTATGTGACGATATGCAAACAATCCGCGCCTATGATAAGAATGGATAAGTGGGGCATTGATACCATGAAATCACTCCGATGCCAAAGTTAGAGAGATTAGAGAGAGAGAGAGAGTATGGAACGAATATGCGATTGGAGATATGCGAATGAAATGTGCTTTCTGTCTAGTCATTCATCACTCCCTTGGCCGAATGTGGGTTGATCTAACCCATATTAAATGCTATGAAAGGGAGCTTTCGGCTACGCATTAAATGAGCCTCAAGCTCCAGACGTCTTGGGTTGGATTTGGATTAAATGCGGTGTGACTGTGCTGGTCACACAACATTAAATGTAGCATGCTTTGGCAGGTATCAAGTGTCTCTGCCCTAGGGCGGCATTAAATGTGGTGTGACATTGTCGATCACACCGCATTGAACGCGGTGAACTATGGCAGGTTCTCGTTCGTAACGCTTAGGGGGGCACCTGACTTCTCCTAATTTGGTCATGTTCTGGTAGCCTCTTGCCAGACCTCTCGCCCAATCCTTGGGGGCTCCCTCCTTACCCAATTCCTGGGTTTCTCTCCCTTGTTGGCAGCTCCTCGCCCGATCTCTGGGGACTTGTCATTCATGAATCTGAGCCTTCATTTCCAATCGGATCCCCCTCTTCATGAGATTAGGCCTGAGGCCCAATCTTTCGCAGGTGGGCCTCCCCTCAAAAAGTTGGTATAATGTTATATTATATACTAAGTTAACGGATACCAAGATTTCCATCTTATTTACAAGTGATTAGATTGATAAATACGTAAAAGTATTTAAAGATGTGCAAAAATACCCACCTTTACACTTCCATCTTAATTACCCTTTAACTGGGCATAAGAAGTGTCTATTTTCGATTTGGAAGATGCATGTATGAAATAAAAGCAGAGAATGACTGACTATTTGAGTAAATTCAAGAGTCAAAGAAGGAAAGTACTAAAAGTAGAGCTTGCTTGATAAATCCCCTTTAATGTTGATATTTATAGAAGGGAACGACTGACGAAATAAAGCAAAGAGAAATACGGACTTGATAATGGTGGCAACTATGACTCACACGTAGCATGGGCAGAGGGGTCACTAAGAATTGGAGAGACAGGGCGATTTTAAGCTTTTCGTTATTGTTGTGCAGAGAGAAAGGGAGGAATGAGGGTTGTTCGAGCAGTTGCCAATTTGGTCAGAGCAATTGTTGCCAAGTTTTGTTTGGAAATGAGAAATGAGGATTGGTTTGATTTTGGAATGAGGAAGAAACTAAGATAGGGATGGCTGTTTTGGTGTATGTAAATGTATGAATATGTTGAGAAAAAAGCTTCCATGGAAAATTTCTATTGGAGAGCTAATTTTGTTGAAAAAACAAATGGGTTGGTTATCAGATTTTCTCTAACAACAATATCATAATGTTATATCAGTGGAGGCAAACTAAGTAGAGCACGATAAATACACTTCATATTTGAAGTTTGTTATTTTTTGTTAAAATGAATATATTATTGTCACAAATAGCCACTTTCGTTATAAATAATTCGTCATAAATATTTATTTTTCTTATAATGACGTATGTTAGTCGTTAATGACATGTTTCACACACCGAACACCAGGCTTGATCACCTACAACACAAGGAAGATGAGGGCTCAAGGTTGATGAAACACTTCCAATGCCTAAATCATTTTGTTAATCCTTAGAATTAATTTTATAACACAAAGAACTTAAGAAAAACATTAACCTAGAGTACAACTTTTATATTCCTTGGTGAGGTGGTTCGTCATATCTTGTGGCGAGGGTGTCCGGCTTCCATATAGGACACCACATTGTCTCCTTTAATGCAACAGGAGTCTTTCGAGTAATGTCTCCTATGATAGATTGGTGAGTACAGCCACCCTTTGTGCATTGATCAATCAAAGACAGAGAGCCTTACTGTGCATTCTGTTGATGATAGAGGACCTTGTCATGATCTCTCTCCATGTTCTATACTTGATCCTTAAATAGAGTGTGGCCAACTTGCTACTACGTGCGTGTGTAGAATTGTCAGAAAAGTTGGCGTCTCATCATTCTACATCCACCTACTTCACATGCTGGCCCTAGGCCTCCTTTCTCTTACCCTTAATTGTGGGTTGATTATGCTTTAGATTGCGTTTGGATGTTGAACTGAGTTAAAATGAGTTGAATTCTTTATAATTAGTAATAAATTAAGACAATGGAGTAAGTTTTATAGAGTGCACTTAAGATGCGTTTAAATATATTTTGATGTTAAAATGAGTCTAAATATATTTATGAAAATTTGAAAAAAATTATGAGTACTACGTGTAAATGGGTATTAAGTTGAAAAAGATTATGGGTTATACATATAAAGAGATTTTAAGTTGAGATGAGTTTAGTAGTTTAAAAGTTAGGTATTTGAATGTTAGACATAATTTAGAATTAGATTGAATTGAATTGATCTTAGTTCACTCCAACAACCAAATGAGACCTAAGTTGTTAGCCCATTTCATTGGTGGTACTGTTCACTCTATACGTATAAAATATGATAAGCCTACCGTTTTGACTTTGAGTCCCATTCTTACGCACTTTTGCCCTCAAATTTTTTTAAAAACTTAATGATTAAGAAATTGTTGTTTATTAATATTATGATTATATATATATATTTAAAAATATTTAAAAAGGTTAAAACATGATATAAGAAAGCAAAAAACAAAAAAAGCAATTGACGGCACTCACCAACGTAGTGTCTGTTTGGGGTTGCAGTAGAAAATATTGATTTTATCTTAAGGCTTATAGCTTAAAATTTAGTGTAATAAGTTTTACTATAAAAAAAAACTATTGACCGTTTAAGATCCTATGTCTGAAACATTTCTAGAGTTAGTTACGGTAGTTTTTTAAAAATATATAGATATTTGCAGGAATTTTTTGATAAAAGCTCTAATTGGGTATTTTTTGAATTAACTAATTTTTAATTTTTTTAACCGACTAAATATTTTTGATAAAATTATCAAACACGTTAGTTTTTCTTTTAAAATGCTTTTAATTTTTTAGAGCACTAGCAGTGGACTAATTATAGCCCACTACATCTCTAAAATTTAGACTTAAAGCTTAAAATAATGTCTACATTGATATGGCTATCTCACTTCCATCATAGAGTTTGCTACAGTAAATTATAAAACTTGGCTATGTTTGGCGAGTTCCTGTTCATGCCTCCATCCATTTATTTTATTGTGTTTTAATTAAAATAAACTGCGGATGATGAAATCCTCTCGCTCCCTCGAAATATCTTCGCGAGTTGCTGCCCTTCTCTCACAGCCCATAGGGAAGCGATCGTCGTCGTTGGCGTCGTTGTCTTCTCCCAGGCTGGTATTAAACTCTTCCCCATTCTTCTCTCCCTTTTAGAATAAACCTAGAATAGAGGTTCTGTTTAGGGATTTTCGTTATCTAGGTTTATTTATCTAGGTGTGATTTTTAAGTTCTGGGTTTACTTATTTCGTTTTGATTTTTGAGATTTTGTTATGCAAATTGCATGGGTTCTTAGGGGGCTTTTGTTGTGCCGATCTATTATATGTCGGTGAGAAGGTGAAAAGGAGGAAAGTCGTGATCTTGTGGCTAGGATTTCATGTAGTTGGCTGAAGGGTGGAATTGAGTGAAGCAAAACCTAACTAGATCTTAGGAGCATTCTTTTTGAGTTATGGGTTTACATTTTTAGGCATTTTTGTCGAACTTTTGTTATGCTAATCCACACTTGTTTACCTATTTGTTCACTCTACTCTCTCTTTTTCCTTGACATTCAATTATTTCTCGCTTGTTATTTATTTAATTTTTTCCCTAGTCAGATCCCCAAGTAACTTACAAGTGATTTTATAAAATATTTCCGGCTATAGAGTGAGAATTTGTTTAATTTTGAATAAATCAATCGAGAGAGATTTTTTCTAATCTGGATACTTCATATTAGTACCATTCATCTGAAACTGATTTCATACAAACGGTTAGATTAATGGTACTAATTCTGAAACTGTCTTTTTAATTGCATGCACTGCTGAATGTTTCTCATGTATACTTTTAGTCTGTTTGCGTTGATCTGAGTTTTATTATTCTGGGTTGTTTTGTGGATTAGAGATTGTATTTTTAAGGACTGAGAGCTGTATTTGGAAAGTGATTCGATTGGGGTTGAGCTGGATGATTCATTTGATTCTAGAGTAACTTTTCAGCAAGTCATTGCAGATGATAAGTGCACTGGCTGAATATTTATGTTGGTCTTATTTTTCTCGTCTTTCATCTAGTTTTGTTGGTTGTTTTGGTCTTATTTTTCTCTAATCTTTCATCTAGTATTTGGCAGATGACAGTTTGGTGAAGTTTATTTGGCAGATGACTGCTCGGCAAGAACATCTTTTTATTTGTGTTGTGAAGTTTTTTTTTTTTTTTTCTTTTTGTTTTTGGTTCTAAGTGTAGGAGAATATATTTAATATATTAAGTGTATTTGTAAAATTAAAAAAAAACATTTTATATTAAAATATATAATATTATATTATTATTTAGACTTCAATTTAGCTGGATTAACGTGTACTCCTTAACTAAACCATATGAATTATAATCAAGAGAATAAAATAAAAAATTCTAAACAAACTCGTAGTTCACAACAATAGCTGTAAGCCAGTAGCAGCTGTAAGCCGGATAATGTGACATGGCCTACAGTAATAAAATGAATATACGAATTGAATCTCGCTTTTGCGATCCACCGAGGGTTTTTCTTTGTTATTTTTTCCTAATCATACATCATATATTATAAGAGTATATTCTGAAAATATACGAATATATAATAATAATAACAAATATATTTTCGACTAGATTTGTTTAAGACGGTCGAATATATTATATCCACCCACTTATAATTATAAATAGTTCAACGTCAATGACAAAAGCATACGGAAAGCTCGCTCTTGCCCGCGTTGCCGTTTGAATAGAATAAGATTAGACGGTTCCATTTGTGTCACACGACATTAATATTGAAATCTAGATGGCAGCACATGGAAGCTGACATTTATTTATTTATTTTTCTCTTATCCTAAACGTTCCCACAGCATGATTTAGGCCCCGCTTGGATTCAGAGATGAGATGAGTTGAGATGAGTTTAGATGAGTTTAGTTTATTTTTTAATATTATTATTATTTTGAGATTTGAAAAAGGTATATTAGGAATTGAAAAAGGTGTATTAGAAATTGAAAAATGTATATTGGGAATTGAAAAAGGCGTATAAGAATTTGTGTTTTATATAAAAAATTATAAAAATATAATAATGAAATGAAGATGAGTTGAGATGAGTTGAGATGAGCTGAGCTCACCTCTGAATTCAAGCGAGGAGGGGGGAAAATGAATCTCTCTCTCTCGGTAATATTTTAGGGAAGTGTTATTCAGCCGTTTGAATAGTATCGTCTAAGTTGATTGTTAGTATATTTTGTATTTTGTATTTTTTATATTTTTATCGTTTGAAAATAATTTTTTTTTAAAAAATACATCAATATGTTAAAAATTACTTTTTTTAATCATTAAATAATAAATAATAAATAATAAATAATAAAAATTACATTAGTCAAACAAGACGGCCAATTATCGTTTTCCAATATTTTATGCATAAAAAATAATGAAGAGTAATTATATTTGAGTGTACATACTTTATCTCCAACAGTTCTCTTTTCTCTTTCACAAATTAACCACAGAAACCAAAAGAAAGTCCAGTCTGACAGTCTCCATTAATTCAGAGCAGCTTCTTCGTCTTCCTCCTCTTCTCCTGCCATGGATCACTTGGATGTAAGCAGCAGTGAAATAGCCTATGACCACTCCCCATTTCTTAAGATCTACAAAGATGGTCATATAGAGCGATTGATAGGCACGGAGGTCGTATCCCCATCCTTTGATCCCCAAACCGGCGTTGAATCCAAAGACGTCGTTATCTCACCGGAAACGGGCGTATCTGTCAGGATTTACATCCCCAAGGCCTCCATCCAGACCCAGCAAAAGCTTCCCGTTCTTGTTTACTTCCACGGCGGTGCCTTTTGCATCGAAACTGCTTTCTCTCCACAATACCATAGTTACCTTAACTCCGTCGTGTCCGAAGCCAATGTCGTTGCTGTCTCTGTCGACTACAGGAGAGCCCCAGAACACCCTATTCCTGTTGCTTATGATGATTCATGGGCTGCGCTTAAATGGGTTGAGTCACATGCTGATGAAAAGGCCGGCGGGCCCGATGAATGGTTGAAAAGCCATGCTGATTTGGAAAGAGTGTTTCTCGCCGGAGACAGTGCCGGGGCTAATATTGCCCACCACATGGGATTGAGGGCCAGCGCAGAAGGATTGCATGCTGGTTTTAAGCTTGAAGGAATTGTTTTAGTGCATCCATATTTCTGGGGCAAAGAACCGGTCGGTAGCGAACCGGTTGAGGCTGAGAAGAGAGCAAAAATCGAAGATTTCTGGCGTTTCGCTTACCCGGCGACGAGTGGGAGCGATGACCCGTATATGAACCCGGCTTCGGATCCGAAAGTGGGAAGCTTAGGGACAGGGAAAGTGCTGATTTGTGTTGCAGAGAAAGATATATTGAAAAGTAGGGGTTGGTATTACCGCGAGATATTAGAGAAGAGTGGGTGGGGAGGCGTTGTGAAGGTGTTGGAATCAGCAGGGGAGGACCATGTGTTCCATTTGATGAATCCAGCTTCTGAAAATGCCAAAGCTTTGCTCCAGACGATTGTTTCTCTCATCAATCATGGCGAGCTCTAACTCTGAGAGACAGATCAGGTATTGCCTTCTTCATTTTCAACCGATAATAATATATAATATAGCATTAAAAGAATAGTACTGCTTGATTATCGAACTCATGCATGTAATAATTCAGCCTGGTTGAATAACATTAGCTTTACTTTTGCGATCAACTAAGGTCGATTATGCTAATTATATTATCTATCTAATTATAAAAAAAATAAAACTCAATTATTTAGTGTACTGAGACTGACTTCTGCGGTGGAACCTTTTTCTTTGCTGTATTTTCATTAAATTCTTCATTGTTTACCAAACATTAAAGATGGAAAAAAATGCTGATCAGTCTGACATGTACCGTTGTCAATGTTGGTGGTTTCTTCTTTGATCTTTCTTTCTTTTCTTTTTGTGGGTCAGATCAATAAAAGCCATTGGTGGCATATTCTATGTCAGAAAAACAAAAAAAATGACGAGACGCAAACGAACCAATTTAATTAGGTTTGGCTGCAAACGATCTGATCAAAGATAATTTCGAATTGAATCAAGTCGAACTAGACTTAAATAAGTCGAGTTTAAGTTCGAGTCGAGTTAAGAGTTTGTCGAGTCGAGTCGAATTCGAGCCGATAAAAAACGAACTTGAGTCGAATCGAATTATTTATCGATCTTTGTTTTTACTCTCTAACGAATTGAGTCGAACTTAGTCGAGTAATTACTCGAGTTTCTTACTCTATATAAATATTTGACTTAATAATTTTTTTATGAACTTAATACATCATTATTGTAAAGAAACAAAATCTTACTTCTACATAAAGTAACAAAATATATTATTTATACAAAATATTAAAAATAATATATATAAGACAGAAAATATATATAATAAAAGAATATATTTAAGAATATATGTAAGATTATATATATGTATATAGAAATATTACGAGTATTGTTACGGGCTCAAAACGAGTCGAATCGAATTTATACGAATCTTGTTCACGAACACAAACCGAGTCGAGTCGAGATTATACAAGTTTAACTCGTTTAATATTTGAATCAATATTAGTACTCACGAACAACTCATTTATTAAACGAATCGAGTTTATACGAGTCGAGCTCAAATTATTCACGAGCACCTCTATTCATTTGCAGTCCTAAGTTTCACACACCAGACATACAAAACGACATAATATTATTGCTGTTCACTTCGAAATTGGTTTTGACCATTGAAGTGTAATTTTCTTCCTTATTGTAGCGCTTTTAATTTTTTTTAGATATTGCTGCTTCAGATTGCATCCAGCTACCTGATTGAAGTGTAATTATTGGGTTTTTTTTTTTTTTTTTCTACCCTCCCCCACTCGCTTTATATTGTTGTTTTTAATCTACTAGGTGATACTTTTGATAATTAAGGTTCCGTTTAAATTTAAAAATAAATTGAACTCATCTTAACTCACTTTTATTTTATTATTATATTTTTATAATTTTTTTGTACAAAATATAAATTTCTATGTACCTTTTTCAAATCTCAATACACATTTTTCAAATCCCAATACATATTTTTAAAATTCTAGTACACCTTTTTCAAATTCTAATATAATAATAATATTAAAAAATAAACTAAACTTATCTCAACTCATCTCAACTCATCTCATCTCATTTCCGAATCCAAACAGGTCGTCTGATTTGTTTTCGAAGATGAAATGAAATAAGATAATATAAAAGTTAAAAAAAGAATAATATATTATTATAATAAATTTTTTAATCTTAATTTTATTTTAGAATTTAAAAAATATATATTTTGAAATTTGAACAAAATTGAATTGTTTATTTTATTTTATATAAATATTTAAAAAATTGTAATGATAAATATGAGATGAGATGATATATATTTGAGAAATAGACAAGACCTAAAATAATTCAAGACTAGTACACAAATGGGCCTGAAATGAATGAATGTTCGCGGCATTTTCCCTTGGATTGATTAGAGCACTTAGCATTAATCTAATTAAATTTAAGTCTAAAACTTGGTTAGAAATTAAAATTTTGACTAAAGCTACAGCTATTGAATAAATTAGTCCATATTGGACTAGCTATCCTAAAATCAAAATAATAATATAATATTATATATTTGAATTATTTCCTAATATTTGTTGTATTTTATAGTTAGTGCAAAATGAAAACATGATTTCTCACAAATTTACAACACAACAGATACATAGATACACATAGAAAATACGTAATTTTTAATATTTATTATTGATTATTAAGAATAAAATATAGGTTAATAGATGAACATTACCTCTCCAAATCTGAAAAGGACTTTAAAATTACTATAATTCAAAACTTAAGCTAGATGTATTTTATGAGTCCGACAGATTATTTTGACAAAAGTTATCTATTTGTTAGACTCAACTAACATTTAACTAGTCCAATACCTAGTCCAATACCCGTGTTCATGACTCAAGGAGTAACACTTGCCAAATTGCTCGATGTTCTCCCCACTTAATGGTATTGTCTTTAAAAAAAGTCTTATTGTACCTTATTTTTGTTGTCTTTCGATTGATATTTGATAAAGATCATGAATGTCCAGCTTGTCTAATAGAATATTTTCAAAATATTTTATTATTATTTATTATTTTTTAATCTATTTTTATTATTATTAAATATTATCTAATTTTCTATCATTATTTTTTATTATTATTTACAGAATATTTGAGATCATCGCACTATCCAAACGTAACTTAAATCTTCTTGGAGACGCGGAGCACATGTTTCAATTTTTTTATTCAGAACACCTTGATATCACATGCACTATTATAATAGCATACATTAAATACCTAAAATGATAACAACTATGAATAATAAATGATGTTGGACTTAGTTAACATATATTAAATACGTGCAATGATATCATATATTAAATACTTGAAATGATAACGATGATAAATAAATAGACATTCACAAATAATTAGAGACTAAATAATTAACCTAGTCTGGCCAATTAACCTACCTCTCTAGAGAGGAGAAAACCAAAATTGCAACACTTTTTCTCAACTCTCTCGTCACAATTTTGTATATGAATTTTGTGCATCAGAATTATACATACAATTTCGCATTTGGTACATGTATTTATAGAGAAAATAAGTCGGTTTAAGTTACACAAGGTCAGCGGCAATGAAAAAATTCAGCTCCTTGACCGCCTCTTACAATTGTATTTCCAGCTAGCACCGTCTTAAGCAATTCTTCAATTTTTAAAAGAAGCTTCAATCGATGATTTTTCAACAGATATCATATATTAAAATACGTTAAATAATATCATATAAATACTTGAAACGATAGCTGCCTTGAATAAATAAATAAATAAATGATGTTGGAGTCATTTCTGTTTGAGTATACACTATTGATCATGTTTTTCTTTCTTTTCTTTTTTCTGTTTTTTCATTTAAACTCGTCGACCTATATATATAAATATATATTTATAATACATGGCTATCTATCCACTACTTTACAGATTTTTTTTTTTTGCATTAAATTTAACTCTCGTCAATCTATTAAAAATATGAAATAATGTGATTCTTGTAATTTAGTCTCCTTATTCAAACTCTTAAATCAAATACTTTAAATTCACCAAATTCAAAAATCTAATCCTCCCAATAATTATTATTCGAAACTCTCTCATAACTCGAATTAATTTAGAACTTTCCTTATGAATAGATTAATTCTAGATTGAAACTAACACCTAATTTCAAACTCAACTCTCTATTTTTATAATCGATGTTATCATCTCCCATCATTTATAAAATTTACCCAAGACTCAAATTAAACATCACAAATTATATATAACAAACAAATTATAAATTATTTATCTTTTATTACTAATCTTTATTAATAATAAATTATATAATATGTAAAATTATAATATAACATTTTAACATGATTAATAAACTTACTTTACGTTAAAAATTATAATATAATATTATTTTATATAAATTATAATTTATATTATATATAATTTCGGATGAGATGTCGTTATCTCATCCGAAACGGGCGTAGCTGTCAGGATTTACATCCCCAAAGCCACCATCCGGGCCCAAAAGAAGCTTCCCGCCCTTGTTTATTTCCATGGTGGTGGCTTTTGCATCGAAAATGCTCTCTCTCCACTATACCATACGTACCTTAACTCCGTCATGTCCGAAGCCAAGGTCGTTGCTGTCTCTGTAGACTACAGGCTAGCCCCAGAACACCCTATTCCTGTTGCTTATGATAATTCATGGGCTGCGCTTAAATGGGTTGAGTCACATGCTGATGAAAAGGCCGGGCCCGATGAATGGTTGAAAAGCCGTGCTGATTTTGAAAGAGTGTTTCTCGCCGGAGACAGTGCCGGGGCTAATATTGCCTACCACATGGGATTGAGGGCTGGCGCAGAAGGATTGCATGCTGGTTTTAAGCTTGAAGGAATTGTTTTAGGGCGTCCATATTTCTGGGGCAAAGAACCGGTCGGTAGCGAACCGGTTGAGGCTGAGAAGAGAGCAAAACTCGAAGATTTCTGGCGTATCCTTACCCGGCGACGAGTGGGAGCGATGACCCGTATATAAACCCCGCTTCGGATCCGAAAGTGGGAAGCTTAGGGACAGGGAAAGTGCTGATATGGGTTGCAGAGAAGGATATGTTGAAAGATAGGGGTTGGTATTACCGCGAGATATTAGAGAAGAGTGGGTGGGGAGGTGTTGTGAAGGTGTTGGAATCGGCAGGGGAGGACCATGTGTTCCATTTGTTGAAACCAGCTTCTGAAAATGCCAAAGCTCTGCTCAAGAGGATTGTTTCTCTCATCAATCATGGCGAACTCTGACTCTCAGAAAAGGACCGGAGGTTATATTGCCTTCATTTTCAACCGGTAATAATATAGCATTCAAATTACTGCTTGATTATCGAACTCATCTATGTAATAAATCAGCTTGGTTGAATTAGCTGTACTTTTGCATGCTAATAATATCCATATACTTTTGAAAAATAAAACTCAATTATCCATATTGTACTGAGACTGGCTTGTATGGTGGAACTTCATACAAAATAACATAAACACTTCAATTTTTTCAAATCTTAAAATAAAAATAATATATATATATATATATATTGTTATAATATTTTATTCCAATTTTACTTTCTCTTTCATCTTAATTTTTTTCTAATCTTATTGTATCTGTAAAAACAAACAAGCTGACTAAAGTATCTTTAAAAAATGTCTTATTATACTTTTTTTTTTTTTTTTTTTTTGTCTTTCAAATTTTTCAAAAAAGTCCTGATATCATATACACCTTATAATATCATATATTAAATACTTGAAATGACAATGAGCATGGATAAATAAATGATGTTGGAGTTATCTTTTGTTGGAGGTTACAATGATCATGGTTTTTTCTCTGTTCGACCTATATATATCCTAACTACTTCTATTTTGTCCAGGTTTGAATGTTTTCCTTTTTCCAAAGTTAAACGAGTCTTTGTGATTATTATATTGTAGTGTCCAAGAAATATTCGATTTGTTGTCTTCAAAACCCCAATAATTTTTGTTAAAGTTTTAGAATTCATTTTTGTCCCTTATAAACGTAGTATTAAATTATTTAAAATTGTTTTCAATTAAACTCCAAAATCATTTTAAATAATTTACTACAAAAAAAATAGACTTTTGTGATTAATTAAATGCAACGAAAAAATTATTTATGATCAATTTTAATTGTGAATAATTATTTTTTTAAAATTAACTGAATATAAATAAATAATTTTTTTGTAGTAATTGATTCTCCTATTTTACCTTCTTTTTTTTTCGTCTTGTTAATTAGAACATTCCTTTGAGATGAATGGTGATCCGTTTTTCAGAGTCAATGTTAATTACTAGAGGGCAACACTTGGGCGGATAGCGTATCCGGTCAATAGATAATAAGTATTAAAACCTATCCATTTTTTCTCCTAAAACAAACAAAAACATAACGGATCTATTCACTATAACAGGTAACTTTATTTCTTGATCAAAATTAATATCATACTCTTTCCTTTTTCCTTTTAAATCAAACGTACGATGCCACATCTCAAGTGGAGAAATTAATTAAGCAAATGCAAGAGTAAGAAAGGAACTTTCTTATTTCATTAGAAGTATTCGAATGACATTACAATGAAGGAAACATAAATGGAAAATTTCAGTTTATTCCATGGTTCATTAATGTAGTTATTATTTTATATATTTGTATTTTTAGAATAGTTTCTGAAGATATTCAACCAGATTCTTGTCTATTTGAAAGGCTTTAGTGAGAACATCGGGATTGATGGGAGGCTCAGATCCGAAAACTGCATCAGCTATGGTGATAACTCCCGCATTCTGGCTACTGAGACCGGCAAATGCAATGGCATTGGATTTTTCGGTATTGAGCTGGAAGTGAACGAGACCAACTGGGAATACAAAGACATCTCCGGCATTTAGAACTTTGGTAAATAGGCGGTTTCCATCATCTCCATTAGAGGTGACAAAGCCAACGTAAAGAATACCCTCCAAGACAAATAGAACTTCAGTGCCACGAGGATGTGTGTGTGGAGGATTCAGGCCGTATGGTGCAAAGTCAATACGAGCTAATGATATGCCTAGAGTGTTAAGGCCAGCTAATTCATTCACAGTAACAGCTGTGACATTCGACCCTAGTCGACCTGAGGTGTCTCCGGCAACATTTAGCCCCGAGCGGAAGAAGTCTTCGGCTTTGACGTCCTTGGGATCCTTACAAAACTTTCCATTCACAAATACTGCATGCAGAAAATACAAAAAAGTTTGTTACTATCATAAAGGAACAGTACAGTACAAGAGTAAAACTTCCTTCATAATTAAAATATCATGTTATCCAGTTAAATTGTTAATGTCATCTCCAAGCATAATTACAGGTGAGAAAATCAATAAAAATGCTTTGATGATTCCCAAAAGAAGGTAGGTAGTAATAAGATAGTATTCATACCAGCAGAATCGTCTTTCGGGTCGATTGCAACACAAAAGTCTTGAAGAGGACTAGGGTCAGAGGCCAAGGCGAGAGAGCAAGCCAAAGCCAATACGGCTACAGTTGCAAGCTGCAGGTACATAAGAACACTACCTTTCATCATGTTGGAGGCTGTCTCTTACTTTTAGTAAAAAAATTGTGTAGTATTGCTAGGGTGAGGGTTGAGAGATACGTTGCATGGAGACATATGATCTATTTATAAAGGGAAAAGCCATAGAACCAGCCTATGTTTTTCCTTGGCACGGTAAGATCTAGACTTGGAAAGTCTTGATGAGTAGTTATAATTAATCAGGATTTTAATTTTGGTGATATTTCTCTAACCACTACACACATGATGTTGAAAATTACTGCAACCAAAATTCGACCACTTCCAAATTGATCATCATGATGGACTACTTCTGCATGCAGTACTTCTAATGTGTTGTTTTGGCCAATTCAAAATAAAATGTATTATCTTGTGATCTAATCTTTACAAGTTTTTTAAATTTTTATATAAAATAAAATAAATAATTTTTTTCAAATCTCAAATTAAAATAATATTATATATTTTAATAATATTTTATTCAACTTTTAATTTTAATCTCAATTCACGACCTCATTTCTTCCGTTAAAATAAACAAGTTATTATATCACTTCCAGCTTCTGATTGTCTAGAGAGACGCTGCAGAAGTACGAACTTGTTCCCTTCACGAAAACAAATTTACAAATAAAAAAGAAATATATAGTCACCATGAAAGATTAGATACCCAAAGACGTACGTGGATTCAAAATGACCCTAGCTACATGGGCGGAATTAGAATTTAATATTTGAGGAAGTGATTGATAAAATATATAATATATGTGAATATAAGTTTTTTATTTGCACATGATTATATATAAAAACAATAATCATATGTTATAAAATTATATATAAAAATATATGTTTATAAATTAATTTTTTTTTTAATTTTTGTAATTTGTTAGAGCCCATTACAAAAAAAAATGAATTTAAGATTTCTCTTACAAATTAAACTCGACAATAATCTTTCATGAAATAAAATTCATCTATTATTATTTCTAAAGTAAAATTATTGACAATTTTTTCTCAATATAAATTAGTAAATAATATGTAAAAAATTCATATTCCTAGTCATTTATATAGTTTAGATAATCTAAATATATCTTAAAAATTTAGTTGTATGATCACATCAAGCTAAAGTGGAAAAGACAATTTGGATGTGAACCGTCACTAAAGTAAAAATTTAGAGTGAGATGAGGTAAGTATTAAAATTGAAAAATAATTTTAATAAAATTTTTAAAGGTCCAAAAATTAGGGGGGGAATTTTTTATTTTTTGATAAATTGGTGTAGAAATTTTAATTATATTAAAAAATTATATATATTTATATACTGTATATAAATTTTTAAAAAGTTTTTGGGAGGGGGTAGCCCCGCCCCTGCCTAGCTATCTTGTAAGTTGCGATTATATTCAAAAGTCCAATATCGATCGCTATCGGTTCATAATCTCTATTAATTCCCTTCTAGATTTGATAATTGACAGTAACATAACATACCTTCTCGCGTTGATCCTTTCCTCCTTTACCTATCTACAACATCGATCAAAATAAGTTGCCAGGACTGGCAAGTGGGAATGGTACTTGCCATTTTTTTCTCACCAGCACTTGACCATGTCGCCTCTTAGGAGCTAGCTCATGACTCGCGCGCATTTTCTTAGGGCCAGTTTGCTTTCAAAATAAACTCAATCTCATCTTTATTTTATTTAATCATCATATATATTTTAAATCTTAATATAAAATATTATAAATAATTTAATTTTTTTTAATTTTAATATAAAAATTATATTAAAAAAATCTTTTATAATAATATTTTATTTAACCTTTTACTTTAATTTCAATTTATCTCTTCTTATTTTAATCTATTTTCTAAAAATAAATCGGGCCTTAATTTTGTCCTTGGAAATCAGATTTTGTTAATTAATGTTTATATATATTGTACGTCTAAGATCATGTATGCATGATGACTATGGAGGCTAGGAAAAAATTAGAGAAAATGAAATGGAGAAATTGAGTCTAGCTAGCTGCTCCTCTGTTTCTTTTTGTACTTCTTACTTTTCAACGTACAAATCTTGGGGCAGGATCCCGTGGCTCCACTTCTTTTTTAAAATATATATATATTTTTAAATAGTATATATATACTTTAAATAAAATAAAAATAAAAAATATTAATTTTTTATAATATAATAAAATAATATTAATTTAATCTTGTATTAGTCTCTTTTCTAAAAATTATCTTAATCTCTTTTTACAAAATTTAATCTAATTTAAAAATAAAATACATCTCATATAAAATAAAATAATATAATAACATAATAATATGTTTTTATTAGAGATAAAAATAAAAATAAAAGTTAGATAATTTTTAACATATTTTAAATAGATTTTTATTATGATGATATATTTTTGACATATCATATATTTTTTTAATATATAAATTATAATAAATGTATTTTATTTTTATTATAAATCTTATTATCAGATTATTCTATACTACATAAAAATTATATAAAAATAAAATAAAAAATATTTTATATATTTTATTCTAACTTTACTTTACTTGACCTTCTAAAATAAGTCTCTGGTTCTATCACTGGTATAAATGAAAATAGATCATGAACCTAGCTAGCTCGGTTTATTATTATTTTTCTTTCATTTAGAGACCAAAGTGTTTATTTCTGCTAACGTTGCCCGGTTGATAATTATCGGAAAATAAGAGGAGGAGAAAGAAATTAGAATTAATATGATATATCCTAAGTCGTGGTGTCGACCTTTTAATTTACCTGCTCGGGGAAACTTCAACAATCTAGATGATCAAAAACACAGCTGTTGCATTAGAAAGCGGTACAAGACATTATTACATTTGAGCTAGCTTTTACATAAGCCCAATTTTCTAACAGGCCGGGTACTGTCTTGTTAAGGGGAAAACAAAGAACAAAAAGCAGTCGTCCTAAGCTGCATGTATACGAAAAGTTCTTCGGGCAACATATTAAGGAATCGGTCATGATGGAAGAGCTAAAGAATCGGTGACGCGAAGAGAATCCCATCATGATCATGATCATTATATGTAAAACTACTAGCAAATTAGAATGCAAGCGAATGCATGTTATATGGAAGGGACATTTAGAGCTCCGGAGACAGAATTCCATGTGTTGGAGGGCAAAGTCTGAGATTCTCGATAATCTCATCTTCAAATTGTTATGAAATGTCAAAAAGGTCCCTAACATAATATCTCTCCAGCATTTGCATTCACAAAGCCGCATATAATCTCTCCTCTTTCCTCTCATCCATCTCTACCTCCTCCGCATTTCTTCCTCTGTTCCCACTATTAAAGATATCCAGAAGAAGACTACTTACAGTCCAACCCGATGCCCTTGGTCCAGTACCATCCAAGGGGAAAGTCAAAGGCCTATGCAGTTTTGGCGTTGTTGGTGGGATTTGTTCTAGGTAGGTGAAAAGAATAATTAAATAAGTTTTCATCACTGCTGAGTTTTCACTGAAAATCCTAAACCAGAAAAATCATCTCAAACTTTCATTTTTACATATAGAGCCGCATGAAAACTCTTGTTTTTTGCTTTGTTTGAGACTTTTCACCTTACGTTTTCAAGAAAAATAAGAAAGTTAATATGCATGCAGGTTGAATGAATCTTCGTTAAAAAAAAAAAATCTCTCTTAATTATAATTGGCTACCATAAAAACACAAGTGTTAGATCAAGCTTATCGTAATACATCATAAATAAAAGTTTTACAATTTCACAAATCCCATCAAACAAGGGGCTAGGGACTTAGGATGGATGGGAGAGGAAGGGGGAAGTCATTTAGTGAAACGACTCGTTTATGTCACATGGGACATGCGCAAGCAATCCTCTATTTGGGGATTATATCCATAATTTCTCCTGGTTTATTTGGTTATCATATGACCGATTTTATGATTTTTCGAGCTTTTTTAACGACCCTAATTAGATCTATACATCTTATTTAATTTTAATAATACTAAAATCATACGATCAACACTTATCATTCGTCTCTTGAGTACATGTTGTATTCTGTAACACGTACCTTAATTGAAAAGACTAATTTGATTATATTTATTGTTGTTGTTCTTGACCTAATATGTATAAATAGTCTTTTACATTTTGGGTTCAAAAAACATATGATGGTAATTTAGTCGAATAAATGATTGAAAAAGTTAAAACAATTGATGATTTACATTTATGAAGAGTATAATGTTTTGTATGGGAGTTCAAGTAGAATTTCCTATTCTGAGCCTCATTCCTTAATTGATCTTAATATGATTGATTCTGATTCTCGACAGAATTTTTGGGTTGAGTATGAGAAATAAATTATTGAATATAATTTTAATGAACAAGTCGAAGCTCGATCAGTATTTGGAATATGGTTAAGAGACACAAACTCCAAATTCTGATATTTTAGATTAGTGGAAGACTAATGGAATATGGTCATTTTCATTTCTATTGTTTTATCTGTGTCAGCCTTCAATGCTGGAGGTCGTGTGCTTGACCCATTTTGTAATTTACTATTTTCAAGAACAGTTGAAGCACATGTTTGTACACAAAATTAGTTAAGGGATCCAATATCCATTGATCTTTCTGTTTCTTTGGATAATATTGAAAACTTTGAAGTGAAATTGGATAATAAACTTATATCTTATGTACATATTTATTAAACTTTTTCTTAATGTTCATTTCTATAGTATTTAATAATGGTCATATGTTTTTGTAGAGTTTGATCCAAAATAAAGTTTTATTTATGTTGACAAGGAGTAACTCAAGGCTTATGGTCTACACTGCATGATGTATGTTTTTCATGATAAACTCTTTCCATACGTCATGTTTGCAACTTGTGGGCTCTCTCTCTCTCTCCAATGGCAACCCTGCATTCTCTCGCACTGGCCTCCCCAGTCTCCCACCATTTGCAGCAACCACGATCTTCCTCAGGTACACTATACTTGTCTCTCTATCAAATTGACTTTCTTTTGACAAATTCCTAGCTAGGTGCATGGGTTTATTAATGCAGCATTGTACGTTGCTTCTCCTCTAAATCTAGTATGCTTTTGATTCCTTATGCTATTTACTACCTTTTTGTTTTAAGATTGGGTGAGCCAAGGGTGAAGAAAGATACATAAGTAAAATGGCTTTATAGGTCAGCTGGAAATTCTTCAAAAACTTGGTATTGTCAAGTGAACGAGAGTGAAATTGTTACGTGTCAGAATTTGCGACCTCGTAATGAGTTTATAAATAGGTAGAGAACAAGGATTGTCCTTGCCTGCTCTACCTACGATGGAATTTTGTAGGACATTTCAAAGGATCCTAGACCTCCTTAATTGGTTTAATTCGAGAAAAACCATAATTCCAAATCAACACAAGGTTCAAGATAATACTGAAGAGATAATATTCATTCTTAGCCTCAAGCTATTAATAGCCGAACAGCTTTTGATGGAATAGGCAATAACCCATTCTTACAACAATGAAAATTACAATTGCATAAATCTAGAACCAATTTATTGAAAGGAAATAACATTGATTGAAAGAAAATAACATTAATTTAATTATTGATTGTTAGGATCAATCACTCCCATCCCATGATTATTGGTCCTGACAGAAATATGGAAATGTAATGGTTTGATAGTTTATGGTTTCTTGTCGATTTTAAGCCCATTAAACATCTGATACATTAATCCAATGAAGTATTGTTGACGTCCTTTCTCTGATTTATATGCAGTGGATCAACAACTCACAACCAAGAACAAGTTCAGAGTAATCAATAAACCAGTTTAGAGTAATCTATATTGTTTCAAGTATCTTTAGAGAAAATTTGTATGGGTTTTGACATGAAGATTGTGTTAAGATATGAGCATGTAATGGTGCTCCAGTTTTATATTAAGGAGAGCACACAAGTATATATTACTCTGAACTGGTTAACTGTGGTGGGAATACCTTTAGTTGATCACGACTAGCGATGAATAGTAGATATTGAATAAATGACAAATAAAAATGGGAGAGTAGAGAGGTCGAAGATGATGAAAGAGGTGGTCTCTAACTGCCCTAAATTGGTTGTTGGTTGCTGAAGTCTTCCTAGCACATTTGTTTGTATTAAGAAGTCAATGCTATTCATAATTTCTATATATCTTTTCAATTTTTATTTTTTAAATTTTAATATTTTAATATGATATTTGTACACAAAAATGCTTGCTAAGGTTTCTTTTCTCTATTTTTTTTTCTCTGAAAGCAAGCATTATATAAATAAATTAAACAGTTACAAGGATATAAAATTCAGTGAGGTGGGAGTCCCCCACAATCAGCACATTCCAACAAAGATATAGCAGACACCAAAAATTAAAAAAATAGTTTCAGAGCCGCAAATACGGCTCCTATCAATCCCAATAAAGGGATGCCGCCTAAAACAGTTTTGAAATAGTCTAAAAAACAAACTATTGAACTGCGATAAAAAGTTGTAATGAGAAGAAGTGTGTTGCATTCTATTGAATTGATCTGTTAAAAAGAGATACTCACGTCCACTTAGCCTAGATTCCAGGTTAGAGAAAGCAAAAAACAGCAATCCGAAGGATAACTGATATACTGAAAAAGGACGACTGCCGGCTGTGGTGGCACGTAAGGAGCACTCGTCGCACTGGAGAAAAAATCGAAAGGATAGAACGAAAAATTGGAAGATTGGAAACCGCTGACTCCAAATGTGCCACGTGTGGCAGCAAAGAGACTCTCCAAGTGCAGTGGAGTGTGGGCGTCACGCTCACCCCCTCAGGTGTGTGAATGCAACGTGTCGCACGACTGGACGTTTTTCTCCTCCCCACCCATAGATTGGCGTCTGTAGGCCTCAACTGTTCGACGCGTGGTGGTCGTAGAGGTCCAAGAAGCATCTCCTCCCCGTCCATAGATCGGCGGTTGTAGGCTTCATGTGTCCGGCGTGTGGTGGCTGTAAAGATCCAAGAAGCAGTAGATCAAAAAATCCATAAACTGTGGACAAAACACTATAAAAATGTGAAAAAATAATCGAAACATTAAGCAGGAAATAAACTAGAGGAACCCCATAAGGCTGGGCAAGAAGGAGGGAGGGAGGAGCAAAAGCTCCGCCCTCCCTTGGAAATGGCCTTCAATGGTTGGAAACAGGCAACAAAGTGTAGAGAGAAAAATCTCTGGACAAAATCTCTGGGTGAGAGCGTGGGTATTTTTTCCCCATTTCTCTAATTTCTACGTATATTTTTTGTTTCCTTTTTTCCTATTCATCGGACTGTTTTTCCTGCCATGTTAACAATTAAAAGTATATGTGAATGGAATATCGTGTAAAAAAAAGGAGACCTGACCCTGACCCGACCCGATACCGAGCTAATTGGGATCGAGTCGGGCCTAAATCCACATGATGGTCGGGTTGCAGGCAGTATTTAGGCTTTATTTGTTATTCAAAATATACTAATTTTATCTCAAACTCATCATTACACTTTTTCAAATTTTTATATAAAATAATTCAAACAATTCAATTTTTTCAAATCCTAAAATAATTTTTTCAAATTTTAAAATAAAATTAATATTAAAAAAATATTTTATAATAATATTTTATTTTTTTTTAACTTTTATCTCATCTTATATCCAAAAATAAACAGAACCTTAATGTCATTATGTTTTAGTAATTTTGTCGGACATAAACGTTAGTGGCTTGTCAGTAGGGGTGTAAATGGTCTGGTCTGGAAAAAATGTGGACCGGTTACTTTTGGTCCAAAAATTTCCCGACCCTGGACCAGACCAAACTCCTATTCGGTCCATACCGGTCCTGTCCGGTCCAGGAACATCTGATATGATTTAATGAATTAAATTTAATCTAAAATCTTACAATGATAAAAAATAATTTTTAATCCAAAGTTAGTTATTTTCAGTTTAATTTACGTATTTATCATAAATTTAAGTCAAATAACATTAAAAAAAACTTACTCTTAAAACAATTGGTAAAAGAAAAGATAATCTAAATAAAAAAGTAAAAAATAAAATAAAAATAGTCCTTAAAAAATAAAAATCCAAATAAAAAAAAATCAATTCTGAAGTGTATGGCTGTAAAAAGACCGAACCGGACTCGTGGACCGGATCGGACTGATTGTCCTGGACCAAATGGAATTCGTTCTGGTCCGGTCCAAATTTTACATGGACCGATTAATTCCGGTCTGATTTCGGTCCAGAGGATTTCTCCCCCTGGACCGGACCAAACCCCACACATATATATATATATATTTATATATGTATATATAAAAATAGTATATAAATTATAATATTAATATTAATATATAATATATATTAACATATAATATATATTAATATATGAATATATAATATATATTAACATATTAATATATAATATATACTCTTATAATATTATCATATTATAATTTATTGGTTGACTAGTTGTAGTTTAAAAATATAAATTATAATATATCTATATAGAATATTAGTAATAAATTATAAGTAATAAGTGTATTATTATTATTTAATATATTATTACTAATTTATCACTATTTATTAACATATAAATATATAATATACTAATGTAATAGTGTTATTAGTTATAATTTACTAACATACTTAATATATAATATATACTAACATATTATTATATAATCTATACTCTTATAATATTAACATATTATAATTTATAGTAGTTAAATTTGGACCAAAAAAATATTTAATCATTGCAATATTTTAGATTAAATTTAGCCCATTAAATCATATGGGGCACCCATGGATCGGACCGACCCCTGGATCGAATCGGACCCCCCTGGACCGAATTGGACCGGATCAGTATGAACTGAACTCCTGTTCGGTCCGGTCCAGAGTGAGAGAATTCTTGGACCGAATGGAACCGGTCCACAAATTTTCCGGACCGGACCTTTTACACCCTTGCTTAAGTGACTAGGTCTTAAGAGTCCTTAAGAGTTAAGAGTCCAAATAAATAAATAAAAGAAACCAACCCTTAAGAGTCTACACAGTAGATTCTCAATTTTCTCAAGAGTCCAAATAAAATAAAAAGGAAATTAAAATAATCCAAATTTAAAATGGCATTCCAAAATCATTTAAATCAAAACATATCTCAATATTGTAATTTGCATTTTGATAACCTTCCCTTTTTTCAAATCAAAATATTAATATTTATAATTGTTACATATAATCATAAGAATTAAGAATAGTAATTAATAATTAGTTAATAGTATTTTAGTGATACATCATAATTCATAGGTTGATAAACTATAACTAATAATGCTATTACATTAATATATTATAAATTTATATGTTAGTAAGCAATGATAAATTAGTAATAATATATTAAATAATAATAATACACTTATTACTTATAAATTATTACTAATACTCTATATAGGTATACTATAACCTTATAATTTATATTTTTATACTACAACTAGTCAACTACTATAAATTATAATATTTTAATATTATAAGAGTATATATATTATATATTAATATATTATATTACCACTATTAATTTATATTAATACTAATATTATAATTTATATACTATTATTTACATATACATATATATATATAAAAAGTCATTCGGTCCGATCCGATTTGGTCTAGGAGGAGAAGTGCTATGGACCGTGTTGTGATCGTGCGGCAATTATGATGAATAATACGGAATAATCGAAAAGTAGATAAGAGAGAAATAACACAGAGATTTACGTGGTTCTACATCCATAGGAGCGAGCAGCAAATTTCACTATCATTCGAATTAGGGTTACAACATATGTATTTATAATAACCCTAGGTGTACGGACGTACTTAGGAAAAATTATAAAAATACCCCCGTATTGTACCGCGAGGCGTTGCCCCCACACCCCCAACTAATCAGCGTCCTCACTAAAGTAAAACACGCAAGACAGATGTCATCACTTACCCACTTGCTCTGCCCCTTGCCACTATATTTTCATCAAATATGAGCCACATATTCCAACAATTTGAGTATGTCAGAGGGTGTTGGGTGATATTGGACCTCTCTCAATCTCAAAAACTAGCTCAATATGTGAGATTTTCTCTCATACTTATAAGTTGACCACCATCCAATTCCACAACCGATATAAGACAACTCCAATAAATCTCCCCCTCACACATCAGGCCCTGGGTTGAAGGCAGCGACAACCCGTTTTTCCCACAGACTATTGGGTCAAATAATGTTAGTAAACCTGGGCTCTGATACTAGTATTGGGTGTTCTTGGGCCTTTCTCAATCTCAAAAGCTAGTTTAAACGGTAAGGCTTTCCTCCACACTTATAAATTGATCACCAACCCATTCTACAATCGATGTGGGACAACTCCAACAGACCGGAATCAGACCAGAAATGTTCGGTCCATGCAAAAAATGAACTGAATCCCATGCGGTCCGATCTCGGTCCTATCCATGCAGTCCGGTCCGATCTGGTCTATCGGTCTGGTTCGATCTTCTTACACCCCTACTTATCAGAGATTGAGATGAAGCCAACTAGGTCTCTTCATCCGATTTTGTCTAGCCCAATTATATATATTTTTAAATAATATTGATATTTTCATTTAAGAAGTTAAAGAAAAATTCGAATCTAAAATCCAAAATTTTGAATCCAAAATTCAGATGAACAAACCTAAAGCCAATGACCCAGCAACAAGCAAATTAAAATTTTTTCCAACATTGCTCTTTTCTTTTAAAAAATGTTAGGAACAAAAATAAGAGATAAACGATAAATCAACATTAATTAATAACTTGTATTATTTAATATTTGTTATGAGCTATATAATATTTATGAGTTAAAATAATAAATGAATGAATTCAAAATTAAAAAAATAAAAAAATAAAAATTATACATTTTAATTATTATAATATATCAATTGACATTATTTATTCCTGACGTATGTTCTAAACATTGCTCTTTTTTCTTTTCAGTTCTAAGAAGTTTTCTTGGGCAAGGAATTCACCATCTTGCTACTTTCCAAGCCACTCTTCCCGTCTCCCACGCCCTCACGCTATACAGAAGATATTTTTCCCTCTCAATATAAAAGCCCAAACATCCCCATACCGTCTTCTTCTTCTACTCCCGTTAAGCTTAGCCTCTTTAGGGTTATCCATGGAAAGAGCAGCTCTGCTTCGCTCTCTGACATGTTCTCCTATCGCCTGCAACGCGTTCCTCTTCCGCTCCTGTGCCCATAGATTACCTTGCGCTTCCCCGTCCCCATTCTCTCGCTCCTCCTCGTCTTTCGCCCCAAAGCGCCACCGTTTGATTCCCCATCCCACCAGACGGACCCTGCTCCGCCGGAGCTTGATCGCTGCTACGTCTTCCGCATCTTCTCTTAACCTCAGAAAACGATTATCCTCTCTCTCCACGCGCGCCGTCGCCACACCCCTCACCCAAACTTCCCAAGGTACTTCCGTTTTTAGTTCGAAGAACTCTAACAACTTTTGAATTTACATTTGTTTCGCCGAACATTTCTATCGACCAAAACCCAGTGTTGATGGTTTTGCGATTGGTTTTTATGCGGTGTAGAGTTTGTAGGGGCACGAGATGAGGTTGCCGAGAAGCTCGGGTTTGAGAAAGTGTCCGAAGAGTTCGTCGGAGAGTGCAAATCAAGAGCCGTTCTCTACAAGCACAAAAAGACCGGCGCAGAGGTTATGTCGGTGTCTAACAGCGACGAAAATAAGGTCTTCGGCGTTGTCTTCCGCACGCCTCCGTAAGTGCTACTTCTCTCCCTGTTTTGTTGAAATTTGTTTAGGGAAACCTGTACAATAAATCAATCTTGTTCTGCATTGGCCGTCTTAGAAGAGCTTTGCAGTGCCTGATTTCACGTTTTTGGTTTCAATTTCGTGATAACGGTAAACTTGTAGTCATTGAAGGTCATGTGTTTGTTGTGAACATGTAATTCTGAGAAAAAATAAATAGATGGAATACGATTAGTATGGACAAAAAAGAGTGTAGAGCACGAGAAGCAAAATAGTATAATTTTAGGTTTAGGATTGGGTCAAGCCTATATCCATCGTTGTAAAAGTTTGTGCGGAATAATAAACGACCTTAAGAAATTGTGAACTTGTAAGACCTTTCTTGTTTATGAAAATATTCTAATAAGGGAGGAAATGATTGGAGAAAGATGAGCAAATGTGCGAACCCTTCCATTAATGCCCATATATTGATGTTCGTGTCTAATTTTCCTGCAGAAAAGATTCCACCGGGATTCCACACATATTGGAACACAGCGTGCTGTGTGGGTCAAGAAAGTATCCCTTAAAAGAACCATTCGTTGAATTATTGAAAGGCAGTTTGCATACTTTTCTAAATGCATTCACATATCCTGATAGGACTTGTTACCCAGTTGCTTCCACAAATACAAAGGTAAGAAGGGGCTTTACAGTGGGACGGGATTGGGACTTTAAGAGCCCGTTTGGATAGTGAGATTAGATAAGATGATTTTAGATGAAAGTTGAATAAAATATTTTTAGAATATTATTTTTTTAATATTGTTATTGTTTTGGAATTCGAAAAAGTTGAATTGTTTATTATATTTTGTATGGAAATTTGAAAAAGTTGTATTGATAAGATGAGTTGGTTTATGTATCCAAAGTTGTAATGTGTGGAGTCTTTGATCTAGCTCTAATTTTTCTTAAACAGGATTTCTATAACTTGGTTGATGTATACCTGGATGCTGTCTTCTTCCCAAAATGTGTGGAAGACTTTCATACTTTTCAACAGGAGGGTTGGCATTATGAGCTAAATGATCCTTCAGAAGATATATCTTATAAAGGTTTCTTTTTCGATATATGTACCCAACCATGAGTGGTGTTACAGTTTTTCGTGGAATACCCTATACTTTGTGCAGTATATCTAGCTTCCTCTTTATGGAAATCATCTGATTCCTTGCCATATGATTCATGTTCTTTTTCTCCTTCATAGATGATTTTGATGTTTTTTTCAGGTGTCGTTTTCAATGAGATGAAAGGTGTCTATTCCCAGCCTGATAATATATTAGGGCGGGCAGCTCAACAGGCAAGTCTCTTTTCTGTTGTTTATTTATGTCCCTTTCACTTTCTACCTATGCTGAACAAGGTTTGCATTCTCAATCACATTTATTCTGTAGGAAGTCTTAGTGATTTGTGCAAATAAACGATCTTGTTCCAGACACTGATAATTAGGTGTGTCCAGAATATTTGATCCTTACTGGTCAAGTTTCAGATTTGTTTCCAGGACTCTTTCATCTATTCCTAAATTAAATCACTACCGTAGCATGTGCCAGATCTATGGCCTATCACACAAGTAGATAGAAAGAAAGTTATTCTGGGACACTAATACACAGTACAATTTTTTTAATTTTTGGGTTTATAGATTGGGTTTTTTTCTTTTTTCTTTTTAATAATGTTCAAGTATCATTCCATTTAATGAATGATGGAGTTTGGTAACAGGCTCTCTTCCCGGACAATACTTATGGTGTTGACAGTGGAGGTGATCCACAAGTTATTCCGAAATTGACATTTGAGCAGTTCAAGGTTTGTCATATGGAATCCTCTTTAAGATCTTTGTTCTATTGTGATAGTATAATACATGCAACTTTCAAATGGTGATTTCTTAGGTGTTGTATCTCTCTGGTTACTTACCAGTTTGTTTAACCTGAATGATTGCCATGGTGTATTCTTTTTTTTGAGCATGATAGTTATTGTATTGTGAAATTGGAATGCAATTCTGGTGTTTCAATGGGCTTTTTTTGGCTATTCAATTGCTATCGTCAATTTTTATTGTGTATGTTATCACAAAATGATTATGAAGATTTTGGCAGAGCATTTATAGTTTTTTTAAGCATTTTAATACCATCAAATTTGTTTTGGTTAATGCAGCTATTTTTCAATGGAATTATTCAGCAATTTTCTGGTACTTCTTGGTACTTGCCTTACCGTCTTGAAATTTGAAAGGACCCTTTCGGTTTCATTGAGATATAGATAACAACATTTAGCTTTTAATTTTTTACAAGTTTTTAACTACCTCTTTTTGACCTTTGATTTTGGTGTTTTTTCATTCCTGTTTTGTAGCATACCTTCTAGAATTCTTGGGCGTATTTTCGGCCACAAGGGTTTATTTTATCTGCATGCTTATTTTTTTTTGCCTATAGCTTAAGCGTGCGTTTTGCTGGCTTTTCTATTACCTATCAATCTTCATTATTGTGTATGATACCTTATGGCGCTATTTCCCTGAATAAAATTTACAGTAATTTCATTGTAAACATGACAGGAATTTCATCGTAAATATTACCACCCCAGCAATGCCAGGATATGGTTTTATGGCGATGATGATCCAAATGAACGCCTACGTATCCTAAGTGGTAATAACTGACATCTACTTTATGAACATATGCCCCAATAACATTCCCCAATGGCGATGTATATGGGAGATTTTAATAACTTCCCCACTCTTATAAAAGGTCTTCCTTTGGTGGTTTTGTATCACTACTTTAAATATAAAATGGAAAAAGTTACCAAAAATCAATTTCATGGCGTTTTGCCTACTGCATTCTATATGCTTTTTATGCTGAAGTACATTCCATTGTTCTTTTAAAATGTGCTTAAATTTGTGATTAAAAAATCCCCTTATAATTTTTATGAGCATTCAATTTTAAAGACCATGATATGGTGGTGGCTAAGTTGAGGAGAAAAAGGGGGGGGGGGGTTATTGACCGATGTATTGATTCTATTTATTTTTTAATATGGCATCTTACTCTATCTCATTCTCACAGAGTATCTGGATATGTTTAATGCAAGTTCTGCTCCAAATGAATCAAAAATTGAACGACAAAAACTATTTTCAGACCCAGTCAGGATTGTTGAGAAATATCCTGCTGGTGAAGGTGGGGATCTGAAGAAGAAGCATATGGTATGCCTTAATTGGTTACTCTCTGATAATCCCCTAGATCTGGAAACTGAGCTCACCCTTGGGTTCTTGGATCATCTTATGTTGGGAACTCCTGCTTCTCCATTGAGGAAAATCTTGCTGGAAAGTGGCTTAGGAGAGGCCATAGTTGGTGGTGGGGTTGAAGATGAGCTCCTTCAGCCTCAGTTTAGCATTGGTTTGAAGGGTGTCTCTGAACCTGATATTGAAAAGGTAGAAGAATTAATCATGAGTACACTTGCGAAGTTAGCAGAGGAAGGTTTTGATGCTGATGCTGTGGAGGCATCCATGAACACGATTGAGTTTTCTCTTAGGGAAAACAACACCGGATCATTTCCTCGTGGCTTGTCGCTGATGCTTCGGTCCATTGTAAGATTCAACAATGTTTTGTTGTCTTACATAATCAGGCATTTTTCTTTTGCACCTTTTTTTTTTTGAAATGTAAGTACTCTGTTGTTTTCTAGGGTAAATGGATATATGATATGGACCCCTTTGCGCCATTAAAGTATGAAAAGCCCTTAATGGCTCTAAAAGCCAGAATAGCAGAGGAAGGCTCCAAAGCCGTCTTTTCTCCTCTAATAGAGAAATTCATCTTGAATAACCCTCATCGTGTTACCATAGAAATGCAGGTAGTCACTGATCTATTTTAGCCTAAAAAGTTTCAGTTCCTTGGTGCATGTTATACTTCTGTGATGATCTCTCGGTTATTTCTGTCAGCCTGATCCAGATAAAGCTTCACGGGATGAAGAAGCTGAAAAGGAAATTTTGGAGAATGTTAAAGCAAGTATGACAGTGGAAGACCTTGCTGAGCTAGCACGTGCCACACAGGAGTTACGATTGAAGCAGGAAACTCCTGATCCACCAGAAGCCCTAAGAAGTGTCCCAAGCCTCTCTTTGCAAGACATCCCAAAGGAACCAATTCACATTCCTATAGAGGTTGTCATTACCTTTAGTATCTTACATTTGGATGTTCTACATGTTTCTCCTATGGGCGGTGAGCTTATCAAGCATTCTTATATGAACTGTAGGTCAGGGATATCAATGGAGTAAAAGTTTTGCAGCATGATCTCTTTACAAATGATGTCTTGTACACTGAAGTTGTCTTCAATATGGGTACACTGAAGCAAGAGCTTCTTTCTTTGGTACCACTTTTTTGGTGAGATGTTGCACTAAGAGCAACTGTTTATTTTGTTGCTAAACTTGCTATTGATGTCTTGTTTCTATTGTCTCTTGAGTGCAAAAAATGTTTCACCAAAGAAGCTGTTCTGAGAAAAAAAAATTATATTTACTGCTCACAATCCTAGAACTACACACTGAAAGGAAGAGCAAACGTTATACTTGTTCTAATAGGGAAAAATTTTCTACCACCAAGAAAGAAACGGAAAAGTATTAATAGGGAAGTAGCTGCAGCAGTGTTAGTAATGTTGATTATGTTCATAAAATCTAGTGCATATTGTATTTTTCTTCTTCTGAGTTAATAAAGATTACATTAGTTGACTATTTAACATTATTCTTGACAGCCAATCACTGCTGGAGATGGGTACAAAAGACTTGACTTTTGTTCAACTTAATCAGTTAATTGGAAGAAAAACTGGAGGAATATCAGTTTATCCATTCACGTCATCTGTACGAGGTAGAGAGGATCCATGTAGCCATATAGTTGTTCGAGGCAAAGCCATGGCAGAACGTGCTGAAGACCTATTTTACCTGGTATTAATTCTTTCATGTAATAAACCTAAAACGAAGTTTCTTGCTGAGGGCCTGTGCACCCCTGGGATTCGTTGGGACATTGTTCCTAACACCTTGTGCCAATAAAAAAAACCTTGAATGAAGTTAATTTGAACCACTTGGGTTATTGAAAGATTGCAGCAATTCATTTGGTGTATGTAACGTATTGGGAAATTTGCGAGCACAGTGCACCAGGCCCAAATTCTATAATCTGTGTCATGGGGCATCTTTGTTATTCATGTTAGACACCAATCAGGCCTAAGCTTTTACTTTATTTCCTCCAGTTGGGTGAGTGAACTAGTTTCTGGCAACTTGAACCAAATATTATTTGACAGACATGCCAAAAATCATATGTAGAACTCTTTTATTTCCTCTAATGCAACTCTCTGTGTGATTTGATCGAGATTCTGATTTTGCACAGGAATAATTTGTGAATATTTTCAATCTTTTGATTATTTTTTTTGGCCTGTAGATTAAATAATTTTGCTTAAACTTTTTACCTCAAGCATCTGCCTCTTTTAAAGTCTTTTAACTTCTGTTTTTATCCCTCTGTTGGAGAACAAAAATTCATGCAAAGAAGTTTAGACTGTCCACACTAACTTTCTAGGCAACAAGAATATGGCGGATGAGCTTAGAATCGTATTGCTCAGAACTCTTTTGTTTGGATGTCGGCTCAGAATACTCAGTTTTTTTAATTGTAGTGGTTTTGTCTTCCTGTTTTCCCTCTCTTTCCTAGTCTGTTGCTTTCTGTATACGTTGTGTACTTGGGTTGCGATCTCCTCTGTGCTTTTAATAAATTGACTTATCAAGAAAAAGTTTGTAGTTGCAAGCTTGATTAGTAGACTGCCATAAATAAAAATGTCTTCTGCATAGCTGTGGTTTTTTTGAAACGTCTATGATTGACTGACATTTGTCAACCTTCATTGATGAGAGACAGATAATTCTATACAATTGGGTGTTTTATTAAGAGACCTCATCCACAACTTCACGCATTCTTTTTTATTTTTACCTTGTAGATATGCCCTTGCCGGCTCTATTTGATACTTTTGTTTCTTGCCATTTGTTGCCATTACTGTAATTCCCTTCTCAAAATAGCAGTTCTTCCTGGATCATACGCTGACTGAGGATTTCTGCATTTATTATAGGTTAATCGTGTTCTTCAAGAAGTCCAGTTTACAGATCAGCAGCGGTTTAAACAGTTTGTCTCACAAAGCAAAGCAAGAATGGAGGTACCTTTTTCCAGAAAATAATCAACATAATTGGACGTTAATATTTTTTGTTGTCTCACGGTTCACTTTTTTGTTTTTCAGAACCGGTTAAGAGGTAGTGGTCATGGAATTGTGGCTGCAAGGATGGGTGGGAAGTTAAATGTTGCCGGGTGGATTTCTGAGCAGATGGGTGGTATCAGGTTGGACAACTTAAGTATTTTCTACTGATTTTTCTTTTGGGCTAATCTGTATAGTTGACTACTCTTCTCACTTTATGGAAGCATTTAATCTCACTTCATAGGATTATGGTTCCCATGAATTAAAGATGATATTAATTATAGAAATGATTGCTGTACAATTTTGTGAATATTTTTACTGCAATGCCTATAGATGTTATTGGATGCCTTGTAGGTAGTTTTCAAGACTTTCATCTTCCATGATGATTTGTATTAACCCCAAAATAAGTGATCTGAAAATTGATTTGACCTAAAAATAAATGCTTGGGGTAAGGGTTCCCATGAAGCGGAGGTGTCTTTTTGTTCTTTTATTGGGAGGGGGAGAGCTGTATCAAAGCTTTGTAGGCAGTTTTGTTTTCTGTTGACTGGCTTTTCAAGTAGAATCTTTTTGACTGAGATAGAAGCTCAAACGAGACACTTCGCTTTGATTGAAGACATTGCGTTCAATGACATTTCTCTCTTTGAATCAGTAACAAAGAATTATTTTCTGGAGGAACTACTAAAATTTCTTTTCCTTCCGGTAGCTCCAATGGATTTCCATACATATGGTCTGATACGGTTTGCATTTCTACTCCACTTGTAGTTACCTAGAATTCTTGCAATCTTTGGAAGAGAAAGTTGATCAAGATTGGGCTGGAATTTCTTCATCTCTTGAAGAGATCCGCAGGTCCTTACTTTCGAGGAACGGTTGCCTTGTAAATTTGACTGCTGATGGAAAAATCCTCACAAACTCGGAAAAGTTTGTTAGCAGATTTATTGATTCACTTCCTAGCAGCTCTCTTGTTGAATCAACTAATTGGAATGCTCGGCTTCATTCTTCGAATGAAGCCATTGTGATACCCACTCAGGTGAGAATTTCTATTTTCCTCCTTGTTTGTCCCGTTGCTTTATTTATTCCCTGCAATTAATTCTTCACATATCTGTTTTGCAGGTTAATTATGTTGGTAAAGCAGCCAACATTTATGAAACTGGTTATCAACTCGATGGGAGTGCACATGTAATTTCAAACTACATTAGTAATACATGGTTATGGGATCGTGTGCGAGTTAGTGGCGGGGCTTATGGAGGCTTTTGTAACTTTGATACTCACTCAGGTATAAGTTTGTGCCATCGTGAGTTTGTGCTGGAGTAGGATTATATTGCTGTTTAGAATCTTATGTTCTTGGTTTTTTTAGGAGTCTTCTCCTTCTTATCTTATCGTGACCCCAACTTGTTAAAGACACTGGATGTATATGACGGAACTGCGGATTTTCTCCGTGGGTTGGAAATGGATGATGATACACTCACAAAAGCCATTATTGGGACCATTGGAGATGTGGATTCATACCAGCTCCCTGATGCCAAAGGTTATAGCAGGTATGCAAGCAGAACTCTGTAAAAGGTGGCTGTTTTATATGAGCTTTTTTATCTGAATTTTCATACAATTTTATTTTATTTTATTTATTTATTTAAGCCACTTTTGAATATTAAATGTTTCTTTTCGGAGAAAAATTTATCATATGAGCTGTAGTAATTTCCCGTCTTGACTCAAAGGTACACTACCTGGTAGGCAAGGTCACTGCTAAAAGCAGCAGATACAGTTGCTTTTTAATATATCTCTTATTGTTTTCAGCCTGAGTACAACTCATATTTCATCTTCTCTTTCTTTAGTATGTTGCGGTATCTGTTGGGAATCACAGAAGAAGAAAGGCAAAGAAGACGTGAAGAGATATTATCGACCAGGTAACAAAGGTTTATTAACCCGTCTAATGTATCTAGGCCACAGAAATCATAAAGGGTGGAAGGAATAAAGTTATTTTTCTCCGAACGGAGGAAATTATGACAAAAAACAAGCTTTTGAAGAGTTTCAAACTAGTGGCACTTAAAAGTTTAAGATAACTGGACGAAGATGATGCAAAATGTCTATAGATACAGAATGAATTAGAGTTTTCCTTATTTCTAAATGGCCTTGGTTTTGGGGTACCTTTGAACCTTTTTTACTCAAGTAAAGTGCAAGTTTTTTCTCTTTTCCTCACAGGCTGCAAGACTTCAAGGAATTTGCTGATGCAATTGATTCAGTTAAAGACAAAGGTGTCGTGGCGGTAGTGGCATCTCCGGATGATGTTGAAGCGGCGGTCAAGGAACGCTCCAACTTCTTTCAAATAAAGAAAGCCCTCTAAGACTCGAAAAATTTCTACCAGGGCAGACATTTCTGTGATTACAATTTTTTTCTCCTACAGGGTATAATATGGTCAAAGAGCCCCAGATTTTTCTTAGTGGAAGAAAAATTTGAGGGACGGTAGATTACATGAAAAGAAAAATGAGACTTTTGCAACATGAATATGTTGTACAATAGTGGGGCTCAATACATTTCTTATTTTATAACATCATTTGGTTCCCACCATCTTTAAGAACTGTTCTCTATATTCTTTGACCCTTTTAAACCCTCTTTTGACCGATTTAATGAGATATTCTGGAAGCCATAGTCGGTAGATACTGAAAGTCCGATCCGAAATTTTGTATCCCGACCCGTAATGCATGTTGGCTCAATTGAAAACCCTACTTTGAACTCTTTTCGTGACATTTTTATTTTTCGGTCTAAGAAGGGATTTTTATACAAGTAGGTAAGTAAACGGTGTGGGTAGACTTCAATATAAATGGCTCGGCAGGACTTAATTCACTTAAAGGCCCGGAAGGCCGCCTCTATTCCTTTCTTCCCAAATCCCCTTTGTTCACTTTGGGTCCATAATTGTCTACACTTCACGTGGATTTACGCCGATGGTAACCCAATTGTGAACTCATAAACGTCTGACATTTTAGCAATGCTCTAGGGCCCTAGGCTCTAGCAAGCGGGACCCAGGAAGAGAGCCTCCCATTGCTTCTATGCAACGTTGGTATAATGCTTGTCACCCTTCCGTTCACGACTTTTGTCCATTCTCAAAGCCTTAACATAACACCTCCAAGAAAGAACATTGGCCAACAAACCTGTAGACGTGCACAAATGCTTCTATGATGTTTTAACCAAAATAAATTCACTCAAAAAGAACTGAAGGAGAGATGAAAGAGCAATTTAGCCGCTTGACCCATTTAGGCGGTGAATGGTGGTGGTGTTCTGGTGGAGAGAAACCATCAAAGAAGTTGTGTCCGCTGTCCATCGGAATGGGAGATTTATTGCTAGGCTTAATGAGGCCCTGGAAATGAAGAAAAATGTAATTGCTGAGTTCGAGGCAAAAATGCAAAATTAGGATTTTAAAAAAAAGTATTAAGGGTGTGACGAGTCATGACGGATGACAATGACTGAAAGGAATGTTCTTCCCACGTAGTCCTGGTCGGCCCTAGCCCTGCAAGTATGATCAATTAATTATGGGTCTTGTGACGCTCCTCTTTTTGCTCCTATATTTTCTCCAACTGGTCGTCGTAATGGGAATTGAAGACTGCTTGATTGGAACAGTAGAACGTAATAAATGTTGCTGAAATGTGAGTTTGTGCATGCGGTTGTCAATGACTCCTACACCCTAACCACCGATGGTGTAGCTTGAGGATAAGTCCGGATAATTAAGCTATTTGTTTATTTTGTTCATTTATTTTATACTTTTGAATATTTAAAAAAAAAAAATCACATGAATACTATCAAAAAAATATTTTCTAAATCACTAAGGTCCTATTTAGTTATCAAGATGAGATGAAACTACTTCTTTTTGGTTTGCAAGTTTTATGGTTTTGGCTATCCAAATGCCAAAAACTGATCTTAGTTTCTTCTCTACTTCATCTTTAAATTCTTAAATTCATTTTCAACATTGTCTGACATGAACAGTAAAAGATCATCTAATTTTATTTTATTTATGAATTTTCAAATTCATCCCTATAATTTCTTATATAAACAGTATTTTATCTCATCAAAAAGTTAAGTGGTACTCACTTATTCATCAAATCCTAACAATCAAAACTATCTCATTTCATCTCATTATCTAAACATATATTTTTTTACAATTATCTCACCTTATCTCATTTAATAAAAAAAAATTACTACTATTCAAAAATCTCATCTCATAATTGCGTAATCAAACCAGACCTAAGTTAAAAAAAATATATATCCAAACTCATCTTCGGGACAACTAGGCTACTAATATTATAGAAATAATACACACACAACATCATATACAATACCTTATAAAAATAAGAGTATTTTTGTAAACTGTCTTATAAAATTAACATAATTTTATAAAATTAATTTTATTTATTATAATGTGTTGCGTAAAATATTGTATATGGTGTTGGATGTGTATCATTTTTCTTATTTGTTAATAGAAAGAGTCATTTAACCCAGCCATTTATTTCATCCTGACATGATGACATCCACGTTCGACGTTCTACTCTTACAACAATGGGCCGGGGATAAATTACAACGGTATTTCACTTCGGTTCTTGTAGGGGAGTCCCAAAATAACTGTGTTTTTCCTTTCTTCTCCGTCTAATCCGCTGATCTCACATGAATGAGATGGATATAAATCAAGTTTATTTTACACGTATCATATGTACCTCTATTTTTTTTTTTTTTTGATACATGCAGTACTATCATATGTACCATTAATATACTCTTAAGATCATTAATTATGATCTGTACAATATGGTATTTTACTTATTTTGTTTTTAAGTCAGTCCCCAATTAATACTCGAGAACAAGCTTTTGTTTTCCAAGGGTTTCATTTTGTTAACATATCGCGACAAAACAAATGGAGAGATACACGCAGATGTGACGCGGTTCTCTCATTCTCAAGTTTGGTGGTACATCCATATATCCCCACGTTTCGGGTCCCATAGTTTTACTTTTACCTGCGGCATGCCGACATGCATTATCGGGCTCCACATACCATAACATTCAGTACCTCGACATGAGCAGAGAAGTGTCCCTATTGCATTTGGTTCCCCTCATTAATATTTGCTTTGAATTTGTACCGTGATTGCCACTGGCCTTTACCTTCTTCTTGCACTGATCTAGCAGATTTTACGGCATTCTGAATGTCTGTTTTACTTTCTCTTTATCTTAACCATACAAAGACGTTATATATCCTTGTTTTTTAACATTTTTCCACGAAGGAATATCTGAAAGGCTACTAAAAGTTGCCATTCTTCGGCCACTGGTTCTGACTATACGGCCTGTACTGGCCTGTGAGGTTGGTCTATAATCACATTTTTTGGATATTTTAAAGTGGTGGGAATGGTTCTTAACCATTAATGTGTTGCCAGGTATCATTACCCTAGCTACTTAAAAATGCAAAACGGCCGGGAGAGTAGTTGCAGAGAACAGGATCCCTCTAATAATGAAGGAAAACCATTTACTGCCATTACATGCAAATCAATGTATCTTTCAGTATTACCGTTGCGCAAATTAATTACTCTTAACCAAATGCAAAACAGGAGATTAGTTGCTGAGAACAGTAATATCTCGGTAATAATTAAGCAAAACCATTGAAAACCGTACTCTGGCGACAGCTATATAGCCGGTGTACGTCTCGATAGTCGATACCCCACGTACGTCCGGCTTGCCTGGCCTGGCGTCATCCTAGTGTATCATAGTTTTTGAATAATACTACTCATAATTTTTTTTTCTTATTATATAATAATAGATAATTAGTGATTATTTATTATATTTTATTTATAAATTTATAAATTTAATATTATATCATAAGATAAAGAGGAGATGATAAAAAAAATAAGGATGAATAAATTTTCTCTATCTGGAATGTTAATGCAGACTTGATACGCATGCCATTCATCATCTTGGTAATTAACAGTGATGAGAACTATTCCCGGCCGGGGGCTTCTGACCTCCTTCTTCCCACGTGTTTTTCTGCTTTTGTTTAGCTTTTCTTGCAGTGGTCCCCTACTCCGTCATGATCTATACAACACCATTTAAGTCCTACATGTGCGCTGCTACTGTTCATCCCATGGTTTTTGGCCTTGATGCCTTTTTATGGTGCAATTGTGGGGTGGGCTCAGTACGCCTAGCGCCTGGACCAAAGGACTCAATAACTTGCTACCTCTCTAGCTTGCTTTTCTATCTACTTTGAAACTTGGACCTTAAAAGAGGTACCTACTTGAACTCCATTAATCGATCCAATCTTCCAATATGCTGTGCATGAATAAATGGTGAATTATATATATACAGCTAACACTTGAAATCAAATGGTTTTTGTTGAATTTCATGCGAATTTAATAAGCCTTAAAATTTGTTAAAACCTTCGGTTTTAATCCCTGTCAGATGTCCTTATAAAAGCTCATATATACAAAGTAAAGATGCCCTCAAAAGTGAAAGGACCACAAATAGTTTCAGGAAGACTCGATCGACGTTTTTCAAACATTTAAAAACGCACATGTATATGATCATGTCATGCAACTTTGCCCTAGCTTTAGTCGAAAAAGTTGGAACAAAAAAGGAAAAAAGAAACTTGAAACAGACCAAGGCTTGGCCTCTCATTTTCTCTGACAACAAATATTCTAAAACGAGCAGCTAGCGGACTTGAAAAATGGACTCCAACCACCAATTAATATTGCCATCACTGGAACAAAAAAGACAAGGGACACGAAGTTATAGTCTATAAAAGGGACTCAAAAGTTTCATTCATATGCGCCGGTACATCTTGATCAAGACTGAGGAAGAGGACCACTCATGCAATATTATCTAGACCTAATTGGAAATTTTGATATATTATTCATTTTTTCTTTTTGGGTTGACAGGGCCGGAGACTAACTTCAGTATTCTTTTCACACACAGCTAGATCAAAGGATCGATGAACTTGACACTGTAGTACTGGAGGTTCAAATTTGTGTCGATTTGGAAAGTGACTCTCCATTAATCATGTGAAACTTCATCTGCAAGATATATTAGAAGTAGACATGAGATGCTGGTGGTCCAATTGCTAATAAATGTACATACAGCAATTAGATACTCACAAATAACTGAGGTCAGTAACTTCAGTGGGAAAAGTGACAGGACAAAAGATATCCGCGGCCCCCATGTTTGCAAACCAACCAATTTTTTAGGCCGACCTTAATTTGTATGATCTACTGATAAGGGTAGTAGCTCCATGGCTGTCCAGCAGATCAGTTCAGCATTCAAGTCTAGTATGAATTAGCCCAACTGTGATCCCATTATGACCATACCATCCAATATCCTAACTTACTCTCATGTATTTCAATGGAAAATGAAAGATTTTTATTTTTTATTTTTATTTTTATTGTATGTACTCAAAATTTCATGTACCATTATTTATAACCACCGTGATGCATGGGTGTCATCCTCGGCCAGTACTTGTGTTTAACCGGTATCATTTGGTTACATATATGAAATTAGAAAAAATCTTTAGAGCATTCACTATTGAGAACATTCATTGCACTCATAAGCAATGCTTAAGATAAATTTACTAATTTATCCTTAAACATTACTCATGAGTGTGATGGATATTCTTAAATAGTAGATACTCTCTAGCATTGCTCATGAAATTATGAGATGAAATAAAAATTTAAAGTTGAATGGAATATAATTAGAATAAAATTTTTATTTTAAAATTTGAAAAAAAGGTGAATTGCTTATTATATTTTGTATAAAAATTAAAAAAAATGAAATATTTATATGAAATGAAAAAAAAAAAGAAATAGTTTGAACTGTATATAAGCCAAACCACTAGGCCAGTGTTGCAGTAACATAAACAATAATTAATGTTACGCCTTGAGTTTAAGACATTATAAGTCAAATATTTTTTAAAATATACTTCCTTACTCACTAAATAAAAAAATTCAATCAGAACCCTCAGTCGAAAATATGCATGTGTGGCTTTATATTTATGTAAGCACTAATATTACCAGTGGAAAAATGTCACTACAAGAAAAAATAAGTATTTATGATATTTTTATTATAACTAGAAAAATTATTTGTGATAAAAATAATACTTATTTTTCTTGTAGTATGTCCTAAGATCAGTTTTTTTTTTTTCCTTTCTTCTTCTCTCTTTTAGAACTTTTTCTCGCATTTGTTTGCTTTTGGCCAATTTCATTGTACAAACTAATTCGTGATTCTGTGCCCTACTTTCGGATTTGAAAGTACTGTTGCTGAACAAGTTGTAGAAACATAATTACATGAAAGGGGAGGGGAGGCTTTCTATAGATGACAAAGGTAAAAGAACCCTATATATGCTTAGTGCTGTATATTTACACACAGACATACATGATCAAGAAATGCTTTAGCTATGAAAAAATTTCATAAAAATAAACTTAATAAACTCATCACTTACGTTGATGTGTGATATATTTAATTAGATTATAAATTAATTATATTATAAAATAAATAACCTATAAAATGAAGCCATATCAATATATAAGCTTATTTTTACGAAATGTATTTATAATTGTAATACTTCTCTATATATATTGGATGCTGTTAATGTCTAAGAAATATACAAAAGAAAATAACCTTATGGTGCACATTAAAGAGTATATTAGACCTGTAATGTTCGACAATATGGCTTGATCAATTAATAAATAAGCTTTACTATTCGTCATTTCACATGTTACATTTATTTTTATTTATTTTTTGATTTTTTTTTAATATTCTAATTAAAATTTTTTACTCATCATTTATGCATTACATATTTGGCAAGAGAGAAAAATTAAAAAAAAAAAGTCTAGTAAATGATGTGAAAATGACAAGTAAAAGTTTTCTTAGTAAATAAGCTTTGGACACCAAAGAAGCATGAGAATTATTTTATAGAAAAAATAATATACACGACTATACTACGTATAAAGTCACTTTTTATAAAAACCTTTTGAGGTAATTGTCTTGAAGCATTACATTCAGCATTTTAGGTTCGTGGGTGTGATCATGGTCTTGGTCGGTGATCCCAAGATAATTATTTTTACTAATAATATTACGTACTGTTAAAGACGTATTCTGCAGTCTGGTTTATCAAATCCCGACCGACCGGAACCTGCAAAACAAGAACAAGGAAGATCGGAGTCCGGGACCGCTCCGACGATCAAGTTAGTTTCAGGAAGAAAATATATGGAAGTTTGTTTGAGAGAATTGTCAGAATGTATCCCTTTTTGACTTTTTCTTAGCTTTATTTATAGGTGTTCCCTTTGAAGGAGGGTTTTTATGATAAAAGATCTATTAATCGGGACATCACTCGATCGTCATCCTCGATAGGGAAAAAACCTAATCTGATTTGGTCGGTCTCGTCGCATTAATTGGGTATCCCTTCATTTAATGCTCACTTAAACCTTTTTGGAAAGGGGCATTAAATGCTGCTCTATCTTTCGTCAATCTAGCAATTAATGATGTGCGTTTATAGTGTCTCCGCATTTAAGAGGGGAGATCTGTAGACCGGCGGTTGTCTGGTCGTTCATAAATGCGGGAGTGATCTTTATGCGAGGTGGATCCAGGAGATATGTCAATACATGAACCATCGTTCTGGCCTTAGGGTGTCCTTGAAACCGATTTAATCTTATTCTTTCGATTCGGGATAACCAGGGACTTGGATCGTTCCGGTTTCCGTACCCCTAGTTGAATTCGGACACCGTGTGGTGATGGATGCAGATTACGGGTTTTGGGCCTGACAACCCTTTTGGGCTCAGGTCCGGTCGAGCTGGACACCCTTTCAGTACCCCGCGAGTTTTTATCGGGGCTAGAGTCTTCCTTTTCTTTGTTTGCACTTTCTTTCAATATCGGGCAATATTCTTTTAACTCTCCTTCTGAGCGGAAATACGGGGTCGGATGTACTCGGGTGGTTCCCATTAGTATGTCGTTTCGTTTACCAGTTGGATTCCCGAGGGACGATTTGAATTCTTGACAACTTAATGCTAGGTCATAACTTGTCAAATTCCGTGTCAGGCATTTAATGCTTTTCAAAATTTATTTGTGCCGTTGTTCCGATTTCCAAATCATCAGTGACGTTTATGGTTGTGCTGTCGATTCGTGATTCGCCCGTGATATGCACGCCTCTGATCATCATTAACTGATCTGTCATTTCGGCGCACGCTTCTTAACTCTGATTGGTCAGCCTTGAGCGTGCTTCCTGTTCCCAAAGGTCACGTCCGAGGCCTTGATTTTCGGGGTCGCTTCGTTTCCCGTTTGCTTTGAATTCGATCTTTGGGTATAAATTGCCCAGAAGTCTCCTCACCGTCCTTCCTCTCTGTTCGCTTTCTCAGACTTGCTCTTCGTTGCCTTCCTACTCTTTTGCTGTCCTTCCTCCTCGCCTTCGCCTTTCACTGCTTCCCCATTCTCTTTCTGCTTTTTCTCAACTTTTATTTCCATGGCTTCCTCTGATCCGTGGCCTTTCTTTGCGGGTAATGGTTGGACTTCTTCCATGCAGCCTTCTGACATGGATGTGCTCAGGAAGAAACATCGTATTTCCTGGCAGCATTCCCTGGAGGCCCCAGGGGATGGCGCTAGGGCTTGTGAGCGCGATGGGAGGGCACAAAAAGTTGTGCTCTTCTACCTCATGTTCTCGAAGGGTTTCCGCCTCCCCTTCATCCGTCCTGTTCGCGAGGTCCTTCACTTCTTGGGCTTGGCCCCTGCGTAACTCATGCCGAACGGGTGGCGTATTCTTCTGGCTACCTGCGTGGCGTTCCGGATCGTTCTTTCCGGGAAGAACGATCCATATCCCGACTTGACTGCTCGGGAGTTTTTCTCGATATACCGACTCCTCTGTCGGGATGGGAATGTTGTAGACTTCCAGATAAAGCCCAAGTGCAGGCTGATTCGGATGGAAGAGAGGCACTCGAGCGCCCGAGACTACCACAAAAGATTCTTCTTTGTCTCGGGCAGGGACTGGGAATTTCCGGAGGGAGAGGGGAATGAATTCCCAGTTCAGAAAGATTGGGGTTTTCTTCCTTCCCCGACACATATGGAAGTTACCCTTACCGCTCAGGAAATTGAGAGGGTAAAGGCTGTCCTCTCCTGGGGGGCAGAAGACCCTGACCGGCTGTGGTCCGATGCTCTTCTGACTGAGGAAAATATTGAAGAGTTTTTGAACCGACCGGACCGATCCTATGCCGAGGGTTAAAACTTCTTCAATGTTTCGGAAGAGCCTCCTACCTCCTCTCACAAGCGGACCTCCGATCGGGAGGTAGGGAGAGAGAGACGCACCAAGAGCCGAGCCGACGAAGCCACTTCGAGCCGTGGTGCCCATCCCAAGAAACAGAAGAAGGGGAAGGGTCCACGTACCGAGGATCCGGACTAGCGCGTTGCCCCCACAGACCCTCCCGTTCGCAGTCCCGAGCAGGCCTCCTCATCGTCGTCCTCGGACGGGCTTCGATTCCTGCAGACTGAGGGGATAAGGGTTGAGGCCAGGAGGCTGGTCATCGAAGCCCAGATTGAAGCGACCGATCTGGCCGGGGTCGAGTCATCAGATGGGGAGGAGATTGATCGTGCCTTTCAAGAGGCTTTGGATCGCGTCGCCGACTTGACTCCGGGGGCCATGCCCTTCGCGCAAGTCTTCCGACAGGAGTCGGAGGAGCAAGTCGCAAGGGCGAATCAATTGCCCACTCCCCCTCCTTCATCTTCCGAGCGCCACTCGGATGCTTCCGAGGGGGAATATGAAGTTTTTGGTGGAGCCGACTCCGAGGGCGTTCATGGGGGAGTCGGTCAGCAAGGAGTTTCAAACGAGGGACACCGGGGAAAGGCCGTCCCCGAAAGGTCGAGCGAATCTGGCACTCCGATGGAAGGGATCCATGTGGAGGCCTCAGATGAGGGCGGGCGACCCGTCATCGAGCCCGATGAATCTCCTGAGCGTCCACCCCCAACCTTTGAGAGGGGGTCGACTTCGGGGGTCCATTTCGAGGATGGGTGCCCATCTCCGGACTCGGAAGTTCCTCCTCGACCCCCGTCCCCTTTTCGATCTCGAAGTGAGGTCGCGGTGCTCGGTCGGTTCTTCGAGCCGGATTCGGAAGGAGGGCATCAAGCCGGTGAAGTTGGTTCCGAGCGGCCCTCTCGCTTTGAACAAGCCAAGGCGGACGCTTCCGAACGAGTGGCCTTGATGCTGGAGCCTCTACTGACACAGGTTTGACTTGTAGATTTTGTCGAATTTTACATGGTCTTTTCTTTTCGAGTTGCTAAGTTCTTTTCCTTGTGTTCAGGTCGCCAAGGAGATATCACAGGCTGTGGGTTCGAGTTGGCAGAGCTCGCCGAATTCAACAATGAGTTCGGAACTGTCTGCAAGTTTGGGCTTTACAAGTTGTAGCCGGCGAGGGATCAGCTCGAGCTGTCGCAGGAAACTTGCGGGGGGCTGATCAAGACGGTCGAGGAGTTAGGGGCGGATAAGAGCAGGCTAGAGAAGGCCAACGCTTCTCTCCGGGCCGAATTGGAGGCGACCCAAGAATCACTAGCGACAGCCCATCGAAGGAACGCCCGCCTCGTAGATGCTAGATAGGCCACCGAGCAGGACAAGATCCTCTTTCAGTCCGAGCTAACTGCTCGGACGGCAGAACTAGCCGCTTCTTCCCAGATTCTTTCATTGAGGGAAGAAGAGCTGGCAATTTCCGAGCAAGCTCAGATTGCTCGGGAGGAGGAATTGGTCGGTTCGAGGTGCGCCTGAGAGGCTTTGGTGGCGGAGCTGGCACAGTCTGAGGAAATCCGGGCTGTTCGAGAGTCCGAGTTGGAGGGGGCTCGCCGTTCTTTAGAAGCGGCCCATTCGAGAATTGCTGATTTCGAGCAGCAGATATCTCGAGTGGTGGCCATTCGCAACTCCGCCTGGGGGTACGGCTATGCCGAGGGCCTCCGCCGGATAGGAGCCCAGCTTCTGGTGGACCCTCAGCTCAACCCCCGGAAGATAAGTCCGAAATCTCTTCGTCCAGACCGGGCTGCGAAGAGATATGTCAAGAAGATCGGGAAGCGCGGCTACCCTCCTTTTGACGACTTGAATCCTCCTCCTCCCCCTCCTGAGGCTTGACCTGATTGATGTATAAGTTTTTTTTTTTTTTTTTTTATTCGAGATATTGTAACTGAACATAACATTCGAGTTCGATTCGAGCGAGTTTGTATGACTGAATATATGACATTCGAGTTTGATTCGAGCGAGTTTGTATGACTGAATATATGACATTCGAGTTTGGTCTTTCTTTAGATGCTTTATTCACTCTGTCTATACCCCACGAAATTTTTGGTTAAGTGTAAACTTAAGAAAAAATTTATTGAGCGTAATATGTGTTCTTGAGATCGAGGTTTAGGAGTTGTGAATTACTTCGCGTGGGTGGGTTGACTGACCCCGCGGGATTCCGATCGGGGATTCTGAATTAATGTTACTTCGCGTGGGTGGGTAGACCGACCCCGTGGGATTCCGAGCGTTTACTTCGCGTGGGTGGGTAGACCAACCCCGCGGGATTGTGAATGTTTCTTCGCGTAGGTGGGTAGACCGACCCCGCGGGATTGTAAATGTTTCTTCGCGTAGGTGGGTAGACCGACCCCGCGGAATTCCGAGCGTTTACTTCGCGTGGGTGGGTAGACAGACCTTGCGAGATTCCGATCAGGGATTCTGAATGAATGTTACTTCGCGTGGGTGAGTGGTCCGACCCCGTGGGATTTTGAATGAATGTTACTTCGCGTGGGTGGGTAGACCGATCCCGCGGGATTCCGAGCGTTTACTTCGCGTGGGTGGGTAGATCGACCCCGCGGGATTGTGAATGTTTCTTCGCGTAGGTGGGTAGACCGACCCCGCGGGATTGTAAATGTTTCTTCGCGTAGGTGGGTAGACCGACCCCGCGGGATTCCGAGTGCTTGCTTCGCGTAGGTGGGTAAACCGACCCCGTGGGATTGTGAATGTTTCTTCGCGTATGTGGGTAGACCGACCCCGCGGGATTGTGAATGTTTCTTCGCGTAGGTGGGTAGACCGACCCCGCAGGATTGTGAATGTTTCTTCGCGTAGATGGATAGACCGACCCCACGGGATTCCGAGTGTGTGTTGAGAACTTTATAATTTATAATGCATTGAATATCAATAATAACGGGCTTTTTATAATTTCAAGAAGTAAATTACATCAGTAAATGTTATACATAGTACCTCTTAAGCCTCTCACTATTCCAGGGGTGCGGTAGGTCGGTTCCGGAGCTGTCTTTGAGTCGGTAAGATCCGGGCCTGTTTGTTGCTGTCACTATGTAAGGCACTTCCCATTTTGGTCCTAGTTTTCCTTGTGCTGGAGTCGTAATACCCGTTTGTCTTAGTACTAAGTCCCCGACTTTGAAGTTGCATAGCTTTACTCTTTTGTTGAAGTATTGTTCTGTCTTGCGTTTGTTGTTGGCAAGTCAGATGCCGGCCTCTTCTCCATGTTCTTCTAAGGAATCTAAGCGTTCCATCATTTTGGCATCATTGGTAGCAGCGTCATAGTGCTGGATTTGTAGCGTAGGCATCCCCATTTCGACTGGAATTACTACCTCGCAGCCATATGTAAGGGCAAACGGTGTTTCGCCCGTGGGGGTTCGGACTGTTGTGCGATATGCCCATAGGACTCCCGGCAGCTCATCGGCCCAAGCCCCTTTGTGCATTCCGAGTCTTTTCTTCAGCGCATTGAGGATGGTTTTGTTGGTTGCCTCGGCTTGACTGTTAGCCTGCGGGTGGCCGGGAGAAGAGTACTTCATTTTAATTTTCAACTCGGAGCACCATTCTCGGTAATGATTGCAATCGAACTGCTTTCCGTTGTCTGATATAAAGCTCTGAGGTATCCCGAACCGGCAAACAATCGATTTCCATAAGAATTTTGTGATGGCTTGAGAAGTGATGCTGACGAGGACTTCGGCTTCTACCCATTTCGTGAAATAATCCACTGCCACTATAATGAATTTAGTTCCACTCCTCCCTACTGGGAATGGTCTTATAAGATCTTGTCCCTATTGATCAAAGGGCCAGGGGGATGTTATCGAAGTGAGTTCCTCCGATGGGGAATGTAACGTTGGGCTATATTCCTGACATTTTGGGCACTTTTTAACGAACTCTTTTGCTTCCTGGAACAAACACGGCTAGTAATACCCTGCACGAGTGGTGCGGGCGGCTAATATTTTAGACCCCGTGTGAGCCCCGCAGATTCCTTCATGGATTTCAACTAGTATATATTGCCCTTCTTCTTTCGTCACACACCTGAGCAATGGTTCAGAGAAACCCTTCCTGTACAGCGATCCGTCAATTAGTGTGAACCTGGCTAATCTATTCCTTATCTTGCGGGCTTGGCCCGGGTCAGGAGGTAATGTGCCTGTCCGGAGGTATTCTGTAATATCGGTTACCCAGTCGGGATCTGCAACAGCCACTACCCTGACTTTGCTGCCGGTGGAGGGAGTGTCTACTATTCTGATCTCTGTGTTTTCTGGAGGCGGGTGTTCATCTTTTCCCGATGCTATATTTGCCAATCAATCTGCTATATGATTTTCTTCCCTTGGGATCCGCAGCAGACGGAAGTATCTGAATCGATCTCTCTCGATGAGAATGTGAGCTCCCGCAGGGTACTGATGGGATCCGGTGCATTAGTGCTGGTATGATCGCATCCGGCGTCGTTCTCCTTCAGAGGCCTCGCTCTCCTCAGGAAGTCGGGAGCTCACATTCTCTTCAAGATTGGTTTCGCCATGGGCCGATATTTCTTTGCGAGGTTGCCGAAGGGCGGCGTTCTCCTCCTTCAGCTTCCTCACCATTTCTTCTAGTACTTCTAGTCTTTCTTCCATGGCCGGGTCCGACTGCCAGTTGTGTTCGGTCGTTTGGGATAATGGTAGGGTAGGGTAGACATGCAAAAAGTACGTTTATTAGAAACAACACAATCCCACAGACGGCGCCACTGTTAAGGACGTATTCTGCAGTCTGGTTTATCAAATCCCGACCGACCGGAACCTACAAAACAAGAACAAGGAAGATCGGGGTCCGGGACCGCTCCGACGATCAAGTTAGTTTCAGGGAGAAAATATATGGAAGTTTGTTTGAGAGAATTGTCAGAATGTACCCCTCTTTGGCTTTTTCTTAACTTTATTTATAGGTGTTCCCTTTGAATGAGGATTTTTATGATAAAAGATCTATTAATCGGGACATCACTCAATCGTCATCCTCGATAGGGAAAAAACCTGATCTGATTTGGTCGGTCTCGTCGCATTAATTGGGTATCCCTTCATTTAACGCTCACTTAAACCCTTTTGGAAAGGGGCATTAAATGCTGCTCTATCTTTCGTCAATTTAGCAATTAATGATGTGCGTTTATAGTGTCTCCGCATTTAAGAGGGGAGATCTGTAGACCGACGGTTGTCTGGTCGTTCATAAATGCAGGAGTGATCTTGATACGAGGTGGATCCAGGAGATATGTCAATACATGAACCGTCGTTCTGGCCTTAGCGTGTCCTTGAAACCGATTTAATCTTATTCTTTCGATTCGGGATAACCAGGGACTTGGATCGTTCCCGGTTTCCATACCCCTAGTTGAATTAGGACACCGTGTGGTGATGGGTGCAGATTACGGGCCTTGGGCCTGACAATCCTTTTGGGCTCAGGTCCGGTCGAGCTGGACACCCTTTCACGTACAGTCGAGAGTGTGAGTGTATAATCATTTTAAAAAAAATAGATGATATATTATTAAAAATAAAAAAGAAAGATTCTGAGATCAGTTAGGCTATTCCTAACGTTAAAAATAATCTTTAGATTATTTTTTGATAATAAATACATTAAAATAAAATAAAATATAATAAAAAATATAAAAGATAAAATGAAGAAAATATAATAAAAAATACAATAAAAGAATACAAACATAATAAAAAACACAATAAAAAAATAAAATAGAGATGAATTTTAAGGATGTGCGGCCTTGAGCTGCATCCCGCCGCCTCCGGTGTACCGGACCCATTTCGAGTTTAAGCCTTCGTGGAGCACACCGGAGGTTGTCGAAGCTCGCGGTTGAAGGGATAAGTTTGCCGAAATCAGCCGGTCCCGATGGGGTGGGCAATGTCGTCCACTACTACCGGAGGCGATGGGCTGCTTTTAGTGAAAGGGTCGATTCCAAAAATTCTCAATAAAAAATTGTATAAATTTCATTTGAACTCTTTTAAAATAAAATAAAAAAATTGTTACATACCAAAAAAAATTTGCAAATTAATTTGTATACCAATGCCTTCTATTTTCATATTCAAAATTTATTTTTATACTATTTTAATTAAAATTTAATTTTTTAATCAATCATATTAAATGAGTATAATATTAGTTTGCAAAATCACTTGTAACTAGATATTTTTTTTTTTTAAAAAAACATTGATGGGACTGCCTTATATCATTTAATTTTATTTATTTATTTTTAATGGAATCTCAACCGTGCATCCTGCAATGCCCACCTCTTTGAAGACCTCTTCAACATCCATCCCCCTCGGATCTATCTCCCATCTTCACAAGCTCTTTCTGTCTCTGCATTTTACCTTGAATAAAAACCCACAAAAATAAAAACCAAAACCAGAAAGCAATGAAAAACGATAGCAGTAGTAGTAAAGAGACGGAAAGAGAGATCTCGTCTCGTGCGTGCGGTATGGGGGATTGTACGAGGAAGTGTAAACGAAATATCACAGCCGTTGAGGGCTCGAGCATGGAGGTGTCTAAGCGGATGAGAATTGTTGGTTTGCCTTCCTCAACCGTTGAGCTCGAGAACCCTCTTTCCTGCGTGGCTTTGGCCGGGAATGTGGCGTCTCCTGCCAATTCAGTGGATTCTGAAGCAGTGAAAGCTGGTGCTTTGAGCTCGAGCTTCTGCTTGGACCAGCTCCCGGCTTCTTGGTGTTCCAGTAATGAGTCGAGCGAGGTCGTGAAGGACAGCTTTAGGCTCATGGATCTCGAGGTGAATTTTTAGTTTGAGTCTCTGATCAATTTAGACTACTTGCGTCATTTGGTTTTGAATTTACTTATATCTCTCGGGGTTGATCATTGATGAGAAACCGGTAGAAATTAAAGAAAATAAAGTTTTGAGGCCTCTTGTTTCTTGTTGCTTTTGCTGCCCTAACGTGAAAAGAAATTCGAAAGAGCTCCACACTAGAAATTGAAACGGTTAATGCAGTAGCCATGTTTGAGTAAAATTTCTTTTGTTAGATTCATGTTCCTGCTTTTTTCTTTGCAACCAAACGGAATTTCTCTGGAATACTTCTTCTTTTTCCGGTGCCCCCCAGACTTTAATTGTTCGTTTTAATTAGTTAGATTTTTAATGTCGTATTTATTTACGCTTCAATGTGCAATTGCAGGCCAAGAGTTTCGAAACCGTAGACTCAGCGTGCATCAACACCAAATTGAGGTCATTTAAAAAAAAAAAAAATTATAACTCCCATGTCCCTCCGTATTCAAAAATTCGTTCGTTCCGTGACGGTTCGTTTCTTCTCACAATCTTCTTTCTATTCAGCAGAGAGACGACGCTGTCGAGCGAACTCTGCGGAGAGTCGGACGAAATGGATTCGATGGCGAGGAAGCCGTCGGCGACGAAGACTCCACCGAAGGAGGAGATCGAGGAGTTCTTCGCAAAGGTCGAGAAGCAAGAGCAAAAGCGATTCGCGGAGAAGTGCGTACCATTCTGTTTTTTAGGCCGAGAGAAATGAGTGCCTGGTTTCTCTCTATGTTGGCCTGTGAGAGAGAGAGAGAGAGATGAGAGAGTGCAGAGTATAGGCTGCTGCACACTTACAGTGTATTTTAGCAGAAGAGGGAATCGAACGCTAACTAACCAACAACTTTCCTTCCTTATTTGCAGGTACAACTATGACATTGTGAAGGATATGCCCCTGGAGGGACGGTACCAGTGGGTTCGTTTGAAGCCATGAAAAAATAAAGGGGCGAATAAAAAGAAAAAGAGTCACTAAACTGACACTGGGCAACACAGAGAGTTGCATGCAACTTTGCCCCTTTTGGTTTAGCAGGGAAGGTAGGAGATGCCATCTCTCAAGTCTCATCTACTATTATTAACCATTTTAGAAAGAACGAAGCAGTGTCTGCCTGCCTGCCTTTGTACTGCTACTACCATCCCCCAAAAATGCTTCTGTTTCTGCAGACATCACATCCCTTTCGCAATGAAACAAGCTAGATATCGATACTGAAAAAGGGCAAAAAAAAAAAAAAAAAAAAAAACGTTTCCACTTTTACGTATGATCTGTTCTGTTCTTTTTCCCTTGATCTGTTTTTTTTTTCGAAAGAGTACTGCATTGATGGGTGATATTTTGGACTGTGGAATGTGTTCGATTTTCGTTTGGGCTTGTTTTTTGGCTCTTTGTATAAGCTTCCGTTTTCAGCGGTTTTGGTTTGGTACCAACTTTCTTACACATTTCTTTCGCCCCCGTTATTGTTTTGAAAGCGGAACATTCTCTAAAATATATATCGTGCATGTGATTCTTATGATTGTTGGGACCATTTGTTTCGTGGAGTACTAATATTCACACCCAAATAAAACAATCTGTGTATGCGCATATATATATATATATACACATATATAATAATCATGAGGTATTCTGTTTCTTGAGTCTGCAAATATATAATGCCGACCCAGCTCTATTAATGAAGTTTCTGGCATACAACAAAAAGAGGTGCCTGTAGAGGGGTTGGACTCATAGACAAACAAAGAAATGGTCCATTATTTAGAAGCGCTTGAAGTCGAATCATTTAAGCCATTGGTAAAGTACCCTTTTCTTCTCTTTTTTATCTTTCAACTAGGAACAAATATATATATATATATATATATATATATATATATATATAGAAATGGGTCAAATGATGGCTTTGAGTGGACACAGAAATAATCGTGGTGGGCAAGAATCGCCAAACATGGGAATGGCGAAGGCCTGTAGGCTGTGGCAGAGGTTGCTTGTCTGAGAACAGGAAAGAAACGGATACATGCACATTAATTGGCATGATTGTGAATTTTCAGACGTGTCAAATTTGCGAGCAAGGCAATGTTATTGCACGTGGGGCTGTTCCTTTCTTCTGGTTCCTTCCTTTCAAAGTACAAAAATCCTTTCTGTTCTCTTTTTAAATGACTAGAGTGGAAAAAGGCTTCCAGGCCTTCAAAGTAGAAAAGGGAAGACAGCAAAAAAAAAAAAAAAAAAAGGTAGAGAAATACGAAAAGGGGAAGACTTACACGTGGAGCGTTCGATTGCTGATGCGTTGGTTTCCCAAACTTGCCTTGCTTTGGATCTGACGCCCGCTATTTTGTTTCCAAGGAGACGTAGATTTGAGAGATGGGTCGGGTTGATAGTTGAATTAGGCCCCGTTTAGATTGAAAAAGTGAATTGAAATCTATTTTTATTATTTTTATTTTATTATTATATTTTTTTAATTTTTTATCTAAAATATATATTTTAATATATATATTTTAAATTCTAATACATATTTTTCATATTCAAATTCAACTTTTTTAAAATTTTAAATAATAATAATAATAAAAAATAAATTAAATTTATCTCATCTTAACTTATCTCATCTCTCAATCAAAACAAAATCTTAATGTTGCTTATTAATATACTTTAGCCCTAGTAGTTTGTTTACATAATTTATCTCATTTCATTTTATTTTATCTTAAATTTATTATTATATTTTTTAAAAATTTTCATATAAAATAAAATAAGAAATTTACTTTTTTTCAAATTCTAAAATAAAATTTTCAAATTTTAAAACAAAATTAATATTAAAAAAATATTTTATTCTTTTTTTAACTTTTATCTTATCTCATTTTTTTAAAACAAAACAGGCCTTAATTAATTGAAGGGGATTGGTTTATTTGGTTTTTGCCTTTTTGGTGTTTGTTTTCTTACCGTTTCTCTTACACGACGAATTACGTCGTGTATTTGTTTATTATTTAAGATTGTCGACTCCAATATAAAATTTGAGTGTGCCAAACGTTAAATATATTCTACGGCTTGAGTATCATTATCAAGACAACGTTGTGCATACCTTATAATATTAAATATTATGAGATTCACATATTATATGATGTCTCTTTTATCATATGTTATATAGAGCAATACTATTTTAAAGTCTTTACATACTATCCACACAAAATAATTTAATTTGTAAACGGGACTAAGCAAGCTGGGGGCGAGGGACCTCCTGGCCTCCCAAAGGCTTAAACAAAATTTTCTTAAACTGACTTTTTGTATTTTATTTCATACAAATTAAAGTCTAATATCTTGGATATATTATTTTCCGTTTAATTTTATCTCATATACTATTTTGATAAATGAATTTTAATTCTTAAGGAAATTTATTAGAAAAATAATATTTACTTTAAATACATTTAAAATTTAAAAAAAAAAGTATTTTTATTTGTAGTCATCATTAACATTTTCTAAAAATTTTATGAAAATTTAAATCATAATTTTAATTTTTATGTTAGCTAGAATTTATGTACACTTTTTTTAATCAAGACATTATATAAATTTTGTTATATTATGATTTTTCTGAAATGCCTTTTTTAATTAGGTTTTGAATTTATTTATTTTTATTTCTTATTCTTTGATTCTTTTTAAATTATATTTTGTTAGTAGCGTTCCTTGAAAAACTCAATTGAATTAATTATTACAAAACAAATGGCCTCCCAAATTATAATCCCTACCTCGTCCTTGTGTTGTAGAAGCTTTTAAATAGAGTTATTCAAATAAATATAATATTTAGTTGAGAATCTTAATTTTAAAAACAATATTTTTCTCTCAGCCCAAACTATAAAAGGGTATCGTTATCAAGGTCCACCTAAAGGCCCAATAATGGGCATTCGAAAGGCCCTGTGGGCTTTAGTTTCCGGTTGAAACCCAAAATAAATATCTCTTGCAAAGATGGGGGCTTTTCGAGATAGGTTGGGTGGGCGAGGCCGAATATTGAGACTGGTCCAAACGATGAGATTTCTGATAAGAGGAATCTTAGAATATGCTTTCGACAGATACTCGTCAACAAGTTTTATTTATTTTTAATTTTTAAAATTTTTTAAGCGTCAATAATTTTTATTTATGTAGTACATGACTCACCTTTTCGCTGTGAAAGATAGAGAAATTCTTTTTTTAAATCTTTCATATTAAGTACAACTAATTAATGTATTATACCTTAAATGATTTTTTTCGTTTGAATATTTGAATCATAACTTATAAAAAAAATGAAAATACGTTGAATTAATCGCTTAAAGAAAAAAAAAACCTACTTAATCCTTTTTGTTATCAGTCTCAATATCTTTTAATGTAATAATGATAAATTTATAAATAAAGCATAATAAATATTTTTAATGATTTAATATTGTGTTATGAAATTATAAGAGAATAATGATAAAATAAAAGATGATAAATAGTATGTATTTTTGTATATATAATAAAAGTATTTTTTTCTTTGAAAGTCAATAATGTATTCATAACATAAAGCAACGTTTAAAAAATACAAACCACACCAACTAACACAAACAAAACACAAACTAAAGTTAGGAATAAAGACACCAAATAACACAGCCATTAGCTTATTGGAGGGTCTTTACTATTGTGAAATCTGAACAGGCAGGGTGGGATTGAAATGAGTGGAAGACAGACATGTATTTTGGCATAGGTTGTTTATCGTACAATTATATGCGCACATCAATTTAAGTCTCCATATATTTTTTGGAGTTGCCAACGTTCAAAGGAGTTCAACAAAAAGTTGATGTCTCTAGCAATCAGCTGAATAGTTTAGTCCATTGCTTGATCCGAATTATTAGGGCATCAATGGTGAGTTGTGAATCACCTACTATAACAATGTATTTTATTGATTTGGAAAGTGATTCTTTGATGTTATCGAGTAACACCAAAGCTTCTCCTTAGTTGGGGTTAATGTGTGGAACTTCCTTTGTACAAACAAAGAGAATTTTTCCATAATCGGTAGAGCAAACAGTCGCTGTCGAGCTCGTATTATCTCGTATTGTCCCATTAAAAGTTAGTTAATGATGACCTCTAGAGATAACGGGTGATGAGGGACCTTAGGGAAACTCACTATTATTCCAAACTGCCACATGATCATAAAGACTTTGTAGACATTTTTTATAAATACATCAATATTGGAGGACAAATTCTCATGAACAATTTTGTTCCTAATACACCAAATGCTATCTATTATTACGATGGCATAAACCTGAAACTATTGATGCTCCTGGTGGAAATAGAAATGTTGCCTAAAGAGAGGATGTGCTCTATCCATTTCCCAACGCCTCTTTATACAAATGTGTAAATATTCAAAACCCAAGAAAATTATCTCTATAAAATAAGAGAAAATGAGCATTCTAAAAACAAATGTAAGTCACTTTCTTCTTTTGAATCACACAATGGATATTGAAGAAAAAATCTATACAACCTCTTACTATTCACATAATCTCTACACACTATATTTTATTTTATTTTATTTTTATTAAATATTTAATATATATAAATAATAAATAAAAAAAATTATTTTAAAAAGAACAAATTTAAAATAAAAATTAAAAAAAATAAATAGTGATAATGTGTGGAGGTTGTATAGAATAACCCAGACATTAAAGTTGGGTTGGTCAAGGAAATGTTTGAGTAAGGAGTGGATAGGCAAGATCTTATGGAGAATTTTCCAAAAGAACATTTTGAATCTGTCTTAAATTCTAAGATTCCAGAATTCCTTCTAAAGAAGACAGTTCCCAAATGAGGGTGTATGGATATTTTTATTGAGATTCATGGCATAAGCTGCTTTGACCATGAACTTACTAGAATAATTAATTTTCCAAATAAGTTTGTTTTCTGCTGAATGGAAATTACTAGCAACTAGAGGAATGCTTTGGATTTTGCAAACAGTAAAATCCTAAAAGAGGGTTTGCATAAGAACATTCTTAAGTTTTAGAATTTTTTATAGGAAAAATGAGGGGGAGTAGCCACATTCAGGGCACTCTCCCTCACATGAACAGTGTCATGCACAGTACATGATACTGTTCATGTGAGGGAGAGTGCTTTAAGTGTGGCTACTCTCCAATATTACTCTTTTTATAATGAGTTCTGCAACTCAAAGGTCCTGAGTTTGTGAGATATGTGAATGTTTGGAAAAAGGAAGAGAGTTAGGATTATTAGGAAATCATGGGTCAAACCAGACTCTACTAATTATTCTATTATTGATCTGAAAACAAAAATTTTAATAGAATATGCCTTTTGTTTTTTCATTTTTAGTTTCGTAAATGATCATATCTCTGATGCTAGAATATCTTATATATATAAGAGTAATTCATTTATATATTTATATGTATAAAAAAAAACTTCAATTTTTAAATGATAAGAATTTTAAATATTTTTTTTTTATAAATTTTCTATAATATTATTTTCTTCTTTAAATTTGTAACAGAAAAATGTTATTATCCCTCAATCTCTCGACAAATAGCGGCTAAAAATATTTCCGAAGCAGAAACGGGTCCCACTACCTGTTAAAGAAATAATGAGGAGCTTATCCTAAAAGGCGCGTGGTGGGTACGATCCAACGTGGCTTTCGTCTCTACGCAGCGAACTACCACCCGACCATCGACAACCACCCACCAGTCTTCCCAGATCTCCCCACACCATTACCAGCGGCTCAAACCAGCCCACCTCAAGGTTCAATCCCTAAACCCTAATTTCCCAAATTATCGACTTTCACAGCTGAATTTACCTGGAGTCCTATTTTATTTTCTGTTTGTTCTTCAACTATTACCAAAAAAAGAAAAATAAAAACTATACTATGTGGGGGGGTGGTGGTGGAATTGGGGGCGATCTATATTGGGGTAGAAAGGAGGCTCAATCCAGAGGAATTGCCGTGGTCTTCGCCTGGGCTTCGATTCAGGAGCGGCACTTGAAGAGCTACGTGGACTTGTACGGGTCCCTCGGATGGAATTGCCTCGTTTGCCGTGCCGATTTTCTCAACGCGTAAGATATTTTCTTTTCGTTCTCTCCGTTTGGTTACTGAGAACATGAAGGGAAAACTGGGCTCACAAACCCAACTCAGACCCCTATTTGCTACTTATAGCACTAATTACCTCGCTGTAGTTCTTATCAGATCCAAAGGTCCAATTTAGCTGGTGTTCTCTCCTTGTGTTGTTTTGTGATCTTTTTAGGGCTTTTGTTGTTTGTTGTTGGGGGGGGGGGGGGGGATTATCGCATTCCTTGGAGTTCCAGCTTACTATGAGAGTGTTTGCTGCATTTTTAACGAGTGTCGCTTCTCTTACTTGTGCAGATTTTATCCTGAAAGGGCCATGTCACTGGCATTTGTTGTTCTCAACGAGCTTGTTGAGGTCAGTTTAATCAATAGTTATCGGATTTCAGCCTAAAAAGTTCAGTTGGGTTTTCAAATTTGTTTATTAAGTAAGATTAAAAAAAAAATTTGAAAAAATTCAATGAAATACTGTAAAGCTTTAATCTGAAGCAGAATTTATAATCGGGGCTGAATTCCCATATTGCTCAATCTTTAAGCTAAATCAAAACCCGTCCGACATCAATATGATGTGGGATTTCAGAGTAGACAACTTATGTTATGTATTGAGATAATTAGGTATTTCTGTTTTGACGCGTACAAAACCTTTTTGTTGTTGGGGTGCAGGAGCTAAGGAATAGGCCATGCCCTATTGTTTTTGCGGCTCTATCTGGTGGTCCCAAAGCTTGCATGTATAAGATTTTTCAGGTACTTGTAAATATTGTGATATAGTAGGCATTAACTTTATCTTTTGGTGAAGGTAAATGCAAGTCAAGCATTATTATATGCTCTGCTGAGTTTAAACTATTATTTATGTTATGAATGTGGCAAACTAACAATCTGGCACTCATAATGCAGGTTATCGATGGAACATGTGGAGAGGTGTATTGGGTATGACTGTTTGATTGTTGTGGATAAAACTTTCTGACCTTACATCGTACTTTTTTCATAAAAATGTCTAATTAATTAAATTACTTCATTCCTTAACTCTCTCTCTTCCACGTTATGTTTATTGAAGGGTGAATATCAGTTGGTCAGAAATTGCTTTTCTGGGCATATCTATGATTCTAGTCCAGTAGATTTTACAAGTGATTTTGGTGCAAAGTTCACTCTACACCCCTCCATTCGGAAAATGCCTGGGTCATCGAAACTTGTTTCTTGGGTGGCGAAAGGCATTGCTTCTGGTCTTGATGCATTATATCTTACTAGGTTTGAATCCCAACGTGTGGAGTATTGGCAGGCCTTGTACTCCTCAGTTGTAAGTCACCATCTTGCCTTTTGCCTTTAAACTTATATTCTCACCATTTTCATAAGCCAATGTAACATTTTCCCCTCTTTTGTAGAACTTGAGCGCTCCTTTTCTCATTATGTGCTCAGAAAAGGATGAACTTGCACCGTACCAAATTATCTGCAATTTTGCTCAACGTTTACAGGATCTTGGGGGGGAAGTTAAGCTTGTGAAATTGAATGGCTCCACTCACATAGGTTTGCCTCAAAACATTCTTAGTTTCTCATTACCTACACTGTATTTTGAATCATATCAAAGTTGCGTTTGGACGGTGAGAAGAGTTGTGAATAGTAGTGAAAAAAGTAATGAAAAAGTAATAATAGAGTATTGAATAATAGTGAAAAGTAATGAATAGTAGTAAAAAGAAGGTGAAAAATAATAATAAAGTAATGAATAGTGGAGTATTCTGAGAAGACCTGAGAATGCTTTGCTTGCCAAACTTACCAGCCTTCTGGTTATTGGCATGTTACCTGTATCTGCTCAAAAATCATGATTTCCAATTTTGAGTTTGTAAATAAACAATAGAGTTCTGAACTTATCAAGTTTTTTGTTGGTTACATATTTGTGGCTCATTGGAACAGAAGTCATGTGATTTTTATGTTGTTTTAGGTCATTACAAGCATTATCCAATTCAATATAGGGCTGCTGTGACCAATTTGCTTGAGAAAGCTGCTTCAGTTTATTCCCAAAAAATCCGAGTACTGGGGGAAAGAGCTAGCATGCAAGGTATGCACGATGAGATATCTGATCTAATCTGTGACCTCCAGAATGCAGCTGTTAACTCAAACCAGAGCTTCAGAAGAGTTGCACAGGGGCCAAGCGACCACTTCTTCTTGCCAAGTTCTTCAGAGTATCAAAATGGTAGAGAGTCTCCATCCTTACAAGATGAGCAGAAAGAAAGATCAATTTATCTACCTAACCCGTCAAGCATCAATGCACATAGCGTACTTGGCCAATTCCTCTTTGATGTTTGTGTTCCCAAGAACGTTGAAGGTTGGGATATTAAATTTGGTGGCTCTCTGAATGGGCAGCCATTTGCTTCTGCACGTAGAAACTCGCCTACCCAGGGTATTAAATGCACTCGTCGATCAAGACTATGACGTCTCTTACAGGTTGACTTTCTGAAAAATCTATTAGAAGTTTGCATGACTTGTTCAACATCTTCTAAGAGATCACAAGCAAATCAAACTCCTGGAAGATGATTATAGAATTGACGTTGGGAATGTAAGCAGCGGAGTTGGGTTTTCCAAATGGAACAGCTGGAATCCTAAACGAGGATAAGACCATATAAATCATATTTAAACAAAGAGTATGTTGATTATGATCTCCTATCCGCCTGTTCCATAAGCTAAGTGTACAGATAAGTGAGGACAAAGATCATATGTATATAGTGAGGTGTATGTTTGTTATGACCTATCCTCCTGTTGAATAAGCTATATGAGTGCACGGTTTAAACAGAAGCAGCTATACGAATGCACAAGTGGTCAGCTGATGCTAGGAGATAGATAAAGTCATTCAGAAGTGAGCTTCTATCGATCAGTTCTATGTTTGCAGATGCTGTAAGGAGTTGTTTGTATGAGATAGTGTATACCGTATAGTGGTGTTATCCACAAATATATGGTTCTGGGTATTAGACCATGGCTGTACGAGCTTCTAATGGTCAAGAATGAGGCTGGAGACCTGTAATATGTAAATAAGAGAAGTCTTTATGGTAAGATATTTTTATTTATTTTTTAATATGCAAACAGTCGAATATCTTATGGGATTTTGGTTAATGTGGATGGACTGTTATGCCCACGTATTTGGGCCTCCATTTTGTAAACAGAGGTTAGAGATAACAACAATGATCAATGATATTTAACTTTTCATATTTGCCATGAGACCAAGGGGGAAAAGTTTTCATTTTTGACGATGCATCGTATGCATGGTTGATTGATGCAATGTTGTTGACTCAAAAATGGGCTACGTATTTTCCGTTCCAAACACTTCCAAATTGCCATCGATGAGAGCGCCATGCTTTTCCAGCTTTGGCAAGTAGTTCTCCAAATCGCCAACCTGTTTCCCTTTTTTGGAGGTCGTTTTTCCATTTCCAAAATGGAATAATTTGGAGTCGGTCCTTTTAATAAAAACGACTCTCATTGTTGCTGACCACCGTGGTCAATACTATCCATGCCATTGGAATCACCTCATTCTAGTAATCTCATCCCTGTAACGGCAACCTCCTACTTCTCCTGACAACTTTAAACTCGAAATGAGTCTGTGAAAACTGGGCTGAGGTTGAATGCTTATCTATTAAATTATCTTTATTTTATTTTTTTATTATATTTTTTATTATATTTTTTTATTATATTTTTTTATTTTTATTTTTTATTATATTTTTTAAATTTTTTTATTATATTTTTATAAGAATTGCTCTTTATAGACCGGCCTCATATCACCCTTCGAGAAGGGTAAGCTTGAAACTGGATGTCTTTAAATTCAGATTTTGCAAATTCCAATCACAAATCAACACGTAGGCACTTCTAAGTTAAAGTCAATAAACTCACCCGCACCAAACCACCCCAATCTGGAGCCCCTCCTCCGCAAATTTGCTCCGAAACAATGTGTAAGCGAAGAAGAAGTAAAACTGGGTTCAAAATTTCGAAACCTCTTGCAGACCATAATACAAAATCCAGTTCAAAAATTCTAACTTTTTGAGGACCAAACGTGAAACCCAAATGTTAAAGGTGTCCAAAACACTAACACTAGTGCATAAATAGTAAATTCTTCGCTTACAGGTTAATCGACTTTCCTTTCTCATGGTTTCCCAGCAACCAAACAGAGATCAAACAAAAGAAAAACGAATGTGTAAGCGAAGATGAAGCAAAGCCCAGTTCAAAAATTCGAAACCACTTTCAGACCATAATACAAAACCCACTTTCAGACCAAGGTTTGATACAGTTCTTCCTTTTCATTATTGAAGCGTTTTGCTTCCATGATTTCTGATTTGGGGTTTCTATTGCTCATTTTGCAGGCTTGGGTTTCGTTCGACTCACCACAATCGACGCTGTGCGCGGTGGGCAGTAGATATGGATGCAGAAAGGGCTCGAGCCATGGTAGCCCAAATGGTTCTTCCCAAGTCTCGTCCCACCAGCGACTTGGGATCTGCTTTACTCTACTGCAGGGGAAGTGGCAGGGGGTAGGGAAGGGAGAGGAAGAGAAGAAGCAAGGGACTCGGGATTGGGACATGCATAACAGGTGATTTGGTGCGGGTGAGTTCATGGACTTTAACTTAGAAGTGTCTACGTGTCGATTTGTGAATGGATGGTGCAAAAATTGAATTTAAACCCATCTGTCTCCCAGCTGCACTCTAAGATTTTTATTGAAGAGAAATAATATGTTACCGAATTTTTTCTATTTAATAGTTAAGTAAGTATTTTTTAATAAATTTGCAATTTTTTTAAAAATATTTAAAATAATTTAAAAAATATTTGAGAAAAAAAACATTCTATATCAAATCTTCAATGAGAATAGCACCACTTCTTATCGAAATTTGAAATGATATATTATTCTCAATAATAATACTCGATTTGATATGATTTATTTTAAATATTTTCTTATTAAGTAAATTAAATATTTATTTATTTATTAAATCTAAATGTATTTTTATATTATAGTATTTGCGATAGTGAGTTTCGGTCTGACAAAATTTGAATAAAACGTCCCAATTCCTTCCCTATATATTTCGTACTCTTTGTTTTCTTTATCGAGAACCAGAAACAGAGAGAGCTCCGAGCTCCTCAACCATGGCTATGGTGCAAAAGCAGAGAGATAATTTGGATAATTTTTCTCTTTCTTCTCTTCACGAGGTCCCTCTCGACGTCTTTATCTTTCTCTATTTCTCCTGTTGTTTGCTCACTGCTGTGATTTTGTTATTTGTTTATTTATTCTCTCAGATTAAAAAGCCGGCCTCCGCTCCGAACAGCTCAACCGTGGCTGCGGTACAAAAGCAGAGAGATAATTTCTCGCTTTCTTCTCTTCACGAGGTATCCTAACGTCTCCATCTTTCTCTTGTTTTGGGCTTTGCTTGTGCACTGTTGTGAATTTGTTTATTTTCTTCTCAGATTAAAAAGCTGGAGAGGCCACCGAAGACCGATGAAAATCTGTTCCGGAAGAAATCTTCTGGTTTTAACCAAATGACTACCACACAAGTGGGAAAAAAAAAAAAACTTCAGGACACTGTCTTATGTTTTTCATTTTGTGCTCTGTTTATTTTGATCATTTCCTGTACTGTGCTCTTTATATGCTTCAATTTCTTGGGGTATTCTGATCTCGTTATATTTAAAGTTTCCTTCACAATGTTTTGTACAAGCCTGCTTTACGTAGTTGTTGAAGATGCAATTTTTATCCGAGGTAGACATGTTCTCCTTTTTGTAAGAAAAATAATTGAAAAGTGGAAAACGGGAAAAACAAGTTCGGGAAGGGGTGTTTGTTACCTGTTATTTGATACGATCGTTCATCTTCCATCGGTTTAAGCTTATAAATTGGATGCTTTAATAGAGAACCGTCCGAACCCAATCTCCCCTCATCCTCCCAATTAACTTTATTAATTTCCATTTTTCAACCTTGGATGAAAGTGCGTTTGAGAACTGTACAGGAATTGCAATTTAAAAAGCTTTGAAGTTATTCTGTACATAAAGTTCCGTAATGATAGTACTGAATTAATGGAAACTTTTTGTGGATTATTGAACAGGGATTCAATGATGCAGATAAGTCAAGAAGGTCAGTAGGTATCATCGGCCTGCTAATTAATCTGTTATGACATATCAGGGACTTAGTAAAACTTTAACAATGCTGCTGCCTCCACCTTTTGGTACAGTTTCAAGCGAAAGAGAGCAACAACTGACTGCTTAAATGTTTTGTCCGAAAATGAGTATTTCATCTTACAACGAGCAAAAGAGGTTCAAGCAAATCTAGAACCAGATTTCCCTAGCCTGGTCAAGATAATGAGTCGATCGCATGTTACTGTTGGATTTTGGCTGGTAAACATAACTTTGCCTATGCTTTTGTAAATGAATAAGGTTTAAGTTACTGATCTTGTTGTATGTGCTGATGATTTGGATGACAGGGACTCCCGAAGCACTTTTGTCATGCGCATTTGCCTAAGAATGATACAACAATTGTTTTGGAAGATGAAAGTGGGGAAGAATTTGAAACAAAATATCTATTTGAAAAGGTGGGACTAAGTGCAGGATGGAGAGGGTTTTCTATTTCTCACAAATTACTGGAGGGAGATATAGTAGTTTTCCATTTAGTCAAGCCTTCAAAATTTAAGGTAGTTATTTGAACCTTCTTTCTATTGCTTTTACATTAATTGGGTTTATTACCTCAAAGTACTGGCGTTGATTGGGTTTTCATTATTACCTCATAGTACAAGTTTTTTGTAAGTGAAAGATAGCTATTCTGCAAAATCTGAAATAAAATAAGTGCCAAATTATGGGCTTTTCTTAGATATTTTTCCTTCGTTTTTCTTTGCAAACAGAAAAACTCCTGAAGTCCGTTTGTTTAGTTGGGCCTTTCTCTTTGCATTCCATGTCAATTTATATGATATAATCTATCACATGATGCTTGAAGCTGCTGTCTGTCAATGCATATTATATATGTAGTGTACCTGATCCATTCTAGGTATACGTTGTGAGATGTAATGGTTCAGATGAAGTGAATGGTGCTCTTGCCCTTTTAAAATTGGATGCCTGCCCAAAACAACTGACTTGTGGTAAGTATTTTCTTGCAGTTCACCTTAATATTTTTTTCTTTTTTTCACATTGATGATTTTTTTAAATGGCTTCAAATTGCTACCCTACTTCAATTCCCTTGTTACTTCTTTACCCTTTGTTTATTGTGTTAATCATGCAGATGAGGATGGCAAGGCTCGTGAAAAGATAAAAATTGAGAATTTGGAGACTCTTTCTCACGAAAATAGTCAAAAGAGCAACTTGATGATCTGTGGTAATGATCTCAGGCCAATATCAGATCCTTTAGAAGTTGACAGTGATTTCAGCTCAGAAATTTTGGAGGGAATTAGATTATCAGAATCCGTTGTTGATTTTAAACAAGTCAGAAGCATTGAGGATTTCATTGTTCTCGTTAATGGTTTAGTTATAAACTCTGAGCTCCCAAAGTTCCTTCTGACCAAGTACCACAAGCTGTGCTGCAGTCAGAAAGCATTTCTTCATGCCCATCTCCTCGAGGGTCTTAACTGTAAATTAGCTGCTGGAATGATTTCTGAGACTATTAACATTTCCGATGCCATTAGAGCCTCCAAGATTTGCACTTCACAAGATAATTTTTCCACTTGGGAAAAAACTTTGAAGGCCTTTGAGGTGTTGGGCATGAATGTGGGTTTTCTGCTTGCACGGCTAGATCAGCTTATGAATATTTCACTTAAGTCAAAGAGGTATAAAGAAGCTATAGTTGAACGAGCTCATGCAGAAGAGGAGATAAAAGCTCTGGAGACAAAGCTTCTGGAAGCAAAAGAGAAAATGAATAGTCTTGATACGGACATTGAGAATCTAGATGTAACTGCCAATAAGCTTGAACTTTTGTTTGTCGAAGTGGCTAATGCCCCTTGGTAATGAGGAACATTTGTGTTGTTGATTAACAGTCTTATGTGGACTATAGTATATTCCGGGACAGAAATAGACAGGTTGTTTTATAGGAAGATGCCTATTTTTGCGAAGTTAGTGCATGTACCGATAGCCTAGGGGAAAAAAGTGCATCAAGTGTGACTGAGAAATTTAGAGGCTGGTTTTTGTGAAGTTCCTTTTGTAAGATGGTGTATTCTCTGTACTTAAGGATTATTTAAGATTAGTTATGATAACTGAAGAAATTGATACAATGCTGGCAAAGGCCAGAGGATTGGTGTATTTTCTGTACTAATATATCTGTTGGTTCTCTCTTTTGTATATCTATGATAAAGCTGTTATTATTGGACAACTTGAAGAACTATTGCCTCAAATCCAGGACCACTGACCAGATGTTCTAGGAACTTCCTTCTCAAACCAAGCTACCAACTTGTTTGTACAAATTACTTCAGAGGTTAATATAATCTGAAACGTTAAGAAATCAACACTGCATGTCTTGGGAAGTTTATCTTGATTATTCGACCAGTTATAACAAGCTTCTTCCCCCATCCTTCTTTGTGCCGAAACCATTTCAGCCATTTTTACTTAGTCGAGGCATAAAATATATGCATGCTAAAGCTGGGCTTCGGAAGGAAAAACTGTTAAAAAAAAGAAGGAAAAGAAATTGTGGACAGTTATGAGAATATTGGATAAAGTCGTAGAATTCGCAAGTAATTTATAATTTTTTTTTCAAAATAAGATTTATTTTTAAAAAAAATTTGTAACATTTACCCACTACGACAAATATCATTTTACAGAGTAAAGTATATGTTTTTTTTTTCTAATCAGAATAAAATATATGTTATTTGCATCATGAAAGGTCTGGAAAATGTCACTGAAATGGCGGCAGTTCACTGGTACCGACAAGTTCCGTATGTCAACTCACGGCGCATTGTGGGAGGAGCTCAATGTTCGAGAGTTATTCCCTAAAATTGTCACACTGTCTATATCTTTGTCTACTACCTATCCCGACGAGCTGGACATATTTCGAATTCAAAATTTCAAACTCGGTCCTGGCTTTCGGCGCACAAAACACGGTCGTATTGTCCAGTATTGAACAAATTAAGGAGAGTCCAACGGTCGTATTTCTCCTCCCTTCTATTGGTTTCGCTATTTCTCCCATTCATCACTGTCCAACAGAAAAATAATCTTCCCTTCACAGAAAGAAAGATAGAGAGCATCATATCCGGGTATGGTGGTCGAATCAAAGCGAAGCTATGAGGAATGTCGTCGACAGAGGTTGGAAGAGAACAAGAAGCGTATGGAGGAGCTCAATCTGGGCAAGCTCGCTCAATCTCTCAAGGCCAGCTCGAGCCCTAAGACCTTTCCGGTGGGTTTTTGTAGCTCCTTATCTCTCTCGGCGACTCCCTCTTTATTTGGATTCTAAAGTTTGATCGTTTTCGTGGTTTTTCTTTTGTTTTCCCTCTTTGGGTTCGTGTAGTTGAAGCAGGTGAAGCGGCCTAGGCAGATAGTGGACCTCTCTTCGGTGCGGGTGAGAAGGTCGAGCCGTGTCTCTGGCAAGCCCCCTCCAACTTACAAGGAAGTCAGTCTCTCTCTCTCTCTCTCTCTCTCTGTGTTACAAGTGCCCACACTCAAATCAAGCTTCTGATTCCGATTAAGTTATTTTGAGATTTGTTTTTTATAGTCTGAGATGCATAGACATATCTTTATTCTGTTAAAATGGTTTATCTTGTTTCTGGGCAGGTCCCAATTAAGCCTTTGGCGATGCCCAGAAGGTTGGTATGTCTGATTCGGTGGTCATAAAAGAATCGAGTATTTCGTAGCTTACTTATCTTATGACCGTTGTGGGTTGACTAGCTATCCGCGGAGAAATCTGTTAAACCGATTTTATGCTTCGGATCAAGCAAGGCAAGATGCGATTGAGAGAGCAGAACAAGTTGAGTCCGGTTTGGGATCTGACTTTCCCACGTTTCTCAAGCCCATGCTTCAGTCACATGTCACCGGTGGATTTTGGTTGGTAAGCCAAATGATTTGTACAAATAAAATAAATGATGCCATAATCCATTAACGAAGAATATTCTTTCAATAATATAAATTTTCAGGTGTTGACTCGATTCTTCTAGTCTTGTAGACGGGCATTGCTTATGGATTTCTGTCCATAAATTTTTCTTGAGGACATGGTTGAAAATAGAAATTTGGGCATCTTTGACGGTTAACAGACTGTCAATGGTCGCTTATCCTTTTAATTGTCGGACATGATGTCTTATTATTTCCCTATAATGAAGTCTTTTGTTGGTTTTGTAGTTTCTAACTCTTATCATAATCTTGTGCAACAAAAATAGGGTCTTTCAGTCCAGTTCTGCAAGATGCACCTTTCCCACAAGGACGAAATTATCACTTTAATAGATGAGAGTGGAAATGAGTTCCCAACAAGATATCTTGCTCGGAAAACTGGTCTTAGCGGTGGCTGGAAAGGATTCGCCGTTGATCATCAACTAGTTGATGGTGATGCATTGGTGTTCCAGTTAATTAAGCCCACTAAATTTAAGGTGAGTAGTTGGACTCGGATGGATGCCTGTTTGGTACCCATTGTGCTTTGAAGCATCTATCTATGCATGTGGCTGACATACTTGAATAAATCATGACAAATGTTGTGGTATATGCCAATGTTGATTCTGATGTTGACAAAGTCATTTAGGAATAATTGTCTTATGTAATGTTGACATACTTCACGCACATAAAGCTACTCATATTTATGTCCCTCATAAAAGTACTCGTCCAGTAGGCATGGTTTGGCTATGCTTTGTTTTTGCATGTTTCAAAATTATTTTATGAAACACCAATTTTAAGTAGAATTTCAATCATAGATGTGCTTTACTTATGGTAATTGCCTGTTTTATTCTTCCTAGGTGTTCATCATTAGGGCATCTGGGTTAACAGATAATGAAAACAATGACAGGAGTGCCAAAAGAATCAAAGCCAGTAATTGCTCTTAACTCTGAAACTCTTCCAGTTTTAAAAAAATCCAAAAAACTGCAGATTAACATGGTTCAGAGTTCTCACTTCCACCCATTTGTTTTTGGCAGGCAGAAAGTAGACTTCATACTTGATGATCTTACTGAATTTTCGCCCTTCTTTTGCTCCTAGAAAACTCTGGCATTACAGGAATAGATTTTGCTGGTTCTGTCATTCCTGAGGGCTTTCTCCAAGTTAGCTTAGAATGTCATTGTTGTGTACTTTGGATTTAGGAGTAGTTTTGCAGCAGTTCTTCAAAATGTATGATGCTGGAATCTAATGTATCATAATAACAATGACTTTTCTATGCGATTCTGCTGTTGTTTGTCTCATGTTGCTTGATCTGCTCAATGCAAATCTATAGAAAAACTGAAGCCAATGGGTGCCGAGAAAAAGAAGATAAACAGGAAAAAAAAGTGCCCCCATGCAGGATCGAACTACAGACCTTCAGTTTACAAGACTGACGCTCTACCACTGAGCTATAGGGGCCTTATTCTAAAATTTTACACATATAAATAAATAAATAACAAACTGACAATCTTGACCTCCCCGAGCTTTCTCTCCCACTCAAATAGTTTTCTTTCCAACTTACCTTTTATCATCAAAGTTTAAACTTTGATTTTTCTATTGCCAGTCATAGTCATGACAGAGCACCATCTACTCATCACTACCCTCTTGCTGTTGATTCCTTTTATAGTGGGGTCCTGGAGGATCTTCCTTTTTGACATCCTTTGCATTCGATACAAAGTTTAAAAAGCAAGCCTCATGATATTTCCTCTATACCTCTTTTGGTACTTTATCTCAAGTCAGAATTGCAGTATTTCCACCATGCCAAGAAATTGGCTGGATTCAACCATTCAGAGAGTGTTCCTTTGTCTTAAAAATATATAGCAGCCTTTCAAAGTTTTATCACACTGTTCCATTGCTGGCCATGCTTCTCTTTATATATTCTTCTTTAACCATCCATATATGATATACTAGCATCCAAAGTCCCTTTTACATGTTCTTTTACCCAAAGAGTGACTTCGCACGCAAGGAAAACATAGCTAAAACACAAAACAATAAACAAATACAGTGATTTTCTCTCCCATTTTGAATACCCAATATACGGATATACGTTTTATCCAAAATAATGTTTAAAATGTTGACTTTGTTTATAATCATCATTCAAAGTAGCTATTACTGTTCAATTGACTAGATTTGTATAAGATTTGTCTATTTGAGATTTAGCTTGAGTTTGAATGTCAAATTGACTTAAGTCGATCTGAGTTTTTTATGAGTAGTGAGTTTGACATGGTTTAGTGAATTTTGTGAAATCCACTTAAATGAATTTAAAATATATTTGAATATTAAAATGATTTTAGATATATTTATGAAAAATTGTAAATATTGTGACATAAAGAGAGGAAGAGAAAGAGATGTTGAGATAGAAAAAATGAAATAAAATAAAGTACAAGTCATTAATAAATAAATTTGTCAGGATTTGTTCAAAACAAAAAATTTTTTTGTCAGGTGTAATCATAATCTCCGATTACAATAGGCAAATTTATCAAAATTCAGTTTAAATGCAGCTTAATTGGCGTGTTTGGATACTCAAAATAGTTTAAAACAAACTACACTTAATGCAATTAAGTAACCAAACCTAGCCTTGTACTTAGTATCTCATATATATAAACTGTGTTTAGTTGTTGAACTCATCTCAACACAATCATTAATAGGATTCAATACTTTTTCAATTGAACTCATCACAACTTACAAATTCAACTGATTTGCAACAACAATTTTTTGAAGAAGATTTTGCATTCAAACACATGCATCTATAACTATGCTGATCATTTAAAATAATCTCAACATATAAATACAGCCTTAATATTAATGTAGGGGGGAATTAAATCTTTTATGCATTTATATATCACGCAAAAGTAATATAAAATTAACAAAAATCTAGATAGTAGATGTGAATAAAGGTTTTCTCCAAATTAAACTGGGTGAAATAAATTATGAACTTTTATATAAAACTTATACATATTACGTATACAGATTAATCGAATGTTAAATTAAAATATTCGAATAGAATATTTATCCAAAAGTACAAAATAGTGGACTGACTGTACATGACGTGTCACCCTTCAAATTACTCTGTTAGTTTACGTTATTTTCCGGTACTTTAAAAAAAAAAAAAAAATTATATTTTATCAATTCCAGTAGAACTCGTTCATTTATCTTTTTTAACTGAATTAAAAGGAAATTAAAAACTCGGAGGTGCAAACTCACACGGAAACCTCCAAAAGATCCATCAAAACCCCCAAGATTCGTGAGAACTGAACCCAAATTCAATCAATTCTACTTCACGCAAGCTACAAACAATTCCTTCTTCATCTTCTTCGTGGTCGATGGAAGGGAAACCTGCTTCGCCAGCAACCACAACAGCGGCGAAAGACCACGGTCCTAATTCTCCAACCTCCCCTAAACCCTACTTTCCACGCAGACTTCGAGAATTCCGAATTTGTCGACAAGAAGCATAAAAATGTTCCCCTGGAATATTGCAAAGTCTGCCGAGGCGATGTTCTCGCGGTGGGCTGTAAAGAGGGTCTGCCAATTCGTGTTGAAGAAGAAATTGGGGCAGTTCATATTGGGGGATATCGACCTCGATCAGCTTGACGTGCAGCTCCGCGAGGGCACGATTCAGCTTAGCGATCTCGCGCTTAATGTCGACTGTCTTAATAACAAGGTGCGCTTGGTTCTTTTATTTTTCAGAAATAAACCAAGTTCATTAATTGTTAGCATGGAATTGAATACACGATTTTTTTTTTTTTAAGTTTGTTAGCAAAAAGAGTGGGGGATTTCTATTGGTTAAGGTAATTAGAGTCATTAGACTCAACTGGGCGGAGATGTTTGTTTTCTTTGTCAATAATAGCACTTTGTTCAATTCGTCTGTTATTCCGGATTTAAAGAATATGTAGCATTCCAGCATTTGATTTGTCATGTGCATGGCGCCCGTTTTAAGTGGAGAACTTTTGAATGTAACGTCATATGCTGATGACCTAGCCTAAAGAAAGAAGACTATATTGATTAATATCGCTACTCTATGTTTTCACAATTGTATACATATATCCAAGGATAAGATTCCCAGTTTTTTTTTTTTAAATTTATTTTATTTTAAAATCACTAACTGATTTGGGGGGCCATATCTTACTTTTGTAGACACATGGTAGATCAAAATGTTAGAACTGTAACTACAATTTTGTTTTGTTCGATAATGAGAAACATATTAAAAAAAGAACTGTAACTATTATTAATTGATATTTTATCAGAGGGTTGCTCACATCAATTTTCATTTGTTTTTTTGTTTTTTTTTTTTTTAGCTTGAATGGATTTACTGGTCATCATACTGTTATCTTATTGCATAATTCTTCCTGTCCCCCCCTCCCCCTCTCTCTCCCCAAACAGTTTGGTCCAGCAGCATCAGTAATTATAAAAGAAGGGTCCATTGGCTCTTTACTGGTTAAAATGCCTTGGAAGGGTGAAGGTTGTCTGGTTGAGATAGATGAACTTGAGCTTGTGCTTGCTCCTTGTTCAAAGAATAATTCACCAGCTGGGAGTGAAACTTCTTGCTCAGTTCAGCATGGTGATGATGGTCTCCATTCTGACTTTCAAAAGGGTGAGCATGACATGGTGGATGGCGCTGCCAAATCTATGTCTGGGGATGTTCATGAAGGTGTTAAAACGATTGCAAAGATGGTTAAACAGTTGCTTACAAGTTTCCACGTGAAGATAAAAAACTTGATAGTCGCATTTGATCCATATTTGGAGAAGGAGGAAAAGAATGTGGGCAGTCGAACAACCCTGGTGCTTAGAATATCAGAAACTGAATGTGGAACTTGTGTTTCTGAAGATGCCAATTTAAGTGGTGGTGCAAGAATTGAGAGCTTTCTTGGAATAAGTCAGCTGACAAATTCTGTGAAGTTTCAAGATGCAGTACTTGAACTTCTTCAAATTGATGATGACAACAAGAAAGAAAGCTCTCCATGCATATCAAGAACAAGTTTTGGTGAATACGTTTCGGTGCACTGCCCCTCAAATATTACCACTCCTGTTGTGAGTGGGAAAAGAGGCGGGTTTTCTGGGAATATAAAATTAAGTATACCTTGGAAGAATGGATCGTTAGACACTCACAAAGTGGATGCAGATATTCACATTGATCCTGTGGAATTGAGACTTCAGCCCAGCACAATTAAATGGCTCTTGCTTTTATGGGGAACTCTAAAGAACCTGGACTCTGATATTGAGAATCATATGCAGTACAATTTAACGGATTCTTTTAACATTAATGCAGCATCCTACAGCCATTCATCAACACCAGTTACTGCACACGTTACTGATAAGGTGATGCCAAGTTGTGGTAGTTTTCCAATGGACACATCTTTGACCCTGCAAGATTCAGTCACTAAAACTCTGCTACCTGGGTCACATGTCATCTCAGATTGGTTGCCATTTGCAGTCCATGAAAACCATAAAAATTGGTTTGAAGAAGAACTTGATTTTGGGGCAAGGTTAGTAATCGTCTTGTGGTATCAATACTTTTATTACAGCTGCAATAGAGGGAAATTTCTCTTGACACTCCCATCAGAGACCCTCGGTGTTGATTATTTATCTTGCAACTGATATTGGGTCTAACTATACTGCTTCCACCTCAACCAGAAAACGTATTGAATTTGGAATTGCATTACAACCTTAAGAGTCAGTCTTTTGTACTGGTTATGTATTCATATAGTATGTTTCCTGGTAATGCCAAGTAGTGGATGTGTGCAAACAACAACTTAATGTTTCAAACTATATAATTTGTTTCATGCGTGTATAGCCTTGTTCTTGCCTCGGTTGGTAGTCAAGTATCACAATTTCAAATATTGTCACTGCCCCTAATATGTCATCCTGTTGCCTCTGTGCAGTGTAGATCAATTTTTTGAATGTTTTGATGGAATGCGAAGCTCCCAATCAGCTTTAACAAGCAGTGGGATGTGGAAGTGGACATCTTCTGTTTTCAGTGCAATTACTGCAGCATCCAGCCTTGCTTCTGGATCTTTGCATAAGCCCTCTGGTATGCGCTCTTAGAACTCTAATATTGAATGCAGTAGATCATTCTATGCATTGTATATTAGCACATTGATTGTGTTTTCAACTTGCATTGTATTTTGGCCGAATATGTATTCGCAGATGATATTTGGTGCCTGAATGATGCTTGGATGACACCTAGATGTGTCCAGGGTCCATTCAAATTGTCCAAAGTCGAACTTATGCAGATGAGATTTCATTATATATGTTTCTCCTCCTCCGTGTACTTGGGCTTTGCCTACTTCTTTATAAGTGAACGAGAATCTTAGCTATGATGTTTTCATTAATAAAATTCTCGTTTTTAAACAAAAAAAAAAAAAAAAAAAAGCTTTTGAAGTACATTTTTGGTACACTTATTAGTTTAAGCTTTTGGGACTGAACGCCTCTAATATATTCTCATTTGAGAGATAAATAACTCCAATTAAGTTTTCAGATCTCATATATTGCTCATAGATATTTGTGAGTGAAACTATGATTTTCTCCTCTTTCAATGTTTGATTACAGAGCAGCAGCATGTTGAAACCATTGTGAAAGCTGCATTTGCTGAAATTTCCATCATTCTTTCTTTCCATGATGAAGACCAAAAGCATTTGTGTGATCCTGAGGGTAATCAGGTTAATGTTCATTATCTGGGTGCAGAATGCAGAGACATCGTTCTTCAGTTGCAGGTAATAAATGTGGTTGAAGACTTTTGCGTCCATTTATTATTTTGCCTTTTGTGCTCTGCAGTATTTGTGTGGCTTGATATTCTACTACACTTACTCAAACGTCTGATATGGTTAACAGGTATGTCCTCAAGAAATGAAGGTCGATGGAATGGTGGAGTGTATTACAGTTTCTGATTTCCACAGCAGGGAAAACAATGCCATGGACTTTGGGTTGAACAACAGTCAAAAGCATTCTATTCATCAACTGCAAGCTGAAGTTCAGGGCGCTCTCCCTCCATTTGCCTCTCCTGCTGAAGATCCTCATTCAGAGGAAATAAATAGTTTAGTTGCTGCAGATTTTCCTTTCATTAATAAGGGTGGTGTAGTAAAAGTTACATTGCTTAAAACTTCAGGTGTCACCCGTTGCCAATATTCTGTGAGTTCAAGTTCATCAGACGGCAGTTTTACGGGACCAACATCAATTTCATTGCAATTATCACCTTTTGTTTTCTGGGTGAACTTCCCTCTGATTAATACATTAATGAATTTATCTGTGGAAGTGATAAAATCTGTTGAGATAAACAGCAAAAGGAATGAATTCCCACCCCGGGTCTTCAGTGAGAAGCAAGGATCATCACAGGCAGATGCTAGAAGAGGGTCTACTCTACCTATGACAAGCTTGTCTTCAACAGAAAGTTTGCGTGGCAATATAATGATGCCCATTGCTCGGGTAATACTATGCTTCCCTTTTGAAAATGGTGAAGATAGTAGAGGTTACTCTTCCTGGGACCAGTTTGTTGTTTTTGACTTCTCATCACAGTCGGCATTGAACATGGGAGTGAATAAAGACATGAGTCCAACTTTCGATGCAAGTTTACAGAAAAAAAAATTTTTGATGACCACAAGGTCTTTGTGTTTGCATGTTGGTGATCTTCAAATTTACTTGGTCTCTTCTGCAAGCGAAGATAAGGTTGGAATTAACTCCCATAACATGCAGAATAAAAAAATTTCTTCTCAGAACATTCTGTCCATGACAAACAAAACAGGTTGTCTTTCTGTCATCAGTATGCTTTGGCCGGAGGGTCATGTGACTGGTCCTTGGATACAAAGGAGGGCAAAACTCTTAGCTTTAGGGGAATCAAGGAGTGGTTATGAATTTATGGGGAAGGGTAATGAATTTGCTTCTGTGTCTACTGTGAAAGATCTGGAGGGGTTAAATTCTCAAACTCGACAAGAGATCATTCTGAGCTCTGTACTCTTGTTTCATGTTCATCTATCTCCTGTTTCAGTTACTCTTCACAGTTCTCAGTATAAAGTATTACATGATCTTTTAAATCAAGTGATGAATGGATTCTCATGCATGGGTTCTGATGCTGCCAATTCTAGGGAACCATCTTCTGTGTCTCAAACATCACTTCTTGTGGAGTGTGATACGGTAGATATTTCGATTATCCCAGATGCAAAAGCGGCTATTGGAGGCTCAATGCAGAGTGAACTTCCAGGATCATGGTATCTTCTGAAACTGAAAATTCAGAAGTTTGAATTGCTGTCTGTCTCAAATATTGGAGGTATTAAGGATGCCAATTTTTTTTGGCTAGCCCATGGAGAAGGCAAATTGTGGGGTTCCATCACTGGGGTTCCCGAGCAAGAGTTTATTCTAATCTCATGTAGTGATTCTACTTTAAAGCGTGGTGATGGAAGAGGTTCCAATGCATTGTCATCTAGATTGGCGGGTTCTGATATTGTATACCTGTGGGAGCCAGAGAGTTTTCATGGTTTTACATCCATAAATGTCAGATGCGGTACCATTGTTGCGAGAGGTGGTCGCTTGGATTGGTTAGCCACTATATCGTCCTTTTTCAGTTTGCCCTCACCTGAGATGGAACTAGCTGGTGACAATAGTATGCAGAAGGATCTGAATACATCATGTGGGTCCTCTTTTGTTCTTAACTTTGTTGATGTTGGATTGAGTTATGAGCCTTACTTGAGGAATTTGGTGGATGGGATTGAAGTTCTTGATCCCAAGTTTTGTTCTTCAAGTGCCAAAGAAAAAGAATGTGTGGCTGAAGAATATGTTGCTTGTCTGTTAGCTGCATCTTCCTTCAATCTATCAAATTCATCTGTCAAAAACTCAATTGACACTGAGTACAAAATCAGAGTGTATGATCTTGGGCTGCTTCTTCGTTCAGTTTCAGAGCCCAATATTCTTGGTGGCACTTACAATGTTGAGCATCTTCACAAGGTTGGTTATGTTAGAGTTGCTTGGGAGGCACTTGTTGAAGTTATCTTGAGAACTAACTGTAAGAATGGCCTTCTCTGGGAGGTGGAATGTTCTAACTCTCACATTCACGTGGAAACTTGCCATGACACCACTTCTGGTCTGATTCGTTTGGCCTCTCAACTTCAGCAGCTATTTGCTCCTGATGTGGAGGAATCGGTTGTGCATTTGCAGGCTAGGTGGAACAATATTCAGAAGGCACAAGAGAGGAACGACTTCAATGGTGAAACTAGGACCTTTGATGGTGATTCTGTGCCATCAACTTCGCGAGTGTGTACCGCAAGTGTAGATACAAAGAGTGAACCTGGATTGGTTGGTTTGATGGATGAGATATGTGAGGATGCATTTCAATTTAATAGCAATGGTATCTACCAATTTGATTCGTCTGAGTCCCACATCTGTGTTTCACTCAATGAAAGCCTTCTTGGTGATTCGTGTGGCTTGAATATTGAAACTGCTGAAATATCATCTCATGATCAGTCCATCAATGAGTCCGTGCCTGTAGTGGGACTGGAAAGTAGTCAGACCTCATTTTTAGAAGAAGATTACTTTGCAGAGTTTATAGAAGATAATGATTTATTACCTATAAAAAAAAAAGAAGGTGATCATTTGTCCGAATTGTTCCCTCTGTCAGAATTATCTATGGGCATACAATCCATGCCTGAGATACCTAAATGCAGATCCGCGAATGCGGGGGTTGGAGATCTTGAAACAGGAAATAGTGGATGGTATGGGGACACTTTTGTAAGAATTGTAGAAAACCACATTTCAGAGGCTAGTGAGCAAAGTGGTGTGGAACATTTTGTTGAAGGCAAGTTTCCTTTTAGTGATGATACGAGATATGCCGATACTGGAAAGGTTACTGGGCGTATACATTTAAAGAATATTGATATCAGATGGAGAATGTATGCTGGTTCTGACTGGCATGATTCTAGAGATGATGGTGAGCATTCTATGCAGTATCATGGAAGGGATAAAACTATATGTCTGGAGCTTTCTTTATCGGGGATGGAATTTCAGTATGACATTTTCCCAATTGGTGGAGTATGTGCATCTAAACTTTCTCTTTCAGTTCAAGATTCTCATCTTTATGATTGGAGCAGGGATGCACCATGGACACTGGTATTGTTGAAATTCTTCTACGTTCAAATGTCTTTACCTTTTGTTTTGTTTTTCTTTTCTGTTCTTTTCTTTAACAGTCTGAAACTTTCTTTACTTTTGCGTTGGAAGTTGCTTGGATATAAGCATTCAAAAGAACATCCCAGAGAATCCTCCTCAAAAGCATTGAAACTGGAATTAGAAGCTGTCAGACCAGATCCTTTAATTCCTCTTGAGGAGTATCGGTAAGTCTAATGCTTTACTTGAATTCTTCTGATGTTAAAGGTGGTACGAACCTCTTACCCTTTTCTCTGAGTGCTACCATATTTTGTTATTCTCTCTTAAAACTTCCATTTTTCAGTTGAAGTTATCTCCTAGGTTTACATGAGTTGTTTGGTAACTATTGTGACTGTAATATATGTGTGTGGGTGTGCATGCCCATGTAAGGTTTGCATAAAAAAATGAATATAATTTATGCATCTAGGTCAGTCTTATAATGGCAGCAGTATCTTTGCTTCTCGCTTCCTGTGTATTTTAATGTCTTCTACCTAATGTTAGGCTGATAAGTGGTATTGAAGCATGGTCAATAATTATGAACCAACTTTTCCCCCTCTAATGTTTAGTTGTAAATGTAAAGGGAAGTAGTGAGTGTGGTTCACAGTGGTTAAAGTACTTGTGCCGGTTCTTGTAATTTTCCCTTTCAGGTTGCGCATTGCTTTGCTTCCCATTCTACTGCATCTTCATCAGTCCCGACTTGATTTTCTCATCAACTTTTTTGGGGCTAAGAACTTACCAGTCGACCAGTCTCCTGCTTGTTACCAAGAATCGGATGGTTCAAAATTGTTGCATGGCCATACAATTCCAAATGAGGCATTGCTTCCCTTCTTCCAGGCATGTTAGATTGATTATATCATGATTATGATGTGCTATATAATTTCTGGTTGTCCTCTCTCTCTCTCTCTGTCTGGTGCCAGAGTGCCTTCAGCTTTGTCAATTTTGAGTTTTGCTGCATTGTCTATATTGTCCAGATAATGTTGCTTTGCGATATTCATTTAGTCAACTTTGGAATTTGGGCAGAACTATAACCTGCAATGTTTCTGGATAACTCATGTTTCAGTTCTTCACCAAACATATTTGTATTTTATTATGCTCAAAATCTATATACTGATTGTATTTAAGTTTTTTTTTTTTTTCCAGAAGTTTGATATATGGCCTGTTGTTGTTCGGGTTGACTACAGTCCTCATCATTTTGATCTCAAAGCACTAAGCAGTGGGAATTATGTAGAACTCGTGAATCTTGTTCCCTGGAAGGTAAATTTTGCATTCTTTTTATAATTATGAATGCAGTGATCGAGATTTCAAGTCCTCTTGGGTTAAGAGATGGGTGAATGGAATGTTTGATCACATTTAACTGATTGAGGCAGGGTGTTGAGCTACAACTGAAGCATGTCCATGCTGTTGGCATCTATGGCTGGGGCAGTGTTTGTGAAACAATTATAGGGGAGTGGTTGGAAGATGTTTCCCAAAACCAGGTTTTGTGCTTATTGAAAACATAATGATTCTGTGTTCCAATTTCATGACTATTATATATCAAAAGTAAATAGTTATGCTTCTATAATGTAGGTTTGTAAAATATTGCGAGGCCTTCCTCCTATCGGATCATTTGTTGCTGTTGGTTCCAGCGCTGTGAAGTTGGTTTCTTTGCCAGTTGAGAACTACAAGAGGGATCGTAGAGTTCTCAAGGGAATGCAAAGGGGTAATTCAGTTGAACTATTTTCAATGTTCAAGGCCTACCAGAAAAATCAGGGGCTCCATCATGGCAGCCCAACCACCTAGCACTTTTTGGTGTTTAAGAAGATTATCTTAATAAGAAAACTTATTGGTTGAACCATGTGAAACTTATTACCACTGGCAGTAAAATTAAAAACAGATGGTGTACTTGGACTATGCCTATTCCTCGTTAATATAACATTGGTAATAGTTATTTATTGATAAAAAATAAAAAATAAAAACAAATGTTTCTTAACCGTTTATGGGAGCATGGTTGAGCATTGCTTATTTACGTTAGAGATCTATTATTTCTATATGGGCTAATCCAGATTTTCTTTTTCTTTTTGGTTGCCTGTTCTGGTAACCAAACATTGCGTCCATCTTTGCAATTATTTAACTTAATTCTAATCACCATATGTGATGTTATCTTACCTTTTGTGTGCTCACATGATGTCTGAAGGGTAATGATAAATAATGAAAACTAGTAATTTTTTTTTTCTTTCTCAGGCACAGCTGCATTTCTTAGAAGCATTTCACTTGAAGCTGTTGGACTTGGGGTACATTTGGCTGCTGGAGCTCATGATATTCTGCGGCAAGCAGAATATATTTTTACTAGCATTCCTCCTTCTGTACCAGGGGCCGGACAAAGTACATTGAAGACACATGTAAGATCTGATCAGCCTAATGATGCGCAGCAAGGACTCCAACGGGTAAGAGTTTGTCCATATTTTCGTTGTCATAGCATTGTTCCTGTATGTTTGTAAATTGTAATAAGTAATAATTGTGTGCATGTGTCCATGTGCGCACAAGCATGCGGAAACCCGCTTGACCTCATCTTTTTGAACTGGGATTGCCCCCCTCTGCTCAAGGGATCTTTTGTCCGTGATATTGTTTAATGGATTTTTCGTAAGTGTTGTTATGAATCCAGTTTTTTTTTTTTTTTTGATAAGTAATAGACCTCTTTTTATTAATGAGAATATAACAAGACATAGCCTGAGTACACGGGAAGTACACAAAAAAAATACCTAGTTACATTCTATGAGTTTGAATTAAAAGACAAGAAATCATGCACATTGCTGCCAGATGGTACAATGGCTGAGAATCATAATAAAAGAGTATGCAGAAAAAACTCCTAGAGCTCCTCCATAGTTTGCTCTCTGTCTTCAAAACAAAGCTCATTTCTCTCCGACCAAATGCACCACATAATACACAATGGAATCATATTCCATGCAGTTTTCACCTATGGACAGCCTTTGATCCCTTTCCAGCAAGCAAGCAAATCAATTACCTTTTCCGGCATCACCCACCCAACATGCACACGACTGAAAACAACATTCCACAAAGCCCGTGTCACCTCACAATGCAATAATAGATGATTCACCGTGAGCCTTACACAAACAACACCAATCCATCACAATAATGTCCATTTTCCTCAAGTTATCTGTAGTAAGAATTTTCTCAAGAGTAGCAGTCCATACAAAAAAAGCCACTTTGGTGGGTGCATTGGACCGCCAAATACTTTTTCATGGGAATGCTACACGTCCTTGGGAAACCAAGGTTGTGTAATAGGATTTTACTGTGAACTTTTTGCTGGCTATGGTCATCCACTGGAGCTTATCCCCTTGCATCGTCCTATGTCTTGTGGAATGTAGCAAGCTGAAAAAGTCAGAAATAGTGGCAGCTCCCAGTCATGGTTATCCCTTGTGAAAACAATGTTCCACTGTGGGATCCCATGATCAAAAGACAACAAATCTGCCACTGAAGCCTCCTTGTTTGCTACAATGGTATAAAGTACCGGAAAAGATCTCTCAAAGGAGTTAACTCCACACCAAACGTCTTTCTAGAATCTAACTCTAGTGCCCTCTCCAATCACAAAGCGGGTATGATTCACAAAGCACTGTCATCCCCTCTAATATATTTCCATAGACCCATTCCATGCCTCCCTCTTACCACTTTAGTGCACCAACCCCTCCATGCACTGTCATGCCTAGAATCAATAACTTCCTTCTATAAAGACCCCCCCTCATTATGGTATCTCCATAACCATTTCCCCAATAATGCTTTGTTGAAAGTCTTCAAATTGTGCACCCCCAACCCTCTCCCGGTGATTGGAGAGCAAATTTTATTTCAGTTTACAAGATGAAATTTAGTTTCCTCTTCCAATCCGCCCCATATGAACATCCAAAAAAGTTTCTCCAATTTGTTTGCCACCCCCACAGGCACAGGAAATAGAGATAGAAAATAAGTCGGGATGTTCGATAGAGTGCTCTTAATCAAAGTGACCCTCCCCCCCTTAGAAAGGTACAATCTTTTCCACCTTGCGAACCTCTTTTCTACCTTCTCAATGACCCCATCAAATTTTGCTTTAGCTTTAAAGGTGGCACCTAACGGAAGTCCCAAATATTGCATTGGCAAAGAAGATTTTTAATTAAAAATCTTGATATGAACCTAGTTAAAGCAATCAAGCGTTACTTAGCAAGTGTTCTGTATCCAGGACCTTAGTGAATATGTGGAGTTTTAGATGAAGATATCTCATTTTGAAGTTCATTTATTTTGTACACTCATCTTTATCTATACCTTTTTGGTTATGTTTTGGACATGTGACCTTATTTCATGTTAATTGCAAGCGTTGTGTATACTTCATTTTCCTTCTGCCATGTCTTGTCACAAAATTCGTTTATGATAAGTATTTTCAATATGTTGGGCATTGAAATCATGACACTGATGGAGTTAATAAATGGTTATCAGTTCAGAAAAAGATGTGTGCTGTGTTCTCCATGGAAGGTTTTAATGTTCTTAACTTGACAGGCTTATGAAAGCCTTAGTGATGGCTTGGGAAAATCTGCTTCAGCCTTAGTCCGTAATCCCTTGAAGAAGTACCAGCGTGGAACTGGCGCTGGATCTGCTTTGGCATCTGCAATTTGTGCAGTTCCTGCAGCTGCTATAGCTCCTGCTTCTGCTTGTGCAAGTGCTATACACTATACTCTTCTTGGCTTTAGAAATAGGTCAGTCATAATTTTAGGTTTTTACTATATTTATGAGATTATATAATTGCTTGTCAGCACATTTAAATGTTTAGAACCTTAACCCGACTGCACTGCTCATGCTTGCAGCCTGGATCCTGAGCGTAAGAAAGAATCCATCGAGAAATATTTGGGTCCCATGCAGTTATCAGAACAAGATTAATGGTGCTGCCTGTCCTAATATCATAGGGTTCCAGTATACATTTACTTGACTTCTGTAATTTAATTCTTGTTTATAAGATCCATTGTATTCTTCTATAAACTATTTGCAGAGGGTATATCTTGACTGGTCAAGTAGAGAACTGCTTGCCCGTCCATAAAAGGGAGCTGATAAAGAGCTTCGTTGTTGCCATGGAGGGGCGCATGTATCATGTAAGTTACTTTTTTCAGAATTTACTCACTGTCTATATGGGAAATTATAGTATATGACTTGTTTGTTAAAGATTTACGGGGACAACAATTTAGTTTCTACAGTATACAAAGCATTTCTTGTTTGTCAGCTGAAGTGCTTGCTCAACCACTGGCAAAATACCTCATTTTCTACCTGATTCTCAAAGTTATCATGCTTGGTTTATTGGATGCAGATGTACGGTTAACAAAGCTACCGATTGATTTATTTCCCGTCAGGAAAAGAAAAGACGGCAATTTTTGTACAAACTGTAAATATCCAATGGTTCTTATAATTTTTTGCTGCACTCACAAGCCTTGTAATTATACTTATCCATCATGTTATTCTTTTAAAGCCTCAATTATGGTGAAAGTAGCTTCTGTTGTAAATAATTCAGCAAACATTGTTTTCCCAATCAGAATTGTTTGATCGTGTACATGTTTTATTTAACAATTACCTACGGAAAATACCATTGATGGTACTGTGGGAGTGGTCAACCCCTGCCTGCGGCACCCCTTTTCTTTCATCTCGTTTTAGAATTTATTTGAGTGTTTCTGGACATCGTAATTAGGAAATCACTGCTTTCTTTAGACAATTACAATTTGTTGAATCTGCTCTTTTTGAATGTTTATTTTGTCTCTTGAGGGGAATTGCGTGTTGGAGGGAGAATTTGGGCCTAACCTTGTTAGGGTGCTTACTATCTCTGATTCTGAAAGACATAAAACAATGATATTTATGTACCGCCATCTTTTAGTAAATTATCAAATTGTATTGGTGTGCGACAGAATTAATTGGTTTTATTTTGCTGGGTTTTACCCTGCTGTTTCTGCAAGTGGGCATTTGGTTTGGTTAGGATGTTTTAGATTGTCGAAGTGAACCTATACTTATTGACTCTTGATCTTGTTTTGTAATATTTATGGGCTTTTAATTTAGGCACTGTCGCTTTTTTTTTTTTTTTTTGTCTGAAAAATGGCTGGTGGGGTTACAGATTTTGCCTGTAAAATACTACAAATTATTGGGTTTTAGGGCATCCAATGGTAATTACATACTGAAAATGATATGCTTTAGCATTTGGGATGTCATTGTACAATCGAACCGCTTTGTGAGTGATGTTCATCTCTCTCTCTCTCTCTCTCTCCACACATATATATACATGCTAGATTCAGGCATGTAAATATCTATATAATAAATGGTCAAAATGTCACTGTGGATCTACTTTCCTCACCACTTGTAACCGACATTTTAAAGCGTGCAAGATGGTTTTGGTATATGTAGTGAGAGAGAGAGATGAACATCACTGAAACAATCTATGAGAAATTAATAGATTGATTGCAATAATCTGTAATCCTTAATACTCAAGAGTTCAACATTCAACATTTCACATTTGTACAGAACACTAAAAGCTGACACCTCTCTCTCTCTTCCAATGGGAATTAAGGGCGGAAGGGGCTGTTTGAGTCAAATGTAAAGATAGAAGCAGGAGTTAGAAAAGAAAGCAGTTAAACAAACCTGAACATACATTATGGAACCCACTATCCACGCGGTACCTTCACCATTAGCAAACAAAACTTCATACTTCTTAGCAAGATATCAGACAACCTCTTCCCTTGATGGATTGCCGATGCTACTTCTTTAGAATCTCCTTTACTTCCATCTACCTTATTGATCCACTCCTCCATTTGTATCTGCAACTTAACCATTCTTCAAGCCCTCAAAGTAATAGTTCCTATAACAAATTAAACCAATTATGACAAACATATCAGTAGTGCAGTGCGTATGTTTATATGCATATATATAGATGTATATGTATATGTTGTCTTTATATAAGTCACTGTCTGCAAGTCCCAGGTTCAACCATCTACTAAAACAGAAGATTATCTTACCTGTGTTTTCTTGCTAACAAAGGCCTCTTCAGGAACAAATACAGGCTCAGGCATTTTCTCTTCAACTACAGTTTCCAGCACCCCATCACTCTTGTCACATTTTTTATTTGTAGGGGAGAAAGAGAGACCCTTTTTTAGGCCAAGGCGCTCTATCCACCGGCTTCCATTCTTTGGGATCCTCGGAAACACATCCTCATAATCATCATCATCCATAGAAAGTTCATCTCTTAAAGTCATCTTTCGCTGCTGGTTGTTGCAACTATTCTTTACAGGCAACATCGTGCCTTTGAAGAATAACTCATCTGCAGACATCATGGAGTAGTTTTTCACAGAAAACTCAAATTCAGAGGAAACGGGGGCTTCTCTGTAGGTGTTTTCATGCTTGTTAGGTTGTTGAATATTTGCAAAATCGTTGGAGAAGGAGATTCTTGGGTCCACAGTGGGAGTGCAGAGGCTTTGCTGCTCAGTGTTGAACATGTTTGGGCAGGGGGGCATCGACATTCTGACTAAAACAACCACTATTCCTTTTTAACTTCAACTTCCTTTACTTGCAATGTTAGAATCCACATGCAAATGTCTGCACTTATCTGGCAATGAGCCTTGTTTTATGTGAGTTCAGTAGACATCTCATGTTACTTGGATTTGTCTATTTCCTATTAATAATGAGGGTAATGTATACCTTATTTTTCTTCGATAAAATACATCTTTTTTAATGGCAGAAAAATTTAAAAACTAAAGTGACATAGTGAATGCACTATCTTATTTAACAGCCACGCCAGTAAGACAGATTTAGCCGAACATTTTGACCAACAGGTTCCTTGTCACTTTAAAATAAAATAACAAAAGCTTTTGTTTAAAGGTTCCATGTTCATGCCAACTGGATGTGTGAGCCAGGCACTTAAATACAAAGAAGTGGATTGCTGCCAACAGAAGGTCTTCTCCAGGCACTCCCTTTCAACTTGAGCGTGTGAAATTGAAATAATCTCTCCCTAACTTTCTTGCAAATTAATACTCTGAAAAGTCATACACTACTGTGATTCCTTGAGCATTAGGACCACCTCAAAAACATATGTTTAATGCAAAAGACAAACTTATCAAACCAAGTTTCTATGTTTCTGAATCCTAGCTATTTCCTAAGCTCAATGCCATTCTTATTAAGATCATGTTTATAGATAAATTATTCTACAAATGCCATAAAAATTTGAGAGAGAGAGAGGGGGGGAGGGGGATTGAAAGAAGTGGATCTGGAGAATCAGTACACTTGGCATCCCTTTAAAAGGATTGCAGACTGTAGTGATGCTTTATTCTAAATTTGGGTTCTCTTTTTCCATCTCACTAGCAACTTTTTTGAGATTTCGAAGAGGCCCATGTGTAATCAAGCTAGGTAAATTGTTAATTTAAGCAGCAAAGCCAAGCACTAGCTTACCACCTTGGATTGTTAATTTTCTTGTGAATGATCAAGAATCTTTTGTTGGACTATTGACCTTCACATGGTTTATCCTTATCTAGATTGGAGTTTCTTATTACTTTTCAAATGGGGTTTCAAATTTCAATGAGTGGCGGATTCTTATTTTTGACGACTTTGTGGGAATTTCAGAAAAATACCCACCGAGACATTGTACCAATCCCATATTCCCATAGGAACAGAACTTAATCCAAGGGCACTGTCCCCCTTTTGGTCTCCCATCTTGTTAGCAAAACTTGTCTTTAATACTCTAATAATGAGCTTCTTTAACAATAAAGAAGAGTTCAAAGGTTCATTTTACAATGTCAGATCGGGAAGAAACCCCAACTTTATTTGCTTGGGGTGCACCCTTTGTCTTTCTAATCAGATTTCAGTGTTTCTAACATGCTATAATACCAACTATATACCAACTCCGCGATTCATTTTTCGACGAGTCTTTAAAATTCATTTTTATTATTGGAGTCTTATCGATGATCAAGGCCCTCAACCATTAATGGAAAGTGTGAGAGTACATATATAATGGATCGATTAATTAATTCATTATACAGAAAACAGATAGGAAACAAATCTCTTATTGTAGGCCAGTCAATACGTACAAGAAGATAAATAGCAAGGAACTTTATATAGACTAGCAGCAGCAAGCTTCAGAATGCTATTTGCAACTCAACAAGCATCTGTTCGAGAGAAGGGGCATTGATCGAATGTTTAGGGGAGGCCGCGTTTATGTTTTCTTGCAGGGAAAATTTTGTTATACTCGAAGACTTGGGACAGTCGAAATATCATTTCAATTTCACTTGAAATAGAGAATATTCATTTAATACACAATATGTATCGTTTTGATTATTTTACTTACCGTACTAATCACTCCCTCGATAACATGATGACCAAAACACTCAGTATTTAATGCTCTTCATTTCTTTTTTCTAAGCGTTTAATACTCCCAAAGTTTGATCTACACCCCCACATATAACAATTTATGTACAAATAATGTATTTGCGCCGCTGAAATCTAACTTCCACATTGGAGAGCCGAGAAAATAAAATTGGTATATTAAGATTTGACTTTACATTATTCCCTCAAGTTCATTGATCAATGGCCAAAGCCTGCTTAGCCTAATGACACATGACTCGTTTCTCCAAAATAGGTTCGATCCCCCTCCCTTTATCTAAAAAAAAAATTCATTAATCAATGACCCATGATCCGCAACGTTTGCCAGATGCTTTTGTCCCGGGATGTCCTGATAATTTTTTTATTTATTTAATAATATTGTGAATTTTTTTTTTAAAAAAATTGTTTAAAATATTAAAATAAATGATTGAAAAAAATAAATACTTTTATCGGGACAACTCGGTGTAGCACTGCTCTTTATTTAACTTTACATTATTCCCTTAAGTTCATTGGTCAATGACTAGACTTCTATCTGACTTTCCTTGCGATACATTAGCATTTAGTATGGAGAAAACAGTGTTTTATTTAGGGGAAATAAACAGAAAACAGCCTGTTACCCATTATAGATTTTGCGTTCAGCTTGTTGTTCCACTCTATGTATCTTTGCCAATGATACACTAGCTTAAAAAACTCTTAAGAAGTACCGACTCAAAATGATACAAGCATCGTCAACCAGACACCACATCTGAATTCAGAAACAGGTAAACCGGCCAAAAGACATGGACTGGAAAGGACTAAACCCAAGCTTTGAGAAAGAGACTAACTCCATTTTGGAGTCTCTTCATAAAAAATGTAGATCAACGGAGAAAAGACTCCACCCCTTCCATGCTCCATCAACCAATACCCATACAATTAAGTTCAGCAGGTGGATTTAATGGAAGCTTGCGTAAGGGCATAGACAGCAATTGACTAAAGTCCAAGCTTGGTGAGAAGCTCAGGCCATCTTGGAGTCTCTTCATCAAAAATGTAGGTCAACGGAGAGATGAGAACTCCACTTCCTCCAACCTGCATCAACAATACCCAAACAATTAAGTTCCTCGGTGGATTTCTAGTTGGGGACTCTCAACCAATCAAGTTCTCACAGAACCAGATAAAAATATCACCAACAGAATGGGCACACCAATATGGAAAGCCCAATAGAAAGTAGAATACCAGTGTTCCAACACTGAAAACTCCGTCAGGCATGATATGCACCAGTCCACAGAGCAAACATTCTCCATGTGGCATTTGAAGAGATGGAAAAACCAGTTAAGTTCGCATTGCAAATGGTTATCAAATAGACTTTGTGGAATGAAGTTTTGGCTTGTTTGGGATTAGCTTGGGTGATGCCGAGAACGGTAAGTGACCTCCTAGCTTCTTGGAGAGGCATTCGAGACAATTATCAAATTGCATCCATATGGAAGAAGGTACCAATATGTTTATGGTGGTTGCACTTGGAGGGAGAGGAATGATAGAAGCTTTGAAGACCAAGAGCAGTCAATGAATGAGCTTAGAACTTTGTTTTTCAATACTTCAATACATTGGTCGATTGTAATTAATTTTCATGGCACGACCTTCCATGATGTCTTTGTATCACTAATTAGCATGCGTAGGCGTTGCTCTTATATATGTTCCCTATACTTGGGTTTTTGCCCACTCTTTTGAACAATAAAATGTTGTTGACTGATCTCAAAAAGATAAACAGAAAAATATCAAATAGTTTTGACTCACCGCTCTAAGTTGTTGGACAGACTTGTAGAGTGCCTTTTTCGGTACGCATATAACAATTGCATAGTAATCTACTTCTACCCTCCCATCATGTTTACAAAATACTGGACTTACAGTGGGTCCCTGCACATATAACCAAGCATTTAGAAGAGTACTTGATGCTCACAAATAGCCAGCATGCGGCCAAAGAAAAAAACTCTTCACTACCACATTTCTAAATCATGATTTATTGTTGATGGACCTGAATAATGAGAATCGAAAGTGGAAATAATTTGGGAATAAAAGTGAATTTCATTCCAAGAGTATACCTGCAGTCCAGATAATGATGGCTGGCTCAGTACTCTCTCGGCTACTTCTTCTGCACTTCTTCCCCTCATGTTTGCAGTAACCTGCCAACAAAATACGTAAAAAACGGAAAAATGAAGAAAATTTGAAATCAACCATAGCATAAGAAACATGGCATACTGTGAATTGACCCATTGCCCGCAAATGTGCTTCTAATCTTTCAAGAATCTCGTGTGTCGTGTCCAATGCACCTTCCCGTTGGACCAGTGATTTTCGGCTTGCAACAAGAACAGCCTCAAGAATAATCAAACATTTTGGTAAGATTAGATTTAATTAAGACAAAATATAAAATCAGGTGCCTTGAGACTCTTTTAATAGCATTGTAGAAACTACAACATGACAGCTTGCCATGGTCACCAGGCCTAAGATAGTTTACCTGGCTTTCCAACACTACTCCACCTTCAATTTCTTTCAAGTTGTTTTCTCTCAAAGTTGTTCCGCTACTCACTAGGTCCAAAATAGCATCAGCTATCCCCATCTAAATTAACAAGAAAGACAAATAGCCAGCATAAATATCATAATGAGATAACATGAGTTTATTATCCAGATAGCTACCTTTATAGAACGTAACCAAAACATATAATTCTTTATGCAAGCGACATCATCATCTATATTAGGCAGGCTTTAAACCATAAAGCAAATAATTATGATAGGAAGAGGATATAGGGTTTTCAGTCGTGTGCATGTTGGGTAGGTGATGCCGGAAAAGGTAATTGATTTGCTTGCTTGCTGGAAAGGGATCAAAGGCTGTCCACAGGTGAAAGATGCATGGAAGATGATTCCATTATGTATTATGTGATGCATTTGGTCGGAGAGAAATGAGCAGTGTTTTGAAGACAGAGAGCGAACAATGGAGGAGCTCCAGGAATTTTTTCTGCATACTCTTTTATTATGGTTCTCAGCCATTGTACCCTCTGGTAGCAATGTGCATGACTTCATGTCATTTAGTTCAAACTTATAGAATGTAACTAGGTGATTCCTTTGTATACTTCCCGTGTACTCAGACTATGCCTTGTTATATTCTCATTAATAATAAGAGGTTTATTACTTATAAAAAAAAAGGAGAATATAACTAAATATGATTTATTATTCTTAGACTTCATTGCTCCACTACAAGAACTGAAAACCGAGCCCTGCAACTTCCTTCAAAAGCTGCCTACACCTCTATGCTACAAACACTTTGGCCAATAGGGTATCAGAAGTGCTGAATCTTATCAGAGAATATGCTGTACAAAAAGCTAGATGATGACAGTGGATTGACAGTCTAAACTGAAAACTTTTTTTTTTTTTTTTTTTTTTTATGATGGGAGAACTGTCCCACGGCAAAGCCCTTAGGACTCACCCATGAAAGCTAAACCCCCAGGGAGACTAGCACAGCAACCCACCGCCATGGCCTCCCACTTAAATCGCAGTTTGATCCCAAGGGAAATCGAACTTGTGACATGGGGCTCATGCACACAAGTTCGCCCTTCCCACTTGGGCTACCCACGGGTGGGTGTCTAAACTGAAAACTACTAAGATATTCCTGCTACTTTTATGTCCATAACTTGTTAAAAGCATTCACAATTATTACCACTGTGGTAGGTCATCACCTAAAAACAACAAAAGGAAAAGGGAAGGAGAGTAAAGAAGAAAAGGGCAATAATTTCACTTTGTGTGGAATAAGAGATGAGAATTTGAGAAAAGACAAATAACAGGTCAGCTTATATTCTTTATACTTGTATCTTGCAGCTCGTGGTGTGGTTTTGTACTATCTATTTCATTTTTCTCCATATCACCTCATGTGGGAAGCAAAAATATACAAGGAGAAGCATTTAGAACAAAAGCCAGTTGACCAACAAGATACACTAACTCCCCCCTCGCCTTTACATCGTAGAGTGAAAAAAATCCACACACCTCCCTTATTCCATTGCAAATCCTAAAGAGTATAGTTGCTATTATCCAATTGAAAGCAATGTATCAATAAACAATTAATCAATACATTACAATTAAAATACCACTTCTTGTATCCATCTTGTATACTTGGGCTTGGCCTATTCTATCAATACAACTGTTTACTTATAATAAAAAAATCAAAATACCAATGCATCATATTATATTGGAAGAATCTCTACCGATTGAAAAAATAATATTGGAAGAAGCTCTAACCATCATATATACATGGCGTTCAGTTAAGCTATTTAAGCATAACAATTAAGTAAATAACTACTAAATTCACTGGCAGAGTCACCAATATTCTGAATCAGCAAAAATTTATAGCCCTTCCCTTAGAATGACATGCATTTCCTGATATTTGAAGAGGGGCGATTAGAGGGCAGTCGGCAATTCTCTTGTAAAATGAGGAAAAAGACGAACAACAAAACGAAAGATAGAGAATCTCTAATTATTTGGTCAAATGTGTTTCTCACCGCAGGAGCCGCCTCCAATGCTCCATCAGCAGTTGAAAAGGTCACATGCTTTATTCCATTTTCTTTCATAAATTTGGGACCTAGCTGTGCAAAATAATGGATCAAAACTAAAATCAACATAAAACAATCTAATCAAGACGCTAAAAAAATGTTTCCAAAAAAAAAATCAGTAAACACTGACAGAATTCAACAAAATCAAACAAAGATCATACATAAGTGAATCCAGTAGCAACTCGCAGGGGCTTTTTATCAGTCCATTGAGGCATTTCTGCCAGCTCTTTCAGAGAGTTTATGTTCTCAAAAATCCCATATTTGGGAATCTGAAAGAACAAAGGATAAATTGAGAAAATTAACACTAAGCTTTATTAAATGAGCAGCACAATTCAGTTAGCTATTAGCAAGAATAACTTACTGCAATGGATAAATGGCAGTCTCCATACTCAAGAGCATCATGAACAAGAATAAGATCTTTGTTCCCCTGACAGAAGTACCACATATTAATATGCATTTTCTTATACTGATTCTTGACATGGAAATATATTAACTTATACATCGTAAAGTTATTTCGATAATGACTCTATGATGTAAAAATATATTTGATCAGCTAACTCCAATCATTGCCCTCTCATGAGGTATCCAACCCTATAGTTAGAACCCATCTCCATGAGTTTTTGCATGGCAGGCAAACCAGCCAACAATGGATTCATTGTGTTTACACATATCCCTTGCTATCACCACAAATCGAGGGTCTTCGAGGCACTCTGCCCATTTTCCACATGCACAGATGTGCATTAACAACAAAGTGAGGATCACAAGTCAAGAGGGTTCATGGGTGTGTCTGTGTGTGAATGTAACAGATATAATTTTTGCTCTTGAAGTCCCTGCAGGTAAGGATACATTCTCGGCTCGATCCTTCTACAATTCCCTCACACACTCGCTGACTAATCAGTTTCCATGGCGAAGGATTTGGCGGAATAAGGCACCTCCCAAAGCGGAATTATTTACTTAGATTCCCTGGGTAAGATTTTGACAACAGATGACTTGAGGAAGCGCAGAGTGATTATACTAGATTGGTATTGCATGTGTAAGAAATACGAAGAGACTGCGGATCATCTCTTACTACATTGCGAGATTGCTAAAGTGCATTAGAATGAAGTGGTCAACTGAGTAGAGTTAGCTTGGTTAATGCCCATTATAGTGGTTGAGTTTTTGGCCAGCTTGACACATCCAAAAGTTATTCCACAAACCAAAGCCGTGTGGAAGATTATACTTCTATGTATCATGTGGTGTTTATGGCAAGAACGAAATGACCGAACGTTTGAAGATAAGGAGCATTCACTAGTGGAACTTAGATCTTTATTTTTTAGATATCTATTCCTATGGGCCATAGCCGTAGACTTTAAAGGCCTTGATTTTCATGACTTTCTTATTTCTATTGCTACAACCTAGATATGTCTTATCTCTTGTATATCATCTTGTATACTTGAGCTATGCCTATCATCATTAATACAATCGTTTAGTTATCAAAAAATAATAATTTTTGCTCTTGAAAATATTCCTGCATGTTAAGTCATGCTTGAGTTTCCGAGCTTATGAGGACTGTGGATTAATCTAGTAACAATGGGTATCCGACCCATGTGATTTCTATATCATTATTCTCCTGTATACTTCCTATGTACTTGGGCTATACCTATTTACTTGTCAATAAAATCTCATAATACTTGAGAGAGAGAGAGAGAGAGAGAGAGAGAGAGTATCATTGCTACTTAAAAAGAAAAAAAATGATATCTAGGTTATTGGTTCTGAATATCTCATAAACTAGGTTGGGGTAGAACACTGATCCAAGCCTGAGGCCCAACGCTTTCACAAAAGAAATGCTTACTTGGCCGTATTCACTGACTGTATCTAAGCCCACGATACCAAGGTCTAGGTCTCCAGATGACAATTTCCGAACAATGTCTTTTGGCCGCTGAAACCAAACTTCTACGTTGGAGAGCTGCAAAATAAATTAACATATAAACATTTTTTTATAAGTAATTAACATATAAACATTTAATAACACAAACCGTATTTACGAGCTAAATTATAAAATGTGATGCACTAAATAAAAAATTGCAACAATCTTTATAAAACTTAGTTCAAAAAGTAAGTACTTATATTTCCATTGGATTGTTTCCACACTGTAATCATGCATGAATATGTGAAGAACCGCAGCTCACAATAGAACAAGAGCTTTCTTTTGCGGCAAATCACAATAGCACAGCATACACCAATTGATTTTAAGAGCTTTTTCAAGGCTTTCCCTTCTACCGACTAGGTCAAATAGTAACAAACAAATCGATACTAGGAAAATGCCGCACCTGAGGAATTTGTGCAACATATTGTCGAGGATTGACCTGCTTGACGGATAGTTGACAATCCTTCACAGAAAACAGTCATCAAGAAAATGTCATAACTCATTTTTCGGCATTTTCTCGTGAACCAGAGACAGAGACAAATGAGAGGATACCTTGAGAAGATCGAGCGTGTCGGAGGCCATGCGGCCTTTGCTTGGGAGGCCTACACGGATGACGTTCCTCTCGGAGAACTTGCCGTCGTCTACTGGCCCATTTACCACCGCCACCTGGAACTGGGAGGCACAGCACCAAATGGTTCGTCTTACTGGAGTGCGAGAGGACGAGAAGATCGGTGGGGATGGCACTGGGGACGAGAGGCGCGGCTGCAGCATGGAAATGGACATGGCTGCTCCGCTCACTTCACTTGCAAGCACGAGCTCTCTCTGTGCGCCTCTTTCGAACTTGGAATCCGGAAAAGGGCGCCTAGGTATATGCCTAATTATGCGGTGCTGCGGGGATCATAAAACCTCTGCGGTAGTCTTTGTACAGTGATTCAGTGAACTGTTCCAACTATCTAATTTTGTCACTCACAATTGTTTTCAATTTGTTTTATTTTATTTTATTTCATTATTTTTTTTTTAAATCTTTATATAAAATAAAATAAATAAATTGGATAAATAAGTTGGACGGACTTATCATCATGTTCATTTTCTTATATAAAATTAAATTTAAAATCAAAAATATATTAAAATATATATTTTTTAATAATATTTTATTTAATTTTTAATTTTATTTATTTCATTTTATTTAATCTATAAAAAGAAACTAGTTTAATCTTTGATGCGATTGCATTGCGGTTTGGCTTTATAAATGAGAACTGAATAAGACTCCCGGATTTTTTTTATACTTGTAAGAAATTTGGTTAATCCATGTTTTTAGCATTATAACGACACAAATAATCTTTTGAGAATAATGCATTACGTTTTCATGTGAAGGGAGCCAAAATATTGGGAGCATGGTCCGGATATCAGAGTCGTGACAAATGCACCACTAAAGAATGGGCCCACCTCCAGGCCCACCACACTCAATAGCCTATTGTCATGGAAACGATGAAGGCCTTATTATTAAAATATTGTTTTTTAAAATTATTCTTATTTTAAAATTAAAAAAAAAATAATTAAAATTTTAAAAAATTAAATTATTTATTATATTTTATATAAAAATTTATAATAATATAATAATAAATTTAAAATAAATTCTGAATAAAAATAAAACTTGAATAGATTGATTCTCATATTTTCGAAGAAGTATTCTTAAATATTTCACTTTCATCAATTTATTTCTTAGTTTAAAAGCAATCAGCTAATTCTATCAATTTTCCAATTTTTATTAAAAAAATGCTAGTTTGCTCACTATTTTAGACATCTCATTTTGAAATCTCATGAATTTTTTTTTTTTTTTTATTTAATAATCAATGAAGTAATTATTAATGTATTTATATTTTTATATATTATTTTAAAATATTTTAAAATGATAAAAAAATATAGAATAAAAATGAAAAGAAAATTTTGACTAAACCATAAGCAACAACGTTAACTTGCATGCAGCATTGTAGCACGACCCTATCTATTATCCTATAAAAAATTGTACTTACATGTAAACCCGTGCTGACGTCCATCCAATAAGATTAAATAACAAAACTAATTTTCTAAATTAATATCTTATTTATACATGAAAATGTTTATATCATTACATTATATCAAATTACATTAATTTATAAATTCCTATTGTTAAAAGCATCAAACACGACTAAGAAATTTAAGTCACAAACGGATTTATTAAAATTAAACTTATAAAATAAGGTGTTTGATAATGTATCATAATGCAAAATTATTTTTACTGTAAAGTATATTAGTATTACATAAAAATACATTAATTTATAAATTTATCTTTATAAAAAGTTTCTGCCACCACAATACTATTACTCGATTCTTTTATGTATATCATTGAATTTAGATTGCTAGTTTGTAAATCTATTTTTATTTAATTTATTTGTAGTTAAAATATTTCTCTAATTGTATTATGACCCTCAATTTTATCAATAAAAATGATATATGCTATTAATATAAAAAGAGAAACATTTTAATCATAAAATAATAACATAAAAAAACCATTTAATATAGTTTGTCAAATTATAAATCTATTTTTATTAGAAAATAAATATGACATATTACGTGAAATGAGAATTTATATGATAACGATTGTGCAACTCAGTGGAAGTGGCGACAGCCCTCATATAAAAATAACGATCTCAGTTTATTGCACAACATTCAGAATATTTGAAAGTTGACAATAATGTTACGGGGCGAGTAAAATTTATGTTTTTGGTAAAGAAAGAGAGAAAAAGGGTAAAGAGAAGTGAAAAGAAAAGAAGATGGGGTGGAGCAGTCATCAACCCCAAGTCGGAGTGGAGTCATTGTTTTGGTAAAGCCAATTAATAACCGACAAGTCCTTACCAGCACGCTTCTCTCTCTCTCTCTCTCTGCGATCCAGGAAACCTCGCTCACAGCTGTAGCCACCGACTGCTCCAAGTGCCGACAAAAGCATTCACTTCATTTATTGTTCATCCATTGATTATCCAGATCCAACTCGTTCTAACTCAGTATCCAGTTGATTAGATCACTGAATCAATAAGCGATTTCATTGAATGGCCCTCCCGGTGGGGGTATGTTAGAGCCACCGGTGGAGGCTAGGGTTTTGGTTCTGCTCATTAGCCATGTCTTCGGCGACCTCTCCGAGTCCGCCGACGAGCTGGCGCGAGGGAATGTCCTCTGACAACATAAAGGGCCTCGTTCTTGCTCTCTCGTCTAGCGTCTTCATCGGCGCGAGCTTCATTGTCAAGAAGAAGGGCTTGAAGAAGGCCGGCGCTTCTGGAGTCCGAGCAGGTACTGAATTCTTCAAATAACTCTCGGGGCCACTTCTCTAAATTTCCGTTGATTGGGAGTTTGCGTTATACAATGTTGGATTTTGTTTCTCGTCTTCTGGTATTAATTTGACTAAATCTGAGAATGGAAAAACAAGGCAGGGTATGACGTTATTCGTGTTTGGTAACTCAATGGACGGTTGGTCCGGTGAAGTTGAGGAGATCTGCGGTATACAATGCTTGTCGGAATTTCCCTTTCTTAAAATAATATCCGTATCACGACAAAAACTTAACTGCCCCTGCTGTCTTGAGCTTTGGGTTTCATTTCTGTTAATCTTTTAACCTAAGACGGCTAAGAAATTTCATTTGACGAGAGACGTAGGTTTCAATAACACTTGAATGAAGGAAATTACTGACAGTGATCAAAAGCCGGTTTGATGGACTTTTTGATGGATTGACGTGGTGTATAAGATGCACGTGTGCTGAGTAATCGAAATTTGCTTAGTTTTGATTGGACAACTTTGACAATATGTGGACTAAGACAAATATCAGAAATTAGTTGAACTATTATGGTTTTGAAAAATTCATTTCGGACTTGGGTATCTAGTCGATAGTGCAGTTGAGTCAGTGGACTGTAATTGGTAAGGTTACAGAGATGTAGTTAAAGTAAAATATAGAGGCATTCATTTTTTATTGGCTGGTGTCCAGCTCCCTGTTCGGTAAATTGAACAGAAAGTTACTTATCAGAAAATTGAACGGTTAATGAAATTTCAAGTTCAAACCGATTCTCGTTATAATAATGTTGGACTGAACGATGACTGCAATTAGTGATGTTATATTATTACCACTGTGCTGATGTGCCTGGAAATGAATTAAAAGTACTGTACTGAGGATTAGGAAGCTTGTTCATGTTGAGAAAGTTGATTCATTTTTTTTCCATGTCTATATGGATGTGCATTTTGCCCTACATGAATTGAAGGTGTCTTTGATCTAGTTTGTATTAAATTTTCCGGAGATGTTTCCATGTTCTCACATCTGTCTCTAATATCCACATATGGGTTGAGTGTTGCATTGTTTAGGGTGTACCTACTATTGTATACTTTGAATATTTTTTTATGTTTCTTTATTAGTAAAATATGTTTTTATCTTAATGCCATGTGTAACATATTTCTTGAAGTTAAAGTTTTAATTGATGGTTTCCACAGGTGTTGGAGGCTATTCTTACTTATGGGAACCGCTTTGGTGGGTCGGCATGATAACAAGTGAGTTTTATATGAATCTTTTGGTCATTGACGATGACTATAATTGGTATTCAACTTCCCCTCTAAAATGCTACTGTTTATGACTGAAAAAAATAGAACTTGATTGTTGAATGTTGACTATTATAAAAATGATGTGTTTGCATTTAATCAGTTTGCTCTATTATGGTGTACTTGAAGCCTTCATTTTATTGGCTCATTATGGTACATGCATCCACAATACACCACATCTAAATTTCTCGATACCTTATAGCTGCTAAAGTATCGGTGACATTCATGAGAATGAAATTATGTGGTGAAAAAAGTGACTTCATTGATAATCTCCTTCTTTCTCAATTCTTGTCTTAGACAATGATCTCTTTCTTCCAAATAATCATCATGGCATGATTCATTGAGAAAAAGAATTTTCCTTTCCCAAAATGGCCAAACTTCGTCTAAGGGCTAGTTTGGGAACACAAGTACTCTAAAATATTCTCAGATATTTTCTTCTCAAACAACACTCAAACACAAAACACTTCAATTTCAAATCTTCAACTTTTTTCATTTATTTTATTACCTAGTCGTTACAACTTTTTCAAATTTCAAACAAAAAGTATGTTAAAAAAATACATTTAAACAATTGTTTTAACTTTATAATATTTGTATTCAACTTCTTCTCTCATTTTCCAAAATCTAATAAAAATCTTAGATCAAACTATTTCACTACTATTCACAGATATTCTAAATGTCCAAACAAGCCCTTATTTTGTATTATCAGTGGTTTCAGCTTGTTTGCCAAGGCAAAACTGGGGGAGTTGTGAAAGTTTATGACAACCACCATTGCCTCACCTTGCCCACAAAGCCCTCAGCTTTTAATATCACATATTCTCAAACTTAAAGTACCCTCTACATTCTTCAACATTCCCACAATCAAGTAACAAAGGAAAGTGATCCCATGATAAAGGAGGTAGCCTCTCTGTGACACATTAGGGAACAGGATTTCCCAATTAGGGGAGATGAGAAATCTATCGATTCTAGACCAATTAGGAAATCTCAGTCATTGGCCACATGCAACCGCTAATCAAAGGAATGCCCATCCTTGTTGGAAAATAGTGTTTGAGGTTCAGATACTTCATGGATGAGGATGACACCTTGCAACCAAGGATACATGTGAACATGCCAATGTTGTCGATTGCTCCAACTGGCACTACCATGACTTGCCTAAGTTGAATTTCAGCAGAAAAACTACTTCAAAGCACTGGAATAAACTATGCAAATGATGAATCTTCTCTCCTGGATAGCCTCACAAAAAAATAGCGTGTCATAAGCAAACAAGAGATGAGAAAGGATAATCTCTTCATTATTTAGCGTGTCATAAGCGTTTCATAAGATCCCCCATTCACAGTTGTTGACATCATTCTACACATTGCCTCCATTACTACTACAAAAAAAATAGAGGGAATAAAGGATCCCTTGTTTCAATCCTTGATGGTTATTGATGACATGTATATGATCATATCTCGAAACTAGATGCAAAAGAAAGCATTTGATACCTTAGGAATATATGTTTCATGAAGTTGCTTAGCTTATGATTTTATTTAAGATTTAGAATTGAAAAAAAAAAAAATCTCAGAGCAATTTTTATTTAACAGTGATTGTCGGGGAAGTTGCTAATTTTGCGGCTTATGCGTTTGCGCCAGCTATTCTGGTCACTCCTCTTGGGGCTCTCAGCATTATCATCAGGCATGATAAAAACTTTTCTGCATAAATAAGTTTAAATTTTCCAAATTTTCCAGTACTGAGTGCTTACAGTCATGTTGTCTGCAGTGCTGCACTTGCACATGTTATCTTACAGGAGAAGCTACATATTTTTGGAATTCTTGGTTGTGTTCTGTGTGTTGTGGGCTCTACTACAATTGTTCTACATGCTCCTCAAGAGCGTGAGATTGAATCTGTGGCAGAAGTTTGGGATCTTGCCATGGAGCCAGGTAATTGTAATGTTTCCCAGAATTGCATGCATGAATTGATTCAATCATTCTTTGCTTTTCATGTTCAGATATCGTTGTCCTCTAATTTGGTTTTAATTTGAAAATATTTATTTTTTCCTTTTGTTTCTTTTGTAGCTTTTCTCATGTATGCAGCTTTGGTCATAATGGCTGCATTTATTCTTATTTTCTGTTTTATACCCGAGTATGGCCAGACACACATAATGGTTTATATTGGAGTTTGTTCCCTTGTAGGTTCTCTGTCGGTATGTATCAGTATTTGATAGAAATTCTAATGTGTTTTGACTTGCATTTTCTATCTCCTTAGTGTTTTTATTGTAAGGGTGCTTTTTGACAGGTCATGAGTGTCAAAGCACTTGGAATTGCTCTGAAGTTGACATTGTCAGGAATGAATCAACTAATTTATCCACAAACTTGGTTATTCACTTTCGTTGTAGTTACTTGTATACTTACCCAAATGAACTATTTGAACAAGGTAACAATTATGCCTTTTCCATCTGTGCCTTCCGTCTTCTGTTTTCGTATTTCTTTCATTATAGCAGTTTTTATTTTCCTTATATTTATTTTCATCAGAAAGTTTGCTCCAAAATGACATTAAAATTGTTCGTCCATTATGACTGATGAGTGAAGTATATATGGCTATATGTTTATCAAGAAAAATGCTAGTATGCCCACTCATTTTGACACCTCATTTTGATACCTCATGCATTTTTTTTTTTTTTTTTTTTTTTTTTACTTAATAGTTAAGGAAGTGATTATTTGTGTATTGATTTTTTTTTTAAATGTTTTAAGATGATAGAAAAAATAAGAAAAAAAAAAGAGAAAAAAAATAAAAAAGTGGAAAAACAACTAGGTGTACACTTGAGCGGTGTTACTCAGGGGGCAGAGTAGCACCTCTCTTTCATCAAATGATGCCCTTTTCAGGCTTGTAAGCGGTTTTGTTTCTTCATTCACAAGAATTCATAAAGTTAGGAGCATGCTAAGTATATTCCTATAACATGCAATTTTTTTTATCCTTGTCAAATCCTGTATACATTGGATTAGTTATAGGAGGTTGATGGATATCCACATTGCAATAGGGGAGAGAAATTCTTACATGTTTCAATGATTCCAATGAAAACCAGTTGTAGCATTGACTTGTTGTTTTGGAGTGCAAACCTGGCCTGGGTGTTCCTTGGGTCATTACGAATGGAGCTCATTGACAAACTGAAATAACTTTTTCCTCTCAAATAGTATGGGATTACATTCACCACCCTACTATACTTAATCTAGAGTATCCCAATTCCAATGCTCTCGACAGGAGTGCCTGCCGCAACTCAAAACATTGTCTAAATTTGGACTCTCATTCCATTTAATGATGTTTCTGGCCTAATGGCCTTTGGCCTTGAATGGGGTTTGCTTTGGAAAATGGATCTCAACATTGGATGGAGGTGTTGGTGGCGAGACGTGTCTCTTCTCGGTCTTTTGACGTTACCTCTTTGAGTGCTTCATGAGGTTTTGTTGGATTCTTAAAGGTCGGGGATCTGATGTCATATTCCCCCACTTTCATCTTACTGTTAGAAGTTGTTTGCTAGATGTTATCTTGTGTACTTGGGCGTTGCCTATCTTTATTAATAATATTATTGTTTACTTATCAAGAAAAAATATTGCTCAATGTAGATTGAAAAAGAATAAAGGTTCAGGTTAGGCTTTTTTTTTTCTTTTATAAAAAAATAGTGTTGGGGATTCAACATCTTCATCATTTCAAAAGAAATTATTCGGAAATTTGAAGCTGCATGTACCAATTTAAGGTGCAGTGGAGTTTGATATGAAAGAACCGTGGGGCTACGCAAGGTAGGGTATGGAGGATTTGATACTAGTAACTTGTCACTGATGAGTAAGGGTTCCTTTACGTTATGGTTTGGGAACTAGAGAAGAGAGAGATTATTGAGTTCATAGACTGGTATCATATGTGATTTGACAGAAGGTGGATATTTGATATTGAATAGATTGTTACAATCTGTGTATCTGAATGTAGTTATCTTTGTTAAGGAGATCACGGAGAGTGATAATAACTTTCTTACCCACCTTTTCCATCACTTTTTTTGTTTTTAAATTGTGCATTCATTTCCAATTCCAGCAACGCACACAACCCTTCTTTAGGTTTTTGAATCTTTCTTGCCCAACTTACTTTGTTGAATCTTTAGGGTGATAGGATTCCTTTGTTTGGATTAATTTGAGGTAGTTTTTTGATAGCTGCATTTTGTTTTGAGGTTTGGTATTCAGGGTAGTTATTTGTCCTTTATGAATTTGCAACTTGCAGGTTTTGGAATTTAGTTTGGAGTCTCCTTTAATTAGTACACGGCTATATGCCTAGGGTTCGTCCAGCCTGAGCAGAATAATTTAGCTGTTCTCTCGCCAAAACCATTTGCTTTCCATAGAGTGGGTGATGCTGGAGCAACTTTTCCTGGAACTTATGCCATGCTTGAGCATAATTTTCCTGCTCTGGTATTCAGATAAACTTTTAAATGCATGCTCACCTTATACAAAGGAAATAGATTTTTGTTCCATATTGGCCTATATATTTGCAAATGTTGGACTATTGCCGATGTGTTGGGTTAGTTTAATCTTAACTTCACTGTGGTATGGTTTAAATCAATGCCTTCTGATCCTTTTTTTATAAGGTAATCTTGTTCAAAGTAAAGAAGGTACACCAAAGTACACAATAAGAAACACCCCACTGAAGACAAGAAGAAAAAGTACACAAATCCATGAAGTCTGAAAGCTAGAACAGAAGCTATTTACTCCACTATTGAAACATAAAGAGAACTGAAGATCCTTTTTTTTTTAAAGTAAACGTTAAACTTTATTAATAGGAAAAGGCATAGCTCAAGTACACAGGAATTTATACAGTATACACCTAATAACCACTAAGCACTAATGACGAATTCTGGATCCTCAAGTTATTGTCCTGGAAGATGATCATAGTTGTCCTTTTGGAGTGCCCTTCCATGCGATGTTGAATCCAGAGACATTATAGTATTTTTTGAGGGCGCAGAAGCTTATGTCAAGGTCATTATTTGTTGATTTATCCTGCTCCTAGTCAGGCTAATACTGTGGGAGAAACTTTTAGTCCCAAAAACTTGAACTATCAGGAACTGGGTCCCAACTATATGCTGACTTCGTAAACATTCTAACACATTTGTGAGGAGATATTATGTCCTAAATTTTTTTCTAATTGAAAGCTTATAACGTCATCCTCTATGTGCACCTTATAATTTCACAAACGGTTGCATGTATAAGAAAATAAAATTATTGAAAGAAGGGTCTCTAAGCGCACAGGCATTCTTGAAATGAATGACCATTGGAGTAGCTGCATTTTGTTAAAACCTTGCATAGATTGACCTTCTGAAGAAGCAAGTGGTCGATGTGCAATTGCCATGGACTTAGAACCATAAAATTGATGAATCTTACCTCTAATATATAATGTGGTAAATTTTTTTGCTCCCATTTTGTTTTATAAATACTGTTTTGCAATTGTTTCTTTATGTTTTCTTTTCTTCTGTTTCTTCAACGCAGGCACTCGACACTTTTAACACAGCTGTGGTGTCTCCCATTTACTATGTCATGTTCACATCACTTACAATTTTGGCAAGTGTGATCATGTTTAAGGTATATTCTTCTTCTGGCCAGTGTTATCTGAGTCCTTTCTTCTCCTTTTCCCTGTACACGTGGGGATTGTTGCTATTGATCCTTTTTCAAGATCTTAAAATTATTGACCACCATTAATTTGGTCATCAGATACATGGACTTATAGGATTGGGAATGTCACAGTCAAACAAAAATTTCCTACTGCTAACTTACAGGATCTATTAAAATTAGTTCCATAGCAGAAAGGTTCGGTAAAATAGGTGCAGCCATGGATTTTTCTTCATGATCCTTTGGGCTTTGCTCCATGTCCATTATCTAATAGGCCTGTTACAGATCATAGTAAATTGAACTTTGAGTGCTAATTCCTTATTTTTGTATGGATTTTTCTTTATTTTTGACCAAGATGAACCCTGTCGTTTGCTGCAATCTGCAGTTCTCCATGCTCAATACATTGCAGGATGTTTTAGTCCCATTTATGTCTTGAATTCAAATTTTATTTCTTTATTTACCTAAGGAAGTTAAGGGTTGGAAGTGAACCCCACCTAAATTTGAATGAAACAAAAGGTGAGTGAAATTGATGATGATGCTCTTTCGTCTCTCTAATTGTTTTCCTTTTCTGGTTGTTTTTGTTCTTTTTCATTAAGGCTGATGGTTTTCTGTTTTGACAAGCTATAAATAATAATAATAATAATAATAATAATAATGATAATAATAATAATGCGTTTAATTATGTAATGTCAGATTAAGCTGATATATGAAGAGTAATTTCTGACCTCTGAGCTTGTTCTAAATAGTTTCAGCTGGACTTTACATTATTGAGTCTACAGAATTATTTGAATTTCCATGTGATGATCTTGAGTTGATTACATTGTGGAAATTGAATTTACTTTCAGGACTGGGATAGGCAGAGTCCAACCCAGGTAGTCACAGAAATGTGTGGGTTTGTGACAATCCTTTCAGGAACTTTTCTTCTTCACAAAACAAAGGATATGGCTGATGGTATGTTCTCTATATCGTGCTTTGTGAATCCTTCGTATCAAATGATGATAGTTAACTAACAAGGAGATATTATCTCCGGTGGGCACTGGGAACTCGAAGGCTTGTTACATGATTTTGATCTGTTTTTTTAACCCTTTTTTGACATTCTGAAGAAACCAATTGATCGTATCGGCAAATCATCTACAGGTTTGTCAACGGCTCTATGCATGCGACTTTCTAAACACTCGGAAGACGATATCCTTAATGGTGAAGGCATCCCTCTTAGGCTGCAGGAATCTTTTAGATGACCATGATGTATGCATCCCTCCACTCGCTTAAAGAAATAAAATAATAATAATAATAATAATAATTGCATGATTTTTCTTGGGCATGGAAGTTGCTGATGCAACCTGTATTTTTTGCAGCTATCCTACATCCAAATCGTGTTCTTCCATAGAAAAAGAGAGAGAAAGGTGAGATTTTAAATTTTCTTCTCTCCTTTTCTCTTGGGCTTCACAGTACCTATGCTTTCGGCTGTTTCATTGTATTCGATTTATCCCAAACTCCACGCGAAAGGCAACGTAATTTTGTGCACATTTGTTTATAGTGTATCCTAGTTATATTTTTTTCCGGACTTACAATATTTTTCTTGCCAATATTTGGGCTGGGAAGACTAGGAAGGGGTTGCTGTGGAATATGCATATCTACCTCCCCAAGGATGAGCCATTAAACAAGATGAATAATTCTTCTTATAATTCATATTTGTGCACTGCATTGCAGACTTAATTGAAATGACCATATTTCACAGATAAATGAAATGCATTTTCCAGATTCAGATTTTAAGAATTTTTTTTTTGTAGATGAAGATATTTCAGTCAAGATTATTTTAAAATAGAGGCCCTTCCATCTTTTTTATGTTTGGATTGCAGTCTAATTTTATAGACTGTAGCACTGCTCAATCAAGGACTGCATATTTAATGGTTATAACATGGCATTTCTGTACGGACATAACATAACTTGCACGTACCATAAGTCTCTGAAAAATATTGGGTTGATTTATGTTAAACTTTACCAAGGCAGGCAGATTCTTCGGACCTGCACACGAGGGATTAGTTTTGGAACTAATTTATTTGCCTGAGGAAGTTAATTTACTTGATAGAATTCTACTAGGAAAGTCGAGTACGCCGTCAAACATTGTTCCTAATAATAATAATGTGCACAAAAAACTGATGTTTCTATTAACTAGTATAATTAACGTCCATATATTTCTCTTTATTAACACGAAAATAAATCAAATCTAGAACAATTAAGCACCAAGCAGACGGAAAGAAGTAACCCGGTAAAAAGATGTATACCTTTCAACGGTTAGCAACACTAATACTCATTTCAAAAGTTCCCTACCATTTCTTGAGATGATATATAATCACGTCATTGTGTTCTCCCCCTCTCCAGCAAAACACTGCATTTAGTTGGGGATATGTTTCTCGGAATAAGCCTGCCTAAGAAATTCCCGGAATTCACCAACCACGTTTAATGTTAGTGACTCTGCCGCAATTTTCCCATAAGATGGGCATAAGTAAAGAGCTACGTTAGCCATTTTCAGTGAAAATAAAGTTGTAAGATAATGGCTTCTATTTCTGCTTTTGCTTCAAAAGACCAGAGACAGAAGCACAGTGTGTTGACTTATTATCACATTTCTCGCAGCAGGACTGCAGGAGTTCGATGACTTTAAGGCACCTGCACCATGGACACAGATTATACATGGGTTTAGTGTCGATAACAACGCCTACAGGTATAATATATATGATCAAGGGACATGGGAGAAGTACTAGAGTTTTTTAATTTATAAGTAGGAAAAGTATAACAGATGACAGTAAAGCTGGGAGAAAATCAAGTTCAGAGTTCTCCATCAAACGCAAAGCCACAAATCCAGCAACATAATCTACTTTCGAATCTTAGGTTTTAGAGACCCATTCAAGGAACCCAGTGTTCTTGATCGTACCACTCAACCAAGCATTTGAATAAATTTCTCAGAAATTGGTAAAGTAATTACTCTCTTGACCAGATAGAAAGTATACCTTTTCACATGCTGTTTTATTTGTTTATAATGATCATTTTCATGATCACATTATTCATCATAACAGCTAAAAAAGAAGCCAGCCGTATTATTTCATGGAGGAAAAGCACCCGCCCCCTTAGAATGCTCAACAAGCATTCAAGTTTGGGAATGACCAAAGTATGGGTAACTATACCCTGATAGCTAAATTAAGAAAACAAAAAAGATCTTCAGTCCATCCAACCTTGCAAAGGTTGTGAAATGCAAACCACAGTTCTCGCATAACCTCAGGTAATTAAATACAAAAATGTCAAAGAAGTCCATAGGAGATGAGTCTTACCATATTGGATGTTTTATGCTAATCATGCATCATGGCAGAGCATGAGAGGTCAGTGGTTGATAAGCTTACAAATCTACTCGAGTAAACTAAATTTTGCCCACTCGTGGAATTGGACAAGCTCTGAACTTGGAAGCTTATAAATTGCATATTACTGGTATAAGATCAACGCTATTAGCATCCACTTTATGTTGCTAACTATAAAAGTGGGACCAAATGGCAACCATCACAAAAAACTCACGCGAACATGCCATATTTTGTCTCTCTAAATCACAAACTCATATAAGGCACATTTTCTTAAAGCACATGATCTTCACATGCCAATTTTCAAGGTAGATTCAGAAAAAAGTAGTATATTATAATAAACCTCAGGTGCTAATGACTAATTTTCAAAACCACATGCTGCAAACTGAACTCGGCCCAGACAAATACCACAAGTGGGCAGGGCATTGCCCAATTAGTTACTCCCCATTAACCATTAGCTCCAACCTCACCAATCTTAAAGAATGATGCTGCATATCATTGTTCTGACCCAAAACTCCAAGCACAAAATACGAAGACAGAGCTCTTAAACAAAACCATATATGAAACTTTTTAATTGCAAATTGAAAGCTTGAACAACAGGGGGTCTCTTAAAGTGGGAAACATGTGCAGAGAAATTCATTGAAATGTTCCTTAGATTATCATACTGCAGTGTCCGATTCAAAGCAGTCAGGAAACTTTCTATAAAAGGTAAACTTTTTAAAAATTATTCTCTTTGATCTGCAACTTGGATGTAGTTTCCAATAGTTACAAACAAAAGATGGAAGTCAAATCTACCCACTAACGCACAAGTAGAATAGACTAAAAGATATGAATCCTTCAGAAAAATAAAAAAAATTAGGAAATGAAAATGTTATTTGTACACGGCTTGTATACCTTTTGCATACACACGGTATATAAATGCTATTTTTAAGCATACTCTAATTTAATTATTCATATTTTCTATTTTTGTTTATCTTTTATCATGTTTTTATTTATTTTTTTAATATATTTTTTTTAATATTTCAATTGACGTGATTCCATAAAAAGTACACGAGGCCGTGTACATGTAGCATTACTCATTAGGAAATATATGATATATTGTATCTTTAAGAGAACTTATAGGAGATGAAAAGTTCATCTTATTCATTTTATTTTTATTTTTTGAAAAAAAAAAAATCGTTGTTAATTATGTAGTATTCCTTAAAGGATAAACAAAATGAGCTTCGTGTTGAATTGCTTCATCACAATTAAGATGGTATGAGTTAGAAACAAATCCACGGGCTGGATATTAATTCTTCTTTATGATCCTATCAAAAGAGGAAAAATAATGATGTCTTCACTTGTAAGTGCCTCAAATAAGTGTCACATTAACCTGATAGACAATTGGTTGGATAACAGCAAATTCAAGATTGCAACCAAGAAAATACTAATATGTTCTCGTTCCTAAAGCAAATAATTAGACAACCAAAAAGACAAAATGGAAGAATAGCTTGGGCAGAGTGGATGCCTCACCACCCTGTTAGTTTGGCCAGAACATATGTCCTGCATTAATGATGTTCTGCAATGGAAGTTGTGATCCTAATGGGGATTACCAAACATGGTCCACACAACATTTAAGCAAGATAACCCCCAATTGGAGCAAGTCTACCTCTCATTGGCTATAGATTTCTTCAACGACTTTGTCTTAGAGAATTCACTGTATCAAATAATCACATGCAGATGATTCCGATCATTCTCTACTCGAGCAAAAGTCGCACCAAGAATGAAAAATAAAAGGCAGAATTGCCCCCATTCTAATATTGGCTACACTAAACCTACCTGATTTTAGCGGGACAGAGACAACATTTGATCTACAGTTTATCAACTAATAAAAAGGCCTTCGAATGACTAAATATAAAAAGTGGAATGTCTCTTAGTTTAGTAATGACTAATGACTGCTTGCGCCATTTGGAATAGAGTCAATTTTGAATAATAAAGGAATAAAAAAAGTAAAATGTCCTATGCAAGACATAAAGTAGTTCCATTTAAGGATTTTAGCGGGACAGAGACAACATTTGATCTACAGTTTATCAGCTATAAGCAATAAATTTTCTGATAATTTTTAATCTATGGAAGGAGCTAATAAAAAATGGCAAACCAAAATTTTACGTAGAAGGGAAAAAAATACTCACACAAACGGGAAGAGAAGAGTTCATCATTCAAATCCTTACGGCATATAAAAAACGTGCAAAAGAAGCGAAGCGGAACTGGAAACCCTAATTGGCTGAGTCATTATAATGCATGCATTAATTCATCATTGAAAGAAATTAAAAATAATAAGATGAAATGAAAAAATAATCTAGCTAAAAGTTAGGAACGAAGACCACCATAGGCCCTACTCATCGAGACAACGAATATAATTAATTCAGAAACTCCTTGCTCGAATGATGAGAAAAGGTAGAAATGATGAAAAAGGAAAAAGATCTTGTGAAATTTAACGGCGAGAAAACAAGTCCACCTCTGATGAACATAGCAAATTGATAATCTTATATCACTTTTCATTTTCCAATTATCGAGAAACCGAAACAGCACAAAATTAAAAATCCTCGGTAATCTTCTTTTCGTACCTTACATTTTATCAGCGATTCAGCAGTCAAACAAAAGGTAATGAATATAATAACATAAACACGAATACCTAATCAGAAGAAAATACCTTTGCGGGATGAAGTTGTTCTTGGTGAGACAGGCTTGGATGTCGCAAGCCTCTTTCTTGCAGGGCTCTTTGCTCGGCTGCGGCATCCTCTCTCTCTCTCTTTCTCCAGATTCTCTGTTTCAGAGTTGAGCTAGGAATAAAAAAAGAAGGAAGCTTAAACGCTTTGTAGCTTCTAACCGACCTTGGCAAAGGGCCACGTGTTCGTTTCTTTTGGGGTACCTGTCGGATACAGCAACGGCAACTGAGGAGAGACTCCAGTTACACCCCTCAGGCGTTAAAAAGCAACAAAATACGGCACTAATTAAGTAAATTTATAAATGATAGGAAAATGCTATTCGTCCAAATTTTGGGACCCGATTCTGAGTTTTGATTTTTTTTTTTTTTAATTTCTAACTAAAAAAGTTTTTTTAAATAATGTTATAATTTTTTTATTTTAAAAAATAATTTAAAATATTAAACAAATCATATAAAAAAAATTATCTGATTTTTTTTAACATCTTAAAATATTTTTTGAAAAAAAAAATATAATATTATTTAAAAATACTTAATTATAAACTAAAAAAAGTACAAATCGAGATCCAAAATTTGAACCCGTAACACTGACTAAATGATATAAATAAATAAATATATATATATAAGTTTTACATATACAAGTCTGTAAGTTATGTATAAAAAAAGTAAATCTTATCATGAAAAAATAATTTATTTTTTAACGGAGTTTACATTATTACAAAAAATCTTATACAAATATTATACATTTAAGTTAAGATTACTCAACTATAAATGATACAAGTTGAATTATTAGGAATGCTACCCATTTTAAGAGTTTTCTTTTCCTAGAATTTTCGTCTTGAGCTCTGCCCGAGGGGAGCTTCGACTTCGGTCCTCCTCCACCACCTCTTTTTTTCTTCTCTCTCTTTTTCCTTGCCATTGCGTTTGATGTTGGTGGTTTTCGGGTGTTTTGGGTCTAGCAGTTTGATTTGCAGGTTACCGGAGGCGGAAGTGGAAGCGAAAGCTCCAAGACCAACACGAGTCATGCCGTTGTCTCTCCCATCAGTCGATCGTGGTCGTATGGCGGTTTTTTTGTTGTGCGGAGGGCGCGTGATTTTAACGTGTGGTGTTCGTTGTTGAACCCATTTTGTTTCGGATGGATCCTCGTTGCTAGTGGTGTCGTCAGTTGGTTAAAGGTGGATCAGGGGTTTTCCTTACGTCGATGACCTGTCGTGGTTCAAGTTAAATGTGGACGCACCACTATAAATAGCCGTTGTTTGGATTGTTGTTTTGTGTTTTCTTTGCTTCTTTGATTGTTGTGTATTTTGGTTTTGTTGTTTATTTTATTTGTATAGAAAAAATTGTTAAAGTGAAAAATAGTCTCATGGACTTTATGTCCGTTAGGAGTTTTAGTTTTTTCCTTTGAAAAAACTTTGTAAATGACTCCTATGGAAGCAGTGTTAATTCTTTCAGACTTTGTCTTAATGATTTAGAAGCTATATGTCAGAATGTAATTAGTTGACCGTTTGTCACAGTATAAGCTTCATGTACTTTGAGTTTCAATGAATGAAAATATTTCTCCAAAAAAAAAAAATGATTGCCCATTTTATATGGATGGGCAGCTACCCGTTAGTGGGCAAATTAAAGTCACTATCATTTCGATCAACCTATCCGATAATTATAAAATAAAATTGCATATAAAAAGATCACACAAATATGAAGATTTTTGCACAAAGCCACAAACTGAAGGGCCACGACCGCATCCATAGGTCGTAAAAGATTTGTGGGTAGATTTTTTATGGCCCCTGATTGCAACGTGGGTTAAAAAAAAAAAAAAAATACTTGTATATCTACATTTTAGGTGTCAAATCTTGTTGATGAATCGTGTTCGTATCGTATTAAGATATATGTACTATATTATATAGATCAATTATAATCTAATTCATTAAACTTATCATATCAAAATCTCAAATCCTAATATGACTCATTAACATAACGATCGTATTATGTCATCCCATTTTAACTCATTAGTAAAAATTATAAAATATGTTAACACGACACAATACGACCTGTTTCAATATGTTTATGTAAATTGATTGAATAAGTCCGAATTAAACTGTTTGATATGATTAAATTTAGTATAATTTTATATAAATGTTAAAATCACATTATCTATAAAGATTATAAACCTAACCACAAGTCCAAAATTACAATCCTAACAATAAAAATATCAAATTAAAATACTAACAATTTTACTTTTAAGTATATAAAGTATATGGGTGTAATTTTAATTTTAATTTTCTTAACGTATTATAATGAGTTATAAGTGGTCAAAATAGGTTGACTCATTATTAACATGTTAAGACATTGTGCCTTAACGTGTTAACCCATTTTGATTCAAATCTGTTAAAAATAAATCATAATTCACTATTATTGTGTTGTATTTGTGTTGACTTAACGGGTTGTGGTGCCCACGACTCCCCCCTAGGATTTAGAGGGACTCACGACACTGGAATGAAAATCATTCGAGTCAATCATCCCATCTTTAGTGCTCCAAGAAAGTGTGTGTAGTATGCACAAAGTGTACAATTAAAATATTCGCAGCATAAAAATAAAAATGGCATTCATTATAGTACAAGAATTTTAAAGTTTACAACCCAAACTGAAAATAATTTTCTAAGAAGAGATTATACAATCATCCAAAAGAAAAACAATAAAAGACACATAATAACATTCGGGATCATAATCCTACTCTCTGTCATCACAATAGTCTACTCCTCCGGCAGAGCCTGCTCCTCGGGCTTATCCTCGTCCTTTACATCAAAAACTATAATTCCAAAAAACAGAATCGTAAGTGGACCAAATATACCACATAAGACATGAATTTTAGTAAGCAACAATCAGGCACAATAAATGAACAACCACAAATCAGCAAAATACACATGTGCTATCAACTAAGCGTTAATACACACACACAAAATCGTCATTTCCTAGAAAGGAATTCCACATGCACACCAGCCATCCTTTCCCAGAAAGGAACGTAACTATCAGCACATGCTAAAAACTTAGTTTTTAACCTACACACACAATTCTGTATTATTATTAAGTGTATACTATGGTCTTCCTTAAGGACTATCTATACATCTTGACTCTCTTCGTCACACCATGGGTAACGATCGTACGTGTGATTTCATAACGTGCAATGTCCAACTCCGTGCCTAGCGCATACTATGACCAAACATCCCCTAACATCTGCCAGCAAAGGAGCCACGGAGTCGACACGAGAGCATTACTATCTCGTTTGATCTCGTTGTTGCCCAACGATAACTTAGGGGTCGTCACATCAGTTTATTCTAGTCCCGAGTAACCAAATGAGCTCCACCGAGATAATACCTCATCTCAGCTTAAGGTTGTGATACACACACCCACAAGCTACGTCTAGACCAAAGATCACCCATATACACATCATACCCAGCATAGTTTAAATCATTAAACAAGTAAAAAATAATTTATGTATTATGAGCATATATTAGATGACATGGCAACAATACATAACTTTTCAAAACATTTCACATAGCATGTATAAATTTACAAACAAATTCCACAAAATTACATTTACAACCAAGATGACTACGGGATGATCTCATCCTCTATTCAACAACCTCAGACTCAACAAACCTACTCCCAATTTTATTATTATTAAACAATTACCAACACTTCAAATTGCAATTAAAAGTTAGCGCAAAAATAATTAATTAAACTAAGTTATAAACCACATTAGACTACTAATTACTACACGTTCGATAAAAACTCTGGAAGATCGGGAAAATGCCGAAATGCAAACTAGTGCATCAACCAGCGAGCATGCCACTAAATCGCGTTGATCACACCAACGTAAATAAAATTAACATAAATAATTAACAAATAAAATTAACCAAAATAATCAGATAACTAGATACATTAATAACAAAAATATTATTTTAATAAAAGAAAGCACAGGGCTAAACAGCTCACCGAGGGGTTTCGTAAAATGGTGGGGACGACAACAAGAAGTGAGAAAACAACAATTAAAAGAGCCTTCTAAAATTCGAATTTTAAGGGATTGGAAGAAGAGAGAATCAAATTTGAGTTGTGTGGGAGAAGATAACTCGGTTTGGGGTGATTTATGAAGGGTAGAACGCAGCCTATTTATAGCCTGAAAATGGGACACTCGAATCTCGAAATGGTGCAAAAATGGCCACCACGTGGCACTCTAAAACTTGGCTAGGACAAAGATGCACTGTCATGGCTAGAGATTCGATTTTAGCAAACCAAAACAGGGGAAGAAAATCCATGGAGGGCTCACGGTTTCGCTAGAAAATTAGTGGGTTTTCATGGCACGTGACTTACAGATCAGGGCTGAAATTGCAGGTGTAGCATCGACTAGATGATGGGTTTTGGGAGAGTGGACGCATGGTTGAAAAATAGCATAAAAAGGTTGCGATTTTGGGGTTGAAATTCACGGGTCTGCGGTAGAAAAACAGGGGAAGAAAGAAAGAAGAAGAAAGAAATGAGAAGAAGAGGCTATGTGCGCGAAGAGGTAACTATGGGATTTCATTAAATCCCTTTATAAAAAATGACGCAGTTTGAGTGGTAAGGGGCTGGGTTTAATTCCAACCATGGCCGAGCTTCACTCCCCTCAAACACAAGGCCTAAGCATATAGTAGAAGACCCACAAAACACAAAACACAACCCACAAAAAAAAAATGGCCCAACCTGAAAACAACAAAAGAAATAAAATTCAACACATAAAATTAAATGCTAACATAATAATATAAAGAGATTAAATTCAACCATTAAAATAAATGCACCACAACAAAATAATAAAAGAAAATGAATTAACTCAATATTTAAACATAGAAATAACTAAAAGATAATATTTAGCAAACTAATAGCTCTAATATTAACTTTAAACAAATAACACAAAAAGAAACAAGGTGATAAAATAACGGGATCTCACACAAGTTGTATAACATATTGCCACCACTAATTACAATTGGGGGTCTTTAACTTATAGATTTGCTATGATGACAATAATCTTGGATCATAGAGGCTCATGACTAAGTCTATGACTTGATCGTGACTCATGTCAATGGAATGAGAAGTTGAACTAAACAAAGGATGATAATAATAAAAGAATATAATAAAAGAGGATAGGATAGTGAATCATGAGATCATTGAGACATTAAGGTTTGGTTTGTTTTCATAAACAATCTCATCTCATCTCATCTCATTTTATTATTACTACTTTTTTAAATTTTCATACAAAATAAAATAAATAATTCAACTTCTTCAAATCTCAAAATAATTTTTTCAAGTTCTAAAACAAACTAATATTAAAAAAATATTTTATAATAATATTTTATTTAATTTTTAACTTTTATGTTATCTTATTTATAAAAACAAACTAAGCTAGGAAGGGAAGAAGAGGAGAAGGGAGAGATAGAAGAGTGGAGAGGCGTCGAGTATGACAATAAGGAAATAAATTAGACGAGAGAGAAAAATTACCTTATTTAAAGTTTTTTTGTTTTTTTTATATTTTTAAGAAATGTATATATATATATATATATATATATACGGACGGATGGGCCAAGGTATTCACCTAGTAGGGGTGGGCCAAACGAGCTTGATAAGCATGTTCATGTGGGTTGAGTTTTGCCCAACCCGACCCAAAACCCGGATATTCGAATTTCAGATCCGATTTCCAGCCCACATGAAATACGAGCTGGAACCCATATTTACCAAACCCGGATTTGGATCTGGAATCCGTGTTTCAAAACACGAAACTCGACACTAAAAAAACTTGACTAATAGGGAAATTCGGGATCGGGTTTGACTTGAAAACCAAGCTCACAATGACTACTATTGGTTGTTGCTTTCATGGCCACAACTTTTCTCAACTTGGTTTCCAATTGTGCAACTATTGTCAACAACCTATGCTTAAATGATGTCGCAAATCCATCCACAATCTATTCGGGATTTAGTTCGTTTCTATACTAACCTGTGGAGTTAGAAATGAGGTTTTGAATTCTGTTCCATTTTTATTTGAACAGTTAGAATTTTCATTCCAGTATAGTATCCGGTGCACCATACTTACTCCCTTGTTCCATTCTAGTCCAAATTTTGACCTATTCCAGTTCAAATTCTAGCTATTTCGATCCCTATTTCATTTTGGACTATCTCTATAATTTTCTTGTATTTGAATAACATTTTTTTTAATTTCAAATTCAAAGGGTATTTAATTAATTCTATAATATAAAATATATTTATATACTTTATAATTTTAAATATGTCCAATTTTTTTAAATATCATTATTTTTTAATAATTTATCTATTATTTTATTTGTTTTTATGTCTCAACTCAAGTTTGTATTTTTTTCAACCTATATTCAATTTAAAATTATTTAATTCTTCCAATATATACACAAATACATGATACACACTTACATATATATATGTGTGTGTGTGTGTGTGACGTCCTCAATTTACGTTTGAGATTTAATATAAACTGAAGAGTCATGATAAGTAACACTAGGCTACATACCCTTGTAAGTATCGAAAGTTCTATGCATGCACCTAGACTTACTATCATATGCAATGTAATTTGCAGCAAAATGGGATCTAAATTTAAGATTAAATAAGAAATCTAATGATCACATGGTAAGACATAACCATCATATTCACATTATAGTATTTACCACATAACATTGTACCATTACATTACATAACCTCGTTAGTTTTCGCATAATACATATACATGATTTATCAAAACATCATTTTCAGAGCCACCTAGATTCCTTCTTCACTTTTGAAAATTCTCTCCCATATCGAAACATATCTATATTAATACTAAAATCTCGATGGAGGTGTTGTCCATACGGTGTAATATAGACCCCTCATAGGGATAAAGCGCCATTCAAACCCAACGCTAGACATCATCCGACATGCCACTGCTCTACTGATGACGCGGATGCATGATGGTTCCAAACCTCCATCAAGTGATCATAAGCGGGAGAGGCAAAATAGTCAAAAAGAAGATAGTCAGTGGGCCCATCAGGGCTCCACTACATCCTCTGAGTAATCAGGGCCTTGCCCTTCTTCGCCATGCAATCCTACAATAAAATTTTATTTTTTTCCAAAAAGGATAGAAATATTCAAAAGTGGGATTTCCTCTCAATAAGTACACAATTAATACAATAAGGTATAAGCAGAATAAAATATTGACAAACATAACAAACACCAAGAATAAATAACTTATGACATGCTTTTTATAATTTATGCATGACTTATGTCCTACTTTTTTATATAGACCTATACCTTATAGGGACTCGTCATCTTTTTCTTAAAATTATTATTTTTCTATATTTATTTCTTATTCTTATGAGTATTACTTATTTCTTAACTTCGATGGACGTTACGTATCGTCGTTCCCATCAATTTTTCTTAGTATGACGCGTCAACTTTCTGGTTCACGTCAGTCATCTGGGTGTTACGTATCACCGTCCCCGTCATGACGTAAACATACTTATCTAATCATGTCAGTCGTTCGGATATTACGTATCGCCGTCTCCGTCATTACACGAATCTTAACTTATTAAATCATGTCAATCGTCCAGACATTACGTATCGTCTTTCTCGTCGTGACACGATTCTTATTTTACGACGAACGTTATGTATCGCCATCCTTGTTGGCACGTCAATTGTCTGGGTATTACGTATTGTCGTCCTCGTCATGACGTGACTTTTAGGTTTTTCTTATGTTTTTCTTTTCTTGTCATATTCTTATAAAATATTCTAATCTTATTTCTTAAAATGAACGTCATGACCTATGACGATAATCATGTGACGAAATGAAATATGGTCATACCCCTAGACATTTAAATGCATATTTCATGTTCTTATGAGTCCCATGGCATATTGAAGCATGCCACTATCACATACATCATGCTCATAATCATTTACGTCAAATAACTTTATAACAATTAAACATAACAATTTCATTCAAAAGAAATAAAAAATTATTAAATCTTAAGCTTAAATGGGTATGCCAAATCCTTCTAGGGGTTCAAGATTTCTTTTCTTCCATGCTAGAATCAAAGGGCCAAGAACTTGAACTCAAAAATTCACTTTAAACCTTACTAGACCGAATACATTAGAGTTTAGTTTTCTTATTTCTTTGTCATCCAAAAGCTCCCTATTAGCATATAATCTTCTTGATAAAACACATTCCTGTCACCTTACAATTTATCCTTGGTATTTTCCTATGATAAATCCTAAGTTAAACTACACTTGATTTCATCCAAGTACTTTGACAAATCTACATAAAAAAAAAACAACAAACATGATATAACTTCCAAATCAAGCGTCTTATGCCAAGATTAGATTAAATTGTGTACTTACAAAATTTTCAAAACTTCAATTGGCAAGTGAACCAAGCTTTTGCAAATTTCCTCTTTAGTATACCCAAAATGCTCTCTTTTAAGGTTTGGAAGGTGGAGAGATTTAAAGAAGGTTTTTGATCCTTTTTTTTTTTCTTGGGATGGCCGTGTGGTTTTCAAAGGAGGAGAAATGAAGAGTTCCTTTCATATATATATATATATATATATATAGAGGCAATACACTCAAACGAAAGGGTGAAAATAGTTTGAAGTGTCTGGATTCCCCTCCCCCCCTGCCGTGTACACTTGTCTCACCTCACTTAGCCCCATCATCACCCCTAAGCTTAGGTTTAGTTGGCAAAAATCTTATCCAAGGGTGATCCTTAAGCCACCTGAGAGTATGATATGATCCTTAGATTAGCTTTATTTTATCACATGGGGAAAATAGTCTTGGGATGCTTCTCATGCAAGTTTCGGCTCTCAACTCTTCCTTAGTGCCATCCGACACTTTCTAGAGGCATTCCCCTTTTATGCCACTTGTTTTACTTCTTATTAGGACACTTGGATAGATTATGAGATATTCCTATGATTTGGTTAAGGCAAAAGTCGGTGATCACTTTCCTTAGTTGGTTTCTAACTTAATGTTTTTTTATTATCCTTTTAGGTTCCTCCCAAGGTTTGCTAGCTAAAATCTTCTAGATGAATTTATTCCTTCTTGCCACATGTTCATATACATATGTCATGATGTTATGAAACTTGAGAAAACATATCAGATTTTTATCCTATGCCTAAGTCGGTGTTAAAGCTCAAGTCGGTTTCCACTTAGACCCTTTTCATATCCGTCTGTTTCTCACTCAATTAAGTCTCTGATCCAGCCCATATCTCTAAAAATTCAAAACATTAAAATTCTATATCTTCCTCTTGGTGTTTTATATAATTTTGAATCATTTTATTTGGAGATCAGATAAAAAAATTATGCTTAAATTACTAAAACATGACAAAATTGTCCGAGAATAGCCAATCCAAGTGAATCATGTGTTCTACTTATCTAACTCAAATTTTTCTAAAGTATCTCCTTGAACTTCCAAAAAAATCATATATTCCTAAGTCTAAACTAAAATTCTCTAGTTGATACCTTGCTTAAATTCTCATGACCATAAGTCATCAAGTTTCGTCCTGTGGCTTAAGTGTATCAAATTAAATTCTATAAACTAGGTGTCATTATCAAAATTTCAAATTCTTCTTCTATTAGGAGATATATGTTTCCAAAAAGCTCCATTAAAATATTAAAATGAATTCTAAGATAAATATATTACCTTAAAAAATAGATTATTACAATATATATAGTTATTCTATTAATTGTTAGTTTATATATACATATAAATATTTATATATAATATTTAACTAATCTCGAAACGGCACCTTGGAGCAAGCCGGTTTCGAAATATTATGTTCTAGTGTTTTAACTAAAACGATCACTAAAACGAAATTCAAAGCTTAGGTTAAAATCTGTGAAAGATTAAATTCAGACGTGATTTAAGCACTCCTTGAGTCATAGTTACTACCACTGGTGCTATTTTGTTGTTGCTGCTCACATTAGTGCAAACTGTACGCACCGTCATCCAAACAGTAAAAAAGAGCATCTGAAGCTGCATGCATGAAATTATTTGGTATTTAATATTTATTGCAATGTATCATTGCTCTTAGCTGGATGTTTATCATGGAAACTGACTCTGTACTTGTGTATTTTACCTTTGGAAAATTATCATTATGAATCTATGTACGTGAATTTCTTCTAATATTGGTAGCATTCTGGTTACAAATTAATTTTATTCTTTACCAATATTTTCTTTGTTTAAGGGTTATCAATTATCATGTAGAGGTTTGTGGGGATTATGGGCTGGGTAAATTTAAGTCACTACTACTACATATCCAAATACCAAGCATGAGCAGTGTAGAGTCGTAGACCATATATTTAGTTGGACACCTACTACTTGATTAGTGGATGAAGTACTTGCATAATTGAGATGAAATCATCTTGACTTTCTTAACTACGTATTGATCAAAACTTCTGAGAATAAAAAAAAAACTTAGAATTGAAAATATAGATTTTTAAAAATTCGAATTTAACCTAGGTTAATCGGGCTGGGTGTCGGCCCAAATTTAAAAAACGAATTCCGAGGCGAGTATGTCTGGTGTTCTAATTCGAAATCCAGATGAACGGGCTAATACCCAACCACCAATACTAGATATTATGTCAAATTATTAAAAATCAATACATCTATCATATAAGGCTGAGGGACTCTACAAAATCTTTTTGTAATAATTCTCAAAACTTAAATCTATGAGTTAAAATATTGGTATATTCTGTTCTTCTTTTTTCTTTTTTAATAATGGTATATTATGTGTAAATTCATGGTAAAAAGATAAGTTCCTAAAAATGACTTTTTTTTAAACATTTAGGGGATGCTTGAGGAATAAAATGAGATAAAATTTTTATAAATAATAGTAAAATAATTTGTGAATAATAAAAAAATATATTTAAAACTTTATTGAGTTTTGAAAAAATATGGAGAAAAATTAAATATAAAATATTATAAAATAAAAATATTTTTAGAATATAATTCTTTAATATAATTTTTATGAAATTTTTTAAAAATAAATTGTTTTTGCACGTCGTTGGAAAGTTTAGAAAATTTATGATTAAATGAAAAAATTAAATATTAAAAAGTATTTCTATTTGAGGGATAGTTGAAGTCTTCAAGATAAAAATTATATATATAAAAAGAAAAAGTTTTGCTATACATAAGTCTACATATTATATATTAAATTTTTTTTATTTTTATTTTTACTTATTATTTATAAATTAGTTATTTTATAAAAAAATAAAAAAATATATGATGTATAATGTGTAAGCTTATGTATATATTTTTTTATAAAAAAATAAATAGATGAGTTGAGATATATCCACGAGGCCCAATCATCATTTCGTAGCTTTGAGATATCAGTGAACTCACAAGTCATCTTAACTACCCCAGGTAACTTATATATTGGTCAAGCCGAAAAGCCCTGTTGTCTTTGAACTCTCTCCGTCTCCGCATTTGCCTTTCCCCTCCCTCCCTCCCTCCATCTCTATCTGCATCTCTCTCTAAAATGGAAGCCACTAAACCATCCATGAAGCTTTTTGGCGAAAAACTAAAGCAGGCGACGCTGCTATGGCTCGAGGGTTTCATCGAGGCCTGTTGTCTCCACCGGGTTGTCATTCTCTGCCTCAGGTCTCCTTCTCTCTAATTATCGACTTTCTCTGCATGCTTTCGTTTCTAACTACCTCTGCTTCCGTTTGTTTTGACGAAAAAGTAATCGAAGATAAGAGGAAATACGGAGGTCTTTGATTATGGAAGAAGACTGGTTCGGATTTTATTTTTTATTTCTGGGTTTACCGTCTCAGCATATGTTTAATATATTGTGCAGGTCGAGAAAGCTTTTGATCAGGACAGGGCAATGTTTTCTACTGAATGGTTTTATCTTTTTAGGAAGGTAACCTTCTTTCTATTTATATGAAAATCTTAATCTCAGTGACATTTAAGAGCTGTGCATATATATTTGGTCCATTTGATTGGAGATTCAGTCGCGTTTGTTCAAATATATTTGTTCCATTTGATAATACTATCTGCACATAATTGAAGTTGAGAAATTGGGTTTACTTTGTTGCTTTGGACACTTGGACATAATCATCCCGTAATTTTTCGTATTTTATTGTCTTATGAATTTCAATTTTCTCCCTAGGATTTCTAGTAAAATTAAAACTTCTTCCTTTCGAAAATATTTTTAAATACCTGTTTCTATTTGATGAGAAGTGTGATAAATGGAAGTGCATTCATCTAGTTGTTACCAACTAGCTTGCCGTACGCCTTCTACAGTTATTGGGCCTTTGGTTCACAATTTCAACGCAATATTAACATGTAAGAAGGCCTATGTTGGTTATGAATAGTACATATTTATTTGGCATGTAATGATTTAATAATTTAAATATCTGCCATATTTCTACGCAGTATATTTGTCCTGAACTCAGTTGTCATCCCAACGCTTCAATGGATATTACCTGATCAGTACTCGCTCATTAATTCTCAACTACCTTGCTCCTTTGATGGCATTTTAAAATTTTACTCTATCCTACGTCGTGGATTTATACAACTTTTTTATGTAAGTACCAGTAACTCCATATCACTTTTTGTCTCATTTGTGATAATTATTGCTGGAAGATCTCTTAATTAAGCTTCTTAGATGAACTTTTATTGTATTTGACCCTACCCATTAAAACCTGTGTAAAGGAAACCCAAAAGCATATTTACTCTAAATCTTATTTTGAATGATTCTTGAAGCTTGTTTTCCCTGATAAGAAGGCTATAATAAAAGGCCATATCGGAAATAACTTCTTGACATGGTTTAGATTTACAATGTTTATTTGTGTCTTTTTTTCTTCCATGTGGGAAAACCTTATCTCTCTTTCAGTTTCTTTTGTTCACTTTGACTGACCCGACTCACTTTTTTTTCTTATTCTTTACGTGCAGTTCTTTTGGTTCTATCCAATGTATGTGTTCAGCATTATCTTAAGCAATTTATGGTATGTCTTACCCTTTTGACAGCCATATTCCTTGATCTATGTATATCGTTGATGGTTTCAGCTTGGTGCCTAAAAGAATTATTCCATCTCATGAATAGGCATTTAGAGTTCTGCTGGTCATCTAATCCCATAACTCATGACACCATCCATAGAATAGAATAAGAGAATTAGAGTATTCATGTTACTATTAATTTCTATGTTTACTGTTAATTCAAGTGTTTCCTTAAAGCTTAATTTTGGTTTATCCTGGTCTGGAGCGTTAAAAGAGGTCTTCATTCAGGTACAATGACATTGCAAAGTTTGGTTTTGCTGCAATGGGGAGATCTGGACCTTCAAGAGTGGAAACTACAAGTCCAAGTGAGACATCAACCGTACAGACTACAGTTCATGCAGAAAGACTTGCTGGCCTGGGAGGGTAAAGTTCCTATTGGTCACTGTTTGATGTCACTTTAAATGGATTATTTACTGCCGATTGCAGGCACTTGTTCACAGAATCACAAATAAGAATTTTAAGGTTCATTTGTTCATGTCCACGCAGGGTCATGGTTGGAATAGGAGAGCAGGTGTATTCAGTTCTTCTTTTGAGCTTCTTCTTCCTAGAGGTGAAGTATATCATTGTATTATTTTTATTCGCCATGTGTGTGACGGTCCATCTATTATATTCTGATGAAGCTGTCACTGAATTTCTAAATTTACACAACTGCAAGCATATTATATCATCAGATATAATTTTGAACTCTCAATGTTGGTTTGCGATCTCAATTTTGGGATGAAAAACATGATAGATGTTGAGAACTACATGCAGGTATATGCTACGGGGTTTATACCTTATGTGGGAAAAGTAGTCAATTTCCTACTCCTGTCCTGGATGTATGCCTACTACTGTTTCGAGTATGTGGTTCATGTCCTCTGCTATTCAATCTCTTGTGCTCACGATGGGCTAGATTATGACTAGTAATGCTTTTGAACTTTCAGATACAAATGGAACTTTTCTGAAGTGGCTCTGGACAAAAGGCTGTTTTACTTCGAATCTAACTGGGCATTTTTTGCTGGTTTTGGTAATACCATTCAGTGGAATGACTTGCTTAATTTAATTTTGTCAAGTACCAACTAATTCACATGGAAAATTTAACTGTCTGAATGCACTTGCTTCTCTTTAGTTGTTTACTTATCCTCTAACCTGAATTCTTTTGAGTGGGGGAAGGAAGGAGAGTCCCAAGATTCATTTGCTTTAAAACTTAAAAAATAATGTCTAGTTGATACAAAAACAAAAGGAAAAATGTATATATCAACTTTTTTCTCGTCATCTTCTCATCATTCCATAATGTGTCATTAGATGATTGGAGACTAATAGTCTCCAATCATCTAATGACACATTATAGACTGATGAGTAGCATTATTCAAAACAACATATTTATGCATTGAAACTATGATCTTAGTCAAGCTTTCTTTATTTCTCTCTTCATAAGTTGGAGGAACAGTGGTTGAACAGAATAGCATATTCCAGGTCTGTTATGGATGATGAGAGGGGAAGGAAAATCCTAAGATTAATATTAAGGTTTCAAAAATAATTTCTAATGGATTACGAAGCAAATTGTATTTATGCATAGAAACTATGATCTTGTTCATGCTCAGTTTTTGTTATTTGCAGCCTAACGTAGATGATAGGACTGCATTATTTCCATTTGTTTTCAATTCATAAACTCGGGACATTTGGTGATCCGTGCAACACTAATATTTTCTTTCATGGTTATCCAGGAAGCCCTTGTGTATTCGCTATATTCATTTTCTCGCCTCTTGTGAGCTATGGGGTTATGGCTATACTCTTTCCACTGGTACTCCTTTTTCTTTTATTCATTTTTCTACGTTATTATTGGATTCTGATTATTTTCTTCTTTGCTTAAGTTCAAAGTTGCTTGTATTGTTTCTTCAATGATCTGGGTTGACTGTTGACACAGTGTCTTTCAGTTTGTTCTATCTGCAACAGGGTCAAGAGCTGAGCAGGATATTTCTTTTCAAAATACAAAATGGAGAGCTGCTGGATTGGGACGGCTTCCAATATTTTATGCAGCTGACACTTTGTCGTAAGCTACCTACTTTATCTTGCTTGACAAAAGTTCTCTATTATTTTGCTATAAGCAATACATTTAAGAAATAATGGAAAACTCAAAATAAAATGGAACATTGCATATTTTCTTTAAGCGCCTCAAAACTACCCATTTTGTGGGTCATTGCCTTTTCTTTTCAGAAGTATAATGCTTAACTTACCGTTTAGTTTTGATGTAAACAAAGAAACTAGTTTAGAACAATCGTTTTTAGTTGAATTTCTTAGACAATTTGGTGGATGATTTTCCTATCTAAAAGAAAGAAAAAAGAAAAGAAAACAATGGGCTAGGCACTATGCAGCCAGCATTAATTTTTCTTCAGCGGTTTATTCAAAGTTGCAAACATGAGTGAAGATTTTGGCCTGGACAAATTATTCCCGGAAGCCTGCAGCAGATTCTGTTTAGATAGGACATATTTATTGTCCTTGAAAAATGAAAACTGGAATTATCTGAATTTTATAATTACAAGACCCATGTTTAAGCATGCCTTGATTGGACCATTGTTCTGTAGGCTGCTGGCGTTGTCTCTCTTGCCATTGGAATCCCGGAGGGACCAGATGCATGAAAATAAAGCACATTAAGAATTCTGGCTCAATGTATTGCAAGTTGTGAATAGTAAGTTTCTAAAGTTTATAAGTGAAGAAATCAAGCTTTCAATGTACCCTTTGACTTGCCATTCAAATACCATTTTCTGTCAAATGGCATAATAGTTCATTTTTCAATTTCATTTTGTAATGGTATGACAGGATCAAATGCATGTTTCAAGCAGATGATCAACTTCTGCAGAGTGTATATATAAAGCTCAGAGGTTTAAATTCGTGCTGCTCCTGTATGCAAGGGTGCATGTATAAATTAATATTCAATTAATGAAAAACTGTTCATTGCTGAGTATCAATGGTTAAGTTTTGGGAGATTGTTGGTAGGGAAAATGTCTCCGAGATGAACTGTAATTGCGTCCTTCCAAACTGTATTGTTACCGTTGCTGAAGTGATTGAATACAGGGGTAAGAGGCCGAATTCATCTCTCATTTCCATAGGGATGCATAAGCTAGTATTTTCCTATACAGTTTGTTAGTGAAAATACACGATAATATAATCAAAACTACAATGAAATTAATATTCAAACGAAATTAATTTGGATTAAAGCATGGAAATCTCGCTTTCTTTCAGAAAAATCTTGCACAGTTTTGTTGGTATACAAGATTCCTTTCCATATTCTCTCTCTACAACATAGATTATCTTTAATCAGAATCCATTTCCCACAAACCTATGTTCTAAAATAGGCAACGCAGCATCATTATGCAAAAGGGCAACCAATATTCTTTCGCTATTTACATCTCTGCCTGGTGTGGACATGCAGAATGTACAAGTAGATAATGCTGTTGGATTCATTATTCGACGTTATCCGAAGCATGTTTTATTTCTAGTGTCGTGGACTTTACACAAACATCGGATAGGCTTGGTGAATTCGTGACCGGTGACCCAAGTCCATAGGGTTCTTGAACATGGATAGAGGGAGGTATTAACAATGATACAATCGCAAGGTAGAAGATGAAGTAACTGACTAGAGCATGCGCAGGGAAAAGGAGAATGATAGAAAGCAGAGAGCATGTGGGCTGAATTGAGATATTTTAGTTGTATTGATCTGTTATGTGCAGGTGCTATTTATAGCACAAATAATGAAATAACAGAATGAAGAATAAACAAATTGTATATTACAGCTCATCAAATACGCAATATAATCTTCATGCCACGTTTGGTCTGGTGGCCTTCCAAGCATTTGATAATTTGCTTCCTTCTTCAACACCTCCCGCAAGATGGAGAGTAAACATTGATAACTCCCATATTGAGTAATAATCGATTAAATGCCGGTGAATGTAATGGTTTGGTGAGCAGATCTACTAAATGAGCCGAGGAGAACACATGAGCAGTTTTTACTTGTTCAACTAAAATTTTATCACGAACTAGATGACAAATCTTGTTCGATGTGCTTTGTGCGCTTATGGAATATAGGATTCGCGGTAATGTGTATGGCAGCAAGGTTATCACAATACAAAGTGGTAGGTGTTCCAATGATAACGTGTAGGTCAATGAGCAAATTTTGAATTCAAGTGAGCTCGCAAATGACAGCAACCATGACTCTGTATTTTGATTCAGTGGAGGACCTTAAAATTGTATTTTATTTCTTCGACTTCCAGGAAAAAAGAGAATTTCTAATGAATACACAAAATCCCGTTGTCGATCGTCGAGTGTCTATGCAATTTGCCCAATTTGTGTCAGAGTATGCAACAAGTTCCATGGTGGAATGAACGGGAAGAAAAATACCTTGCCCTGGGGTGCCTTTAACGTACTTAAGAACTTTAAGAACAACATCATAATGCGGCACTCTTGGGGTTTCCATAAACTGCCTTAACAGATTAACATTATAACTCAAATATGGTCGTGTGTTAGTTAAATAGAGCAATTTCCCAACCAATTTTCTGTAAAGTGCTGGATCATGAAAGACTTCACCTTCATCTCATTGTAGCTTGATATTCGGTTCCATTGACAAGGGAGACAGTTTCGCAGCTAAGAGCTTAGTTTCAGCAAGAATATCCGGCACATATTTGTGCTGGTAAAATTGAATCATAGCTTGTGTTTGACCCACTTCCATGCCGAGGAAGTATCGCAATGCACCCAGAGTTTTGATTCAAAATTTTGTCTCCAAAAATTGCTCGACAACATCGCTGGAATTTGTGTCCGAGCTCAAGAGAATAATATCGTCGACATACACGAGTAATGCAACAAATGAGGTAGGGATGCACTTAGTGAAAAGGCTATAATCTGCTTTTGACTGGGCGAAACCGAATTCAGCTAGAGATGAAACCAATTTGGCATTCCATTGACGAGAAGCTTGTCGCAGGCCATACAAACTCTTTTGCAATCGGCAACTTGATCGGTCTTGGCTGCAAAGTGACCAGCTGGTGGCTTTATGTAAAGTTCTTCAGCAAGTTCCCCATACAAAAATGCATTATTCACGTTAAGTTTTCAAAGTTCCCATCCTTTGATGGCAGCTACTGCTAAAAGACAACGGATTGAAGCAATTTTAGCAATTGGTGAAAACGTATCATGAAAATCGATACATTCGCGTTGGGTAAAGCCTTTTGCCACTAATTGAGCCTTAGCTCGTTCCACTATTCCGTCAGCTTTGAATTTGAGCTTGTAAATCCACTTGCAATCAATCGGTCTCTTGCCTGGGGGCATATCAATGATGGTCCAAGTTCATGGAGCTCAAGAGCAACAAGTTTCTGGTCCATTGCCTCACGCCAAATTGGATGTTGGATGGCTTGTGCATAGGATGTTGGCTCAAAGTTTGTAGAAACAGAGGTGGTGAATGCCCGAAACTGAGGAGACAGGGATGTATAAGATGAAACAGAGGAAAGAGGAACAAGGATATTCATACCTGATGGAGAAGGTGATCCAGTAAGATTCATTGTGGATGTTGATTAGTGAGGACCAGTGGCTGTTACTTGCTGACAATGGTAATCACGAAGGAATGCAGGTGCTCGTCGGGTTTGAGTGAATCTGCGAAGAACTTGGGAAGGTTCATTATGGTTATAAGAGGGGTTGATGTTTGTGATAGGATCAGTTGAGGAGTGAGATGGTGAGTCTGGTGGAGTGTTTATGGGTTCATGGGAAGATGAAGTGGGCGATGGGGTTGGTATGTCTATATGGGTTGCGGAATTGTGTATGGGTTCATGTGAAGATGAAGTGGGCAATGGGGCTAATGTGTCTGTATGGGATGCTGGATTAGGAGCAGATGGTGGAAGTGAAGTGGCTAGTGTGTCAACAGGGTCAGTGAAGGTGTTAGTATCGAAGGTTAAATGTGAAGGTGTTTGATGGGAAATGAGTGATGGTGAAACAAATTCAAATTGTTGTTTAAGGGAAAATATTTCTTCATCGAAGATGACATCTTGGGAGAGAAAAATTTGTTGGGTAGTGATGTCAAGCAATTTATAGCCTTTTACATCGTATGGATATCCAATGAACAAGCATTTTCTTGCTCGATGTTTGAATTTGAGTCTGACATGCAATAATGTGGAGGCGAAACATAAGCATTTGAAGATCTTAAAATGGGAATAAGATGGCTTGGTTTGATAAAGGACTTCAAATGGGGATTTTTGGTTGAGTAGTGGAGTGGGTGTTCGGTTAATTAAGTATACCGCAGTGGTGACAAATTCAGACCAATATTTAAGTGGTAAACCTGATTGGAATTTGAGAGCTCGTGCCACGTTAAGGATGTGTTGGCACTTTTGTTCAGCAATGGCATTTTGTTGGGGTGTGGCGATGCAAGTTGTTTGATGTAAAACACTTTTGGAGTTATAAAAATTTAATATCTAGAATTTGGCGCCATTATCGAATCGAATGGTTTTGATTTGAGTGTTGAATTGAGTTTCAACAAGAGAAAAGAAATTTAAAAGTGAGCTTCTAGCTTCAGATTTTGTTTTAAGGAAATAGAGCCATGTACATATTGTGAATTGGTCTACAATTGTGAGATAAAATTTAACACCATTATGTGATTGTGTTTGGTTAGGACCCCAGATGTCAATATAAACAACATCAAAGGCTTTTGTGGTTTTGGAGTCTGTTTCTGAAATGGTAATCGGTGTTGCTTTGCAAGAGGGTAGATATCGCAAGGGCTAATGGATTTTTTAACTAAATTTTTGAAACTAGAATTAATATCCTGTAATATATGTTGGACCATGGAGTTATATCCAAATCTATAGTGCCACAATGTAAACAGAACAAACTTATTAGCAATAGTGTGAATAACAGAAATGGAAGGAAACAAAGTCTGAAAATGGCATTGCAGGGTGGTTGGTTTGTGTCTGGATAATTGCAAGTGATACAAGCCATCACGCACCGTTCCCACTCCAATCGCCATCCATGATGAAAGGTCCTGAACACAGCAAGAATTGGAGAAAAAAAACCAGACAACAATGAGAATGATGTGTTAATGATTTGGCATAAATGAGATTAAAGGAAAAATTAAGCACACACAATACACGATGAAGCATTAAATGAGGTGATAGGTGGGCATCACCAAGATGTGTAGCAATGGTGGTAGAGCCATTTGGGAGTTTGATGAGGCGAGAAATTGAGGTAAATATTGTGTGTGAAGAATTTGGGGCTACAGGTCATACGATCTGTATCGCCCGTGTTTATAATCCAGGATGAATGACTATTTGATGTGAAATCGTGTGTGTGCTATGTCAAACGAAGAAATACCACAGATAGGAGGTGGACTGGTATGGACATTGTTGGCAGTGGGCATGATGGCATCACCGAAATGGGGTTTGAGTAAGGCGAGGATTTGGTTATACTGCTCCCAAGTAATAGGCGAACTATTGTCAAATTCCTCCTGCACAAGAGAAGATTGGTTAGCTGATGATTTAAATTTGGAGCTGTTCTTGTGGCCAGGAGGGATCCCATTCAATCAGTAGCATTTGTCTTTGGTGTATCCAAGTATGTGGCAATGAGAGCACATTGGGAGATTGAGATATGCTTTGAAGCAACACTTCACTGAGTGACTTGATACATTGCAGTGGGAGCAAAAGAGATGCTTTCTACGGTTGGTGTTCGAGTTGCAAGAATCTGATCCCTTAGTAACCATGGTCAATGGTGAAGGCACAGCGTGCAATTGGCGACGTCGTTCCTCTTGTTGAACAAGAGAGAGAATGTGGTTGAGAGTAGGAAGTGGGTCATGCAATAGAATCTGTGCACGAACAAAGTCATAAGAATTATCAAGGCCTACAAGAAATTGCATCACCTTGTTATGATGGGTATTGCCCAGCATCGCTTTGATTGCTCCCCAGGTGCAATTAGGCAGGGGTTCATAAATCTCGAGTTCGTCCTAGAATACTTTGAGTTTGTTATAATATTGGCTAACAAAATCAGTGTCCTGTGTTACTGATGAAATTGATTTGGTAATTTGGAAGATTGGAGGGGCATTTTGGATGGAGAATTGCTCTCGAAGATCACTCCAAACACTCTCGGTAGTGTCTGCGTGCACAATGCTCGATCGATGATCAGAACTAACCGAATGTTGAATCCACACTATGAGCATATTGTTGCAGCGCTCCCATGGTGCGAAAAGAGGATCAGAAGTGTTGGTTGGCTTGGTGATTGTACCATCAATAAGTCCAAACTTGTTTTTGTATATTGAGGGCACAGCGCATCGTTCTCGCCCACGTTACATAATTTTCTGTTGTAAGTAAATCAAAAATTAGAGGAGAGGAAGCTCCCTCTTTAAGTTGAATGTAATAGGGGCTGGCGGGATGGTGATGGTTGTTTTTATTGTTGGATTGCTTGGATGAATCGGCATTTTCTGTCATTGCTCTGGTATCATATTAACAATGATACAATCGCAAGATAGAAGATAAAGTAACCGATTGGAGCATGCGCAGGGAAAAGAAGAACAACAAAAAAGAGAGAGCGTGTGGGATGAATTGAGATATTTTCGTTGTATTGATATGTTATGTACAACTACTATTTATAGCACAAATAATGAAATAACAAAATGAAGAATAAACAAATTGTATATTATAGCTCATCAAATACGAAATATAATCTTCATGCCATGTTAAATCTGGTGGCCTTCCAGGCATTTAATGATTTGCTTCCTTTAATTTCGACAGGAAGAACCCTCTTTGCTTTGACTAGTCTCATTGACAATAAAGATAAATGTTGATTCTAAACAATTCCTACCACAGAAATGGACTTTATGAAATAGTCGACCTTTATTTAGGATTTAGGAGGCTTGTCGTTCAGGTTACGATGTCCTCCTTCCACAGTTCCACTCCACAATGCTAGTCCTTTTTTTTTTTTTGGCAGAATTCAAGGTTCTTGAATTATTCAAAGTTATTTTGAAAGCTTCAACTTAACTAAGTTATTTTTTGAAATGTTTCTAACCAGAAGTTAATGGCATACCATTTTTCTAACTATATCTTTATTTTAAGATGAGGATGTTATTCTTCATCATAAATTTTATTATTTTTAATCACACCTGCCAATGTGATACATTTTAAGTAATTATATATATATATATATATAAATACTTCAATGACAAAAAGATTACATAAAAATAAATTAAAAATTAATGTAGTTTGATGCAATATTTCTGATTATAAAATTATTTTTATTATAAAATAGATCTAATAGATGTTATAAAAGTACATCAATTTGTAATTTTTTTTTAATGTAATGTATTTATATATTAAAGTAAGTTTGAAGGATGGAAAGAAAGGACAAGGTAAACTAGGTAAATAGGTAGTTCACTAGTAATCAAATAAAAGTATGGATGGTAGTTCCTCGTTTCATCTCACCAGCGTGTTTCCCATGGGGTTTCTTTTCTTTTCTTTTGAGTTGTAATTCTCCTTTTTGGAACTTCATTCGGAATCTAATGGGTAAGAATAAAGGCATCCCACGTTGCCACTAGAAAAGCCTATTGAGCTATTAGACAAAGAATAAGCAAAAACAAAGAAAGCCACCAAAGCAGCAGTCTCTAGAAGGAAGTTAACACAGGAATTGATGATTGATCTCCAGATGGTTTGCATGTCAACTTCCCTTAATTTAGGAGACAAAACCCCGAGGGTCCCCTAAACTCCAATTTATTTGCTGCTTCTATGCCTTTCTTGCTGGCCCCCCACTGACCTGCAATTTATTATTATTATTATAGAAAGCATACGTATGCATATATAGCCATACGGTTCCGACCTTGATCTGATAATGAAACCTGACAAATTGTGCGAAGGCAACGTGCTGAAAAGCAACCTACTATTTACTCACTTCACCACCTTTTTCTGAAGAAAATGCAACAAATTATCATATTTCTCTTTCCAACAAAAAAGGAAAAAAAAAATTAATAGAATTATGTAGTACTCAGTGATTCAGTATAAATATTTAAAAAATAGAGAGAGAGATTCTAAAAAAAATTGACGTAAATACTCCGATAACTAATCCGACATGGGTTAAAAATAAGGGTTTTTTTAAACTAAATTATTGAAAAAATATTTTAGCCATAAAAAGTTATACAAATATAACTATATAAATTGTTATCACTTGAAGTGATATATTAAATTATAAAATAAAATAATTTAGTTATAGAATAATTATATAAAAATAAATTTATAAATTAATAAAATTTAATATGATACGTCAGATTTTAAAATTATTTTTATTATAAAATTAATTTACTAGATGTTATAAAGTCACATTAATTTGTGAATTTTTTTTTAATATAATTTTTTGTATTTGTTGTAATTTTTATTTATAAAATTAATTTTATAAATTTTATAAAATTACGTCAATTTATAAATTTATTATATATAAATTTATAATATAGGCCTTCTCAAATTATTGATTGCCGAAGTCAATAAAGAGGAGGAGTGTATTAAATGTCTCGACAAGCTCAGTTCGATTTTCACATTCGACCAAATTCGCACTTATGACCTCTATGATTGGAGCACGTGAAGCGCGTGACTTTAATTTATTCCAAAATCCAAACAGATCTATACTTCAGGTTCTTCCACATGAGCAAGCCAAGACAACATCATCCTGGCCGTCCGTGGTCTTTTACAGATCAGCGCTCATGATTATTAGTTCATCTTATCTCCTTTCCTTGAACAGTGATCTGAACAAATTTTTATTTTTATTTTTATCTACAATTTATTTAACAATGCATTATATTTTAATTACAAAGGTCAAAATATGTACTTTCATACAGTTTATTCCGTTAATTAGAATATCGAATAATAATATTTTATTTATCACTCTATCATTTAATACTATATTATAAAATAAGAGAATAATGAGAAAATGATGATGACTATATTTATTCTATTTAAAATTGAATATGCTTGGCATATTGCTTTTTCTTTGTTTTTCAATTTTTTATTAAAATTGATTCTTGATCATTTTTATTTGAACTTTACAAACCAAGTCATGTATGAATTCTTCAAGTAGTACAGAATCCAGTTGGATCCTGAAAGCTCGATCGGTTTGTTACTTCAAGTCTCTTCGGGATTGGTGAACTCTAGTTGGATCTGAAAATATAATAAATAATTTAATTTTTTTAAGTCTTAAAAAATAATAATATTAAAAAAATATTTTATTTAACTTTCAATTTTCATTTCAACTCACTATCCAGACCTAATCTTAAAATATTTATTAATAATGTAGTTTATCAATGTGAAACTTTTTTGATAAGGTGATTTTATAAAATAGAAAAATTATTGATGTACTTCTTCACATATTAATTATTGATTTGTTAAAAATTATGAAATTTAAAATTCAAATATTGAATTTTAAAAAAAAAATCAGTAAAATGAATATTGTAAGTAAAAATATAAATATAATCATAAGTACATGTATCACTAATACTGATCTTATATTATCTTAATTTTCATCTTTAAGAAGAACATGCGCGCTCAGAATCTTTCTATTTAGAATATTCAAAATAGTAAAGAAAATGCTTATTTTGGAAATTTGTTATGGTCATTGATAGATAATGGATCGTATATAGGGCCATACGAATTTCTAATATTTAAACATGTACGTACGGACGCATTTAAACGGGAAAGAGAAATGTGAAAAAGGGTGACCATTACCAAGAGTACTGAATTCAAATAAACCAACAACTTAGTACTCTTGTAGGGACATTCATGTACAGACGGAATTCGCTTAGAAAAAACAGAAGAAAATAAAATGTATTGCCCACATTTTACTGTTGAAATATATAGAAGGGTAAAATGATTAAAGCAATGAAAATGAGAAATTCATTTGAATTGACTGTTCAAGTCAACACAGAACAGAATTCATCCTCAGAGTTCTTTGGCTTTGACGACAACGTCATAAATTTTTCATCTTTTGATATATATATATATATATATATATATATATAAAAGACCAAAAAGAAAGAAAAATAGAAAAAAAAAAAATCAAAATTTCAGCGCATGATTGTACCGAAAAATCCACCATTCAAAGTAAAAAATTATATTCGCTGAAAATTTGGAAGATATTCAGGAATAGATGTACGGTTCTGATTGAAAAAACGTACAGTACGCCCAGAACTTATTGTTGAGGAAACCGCAGCTAATATAAACATGCTCTTAGTTATATGCAAATCATGATACCTCATTAATCATTATCGTTATGGATATAGACATGATCTTATTCATCTGGTTTCCCACGAACCAAATGGGAAGAATGGTTAGGAAAAATAATGGAAATGAAAAGAAAAATAAAGAGTTGAAAGTTTAAACCCACCTGACATGCTGTTTGGATCTTTCTTTAAAGTTACAGAAAGAAAGTGGAGGCCGTAAGTAAACTCAGCTTGCATGTGTTAGTTTTAAAATTTTTAATCTCTCTCCTCTGTGAAGGATAAAATTTTGTACTCCATTATTGGATCTCTCTCTCTCTCTCTCTCTCTCTAGAGACACAAATAAAGAGCTTTACTTGGCTGCTGCTTGCTGCACTTCTTTCCTTGTCCTATGACTCCTATCTACTCCCTTTCCATCTCTACGAAAATGAAGAATCACAGCTAGGCGTTAAGGTTTATGAATTTCTTCGTCTTAGAAAGAATGAAAACACAACTTAAAAAAAGATTCTTTCCCATTTTTCTCGCTGTATTTTGAAAGTTATGAGAGTGAAAAGAGATGGCTTTATAAAATGTTATTCGTAAACAAAGATAGAAAAAGAAACAAAAAGGCTCCTTATATACATACTATATTAACACAAAAAGATCAAACTTTAACTCTTATAATTCCTTTTGGTTGTTCTTGTTTCCCATTTTTCTAGTTTTCTTTTCCATTTTCTTATACAAACAAAGCAAATAACAATACAAAACAGGAACAAATTAATATCGGCCTCTATACAATATCTCTCTCTGCCTAGCGTTCCTTTTAGTCCCTTTGGACCAAGCTAATAAATTACATCTCAGACTCCACATGATAATTCTAGACAAACCCCAAAAACAGTTGGAGAAGAATAAAAAAAAAAAAACTCGATCGAAGAAGTACATGACTAGAATGAGAATCAGGAACCCTCTCCTGGTCGGACGACGTTTTCAAGAACTCACCTCATCACAAGTTCAACTTCCAAATCTGCAAAACAAAGCCAACAATCTCTAGCTAGGCTCCTGCTCCCAAAGAACGAAATGTAAAAAAAAAAAAAAAAGCAAAACAAGCTGTTTTATACATAATATTATTGTATAAGAGCGACTAACCAACTCGTATATTTAATTTGGACCGTCACTGAGAACTATCAGGGCCTTCATCTCCACTATCATTAGCTTGACGCTGGTGTTGATGATGATGCTCTAATGGGTGATTATGCTGGTCATCAGAATTCATATTCAAACCACCTGATCTAGAATAAGCATTGAGAGCAGCTAACATTCCCAAATTGGACTCCGACATTCCAAGCCCAAGATGCTGAGAGGGTTGCTGCTGCTGCATTAACATGGAACCCAGTTGTAGAGGACTTGCTCTACTGCCTTGGAATTCAAGAGTACTGCTGCCCGGAAGATTGAACCTCGGCATGAAATGCAGTGGTGCTTGCAATGTGTTACCGCTTGCTGTTGGTGGAGTGGGAAAAGTCCACATATGTGATTCTGAAGGACCTGCCCCAGAAGTGGTGATGGCGACGGACGGGCCACCTGAACTAGCGTTAACGGGGAGCATCCAGAATGTGGCGGGCAGGATATTGGAAGGCCTAAGCAACCCCGAAGTTCCTGCCTCCTGCACTTGAGCTTTCGGTATTTGTAAGCCACTTTTGAAAGCCTTATTCTCTGACGGCGAGTTACTTTCACCACCTCGTGGTTGAGTATGAGTATCTTCCTTGAATAGATCTTCTCTGAAACGCTTTCTCATGTAATTATCTGTGGAATCTCCGCCGCCACCGCTCTCTCCGCCGCCACCACTACCGCTTCCGCCGCCACTGGGAAGCGCTTCGGCTATTTGATCTGCTGTCATAAGATGTTGCTGCTGTTGTTGATGAAAACCTAAAAAAGCCGGGTGAGCGAATCCTTGATCTTCGTGGTAAGGATGGTGAGCTAGAGCCAAAGCGCCATGAAACGAATGAGAAGCAGATTTTGATGGAGGAGCCGGGAGCGTGGAACCGCTGCCGCGAAGCGAGACGTTGAGAGTGGAAAAATTGGCTGGGATTGTACCAGTTCCAGTAGCAGCGATAATTGCTGGTTCGGCCTGCTGTAGCAGCCACTCGATAGTCTCTCCGTCGGACTTGTGGCCCAATTCTCTGGTCAATTGGAAGACCCTGGCGGCGCATGTGGCCGGCATTCGGATGCGGCGGCCTCGACCGTCGACCTTGGTATGGCGGTCCTTGGTTGATCGCTTTACTGGGGTGATTGTTGTGGCCGTAGCTGCTGTAGTTGTAGTTGTTGCAATCGGTACGATTGACAATTGTTGTTGTGGGTTCTTCTTTATGGAGTCGAGGAGGGGAGCGGATCGGGTGGAGGCCGGATGGGAGTCGGATCTGGTGGCGATGGCGAGGGAGGCATCGAGGGCAGTAGAGGCAGAAGTGGAGGATGAGGAAGAGGAGGAGGGCAAAGGAGCGGAAGATGAGGAAGTGGATGCACCGGCATGGGTGGAGAGGCCAGCTTGGATAGAGATGGAGCCCATAAAGGGTCCTCCTGATGATCTGCCATCAAAAGGGACCACAAGGTGAGAAGAAGTGGACTGGTTTTGTTGTTGCTGGGGGTGGTGATGATGATGATGGTGGTGTTGTTGTTGTTGGTGGTGGTGAGTGGTGGTGTTGCTTTGCTTGTTGCTTTGCAAATCTGTTAGTTCCATTTGGTGGGGTTTGAGGGGTCTTATTTTTCTGGGTTCAAAGCCGATTGATCAAAGCCCGTCTCTTTGCTCCTCTAACTCATCATCGCTCTTTGTTCTAGAGAGAGACAGAGAGAAGAAAGGCAGGAGAGAGAGAGTGAGTCTTTAAATTTCGCAGTGCTTGTGGGGTTCTTTCTCGGTTCGTGATTGACTTGTTTTTCCCTGAGCTCAGAGAGAGAGAGAGAGAGAGAGAGAGAAAGAGAGAGGAGCGGATGGGGACGTTGGAGAGGAGGAAAAAGTAGCAGAAGCCCACTCGTGGGGTCTCGTAAATATAATGTTCAATTCGACCGTTTTTAGTTTCCTACACAGACATACCTCAGTTACTCTCATTTACCGTTATATACACCAAATTATTTGGAATTGTTACAATAATAAAATTATGGATGAATTTGTGTTTTTTGTTTAGGGCATGCACCACAAGGCAGGAACAAACTAGAAATTCGCCATACTGATCTTTTAGCCTGAAAAACCCAATATTATCCTTCAGCAGCTTGGATCAAATTGGTTTAAAGGAGGTCAATACTGTCTTTCCATGGTACAAGAAGTGCCCCCAACTTGTAAACAGAGGTGCATGCATGGCATAGCATGCTCATAACTAAAATACATCACCCCTTTTATTTGAGACCAACTGTTAGTTCTGTTTATCCGAATTTCAAATTCAAAAGTTTAAATTTAAAAGATCAATAATTTTCTTAAATTTTTTTAGATAAAAGTATTAAAAATATTAAAAATAATGATAATTTTCGGACCGGACCAAATTTTGTGTGGCCCGGATGAACCGGCCTAGGACCAGGCTAAAACTCGACTTCTCCCTCTCCCTCCCCTCCATCGAGGCAACGTAGAATAAGCTTCACTAGCTTATTCTATTGCTGATTAAGGTCAGGCTCTCTCTCTACAATATCAATAAATAAATAAAAGAGTAGTGCTAAGGATGTTTGAGAGGAAATTTCTATTGCGGCTATGTGGCGTAAATTTTCTTTACATTTTTTATTTATTTATTTTTTATGAAAATAATAAAATAATGTATGAAAATAAAATATATGTAATTTTTTAATTTTTAAAATTTTTTTTTTCTATTTAAAAACTTTCATAAGTTATGACGGGATCCAAATGCAGGAGATCTATATATATTTATTCTAAATAAAAGGAAGGAGATAAAATAAATAAATAAATAAAAGGAAAAGATGCGATTTGGTAAAAGAAAGGAGTGGTGTTATGAGTCCAGATGGCAGTGGTTTATTGGAAAATAGATGAGTCCAGGGCCACAAGCAGATAGACAGCTCAGGTAAGCATCAGATAAAGCATCAAATGCAGTAGGACAGCTCATCCCAACCCAACCCCACACACTGCGTTTGTTGTTTCTCTTTTTCTAACTTGTTTATTCAAAATTCTTCTTTTGGGTTTACAGTCAACTTGGGCACCCCTGTCTTTGGATACGTGGTGGGCTTGAGAATTTTTGATATGACTCTATTGCCCTTGCTCAAAGATTTAATAAATCGGAGATTTATTAATTTTATCAACTTGGCAATCACATTAATCTACGGATTACAACTATATATCGGGATCTTGATAATGCTGTAATTATGATATTTTTCTGTCACAAGTAAGGACTTTTTTAATAAATTCGGGACAAAACGTTATGAATAACTACTGGCTCTTTTTCAAAAAATAAAAAATAAAAATTATATATCAAAATTTCTCCGTCCCAACTTTCAAATCAATGAAAGAGTCGATTTCCTTTGGACATAAAGTATTATATATGTCGAGTCACTGTCTTAATTTTTAATGAAGATTAAATCCACCAAATTACAAGGCTTTTGAGTCATTGGATTCTATGGACAGAACATCATGCGATGAAGTATTCATGCCAATTACCATAATGTCATGTCAACCTATAGACATAGGTTAATCAAATATGTAAAATCATGAGTATTTATAGAACTCCCGATAATTAATATCGACCTACCTATTTCACTACCAATGCAAATAAATACACCAATCAATTCGGTCATTTGATGTCTTGCACTAAAATGGAAATCCTATTCTAAAGAATGACTCGCTCAACAAAATTACCTAATCGCGTATTCTAATGCAACCGGGCATGCAAACATGTATGCATATATGTAATATGTAGCATGCTCACCATGCCATGCTAGCACTTTATAAGACAGTGATGGACAAGACGCACAAAAAATTATCAAAACTTCTACCAATTACAAACTTGTAAAATGCAAATTAATATGTGATCCTCATACATATTATCATTGCATTATCAAAAATTTTTAAGTGTAGTTATTTTTGTATATATTTCATTAAAATGATTTGCTGCATTATTTTTTTAAATAAAATAAATATTTTTACCAATTACATAAATAAAGTGTATAATAAATACAAAAAAAATGACTGTATATAACAGAACTCTTATATCATTATACTAATCATGTGAGTATTATTATGTGAAACTTGTAATTTCTAAGATCATTAACAGTTGAGTGTTGAGATTATTTTAAAATATCTACGCCACATATTATTTATGTGACATAATTGGATTGGAAGATAAATTTTAAAATTCAAATCATACAAATTAAGTATTATTATTTAAATTGTGTTGCTTGTATACTCTACACACAGACTTAATAATAAAATAATTCTTACAAATATATAAAAAGAGAACTTCTACACATAAATTCACACACCACGCACCATACTTTTTTATTTTTTATTTTAATTTTTTCAATTTTTTTTGGATTTATTCTTCTTAATTAATTGAATATTTTACTCATTGTCCATATGTCAAATATTTTATAAAAAAAAATTAGAAAAAATATAATGTATAACGTGTAAGCTTAGGTTTAGAATTTCTCATTAAAAATGGCATGTGAATTGAATTTGTGGTAAAAATAAAAAAAAAAAAAATTGTTTCTAGAATGTATGATGATTTTTGAATGCACTGCTTTTAACTATGGACTGAAAAGTGCATTTTAGTCCGCTTATTATTATTTGATCTCTAAAGTCCATAGGCGTGATTTTGAAGAATTAGATCATGCCTTAAAACAAATTACTCTTCGAGATAAAATAATTTTACTTTGATAAAATATAATATTTGGCCCCAATAATTAAAAACAAAAAACAAAAAAAAAACTAGTCGTATCATCATTAGGGGCGGGCAAATTTTGAAGGGAGGGTTGCCCATATCATTTTCATTTTTCTTGATATTTAAAAATCAACATAAATATGGTAATGTCAAAACACCAATCAGCCATGAAGTTTTCTACACGTGGACCCACTTTCTCTTTTCATTAGGACTAATTTAATTTGAACAGATAATCATCATATATAATTAATTCCAATAGCCACACAAAACCCAACCCACATCTTTATCTCTTAGATATTAGCAATATTCTATTCTATAGGATCCATTAAGATAATCTCCCACAATAATTGAAAACTAAAGAAAGCCAAGCTAATCAATTTAGGTGAGGGGGTGTAGTTGTAGTTGGAGATATGGATGATGGGTGAATATGTCATTTTAATGTATAGTTGCTATATTAATTTCACTGTAGTGCCTGCTAGTCTTTTGACAGTGGTCACAGTGGAAAATACTGTTGATACATCATACCCTCTTTGTTTGGTTCTCCATATATAAAGAGATTCTTGATGGTGACCTCTTTCATGCTTATTATTATTATTATTTTTTAAATTTTTATTTATTTATTCTGTATTATTCAAGCTTTCTCTCTCTCTCTTAAATCGACTTCCACCTAACATAATTAATTAAAATTACATCACATTCCAAAATGATGGTGTCACAGGCTGTCAGAAACATTCAGCCCCACTTGCCCTACTTCAAATATAGACCACTAAAAACCACTGGATCTTGCATTTTTGAAATTTTGTAAAAAAATTTCGAAATGCCCCCACCCAATCTGTGATATTTCAGTGCTGATCCTCATTTCTTTCAGTTCCCAATGACTTTACCCTTTTGACCTTTCATCCCCACCAATTTACTTTCTCTGACAAACACAGTAAAATGGGTGCTTACTGCTGAACATGATTTGTGACACCCATTACTAAAAGAAAGCTGCAACTAAAATGAACATTTGCGTCCTCAGAATGGCAAAGAAATTATAAAAAAAAAAAGCTGCAACTTTTTCAGGCTTTTAAGTCATCTAAGAGTTTGTTTTTGTTAATATTTTTATTTCATTTCATATAATTTTTATAATCTTTTTAAAATTTTATATAAAATAAAATAATTTTTAATTTTAAAATAAAAATATTATATTAAAAATGTATTTTATTAAAATTTTAACTTTTATTTTCATATAAACTAATCTGTCTTTAAGTCTCATTTGAATTAGTTGAGTTTGTTTCAATTTATCCCAACTTTATTATCATATATTTTCAAATTTAAATATCAAATACAAATTTCAATATAATTTTTTTAAAATTTCAATCCAGTTATTTTAAATTTCTTTTCAACTTTTTTTAAAATTCAAAATAATAATAATAATATTTCATTTAATTTTTAAAATTTATCTTAACTCATTTTATCTCAATCTCAAATCTAAACGAAGCTTAAAAAGTTATAGTTTATAAGAGCATTCACATTGAATTATCTAAAACTATCCTTCAAAAAGTATAAGTTTATACATTTATAAAAAAATATATGTTTATATTTGATCAAAAGTGAAAATATAAAAATTAAAAAATAGAATAAAAGTATTTTTATAAATAGTAAAACTAAAATCTTATTTAACAAAAATCAAATTTAACTTTTGTTAGATAAAGTTTTAATATACTATTTATAATAAGTATTTTTATTCTATTTTTTTTTACTTTTAACTTCTTATTTTTGATTAAATATAATAAAAAAATTTGATAAATGTGTAAATTTATATTTTTTGAATGATAATTTTAAATAATTTAATAAAAATGCTATAAGACGGACGGTAAAACGTAAAAATTTGATAAATTGTGCTTCATGGCGTTGCCCCTTATACTAGGGCACATTTGTACTTTGGCCCATATGTAGAAAGTTTCAGACTTCATGCGTCCCTATCGAGCATTGATAATTCTCCTCCTGCACACAACAGGTACAAATGTACGTTGGAGCAGGAGATTTAAAACACCACCTTTTGAAATTTTTTGTCCCACCCAGTACTTATTTCTATTTGCAAAATTTATTGTGTTGAATATTCGATCATAATCTTAAAGAGGCCTTTCAATACTTTGTTGGAAGAAAACTCAGCATTCTCAGCATTCTTCTGTGTTCGAGTCTATATATATTATGAATCAAAAATAAAAAAGTCTATATATATTATGTTTCCAAAAAAAATGTCTATATATATATTATGACTTAAGAAAGGGCTTTTTGAGCTAATATTTGGAAGTTAAAAGATCCTAAATACTATCAAAGTGTTCCTATGGCGTGCATGTTATGAGGTTTTTCCCACGAACCTGAACTTATACAAAAGGTAAATCATTGAGTCTCCTCTATGTCGTATTTGCAAGAGAGAAATGGAAACAATTATCTATATTTTGTGGTCTTACTCCTCAGTTAGGATGTATGGTACAGAGGATTTGTTAGTCTTCAAAAGAGAACTGACATGATAGGAAGTTTCAAAAAATTATTTGAGGGCCTGAGTGTATCCTATATAGCAATTTAATAGAAGAATTTTCAACCATAGCTCAAGCTACTTGGAACTAAAGAAACAAACTCATTTTTGAAGACTATTTTATTCATCCAAATCAGGTGATCCAATTAGCTATACACGAACTTGAAGAATTTCAAGATGCATAGGGTATTAACCTGCAAAGCAAGAACAGAGATTCAAATTTGATACCCACTTGGGTACCTCCAGTAGGCATTATAAAGATAAATTGGAAGGCTAGTCCATGTGCAAATCAGGAAAAGATTGCGATTGACTTAATTGTGAGAGACCATAATAGAATTATTGCCACAAAAAAAAGTTGCTAAGAGTTCCTTTATGGATTTTTTGTTTGTCAAATCTCTGGAGGCTAGAGAAACTGTAACTCTTGCTAGAGATCTCAATGCTGCTTTGGTGATTATTAAAGGGAATTGCTGACAAGTGATTAAGGAGCTGAATAATCATTACAATAGAATGAATTTTATTGGCTTGCTTATACGTGACATTAAAAGTTTGTTATTTAATTTGAATTGACAAGCTTTATTTATAAAGAGAAGTGGGAACATAGAAGCTTATAGTCTAGCGAAATAAGCAATTTTGCCAACTGAAAATGAGATAGAACTGGTGTATCGTGTACTAACTAAATTTGTCATCTCTTCTGTATTTTCTTTGTTTAATAAAATAATGATGATTCCTTATAAAAAAAAGATTCAAATTTTAAAATTTAAAATTTAAATCAAATTATATCATACAAATATTTGATTAATTATATTCTACATATCGTGAGAATATAATTTTTCTATCTTACCTTATTACCTTTAGGGATTTATCAATCCCTGATCTAGCTTTCCCCCTACATTAATAATTTACGAGTAAGGTTGATATTCTAGAGTCTGATTGCGTGGATGAGATTAAAATAATTGAGAAAAGGTACCCAAAAGTTGAAGGAATTACGAAGTTATAAAATAATTATTATTATTATGATTTTTGTCTAAAAAAAAACTTCTATACTCTTGTAAAATGATATATATATACAATATTTTTTACAACTATTTGTATAACTATGTTTTAAATAAGGGATATTTTTATAAATTGACTTATAAAAATAATATTATTTTACATAAATACTTTTATTTTAACATATAATTATATAAATAATTGTACATATATGGTTATTCATAAGTTATGATAGAGTAAGGAAAAAAAAACTGAGATGACATGAATAAAAACGTACTTAATACAAAACCGTTCCGGCAATGACACGTTGGAAAGGGAGTGCTTGTGAAAACAAGGGTGTGTTATTTCACTTCAAGAATAGATAAATCCTAGTTGCGTTTTTTTAAACGAAGAATGGAAGATTGAAGGAATATACCTAATCTTATTGGTTTTATCCTACGTGCAATTTTAATAATTGAGTTGTTAATTATTTTTATGCCACTTTTTGTTTTGTTATTCTTCTTCATTTGGATTGCATACTCTATCGACTAATGTTAATAATCAGAACGCTAGATTTCAAATTTTATTTTCTATTTGTAAATATATATATATATGTAGGGTAGTAATAGCCATAGGATTACTCCTCTCTTAAGTACATTTGATATTATTTATTTATTTTTTATTACTGTTTTAGGTATTTTTTTAATATTCTTAACCATTATTTTTTTTAAAATATAATTTTATGAATAATCACTTTTTTAACTAAATAAAATAAAAATTAAATACAAAACGAATAATAAATAATAAGATAATAGTCGTTATCCATATATTAACATCTTGTTTTCCCTCTCATTCTAAGTTCACAAAAAGTATACACGTGTCAATGCATTAATGTACGTGTGGGGTAATATTGACTGCTCCTATTTTAACTGCCGCTTGATGGCGGGTTCGTGTGTACGCCGTAGACTTTTTTTACCGAAAGAGTAAAAGAATGAGAGGGTGACATCAGCATTAGAGATGGTGGCGTCCGTGGTCGTGGCTAGTGGGGCCATCCATCAATTTTTACGAATTTAACAATAATGAAATTATTTTATTTTATTTTTATAAAATTTTAAAATTATATAAATATAATAAATAACTTAACTTTTTAAATTTAAAAGAAGAATAATATTAAAATTAAAATTTTATTTAATTTTTTTCTAAAACTATATCACCATCTTATTTCACAATACATGTAAAGTAAACCGAGCTTAGTACTAATAAATTGGATTTTGTCCTCACGTCCTTCTCACGTCCTCCTTTTAGGTTGTCGGCTTACAAAAAAATTTTTGAATTACGGCAGGAATTATAATTGCTGTCAGTTGGTTTTGTCAGTGAGTGAATCAATTTCTTCACGCGCATTTTAAACGCGTGGAGAAAGGAATCGGTTGTAGACTTTAGAGTCTTTCTGTGTTCTTGGCGTGTCGATCTTTTTCCCATCCGACATGCCATGTCTCTTTTCTCAGGATTAATGTCCTCGCCTTCCTATTTGGATTTATATACAGTAGTAGTGATAAATGTATGAAATGAAACAAATCCCACGGTGTCAGCCAAATATTTAGACTATGTTTATTTTTATAATTTCTTTCAACTTATTTAATTATTATAATTTTTTCAATTTTTTATATAAAATAAAATAAAAAATTTATTTTTTATATAAAATAAAATAAAAAATTTATTTTTTTAGATTTAAAAATATATATAATATTAAAAATATATATTCTAACAATATCTAATTTTCAACTTTAATATAAACTAATATTATCTCATTTCATATGTAAAAATAAACAAGGCCAAGTTAAGATGTTAGAGATAATCTCAAATAATTTATGAATAATAATAAAATCTTTAGAAACTAACAAAAAGAGAGAAAATAATTTATAAATAATAACAAACTAGTTGTAAATAATAACGAAGCATTTCAGTTACGAAACCGCCTTTGATGTTGTAAAAAATTGAGAAAACTTCATTCTCCATCTAGAGCCCATACCGAGCTTTTTATACTCTCCTTTTGGGCTCTCAACGGAAGCCCAAGTAAGACCCAAAACCAAAAAGATACCCAGACTAACGCTTCATGGGCTTTTATATATAGAGGTTTGGGCTACTGAGCTGTAAAATACCATGCTGAAAAAGATCTTTCATCCGAACAACTTTATGAGCTACATATTCTTCCAGGCTGTTATTTTGTGATCTTTTAAAATGGTGTAAACTGTGAAGTCCGTTTACTTTATGCACTTTCATAATGTTCTTAATGTAGATCCAAGGTCAATGGAGCATAGCCAATGATAAATAAAAAGGATTTACTAATAATAATGCAAGGGAAGGGCGAGGCAGCGCAGAAAAAAGATTCTAAAGTCTAAACACACTTGATGTATTCGTACATGACCCACTCAAAATGCATGTGTGCCCGACTGCAGAGCAGCTAGAAATGGTGCTTTGGAGTACTGGCGATCGAAGTAATTTCAGTTGGACACTTTCGGCGCGCACACATATAGTTTAAGGTTGCGTTTAGGTGTCAAGATGAACTCAAATGATGTAATTAAAGTTGATATATAAACAACAGTCAGTTAAAATATTTGAGTGAGCATTGCGGGTCTGGTCTATTGATATCTATTTGGATGAATGTATGATGAAATAGGTTAAAGCTATATTTGAACTTTTTATGAAAAATCTACATCAATAATTGATTTGAAATAAATTGAGATATCTTCAGTACCAAAAGATCATAGATGTTAATAGATCAGTCCCCCTAGCGTGGTCTACCCACGTGTGTAAGGTTGGTTCATGATTGAGTTTTGTTATGTACTTTTTTTTGTATATTCCACTTATATAATTGGCTAAAATATTTATTTTATTTAAAAATAATAATGCAATTAATCACATTAGTTAAGTATACAAAAAAAATGTAAAAATAACTGTACATAAAATTTTTGTATTGACCAGTGATTTGGAATCCATCAAATTACTTACTAGTTATATGCATTGACATGCAGTACCGTGCTTATATATTATGTCATGAATCATGATGATTAAACTTCGTTTGTTCCGCTGCCCACTAAATTAATTATTTTGAAGTTCGTTTAATCCATACAAGTTCTAAAACTTCTTATATATTTATTATATATCAGAAATTGTAATTTAGTCATAAAATATATATATATAAATGATTTTAATTAACAACAAATGTATAATTTTAATATATTTAATAATTTAATATATCATATAAAATTATGCTATTTTATAAATTCAATTTTATGAGATGGATTAATAATTTTTAATATTAACGATTGACCCCGTATGGCAGAGCCTTTACCGGCCGGGCGTAAAGATTCTTCCAAGTTCCAACCCAGAACAGCTTGGAAGGCAATAAGTATTATTGACATCCTACTAACAATAGGATTATTATTATTTTTTTAAAACGAACAATAGGTTTTAATTATATATTAGATTAGGATGAAAAACGGATGGCACTTGGATAGATCGTATCTTTGTTGCCGCCACCTAAACATTTAATATATATCGTAATTATTGTTATTATTATTATTATTATTATTATTATCCTTAAGTCGAGATTTTGGGTAGAAATAATAATAATAATTGATGAAAGTATTTTAGTTTAGTTGGAAAGGAATGAAAGAAAAGGTAGGGGTGAACCAATATCCAGCTAATGGGCATCTATCTCGTCGCTGGTTTAGTGACTCGGAACTCGGAACCTTTCCCTTTAAACTAGGACGAACATTTTGTTATTATAACTGTTATTATTTTCCTTAGCCAATGCCTTCCAAACTCTTTTGTTCTCATCTTTCTCCACCTTTTTAGCTTTCTCGACAAATTCTTTCTCCTATAATATTTACTTTTTCCTTTTGATGTCTCCCAGAGATGGCAGAGCCTCTTTATTCTCTGTTCTCTACAAAAGCTACCGCTTTTCCCTTGATATTGAAGCCCTCAGTGAAGAGGAAAAACCATGTTTCCTAACTCAGATTAGTTAACTCTTTGATCAAACGAAGAAGAAGAAGAAGAAGAAGATGGAAAAATATGACTATGAAGAACTTGTGGATTCGACACAGAGTTTCTCTCCGACGAGACTAATTGGCAGAGGGAGCCATGGATCGGTCTATAAAGGCGAACTCAAAAATAACAAACTCGTCGCTATAAAGAAGCCAACGCGTAGCCCCGAAGCTCTTCACGATAAGTCAAAGCTCGACAACGAAATTCGAGTGCTGTCATCTCTGCCGGAAAACCGACACGTCATCAACCTTCTCGGAACAAGTCAAGACTCGGCCGACGGTAAACTCCTGGTCATGGAACTCATGCCCAATGGCTCTCTCCATGACTTGCTTCATGTTTCAACTGCACCACCCGCGTGGCCCAAACGGGTGGAAATCGCCGCCCAACTCGCCCGGGCAGTGCGGTTTCTTCACGAAGGGAAGCCCTTGGTTATCCACAGGGACATTAAGTCTGCAAACATTTTGTTTGACTCGAATTGGAACTCAAAGTTGGCAGATTTTGGACTTGCAGTTCTGCAACTCGACTCGCCGACTCAGATGAGTCAGCCCGCTGGTACTATTGGGTATTTGGATCCATGTTACACTACGCCTAACAAACTCAGCACGAAAAATGATATCTTCAGCTTTGGGGTGGTGTTGTTAGAGATCATTAGTGGGAGAAAAGCCATTGATATGAGTAGGGCTCCATCTTCCATTGTTGACTGGGCAATACCTTTGATCAAAGATCAACGCATCTCTGAGATTTGCGACCCGAGGATTACATTGCCTGCTTTCATGGAGCCAACGATAAGACACGTGCTATTCATCGCAGCGCGTTGTGTTTCATCAAATGAAGATGATCATCAAGTTCGTCCTTCAGTTTCAGAAATTATTACGTTAATGGAAAATCCCCTTATTCATCATGAGCGCGTTCGATTTTCTATTTGGACGAGCCTTTTGCGGCGAATGGTTCTTCTGAGGAGGCTTCGGAAATTGGCTTCCCGGTTGCAGGCAAGATCATCATGTACTGCTGCTACAAAACAAGGTGATCATCATGTTCATTCGACTCATTTATCAACTGGGCGGAGGCTATTATTGAAGGAGGTTTTGGCTGATGTAACGTCAAATAAATGAGTTAAAACAAAAATATTAGTGACAAATATTAGAGATAATTAATAGATAAATGTCGACTAATAATTTATTTATGAAATTTGATATTTATTGTGCTGCACTATATTTATGAAGTGAAGAATGAAAAAATAAATTAAAAATTAAAAAAAATAAATTTGAAATCTTTTATTTATTATATTATATCAATTTATCTATAGCTTATTTATAATAAATGTTTGTCCTTACTATTGCTCGAGTTAATAATGTTAATGAACTCAAAACCTTGGTCTGAGTTTGGGGCAGTCATGAACTCAGAGAGGCTGGTCAAAAGTCAGCATCAGAAGATGAAGACTGGAAATGTACAGCGGATGCACTCCAAACACAAGACTCCCAAAAGTTGGTAGCACAGAATATAACAAAGCTATCCTGCTTTTGATGGCCTGTCATTTCTTGCTGATGGACTGTTATCTTACCTACATGATCTATCTCATTCTATATGTGATGGGGTTGTTGTTGAATTGCTGCCCCCGGAGCCTGTTTTTCCTAATTTGGTCCAACATCTATTTATGCAACCATCTTTCGTGTCTCTCCCATACAAACTTTACTGCGGTCGTGGATAATTGCAAGCAAAGGTTGGCCAACAAAGTCATTTACAAGAATTAAATTAGATAAATATAAAGTTAAGTGTTTGAGTTCAGTATCTCGTAAAATTATTATTTATCTTAAAATTTTAAATTAATGTAAAAATATAGATTGAGGTCTGATTTACAAACTATTTTATCTCATTTCATTTTAAATTAATAATTATATTTTTCAAAATTTAAAATAAAATTAATATTACAAAAAAATATTACAAAAATATTTTATTTTATTTTTAACTTTTCTATTATCCCATCTCATCTTATCTCACATTTAAAAATAAACTAGACCTTACTTATTTAAAAGAACTTATATCTTAAAAATAAGCCGTAACCGGAAAATTAGCATACTACTTATCCACGTTTACGTTCACCTTGGATGAAATTAGATGTTGCACGTTGGGTTGAAGTTTGACATTGTTGCACTTCTAGGGTTTAAATATTCGTACGTATATTAATTAATAAGCTTACAATTTTCAGAATTTTCTTTAACGGGATGAAATATACCTATCATACATGGAGAAATGTTTATGGCCACAAATAAAATTTTTAAAGATAAATTCAAAAATTGATATGATTTAATATAATACATCATATTGTAAAATTATAGTCACTATAAAATTGATATAATATATTATGTAAAATATATCAATTTATAAGTTCATTTTTATAAAATGTTTTTATGATTATATGACTTTTCACATACATGTAACAAATTTTGATAATGATTAGTGTCACTATATATATGCTAACTATTACAGTTGGATAATATTGCCCTTATATATAATGTAAATTGACACCAAGCTAGATTAATGTGTCTTAATAGGCGGAATTAGCTCATTCCATGACGTAATTCATTAGAAGAAAGAACATTTAATTAAATGAAATGAAGCGTAGGTTTAGAATTTAAAAAAATAAAAAATCAAGACGTTTTAGGAGGAGCCATATCTAAAAAATTTAATAAGCGCGGTGCTATTTCACCTGAAACTTATTTCTTGAGATGTTTCGATATAGTGTAATTCTTTTTTCATTCATTTCTTTTTCTTTTTATATATATTTAAATATTTTAGAAAATTAAAAATTCACAAAATTATTAAAAAAATACTTCTTTAATTATTAAATAAGAAAATTAAAAAAATATATATTTTTTATATAGCAGAAGATTTATTTAAAAGATATATCCAAGTCATCTACCATTTTTCAACTAATAATTATTTGCTCTTCCTAGTTAAAAAAGGTTACGATTTTTTTTTTAAAGGAAAAAGGATAGGAAATATTTAGGTTACCTTTAAATGTTTAGAATGTTTGTAAATAATAGTAAAAAATAATAATAAAATATTAAATAATAATAATAAATATTAAATAATAAAAAAAATGAAAAATATTTGAGTGTTATAAAATTAAAAAAAAAACTACTACTATTGCAAGAGAAATATAAAAGAAACTCTCTTCCTTTTATATATTTTCTTATGAATTTCATAACAACTGAAACTCATATTTATAGGCGTTGAAATTACTATGCAAGTTACTGTGCAAGACTTAAAATAATGGTGGTGGGATCATTCATAAAATAATTAAGGAGGCGGGGACCGCCCCGAATAATTCATAACACTCCCCCTTGAATGACCACCCATAAAGAATCTGCCTCGTTAAAACCTTGCCAAGGAAAAACCCAGTGAGAAAAAAAACCAATGGCGAAGGAAAAAGAGTACAGTCTTCTTTTGTATCCACAAGTGCTTTAAGATTGCCTCATTAAAACCTTGCAAAAGAAAACTCAGTAGGACAAAACCTTAGCGAAGGAAAAAGAGTACAATCAGCATAAGTCTTCAGGACTTTTACTCCCCCTGGAAAGTGCATGACGATAGATTTTTGAGTCTTCACATTTTAATATTCTGCACAATTTTCTTGAATGTCGCAGTTGGTAGTGCCTTCGTGAATAAATCTGCCAGATTATCACTTGATCGTATTTTTGATATATCCTCCTTTGATTTAAATGATACAAGCAGTATTATCTTCGTATAAAATTATTGAGCTATCATTGATTATGAAATACCACACTTTTCTTGGATATATTGAGTCATTGATCTCAGCCAAATATACTCTCAACTTGTTTTATGAATTGCAATAATCTCTGAGTGATTTGAAGATGAAAAATAATATCTGGTTAACAGACTTAATAGAAATCTGATATATGCATTTGCTTTTCATAAAGCAACATACCATCCTTATCTAAAGGATTAGGTAGTCGAAATGAAGAGGCAAGTAAGGATTTTAAATCCTTATTCTCTTGCTTTAAGTCTGCAATTTTTCTGTCAGACTCTTGAACGAGTCGTTGAAGTACGGAAACCTTCTCGTTAAGCTCCTCAATCTCACGATTTTTGGATTGTAATCGGTTGGAAAATCCAACAATAGAGGAGGAGTATCAGGTGCCGAGAGTCATCAGCTCATAAACAACTTCACGATCTGACTTATTAGCCAAATCATTCGCTTACTGCAACATGGCACCTGCGCAAGATGCAGGAATAATTTGTAATTGAGGTAAAGGACACCTCATATGTTGATCGTGAAAAATAGTAAAAGGAAATTGATGAGCTATTGAAAATTTGTAGAATAAGAATACAAATACAGATGAATTATAGATATGAGAAGAAGATTTGATGCATACTAAATGAAGCTAAAGACGGTTCTTATAGAAATGAAAATCTTCCGGAACCCTCAATTAAATCTGATGAACTTGATATGGTATGGACATAGGCTTTACTTAATGTTAGATTTTGAAAATATTTATTTTCTTTGAGAATTGTATGAGTTGTAGCACTGTCAGCCAGACATATATCTTTATCATTCAACTCAGAGATAAAAAACTCATCAATGTGATCCATGATTCTACAAAATATACAAAACTTTTATTACAGATAGAAAGAAAATACATTAATTGAGTGGAACACTTCCATCTGCAGTTAAGTGTTCAATACTACCTTCAGGATGATTAAAGAAATCAGAGGCATCAAGATGAGTAACGTCTACATCTACTAAATCTAATAAATCATCTGATGGTTCTACTAAATTTGTTTCATGTATTTTATTCTTTCCTTTAATAGAAGCTTGATATAAATCAGCTAAGTGCCTGGCCGTACGACAGGTACGTGACTAATGTCCAGTCATTCCACATCTATGGCACACCTCTTCACTTTTCTTTGAAGAATTATTCTGGGGATTTTTACCCCTTTCTGAATTGTACCACTTCTGGTGATACGGTATATTATTATCCCTTTTAATGTTGTCACTTCTAGGACCAACATTTTTATAATTTCTCCTACTACGTCCACGCCCCCGATTTCTTCTAAAGGATGCACCATTCACTTCTGGGAATGATGCAAACCTATTACCATTCACTTCAGGGAATGATATTGAGCCAGTAAGGTGTGACTGGTGGTTTTATAATAAGAGCTCATTGTTCTGCTCAGCTACTAGAAGACATGATATAAATTCAGAATATTTCTTGAACTTTCTCTTTCGATACTGCTGCTGCAGGAGCACATTCGAAGCATGAAATGTAGTATAAGTCTTCTCTAGCATATCTTCATCGGTGATTTTTTCACCGCATAATTTTAGTACTGAACTTATTTTAAAAAGTACGAAATTATAGTCACTAACACTTTTATAATCTTGCAACCTCAGGTGCAACCATTGAAAACGAGCTCTTGGAAGGATGACAGTCTTCTGGTGTTCATACCATGGTTTTAAATACCGTGCAGTACCGGCCGGTACGGCCGAAATTTTCCGTACCGGCTGGTCGGCCAGTACAAAAAACACCATATTTCGTTTTGGCCATATCGGCCAGTACGGCCGAAAAATGACCGGTACGGCCGGTACAGGCCGTACCGGATTTCGGCCTTCCCAAATTTTTTTTTTTTTTAAATTTTTTAACCTCAATTTAGACTAAATTAATTACATATATAAATTTATCTATATAATTTATTTATATATTAACTATTATTTTGAAATATAATTTATAATTGTATTTATATATATAAATTATTTATGTATAAATTATTTCGAAACGGTATACGAAACGGTACCGGTACCGAAATATTTTGTTTCAGTGACTTGACCGGTACCGGTACCGGTACGGTATTCAAAACATTGGTTCATACATCTCCCTTAAATTGTTCCACAAAATATAGGGATCTTTTACTGTAAGATATTCAGTTTTCAATTCTTCGTGAAGATGGTGGCGAAGAAAAATTATTACTTTAACACGATCCTGCAGGGACGCTTGATTTCCTTCTTTAATAGTTTCTCCCAGGTTCATTGCATCAAGATAAATTTCAGCATCAAGTATCCAGGATAAATAATTTTTCCCAGATATGTCAAGAGCAACAAATTCCAATTTTGTAGGATTTGTCATTTTCTACACATATAAATAATTAAATAAATATGTGTATCTCATAAAATATATTTATAAATTCACACAGATAATTATCAATAAAATATATTAAAAACTGCAAATAATATATTGAAAAACTTACAGAGGAATAAGGCCACTAGCTTCAGAATTGGTAGAACCGTCGTGCTGATAACGTGTTATAAAACTAAAGACAGAAACTACTATTACAAAAGAGAAATAAAAATCTCTCTCTGAAACTCTTAAGAACTAAAACTTTTTTTCTCTCTCTATATTTTCTTATGAATTTCATTACAACTGAAGCCTCTATTTATAGACTTTAAAATTACTATGCAAGTCACTATGCAGAATTTAAAATAATAGTGGTGGAGTCATTCACATAATTTTAGTGATGGGACAGGGGGCGGCTGCCGTCCCACCAATTATGCGTTCATTTCGTTACATTTACTAAATTTGTTTCATGTATTTTATTCTTTCCTTTAATAGAAGCTTGATATAAATCAGTTAAGTGTCTTTCCGTACGATAGGTACGTGACCAATGTCCAGTCATTCCACATCTATGGCACACCTCTTCACTTTTCTTTGAAAAATTATTCTGGAGATTTTTACCCCTTTCTGAATTGTACCACTTCTGGTGATACGGTATATTATTATCCCTTTTAATGTTGTCACTTCTGGGATCAACATTTCTATAATTTCTCCTACCACGTACACGCCCCCGATTTCTTCTAAATGATGCACCATTCATTTCTGGGAATGATGCAAATATTGCCTAATGGCATTCATCCCACTTTTTCCAATGTTATTTCTGCCGTATATAAATAAGTTCTCCCTAATAATGCCGAATGAGGGGGAGAAAATTTTAGATGAAAATATTATCATGTTCTCTCTAATACATTATTTAGATGGAAATCATGTTTGAATTCGTAATATGTTATATATGCTGAAATAATATTTGTTTATTACTTGAAACATTAATTCATATTATCATGGGGAGTTTAAGTATTACTGCAGGTATCAGATTTCTATTAAATCTGTCAACAAGATATTATTTTTCATCTTCAAATCACTCAGAGATTATTGCAATTCATGAAACAAGTTGACAGTATATTTGGCTGAGATCAATGACTCAATATATCCAAGAAAAGTGTGGTATTTCATAATCAATGACAGCTCAACAATTTTATACGAAGATAATGCTGCTTGTATCATTCAAATCAAAGGAGGATATATCAAAGATACGATCAAGTGATAATCTGGCAGATTTATTCATGAAGGCACCACCAACTGCGACATTCAAGAAAATTGTGCAGAATATTAAAATGTGAAGACTCAAAAATCTATCGTCATGCACTTTTCAGGGGGAGTAAAAGTCTTGAAGACTTGTGCTTGTACTCTTTTTCCTTTGCTAAGGTTTTGTCTTACTGGGTTTTCCTTTGCAATGTTTTAATGAGACAATCTTAAAGCACTTGTAGATACAAAAGAAGACTGTACTCTTTTTCCTTCGCCATTAATTTTTTTTTCCACTGGATTTTTCCTTGGCAAGGTTTTAACGAGGCAGATTCTTTATGGGTGGTCATTCAAAGGGAAGTGTTATGAATTATTAGGAGCGGTCCCCGCCCCCTTAATTATTTTGTGAATGACCCCACCACTATTATTTTAAGTCTTGCACAGTAACTTGCATAGTAATTTCAACGCCTATAAATATGAGTTTCAGTTGTTATGAAATTCATAAGAAAATATATAGAAGGAAGAAAGTTTTCGATTTGGTTATTACAAAAGAATTAGATATGTAGTTAATGAATGTCGTCATTGCATATTTATAAGGATCATTAGATCATTACATATATAAAGATATACGATACTTGAAACATCTAATCTAAGTACATTTAGGAGTATGTACTTTATAAAGCTTCAAAGATCTTTATATGGGTTAAAGCAATCCGGACGCATGTGGTATAATTGAATCAACGAGTATCTATTGAAAGAAGGATTTAAGAATAATCCTATATGCCCATGTGTTTTATCAGAATCCAGATTTGTCATTATTGCAGTTTACGTTGATGATTTACCTTGTTAGAACTCCTGAAGAGATCACAAGGGCTGCTATAAATTCAAGGAATGCATTTGAAAAGAAAAGATTTTATTATTCAATTGATAAATGAGTTACAAGAATTTGAGACTTCTAGCCTCATCTCTCAAATGCATTTGCTCTTCATAAAGCAACATACCATCCTTATCTAAATGATTAGGCAGTCGAAATGAAGAGGCAAGTAAGGATTTTAAATCCTTATTCTCTTGCTTTAAGTCTGCAATTTTTCTGTCAGACTCTTGAACAAATCGTTGAAGTACGGAAACCTTCTCGTTAAGCTCCTCAATCTCATGATTTTTGGATTGTAATCGGTTGGAAAATCCAACAATAGAGGAGGAGTATCGGGTGTCGAGAGTCACCAGCTCATAAACGGCTTCACGATCTGACTAATTTCATAACAACTGAAGCTCATATTTATAGGCGTTGAAATTACTATGCAAGTTACTGTGCAAGACTTAAAATAATGGTGGTGGGGTCATTCACAAAATAATTAAAGGGGCAGGGACCGCCCTTAATAATTCATAACACTCCCCTTTGAATGACCACCCATAAAAAATCTGCTTTGTTAAAACCTTACCAAGGAAAAACCCAGTGGAAAAAAAAAAACCAATGGCGAAGGAAAAAGAATACAGTCTTCTTTTGTATCCACAAGTGCTTTAAGATCGCCTCATTAAAACCTTGCAAAGGAAAACCCAGTAGGACAAAACCTTAGCAAAGGAAAAAGAATACAATCAGCACAAGTCTTCAGGACTTTTACTCCTCCTGGAAAGTGCATGACGATAGATTTTTGAGTTTTCACATTTTAATATTTTGCACAATTTTCTTGAATGTCGCAGTTGGTGGTGCCTTCGTGAATAAATCTGCCAGATTATCACTTGATCGTATCTTTGATATATCCTCATTTGATTTGAATGATACAACAGCATTATCTTCGTATAAAATTGTTGAGCTATCATTGATTATGAAATACCACACTTTTCTTGGATATATTGAGTCATTAATCTCAGCCAAATATATTCTCAACTTGGATATGGGTTGAAATAATCCGGACGCATGTGGTATAATCGCTTAAGCGAATATATATTGAAAGAAGGATTTGAGAATAATCTTATATGCCCATGTGTTTTTATTAAGAAATCGGAATCTGGATTTATCATTATTGCGGTTTATGTTGATGATTTAAATATTGTGGGAACTCCTGAAGAGATCTCAAAAACCGCTATATATTTAAAGAATGAATTTGAAATGAAAGATCTTGGCAAAACAAAACTTTGTCTCAGCCTGCAGCTCGAGTACTTGCCAAATGAATTTTTTATTAATCAGTCCATGTATACTGAGAAAGTCCTAAAGCATTTTTATATAGACAAATCTCATCCCCTGAGTACTCCAATGGTTGTTCGAACACTTGATGTGAAGAATGATCCATTCCGTCATTGTGATGACGATGAAGAAATTCTTGGTTCTGAAGTACCATATCTCAGTGCAATTAGAGCTTTGATGTATCTTGCAAATTGCACTCGACCAGATATTACATTCTTAGTTGGTTAGAGCATCGTGCTGATAACGTGTTATAAAACTAAAGACAGAAACTACTATTGCAAAAGAGAAATAAGAAACTCTCTCTGAAACTCTTAAGAACTGAAATTTTTTTTTTCTCTATATTTTCTTATGAATTTCATTACACCTGAAACCCCTATTTATAGGCTTTGAAATTACTATGCAAGTCACTATGCAGAATTTAAAATAATAGTAGTGGGGTCACTCACATAATTTTAGTGGTGGGACAGGGGGCGACTGTTGTCTCACCAATTATGCATTCATTTCGTTACACTCCCCCTTGAATGACCACCCATAAAAAATCTGTCTCGTTGAAACCTTGCCAAGGAAAAGATTAGAAATGCGGCTATTATAAAAAGATTAGAAATGCGGTTGTTACAAAAGGATTAGAAATGCGGTTGATGGATGTGGTCACTGCATATTTATATGGATCCTTAGACCATGACATATATATGAAAATCCCTGAAGGATATAAGATGCCTGAAGCATCTACAAGTACATCTAGAAATATATACTCAATCAGACTACAAAGATCTTTATATGGGTTGAAATAATCCGGACGCATGTGGTATAATCGCTTAAGCGAATATCTATTGAAAGAAGGATTTGAGAATAATCCTATATGCCCATGTGTTTTTATTAAGAAATCAAAATCCGGATTTATCATTATTGCGGTTTATGTTGATGATTTAAATATTGTAGGAACTCCTGAAGAGATCTCAAAGACTGCTATATATTTAAAGAATGAATTTGAAATAAAAGATCTTGGCAAAACAAAAATTTGTTTCGGACTGCAGCTCGAGCACTTGCCAAATGGAATTTTTATTCATCAGTTCATGTATACTGAGAAAGTCCTAAAGTATTTTTATATGGACAAATCTCATTCCCCTGAGTACTCCAATGGTTGTTCGAACACTTGATGTGAAGAATGATCTATTCCATCCTTGTGATGACGATGAAGAAATTCTTGGTCCTGAAGTACCATATCTCAGTGCAATTGGAGTTTTGATGTATACTGCAAATTGTACTCGACCAGTTATTGCATTCTCAGTTAATCTGCTTGCAAAATATAGTTCTGCACCAACTCGAAGGCATTGGAATGACATTAAACATGTCCTTCGTTACCTTCATGGTACGGTTGATATGAGATTATTTTATCAACGTAGATCAAGTCCACAATTGATTGGGTATGCAGATGCAGATTATCTTTCAGACCCACACAGAGGTAGATCTCAAACTGGATATTTATTTACTTATGGAGATACTGCCATATCATAGAGATCTGTTAAGCAGACACTATCTGCTACTTCTTCAAATCACTCAGAGATCATTGCTATTCATGAAGCAAGTCGAGAGTGTATTTGGCTGAGATCAGTTATTCAACATATCCAGGAAAAGTGTGGACTTCACATGATCAATAATAGCCCAACAATCTTATATGAAGATAATACTGCTTGTATCACTCAAATCAGAGCAGGATATATTAAAGGTGACAGAACCAAACATATTTCACCTAAATTCTTTTATACTCATGAACTTCAAGAGAAAGGTGAAATTGATGTCAAGCAGATACGATCTAGTGATAATCTGGTAGATTTATTCACAAAGGCGTTACCAACTTCCACATTCAAGAAGATTGTGCATAACATTGGAATGCGAAAACTCAAAGATCTTTTGTCATGCACTTTTCAGGGGGAGTAAATGTGCTGATTGTACTCTTTTTCCTTTGCTGAAATTTTATCCCACTAGGTTTTCCTCTGCAAGGTTTTAATGAGGTAATCTTAAAGCACTTGTGGATACATAAAAAGACTGTACTCTTTTTCCTTCGCCATTGGTTTTTCTTCTCATTAGGTTTTTCTTTGGCAAGGTTTTAATGAGGCAGATTCTTTATGGGTGGTCATTCAAGGGGGATTGTAACAAAATGAACGCATAATTGGTGGGACGGCAGCCGCCCCCTATCCCACCACTAAAATTATGTGAATGACCCCACCACTATTATTTTAAATTCTGCATAGTGACTTGCATAGTAATTTGCATAGTAATTTCAAAGCCTATAAATAGGGGCTTCAGTTGTAATGAAATTCATAAGAAAATATAGAGAGAGAAAGAAAATTTCAGTTCTTAAGAGTTTCAGAGAGAGTTTCTTATTTCTCTTTTGTGAGGAGTTACCTCTTCAGGAGTTATACTCTTCAGGAGGTTTCCTCTTCAGGAGGATTATATTTTATACAGAAAATACGGTCTCTTCATGAGCATCGATTTTTTTTTTCTTTTGTGAACCAATAGATTTTCAACGCTTCAGGCGTATCTTAGACTCATTTATTACTGTTTTAACAACTCGTCCTTCGGGGATTTCAATTATTGCTTAAGCATTAACAGCAGTAATATATGATTTTACAACACTTTTAATGTTAGTAAATACATGATGTAATTGATTTGCAACACTTTGCAGATAGATAATTCTTTGAACTTTTGGTTCACATTTATTTATAAGAGGATCAAATTTAGACAGGGTTTTATTATCCTAAATAATTTCTATCGTGCTTCAGGTACTGATATTTCAATATTTCAAAACATGATGAAATATTAATAAGCTTATATATAAAAACTTATTAAGTGCTTGGCCGTACAATAGGTACGTGACAACTGTTCAGACATACCACATCTATGACAAACATCTTCATCTTTCTATGAAGATTTATTCTGAGGGCCTTTACCCTTCTTTGAGTTGGATCACTTTTGATGATATGATATATTTTTATCATCTTTAGTGTTGTCGCTTTAAGGACCAACACTTCTATAGTTTTTCTACTACGTCTACGCCCTTAATTCTTTTGAAAAGATGCACCGTTCACTTCTGGGAATGGTCTAAATTCAATATCATTAATAGGACGTAACTGGTGATTTATTAACAAAAACTCATTATTTAGCTCAATCACTGGAAGATAAAATAAAAGTTCAGAATATTTGTTGAACTTTCACTCTCGATATTGCTACTGCAGGAGCACATTCGAAGTATGAAAAATAATATGTCTTCTTTTATATATCATCATCAGTGACCTTTTCATTGCATAATTTTAATATTGAGCTGATTTTAAAGAGTGTAGAATATTCAATACCACTCTTAAAATCTTGCAACTTCAGGTACAATAAATCATAATGATCTTTTGAGAGGATTACATATTCTGGTGTTCATATCTCTCTCTTAATTTATTTCACACAGTAAGATGATTTTTCATCATGAGATACACAGCACAGTCCTTCAAGGACACATGATTTTCTTTTATGATTGTATCTCCCAAGTTCATCATCATATCCAAATGGATCTCATCAAGGATTCTGGATATATAACTTTTTTCAGAAATGTCAATAGTAATAAATTTCAATATTTGACATTATATCACAAAAATAAATTTGTGAATTTAAGAAATATATTCACATTATCATAAAAATAAAAATAGAATTTTATCAAGTAATATTCAGCAATATTACCTTTAATATTTATCTCGAGGACTGTAAATAATACATTGAAACTTACTTGAAGTAGAAGACCACTAGTTTCAGTATCGGTAGAAGCTCGTGCTGATAACGTGTTATAAAACTAAAAAGAAAACTACTATTATTGCAAGAGAAATATAAAAGAAACTCTTAAGAAATTATCTGAAACTTTCTTCTTTATATATATTTTCTTATGAATTTCATAACAACTGAATCTCATATTTATAGGCGTTGAAATTACTATACAAGTTACTGTACAAGACTTAAAATAATGGTGGTAGGGTCATTTATAAAATAATTAAGGGAACGGGGACCGCCTTTAATAATTCATAACATTGAGAATGATTGAAAGTTTTTGATTTGTAAACCTAGCCTAGACCGGCCGGTTGGTTCGTTTGAATAAACGTGGTCCGGTCGATTACGGTTCGATCTTCCAGTCCGCGACGCGCAAAGCACCAAACGGATTAATCCTACCGGACATGGACGAGTCACCTCGAGCTTTTTGCCTGGCTCGCTGTCCTAATTTCTCTCACCTCCCTATTTTTCACTGGTCGAAACCCTAACCCAAGCTCTGACCTATAAAAGCTCCGTTGATTCACATAGTTCGCGTTGAATGCATAAGGAGGACAAAGGGACAAAGGGACAAAGAGATGGACACGCAGTTCCATCACAATCTATTCGAACGCCGCCCCATTATAAAGTCCAAGACCCCTGCAGTCAAGTGGTTTAAGGAGTGGTATGCTTCTTTTTCTTTTTCTTCTTCTTTAATTTTTGGTTTAATTACTCTATTCTTTTTCTTTTTGGTTAATCTTCGTTCTAGTGTGCAGCATCTAGGGCTAAATAACTGTTATTGTTTGGTTCCAGAGAAAACTTATTTAAATAAAAATAAAAATAAAAATAAATTAAAATCTTAGATAATCTAGCCTAATTCGTTGTGGTTTTTCTCTGGTTAAATAACTAGAATATCTGTTTATTGGTTCAATTATGTTGTTATTTCTTTTCAGTAAAATTGAGGAAAATAGAAAAGTGAGTTGAGTTTTTTAGATGCTATATAATGTTCTTTGTTCGGTTTATGAGACATGTTATAAAAGAACAATGCTCCGGGTGTTCGTGGTTAATTTAGCCTTGAAGTTGAGTGGTGGATTTTGTTTTTCTATTTTCACAAGCATAAAAAATATTAGTCAATGGGTCTCAATTGTGGATTATTCGGTTTGTGGCAATGGGGAGGAGAAATAAAAGTAAAAATCTTTGATTACGTAGGGAAGGGTTTTATCTCCAATGAGTTATGTTTTGGTTTATTGATTTCTTGGAGTTTCAATTTAATATAGTTAAATCATTAACTTATCACTTCGGTTCTGATTTGAAGAAGGGATACACGTTTGTACTCTCTCTCTATACATTTGAAAACCAAAGGGATATGAGAATCGAATATTTTATGAGATCTTTGTGCGCTACATTATTGGTTTTGCTGTTTAATCCTTTCTTGTGTGTTGCATGCTGATAATATTTTGGTTTCATGTTAGGGTTCCCCAAGATGTTGTAGCAACTGGTGGGAAGTGTTTTGTCTTGAAATGGGTTACAGGTGCGTCTTAATAGCTTTTTCCTTAGCCTCTTTTTAAAAGATTTTTGTCAATTACCTCTCGGAAGGAGAAATCTTCACGCACAAATGCTATGAATGTCTTTCTTATTTTTAAAAACCAAACAGATTTTCATTCAACCGCAATTTCTGGTGCAGATGCTTTTTGAAGGGGGTGAATAGTTTTTTAAGTGAGATTTAATTAGAAGGGGAGACAGGATTTCTGATGTCAGTGTATGAAATTAAATGAGTCTACAATCAGAAGATCAACCTTAAGCATACATGTTTTAACCCAAATGTATCTATTAAATTACTTAGTTCAACACTGCAATAAGCTTCCAAGAATGCAGCGCTTCCTTTAGTGCTTTGTCATGTGAGTTTGGCCTAATGTTTCTCTTTCATGCTTTGCTTAGAGGAAACCTTGAAGGCCTTGAAAGAAAAGGCAAAAGAGCTAGAGGCACCAGAGCCAGAACCAGAACCAACGACTGAAGTACTTTTCCTTTGCAGCTACGAAGGTTGTGGCAAGACCTTTATTGACGCTGGTGCTTTGAGAAAGCATTCTCACATCCATGGAGAGAGACAATATGTTTGTCATTATGAAGGATGTGGAAAGGTATATTGCCCAACATCTTGGCTATTTTCCTTTTCTTTTACCTTTGGTATTTGTTTTTAGTTCTTTTTTTTTTTCCTTCTCTCTATATGCTCCATATATTTGGGCAATGCTTTTTTTTTTAATCATAAATAAAATGTGGCTCATAAAAAAATTCCTTGTTTTTCTCAATATTTGTTTTGAACAAGTTCTTTTTAAAAATTGAAGTGTTGAACTGAGTAAACAAAATTATGGGAAGTGGAAATTGGTTCACAGTTCTAAATTTCAATGATCTGAGGCTATGATAAGTTGCATCATGAAATAGCCACTATGAAGTAGCAGTATCGTTATTGATGTAGAGCATATTTAGAAACCTATCTACGTGAATTTATGTGGAGGACTTCATGATGAAACTCGAGGTCCCCTGGGGCTAGGAATTATAGAAAAATGTGTTTAGGTTTGTAGTTTGAGTTTGACTTGGAAAGCTTGGATTTCTAATGTGAAAAGGGGCTGGAACAGAGAACATTGGGTTGCAGAAAACCTCCTGGTAGCAGCAATAGCTGGGTTTGGCTGGTTTTGATAGGTTGTTTGGCGGCCTGGTTTGTGAAATAAGTATGGTTTTAGGGATTTTATGGGGCAAGGGAAGAAGCTTGATTTGGTGGTGGCAAAAGAGGCTAAGGATGTTCAGATTAAATCTATGCATAGTCTGTGAACGCTAACTTGAACAGGACCCACGAAAGAAGAAAATGATTTGGAAAATCTCTAGACACAGAAGGCTTTTACAAACCAAACCACTCAATTTTCAACTTCAATCCGTTTGAGTATAAAGATCCACTTACGTAAAATGTATACCTCCTATGTCCATTCGTCTTAAGTAGATTTACCTTATGAACAAAAATTATAAAAAAAGGATCATCCTTGTACTTTGACTGGTAAAAAAATACTTAACTGGGTCGGAACAAATCCCATAGATAAAAGTATGCAAACTAAATGAGATTTAAGTATCAAGAGGTAATCATATTCTGCAAAGAAAAGTTTAAGCTCATAGGAAAGGTAAGCATCAATTATGCGATAAGAATCAGGTAATCTTTTGAGGTGCACGATCATGGGAATTTTCATAAGATGGTTTAAGAACACATGAATGGATTGAACTCAAATAACTTGGAGGAAGAAGAAAAGAAAATGCAGGCGTTGTAAGTTTGGGAGATTTCAATTTCTAATTGAACCCTCTAGTCTGAAATTGCCAAACCGGATATCGATATGGCTGGGTTGTCGGACTGGATTGAGTGTGACCAACATAACATGTATATAATATATATACATACAGATATATGTATATGTGCTTAGAACAACTTCTCTTTTGGTCTCTTCTTGTCTGGTTATTCACCATTATACAATATCACCAATCGTTCTTTTTTTTTTTTGCTTTACATTTCATTTTTTCTTTCCCCATCATGATTATTTAACATTCTCAAAGACTTTTGTATATACGGCAGAAATTTTTGGATAGTTCAAAATTGAAAAGACACTTCCTCATTCATACTGGAGAAAGAGATTTCATTTGTCCTCATGAAGGCTGTGGTAAGGTGATTAATCTGTCTACTTAGATTCTTCTTGAATGATTTCTATGCTGTTTTTTCTCATATGTGTGTGTATGTTTGTACGCAAGTATATTTACTTATAAAAGAATACTTAAGTGTAGTTTTTGTACATATTTTATTCCGTGCTTGACATATGGCCAAGATTTTTCACAGCTTTGTCACATTTCGGTTTTAGCAGGCAATCAGAAAACATTCTTGCTTGGTCTGTGATTTTGTTGATGTATTTTTTTTCCTGAATTGGAAGTTGAGTATTATATGAACAGGGGCGGACCCAGCTTAGTGGGTGGGGGGGCTACCCCCCCCCCCCCCAAAAAAAGTTTTTTAAAAATTAATTTATAATATAAATATATATATATATAAAATTAAAATTCTCTCTCAAATTAAAAATAAATAAAAATTGTCCCCCCCAAATTTTTTTACTAAAATTATTTATCTAAATCTTAAAATATATCCATTTATATTCTAATTTTTAATTTCACTTAAACTCAAATTTCAACTCACATAATTTCACAGTTACTCGACTAACAGTCTAACTTTAATAAAAAAATTGATTATAAATTTATATGATTGTAAAATTGATTGATCATACTCACTTATTTAATTTCAGTCTAATTTGTATGATTATGAGATATAGTTTGTTAAAAATTTAACAGCGTTACATCATTACTTATTAGAAAATTCTCAAATTTATTCTTAATCTATAACTTTTTCTTAAATCATAGAAAAATATGAGCAAGTATTTAAAAATAATTGATTTAAAAAAAAAAAAAGACGTGAATAATTCGAAAATTAATATACATTTAAAGAGCTCGGTAATAACAAAATATGACACTTTTATCACTGATGATTATCCTTATAAAATTTATATTTATTGTACAATTTATCGATCGCCCCCCCAATCACAAAATTCTGGTTCCGCCCCTGTATATAAAGACACAAGAGTTAGTTGAATTTAAGAGTATGAGTTGGGAAGGTGGTTTTCTTCCTCCCCTCCTTCAATGAAAGTGGCAGTATTAGCACCTGGATACTTTGTCTCTGGTTCGAACTTGATCCATCTGTCAAATAATAATACTATCCAATGAAAAAGTTAATTGATAGTGCCATAGTGAGCCAAGCATCTTCTTGTTTACTCTTGACCCGACATCAATTTGTTGTGAAGATCCCTGTACGTTATTATTCTCTGACCAGCTCAGATTAATCATATCTTTGTTATGGCTTCAAAAAGCTTCTTTATTAGTATGTTTGTCTGCAATCACATGTGCAATTGCGCCTGCGCATATGTTTGTTCTGACAAGTTTCTCATATGAATTGCAGGCATTTTCTCTGGATTTCAACCTAAGGTCACACATGAAAACACATTCACAAGAAAACTATCATATATGCCCATACCCAGATTGTGGAAAGAGATATGCTCATGAGTACAAGCTGAAGAACCACATTGCATCTCACCATGAAAAGGTGGGTTCCAGTTCTTTGCTTTTTCTGTTACTGACATATTCTTGTGCTATTTGCTTTGAAATTGCTTTATCAAATCGAAATTGCTTTATCAAATCTTAGCATAAAGTAGTTTTTAGGGCATCTAAATTCTTCTATCTTGAAAGAAAGCCCATCTTCCTTTGCTAAATCTTCCAGATTTGCTTTTGAGCCTTTACATGAATCCTGTCTTGATTCGCTCAAATATGGATCCTCTTTCGCTGGTGCATTTGGAGGTCTCCATTCCACAAATCCAAAGTAGAGTCCTCATTGTTTCGATTGGATTAATCCTACTTCTAGAAGGGATGGCTTCATTTTTATTGAGTCGCGCAACCAATAAATGCTATTTCAAACCATATACCTGCATCCCCAATAATCATCTATATTATCGAGGTTTTTGCTTTTTGGTGATTTTGGATTTCAGGCAACCTTTTAGCTATTGTGTTTGTATGGGTTTTTCTCTATCTAACAAGTTGTGGCTGCTAGACATAAGAGTTGGAAAACAGAGTAAATTCTCCTTTGAAATGCTATTCAAAGAACCGATCCTTTCTCGGTTAAGTAATTCCCTAGGTTTTTCTCAATTTGTAGCTTGCCTTCAACTCTGACATTCTGGGAGAAAAAGAATCAATCGGCTTAAAGAAGATTTTATTCCATTACTCATGGGAGTTAAATAAGTTATGGCAAAGTTCTTATTTTTCTTTGTAGGCTCCGTTTTCATGCATGCCTTCTGGCACAAGGACCATCCTCTGCATTTAAAATAAACACCAAAATTTCACAGGCGACATAATTAGTACAAAAGCTTCTTTCCATGTTATTTTACCGTTCTCACCGTTAATTTGCAGAGTCTGACCATGGATGTCACAAAATACACACCTCCCACAGAGAAGCAGAACAAAACTCCCAAGCCTTCTTCTGGGGCTTATGGCTCCGCATCATCTGACCGCCCTTATGCATGTCCTTATGAAGCGTGTGATAAGGCATACATCCATGAATACAAGCTTAAACTCCATTTGAGAAAAGGGCACCCTGGCCACATGTCTGATGAGAATGCAGAGAATGCTCCAGCTAATGTTGATAATGAAATGGATGAAGCCAGTGACCAAGATGCCTATGGTGGAAAACGTGCAAATGGCAAAAATCAGAAACAAAGCAGTAGGCCCAAACCGAACTTGAAGTTGCCTCCTTCAAAAGTTGCACAGCGTAAAGGCCTGACTCCATCTGCAATCCCTGTGAATGTAATGAAAAAACCATGGCCGCTCAAAGAAGAAGGCTACGAGGAAGAAGATAGTGAAGAAACAGAGGAAGACCGCGACAATGTTGAGGATGGTTGGAGATATGCGGAAAACAACGAGGAAGATGATGAAGAAACGGATTTTGAAGACTAGTAGATGTTAATTATCACGCTCTGAATGTAAGCTACCCTATTCATCTCTCTTTCTCTCTCTCTCAACTTTCTCTTTAGTTATTATTATTATTTTTTATTGGCCACTGGTTTGTGCAGTTTTACCCATTTTCTCTTCAAATCATAAGGAGAAATCATGAAATCCTAACAAAACTTTACAATGCTTGTTTTCCTGTTATTTTCTTCTTTTCTTTTTCTTCTTTCAGGTGAAAACACTTACGTGGTTTAATCCATGGTTGTGGTGTTTGAACTGGATCCATGTGGTTTTAATTCATGGTTATGGTGTTTGAACTGGATCCGAGTGAAACACGTGGTTTCTTGTCTATAGTAGTGGCTTACGAATTCCTTACCATTTCTCCTGAGTCTCCAATCGTTCGTGTGAATTAGCTTTCAAACATTATTGTTGCCAGGTTAAGGGCATGCATGCTAAAAATATTACAATTTATGTGCTTGTTTGGTTGATGCAAACTCGAATTTATATTTTGAATTGTTTTTTTCAACTACAATTCAATCAATGGCAAAAATTAATCAACCCTCCTAAAGCTAGTAAGTGGATATCCTGTAATTGAACTTAAGACGGTTAATTATATAAGACAAATATCCGATCAGGAACAAAAAACTTTGGAACGATTTTTTAAATTCCTCAAATCTTGTTTTGTTGTTTTCCTTTTTGATAGGTTTGCTTTCAAATGTTCTTTAACTGTGATTTATATGGAGATTTCGGACAAAATTAACATAATTAAATGTGACATACTAAAATACTTAATACAAATACTTGATTATTATTATTATTATTATTATTATTAAGTCGGTGTGTAAAATTATACTTAGTAAAATACTTATCTAACATAACTTAATTTAAAAGATAAATTTAAAATTTTAATCTTACAAATTAAATAATTCAAAATAGTTTCATATACTCGTCTATCACATAAAAAAATGTTTTTTAAAATAATAAATTTATTCACTATCTACTTTTTCATCATTTTCTTATCATTTCATTTCATGATGTGGCATTAGATAATAGGTTAATTAATAAAACATAATAAATAATTTATAATTATTTAATGTCATATCATAAGATAATGATGTGATAATAAAAATGAGGTAATAAATAGTATTATAATTTTTAAAATATGTGAAAATTTCTTGAGAAATGATAATTATAATCCTGAATGCGTAAGAGCTTACGTTACTTAATTATTTTTAAAAAAATAAATAAATATTAGACATGCATTAAAAAAATATTTTTTAATAATAAATATATATTTTTTGAAATCTATTGCAAATATAATAGAATAAAGTAGAAAATAGAACAAATATAATAGAATTACTACCAGAGGGGGGAGCGACAGAACAGGAGGAGAGGTTAGCTTCGACAGAGCAATGGCTGCGTCGGCTTCGACAACATTGTCTCTGCCAGAGGAGGAGCTTACGCTGACAGTGAAGTGGAGCGGGAAGGAGTATACGGTGCGAGTGTGCGGTGACGACTCGATGGCCGAGTTGAAGCGCCGAATCTGCGAGGTCACCAACGTGTTGCCGAAGCGGCAGAAGCTTCTCTATCCCAAAGTCCTTGGATCCAAACTTTCCGATGACTCCGTCTTGCTCTCTCAACTTCCCCTCAAGTCCTCCCTCAAGATGACGATGATCGGGTATTCGTATTAGTATATTACAACCTCTATCTGTTTGGGTGTGTTTTCACTGTTTTGTGGTTAACCTGGTTGGTTTGCTCTACGTTGTCGTCGTTGTTGAAATACGAAAACCTTGATGTTAAACGAAAAATGCAAAAGGAAGTGTATGTTGACGGTTCTCTTTTAACGGGCCTTCCTCCCTAACACACACCTAGGTTAATTTAGTTGGCATATTTGATGGTGGGGTTTTCCTTAATGGGCTTTCGTTATGTATAAAGAAATTTTAACTCGCGTTAAAAAAATGAAAAAGGTCATTATTCTTGCATTTGATTATAGTCTTTAAAATCGGCTTTTTAGTTTTCTCTTTTTCAATTAATTGAGGCAATTCACCTTTTGTTTGTTCATTAGATTGAGGCATGTCACCCTTGTTGTAACCCTTCCCAAAAGATGAAAGTAGAAGCATGTTTTTGAAGGAAGATATAATTGGACCATATTCCCAAATCTGTAAATATATATATTTTTTATAAGTAAAAATATACTAATATCAGGCAAAAGCCAATTACAAATGTTCACAGCAATTACAAACAAAGAAAGTCATGTCCTATCTACTAGGCACATTAGCAGCTAAGAAATCATGTAGGTCCATGCCGTTGAAATTCACGGCAATAGACCAAGTACAGAGAGTTCTAAAAAATACAGCAATCAATTCCTCCTTGGTTTTCTCCTTGTCTTCGAACGTTCGCTCGTTGCGTTCTAACCAAAGGCACCACATGATATATATGGGGATCATCTTCCATATAGCTCTGATATGCCGCTCGCCTCTAATGGAGTTCAAGCATGCCATTGTTGCCATTACAGTCTCTGGCATAACCCAAGCTAACTCCAACCTACTAAAGATCGCACACCAAAGGGCTCTAGCTATCTTGCAATGCAGAAGGAGATGATTTACCGACTCCCCCCCATTGCGAAACAAACAACACCAATCTATGATAATCCCCTTTTCCTCAAGTTGTCTGTAGTAAGAATCTTCCCCAATGAAGCTGTCCATACGAAGAATGCCGCTTTTGAGGTCTGTAAATATATTATAAACTGATGTCAGGCATTCCTCAGTCAAGATACTTTTTTGGTGGGTGAAAGGGTGAAAATCAAGGACTTTGGACTAAAGTTCTGCACTTCTTCCCAATGAAATGTGAAACTCCTTTCTGACTGGTGTTTCGGATGCTTGTATATAATATAAGGCTCTGATCGTGGCAGATGCTGGAGTAACATTAATTCGAAAAAGGAAATTTAAGGTGTCATTAAAATTCAAATGGAAAAAAGAGTAATAAGAGGTACATGTGTTGTTGATGAGATGTTTAGTCAAGTGTTGACTGTTGACATTTGCTGTGTCCTTTGGATTTTGAACTTATTCTTTGAATTAACATTGGGCCGAACATCTCCAGCACCATCGAGGATGATCTAATCATAGAGGAAGTGGACTCTCCAGAAGTTGTTGATGATTTTGAGCTTGGGAATGATGAAGCTGTTAACGTTCATGTTAAAGATAAAGAAGTGAATAAGCAAAAATTGAGGAGACGAATAGATCAGTACAAGGTTGGTTATGTTTTTTAATCTTTTACGCAATCATGGAACTTTTGGAGATTTTTAGGCTTTTGATCCTGTTTATATCTCAAAGAATCCTGAAATGGATGGAATGAAATATTTTGTATACAATATTTTATGATGCTAGAGTAGATTGACGTCTTGACTTTCTTGTTTTCATTTTCAATACAATTTGTTTGAGGATAACTTGCTCATCCTCTATATGTAGATAGGTTTTTTATTTTTATTTTTAGATGAAGTAGATAGGCTACTTGCAAATAAAAAGCCACAATTACAATTCCAAAATGTGCTCAAGTAAGGTTGAATAAAAGGACAATGATAAGAAGTCTAAAAACATTTTTCCTTTGACTGGCTATCATGCATTGTAATTACCAATGCTTTCTCTGCAGTTCTTGATTCGGCATTTTACCACCTGTAGTATATCTCTCAGAGCCTCAGAGGGTATTTTATCCTGTTTCGATAGACTGCACTCAGTTTAACTGTTGGCAGACATGAACTGACTAGTGTTGATTCTCTACAGCACATTCATATCAAAATTTAGTATAAGACATGTAAAACAGACTGCCCTGCTTGGTGCTTCTTTTGCAAGCCTTGGTGAGGGTGTTAATTTCTCACGTGTTGAATTGTAGATTGAACTGAATAATCCATGTCGTGAAGGGAAGAAGCTGCTTGTTCTAGATATTGATTATACTCTATTTGATCACCGATCACCAGCAGAGAACCCACTTGAATTAATGCGGCCTTGTAAGTGGTCTTTTTGTTGAATGTTTTTATGTTAGCTGCATGTTTATTTTGATTTTTTTTTTCTGAATTTTCTGTACAGATCTACATGAGTTTCTTACAGCTGCCTATGCAGAATATGATATCATGATCTGGTCTGCAACCAGGTCAGCAATCCCTTTTGGCTTAGAAAGGATTTTTAACTTTTCTAATTCTTTTTCAGCTGTAATGTTGAAAGACATAATTACTGCACACACCTAAGATTAGGAGGATTCTCAATTACATCTTTGGAAAATGTTTTGATTGTATGTTAAATAAAATGCGTTGAATACTTTGCCGATTGGGTGTGAAATTATTGCTATATATTCTTTCTACAGCATCAAGTGGGTTGAATTAAAGATGGGACAGCTAGGGGTACTCAGCAATCCTAACTACAAAATCACAGCTCTTCTGGACCACTTAGCAATGATCACGGTGCAATCTGATTCTCGTGGTGTCTTTGATTGCAAGCCACTAGGCTTAATTTGGGCTCAGTTCCCTGAGGTATGGCACGAGATAAATTTTTAATTATCTGCATTTGTTTCATTTTCTAGATCGTTGAAAGGTTGTTGGGACTGTCATAAAATTGTATCACCAGAGATAAATAGAATGAGAAGAGTCTTCTATGGAATGGTGTGCTATATGCATGAAGTTACCCATAATGTCCATCTTGTCAAAGAACTGATAGAATGACCAACAAATGATTGGAACTCCTGTCAATTGATCGTGTCAAATTCAAACCTTGACACTCTTGGAAGGATCAATGAATAATTGGACATTGTGCTTCTCAATCCCTAGTCTGCTACTGCAGGACTGAACTTATCACAAAACCCTAGGAGATTGGTTTTGAAAATATAGGAGGGAAAAAAGCACTGGTAGAACATATTGATCTCCATGAAAACATATTAAGTTTTTTATGCCTGCTACCTAATAATTTTGATCCTAATGTGTTGGAAAGAACAGAATAGCCACCTTTCAAAGCTATAAATTGCTCAAGCTGTTTCATGTCAAATACTATGTTGGATAAGGAATTATTGCCTCTTCTATGTACTTTCCTAGTTTGATGAAGTTGATAGATTGGCGCTTTCTGTTCCATTTCAGTTCTACAGTTCAAGAAATACGATTATGTTTGATGATTTGCGAAGAAATTTTGTGATGAACCCACAAAATGGTTTGATAATCAAGCCATTCAAGAAGGCTCATTCAAGTCGAGACAACGATCAGGAGCTTATAAAACTTACCCAGTACTTGCTGGCCATTGCGGAACTTGATGACTTGAGCACCCTTGATCATAATAAATGGGAGAGGTTCAGGGAGGATAATGTTAAGAGACGTAGGCACGTGTGATGGTCATCAAGAAACTTCGAGTTTCCAATATGTTGGCTGCATCCACCTTTGAGGTACTTATGTTTACCAGTGTCATACTGCCAATAGAGCAAATATTGAATATTTGGTTTAAAGGTGGAAGAAATTCAGCAACAAAAATAGATTATCGGATTTTTTTGGCAACATATAACTTATTATGAAAAGATGAGTATGTATTGTATATGGGTGACAGTAGATGTGATTTATATGACCACCCAATTTAAACGCTGCAGACATGTTTGGACACACATGGACTTGATCACGGTAGAGTTTAGCATTTTTTGCTCATTCTGTCTTTAAAGAAACTCTTTCCATCAATTTCATATTAAAAATTATTTATATGCTCAGCATATTTGTATTTCAAGTTGCAGTTTGGTTTCGCGTCAACTCTGCTTTTTCTCATGAATTTTTAAGCGCTTTTAATTTTTAAAAAAGTGACTTGCTTTCTCGTCATGGTAGGCTTGAGGGAGAGAGATACAATTTAGTGGTGGCATTAATGTCCCGATTTATTATGTATTTGTTAGATGCTGCATTGTAACTGTGCTATGTTGTATATGTCTCATTCTTATAAATGATTAGGAAAAAAAATAAAAATAGAAAAAAGAAGTCTGTTTTATTAAATTAATAACTAAAAAGTGACTTGATTTCAATTATAACCGTTGGATAAATGGACACAATAACTGTGGACTTTAATGATCTGTGCTGGCTGGTCTTGTTGCCCTGCTAAAGAAACGCTCCCAAATGTACTGTTACCCAGAGGCCTCTGCCTCTGGGTTTCAGCAAAACGCTTGGGCTTCGATCAGTGGCGCTTCGCCGAACTTTGTCGATTTTCTTCAATAAGCTCAATCTCAATCTTATCTCGTCCAGACCACGATCTGCTATTCTTTCCAGAAAAACGTTGCTCATAGCTGTATGACTGCAATATGGGGTCTCTCTCTCCTCTTCTGAAGATGAGAGACCATGAACGACAGTGTACCACAAGTAATAAACCCCCGTAATGGTCTGTTGATGAATCGAAACAGGCGAAAATAAAATATCATCCTGCCATTAACCATATCTTACCAAATTGATCTTTCATTGGATAAAAAAATTCTGCATATTCAAATGCTTGGCTATTTTGCTTTGACCTTACTAAAACCATTAAGAGACTAAAAGATGGCAATAATTTTAGGTTGAAACTTCCTGACCAGTTTTTTCAGTTTCCCAACCGTGGGAATATTACCAATCCCATGCATATTCCAAACTGAAGTTGTTGGAATCATGTAGAATCAGTAAACTAACTCCATGCACGTCTTCAAGAGGCTCATTAGAAATGGATTTATCTTGATTTACTTACTGTCCTTGTGTGTCTCTCTGACTTAAGAGCTGGAATTTCAACCTCATTTCTCCTTTTTCCTCCTCCATCACCTTTGTCTGTTTTCGCCATGGAGCAGGCGGAGGGCCTCAGCAGTGGATTCTGGACTTCATTGTTTACAATCATCCCATTATTATCCCGACTTGGATCCTCATGATTTACTGATTTCAGGTTAACAATCTGTGTACTATGTGAGTTTTTAACAACATACTGCATATTCGTAACTTTGTCCATCTGTTTGTTTCTTTTAATCAACTGGTTAGTCTTAGCGGCATTCCTGCAAACACCTGCTGGGTGACCTTGTTGCCTTCATTTAGTGCAATAGGCATGAATCTTTCTATAAACAACAGGTGCCAAAAGTCACTAGCTTCCGATGTACCCACCCAGAAACCATCAACCAACGATTTTGATATATCCATTTCAATACAAACTTTCGCAGAAGAAGGTCTAGTTCTAGTAATAGTAGGATTATTAGCTCTCAAAAACCTTCCCATAGCACCCGAAAACATGCGAAGATAAGGAAGATTAATGAAAAAACCGTGCAAAGGTAGAGATGGAAAATTTATCCAAACAGGAGCTAGTGGAGGTTCCTCACGCCCATTGAATTCTGGTACCATTTGAGAATCCGGTAATTGAACCCGTCCATATCTCGCGTTTCCCTTGCCCAACGAAGCCTTAGCAAAGTCTGCTTCATTCTTCAACATCACCATGATATTTGATATTTCCGTTATCAAAAACCCCAATGGTCGAAATATTATCCAGTCCCCAGCGTTGCACCAATTGTCTACCAAGTCGGCCTACCTCACAGACAATTCGGTCAACTTTCAAGACATCGGTCCTCTCTCTACAAGGCATTGGAATAAGTTGTGATCCTCAAATATCCAAGAACGTTTAAAAACATTCCTATGGTGAATTGCATGGGATGCACTTCCGGTGAGAGCAAAATTTGAAAGCTTTTATCGACAGGACCACAGCCGAATGAGGTTAATCTAACATGCCCCTTTCTAATGTTGAAAAGGAAACGGTTAGTTTCTCTATCGTCGCCGGGGAGCTCTTGGTGAAGAGACTTTAGGATACGTAGCTAAAAGCCTAAAATAAACGGGAGGGGCGATCGTTTAATTACTATACAATAATGCTATATACGAGTGCGTAAACACATATCATTATTTATTTAGTTCTCCGCAGATATTTCATCAGTGTTTTTTATTTATTTATTTTAAGTTTCGAAACTTAATTTTAAAAAATTTTACTATTTTTAATAGTGACACGTCAACACATATCATTATCCAAGTAAAATTATAAGTTGTATATATAACATTGTTCTTTATAAAGTATGTTCTATCACGTTAGTCGTTAATTACGTTAATGTAGTTTTTTCTTTTTTCTTTTTTTAACAAAAAAAAAAAACACAATAAACTTGAAGGGTACGAAGAATGAACTCAAATTAAGGGGAAAAAAGGTGTAGGTGTGTGTGTGTGTGTGTGAGAGAGAGAGAGAGAGAGAGAGAGAGAGAGAGAGAGACCCAAACGGCCCAGATGCCGCGGATCACAATTCGCGTGAACGTTGAATGTGTAAAATAAACTCCAATACGTAAGTATAAGTTGGACACTAGAGGTTTTATTGGCTTGATTTATGATTCTGCGTTGAGGAATGAGAATTTGCGTTTAATCTATATTGGGTTTTGAAAATGAACTCGTTTATGTTTGTTGTTCAAACTCAAAGATCACTCTTGATTTTCATCTTCCTATTTCTCTTCAGCTCTATCTCCCCATCTTGTAAGTACCTTTTTCTTTGCTTTAACTTAATTTTTGCTGTTCTTAATATTTTGGGGTCAATTTGACTCAAAACGCAGATGGGTATGATCCACTGGATCCTCAAGCCAATATAACCATTACATGGGATCTCATGCTTGACAATGGCGACACATATGACGTAAGGATTATAATCCTTATGATTTATTAAATACTTTCTGAAAACTCCCAGAAAACTCAGATTCTATTCTTACGTGTATCCAAAACCATATATGCTCATAAAAATTAACCGGTACATGTTAACAGTTTGACTTTGGCCTGCATCCCAATCATATTGATTTCAATAAATACCATTTTTGGATCTTATTGTCTGGACTGCATCAAATCATGCATTTTTGGGTCAGATATCAACTTATGTTTTTTTTTTAATGGTCACCGGATGTCTTGAACAGTATCCTAACTAATTTCGGGAATGCACGTCTTCGGTAAAAAATTTTTCGCAAGTGTATCTCGAATAATTCAAAGAAAAAATCTCCAGTCCAATGGCTTATAAAGATTATTTGCATTTAAGAGGATTTGAACCTTAGACTAAAAGGAACATATTCTCAAGCCGAAGACTTTTATCATTTGAGCCAATCCCTAGAGGTTCATATATCAACTTATGTACTTTGTATAATTGATTATTATTATTATCAGGTAAGGGTATCAATCTACAACTTCCAACTATTTCGACACGTGGAGCAGCCTGGTTGGAAATTGAGCTGGACATGGAGCGGAGACGAGGCAATATGGGATATGTGGGGGGCAGAGGCAACTCAGCAAGGAAATTGCTCTAGATTTAGGGGTCAAGTACTTCCTCATAGCTGCGAGAAAAGGCCTGAGATTGTTGATCTCATTCCAGGAGCTGCTTATAACAAGCAATTTGCCAATTGCTGCAAAGGAGGGGTTTTGACCTCAATGACACAAGACCCTACTATGTATTTTGCTGCTTTCCGGATGAATGTTAATAAACCTTCTTCTGGTAACAACTCAGACTACTTCATGCCCCTCAATTTCAACCTTGGTCTTCCTGGTTATACCTGCGGAGACGCATTTTCGGTTCCACCAACCAGGTTTAGAGCAGATGGAAGCCGTCGATGGACACAAGCTCTTGGTAGGAGGTTTTCTAGATTTCTATATAAATAAATAATTTTTCAACAAATTAAGACTTCATGATAGGGATGCATGATAACTAGTTCGGAATACAACCATCTCAAGCACCTAAAAGAGGTCAAAACGTATACTTTTTCTTTTTTCAACCTCTAAACCTCTGTTCCATTCTTTACTCTTCTGTTGACCTATTTGTTCGGGTTTGTGTAGAGACTTGGAATGTAACCTGTATTTACTCACAATTTCGAGCATCACCTACTCCAAAATGTTGTGTTTCCCTGTCTGCATTCTACAACAGTACCATTGTTCCTTGCCCCCAATGCAGCTGTGCTTGTCAAGGACTAGCTGGAGCAAAATGTGTAAAGTAAGCCCTCTTTGCTCTTTCTAATATTTCACATTGTGCTCAAAACGACTCTTGATGATTTTTTTTTTTTGTCCTAAAAATTAGGCCTGGAGAGACACCTCCCTTGTTGGAACTACCACATGCTAATGAAGAAGAAGCACAGCCTTTGGTGGCCTGTTCTCGCCACATGTGCCCTACACAAGTGCACTGGCATGTGAAACAAAGCTATAAAGAGTATTGGAGGGTCAAGATAACTATCACCAATCTAAATTTTGTTAAGAACTATTCAATGTGGAATTTGGTGGCTCTCCACCCCAACTTGAGAAATGTCACTCAGGTTTTCAGCTTCAACTACCAGCCCCTTAACTCCTTTGCAAACATCAGTAAGTGAAGTTTAAGTTTAGTGAGAAAGTCTCTCTCTCTCTCTCTCTTTTTTTTTTTTGGCTTCCCCTGTTATCATAATTAAGCTTGAAAACACATATTCACAGATGATACGGGGATGTTTTGGGGGATTCAGTACTACAATGACATGTTACTTCAATCGGGACCAAGTGGAAATGTACAAACCGAGATGCTACTACACAAAGATTCGGGAATTTTCACTTTTAGAGAAGGTTGGACTTTCCCAAGAAGAATTTCTTTCAATGGTGACGAGTGCGTACTGCCCCCTCCAGATCAATACCCTAATCTCCCAAACATTGCTCATAGTGCCACAGCTAAGCTTTCCATTATGTTCTCCTCGTTTTTTATTGTATTAGTACTTTCCAGTGTCAGCCTTTAGAGATTAAAAACTGAACTTTTAAATACATGGGCATTTGTTAGTGTTGTATTTGCCCATAAATTTGAGAACCGAAAATAAGAAGAAAACTGATGCTACCTATTACTCGTGTAATAATGCTCTTAACAAGCATTTTCAAGTTCTAAACATTATGACGCATTAGTCATAAACAAGATTTGAACTTTCGCTAATTTGGTTGGCTAAATAGCATTTTCGTTAATCTATGCTGTATTAAAATATGAAGTACTTTGATTATTTAGTTTATATTAATGATTAGAGTGACATATGAAATGGCCGAAACACATCATGTTTTCGACTAAGTAAATACTATTCATTTCAATTAAAATAGAGAGGATCCTCATCTAGATGGCATAGCTTTTCAAATGCCTCTATGAAGAAGGTAAGGTTTACTTGTTAGACTTGAAGCCACAACATTATTTTGTTTTATTTTTCCACCACTCCCTAACTTTAAAGACACAACCTAGTAGATTTACTGCATCTGCATACATAAACCTATTTGTAATAACACCATTTTGCAGCTTTGCTTTCCTTGATAAAATGTCATTATAATATACTGCAAAACGATAAATTAAACAGTTCTTCAGAAGGGCCTGGGGAGGGTGGAGGGGGGAAGCAAGAATTTACAATCTGGTACACGAACATTCGAGTAACTAATTCTTTATAAAAACAAACTATTTCTCACTATGGTGAAACAAAACCCAAGAATAAACATGGATCTCATTTAAAACATTCTACAAGTACATAGTATCTTTTACCATAATGGATCAACAAGAAATGCACATCCAAACAGCCCTAAAGATCATGGCAAGGGATTGACCTCCACGAGCAAAAACTTCAACGAGCAAAAATGGAGCATAAACTTTCATGGATTATGATCTCTGAAACATAGAGGACAGGACAGACTGATACATCAAATCTGTTTTGAGTTATCACCTCCGATAAGTCACCTGCCAGAAATGAGTAATTTTCCGGCAATGACTACCAGGTGCACATGAGGACATTATGTTAACAGGCAGAAAAGGGAATGAAAAGACAAGAATCAAAATGCGCAAAGCTGGCAGAGAGAGGGCACCAGTTATTTAGCACAAGGGAAACAACAATTTTGGTCACAGCTGTGGCAATGCCAAACAAGAGGGGGAAACATACACAGCTCTGGAGAGATCACAGACCTATATGCGGAGTGGACCAGTTACAGGGTCATGGCCAGAATTGGCATCCTTGTGTCTCAAAGAGAGGCTAGCAAATTGGGAGTCTAGGTCTCTGCTGTTAGTGCGTCGATGGCTAGAAGATGGCTGCTGTTGCTGTTGCTGTTGCTGCTGCTGATACAAGGCTCGTAGCCTCCCAATCTCTCTCTCCAGTACTTCTTGTTCCACTAAACATGGGGTATATTTCAGTTTATTGCCATTATAATGGTATGAATATATATAAATATATGCATGCAACTATTTGATATCCAGGACAAAGCAGATCAATGATCTCCTTTTGGATTTATTTTTAACCAGTATTCTTTAAATTTCATTCCGGTGTTACTGATACAATGCTATGTGTAAGACAAATTTACTCAGAAAATTTCACATAGATCCAATGCATTCAAAAAGGAGACCTGTGCTCTCAGAAAATCATTTTCCCAAGGACTGCTTGTTTGGTGAGTCATTTCCAGGAGAGAAGCTACCATCCGTGGTTTTACAATGCAAATTATAAAAGGTAGCATAACACATCTACCAAAAAAATTTCTTCGAAAAGGAAGGAAACAAATGTCATTCAACATAGTTGTTTATCAGTGAGCAACCTAGTTGCCACATGCAGCATAGCACATTCATGGCATTAGGCAATTCATCTCACCAGTAAAAAGCAGCATAGAATAACTAGAATGCAGCACCATAACTAGTGGAAAGTAGCATATAATGTCTGCTAAAAGCTTTCCTAAATACAGGAAGAGAAGCATGTCACGTTTAATCATGACCTACCTTGCTGCCAATTACCTAATGCTTGTGAAAAGGAATTTCTGTCTAAAATTTCACTCCCAATTTGATGAAAAGCTACAGCTAAATTATTTTCTTATGCACATTTTTTTAATAATCCAAGGACGAGAGTTATATTTTCACCCATTATTTCTTTTTTAACAAGTACATCATCTCAATATGAGTTTAATACTACTTGAATTTCTGCCACTCCATCCAATGGCTTAAGCTCCTGGGATGGATGCTCTAATATGGTGGTATCAAATCCCAATGCTGCCCCAAGTGATGTACGTATTCACTTCATAAGTATGGCATATATTATCTCTCAGCAAGCAAATTTATCAAAAGGTGCTAAGGGACACAACACATAAAAAGGAAGTACAAAAGCAAAAGCCCTAAAGAAGGAAGAGGGAAGAAGAAAGGTAAAAAAAAAGAAAGTACATGAAATTAAAAATAAGAAAGCAACACCAGTCTCGCAATGTCATTGCAGACTGGTGTTGCTTGTGTAGGCAAGGGGGCGAGTCGGTGAACCATCTTCTGCTGCATTGCGAGATAGCTAAGATTCTCTAGGATGAGGTTTTTGGTAGATTGAACCTGGCATGAGTCATGCCGGAGACCGTGTTGGATACTATGAAGGGCTGGCCATCGATTCGGGGCACAAGACATATCAAGGCCCTTTGGAAGATGATTCCTATCTGCATAATGTGGTGCTTATGGCAAGAGCGGAATGAGCGGATCTTCGAAGACATGGAGAGAACTATAGAAGAGCTTAAATTTTTTTTCTTTAGAACTCTTTGTACATGGTCCATTGCCGTGGATTTTAATGGCATGGACCTACACGATTTCCTTGCCTCTAATGCTCCTACCTAAGAGGGCATGCTCTAATGCTCATTCTTAAGAGGGCATGGGAGTTTCGTTTTTTAACCGGCTGTGACATCATTTCTTTTAGTAATAAGATCTTTTACTTATCAAAAAAATAAAAAATATAACCACTAGATGTAACCAATCAACAAATGAGGCAGATAAAAATATTGATTGGCAAGACCTTATTGGTAAAGGATAGAAGCTTACAGTATTTGATAAGCTGCTCCTGACTCATGCTTTCTAAACGTTGCTTAAGGGCTTTGTTCTCCATGCCCAGAATAAGATTCTGCTGGTTGAGAAATTCAAGTTCAGCTGAAACTTCAGACCCTTCTGCCTGTGAAGTACACAGAAATAACATTATAGCTTTGCAGCATAAAACCCACTTTCTAATACCAAACAGATCTATGCGGTATCTCAACTTCTGCCTATACTTACCTGCAAAGTTTGTACATTCCTTTCAAGCTCAGCTATATATTGAAGCTTCCGGACCCGTGAGCGTTGAGCAAATTGTCTGCAGCAAATAGCATTTCACATGTAATGACAGGTAAAACCCTTCCAGAATAGCTTTCTCATGTAATGACATAATCTTTTAGTTACTAATATGCTTATGAAAGATCCATCCAAAATGGCACATTCTCAAAGTGGCGAAAGCAGCTATATAACCAAAAACTGCTACAAACTGTGTTACATGAGCCCAAAAGCAGTTCTCCATCCAAAAGACACTACTTTCTGTGGTACCTTTGCATACAAGACATTCTTCCATAAATTTTCAACAATTACAGACTCTCTAAGAGCCTCATAGAATAACCTAACCTCATAACTTCCTTTCTTACAAAAGTGCCCAACACAATGTTTATCATTCCATGGAAGACTAAAGTGCAATAAATCCAAAAAGGTTTAAATTGACTCTAGTTTCCTACATAGCAAATATTTGAAGAATCAAATATTCCATTATCATGTTTGGCACATTATATATTAACTGAAACAATATGTAATAGAATATAAAGAACAATTAAACTGGCTACATACTGTTTAGCACGTTTTGTATCTGTTTCAGAAGCATAAGCCTTAGCATGAGATCCATCCCTTCTTTCAGAAGAAGCTTTTGGATCTAGTGGACTGTATTCAAATTGATCCTGCTTCTCACTTGTTGTAGATGGAAACCCATCAGCCTCCTGTGGTGAACATGATGATCCTGAACTCTGATGAATGGTGTTATCCCTGACAGAACGGCTGCTTGGGTTAGCCACAGCATTCAAAGATGATTCCCATGCCCTATTCTTCTGCTTTGCCAAGTTGATGTCTGCATATAGTGAAGGAAGCTGCACATCTTTGATATGATCAAAGTCTTGAGATCCCCAAGAAGGTGCAGAAACCAAACTCTTATATTTGTACTCATCCTGTGCTGCATAATCTAAGTTAGAAACATCTGCTACATCTATGTAAGCAAAGGAATCACTAGATGAACGCCTATGACCTCCTCTACGAATAGGTGCTTCTGGTTCATTAAGGAGATCATCAAGCCAAGAAGGTTGCTCCTCTATGAGAAGGTTCTCAGAGGAAGTTCGTTGGTGGTGTACATTTCCCTCTCTATGCTTTTGAAGAGATTTTGATCCAACAGCAGGACTTGGGACATAATCAGCATATGGTGGGGTAACACTAGGAAATGGACTTTTAGGAGGAAGTAGAGCATGCTTTCCAGAGCACATCAAATTTCTGATGTTTGATGACCCCTTGGAATTTGCCATAGCCTAAGCACAACCAGTCCCTGACAAATACATGGCATGAAAGACACGTAAGTAAAGAATAACACAGTAACACATAAATACAATATCAAGAAAGATAAACGAAAAACGCCAAAACGAAAAAAAAAAAAATTGTTGCAGAGGCCTCTCCTTCAGAAAACCATCGATATAATAGCGTATCCTCCAATTGAATAACGCAGGTAACCTAATAGTCAAAACTAAAACTAAAAGAGACTGGCAACAATATATACTAATTTTCATACACTAGGAACTACTAATTGACATAGAGAGCCAAGTTTTTTTTGTTGACCGACAACAAAAATAGGCAAGACGAAAATAAATAAATAAATCGAATGTTGAATCCTATATTTTAACTAAACAAATCAATTGAGCCAAGCTCAGTTCAGTCCAGATTTTGCGTATTTTCTCAGCTCCCAAGCAAAAATTTTAAAATCTGGGATTCAAAAATCTCAGCTTTCTAACATTTAGTACAATCAAACAGAGCATTAAGAATAGAAATAGATAACGAAACAGCTCCTAAATTTAACGAATAGTGATTTAACTAAACGAAATGTCGCAATGTATTTGATTAGAACACAAGTAAAAAAAGAATTGTAATGGATTCAAATAAATTTCCAAAGGAATTGGAAACAGATTCAGATTTCGGAAGCAACAACGGAACGTGTTTTCCAATTTCGCTTATTCAAATAAAAGAGCCTACCTTTGTAACGAAGGATCGAGATAGATCTCGAAATAAAAATAAGAAAAGGGTTGTGGGTTCGAATTTGAGCAATCTTCCTCTCTTCTAGGGTTCTCTTTTCTCGGCTTCGCCCTCTGGAAGAAAAGATATCTCTCTCTCTCTCTCTCTCTCTCTCTCTCTAGAATCTCTCTCTTATCGAACTGTGAGGTTTGAATAAGAAGCTGGCATTGATAAAATCATAAAACGTCAAGTACATAAATGAAATTTTAAAAAATATTAACTAAAATATAATATAAAAAGCAGTTTCACACTTTCACATCCTCACCCCCCATTAATCTATTATATATAATTCAGACCACAACGTGCTTATGCTAAGTGAGTTTCTACTAATAAACAAATAATTATTACCGCTTTATTTTTTAGCTAATATATGTGTAGATTGAAATAATTATTAAGTTGCTATAGTTTGTGAATTTATTTTTATAATCTTTATGTGACTAAAATGTTTTTATTGCATATAAATTTAAATTCCCAACTCATATTACACCAATATTGCTTTGGTTATAATTTATATTGGCCATAAAGTTTTGTGGGTGTTTGGAAGAAGCATGAATTTTGTTCACCCTATTCCCAAATAAGTCTGGAAATAAACCAAATTAAAAAACAAAACAAAAAAAAACCGATTTGATTTTATCCATGGACTATAATTTTGAGTAAAACATATAAATTAAAAAAGAAAAATATTTTTGTCTCAAATAAATTACGTAAAATTAAAAATACAAACTGATGTGTCTTGAACTCTTGATACCCCATATCATATTATAAAATTAATTTTAATATAAAATAAATGTAACATATTTTGTAAAACTAGATCAATTTGTGAATTTAATTTCGTGTATGTAACTGTTTTTTGAAAATGCAATCGTTGGTCTTGAGAAGTTTACCAAACTATTAAATGCTAATTGACTCGGTTTTATGATGGAATCAACATCCCTCCACCAATTCGAATTTGCTATGCATTAATTTTATTTTATTTTATTTAAAAAAAAAAAAAAAAGAAGTGTGAAGAAGGTGGGATTTGGAAAGGGGTGGGCTTTGCACAATCCCTTTACATGGCAGGTAATTAAAACTAAAGTCTATCACATTTATGGATAGTAATTAATGATATAAGAGTCACATATTATCTTCTTCCGAAATTTAAAAAGTATTTTTATTAACAGCATTTGGTTTCATTGTGTTACAATATAATATTATTTATTTAAATAAAAATATTTATAAATTTTCTATTAGGACCTGAAAATTGAAGGAATTCTTTTTATTTTTATTTTTATTTTTATTTTTTCCGAGCAGGACTGGAGAAGTGAGTTAATTACACGCAAAGTGGAGCCATATGCAGCAAGTTGCAGATCAAATGATAGAAAGTGGCATTTATTAAAAGATGTGGAGAGAGGGAGAGAGAAAGAGAGAAAGAGAGACAGAGAGAGCCAAATTGGGACAACCAACTCACTGCAGATTTGGACAACCAACTCCATACATAAAGTGAACAAGAAGACAACAAATTCCATATGTATGTTCCCCAACATGTCCCCCACGACCGAGTCCACACAGTGACTATGATGTGGTCGAAGCTTCCCACCTCATGAGAAGGTACCCATATTTTTTATCCTCTACTGAAAACTTTTGGAAGATATTTTTATTTCAGAGTTCTAATCTATTGGAGATCAAACCATCTGGAAAATTATGGGGGTTTATTCAATCAAATTTGCTTTTATTCTTTAGAAAAGATATTTGCAGCAAGGAGATGATAAAAGACCGGGTAAGGGAATAACAGCTACAATTTTAATGTACAGAAGGGTTCTGCACAGATTAGACGTGGAGGGACATTGATAATCCAATTTGATCGCCACAATTCTAACATAAAAAATTTATTTACAATTATCAAGGAATTAGAAGAGTTTTATTTAAATTTTATATCCCAAATATTCATCTTTAAAATAACTCAAAACTTTTCAATTAACAGATGAGTTATGATGAGATAAGAAGACTCCTAAAAAATAAGATTAAAACTCTATATTTTTAATTATAATCAGACTGAAAGTCTTATATTTCTTGATGACCCTAAATCTATAAATATATTTGAGGAATCTAAGAGTTCTCACATATAATATTAGAATGTTTCTAACTATTGAAAAATATTTTAAAAGCAAAATTGTTAGCTTATTATTCTTTCGAGATTAATTTGTTTATTTATCATTATTTATTATTATGGATCATAAAAATCAAAATAAAAATCATTAGTGTTTATGTTAAAAGCTTTAACATCGTCATCCCGTGTGGTTTCCTGACCTTCCCTTTTGTGCCACTTCTCTCCAATAAACCTGGAATCTCATTTAGATAGTAATGACAAATTCGACTTCCAGTAGAAAACTGGTTAACTATTTTTATGATGCATTGACCTTAAAAGCTCATTAACTGTCAACACAAACATATTAATTATAGAAAAGATATGTTTTATGTTTTATGCATTGACCTTAAACCCCTCCGTAACATGTGACTAAAATGGGATACTTTTGTGATTTGATAATTGATGATTACATTAAGTAGGTCATTTATTTGTATAAATTTTGTAATAATTTCAAACATTAAGGTGGGCCTACTTTCAAATGATTGGGCAAGGCCCAAAACAGCCCAATATACAAGAGACCCCGTCGTCTCTGTTTCATTAGGGCAAAATAAAGCCATCTGGTGCTCTTTGCCGTGCGTGCGAGCGAGCATCAGAATATCAGAGACGGACACTGAAGCCACCTTCCGTTGAAGTTGGCTTCAGTTTCTCGTCAAAGCTATCAATTTCCATTATCTGAAAAAAGCCCCACAATAAGCAAAGAAAGTCTCTTGCTCTCTCCCTCCCGATTTTTCAGAAGGTATGCTTATTTTAATTTACTATTTGTTGTATTTAATCCGCTTGTCTGCGGCGATCTTGATGCATGCAACATTTTTGTGATCAGAAACATGGAATGAAATTAATAAATATTCAATCATATGCTTCTTTATTTAGTCTATGTGCTTCTTACTGGTTATACTTCAACTTACTTCTAGCTTCGACATAATTATCATATTCCGTTTGACTTTAAATATGAATTAGTCCCTGAATTCTCATCGATTAGTTCTTATTTTTTCTCCTTTTTTTTTCAATGGTGGCGGCTTGACCTTTTGTGCTATATTGCAATGTTTTCATGCATATGTTAGGCGCTAAGATTGCTAGTCTTGAACTTTTTATTTTAATTGTTTTTAATTTTCAAAATTATTTTTCATAGCTCAATGATCCTAGGTAGTATGCAGGTTTGAATTGTTATTAATGTTGTCATCAGTTATGTTTTAGTGTGTGCTTTACACTCTGCTCAACGACTATAATTCTTCAGTGTAAATACGACTAGCTAGGATTGGGGTTGTTATCTACCAGTTTGCCCCCTCAAACTCATGCCTTATGTCATCAATATATTTTCATACTTTTTTGCTGCTACTAAACCACACAAGCTTTATGTCTCTGCTCTATGGTAACTTGTGCATGCTGTATGTATATATTGTTGCATGGAACATTTTGATTGAAGTTTTCTTTCTATTGCAGTGGGAAATTGTTAGACTTCTACTGATCAGAAAAGAAAAGAAAAAAAATATTGTTAAAGAGTCCAGAATACGGGGTGCAATACTGAACTGAACTGAAGCTATTCCTGCCTATTGACATTGGCATCCTTGACAAAATCATGGCTGTCTCCACAAGGTTTCGGTTGATTTCCTACTCACAAGAGATTATAGATGGACAGCCAATCTACGTTTCTTCAAATTGCCTTCCAGTCAAGGATATAAGATATGAACCTGCTGGGCATGCTTTCCATGCTGCTGCTCTCAAACTCCGTGGTTGTGAGGATAAAAAAGCAGATGGTGATGATCAAAAGGTGGTTGAAAACAATAAGGAACAGACATATGTGCCATCACCTGAATCATATAGCAGCAAAGGCAAAAAGAAATCTGGTGCTGGAGCAAAGCAACTAGATCACTATGCATTATTGGGTTTGAGCCACTTAAGATATCTTGCCACAGAGGATCAGATAAGAAAATGCTACCGTGAGACTGCTTTGAAACATCATCCTGACAAACTGGCTGCTCTTCTTCTTGCTGAAGAAACAGAAGCTGCAAAGCAAGCAAAGAAGGATGAAATCGAGAGCCACTTTAAGTCCATACAGGAAGCATATGAGGTGTTAATTGATCCTGCGAAGAGAAGAATATATGACTCGACAGATGAGTTTGATGATGACATTCCCACTGACTGTGCACCACAGGACTTCTTCAAGGTGTACGGTCCAGCTTTCTTGAGGAATGGGAGGTGGTCTGTTAGCCAACCGGTTCCGTCTTTGGGTGATGAGAATAGTCCGTTAAAAGAAGTCGATGGTTTCTATAACTTTTGGTATGTCTTTAAAAGTTGGAGAGAATTCCCACGTGCTGATGAGTTTGATCTGGAGCAAGCTGAGTCTCGTGACCATAAGCGCTGGATGGAGAGGCAGAATGCAAAACTCTCAGAGAAGGCTAGGAAGGAAGAATGTGCACGGGTACGTGTTCTCGTTGACAATGCTTATAAGAGAGACCCAAGAATACTGAGGAGAAAGGAAGAGGAGAGAGCTGAGAAGCAGAGGAAGAAGGAGGCTAAGTTTCTGGCAAAGAAGTTGCAGGAGGAAGAAGCTGCCAGGATTGCTGAAGAGGAGAGATGTCGGAAGGAGGAGGAGGAAAAACTAGCTGCAGAAGCAGCTTTACAGCTAAAGAAGGTGAGGGAGAAGGAGAAAAAACTCTTACGCAAAGAAAGGGCTCGTCTAAGAACACTTTCAAGGCCTGTTATATCTCAGCATTTGCTTGATTTTGCTGAGGATGATGTTGAAAGTCTTTGTATGTCATTCGATATCAATCAGCTAAGGAATTTATGCGAGAGGATGGAGGGGAAACAAGGACCTGAGCTAGCAAATGTTCTCAGAGATGCATACAGACATAAGAATGATTCTGAGGATAGTAAAGAAGACGAGCAAACTCAACAGCAGAATGGTAATGGCTCGTTAGACAGCTTTGAGAAGAAGGAGAAGCCCTGGAGCAAAGAAGAAATTGAATTGTTGAAAAAAGGTATGCAGAAGTATCCCAAAGGAATATCTCGTAGATGGGAGGTTATTTCCGTATACATTGGCACACGTAGATCTGTGGAAGAAATTCTGAAGGCTACCAAAATTGTTCTTCTTCAGAAGCCTGATGCTGCGAAAGCATTTGATTCATTTCTTGAGAAGAGAAAACCTGGGCAGTCCATTGCATCTCCACTTACAACTAGGGAGGAAATAGAAGGGGTATCGAGAATGCAGGGTTCTCAAAACGGTGGTTTAAAGATCGATAATTCCAAGGAGTCTTTAACCAGAAGCACAAACAACCAGAATGCTTCTGATTCGAAAGCTGCAGATGGGGTTTGCTCCAGTTCAGAGCAAGATGTGTGGTCTGATGTACAAGAAAGAGCACTGGTTAAGGCTTTACAAACCTTTCCAAAGGAAGCCAATCAGCGATGGGAACGGGTTGCAGCAGCGGTTCCTGGGAAGACTCTGAACGAGTGCAAGAAGAAATTTGCATTGATGAAGGAGAGCTTTAGAAGTAAGAAAAATGCGGCATAGTTTGTTGGGCTTTGTCTTTGAGGGTGCATAGAAAACGACAAATGTGCGTGAGGGGACTGTTTCGGGGTAATTAATCATATATTTAGTTCTTCCAAGGTGGGAAACGTTCAAGTTATACCGAACTTGAGATAAATTTAATTTTTTTCAGGTTTTTAGGATCCAGATTTTGTTCCCATGGCTTATGGGCTTTACAGTTATTTTATTTTATATTTTTTTGAAAGGGGAGTTCATAGATTGGAAGAGTTCCAAATTCTCTTGATCCACCGTTGGAGATCTCTTTCTGAACATCGGTCTGTTTCAGATAATACTTTCGAATTATAATTCAGATGGATATCAGCTAGTGGTTTCATGTGGGGGTGGGTTGATTTGTTCAATCTTATTTGATGGTAGGTAGTTAATCTAGTTCTTCTGAAGAAACTATTTTGATCAGAGATACATTTTTAATTACAACAATAAATTGGTTTGCTTTCTTTTGTTTTATTATAAATCTCTTTGTACCAGGGGAAAAGAGAACTTCATCCTGGAAAACATAAAATCCTGATCATTCTAATTATAATAATACTCTTTTAAGTGCTACACCTGTTTAATATACGCGTACACGAAAAGAAGATTAACAAATCAAAGGTTGATATGGAAGACATTTGGTGTTAGGCAGGTGTTATAGGAGTGAGAAATAACATGACCCGATATAGCATGCCTACCTTCGTAAAATGAAATTTGCCTTTACCAATTTGAGAGATAGATCTGGATTGGTCGAACGGCTAAAAGGAGAGGATTGCAAGATGCTAATACTAATTACTACGCATATATGTATATAGGTAAATCAAGAAAGAAAATAATCACTGCGATTTCAATACATCCGTTGCTGCTCCCACTCAAGAGGTTAAATAACACACGTTTTGCTGATTCCCCCCATCTCAGACCTGTTTGGGAGGTAGCACGATTTCGCATGGCCATCCTTTTTTTTTTTTTTTTTTTCGTTCCTAAAAATCCACCTTATATTTTTTACTCATTTTTCCTTTTTGTTTGAGATCTATAATGCAAATAGAGAAACAGAAATCCGGAGTGTTTATCGATCATGGTCAACTCCCATAAGAGTGCCGAATACCAAGAGTATACAGTGAATGTTCTTTTTGCTACAAAGCAAGTTTGAGATGGATAGGAAAATGAGAAAATGAGAAAATGAGAAAATAATGAAATATTTCAGAGACGGAAAAGAAACCTAGAGTCATCCAGTCCCAAAATTTAATAAAATATCCATTCAATAATCATCGCCTCTGGATATGACCTCCTTACAGGTTGGTCGAAGTAAGATGGTATGCTCGAACTGAGATACATAGCTGCCCTTTACATCACAGAGGGGAGGATAAGGCTGCGAAAGGGGAAATTTTTTTAGAAGAATAAATAATGTACTTGACATCAATATCCATTTAGTTGACTTAAGAACATATGATCCAATCGGTGAGAAGTACCTGAACAATGCCAGCGTCACATAAATTCTTCAGAGCCATAAGGTATTTTGTCTCCCCGAGTCGGTCCAAATACCGTCTGCAGAAGGCCAGTGTGGAGAAGTTCTTGTTAATTGTAGCTAAGAGTTGCTTTGCCCTTGGCAACCTCAATGGTATATGGCCGACTTCAAAATCTTTCATGTAATGGCTGCACTCTAAATCTTCTCGGACATATCCTTTCCCTGAACAAGAAGACAACCAACCATAGATAAAGGTCACCATGTGCGCCAACTGCCAACTATTTTGTGTGATATACCAAAACCAAAGTATTACCAGTTGATGCAAAAGTTTCGATTGCAAAAAATTCACCCTCTTCCATTTTTGTCTGCTCCCCTCCTTTCACAATCGGGACAGATTTTCCAGCATGGATCTGATAGCGCCCAATACTGTGTCCATTCAAGTTTCGGATGCTCTTTACTGTCAGCAACAGCCGAAGCCCACTCACATGTCAGCATACATCAACACATGTCATGCATAATTTTTTAAGGTGTAGCAGCATGAGTAAGAATTTCAGTCCACAAAGAAGATATTGCTTTCCAGAATGTCACCAAATATACAAGAGAAACACACCACGGATGGGGTATCAAGACTTGGTCAAGTACGAATGTGTTGCTTCTCCAAAGGTACATAGGGTATCAAGACTTGGTCAAGTACGAATCTACTAGTGGTCGTGTTTATTAGTGTCAGGTCACGATAGTGGGGCCTCTCCAAGGGTACATAGGGCTTTAAAAAAAGATTAGTTGGCAGGATTTCGCCAACCTCGTTTAATTCAAGGGTTGATTGTTTATTCTTGAAATCCCCAAAATTTTAAAGACAAAATAAACCAATAGCAGCCTGCTGGTAATAATAGGGGGATTTTAATAAATTTTTAATACCTAAGATTGGTCGCAGTTGAAAATTTTCTCCCCTCTCTCTCTCTCTCACAGAAGTTTCAAAGAAAAACACATAAAAGATAATTTAACAATAAAAATTAGCCACAATTGTCATACCTTGATACACCTTTCCATTAATTTCAACCTCATATGATTCCATGACCTCTTGAATTGCAGCACCAACATCACAAAGTCGCACATCAATTCCAGATTCCTAAACAATTATATGACCATCATCAGTACACACTATTCTGTGTGATTGGAGATTTATCACTTCATCATTAATAAAGGGTGAAATGCAGTGATCATCTAAAATATGGTTATATAAAAAAGAGCTGTTGACATGTTGCTTCTAACCAAAAACACAGGAAGCAAGATTAGACAGTTTGAACCCCTTCCAACCATCTAATCATTATCAATGTAATATCTTATTAAAGTTGAACTTTCAAATTTGAGATATGTCATCTTGAGCCTTCCCAAACCCATCTTCACATCTAAACTTGAGCTAAATTACACCCATTGATGCCATCTTGTAACAGAAAACATACTGAGAAAATCTTCATCAGTATCGTTCTTATTAGCAACAAAAGCAAATGCTACATTAAAGCATAAAATATGAAAGAATGATCCATAGGGCCATCTTTTCATTTGATGGAGATAACAAACACAATCGTACGAAACCCAAGATCAAGAGTGATTATATATTTCTCAGTCACTTCCCACTGAAATTTATCGGTGAAGGTACAGTACCTTGATACCTGTATTGGTTGCTTCACGAGAGGCTTCAAGGAGAGGATCAAACATAGGATTAAATGCCACTGTAAATGCACAGTCAACGATATACCCTGCATATCAAACAATAAATTGTGGCTGATAACAACAACCAAGAAAAATAGCAGCAACCTGCGCCAAAGAGAATCTTTTTCTACTAATGACATGACAGGTTAGACAAACTGAGCAAGTGGAGATGGATGCAGTAGAAGTAGTAGTACCATCGATATGAGTCCCAAAATCCAACTTCATCACATCATCATACTGAAGCACAGTCTTATCTCCAGCATTTGGGGTCCAATGAGCAGCAACCCTGAAAATGTAAAGAGATTAAACTAACATATGAAATTTATGAATATATTAAGAGCATCAAACTTCTATAAAATACTAAAGTGTTTACCAGTTCAATGAGCATCCAGTAGGGAAAGCAATGCCTGCTTGCAGACCATTCTCTGATATCAGCTTCCGGACCGTGTTCTCCAATGTCTCACAAATGTCAGTCATCAACATTCCAGGCTTCAAAATACCTTTGATATATTTCCGGACCTACTTACAAGTCAACAATCCCCAATTCAATGCTATATTCTAGTGAAAAAAGGTAGATGAACCATAAAAACAATCGTTCATCAATTCAACCTGTTTGATCATGGATAAATATATTGTAGTTAAATTAATTTAAAAACACTTTTAACATAAACAAATTTATGACATCACTAAATGTGTTAAATAATCCACATTTTATTTAGATTTAAAAAGGAGTGATCAAGTATTTGAAATTTAAAATAATGTAATATTCTTAAAGTAATAAAATTGGCACTATCAGACCAACTACCAGAGTTTTTGCTTGTTCAACCCAGTTCACTCCAACTAAAATGGATATATGGGTTCAAGGGAACCAAACCCGAAATGTGACGAGTTCAGATTCAACTGTTCGAACCAGTCTATTTAATCCAGTTCCTCAAAAACTGGTTGAGAGCAATTTAAGGCTTTCTGACCCTTGACAGAATAAAACTTCTCACAGTTTGAGCAGAAACATGTGTACATAAAAGAACAAATTGTAACCTGACGATGAACTTCAGCTGCTCGGCGAACTGAATTGTATAATGGTTTTTCAAGGCGCTCCAACTCCCTCTTCTCTTCAGAAGTAATCCGCCACAGGTTTCTGAAATACAACCGCCAACTTTTAAGTACCAATATTCAGGAGTAGCTGAGAAACTAGGGAAAAATATACTTGATCCACACACACACACACAAATTATATTGCATACATACAGTTTCAAACTGAAGGAATATAAATTAAGGTATACTTTCTGTCAAATGAAACAATAAGAGCATATATTTAGTCAAATGAATATAGTCAAACCAAACTAGTTGTTTAAGGCTTGGTATTGAGTTAAGTGAGTAGACATCACATATACTCACTCGTCTTTGTACTGCTGAATCTCACCCTCAGGGAATTCGCCAGAAGGGAAAAGGTCACTAACAGGAATGGATGGTGGATCGGTTTGCCCAGTTACTTCTTTCTTTTTCCTGTGTATAAAAAAAGAAAAGAATTTTATCTACTTTTAAGTAAAAATGTTCAATAAGTAAGAGAGCAATTAATGCTAGAATGAGGTTCTCACTTGCTTTTACTTTTCTTCTTTTTTTTCTTTGAAACTTCTGTAGAAAATAATTTCGAAATGCAACCAATTGCACGTATTAGATATACATTGACAAATTTCATGACAGAGAAGCAATAAATCATCTCACAAATAAAGAACCTATAAACAAGAATATCAGGTTTTCATAAATAAAAAATTCCAATCAGAAAATTACACCACAACAACTGAAAGATCAGCCAAAAGAACTAGTTAATTAGGGTAAGGAGAGCTGATAAACTTTGGTGGACACCGTCGAGCAAGGGTAACTTTTCAGTTCAATCCTTTTATAAAGCAGTAACACGCTCAACGAATACTTCCCTTGGAGGAAAATTTGGAGGAATAAGCTCCCCCCCACCCCACCCCAAAAAGCAAAAAGTCCTTTTCTTCATTTGGACAGCTGCACTGAACAAGATCTTGACCATTGATAACTTGAGAAAGCGCAGAATCATTATCAAAGATTGGTGTTGTATGTGCAAGAATTCAGGAGAATCTGTGGATCACCTCTTGCTACACTGCGTAGTAGCCAAACACTTGTGGGATGATGTCTTCAGCCGTGTTGGCTTGAACTGGGTAATGCCGACCTCAGTGATTGGGCTATTGGCTAGTTGGATATCTCTTGGTAGTGGTACTACCATCAAATCAATGTGGAAGATGGACCCTATTTTCATTATGTGGTGCATTTGGCAAGAGCGCAACAATAGAACCTTTGAAGATAAAGAACGAACACCGGAGGAGCTTATCTCTCACTTTTATCGCACTTTATTGTTTTGGGCTCTACCCATAGATTTTAATGGTCTTAACCTTCATGATTTCCTTGCATCGTCCAATCCACCCACAACCTAGATAGGCCTCGTCTTTTGTATACTATCTTGTGTACTTGGGCTTTGCCTATTTCTATCGATAAGGTGTTTATTTATCAAAAAAAAAAATTATCTCAAATCTTCTAAGAGAATGAGGGGATGAAAGAACAAGAATATCAGCTCCTGACAATAATTATATAGATTTTCATTATTCTTCCTTATTTTCTAAAAATCATCCAGCACTCCCCTCTCACAGATAGTGGTGATCACTGGCAACACAAACAACCATACAAAATCGAGAAAAAAAAATTATACAGAAGAGCCTATTACAAGAAATCATCACCTTTCCCCTCTTCATCTTTGTTACCCCCATCCTCATCTTTTTCCAACGTCGAAGAAGTTTCAGATGCTTCGTCGATGCCATTCACAGGCTCCGGTTCCCCATTTTGTTCAACGAGGACTTCTGTATTTAACTTTTCCTCCGCCATTGACGAAACCTTGTGAAAATTAACCAAACCAAGAAACATAGTTTCAATAAAAAAGATCATGAACCTTCCAAGTTTTTCTGATTTATTACGATGAGATGATTCATCCTCAGTCTAGTCAATTAAGTCTCTTAGAATCAAAGGGAAGATCATATTTTACGGAAACATAACGAGAAATAGCGTAGAGCTCGTTTGTTGGGGCTGAAAACAATAGTGGAAAAAATAGAAATCCCTAGAATCAAATAAGGTAAAAGAATATGAAAGTCGGAACCCTAGGTAGGCCTTGAGATGAAGAAATTGTGGAAAAGAAAACTTGCCTCTTTGGAGAAAATCTTGAGGGGGCGAGTGGTGGCGATGGAGTCTCCTGCGAGATAGCGGTAGCGACCTGGCGGAGATTGGTCAGAGTCTCTAAACAACAACTCCTCTGGGCTTTTGGTGCAAACAATCGCCTACCGTAAGGTCATGAATTGGCGGCAGGGGACGCGACGTGATATATAAAGAGAATGGGTTTTCCATGTAATTTGGCAAAAATATCAGGGCATTTTAGAATATCCAAACAAATTTAAGATAGTATCGGTCCCTCGGTTCTGACTTAGTTTAGTCTACTGTAGAGAATTTTAGTTTAGGACAGGGATTGAGATGGAATTTAAAATAAAATATTATTAAATATTTTAATATATTTTTTTTTAATTTAAAAAATTAAATAATGAGATGATTATTATGAATTATGAGAGGCGGTCTCCGCCCCCTTAATTATTTTGTAAATGACTCCACCACCATTATTTTAAATCTTGCACAATAACTTGCATAGTAATTTTAACGCCTATAAATATAAGTTTCAGTTGTTATGAAATTCATAAGAAAATATAGAGAGAAGAAAGTTTCAAAGAGTTTCTTAAGAGTTTCTTTTATATTTCTCTTGTAATAATAGTAGTTTTCTTTTTAGTTTTATAACACATTATCAGCACGAGATTCTACCGATACTGAATCTAGTGGTCTTCTATTTCAAGTAAGTTTTACAATATATTATTTGCAGTTCTTGAGATAAATATTAAAGGTAATATTGCTAAATATTACTTGATAAAATTTTACTTTTATTCTCATGATAATGTGAATATATTTTTTAAATTCACAAATTTATTTTTGTAATTTATAGTTAAATATTGAGATTTATTATTATTGATATTTCTAAAAAAAAAATTATTTATTCAGGATCCTTGATGAGATCCATTTGGATATGATGATGAACTTGGGAGATACAATCATAAAAGAAAATCATGTGTCCCTGAAGGACCGTACTGTGTATCTCATGATGAAAAATCATCTTACTGTGTGAAATGAATTAAGAGAGAGATATGAACACCAAAAGATGTAATCCTTTCAAAAGATCATTATGACTTATTGCACCTGAAGTTGCAAGATTTTAAGAGTGGTATTGAATATTCTGCACTCTTTAAAATCAGTTCAATATTAAAATTATGTAGTGAAAAAATCACTGATGATAATATTTAAAAGAAGATATATATTATTTTTCATACCTCGAATGTGCTCTTGCAGTAGCAATATCGAGAGTGAAAGTTTAACAAATATTCTGAACTTTTATTTTGTCTTCCAGTGATTGAGCTAAATAATGAGTTTTTGTTAATAAATCACTAGTTGTGTCCTATTAATGATATTGAATTTACACCATTCCCAGAAGTGAACGGTGCATCATGTCAAAGGAATTAAGGGCGCAGACGTGGTAGAAAAACTATAGAAGTGTTAGTCCAAAAAATGACAACACTAAAGATGATAAAAATATATCGTATCACCATAAGTGATCAAACTTAGAGAAGGGTAAAGGTCCTCAGAATAATTCTTCATAGAAAGATGAAAATGTTTGTCATGTGGTCACGTACCTGTTGTACGGCCAAGCACTTGATTTACTTATACTAAGCTTTTATATATAAGCTTATTAATATTTCATCATGTTTTAAAATAATGAAATATCGGTGCCTGAAGCACGACAAAAAATTACTTGGGATAATAAAATTCTGTCTAAATTTGATCCTCTTACAAATGAATGTGAACCAGAAGTTCAGAGGATTATCTATTTGTATTGCAAATCAGTTACAGGATGTATTTACTGACATTAAATGTATTGTAAAATCATATATTACTACTGTTAATACTTAAGCAATAATTAAAGTCCCTGAAAGATAAGTTGTTAAAACAACAATAGATGAGTCTAAGATACACATGAAGTGTTGAAGACCTATTGATGCAAAAGAGAAAAATAAAAATAAATTGGTACTCCTGAAGAGACTGTACCTACAAAATAAGATCTATCCAGACTTTCTGTATAAAATACAAAACTCCTGAAGAGTACAAAACTCCTGAAGAGTACAAAGCTCTTGAAGATATAACTCCTGAAAAGAAAACTCCTGAAGAGTATAAACTTCTTGAAGAGGAACCTCTAGTAGAGGTGTTTCATGAAATGTTTTTCCCTGGAAAGGAACAGGTACCTGAAATAATGAGATCTTAATACATTTCACGAATACTGGAGAAATTCTGGATAGAAATAAAACTATTGTCGACAATATATTTTCATATATGATGGCTCTTGACATTACCAAAAGTAATGAAGAAAGTGAAGCAAAAAATCGTCAAAAAATGTCGACGTATAAGTGATTGGCCAAAAATGAAAAGTAGCTAGAAGCTGAATTAAAATCGCTAGCAAAGCGAGAGGTATTTGAACCTGTTGTCCAAACAATAAAGGGTGTAATGCCTATAAGATATAAGTGAATATTTATACGAAAGCGTAATGAGAAATGAAATTGTGCGGTATAATTTGTCACACAAGGTTTCTTATAGAAACTCGGGAGTAGTTATGAGGAAACATATTTTTTTGGTATGAATGCAATCACATTCATATTTTTAATCAATTTGGTTATTACAAAATGATTATATATGCAATTGATAAATGCGATCACTGCATATTTATAAGGATCATTAGATCATTACTTTTATAAAGATATACGAAACATCTAATCCAAGTACATTTAGGAGTATGTACTTTATAAAGTTTCAAAAATTTTTATATGGGTTAAGTAATTCGGACGTATGTGGTATAATTGAATCAACGAGTATTTATTGAAAGAAGGATTTAAGAATAATCCTATATGCCCATGTGTTTTATCAGAATCCGAATTTATCATTATTGCAGTTTACGTTGATGATTTACCTTGTTAGAACTCCTGAAAAGATCACAAGGGCTGCTATAAATTCAAGGAATGCATTTGAAAATGAGAGATCTTATTATTCAATTGATAGATGAGTTATAAGAATTTGAGACTTCTAGCCTCATCTCTCAAATGCATTTGCTCTTTATAAAGCAACATACCATCCTTATCTAAAGGATTAGGCAGTCGAAATGAAGAGGCAAGTAAGGATTTTAAATCCTTATTCTCTTGCTTTAAGTCTGCAATTTTTCTGTCAAACTCTTAAACGAGTCGTTGAAGTACTGAAACCTTCTCGTTAAGCTCCTCAATCTCACGATTTTTGGATTGTAATCGGTTGGAAAATCCGACAATAGAGGAGGAGTATCGGGTGCCGAGAGTCACAAGCTCATAAACGGTTTCACGATTTAACTTATTAGCCAGATCATTCACTTGCTGCAACATGGCACCTGCGGAAGATGCACGAATAATTTGTAATTGAGGTGAATGACACATCATATGTTGATTGTGATAAATATTAAAAGGAAATTGATGAGCCATTGAAAATTTGTAGAATAAGAATGTAAATACAGATGAATTATAGATATGAGAAAAAGATTTGATACATACTAAATGAAGGTAAAGACGGTTCTTATAGAAATGGAAATAAGAACAAGACAAACCATCATCTCTTCAAATCTCATTTTACAAGATATGCTGGATGCATAATTTCAAAAGTCAGCGAGATTAATTACAGCTATCCCTATTTTCTTGTAAACGCTGAACCTCTGCCGTTAGCTGCTATTGTTGACTTTGTATCTGAGTTCTCTCTCGTTCCAACTTTTCTACTCGTGTTTTCAGGTCACGAGAATACCAGTTTACAAATTTCCTCAGCTTCTTGTTTTCTTTTCTTAAATCTTTATTTTTTTTATCTTTAGTTGCAAGCATTTGATGGAACTCAGATATTTGATTTTTAAGATGATCAACCTCACTCGTTCTCGCCAGTAGCCTCTGAGACATGGTTGTAAGAGAGGCTGCATATTGAGCACTGAGGATCTTTAATGCTGCAACAATTTCAGGATCAGATTTACTGGAAAGATATATTTCTGCTCCTATCATGGTATTTATGGCCTCAGGAGAAAATATAAGTGGTTGAGGTATAAAAGGTTCATGGTTCAAATCTGGGACATTAGAATTTCTATCAGACATAATATTGTTCTGGATGAACAACAACTGAATCTATGAGGAATGTGAGATCTTTTTACTGGAGTAAACCAATGGTAAAATTGATTATATTTAAATAACAATCCGAAACTTTCAAATCTCTTCAAGATCTCATTTGTCAACAATGTTAAGCGGATTTGATTTTCCGCCGAACTGATAATATTATACTCCAAACTTTTACAGCTTTTATCATACATAGATGGTTTCCAATGCTATTTTCGCCGTATATAAACAAGTTTTTCTTAATAACGCCGAATGAGGGGGAGAAAACTTTTAGATGAAAATATTATCATGTTATTTCTAATGCATTATTTAGATGGAAATCATGTTTGAATTCGTAATCTGTTATATATGCTGAAATAATGTTTGCTTAATACTTGAAACACTAATGCATATTATCAGGAGGAGTTTAAGTATTACTGCAGGTATCAGATTTCTACTAAGTCTGTCAACCAAATATTATCTTCCACATATTCAAATCACTAAGAGATTATTGCAATTTATAAAAACAAGTTTAGAGTGTATTTTGATTGAGATCAATGATTCTACATATTCAAGAAAAGTGCGGTCTTCCCATGATCAATGATAGTCCGACAATTTTATACGAAGATAATGCTACTTATCATTCAAATCAAATGAGGATATATCAAAGATACGTTCAAGTGATAATCTGGCAGATTTATTCACGAAGGTATCACCAACTGCGACATTCAAGAAAATTGTGCAAAATATTAAAACGTGAATACTCAAAAATCTATCGTCATACATTTTTCAGGGGGAGTAAAAGTCCTGAAGACTTGTGCTAATTGTACTCTTTTTTCTTCGCTAAGGTTTTGTCCCACTGGGTTTTCCTTTGCAAGGTTTTAATGAGATAATCTTAAAGCACTTATGGATACATAAGAAGACTGTACTATTTTTTCTTCGCTATCGATTTTTCTTCCCACAGAGTTTTTCCTTGGTAAGGTTTTAACGAGACAGATTCTTTATGGGTGGTCATTCAAGGGGGAGTGTTATGAATTATTAGGGCGGTCCCCGCCCCCTTAATTATTTTGTGAATGACCCCACCACCATTATTTTAAGTCTTGTACAGTAACTTGCATAGTAATTTCAACGCTTATAAATATGAGTTTCAGTTGTTATGAAATTCATAAGAAAATATAGAGAGAAAAAAGTTTCAGAGAGTTTCTTAAGAGTTTCTTTTATACTTCTCTTACAATAGTAGTAGTTTTCTTTTTAGTTTTATAACAATGATAGAGATATACTTCTTCGACTGATTTTGTTTTAATATGAAATCTTTAATCATGGGAAAGTAAACAAACTACAATCAAAATAAGATTTTTTTAAAATGATTTAATATCAAATAGACAAATTAAAAGATAGTACTGATTAATTACTTGAGGGACAAATTAGAATATAATAATTATTAGTCTTATAATATTACGTTTTTTTTTTCTTAATAAAAGCGGAGAAAAATGAATATACGAGCCGACCACAGTGGGAGTCGAACCCACGACCTTCTGATCCGAAGTCAGACGCGCTAATCCACTGCGCTATGCGGTCAACATGTTTGGTATGTTAGTACTTTACAAGTAATCTCTTGCTCACTTTATTGCAGAATAAGGTCCCGACTTCTTCGAGCAGGCAGGAGCGATGAGAGATGAAAAAAGGCCTTGTATAGGCGTTTTCAAGTCATGGCCTTGTTCGCTCTGATCCGTTGCATAAATAAATTTGCTCCATAATATTTGTTTTTAGGTGAGCTGCGCATTGGAAACAACATGGAGTCCTCCTGTGTGGATTCAGAGAATGATCCAATGAATTAAGCACAATCTTAACTTAATTAACAAGCCTACAGAACTGGGCAGAAGCATAAATCTAAAAATATCAAAGCAATTCAGAGAAGAAAGTTACCAGTTGATCCAACTTCACAGAAAGAGACACAAAACGAGATATACGTACACTATTTAATTACTGTGTCAGTCTCAAGAGGCCTTTTTTTTTTTTTAGCTCCTAGCCCAATTCTCTTAGGCCCGATTTGAGTTTCATACTCATCTCAACTCATTTTTATTTTATCATTATCTTTTTTTAATTTTTTATATAAAACATAAATTTCTATACATATTTTTTAAATTCCAATACAACTCATTCAAATCCCAATACACATTTTTCAAATTTTAAAATAATAATAATATTAAAAAATAAACTAAACTCATCTCAACTCATCTTATCTTCGAATCCAAACGAGTACTTAATTATTTTGCTATAATCTCTTTCATTCATTAGTAGTGAATTTCTATGTGTTATTACTATACTGACATCGGACAAAATAAAAATTATTTTATAAGTTAGTTTTAACAGATAATTTACAGGAAAAAATATAAGAGAGTCGCACAAAAATATAGAGAAAATGCTTATGATGTTCAATTAAAAATTATCAAATCAAGCAATCTCAAAAATCAACCTACAAGCCAAACTATATAGACAAAAATTGTCATTTAATTAGTAAATTTTCAATAATCATGCCAAAACTAAATACTTAATAAAAGAAATAATCTACAAAAAAATCTAACTCAAATCAGATTCAAAATCATTTCCTAAACAATAAATGAAATATTATCAAATAAGAAAAAGAATGACTAAAATTGATAATTCGAAAGGAAAAATAATAAATTTTGACCTTGAAAATGATGCATATTGCGTATAGCTCGATTGCCACGAAGTGCTAGTCGAAAAGAGTTTTTTAAATTGGAGTCTTATACGTGATTCTAATACTCTAAAAAAAATTATAGATAAAATATTAAAATGCACCCAAAATTATTTTAATTAAAAAGTAGATAAAAATTACTTATCATATTTGCGTTAATCTATCAATTTAAGATATCTCAGTAGAATCATCAACATATATATAATCTAAAAACTTGATATCGTCTGAATCGGATCCACATATGTCATATCATATACTTAATAATTTGTTTGCACATGATGGAGCATGCGTGAGATTGTTATATATTTATCAGCTAGGTGAAGTAACGTGTAAAATATATTTACTTAAGTATTTTTTTAAGAAATTATATATGATTTTTATAGTTGTGTAAAGCGATTTTTTTAAAAGATGATATAGTTTTTATAAAAATTTTAAAAAAAATATCAATAATATAATGTATATATTCTATAATTTTAGCAAACTTATTTATAATGAGTTTGATACAATAATTATGTGTAATATTATATTATAATTTGTAATAGGAGTTTTTAATCTGAAATATATAAATTTATCTGATCATATATATAAAATTGAACATAAAACATATATAATATGTTAATTACATTTATTGAATATTTTGATATGTGAATAAATTTATTATTCTATATATAGTATATAGTATATTTTAATCTTAATTATTTTACTTGGATTACATTGTTATTTTTTTACTTGTTATTCAACTTTTTATTTTAAAATTAATTATAAAACATATATAATATATGAATTATATTTATGGCAGTTTATTTTATATTATTATATTATTCTTTAATTTTTTCTCTTACTCGATTTGGGGTTTGTGTATATTTATTTATTGTGTTTTAATTTATTGGGCCGTTTGTGAGTGGGTGGATTGGACCAACTGGCGCCCCTTTATTCAGCTCCTCCCCAACAGGGAAAACGTCGTCGTTTTGTGAGGTGCATAGATTTGAAAAGCTAGGCCTTGTAGTGTCATTTAACTCGAGCCCACTTCTTCACTTCTCCATTTCTCTTCTCATCTGATCTGTTGAAACCCTAACCTTTAATCGCCCCCTTGCAGTGTCGCCTCTCGCGGCCTACCCAGCCACCCCGACCTACACCACCTCCCCCACTCCCCAACCCGTGAGACCTTGCAACTTAAGTTTTCCCCTCCCTCTGCGAAACTGTGGGTTTTTCAGTTATGGTAGTCACTCAATGTGACTTCAAGCTCGCCGTCTAGCTCCGTTCAACCTAACTTGTCTCTCTGTTTCAATTTTGGATTTTTTTTTAGATAGTTTAGCATTTTAAGGTTTGTTTCTTATCATTCTTCATCTATTTGATATTCCTTATTTTCGTCTAACTTGTCTCTCTATTTTGATTTTGAGTTTGTTTAGATAGTTTGGCATTTGAGGGTTTTTGGGTTTAATGACTTTGATTTTTTAATATTTTTGTACTTTATTTTTTTAGCCATTTAAATCTAGGATTTACCATTTTACGGGGATGGTTTAGATTTTGGGATTTTTTAAAAGTATTGGTTCAATCCCATGTTTACTTTTATTTTATTTAATCCCATAAGATTTCTGTTGTTAATATGAGTCGATGTTTAATAAATTGTCTCGGCTGGAATTTTTCTCAAATTTAGATTAGGTGCTTGGTGTTGAATGTGTACTCGACCAACCTAATGTGGTTCAACTGAAGCACTATTTCTTTTTAACAACAAGCAAATATGAGTTGTATATCAATCTTGTCCTGGCGTATATATCAGTGTTTGTCTACAAATATTGATAAAGATATTGGTGCATATACAAGTTAGGTGCATATAAAATCGAAACAAAGAGACAAGTTAGGTACATACATTAGTGAGGCTATTAGTTTATTTCTTGCATCGTTGTTAACAAATACGTACTTTGAGTACTTTGTTCTGGTTGGTCACATGTATTACTTGCGATTGGGGATGTAAGTTGTCAACTAATCTATAGCCAAGTTTTTGTTTCTTTTGTTAACCTATATGAATTTGAATCGAGTTGGTTATTATGGATTATTAGGCTGGGTCAAATTGTTGATTGGTTGCCTAGTAATTGTGTTGCTCTTATTTATTTTTTGAACTTAAATACTATTTATGTGCAGGATTATTGCATGAAATGCTACAGTCAACAAAAATAAGGGATTCGAAATCAACTTAAAAGGTACATGCAATTTGTAATAGTTTTTGGTACATTTGAATGAGATTTTTTTTTTATATTATGTATCTTCATGTACACACATATAAATAGTTCTATAAATAACTTATTCATGTTCACTATATATTTACAGGTACTTGGCTTGGTTGTATATGTTCCTTATTGTTTTAGTCTAGTCTGTTGATGTTGGTCCTCCAAATTTCTAAAGTCACTCCATAATCCTTTTTGATATGTTTTAAAATATTTATATAAAAAATAGTTCTATTGTATTCCTCCATTTCTCATCGTGGTGGTGGTGTCGTTGATGTTCTGGTTTTGATTTGTTTAGTATGAATTACAAAAAAATTGAGTTGTTTATTTCTTTTGGATCGGTATGTTAGAATTAGATAAATCATCTTGCTATTGGTTATGTCTTGGAAGTGTTGCTGAAATCTTGTTTTTGTTCGAAATATTTTTAGATATTTGAATCTGTGTGATATTTCTTAAACTAACCACTGTCATACCAATTCTCACAAGAAAAAAAAAAATGCTAATTAATGTTTTGAGTTATTGTTTTGAATACAAAAAGATACGGTCAACAAAATGTTAGAAAACATAAATAAGTTGGATTAAAACATAAATATAAAAACTAAGGAAATACTCAACTAAATATGTTGTTTCATAATATATATTGGCAACTATGAAAAAATATTGCCTCAGATAAACTAAATATTATAATAATATAAGAAGAATACTTTGTAGTATGTTAATAAGCTATTTTAAATATTATGTTTAATTGTTTGCTTAATAGTTGTTTGCTTAAGACTCACATAAAACTGAGAGAAAAAGAAAATTATAAGAATAAAAAATCAATATATCACAATCAAATTATAAAATGTGTTTGCAAACCATGAACAAAATAAAAAGAGAAAGAATATAACTGCAGAATTTCGTGCACAACCTCAAAGTAAAATTCTATGCTTTACCATTTGGTCTTATTTAAATATTACTTAAGACAGTAAAGAAGAGCAAGCGTCTATTGGGTTGTGTGTTAACACAATTAATTTTATATTAAATTTATGTTTAATTATGACAATAAAAACTTGAAATTAAGAATTATTACTTTATTTATATTTATTTGATTTTTCAATAGCAAGTTGCCTACTTCTTTTATTTTTAACCTGCAAGACGCCGTGTGCATTGGAGAATATTAAAAACAATAACATTTTCAAGAATACAGGTACTTTTCATGAATTGATTCCCAAGGAAGATGGACGTGAATGATCTTAATTGATTGCATTGAAATACGGATAAACTTTTAATAGACGTGAATAGACTTGGGCTGCTTGGATGGGAAATCTATTTCATCATTATATTTTTATAATTTTTTATACAAAACACAAATTTTTATACACATTTTTCAAATTTTAATACACATTTTTCAAATCCCAATACATATTTTTCAAATTCCAACACACCTTTCTCAAATTCTAAAATAATAATAATATTAAAAAATAAATCAAACTCATCTCAACTCATCTCATCTCCGAATCCAAGCGGGGCCTTAATTGCAAGAATATATTCTTAAATTGCATTGCTACAAACATAATTGTGAATGCAATTTCCGATTGAATACTGCACAATTGTAGCTATGCAATTTTTGATTGGACTATTACTTCATTTAGTGCACTTGTTAATGGAGGGACTTAACAGACTAATAAAATTTAATATTTTCTATTAAACCAACAATTTTCTATTAAATAATCATATTATATATAGAAAGATATTATTTTGTTGCATTCATCTTTAAAATAGTAATAATTGACAAGTCAATCGTTATTGTCGATCGGTGCATGGGCTTCGACTGTAACATTAATTTTTCATTTACTTGCTAATTAATTAAAGTAACTCTTTTATCAAAAAATAAAAATAAAGTAACTCGAATATTTATAGTTTGGTTAAAATCATATATATATGACAATTTCATTACCAAGAATTAATTTATTCATAATTTTTTTTTTTATAATTACTGATAAAGAATTTATTCATAATTCATTCCTTCTAATTTATTCATAGAACTGTGATTTAGAAGCTCCTTTCCCTCCAAGAAAACGTATCTGATCTGCCTGAGCCCGACAGTATATCAACATTGTATGCAGTTTAGGCAAAAGGCCTTTGATTATAGCAATCTAAGTTGTCCCCGTAGCTTACTCCCAGAATGTCACAATATCTCTTATAGAACCCAATTCTATCATCCACTCTATTATCGGCACCGCGCCCACATTCGAGCCCACCGTTGATTATGTTAGTGATGACGCCATAGCCTGCGACTCGACCGCCGGACCTGTCTGCAGCGGATGGTGTCCATTTCCCAATGATGACATCGTGGCTGGATGGCTTGTTTGCCTGTTGAGTCATCCAAAACCAAATTGCTGTCTTGAACGATATGGTCGGGTCTGTGGCCACCAGATCCGGATTGTTTATCAGATCAGCTCCTATGGCTTTACCTGCTTGCCCGTAATTGTAGTTGCTGACGAAGTCAATGCAAAAACAAATTAATCCAATTATTCGGCATCAAAGTGCATGTTTAACTTACAAAACTATTCATCATGATATTGAGAGTCCAAAATTAAAGAGAAATATAGATAGTATAAATATCATGTAATCACGAGTACTTTGAAAAAGATGTTTAAACAGGGACTCATATAAAAAAAATTTAATTTTAATAATGAATCAATCTTATTAATTAGTTTTTAAAATAATTGTTTTGCATTTCATATATAATTCGCCGTTATATATAACATTATTGACAGGAACGGGTCTACGTTAATGGGTGGGAGCTACTCCCCCAAAGTTTTTCAAAAACTTATCTTTAGTAGAAATATATATAATTTATATATATATAATTAAAATTCTCTCTCTTATTTAAAATAAAAAATAAAAAATTGCATCCTTCAAATTTTTTTACTAAAATTATTTCTCTAAATTTCAATATACATCTACTTAAATTCTAACTATTATCTTCATTTAAATCCAAATTTTAACTCACATAATCTCACAGTTATTCTAACAGTCTAATTCTAACAAAAAAAGAGATTATAAATTAATATGATTGTAAAATTGATTGAATTATACTCACTTATTTAGTTTCACTTTAACTTGTATGATTGTGAGATATAGTTTGTTAAAAATTTAATAGCATTACATCATTACTTACTAGAAAGTTCTCAAATTTATTATTGATCTATAAATTTTTCTTAAATCATAGAAAAATATGAGCAAATATTTAAGAACAATTGATTTTTTTTTTAAAAAAAACGTGAACAATTCGAAGAGTAATATATGTTTAGAGAGCTCGATAACAATAGAACATGATACTTTTATCACTGATAACCATCTTTTTAAAATTTACACGCATAATATATTTTATTGATTGCCTCCTAAATATAAAATTTTAGTTCCACCCTGTTTATTGAAGAGAGTCGAAAACTAAATCCAAAAGAGCTTGCTTGATCTGTACGTAGTTTCAGAGACTTACTGAGTGAGTTGAATGGGACCCCGGCCATAATATTGTTTGCCAGGAGCGCATGGCCAATCTTTGGACGTACAATAGTCTGCCTTGTTATTTTCCGTAATAAAGCAATGACCCCATGCATATGGGCCATCCGGTGCACTTGACCACCCTCCTACACAAGGTTATGATCTGTTGCTAATAATGATTCTGATCGTGATCACTTTAATTAATTAATTAACAAAGTTAATTAGTGTTCAAAGCTGCATGTATTAACTAGTTACCTGTGGTCTCATGAGAAGTTTGACCCAAGAAAGCTGCAATCTCCTTTTTGCGTGTATTAGCATCACCAGTTGTGCCAAAGCCCCTGAAAGATCGGGCTGCAGCGATGAAAGCATTGTAGGTGTAGAATCCGTTGCTTTTACATCTGCCATCGTTACGATACTTGAGCAGTTGGTCAAAGATAGATGCGCTGATGATGCTGCTAACGTCGCCACCACCACTGGGAGTAGGGGATGGGGTTCCACCAGGGCTGCATTGACTCTGGCAGTCAGTTCCACAGTACTCAGTTGTGGAGCCACACCACCCAAATCCACTACAAAAAAATATAGTATTTAAGACAATATTTATTTCCGACAACATACATTTTATGGCAAAAAGTCACTTTTGCCAATTTGAAATATTTCTTTCTGTCAACTAATAAAAACAGCCGAGATTATAACTTTTAATTTCTTTCTGTCCCTACCTCTCCTTTTCCCTCTCGTGCTCTCTCTGCTTCTCCCTTTCCCTCTCGTGCTCTCTCTGCCTCTCCCTTTTCCTCTCGCGCTCTCTCTGCCTCTCCCTTTCCCTCTCGCGCTCTCTCTGCTTCTCCCTTTCCCTCTCGCGCTCTCTCTGCCTCTCCCTTTCCCTCTCGCGCTCTTTCTGCCTCTCCCTTTCCCTCTCGCGCTCTCTCTGTCTCTCTTAGCTTTGCACAGTAGTTTCTATTGTCAGCGCTGCCCTAATCTCGCCATCTTCCCGCCACTACTTGGACCACCAGTTGGTTTCCGAGATTCGCCGAAGCCCCTCTGTTAGATCCGAACAAGGCAAGTAAACCGATTGAAAGGATTTTTGAGTATTGTAGGGTTTGGTTGTGTTGCTATTTAAACCGATTAAATATGCATTCACCTACATGAGGAATTTTAACTTCGGATTGGATTCTATTTTCGTTGCATTGTAGGGTTTGGTTGTGTTGCTATTTTTTATTGGCTGTTTGGATGAGTCATCTGTTTTTAATTGATAACTTTCACTGTATACTGTGGTGATCGGCACTCTAATTTGATATATCTCTTTTGGTTTTTATTTTATTTTTGCTTAGGTCTGGTTATTTCTTTTGACTTAATTTGGTTTTTGTGATATCTTTGAATTTCATTGATATTTTGCATTGTGGTTGGGTGTTATGACTGGATTTTGAACTTTTATAATTATTTGTATCTTTCATATGTCTTGTTGTAATTATGAATTCTTTTTACCGTAAATGAGGGCTTTGAATAAAATTAGAATATCTTACTCTTAAAAACAAATTAAGCTGCAGGCTGCCAAAAAAATAAAAAAACAAAAATAGCAAAAACAGATGGGAATCCCAGGCTCAATACCGTGACCTTGTTCATGCAACAAAAGCAATTTCTAGATGTTGAACATTGAAGATTTTGTTTGAACTAGAAAGTGTATACTGCTATTTGGCCTACTTCCGAATATATTGTATTTAGTTTTTATACCACCTGCCAAAATTTAGCTAGTTTGATTCAATTATTAGTGTTCTATGTCTTTGATTTCCCAGCCCCTGTACCCTGTTTCAATGAATATATTGTATTCAGTTTTTCAATTTTTCCACTTCTGTCCTTTGGTTAGGTATAGCACCTGATGAGGCTACATACTCTTCTGTATTTCATTCTTCTGCTAGTCTATTAGCACTAAATCAAGACACTTTGATCCATTATTAGACATAAAACAAGTTTTCTGAACAATGCATATATTGCAAGCTCATTGATTACAATGAATGCAAAAACTAGTAGATACTTGCCCCTTTTGAACATGTTAATGAGTTCATGGGAGAACATGGCGAGGTGTGCCATTAAATTTTTGTGATCATTCTATTTGGTTGAAGATCTGCCTTTTTTTGAAGATAATCTGGTGTTAGATTTTTATAATTTGAGGGTGCATTGTTAGTTCTAGATACAAACCGAAGTTTTTAGCTTGAGAAGTCTAAAAGTAGACCTACCTTATTAAGTTAAAATAATGTGATGATGCCACATGGCCTGTAACGAAAGGTTCTTTATAATTAATTTAATTATCTGCAGACGAATAGTGGGGAAGATCTTTTAAGTATTGCTTGGTGTCCAAGAAAAGGACATCTTTCCCATACAAGAAAACCAAAGGATTAAATTAAACATGCAATTATATAAGTTAAGTTGATTTAGTATTGCATACCTGTTAAATTTCAGCAATGGTATGCCATTGGCCTGTCATGATTTGTATCGGTTGTTTTGATTCCAAAGGTTTGGTATTAATTAGGTAGACCCTTAAGTAGTTGGAGTACTAGTACATGGGGATCTAGATCAAAAAGCTTTGAGCATGTTTAGAATTATAGGAAATGATTTAGATAGTATTATTGTTCGAAAAATGTTATTACGTGTTGATTATATATAATAAATAATTTATATGACATCATTTGATTTAAAATATAATTTCTAAATTTTATTACATACAATCTCTTATGTATTTATTTACTTTATTGATTTGATTAATTAAAATAATTATTTATATTTAACAAATGATACAATTAATTATATTAGTAGAGTGTACAATAATATGAAAAATAATAATAATAATAATAATATATAAATTTGTTGAGTCTAGATTAAAATAAACAGCACGCCGGTTATAATATCTTAAACTATTTAAACATCAATCAGAAAATAATAATAATAATAATAATAATAATAATAATAATAATAATAATAATAATAATAATAATAATAATAATAATAATAATAACGTCTTAATATTTGTCATGTCAAAACTATCACTATGCATGTAGATGCTACATTTAAGATGATATGATATAGAATTTTGCTGTTTAAATAGTGGAAAGGCTATAAATAGTGTAGGTGCCGAGTATATTAAGAAAATTTATTTTTATCATAAATAATTTTTTTAATTATAATTAAAATATACAAGAACCTTTTTTTGTTTTTTACTTTTGTAATGAATGAATACATGCATGCATGGCATGACTCTTTCAATAATTAGTAGGGGCTAATTACCTATCTTGTTAGGACAAATTATCAGACTTCGATAATCCCTCGATGCTTAATTTATGTCTCATTGATCTTATTCTATGCAACAACTTCTTCATTGATGTTGTCTTGGCCCAAGTCTGCACTGAGGGGTCTATGATCATTTAAAAGGGAAAGACGACATGCAGAATCTTGAGATAATTTACAGTGCTTGAAATTGGACCCATTTTAAACTTTCCAAAAACAAATTAAAGTCAGATCACCATGATATTGATCAGTTGAAGCAATTGCGACCCTTTTTTTATTACCAAAACATGACTTTCATAGGTAATCATTATGAGATGACATTTTGTTTCTCTTTCATTTAATACTCCTGGCTTTGTTGTTTATAGGTTTACTTTTGGCCATTCAACAAATTGTGTCAGATTGGGTACAGTTTTGTTAGAGCAGCTATCACCTCTGTCTTATATGGTTCGGGTGTAGTACTTGGCTATGCTATTACTATAATCTTGGTTAGATATATTAAAAATGGATTAAGATTGTAGGAGTTGAATCCCTTGATTATATGCAAGTCCCCCCTCACCCCCTTTTCCAGCTCAGAACACCTTATTATTTTTAACAAATTCTATTGCTCATCCAAATAGAGGGAATAAGAGGCAGTAACTATGATGTCACTACATGATCAAATGCCTTTCTCCATGTGTTATGAATGTGTTGGTGGGGTTGTCTGAATGTAATGCCTCAGTTATCCTGCATGTCAATTACTTGAATAGTTGTTCACTGCTGTTACTATCTTGGATTTGTTATGAATATTAAAAATACTTTGCCTTCTCTTTATTCAATAAAATTTTACTTATATAAAAAAAAAATATGCATCCAGATCTTATTTATTTTTTGGGCATCAAATAAGTTGTTTGCACACCTAACTTCCTTCATCTCGCAACACCACACCAATTCTAGACCTATATTGATCATTAAATGTAGTCCCATGTTATTAAAAATAATTTCTCCAACTCTCCCACTAAAAAATTCCAACCTCTGATTTCTAGATTAAGATTCTTTATTACTTTTTATTAAGATTTCTGATTTTATCTCATTTTATCATTATAATTTTTTATATATCAAAAGTGGTTTAGTGCAGAATTTCCTTGTTTTATATATACCATCCTCTGGTTGTATGCTTCCACACTCATTAGAGGGTTTAGTGCAGATTTTACTAGGTTTAGTACAGAAATATTAATATTAATATTAATTTGGGAAAGTATTATATGTGTAGGTTATGGATAAACATATATTGTTAAGAATAACCCACTCACATTTCTGTTTTTACTTATTGTTCTTATCAATAAGTACTTTAGCTATGATCTATGTGGTATTGTGCTACATTTATCCCTTATTAAACAACTTTTCTATCTCTACTTTTTTTTAGATGGACAAAAGTTGGATGCAAATTACTAATAGATTTGGATCTAGGGAATATGCTAAAGGAGTTAAGGAGTTCCTTACCTTGGCCCTATCTCATGCTACAAGTAAGGAGATTCGTTGTCCATGTGTCCAATGTTCAAATAATTACTTCATACCTATAAGCCAGGTAGAGAGACACTTGTTCATTAAAGGTATTGATAAGAATTACACGGTGTGGATTTTTCATGGCGAGAAAGAAGATTTAATCGTAACTGATGATGATGATGATCTACATGATCCCAAACAAATGGATGACTTCATTGATGACGTTGATGTTATGTTACGAGATATTCGGGCTGGAGGAATTTCCAATGTTCCCACAAGCGATTCATTCCATGTGGAGGGTTCATCATCGGTTGATACGGATTCATCTCGCACTTTTGAATCAGTTGTTGGCTGATTCTCGACGTCCTTTTTATGAAGGTTGTGCAAATTACTCTAAACTATCATTCACTGTCAAACTGCTGCACATTAAAACACTTGGTGGTTGGAGTGTAAAGTCTTTCGACATGCTTTTGCACTTGTTAAAGTCAGCTTTTCCCAATGCCCTTTTGCCAAACTCATATCAAGAGTCACGCAACTTTGAAAAAGGTCTAGGCTTTACTTACAACAAGATACATGTTGGTCCGAATGACTGCATACTTTATTGGAGAGAAAATGAAGATAAAGACGAGTGTCCCAAATGTAATCTCTCAAGGTGAAAATTTAGCAACTCTAAGAAGAGAAGAATTCCTCAAAAGGTTCTACGACATTTTCCCTTGAAGCCAAGGTTGCAGAGATTGTTTATGTCACAAAGAACGGCAACGGATATGCGGTGGCACAGGGATCAACGTGTCATTCAATAGGGTATTCTAAGTCATCCTGCTGACTCTGAGGTGTGGACAGCATTTGATCAAGAGCATGCTTGGTTTGCGGAAGATCCAAGGAATATCAGGCTTGGTTTAGCTAGTGACGGTTTCAACCCATTTAATAATTTGGCTAAGCCTTACAGTGTATGGCCGGTGATTCTTGTCCCTTATAACTTACCTCCGTGGTTATGCATGAAAGATCCATATTTTATCACTTTACTATTGATTCCAGGACCAAGATCACCAGGAAATGAAATTGATGTCTACCTTCAGCCTCTAATAGACGAATTGATTGATCTATGGGATAATGGTGTTGATACATATGATGCAAAGGCTAGAGAGACTTTCCGATTGCATGCAGTATTGCTATGGACAATTAACGATTTTCCTGCTTACGGAAATCTCTCCGGATGGAGCACTAAAGGGAAGATGGCGTGTCTATCGTGTAATGAAGAAACAGATTCCATGTGGTTGACATATAGTCGAAAGCATTGTTATATGGGTCATCGTCGATTCTTGCCACCGAGCCACATTTGGAGAAAGAAAAAGTCTATTATTAATGGCAGTTCAGAGCATCGTGGTCCACCTATAATGTATACAGGAGAAGATATACTCATTCAAATCCAAGATATTCCTGATGCAAATTTTGGCAAAGCCATAAAGAAAAGAAAGCGTACGATTAAGGAGTTGAATTGGACCAAAAAAAGTATATTCTTTCAATTGTCGTATTGGTCGACTATCAAGATTAGACATAATCTAAATGTAATGCACATTGAGAAGAACATCTGTGACAACATTTTAGGAACTCTAATGAACATCTTTGACAAAACTAAAGATCATCATAATGCACGTCGTGATCTTTTCAATCTTAATATAAGAAATGAGTTACACTTTATTCAGAATGGACAACGCATTAGTATGCCACATGCATGTTATACGTTGTATGGAGCTGAGTGAACTGGTATTTGTAATTGGTTGCGTGATGTCAAATTTCCAGATGGATTCGCTTCGAACATTGCCAGATGTGTTAGTGTAGATGATTGCAAAATCTTGGGGATGAAAAGTCATGATTGCCACATTTTCATGCAAAGATTACTTCCTGTTGCAGTTTCTGGATACTTACGCCAAGATGTACGAATGGCACTAACTGAGCTAAGCACTTTTTTCAAAGAATCGTGTGCTAGAACATGTAAGGTTGATGTTTTACAGCGGCTACAAGCTGATATTGCCGTCATCCTTTGCAAGCTTGAGATGATTTTTTCACCTACCTTTTTCGACATAATGGTGCATTTAGCCTACCATTTGCCATGTGAAGTATTGCTTGCAGGGCCAGTTCAATATAGGTGGATGTACCCTTTTGAAAGGTATATTGAAAAATTCAAGAGATATGTTAAGAATAAGGCCTACCCGGAAGGTTCAATAGCCGAGGCTTATATCCATGTAGAATGCTTGAATTTTTGTTCTATGTATCTTCATGATGTTGAGATTAGATTCAATCCCTCCGAACGTAACTTGGACGAAGGAGAAGAAAGTGTGCGAGAGGGACTATCTGTATTTTCACAAAAGGTGCGACCTATGGGTTTTGCATCCCGTCATCGATTAGACGACGACATTTTCAAAAAAGTCAAATGGTATGTTCTGAATAATTGCATAGAGATTGGAGAATATCTTAAGTAAGTGACCAAACTACTTACCAACTTTGTGATTTTCTATTCTCAAAATATCGATTTATGTTGCATCCCCTACATATTACATATACTTATTAACTGGTGTTGGTCTTCTGTCTAGTGAGCACTACATGCAGGTGAGTAAAGAGTATCCCGATGATGTCGATAGTATGCATGCTGCAAAATTTCCAGACTGGTTCAAGTCACACGTATGCAAACTCATTTGGAAGTTCGACCCTATTTTCCTTATGAATATGATTGTTTTATACCAAGATATATACTGCTTTTATTTTATGTGGTTCCTTGTTTGAACTTGTGATAGATTCAAAGTAGGCGTGCTAATAATCTCGAAGAAGTTTCGGAGGATCTATATGCCCTAGTGTGTGGTCTTGACCCTTGGGTCGCATCTTATTCTAGTTGCATAAACAACGGTATAAAATTTCACACAAAAAATCGTGAAGAACATCGTCGCACCCAAAACTCATGAGTGATGATCATTAGTGAACAACCAGGATCTGAAAAACTTGAGTTCTTTGGTAGACTAATAGACATTTTGGAAGTTCGTTACATGGGTTGGCGTCGTGTTTGCTTATTCAAATGTGAATGGTTTGACATCTCTAATTCCAAACAAGGGATACGTGTGGAACGACATCTTACTAGTGTGAATATGTCTCTGACAACTTATAAGAACGACCCTTTTGTTTTGGCATGCCAAGCTTCGCAAGTATTTTACTTAAAAAATCGCAGCATCCGTGGTGATTGGTATGTAGTGCAAAAGGTCATATATAGAAATATCTATGACCTTCCACTTAAATCCCTTATTGAAGATGATAAATCTGATTCTAATGACGTTGATGCTTACCAAGAGGACAATTCTGGCAATGCCTACGTGAGTGTCCATACTGATGACATCCCATTGCAAACAGACATGCATAGGCTTAATGTTGAGCCAGCGCAAATTGATATTGACACGTTGGTAATACAAAGGTAATTGGGACCACTTCGAGCAAGATTTTATCAACGACAATATCAGTGAGGACAGTTCTACTCATAGCGCTGAATTGGAGAGTAGCATAGAAGAAGATAGTTTCTCGACGGAGGATGAGATGAACTAATCGCTTGAAAGCTGGTATTCTTTTTAGTTTAATTATCATAGAAAGCTTTTATGTATTTCTCTTGAGTATAAATATTCTTTTTAGTTTAAGTATCATTTTGTGTAATTTGCCTTGTAAAGTATACTAATAAATAAATAATTGTATCTACTTAGTGTGAGTGTAGAGATAATTCCGGTTGGCTAACCTTGGATATGATGATAACTGGAAGAGGTAGAGGTAGAGGTCGAGATAGCTCTCAAAGCAATAATGTAGTTCGCATGCCCAAAGTAATACCCCTTGCTGCCTTAAATGCCCAAGATGATTCAGACTCAAGCTCAGATGACTCAATCGAGCTACCTAATCGTGTCTCGAGGACAGAACCAAATGACATGCCACATGTTGATTTGCCACTAGACACAAACTCATCTGGTATTAATCTAATTTTCATTGATTAATTTGTTTTTGTTATGGAACTTTTCTTTTCTCAAAATTATATGGATTCTTGTTGATCGGAATTGGCCTAAAAGTGAACCTGCAATAGAGTTTAGGGATCAACAACTTTTGATTTACCTAGTGGCTTTTCTTGAACAAGTTGCAATTGCTGTAAACTGCATTTGTGTAATTAAATTACAAACAAACATATATAAATTGCTAAGTTCTCTAATGTCAATATCAAATCTAGACCTACTTTTTTGGGGAACTTTTCAATTGATCTGTTACTTGAAATCTTGTTTCCTTTATATTCAGATATGCACCATGCCAACATATAGCTTAAAGCTACTTTTATTCTATGGTGTGTTGTCAAATGCTAGAAAGTTCATTTAAGATACACAAATGACTATAGAAACTCTTTTTGCTTTCTGAAATGAGAACCACCCCTTGTTTTACCTTTTGTTTGATATATCCTAACTATTTGTAATGTTGGAACAATTATCGTTTTGACTTTATCACATATGATGTGTTCCAAGTACATGTTCGATTCTGTTTTCTTTTCCTCATGTTATTGATTTTGAATTTTGTTATTAAGGAGTCAATTAAGAAAATAAATGTAGGCTTATTGAATAATTAAGTTCAGAAGAACATAAATGTAGGCTTATTGAAAATAAATGTAGGCTTATTGAATAAATGCTAGTAATGAACAGTTACCCCTCAGTAATTTTTCACACACACTGAAGAACATCCACTTTGTTTCTACTTTCAATACTTAAAATGACTAATTAAGTTCAGATATATATTCTATTATTCCTTAAGTTCAGAACATAGGCCTAATGTATGTTTCATGGTGATTAATTTGATTTTTCTCATTCATATGATGCTAACATGTCAATTGAAAACATTAGTACCACCTAGTCGAAAGCGTGGGCGAGGAGTAGCAAAAAATACAGAGTTTGAAAAGCTACGAAAGTATGGAAAAATACCTCTGAGGATAAAGGACAATGAGACTGCACCTTGTTGTGAAAATGCCAACCATTTTTACTACAAGGGTTACATGGTTGGTCAAGCACCATGTGGACTTAAGTCATGCTAGTTGGCACGCCATACCAAATAATGAGAATGAAGAATTGATTTCACGCATCCAGGTAAAAGTACAAGAATTTCATACATGATGAAATAGAGTATTTGTAAAAACTTGTAGTACTAATTATAATTAATTTGTTTGTTCTTAGAATGACTTCATACTTGACTGGGCCAAAAAGAATCACCGAGATATGGTTACAAAGACAATTCGCAAACGGTTTAATCATATTCGATATGATTTACATAAAACCTACCAGCAATACGAGGGTAATGAAGAAGCACTTGCGAATGTGCCACCATTAGTAAAACCAGCCACCTGGGTGAAGTTATGCGCTCGATATTCAAGCGAGAACTTTAAGGTAAGTTGGAAGTCAAATATTTAATTAACATACCATGACATTTTTTTTAAAATAGTTAACTATAATAAATGTTAGGTAGGATGGTAAGTTTCTTGTTATAAAATGATGTTAAAAACATGTTAAACTTGACAAATTAGATGTTTCTCATGTATATTATGTTCCATGTGAATGCAGCGGATGTCTGAAAGAAATAAAGGTAATAGAGAGAAACAACAAAACAATCACACAGCTGGACGAAGGTCATTTGTGCGACTAATGGATATGAGGGTAAGTCATTAGTTTTGATTGTAAGTTTAAGTCTAAGTTGAATATAATTTGCTTGTATTTTGCAGTCTGGGAATGATGAGAGTTTAGTTGACTTTTTTAAAGCAGTGAGGTGGTCGAAAAAGAACTGCAAATTTGTGACTCCTATTGGGGAAGAGCAATATGTGAGTGTAAAAGTAAAATCTCAAAAATTTTATGTGGTATAAATGCATATCTCTTACTAACATGTTTGATTTTCCAATGGTTGAATGGTTGATAGCTGGAGATGGCAGCAAAGATGTTAGAGTTGGAGCCTGAGGAGCGGACTAAGGAGGCTGCAGCGACAATCTTTAAGGAAGTTTTGGGTTATAGATCAGGGTATGTGAGGGGGCTTGGCGAGATGGTTATTCCCGAGTCATCTAGACAAGCAACTAATGCCCGAATAGAAGAATCTAGACAAGCAATTGATGCTCGAATAGACGAATTAACTGAATGTGTAAAAAGGTTTGAAAAAACTATTATGCTATTATTAGAGAAACAAGCCAAATACGACGACTTTATGAAGAGATATGAATCAGAAAGTCAAACTCAGGGATTTGCATAGTTAGGTAACTTTCTTGTACAATTCTTTTTGTATCTAGATTGTACTTTTTAGAACTAACAAGTCAATTCCTTTGGCTTTAAAATGAAAAATATTTATTAAGATGCTTTTATTGTGCCATGGACGTTTATTATAAACTACTTTAGGAAGTGACAATTCCTATTTTCTTTTCTAATCTTTTATTTTTTTTAATGTAGTGAAATTGTTTCCTCCTATGCAGAATAGAGGTTCTTGGGGATGGGCTTCAACTCTGTTTATCGATGCTTGTAGAAAATATTTCCAATGGTATTAATCTCATTTCATTAAATAATTGGTATCATGATGAAAGACCATTTAATTTCATTTTACTCTTTTTTTTATAATAATTTTTCACGTTATTTGGTTGTCTTTATTTGTTCCCAGTTTTACGTCTCATGGTAATTTATTTGTTACTAATCAAAGAAAAATTATGGTATTTGAAGTTTTGATTAATCTGAATGATAAATTGTGATTTAGTTTCATTGTCTATGATAAATTTTGATTAATCGTCAACATTTATAAATATCTTCATTCTAAATATGATATTATAAATTAAAATAATGCATTTGAAGTTTTATTAGCATATTATTTTCTTATATAACTGTCCATCAATTTCTTTACCTATTTATAATGATAATGATTGTATCTTTATATAGTTAACTTGATAAAGCCGGGTGCCACTGTAATTCTTTGTAACACAAAAATTGACATATTTAAGGGGTCTATGAGGCTGTTGACAAATGGGGCCGCATTGAAGTTACTAAACCTGCTAAGTTTGCAGTTCAAGAGGATAACAATCTCTTCCTGGTTGAATATGAGTTGGTGAATGTAGTTGAAGAGTGATTGTGTGAAATCAACCATGTGATACTAAAAAGACTGCTTTATAAGTTGGAAGTTTCTCTAGTTTTATCAGTCAAGCATAATTTTAAAGTAGCTTGAAGAACAAAATAATTGAACATTAATTTTTTTTCTTCTATAGAAAATATGCTTATATGCATCTTTGTTTCTCATTTACATGATTTGTATTGTTCGAATTCAAATATGTACGTTGAGGATATTTGAATGAAGTTGATGATATGTGTTGGCAAGTAAATATAAATTTCTCTTTATTTAGTATTTTTTAATTTATTACTAAGCAAGTAACTATCATAAAAGAGATAAATATGAGGAAAAAAAAAAACAATCACATACAACAAAGCAAAAAAAAAAAAAAAAATGGGCACAAAATTTAATCGGGCAAACCATCAGTTTTCAAACAAAGTTTTTGTGACAGAATTTTTGGTTATTTGCGGCGAAAATTGATCGCCGCAAAAGATATATTACTGTCCATTTTAAATGTAGCCGCAAACATCTTTTCTTGGCTCATTATCAGCGTCTATTCGTTGGCGACAACGTTTAGCCGTAACAAAGCAATTCCGGCGATTTTTATACTATTTGCGGTGACTTTTAGTCGCGGGAAATAGTCTTATTTTTTGTCTGCAACATAGCCCATTTGGACAACCAGCACCCCCGGCCTGTTTTCCACATTGTTCTGCCGAAGTTCCGAGCAATATAGCTAAGAATAAGAGAATCATGAGAGAATAGGGCTTCATTTTCATCTTTGAGTCCTGTCTGTATGATATGCACGGTTTGTCGAAGTGAATGGTATTAATGGGTATTTATATTATGATGTATCGGACGCTATAAAAAAAATAGATATTTATAATATTTTAATTATAATTAAAAAAGTTATTAATGATTAAAATAGACTATTTTAATAAGAAATAATCCTTTTAATTATAATTAAAATATTACAAATACATATTTTTTTATTTAGTGTGAGATTTTTGCCTTGACCATTATCGTCAAGTTTCAAGTTTGGTTGGCTGGAACCTGACTCATCATCGAGCATGCTGACCGAATCATGATTTGATCCTTTTTTTTTTTCCGCTGAAGTTTAGTAATATTATTAGTGAAAAAAACATCCAACATTACATAAAGCAAACTGAAAGCAATAAAACATATATTAGTTATAAGTTTCTGGGGGATTTTTATCACTGTGAAATCTTAACAAGTAGGATGGTATGGAGATCAATCGGAGGCAGCCATATATATATTTTGGTAGAGGCCGTCCATTGTGCAATTGAATATACACATCGATCGAAATCTCGATGTATTTTTCTTATATTCCAATTTTTAAAGGAATGCAGAAGAAGTTAATGTCTTTGACAATGGGTTTGATAGACCAATTCATTAAGTTGTTCGAATTCTTGGCTGCTTCAATAACAAGTAGGGAATCATTAGCAATAACTATATTATGAATTGATCTAGATTGAGCCTGTATGATGCCATCGAGCAACGCAAAAGTCTTCCCTTGATTTGAATTTGTATTCGAAAGGACTTAGTGCAAACAAAGAAGATCTCACTACTATCAGATGAACAAACCGCCGTCGTTGAGCTTGAGTTACCTCTTACCACCACGTCAAAAGTTATGTAATGATAGCCTCTAGGACGATGACTCCAAGATGGTGTTTGCAAAACATCAACATTATCCCAAGCTGTTTTATGATTCAGATAAGTTTTATGAACATTATTATTATTAATAAAGACATCAATATCAATGAATACTTTATCATGCAAAATTTTGTTTCTTAAAAACCAAATACTATCCATGACAGTAATAACAAAAAGTTGAAAATTCTGGTGCTCTCTTTTAGTAAAGTTAAGCTTGTGAAGAGAAAGAATACATTCAATCCAATGGATCATTCCCAAATCAGAGAAAAGTTGGATACTGATGGGCCAAAGTGATTGTCTCCAAAGAAGCCTAGTGAAAGAACAACTTAAGAACAAATGGCTACTGGTTTCCTCACCCTCATTACAGATAAGACAATTTACATGATCTAGATTGATGCAACGTTTTAGCAAAGAGTTGATGGGAAGAATATTATTGAGAATTTTTCATACCAACATCTTGAGCCCATCTTGAATTTTCAGCTTCCACACTTTATTTTAGTAAGCCTGAGGCTCAACAAAAGGATTACTATCAAGGCTATATATCAGCTCAGCATAAGCCTCTTTCACAATAAATTTTCCAGAGGCACTCCCTTTCCAAATAGGTTTATCCTCAATCAAATGAACATTAAAGCCCGACAAGAAAATTTTTGGATTTGAGCTACAGTTGAATTATTGAAGAGAGCTTGCAACAATAAGATATTCTAGCCTTGAGGATTTTTTATAGTAAGCTCTGCCATAGTTAGAGTAGTATCATGGTAAATACTACCACTAGCATTATGTTGAAGAAGGAGGAATTGCGGATTTAAGGGGATCCAAGGGTCAATCCAAACTCTAGAACGAACCCCATTATTAATTTGAAAATACAAATTATTCTTTACAAGTTTCCTTTGATTAAGGACTCCTTTCCAAAACCAAGAATCCCCCGATTTAACTTGGGTCTCCATAAATGTGATATTCCTCAAGTACTTAAAAGAGAGAGCAGTAATCCAAAATGATTGAGTCTCATTAACCATGTTTCAGGTAATCTTATTGAGGAGAGCCTGATTAAAATTTGAGGTGAGCATGATGCTAAGACCACCCAAAACTTTGGGTGAGCAAATAGATTTTCAAGATTTGAGAGTAAAAGAGTGAACGTTATTAGGATTGGAACCCCACCAAAAAAAGCATAAGAATTTGATCATTTTTTTTAGACGATCTTAGGAATCCAAAGTGTAGACATGATATACGCTGGCATAGCATTAGTCACTAATTTGATTAAAGCAGTCCTCCTAGTTTGGGATAAAAGTTTAGTTTTCCACATAGCCACTCTATTTGAAATGTTGGTCAAAAGATCATCAAAAAGAACTTTTTTTGAATTGTTAAAGGTGAGAAGAAGCCCCAAGTATTTGATTTGAGAATGAGCTATTTTAAAATCTAGCATATCCTTAATATCATGTTTGACATAGAATGGGGTATTATTACTAAATTGAACCACTAACTTCTCAAAATGAACTTTTTGACCCAACCACTGAGAATATTGTTCCTGGCATAAGGAAAACGATGAGGTGGTTGGAGTATTTGCAGCCCCAAATAGAAGTATGTCATCAGCGAAAAGAATGTGGGTAAGCTTAGGCCCCCACGATTGACACTGAGACCTTTGAGGACACTCATAGATTCTCTCTTAGCAATTATCCTAGAAAGACATTCCGAACCAAATATAAATAAGAAGGGGATCCTCTTGCCTAAGACCACAAGTAGGCTGGATAAAGCCTTTATCTTGACCATTAACAATAATAGAGTAAGTGGAGGTAAAGATACATTCATTGATCCAGCTTACCTAAGTGGAGGAGAAACTGAGGCACGAAAGTGTTATGAAAAGAAAGCTCAATTTCATGTAGTCAAAAGCTTTTTCTATATCAATCTTAATTGTCGTGGAGCAACTATTACTTCTTTTTTTTTTAAATGGTGGAAGATTTCATGAGCAATGATTGAGTTTTTTTTTTAATTTGTCTAGTCAAAACAAAAGCAATCTAATGAGGAGAGATGATTTTCCCCAGCACTATCTTAAGACGATTTGCTAAAATCTTAAAGATGAGTTTATAGCAAATATTGGTCAATAGGTCTAAATTGATGAATTGTATTGGGATTATGAATTTTAGGAATGAGAGTAATATTAGTATAATTCAAATCTTTGAGAAGTTGGCCATGAGTGAAGAAATTTTGAATAGTATTAACCACTTTATTCTTAAAAATATTCCAATAATGCTTATAAAATAAACTAGTGAACCCATCAGTATCTGGACCTTTCGACGAGGGTGTATTCATGATAGTATTCCAAATCTCAATTGGAATTTGAACCAGGACAGAGATATCATGCTCATCAATCATATCCATTTAGTTGTAGAAAATATGGTCTCTTGGAAAATTTAAAGATCATCATGAGTCCGGCTGCCTTATCTCTTGCGGAAAAACCTACTATCGTAGGGCCCCATTTGATTTTGGTTTCACTCCTGTAATCCACCAAAACCCGTTGGCAAACAACGAAGTATTCAATATAAAGAAACTCGAGTACGTAAGAGCCCATGTGGGGCGCAACTATATTGGAAGACTAAAGATGGCGGAGGTCGTGCTAAGTTTCCCAGTTCCCACGAAACCATTCCATATATATAATATACATACATACATAAATAAATATATATATATATATATAAATATTTTTATACTACCTCATTTTGTCTATTCATTTTGATTACTCATGTATTTAATTTATTTTTTTAATTTCTTCTTAATGATTAAGAAAGTGATTATAATTAGTGTATTTGTTTTTTAAATATTTTTTACTTAAACATGTTTTTAAAATGTTTTAATTAAAAAGTAAAATAAAGAATAAAAAATTGTGCAAATTGCACTATAAGGTACACCAAGTGGACAAATTGAGTAGGTATAATAGCTCCACTCATATTCTCATGGCCGTTTATGAGAAGTTAGGAACTTAGTGATCTAATATTGTGTCTTCGTTCCAATCAAGTTTATTTACTATCATTATTATATATAATTTATACGTACCCATCACTTATTATATATATCAGAAAATATGTAGAAAAATAATTGATAATTAAGACATGTTAATTGAAGTACATATAATAAATAAATAAAGAACATATATAATCATGCGTATTTATATATAGTTTTATAATTTTAATTAGTCGGTCCGACCGACGTCCCATATATATGTATTTACTTTTCAAGTCATAAACAATAAGATCATCATGATCATGTTGCATCACCCAATTAAGAAAATATATACCAACAAGCTAGAATTAGTGAAGATCATAAGATATTTTAAGTACCCCAAGTGCCATTTGTAGAGTCATGTACTGCATACGGCCCCTAACATTATTAAAGAACAGCACTCTTCCTCAATGGACAAATTAAAGTTTAAAGATCAGTACTACTGCTAAAGGGAGGGCAAAATGAATAAATAATAAAGCATTAGCAGTTGTTTTTATCAGATTTCAAGTCAAATGAAGCAAATGGTTGCTCTCAAGTGATGTCAAATAGTAAAAAAGTCACGAGATGGTGGATAGAGCATTATGCTGTAGTACATACCTTAATTTAGACATTAATAATAATATAATAATAATGAGTTCATCTTTATCATAATCGATCGATCTCCATTTATGCATTTAAGTCCTTAACCTATCTGATCATCAGCTTTGTCGACATGAAACATGCATATAATATGGTGTGCCTTTTCCCTCACAGCGATAATAATTAAAGAAAAAATCTATATAATCTCTTATTATTTATACAATTTTTATACACTACATTTTTTTTTATCAAATATTTAATATATAAATAATGATTAAAAAAATTAAATTAGTTTAAAAAGAATAAATTCAAAATAAAAATATTAAAAAATTAAAAAAAATTAAGAAAAAAATTAAAAAATAGTGATGTGTGAAGGTTAGGAGGTTGTGTAGGACTTCCCATAAATAAAAAAAGATTGGCATGTTAAATTTGGAAGAAATGTTAAATGCAGTCGTGAAATAGGCACGTAAGTATTGCGTAATTATTTTAAAAATAATAATGAATTATACTATATATTAAAAAATAATAATTTTTTTTTTCAAATGAATCTCGTATTTATTTAATTTTAAAAAAAATTATATAATATTTATGTATTCTATAATTATAAATATCATTTTTCTAAATGTGGGTAATGACTCAACCCCATTTTCATAAGCACTTGATTCAGTGCGCTAGTGCCACATGAGGTACGAGCTGGCTTGCGATCGATCGAATTCTGCACCTTGGCGTCTCTCAGTATCGAATTAATTAAACAACATATCTCGACTATATATCTTCCACAACTTTATGATCATCTAGATCAATATGATGGGAAATGCATTATGGTATGTATATTTTGTAGAAATTATTACTTTATATAATGATAATTGAGATGATTCATGAATATATATCATCTTGTATACATAATATATATTCAAGATCTAATAATAATTGTCATGATGCATGCATGGAGATATATATATATATATATATATATATATATAATGTCTAGAGACATATAAAATAATATATAATAAAAAATATGATAAAAAAAAACACAATAAAAAATATAATAAAAAAATAAAATGAAGAAAACATAATAAAAAACACAATAAAAAAATAAAAATATAATAAAAAACACAATAAAAAAATAAAATATAGATAAATTTTAAGAGATATTCAGCTTTGGCTGCAGCCCGTCGCTTCCAGTGGGCGGTGGGCGACACCGCCCACCCCATTGGGACCGGCGGGCTCCGGCGAGTTTACCCTTACCGGATCTATTTCGAGTTTAAGCCTCCGTGGGGCACACTAGAGCTCGCCGGAACTCGCCGTTGAAGGGGTAAGCTCGCTGGAATTCGCCGGTCCCGATGAGATGGGCGGTGTAGGTCACCGCCACCGGAGGTGGCCGGCTACTTTTTGTGTATTCCATATATTAAACGATACCTAATTAATGAAACCAACATTAAAGAGCAGACAGTATGAGCCACTATAAGAAAATATGTATTTTACAACATCAAATTTTATCACAAAAAGTAAAAAAAAAATGTTGTAAAAAATTATTTTTAACAAAATTAATCATTTAAATTACAATTAATTAATTATAGAGGGTGCTTAGCAACAGTCACTGCACACTCCCTCACATAATATTTAAAATTTTTTTTTTCCTTCAAATAGCCAGTGTGCTGTTGTTTTTCATTTTCCTTAATTATATATACGAGCATATAACCTGCGTAATGCGCGGACTTATATTTAAATTGAAAATTACAGCCATATATTTCAATATACATAATTAATTTCTCAAGTATTACTAAAATATATATTTATTATATTACAACATCACAACCTGTATAATCCAACACAACCTGAAGTAAAGGTAACACAACTTTACCTTCCATACAACAAAGAGAAAATCATGGTTGAGTTAGCAATCTTGATTTTATAGTTCTCTCTTCATACCATAATATTGCTCTACAAAAATCACATTCATAAGATGGAGAACCAAAATTTCAAGGTTCAGTGAGTTTTCCTATAATGTAGAAAACAATATAAAAAATAATCTCTACAATTAATCCTATGTTTAAAAAATGTCTTATTATACATTAATTATGCAATTGAGTCGTTTACTTGGAGGTTCAACAGTTCTTCTATCACTGCTCCCCATCAACACACATCATTGCACCAGTTCCAATATCATTCGTCTTTTACGTCGTCCAATTACGTCTTCATTTATATATATCGTTTCTGCTTTGTCATCACGATAAAAATTTGCTCCACTCCTTTTATCATTAATAATCATTTGTCTTCTACTACGTGTTAGTCTAGTATTTTCCATTTTTAATTATTCTGAAGGAAAAAATGGTCACACAGTAAAAAAATGAACCTGAATTTAACCGACAAAGAACAATAATTTAACTTAATATAGCTAAATTAATTAAATCAGGAATATATGCTTGAGAATGTTCACCATGAAACAAATGATAAATATATTGAGAATGTACCTGTTGGTCAGTTGGAAATTTCAAGTGTATTTAAAAGTGATGCTTAACAAAGATGTGATTGCCCTTGTAAAAATAAGTAGAATGATTGTCAACCTACTTATAAACTTTAGTAATCATCATATACTACCTGCTACTAAGGTCAAATAATATATAATAAAATAATGAGAAAATAATATATATATATTGAGAATGTACCTGTTGATCAATTGCTAATAATATAAAATAATAAATCAGAAATATATGCTTGAGAATGTTCACCATGAAACAAATGATAAATACATTGAGAATGTACATGTTGGTCAATTGGAAATTTCAAGTGTGCTTAAAAGTGATGCTTAACAAAGATGTGATTGCCCTTGTAAAAATAAGTAGAATGATTGTCAACTTACTTATAAACTTTAGTAATCATCATATACTACCTGCTACTAAGGTCAAATCATTTGTTCTGTTAGCAAATTAGTTGAAAAATGAGTATTACATTGTAAAAATATATTAAGCATCAAATCAACACATCAAACAATATCAGTACATCAAACATTTTGAAATATAGTAATTTATTTTTAATCAGCATATTTCCTGATGGAGATAACATCATTAATTTTTTTTTTCTAAACTTGTTTATTAAGAACATACTCAAAGCTGCCATAGAAAAAAGACTAAAAAAATTGCACCTCTTATATTTCCCTCAAACTCCTCTTTGTTTACCCCACTTAAATGCAAAGTATTTCGTGTCCACTTCCACCAAATTTTCATGTCACGTCTCTTTCCAAGCAAAGAAAAAATAAGAATCTGAGATAGTAAAAAAGTCTCAATTTTTTAATACATTTCAAAATGAGAATACATCTGGAAAAGCAACTGAAATTATTAGCCTCAAACATGAATTATACAATACATCTACTTATTTGATCTAACGTTGAATTTAATTGAGACTCACAATAAAATCTAGTTGTTTTTCCTACATCCTGAAAATGTGCAGCAAGCTGCAATAATATATTTCTTTACATATATTGTGATTTACAACCTGCATTAATATATTAGTTTACATATTATTAAGTATGTAAACCAATCTGCATAATAAAAATGATGTAAACCAATTTATACTCTGCATTATATGCCATAATTATAAACCAAACTTCACTAATATAAATATACTCTAATATGTAAGATACATATAGTTCTGAATGGTGCTTCAGCATGATCAATGGCGGGGCGGGTGAGAATTAGTATTAAGTGGTTTTTCCTTAAATATGATACATACAAAAAATTAATGGAAATAAGATATAAATTCCACAAAATTTAAGTGAAAAATCTTCCAAATAATAAATAAAATCTTGAAACGAATCAGAAATCCCGATAAAAGAAACAATGCGGAAGATGAAAAAAATAATAATAATAATTACTTCCTTTTGCCATGTGATTTAGGATTGATAAACAAATATAAATATGGTGCATTTAGGTGAATATTAAGCACGGTTATTAACCAAACTGATACCAAAGATATATAAAATAGAGGATGCATAAATAAAAGAGTTCAATTCACAAAAAAATATTTTCAATTTTCAATTATAGTTATAGTGAATTTAAAACTTAACGTAAAAGAATCATAAAATATGGATTAATATTAGTAAACTCCCAACATTCAAAGCAAGACAAATATACATGTGAACTAAGTATACGATGATATGATCTGCCGCAAGGACATCTATTTATTTTTCAAACATAAACAAACCCATGGCCAAATAATATATAACGAGTAATGAATAGCTGGTTTTATGCAGGGATGTTTTCATTGACATGTTTCATTTCAAGACCACATATGGAATTTAAAAAGAAAACCGGACCACCTATGGCAAAACATGTCAGCAGAGCCCTTTAAGAGTGCAAATCATCCTATTTAACACTTTGACATTTTCCTTGTATAACAATGTTTCAAACGATCACAAAGAGTCATCAATAACTTATGAAAAGGGAAAAGAAAAAGAAAAAGTAGTAGATGGTTACCCCCGTTGACGTGGGATTATGTGCATTCCCATATACTTAGTTAATTCTGTTATATGGAATTCTTGAAGGTGTATTCCAGGAATGAAGTTATCTATCTGCAATATCTCCACACATATCAAACTACTACAAAACTGAAAAAAAAAAATATATATATATATATATATATATAATGAAGCATGCGCATAAAAGAGTCTACTTTACAAATAAATATCTCATAAAAAGTTTGTACTCCATATTTTATAAAGTTTATTCATTTCACTTTTTTTTAATTTCTTCATTCAAAATTTTCTCCCATTTCTAGTTTAAATGCCCTTTTTTTACGCATCAGTTTCAATTATATTTGTTTCCTATTCAGTCAATTCCTATTTATCGATTCATATAGAGTCGAGTAAAAAGAACCCTCACATAGTTAGCATTAATTCGACACGGTTTTACCGCACCTCACGTTCAGGCACCATTGAAAAGAAAAGCTATTTTTCAATTTTTTATTTTTTTGAAAAAGACATTTGAAAAGTTGAAAAAAAATATATATTCATAAATGTAGAGAGACTGAGTTTTATATTGAAAAATTCGAAACGGTTTATAAAATGGTCCTTGCATTACACGGGTTGTAAGCTCATGTTAATAATGTCTATGAACAAAAGAATCCTAAAAAGAAAAGTCTAAGATCGACTGACCAGAATTAAACTTGGTTACAACCATTATATGAGCACCTCTGTTTTTGTAATTGAAATAGACTAATTGGCCAAAACTGAAACAGCCGCAGATCAGCCCAAACAGAGGTAGTAATTTTACTCTCAACAAAAAAGGAGAGGAGGATAATTCAGTATAAGACTTTAAAATACAGCATCTGAGTTCCAGCCTAATGAGATCCCACATCTTCGAGTGGCCAAATCAAGAGGAATCCCATTTTAATATATTTATAACACCATTGATTGGGTCAATTCTGGAATGTACTTATATGCTAAACTCTTTTATAAGGCAATTTATAGCCCCACCAAAAGAAAATATAAATATTTGGAGAAACCAAGTTATCTCACAAAATGAGAGTGAAAGGGTAAAACTCAATGTTGTACTTGGGGTAATCTACATGCAGATTTAACCAACAAAATATATGAATTATTATGAATCCACAATTTAGCATCAAAACCAGTTCTTAATTTATTGTTGAACTTAGTAACTTCTTGGATTAACTCAAGATCATCAACATTCCAGAAGGTATGAAAATTCCAGCCAAATAAAGAGCATATATCTTTGACAAACTAAATGTTGAACTCAAGGTATCAAGTTTCGTGTAATTATAAATTTACACATGGATTTTGATGATAACAAATGAATTCAAAGAATAAAGGAGTCTCAAGCTCAAGTTGTCCACACAATAGAATCAAGCACATCAAAGAACCAAGCATGAGCAAGAAGGGAACAAGTTCACATTAAAATCATAGAGTAATATTGTAAATCTCTTAAAAATTCGAAATTAGGATTAAGGCTCAAAATTAATATTTTATCATAAAGCATTAAAATACATTTTCCACATGTGCATGAATATTTTGAAAATTAAATTTGAAAATTTTGAAAGATGATTGGTTGTCATCTTTCACATGTGCATGACATGATTAAAGGTTTGAATTTTGAAAATATTAAGATGATTGATTGTCATCTTTCACATGTGCATGCTTTATTTGAATATTTTCAAAAGTGGTGAATGATTTTCTTGACTTATGCAAAATGTAGATGTCTTTATTTGAAAATTTTGAAAAGTAAAGTGTGCTCCTTTTGTCATATGCAAAAAGTAAAAGATTAGGTTTGAAATTTTTGAAAAGTAAAGTGTGCTTCTTTTGTCATATGCAAAAAGTAAAAAGATTAAGTTTGAAATTTTTGAAAAGTAAATGATGATGTCTTTGATATGAGAATCTTTTCAAATTTAAAATTGAAGACTCATTTGCCTATAAATAGCTCACTTGAGTTTTGCAAAAATCACAACAAGAGCTTACACATCTATTGCTAAGTTTTGCATCATTATTTCAAAGCTCTCATTCTCTCTTTTCTAAAGTTTTGAGCCTTAATTCTTGTTCTTGTTGAGAGAGATATAGGTTGCGCTGTATTGTTTCTATCTCACTCATTGAGGAGTGTACGTTGATAGTCTACCCACTATCAACTCTTGTATTTGTAAGAGGGTGCGTATAACCCTTGGGTGTGTAGAAGGTGTTCTACACGGGGAATAGTTAAATCACCAAGTGTGAGGTGATTGGAAGTGTAGAGAGTGTTCTACACGGATTCTTTGGAGCTGTGCTGCTCAAAAGTGTAATAGGTTTTTATCTCCACCTAAAGGAGATTGACTAGTGAATTCGGAATCCTCAAGTGGTAGCTTGAGGCGAGGACGTAGGCAGTGGGGCTGAACCTCGTAAAAATACTGAGTTTGCTTTCTCTTACCCTACTCTTTACATTTCTTACTGCTTTATATTTTGTTTATATTTTATATTGTATATTTGATTTATAACTGTTATTTTTTTAAATACAACTCAATTCACCCCCCCTCTTGTGTTAGTCATCTGGGCAACAATTGGTATCAGAGCTAGAGCTCTGTTATAAGATTAACTATCTTTTGAGTTAAGATCTTATGGCTAACATTGTAGCTTCATTTGGTGAAGGTCAATCTAGCAGTCGGCCTCCACTCTTTTGCGGAGACAATTACTCATTCTGGAAAGTTAGAATGAGAATATTCCTCCAGACTCAAGGTCGAGAAATCTGGAAATGCATTGTAAATGGACCTTATATTCCAACAAAAGTGGTTGATGGAGTAAAGGTCAAAAAGGAAGAAGGAGAGTTTGACCGTGAAGACGATAGACTTTATACTTTGAATTTAACTGCTATGAATTTATTATATAATGCTCTCAATGGTAATGAGTTTAATAGAGTAATGACTTGCGCTACAGCAAAAGAAATTTGGGATAACTTGGAAGTTACTTATGAAGGAACTTCTCAAGTCAAGGAATCAAAAATTTATATTCTTACTCATGAATATGAAATGTTTAATATGAATGATGATGAATCTATTTCTAGTATGCACACTCGTTTTACTAATATCATAAACAGCTTGACAGCTCTTGGCAAAGTTTATTCCAAAGTGGAGATAGTAAGAAAAATTCTCAACTCTCTACCAAAACGTTGGGAATCAAAAGTGACAGCGATTCTTGAAGCTAGAGACCTCAAGAAACTCGAAGTGAATGAACTCATCGGGTCACTTATCACCCATGAGTACACATTGAAAAGAGGAGAAGAAGAAGGAAAGCAAAAGAAGAGCTTGGCACTCAAAGCCGTTCCTCGTGAAAGTGAAAGCGAAGAAGATGAAGAAAGTGATGACGAAGAGATTGCAATGATCACAAGAAGATTTAAGAGATTCTTGAAAAATAAAGCTCATCCAAGGAAACCTTTCAAAAAATCTTCCAACAAAGATACAGGTAAAAATGATTCATTAATTTGTTATAAATGTAAAAAGTCAGGACATATCAATGCAGATTGTTCCCTGCTAAAGAAAGATCGAAACAAAGGCAAAAAAGCAATGAAAGCTACATGGGATGATGATTCAAGTAGCTCAGATAGTGAAGCAAGCAATGGAGAATCAGCAAATCTTTGTCTTATAGCTAAAGATGACATTGAGGTAACAAATCTTGATAATATTGAAGATCCTTCATATGAAGAATTGCAAAATGTTTTAGATTAGGTATATGAGGAATTTGAAAAATTGGGTATCAAATATACTGCTTTGAAAAAGAAAAATTCTTCTTTAACAAACGAAATTGATATTTTAAGAAAAGAAATTATTGTTTTGAAAGATGAAAATCTTGAGTTGAAGAAAAAGAAAACTGATTTAGAAAATATTATTGAAAACTTTACAAATGGAAAAAGAAATTTTGAAAAACTTCTTGGTAGTCAAATATGTGTTTTTGACAAGGCAGACTTGGGATATATGCCAAAACAAAAATACAAATCTTATAAAAACTTCTTTGATAATCCTTCTACATCAAAGTCCAATATTCAAAATTCTTTTCATAAAAATAATTTTGTTATAAAAGGATACTATTATAATCACTCAAGTTCTTCATATATGTCACATGCTATTTACAATTTTTGTAATAGAAATGGTCATAATTATCTTGCTTGTCCTATTAGAAGAAAACATACAATGACTATTAGGGCTATATGGGTACCTAAAAATCTTATTTCTTCTAATACTAATAAATAAAGGACCCAAAGAACTTAGGTACCAAGAAAAATCATTTTAATTGTTTTTATAGGTGTGCATGAAGTCCTCTACAAACAAAAATAAATAGTTTTTAGATAGTGGATGTTCAAGACACATGACAGGAGACAAGACTAAGTTCTTTGATCTTAGATCTAAAGAAGAAGGACACATGACATTTGGAGACAACTCAAAAGGGAAGATCGTGGGAATAGGTAAAATTGGTAATGAGTCTTCTCTCATAATTGAAGATGTTCTACTTGTTGAAGGTCTAAAACATAATCTTTTGAGCATAAGTCAATTATGTGATAAAGGATTTACAATTACTTTCAAAATGGATAAGTGCATTATTTTGAATGATCATGATTGTAATATTTGTTTTATTGCTTTTAGAAGCAACAATGTTTATACAATCGTTTTGAAGAAATTATCTCAGAAGATGCTATTTGTTTTTCAGCTCAAAATGAAACTAATTGGTTATGGCATAGAAGACTAGGTCATGCCAACATGGAACTTATTTCCAAACATTCAAAAAATGATCTTGTGAGAGGTTTACCAAAAGCAAATTTTCTTAAAGACAAAATTTGTGATGCATGTCAATTTGGTAAACAAACAAAAATTTCTTTTAAAACCAAGAAACATATTTCCACTACTAGACCACTACAATTGATACACATGGATCTTTTTGGACCAAATAGAGTTGCAAGTTTAGGAGGAAAATATTATGCATTTGTCATTGTTGATGATTTCTCTAGATATACTTGGGTCATCTTTCTTGCTTATAAAGATGAGGCATATAATGCCTTTACCAAGTTATGCAAGAGAATTCAAAATGAAAAGGGTTATACTATTTCAAGTATCCGAAGTGATAGGGGAAAAGAATTTGTTAATAAAAATATTGAAACATTTTGTGATGAAAATGGTTTTATGCATAATTTTTCTGCTCCTCGAACTCTTCAACAAAATGGGGTAGTAGAGAGGAAAAATAGATCTCTTCAAGAGATGGCAAGAACAATACTCAATGAGAACAACTTGCCTAGTTATTTTTGGGCCGAAGCGGTAAGTACTGCATGTTATGTTATAAATAGAGTTATGCTAAGGTCCAAATTAGATAAAACCCCCTATGAGCTTTGGAATGAGAAAAAGCCCAACATTGGTTACTTTCATGTATTTGGATGCAAATATTTTATTTTAAATGACAGGGATAATTTAGGCAAGTTTGATGCAAAATCTGATGAAGGTATCTTTCTTGGGTATTCTACTAATAGTAAAGCTTATAGAGTATTCAATAAAAAGACTTTGACTGTACAAGAATCTATGCATGTAGTATTTGATGAATCTAATTCTCTACTCTCCAAGACATCTATTGATGAAGAAACAGGAGGTATAAATAAAACGGAAAGTCTCAATCTCAACAAAGAGAATAAAATAGAGGAAGTCCAACATGGAGACATCAGGAAAGATCATCAAAATTTAATACAAGATGCAACCAAACAGTGGAAATTTGTGAAAGATCATCCAGTGGAACAAATTCTGGGAGAACCTTCACGAGGTGTAAGCACTCGATCATCTCTTAGAAATATTTGCAATCATACTGCTTTTCTATCTCAGATTGAACCTAAAAATATTGATGAAGCACTTCTTGATGAATCTTGGATTCTAGCTATGCAAGAAGAGCTTAATCAATTTGAAAGAAATGATGTTTGGACACTTGTTCCTAGACCCAAAAATCATACTATTATTGGAACAAAATAGGTTTTTAGAAACAAGAAAGATGAGTCCGGAGTCATTACTAGAAATAAGGCTCGACTTGTAGCCCAAGGTTTCAATCAAGAAGAAGGAATCGATTACGATGAGACATATGCACCAGTCGCAAGATTAGAAGCTATTCGAATGCTACTTGCATATGCTTGTTATAAAGATTTCAAATTTTTTCAAATGGATGTTAAAAGTGCTTTCTTAAATGGTTTTATAAATGAAGAGGTATATGTTGAGCAACCTCCAGGTTTTGAAAATCATATTTCTCCAAATCATGTTTTCAAACTCACAAAAACACTATATGGACTCAAACAAGCTCCTAGAGCGTGGTACGAGAGATTCAGTGGTTTCTTGATTGAAAAAGGCTTTTCAAGAGGAAAAATTGATACAACTCTTTTCATTAAATACGAAAATGATGATATTCTTTTGATTCAGATTTATGTTGATGATATAATATTCGGTGCTACTAATGAAAATATGTGCCAAGTTTTTGCTAAGACTATGCAGGAAGAATTTGAAATGAGCATGATGGGAGAGCTTACATTCTTTCTCGGATTACAAATTAAGCAAGAAAAAAGTGGGACATTCATCAATCAATCGAAATATATTAAGGAATTGCTGAAAAAGTTTGGGATGGAAGGTGCTAAGGAAACTGGAACACCAATGAGCCCATCCACTAAACTTGATAAAGATGAATCCGGTAAACCAGTTGACTCGAAGGTATATCGAGGTATGATTGGTAGCTTATTATATTTGACAGCCAGTAGACCAGATATTATGTTTAGTGTGTGCTTATGTGTACGCTTTCAATCATCTCCAAAAGAATCACATTTAATTGCAGTTAAGCGTATTCTTAGATATCTTAGTGGTACAATTAACTTAGGGTTATGGTACCCTAAGCACACATATTTCGATCTAATTAGCTACACAGATGCAGATTATGCTGGCTGTAAAATAGATCGAAAAAGCACTATTGGAGCATGTCACTTCTTAGGTCATGCACTAGTTTCCTGGTTTAGTAAAAAACAAAATTCTGTTGTACTATCTACTGCTGAGGCAGAATATGTTGCTGCGGGTAGTTGTTATACTCAAGTTCTTTACATGAAGCAACAACTTGAGGATTTTAAACTTATGTACAATCACATTCCAATCAAATGTGATAATACAAGTGTTATAAATCTTTCAAAGAATCCAATACAACATTCTCGGACCAAACATATTGAAATTAGATATCATTTTCTTAGAGATCATGTGTAGAAGGGCGATACTGTATTAGAATTCACTAGTACACATGATCAATTGGCAGACATTTTCACAAAACCCCTACCAGAAGATAGACTATGCATGATTAGAAGAGAAATAGGAATGATACATGCCATGAATATCTGCTAGATACTTTTATTTCATTATCTTAAATGACCTACAGAAACTTGAGACGTTTAGCCTCATCATTCAAATGCATTTGCTCCTCATAAATCATCATGCCATCCTTGTCTAAAGGATTAGGCAATCGAAATGAAGAGGCAAGCAAGGATTTCAAATCCTTATTCTGTTGCTTTAACTCTACTATTTTTTTGTTTGATTCATAAACAAGTCGTTGAAGTACAAAAACAGTCTCGCTAAGTTTCTCAATTTCGCGAGTTTTGGACTGCAACCGAGCAGAAAACGCGACGATAGATGATGAGTATCGAGTTCCGAGACCCACAAGCTCGTAAATGGCGTCATGATCTGATTTATTAGCTAAATCAGTCTCTTGTTGCTTCATGGCACCCACGACAGATGCAGAAATAGATTGAGACTGAGGTGAAGGATACCTCAAATCTTGATCAAGAGAATCACTGAAGGGAAATCTACGAGCCATTGAAAATTTGTAGAATGAGAATGCAAGCAAATTGTAAAGATGAGAAGAAAGCTTGATGCGAAATAGATAAAACTAAGGATTGCTCTTATAGAAACGGAAATAAGAACAAGACAAACTTACAAATCTTGATAATATCTCATTTTTCAGCAACATCAAGCGGATCAAATCTCTGCACCGAATTTCCAGAACTAGCCCTTGCAGGTTTTGTCGGGCACGGGTGGTTTCAATTATTCAGCTCTTTACAAAATCTCTTTCCGCATCGAATTGCCAGAACTAGGCCTCCAGCCTTTGCAGGTTTTGTCGAACACATGTGGCTACGCACCGAATTCTCTACAGTCTCTACTAACGCAGCGTTTTATTTGTCTATTGGTTATTGCAGGAATATATCTTATTGATCTAATTATGATTCCTTTTTAATGATGCCAAAAGGGGGAGAAGTTTTAGACTAGAACATTAACATTGTTTAAATTGCTAAACTTGTTATATATGCTTGGAATTATATTTATATTTTTGCTTGAAAAACTAACGCACATTCTCAGGGGGAGCTTAAGTATTAAATACAGGCTTCAGGTTCTATCAAGTATTTGTCATCATAAAAAAGGGGGAGATTGTTGAACCCAAGGTTTCAAGTTTCGTGTAATTATAAATTTACACATGGATTTTGATGATAACAAATGAATTCAAAGAATAAATGAGTCTCAAACTCAAGTTGTCCACACAATAGAATCAAGCACATCAAGGAACCAAGCATGAGCAAGAAGGGAACAAGTTCACATTAAAATCATAGAGTAATATTGTAAATCTCTTAAAAATTCGAAATTAGGATTAAGGTTCAAAATTAATATTTTATCATAAAGCATTAAAATACATTTTCCACATGTGCATGAATATTTTGAAAATTAAATTTGAAAATTTTGAAAGATGATTGGTTGTCATCTTTCACATGTGCATGACATGATTAAAGGTTTGAACTTTGAAAATATTAAGATGATTGATTGTCATCTTTCACATGTGCATGCTTTATTTGAATATTTTCAAAAGTGGTGGATGATTTTCTTGACTTATGCAAAATGTAGATGTCTTTATTTGAAAATTTTGAAAAGTAAAGTGTGCTCCTTTTGTCATATGCAAAAAGTAAAAGATTAGGTTTGAAATTTTTGAAAAGTAAAGTGTGCTCCTTTTATCATATGCAAAAAGTAAAAAGATTAGGTTTGAAATTTTTAAAAAGTAAATGATGATGTCTTTGATATGGGAATCTTTTCAAATTTAAAATTGAAGACTCATTTGCCTATAAATAGCTCACTTGAGTTTTGCAAAAATCACAACAAGAGCTTACACATCTATTGCTAAGTTTTGCATCATTATTTCAAAGCTCTCATTCTCTCTTTTCTAAAGTTTTGAGCCTTAATTCTTGTTCTTGTTGAGAGAAATATAGGTTGCACTGTATTGTTTCTATCTCACTCATTGAGGAGTGTACTTTGATAGTCTACCCACTATCAACTCTTGTATTTGTAAAAGGGTGCGTATAACCCTTGGGTGTGTAGAAAGTGTTCTACACGGGGAATAGTTAAATCACCAAGTGTGAGGTGATTGGAAGTGTAGAGAGTGTTCTACACGGATTCTTTGGAGCGGTGCTGCTCAAAAGTGTAATAGGTTTCTATCTCCACCTAAAGGAGATTGACTAGTGAATTCGGGATCCTCAAAGGGTAGCTTGAGGCGAGGACGTAGGCAGTGGGGCTGAACCTCGTAAAAATACTGAGTTTGCTTTCTCTTACCCTACTCTTTACATTTATTACTGCTTTATATTTTGTTTATATTTTATATTGTATATTTGATTTATAACTGTTATTTTTTTAAATACAACTCAATTCACCCCCCTCTTGTGTTAGTCATCTGGACAACACTAAAAATTCATCTCCTTTAAAAATCAACCATGATCTTTCTATATGAAGAAAGAAAATATGGTTTATTAACAGTTTTCATAAATTTAGAACAAAGTGTCAGTACATGCCATCATTCTTCAAGCTAATTTGCAATACAAAGCATGCATGGTGTATTTCTTAAACCAAATGATCGATTTCTTTCGGAATGATCAGTCACTTCAACACCATATCAATTCTCGGTAGTCCTCAAATTAAACAAACTAAAAACCATAAAAATGATTTTGTAATTTAAATCTATCACCCTTCAGAACCCATCCCTAAATTATTAACCTTTTATCGCTAAAAGCATGCAGAAAGAGAATAATTCTAGAAAAATGTGTGAAGAATTTCAAGTTTTTAGAAATATAGCAATGGAAGAAAAGGGGGGTTGGGGGAATAGGGAAAGAATGAATTTTTACCTGCTCAGGCCTAATGATTATGCAGATATTGATTGCACAAAGACTTCGAAATAAAAATCATCACAACCCACATGATCTTTTAACTGTTCTAGTCATTGTCGGCATGCAATAGGAAAGAAAACAGACCACCGAAAAGAGAGAATATAAAGCAGTTTATGAGTTTAAACACATATACAAACATATCTATCGAGCAATTTCTTAGATCAGGAAAGACAAATGCATTTGGAGATAAGCAAAAGTATCATTTTAGGAATCAATAAATCACTAACCAGTTCAGGATCTTAAACAAAAATTCTTTGAGATGATATCACGACACCTCCACCTCCAAAGCACAGATTAATGCAAGAATAAACAATTACTTGGTGAAAGTGAAAGAAAGTGGGAGAGAGCGAGCGAAGAAGAAAGTGAAAAAAAGAAGACTAATTTTTCAAAATATATACGGTTAGAGTGGTTTTTATTTTAAAATCGATGCCGCTTCACACGCACCATGTCAAATATATTTTTGAGAGTGTTTCAAAATTTATTCAAAACGATTATTTTCTAGTCGGTGTTTTTATCATACACTTGGATGGCGTTGGTTGGTGCCCATTCAAACACTGCTTCAAAGGAAAATACGATGTTGTGTCTTCCAAGTTCATCGAGTAAACTTCCATTTCCTTGACTGGAAGCTCCTAAACCTCTATCTAAAAAGGAAGAGAAGATTATCTATAAGGATTCCCAGTTACGTCGGTTCATGTACTAGATTTGGTCGAATGGCATGTAGAACCAGTGGCGAATCCTGGTTTCCTGCATCCCTCTGATCCTGCTGGTCTGACGACGATGTGGTGTTGAAATTGATTTGGGGGAGGATTAATACTTACGTGTTATAAATTATTTTGATGATGAAAATTATTTAATCAGTACCAATGTGAATCGGTAGACAATATGAATCGGTAAAGAGTTTGGGCGAATTTATTATCGAGGATAATTAATGATGGGAGAGTTGACCAACTTTATTACATAATTTATTTAACCGGTAGTGATGGAAGAGCAATTTATTTAACCGGTAGTGATGAAAGAGCAATGTTAGAGAGTATCTACTATTTGAGAATATCCATCATACTCATGAGTAATATTTAAGGATAAATTAGTAAATTTTTTCTAAGTATTGCTTATGAGTGCAATGGATGTTCTAAACCGTGGATGCTCTAAAGATTTTTTTGGTGATAGAAACAGTTGAGTTTAGACGACAAATACGAATTAAATGTCAAATCAGATGGCTTGATTCCGCTTTTATATATATAAAGTGATTTGTTTTTCTTCATCGCAGCATTAAGCCTTGGATGCATGTCAAATTCGTCAAGTACTACAACGGTCGTCTACTAGTAAAAGTCAAAGGCGTCGGTCATCGACTAAATCCATTAATATATGAGCAATTGTACTACCAGACAAATTAGCAGGATGATGATCATATATCTTGATGCTCATTAGGCAAAGGAAACCCTCCTGTCGTTTCCTAATATTTAATTATATTCCAGAATCCTCCATTTTCGAAGCTCAACGAATAAATTAATATATAAACTCGTGTCATTTACACAAGGTTTATAAAATCTTTAGCTGTCGTTAATTTCCTAATTCTCATCCAGATATTCGATCCATGGATCGATTGAGAGTATATAATTTCTCACGGCCAATTAGACGTACTATATAGGTATTGGCTTCCATTCATGTCTGCTAGCTTTTGGGTTTCTCAAAAGTCACGTACGTGCAGTCCTCAAAATGGCCGACGTTGGATATATAACAAAAGCAAGCGGGTATTGACGAGGATACTCATGGTGGTTTTCTAGTTTTTGATGTTCTCACTTTTCCTTTTTCCCTAGCAACGAGCTGGGTCGATAACTAATATAATTCCAGCATGGGAATATATGAGATGATTGTACGTGTACTAAATTATTTAAATTTGTAAAGAATTTTTGTCCAATTCTCAGATCGGTATCTATATTTCATAGCCTTGACACGCACGGAACTACTGGAAAAGAAGTTGTACAAACTCATGGTGTTTTACCAAATATAAAGATAATCGGCAGCAGGAACGCTGTAACATATGAACAGAAATATATACATTAATATTTCAGACACAATATTTATTGGACGGCATTAAGTACTAGGTAAATATGGTATAACCCACCTGTCCGCGAGAATCTTACCGATATCTTACCATTTCTTCGTGTCATGTTAATGTCTTTTTTGCTCTAGGTAAGTACGTATAGAAATGGTTATTTTAATAAAAAATAACTTATTACAAATAAGTAATTTTTTTTATAATATTTAGTGTGCGTTTATTAACCCAATTAATCTTGATCAACTCGTTGTCTAACTACTTTGATCCACTCAAACACGAAAAAGGTAGATAGGCCAAAATAATAAATGCTAATAAATTTTAGGGTTATTGCTGATGAATGAATCCATAATGAGTTCCGTCCTCATCTCGATCAATGACGTTCTATATATATGTCAATAAATAATATATTAATGTAATACAAAAAAATATAATTATTACGGATTATGGTCCGAGTCAGAGTACATGACATGCATTCTATATAAATAAATGTTGTGTGGAAGCATGTAGTAGAAATATCACTTAAATCTTGCAGTCTCGGGGGGAAGAACCTGGCCGGCCGGGTACGTACGTAAGACGTCATCAATGGATGGTCTTGTTCAATGCGCTGCGAACTACATTGCTCTGTCACCCATAAGCTTCTTAGAGAGAGCCGCCATTGTTTATGGTGATAAGGTTTCCATCGTCTATGGCTCTGCAAAAACTTCGTGGAGAGAAACGTATGAACGCTGTGTCAAGCTTTCTTCTGCTTTGGTTCACCATCTGGGGATTTCTCCTGGTGATACTGTAAGTACTTTTGGCTTTTTGGTCCTCGATCACTACTTTATAGTTTATATGTATTTTTTAAGCAGTATTCTTCATGTCAAATGATCAATGTATTTTTTAATTAATTGCACATGATTCACGCACAACAAGAAAGAGAGGAAAAAAAAAAAACAATTATTCCTTACAAAAACGAGCTTGTACTGATCATGAGCCTCTCCAGCCTCCACAATTATGCATGCCTGCCTAAACTCCATGGTCCAAATCTCCACACACACACACACACTCTATATATATATATATGTCACGGCAACTGCATCCATGTCGGAAAAAAATAGATATTTGTCATCAATTATTTATAAGAAAAAAAAGACTTATTTTAATTGTAAATAGTCACTTTCTTGAAAAAGAAAAAAATGATCTCAAATTATAAGCAGTTTTCTATCAAGTCACATTCCGGCCAAAACCTTCTAATCGTGTGGTTCATGTGACAGTATAATCTTGAAAGGGTGATATTGGATCGGTCCGGCTGCCTCAACGTCAAAAATAACCCACTATAAATACATAATAAAAAATTTTAAAAAATATAATAAAAAATATAAAAATATAATAAAAATAAAATGAAGAAAACACAATAAAAAATAAAAATACAATAAAAAATTTAATAAAAAATAAAATGAAGATGATTTTAAAGTAGCATTCGGCCCTCAGACGAACGGAGTCGCCGTCGGCCAATGTGAGTAAACGGATCCATTTCGGGTTTAACGCTGCCGAGTGAAAGTGGGAGGTTTTCAGGGGTCGCCGTCGTAGGAGTGAGGTCGCCGGAAGGAGGCGGTCTTAATGACATAGGCGGTGTCTCCGCCGGTGGCCGGCGGCGACGGATGTTGCTTTTCTAAGGACCGACCTTCAGGAAAACTCATATTGAAATTCTTTTTTTTTTTGACATGTCTATGTGTGAAATTATCAGAGACGTTAATTAGAATATTTTTGTCTGTTGTGCGTTGTTATATATAATAATAGATCATTGTTTTAATTTGTCACATCAAGTTTAATTACTATCTTTTTTTTAATGATATTTTATAAACTGACATAATTTTGAACTATCATATAATAAATATTTTATTTATTTTTATAAGGTACTTGTAAATTCTCTTCGAAAACATAGCCAAAACTCTTGATACTTAATAATAGATAATAACAAGTGCTAAAACAATAAAACGAAGTTATTTTACTTGTGATTAATTTTCTCCTTCAGAGTTAGGTGGCTTTGAATTGAGATGAAATGAGTTTATAAGAAATTTAAAAGTTGAATAAAATATTTTTAAAATATTATTTTTTTAATATTATTATTATTTTAAGTTTTGAAAAAAATAAATTATTTATTATATTTTGTATAAAAATATTATAATGATGAGATAAAACACTTTCACCATCCAAACTAATCTAGTTAATTGCTGTTGAAGTTGTGTATATGATCTATTAATAATAATTGCACTACATATGCTAGCTGCTCTCAAATTCCTTCGCCTCAAATAATTAAATGTGAAAGGCGGCCTGAGATTGTATTATACATATAGTTAAACAAATAAAAAGTCATGGTTGCTAGCTAGGAGGGAGCTAGTGAGATCTAGAAAGAACTCAAAAATGCGGGAGATGATCATGAACAAGTCATTTGTACAAATAATTTCTTTTTAGTAATATCTATATTTTTATAAAAGATTTGCATAAGGCTTATTAATTATTTGAAACTTATACCTAGCCTTATTCTATATATTATTTTTAATTTTATACGTGTATATCATATATATCATGTTGATATGGGAAATATTTGACAGTCTAGTTAAGCCTGTTCATCCGGTCAGATTTTGCCATGCTTGATCTTGAATGTTTCTTTATTTTTTAATAATTTTAATATTTTTATTTAAAATATTCAAAAAAATTATAAACTCAAAATTTGAATTTCCAAATCTTGAATCTGGATAAACTGGTCTAGGTCTAGCCATAATTAAAGGTGATAAAAGTCATGAAGATGAACTTATAGATAGATACATATATCTTTATATGGATTAAAAAAACAAAAAAAAAATGTTAGAAGGGATTTTTAATTTGAAACGTTTTTTTATAAAATGAAATATTTTAGCATTGATGTTGAAACTTATTTTTTAAAGATAAATGAAAGTTTTTCCACCATCTCATCAACCCCATAACGTGAAGGAAAATGCTACTTCCCCCAAATAAATCACCTGAAACTCATATCCTGAATGACGTGGCAACATTAATTATGAAACTCATAATAACTGAAATTAAAATCAAGAAAAAAAGGCATTGGTTTCAAGTGCGCCAGCTGAAATCAAAAGAACAGAAAAAAGATATCGGTTTCTCTCTCTCCCTCCCTCCCTTCCCAAATGTGAAGATCGATAGAAAGGTCCAAGATTTGTTTACCAGATGAAAATTACTTTGATGGGTATTCGATGAAAATCTCAATTGATGCTAAGAATTTAAGTGGGGCTTTAACTTTAGTCTTTCTTCCTTTCGCTTCATCACTTTCCTTCTACTCTTGTTTGACAGTTTTAACATATACTAATTTTATCGAGTAGTGAAATGGGTTTGAGACATTGGGGTTATGAGAAATCAATATAAGAAAAAGAGATAGAAATAATCAATTTGATGCAATTAAAATTATTGTTTTCACTAAAAATAACTTTTTGTGACGTTCTTTCTTACTTTTTACGATGAAATTTGATGCTGCAAAATACATATTTTCTTGTAATGAATCGACTTTTGTTGGTAAAGGAATTTGAAAGATTATAAAGATTTACAGAAATTACGAATTAAGCAAACAAAAATCAAGAAAGGGAGAGAATCAAAAAAGAATTCAAGAAACAGAGGAAGAATATGCCAGTGATTTATTGGGGGCCAGAGCGGCATTTTTCAAAAATGAAATACATGAAGAAGCGATTTATTTCTGCACAGGAAAAATTACCAAATAAAGTAGAATGGGCTTTCTTTTTCCTCAATAAACATTGATCCAGATCTAAGCCAATCGATTTTCAATTGATGGCTTGAAGCTTATTTGTAAGGGTATTAGCAACGGATTCATTAATTTTTTTTTTTCAAAAAATATAAGTTTATACACATATCAAAAAATTTTAATTAAAAATGAGCAGAAAAAAGTGAGAATGAAAAAAAAAAAAATTTGTTTTAACTTTTAAATAATAACTCTTTAAAAGTGTACCATTTTTAATTAAATATGACTACATTTTTTTGATATATATATAAACTTGTCTTTTTTAAAGGAAAATTTTGATGGATATTTTGCTAATGCTCTAAGGTATTTATTTTTCAAAATTTACCGAAGTTTTATGTACCTGTAATTCTTTTTCTTCTGAGATGTGTTAAAAAATATTTTTCTTTCTTGTGCCTGCAATTCTTCAAGGGCCTCACAGGATCGATAGTGGCTCAACTCTAAGCCTTGGGAAGGGGATGTGTTTCTGATTTGGGAGAGCGAGAGGGTGGACTGTGGACTAGTGTCGTGCATGCATGGGAAGGGAGGGAGGAAAAGAGAAACCAATAGTGTTATTTTTATTTTTATTTTGTAATTTCAGCTGCTTTTGGTCTGGTTTTTTCGTTATTAAACCTGCCACATCATTCGGTATATAGAATTCGGGTGATTTTTCTCGGGGGTACTAGCATTGCTCTAACGTGAATCATGAATAACAAAGGTTGTTTTTCTTCTTCTTTTTTTTTTTTATAATTTTGTATTTTATGTGCAGGTTGCGGCTTTTTCACCAAACATTCCTGCACTCTACGAGCTGCATTTCGGCGTTCCAATGGCCGGGGCAGTTCTTTCTGCACTTAACACCAGGTTGGATTCACCTATGTTGGCACAGTTATTAGAACAGTTGGAGCCCAAAATCATTTTTGTATACCATGATCTCGTTGAGGTTGTCGAGAAGGCACTAAACATACTCTCCGAAAGAAAAAACAAGCCACCCAAGCTTGTTCTAATAGCAGGTCAGAATTATGATCAAACATCATCCTCAACTCTGACAGAAAGTACCCCGGCAGATAGCCTGGATTACAATGGTCTTCTTACAATAGGAAAACCAGATTTTGAGACCATACGACCAAACAATGAATGTGATCCTATCTCAGTGAATTATACTTCCGGCTCAACTGGCATTCCCAAAGGAGCAATCTACAGCCATAGAGCAGCCTATCTCAATTCAGTAGCAGCTATTTTTCGCACTGACATGAGACACATGTCAGTATTTCTATGGACTGTTGACATGTTTCGCTGCAATGGGTGGTGCTTCACTTGGGCAATGGCTGCTGTTGGTGGCACCAATATCTTCCTCAGAACAGATCAAGTACTCTCAGCAAAACTCATATTTGAAGCCATTGATATTCACAAGGTAACTCACTTCTGTGGTGCCCCCACCATTTTGAACATACTTCATGCCGACGCTCCGGCGGACCGGCAGCCATTGCCATCCAGGGTGGACATTATCGTTGCCGGAGCATTACCGGCAACCCAGGTCCTCATGAAAATTACCGAATTAGGCTTTAACCTGAGCCACGGCTATGGTATGACAGAAGCCCTTGGCCCAGCCATTGTTGTTCCATGGGATGAACAAACAGAAATAACAAAACTTCGTGAAGGGACTCACAATCTTGTGATGGATGGCGTTGATGTAAAGGATCCGAAAACCATGAAGAGCATACCTTATGACGGGAAAACAATTGGGGAGGTGATGTTTAGGGGCAATGCTTTGATGCTGGGGTACCTTAAAAACTCAACAGCAGGTCAAGAAGCTTTTAGAGGTGGATGGTATCACACTGGGGACATAGCAGTCAGACATCAAAATGGGTTTATACAAATGAAAGACCGTGCAAATGATGTTATAATCTCTTCTGGGGGAGAGATTATAAGCACGATCGAGGTAGAGACAGTGTTGCGAAGTCATCCAAAGGTGTCGGAGGCTGCTGTTGTTGGGAGAGCAAGTGATGATGATGATGATGTTCTCCAAACAGGCCGGAAGAGTAAGACGGCTTTTGCATTTGTGGAGTTGAAGAAAGGGAGTGATGAATGCACGGCGGAGGAGATTATCAAGTTTTGTGGGGATCGATTGCCCAAGTACTATATGGTTCCTCAGAGTGTTGTTTTTGGGGATATACAAGTCACTTCAACTGGTAAGATACAGAAATTTGTTCTGAGAGAGAAGGTCAAGGCCATGGGTGGTTCTGGTATGGCTGATCTCTAGAGTGGCATCCAGTAATTCACGTAGGCTTGCATGCTCACAAACCATTTGCCGAACTTTAAAATATGTAAATTATAGATTATAGTTGATAATAGATGATTTAGCTATGTTTGTGATTATGCTATCGATCCTAGCTAGCTAGGTGAGAATATATAAGTTCACTGCAGAATGGTACTGTATGTTGATCAGTGGTTACTGGTTTTCTCTCAGTACTAATTGTCTCTTTATTTTCCCCTCACTTAATTCTTCTAGGATCTTATATATTACTACTTTTTCAATTAAAAACAAAAACAAAACAAAAAACTGTTAATTTTATTATTTACCCACTTTGGCTCATTTTTATTAGTTAATTTTGATATTCATATATTGAGATATAAAATTGTAGTTTCTTAATATTAGAACAGTGCTACTATGTCGTCCAATTCTTTATGCTTAGCATGATCGATAGCTCAGTCTGCATTTTTTTTTTTAAAATTATTTTTTAAACACGTTTTAAACATTTAGGTGGATGTATGTTTGAATTTTGATTGTATAATATCAATTTATAAAGTGCAGTGCTCGTCTAAGAAGAACATAATGTCAATAATATGATATCACGTAAGACGGGTTGAAGAATAATCTCATATTATTTGTGAATAAAGTACTTGAACATATTTATAAGTAATGTGTAAACATTTTTCGTAGAATCGATTTTATGAGATGAATTAGATCTTTAAATTTCTTTATAGTATCAAAACTCACTATAAAATGAATGAAAAAATCACACTACTTATTTTGTAATAAAGATAAAAAAAAAAAAAAATTAGTTTATACGTGATATAAGATGTTAAAAAATAATTCAATATTGTCTGTTAATAAAATATTAGATATATTTATAAATAATATACAAATTTCTTATTGGTGGCTCGGGGCTGTGTGCTAGGCAACAATCCGGCTGTTACAACAGCCCCACACATAAACAGTGCAACAGCCGGCTTCCCCAATATTTTTTCAACCACAAAATACATCCACCTAAAGCAACCGCATTCAATGTGATGTGCTTTAACCACCTACCCAAATCATTTCCAAACTGTCACGTGGTGTGTAAACTAAAGCACAGGCAAATTCATGAATCATGGCCATTCGTTACTCTTCTGTCAAAATTCCTCATCGCTATGTACTAAATGCTCGTACTACATCCCACTTCCCAGGTTATCTCCACGTCCTGCATTTTCTAATTATTAAACGAAGCTTTCACCGACGTGCCGCTGAGTATCGTTACTATTCCAGAAGTACAGCCGCTCAGCATCCGAACGGAAGTGTGTTACTTTTTGGGAGCTTTCCTCCTTTCCCAGCTTAGCAATGCTGACCGTCAATTGATGGGTTCGATATAGTAACATTTGCAGAGCAGAGGTTACCGAGGTTGTCATTGGGCTTGTTATGCATTAGTTGTCAGCTTTGCTTCTTTCTCTTCCTTTCTTTTTTTTGCAACATTAGTTGTCTGTTTGGTTGCGGAGAAAATTTTATCTTATGCTTTATGTGGTTTCGGAATCTATAATAGGGGAAAACCCCATGTTTTCTTAGCATCCAAACAGTAGGGTCCTCAAATTCTTATTTGAGAGCACGTCTTCATATGAACAAAATATGGACTTTGAACCAAAAATAAGAATAGAAGGGTATGGCATTAATGGCACATTCTTTTATCATTTGCAGAGAGATCGCTACTGATCTTTACTTCAGAATCGGAGCTTTTCGTAATTCGGTTCTCTGCAATATGACAATTACTGGACTCTCTGGTTCCATTACTTGTAATATTAGTATTAACAGATGCCGAAAGAGAGCAATTAAAAACACAGCATACAAATTCGGGTCCAATACCTCAAGGAAAGGTCGTTATGATCGTTGCTTTGCCCCGTGTGATCCTAGAGGATTGAGCTTCAACAATGTTGCTAGGCGTTGTGGATTGATAAGCGAGCAACAAACTTCGGATTATGAACTGAGTTCTTCTAATGTGGAGGATAGCGTAGCATCGAAAAATGGGATCTTAATGAGTGAGAAAATCTTGTAAGATTCTTCACTTACAACCGTTTTTCATTTGAGAAATACTTTAATCACAAATGAATTATATAAAATTAATCTCACAAACTAATGTCACTTCATTGAGGACTAACATCAGTTTTATTGTAAATACAATCTCACAAATTTTATGAAATTACATTAGTTTGTGGGATTATTTTTATATAATCTATTTGTGACTATAGCAGTCCTCCTTTCATTTACATATTTGGAATTCATTTATTGCTATCGAATTTTGTTTATACATATATGGAATGAATGAGAACTCATTGGAATTCTGAGAATATGTTGTAATCACGGAATTGTGATTCTTGTATTCCAAATTCCAATTATTGAAATCCTGAATTGTTTGGCAGTGAGATTCCTGGGACGCCTACACAAAGTCAATCACCCTCGTCAAATATCCAAACTGAGCTTATAATGCTTTCTTTACCGGCAATTGCTGGACAAGCAATTGAGCCCTTGGCACAACTGATGGAAACTGCCTACATTGGAAGACTGGGTTGGTTTCTCTACTCCATGAATACTTTCCCTGAATAAATCTCTGTGGTTTAAAAACGTTTCTTTATTTTATTAGGGTAATTATAGATTGTGGGGATGAGATTTGAAATTTCCTTTTTACCCCTGTATGGCCAAATATATCTAACAATTTTCACAATCAAATTTATTAGATATCAATTGTCTGAATATTCATAAATATGTAATAAATAAATTATCAAATATAACACACCGATTGGTTACAAAGGGAAACATTTTGAAGAATTCTTCAAAAGTAAAACCCTACAGGGCAACCAAACCTAGGAAAATCATTTTTATTGATTGAAAATCAGTTTACAAATAAACTATTCAATTACAAAACCTTTGTCAATTGACTCCCTTATTTGACCGGAATAAACGACCCGTTTATCCCTACCGCAGTAGCAGCCAGAACCTCTGACGATCTTCAATCTATGTCTTTCCTACTGGAACCTCCAATGGTTGATCATGTACACCAATCAACGATCTTCTCAAACCTTGAAGAAGATCACACTCGCAAGTGTATAAAAATCACAAGAAAAATTCTCCACTAATTTCCCTCTCAAATGGCTCTCAAATATATCTAAAATCAGGTCTGGCCGAAATTCCTTTCTAGGGTTATCATATGACTTGATTTAAATAGACAATCCAAAAGTGCTGCTGAAATGCGTCAGCTGACAGGTCATCCTTCATCAGAATCCATCTGCTGACAGGTTGTTAACAGACTTCCGGATTTACTGCTGCAATTTGAATTTCGAATTGCCTTCTGATTTTATCATTCCAGATTTCGAAATTCAACTCTTCAGCCTCTTTAACAGACTCCTAAACACCTAAATGAATTCAAAATACTATGGATAAATTCTATAGTTTAAATTACATTCATTCAAAAATTAAAATTTATCCTATTTGAATTCAAATTCAACAATTCAAAATTACAGCTTTAGAGATAAGATGAAATCTTATCCTATTTAAATTCAAATATGCCAATACTAATCCAAGCCAATAAAATTTACATTAACAAGATTGACTTTATGACATGTGCCTCATCCACAATTACTGCAGGGCCTTAGCTTGAAGTCTTGCTTGTTAGTTGCGTTTGTTTTATTTGGGTATTAGCTTTCTATCTTTATTTTGGTTGATGTAAATAAGTAATCATTGAGTATTGACAATTTTTTTTACCGATTAATATGGATCATGGAGGCTGATTTACAAAAGCTCTCACAGAAATAATGAGGGAAATGAAAATCATCTAATTGCTTGAGAATTAGCTTCCTATTATGAGCAATTTAACAAATTTTTTTTTCTATCCTTCATTCTTTGATCTTCTGGAACTTTTGGGTAGGCCAATTAATAGATTCTTCACAGTAGGGCCATTAGATGTGAGTTGGAAATGGTGACTGCAGTTCAAATTTCATTTATTTGGTTACTTCCTCATAATGATTGTTTCCTTCAGATATAGTTATTAATATTGAGGGCATTACTAACTAAGCCTTTGATTTAATTATCTATTTGAAAAGGGCCCTTGGAGATGGCATCAGCTGGTATTTCAATGTCAATTTTCAACATCATATCGAAAGTTTTCAATATCCCTCTTCTCAGTGTGGCAACATCATTTGTGGCCGAAGACATATCACAGCATGCAACCAAGGGATCCAACTCAGGTAAAACTACAATAGAAAATGCTACGTGTATAAAGGTTGTAAAAAGGGTTGTACATGTATCGTTCTAGAAATATACAATGAATGCTAAATGACCTTCTTTTTTGTTGAGGTTAGACTGGTGCCATATCAATTTTCCCACGTATATTGAGAAAATAAACACAAAAAACTACCTGAATTTTGAATTTTCATTCTAAAGTTGAAATAATTTGTGATAGGTATTGATGGAATGGGTGAAAGAAAGCAACTGCCCTCTGTCTCTACTGCATTGCTTTTAGCAGTTGTTATTGGTACCTTTGAGGCTTTGGCAATGTACCTTGGGTCTGGAGTATTTCTGAACATAATGGGCATTTCATCTGTAAGTAAAGTCTTTAGAGTATTAAGTATACATAAGATATCATTGCATTCCTTCTTGTTATTTACCTTTTGGTGGACCAGTTAGATTTGATATCAGTGTCATCTCTTGGAAGAACCTATTGTCCTAAGTGATCTCGCCTTTGTTCTCTCATCTGCTTCCATTTTGCATATTTTTCCTTTTCACTGGTAAAGTAAAGTATCTCATCTCCTAAAGCGCATTTTTGTGAACAGGCTTCATCAATGCGCATTCCAGCAGAACAATTTCTTTCACTTAGAGCAATTGGTGCCCCTGCAGTTGTTGTTTCTCTGGCAATTCAAGGCATCTTCCGTGGATTTAAGGATACAAAAACCCCTGTATTATGTCTAGGCAAGTGTTTAGTTTTTCTTCTCAGACTTCTATGAGAAGAAATATGTAGGTCATTATTACCAAATTATAATTGTAGAGTCAAGCATGTGTCACTGTTTCGACATATCACCGTATCAAAATATCTGCAAAATCAAAAAAAAATTCAAAATGCTAGGGTAATACTCTGGTTATCTTTACCTAAAAATTTAAAAAGCCTAATTAAGTATGGATCATAAGAGTAGGATGTTGACCTCACAAGATAGTTTGTGTTTTAAATCTATCCATTTCATTTCTTTTAATATTACTAATGGATGTAGATGATTTACTTGCAGGATTGGGAAATTTGTCGGCTGTTTTCTTATTTCCTTTTCTTATGTATTTTCTCCGCTTGGGCGTAGTTGGTGCTGCCATTTCCACTGTTGTGTCTCAGTACGTGCTTTGACTGTTTGTGTTCATCTTTTTGCTTCTTTTATGATGTTATTTATAGTCTCAAAATTTGATAATATGTGCTTTCACATTTTCCAGGTACATTGTCACATTTTTTATGATCTGGTTTCTTAACAAGAGAACTGTATTATCACTTCCTAGTATGAGAAGTTTAGATTTCGGTGGTTACCTAAGATCGGGTGAGTGTTTCCTGCTTACCTAAGATCAGGGGAGTGTTTCCTGCTGAGAGAGCTGGTATAGACAATACCTTCTTGAACTCTTTAGCTTGATTCCATCTGCCTTTGGCTACTATAATAGTAATCATTTCATTGGACTCTTTATGCCTTTGACATGTTCTACATGTTAGGTACTGGTCCACCGAGTGATGTTGCAATCTATATTATCAGGTCTGAAAAATTTCACAGCATGCTTCTCTTGAACCCAAGACCAAATACATATTATTAACATTAAATCTTTATTTGTCTCTATTTATCTATTAAAAAAATGTAGGATAGTGATTCACAAATCATTCGAAGTTTTTCCTTTTTTTGTTTCAGATTGACTGCTTTAATCATGCTTTGATATTGCTGGCCCCTTAACAAATCATTTGATTATTTCTTTGGGTAAATAAGAATAAAGCTGTATTGACTGAACGGTAGATATAGCTCAAGTATACAGGAAGTACACACAGAAAACACCTAGCATTTGATTCTTTCTTCTGAATCCAAGTTAATTATTCAAATGGTAAATGGGAAATTGATATTTTCTAGGTTTAGTACTTCTCTGTGCGTTGGTTCCTCACATATGCTACATAATTTTTTGCTTAGGTGGTTTTCTTCTTGGGAGAACCGTAGCTGCTGTTTTGACCATAACTTTGAGCACATCAATGGCTGCTCGTCTGGGACCATTATCTATGGCAGCTCATCAGATATGCTTGCAAGTATGGTTATCTGTATCTCTCCTTGCTGATGCGCAAGCTTCGGCTGGTCAGGTAAACAATATGCAATCTCAAACCTTTTCAGTTTATTTTCTCTCACTCTTACCTACCTAAAACCATTTATAGTTTCAAAAATGTGTTAGAAAAACTTCCTAACATTGTTAACATCGCATCACAGTTGTTTTCCATTAAGGAGATTGAGGTTTTTGGCAATTCATATCCTTTCATGACTAGTTGGTCTGCCTACATTTGTGTTCTTTTGGTAGATATTTGTAGTTCTCTTGATCAGATTATTGCAAATTATTTCCTTTGCTTTTGTCCTTGTTAAATCTTGTGATTGCGTTGTGAAGAGCCTTTGTTGAATGTAGGCTCTCATTGCAAGTTCTTTTGCTAGAGGTGACTTCAGCACTGTGAAAGAAATTACTTACTTTGCGCTAAAGGTAAGTCATTTTTGCAAGTTCTTTTTGCTATTGTTTACAATTAAAAGACTATGCTTAATTTTCTTTTGTTTTTTCCCCATTTACACCCTTTCCAATTTCCTTTTATAACTTGTCATATATGTTTCTCAGACAGGGTTATTCACTGGTGTTTCCTTAGCCATCATATTGGGTGTGTCTTTTGGTTCCTTGGCTACGTTGTTCACTAACGATTCTGAAGTATTAGGAATTGTTAGATCTGGCTTGCTGGTATGTATATCTGTTTGATTTTTATAGAGTTCAGTTTTTTCCCTTCTTTTTTGGGCTTACAATTTTCATCTCTTTGGCGTTTTTATCATTCTGTTTTATAAGCTCCTCTCTAAATATGCTGCAGTTTGTAAGTGCCAGCCAACCTCTCAACGCTTTGGCTTACATATTTGACGGTCTCCATTATGGCATTTCAGATTTTTCATATGCTGCTTGCTCTATGGTCAGCTGCCTTCTCATATCGATTAATTATTTGGATAACATTGTAGTCTTCTTATTATGTTTGCACTTTTTTATATTTCTTGTAACAAATGTGCAAATAATTGACAGATGGTTGTAGGAGCAATTTCCTGCGCATTTTTGCTCTATGCTCCATCTATGATTGGTCTCTCAGGAGTTTGGTTTGGCTTAGCTCTTTTCATGGGCCTGAGAACACTGGCCGGTTACATGAGGTATGTACAGAATTGCATCAGGTCTTTTTTTTTTCGTTTATTTATCCCCACCATTTTGGTAGTCTCTTGCCAACTGCTACAACATGATAGAATTTCAAATCTCTTGAAAATTTGTCCTGTGAATTATATGCTAATTAGAAACCAAGTAAGTTGGTAATTGGTATGGTGCATAGATGATTATCCCTTGTGTCAAGCTCGTCCCACACTTGTCATGAATGTGATCGTGCTGTATTTCTTTGGGATCTCGATCTATTGATCATGCTATAGTACGCAGTGGATTAATTTGGATGGGATTAAGATTTTGTTCCTACCAAGACTCAAAGTTTAATCTGTTCATTTTTCAAAGTGGAAAACAAACTATGATCTTGACATGACTTACCAAGTCTATTTAGATTTTATGTTATCAAGCTATGAGGTTATAGTATTAGCATGTACAATAGTTTAAATTTCAACTGGGCCTTTTATTTGTGTCTTTCCAGATTATTATCAAAAAATGGTCCGTGGTGGTTCTTGCAGCAGGAGGACGTCCAAAACTTTGAGGTTGGTTCAGAGAGGAAGTGAATTCTTATTCATTGCATCTTGATAATTTTTTATAGATCTTTAAGCAATAAAATTCATGACCTTTCGACTGAATGTTTGTTACCAATTCCTGCACTGAGACTACAAAGAGGTATCCAGTTAAGCTTCTGCCAGTTTTAGCAATGGCTACAATACAAAACCTTTTTTCCCCTCATTGAATAGTGCAAAATAGGATGGATAAAGGGTACCTTTACTTTCTTTTTGTAAGTGCAAGGGCAATAGCATCCTTACTACTAGATACGACGTTGATTAGCCCAAAATACTGATTAGAATACAAACTCAGGTTGTTAGAGGTGTTCCTTATAAAAGTTGAGGTTAAATTGTGAGAGGACCCTCTCTCTCTCTCTCACACACACACACACACACACGTGTGCAATAGCATACACTGTCACTCTATGCAAATTTCTTGTAATGGACTCATCATGTCTTAATAGTATGTTTATTTGTTGTGCATCCAGATTGCCACTTGAGCTGAGGACCGAGCGGCCATACATGCTGTAGTATATGTTTGGGATGTATATTCTTTTCTTTTATTTGCTTTTTGGCCCAGAATGCAGGTTAATATGGTAGCCAATGTATGCTTGATGTTTGGGCACTCGGCTCTGCAAATAATTCTTTTGTTTTTGTTTTTTTTGCTACTTTCATTTGATATGGTCTTTAAATTGATGTCACTCGATCATAGATCACAAGGGATAAAATATATTGTATGGTTTGCTATCAACTTCTTCAGTTTAGCATATGGTTTTGCATGGATTTTGGTCTGTCACATGAAAGTTATTGATGGAAGAAGAACCCAATACAAACAACTATTTGTCACCCATCTAGTAAGCAGCTGCACTTCCTATCTTTCAACCCCATTGTGCAAAAACTAAAAAGAATGTAATTTCTTATTCTTGTCGAATATTACCTGAAACTGCATTACTCCTTCCTGCAAGAAAAACGAAAACATAAATAAATTATTATTTAAAAAAAAAAAACTCAGATATTTTGTCAAGCATATCGATGTTATTAATGAACAAACCAAAATAGAAAGTAAATCATGAAAAAAAAAACCCAGATACAATTGGAAAAATAAAAATTATGATAAATGATAAATAAGGCTGAATGGGCTTTGTCTTTTTCCTTAGATATGGGCCTGGGCGGGATCCGAGAATTGGACGGAGTCCGGCGGGTGAGAGTTTCTTAATTGGGTTGTTTGGCCCGCACGAAGATGCCAACGGCTTGTTAAATTAGTAGACCCAGACACGCTTTGAAGCAGTCCATCTGACCTTGAGGGATTAAAAGCCCTCATATAACACTGGGCCACATCAGTAGTTTTACAAGAATTACAGTAGATTCAAGAAAATAAAAATTTTGTGTATTCATTTTTACGGTTTTTTTTTTGTACGATCTACTAATTTTGACTGTTTTTTAATTTTTTATATAGAATAATTATTTTAATGAATCACAATAATAATATTAAAATATAAAATAATAAAATCTATCTCTTTTTTTTTTTAATTTAAATTTTTAAATAAATAATAATTTCATATAATATAAAAAAAAAATTAAACTCAAATTTATGAAAAATATTAAAATATAAAATAATAAAATCAATCTCTTTTTATTTATTTAAATTTAATAATTAAGCATGCAAAAGTGACCATTTATAACAAACTCTAAAAAAAATATTATTCGTCGATCTCTAATCTCCAAGCATGGTGCTGTTGATGGCAGATTCGTGGAAGAACCACGGCAACTGGAGTTGACGGTCTGAAGTAAGATTTAACAAATATTTGATGTAGCTAGAACAATAATTGCAAAGTTTTCGACATGAGCCAAGTTACTTAATTCAACTGTTAAGATGCTTTTATTAATTACTTCTGTGAACAGTGTTTAAGCAGCTTTCGCGTTTGTCGAAGTTGATCGATCCGAGCAAGAATAGCAAGCCATTGCCATTGTTAATATGTTTCGGTTTCGACTCTTTAATTTTGTGCAAACTTAACAATCATCCTGGTAGTGCACAGATCGATGTTGCTGATTTCGCTTTTAAAAGTTTACACTGCCAAGCTCCATCTCGTAATACTGCCATGACAGATAGATATGTTGAAGAAAGCATTTAAAAAGATTTGTTTTTGCAGACACTGCACTCAGTTTGTTTTTTATAATATGCTCCTGATCTGTTCGTTTTAATGGGACAATAACGGAATATTTAGAGGCTGATGTATTTTTGCATTTACACTTGCAGTTTCACACCAATGAATGCAGGGAAAATATATGGCTGTAAACTTTGATTCTTTTAAGGTCGGACCTTTGGTAAGTAATATCGTCGTCAGCATCTTCTTCATTCTTTTTCCCTTTCTGAAAGGGCACGGGTTGGATTTCAGAAGCCTTATGTTACTCGTTATAATATGCATATAACTGCTAAATGTAAATGCACCTGGAACTGGAAGAGCTCGTCGTGGGTTGGGCATTGCATAATCGGATGAAGAGTCGCGGTAAGCTAGTGTTCTGGTCTTCGCCGCTCATATTATTTTGAAAAGCATGTATTTATTTAATTTTATCAGATAATAGAGAGTAAAGGGAAAGACGAAAGGATTGGCAGATTTGAATGGCATCTTCTATTGGGTGAATCCGCTTATCATCTTATATTTATGAAACACGTAATTACTTCGCAAGGAAAAAGTATTCTACGTTAAAAGACGAATGTCAGGTCTTCAAATTTTCACAAAAAAAGAACAAAAAAAAAAGAGTTTTGAGAGAGAGATGCCGCTCCATGTGGGTGGTTTATTTGATTTGGAGAGATGGAGCGGCAATTTCAATGCAATGTAAGGTGGGTTTGTGTTGAAAATCACAAGGAAACAACAATAAACTATAAATGAGCACATGTTGAAGGCTGACTATAATCGGACCACGAGATGATGCATGCACACCTGCATCAAATAAAAAAAGTGCCACATTTGGAAAATTCACACTTCCCCATCTCCTGGATCTTCACTTTTCTTCATGGGAGTTGGGTCTCCTTTTTGCCCGACCGGTTCTTTTTTCTCGGAAAAAGACCACTGTTTTCCCGAGAAAGTTTTGAAGAGTTCCACTTAATTGGGAGTTCACGGGCTGTTGTCGTTAATGTGAGAAATGGAGAACGTGATAAAAGAAGGAAGGTCTCTATCGGAGACTCCAACATATTTGGTTGCTTCAGTGGTTACGGTCATGGTCTTTGTGTGTTTTCTAGTGGAGAGGTCAATTTACAGACTTGGAAAGGTAAGCAGGAAAGATGTTCTTAATAGTCCTGTGCGATATTTCAGAAAATGTGGGAGAAAGGGAGAGAATTTATAAGATGTGGGAAGATGAAAGGAAGATTGCGTTGTAAAATTAAGTTTTTTCCTTTGTTTTTTTAAAAGAAGATTTTGGACCTGCATGACTATATAGCTTTAGTGCTCAAGAGTACGGAGAGCAGCAATCTTGTAATAATGCTCTATTTGGTTGCTAAGAAAATGTGAGAAAACGATAAATGTCTCGACTCTCGGGTACTAAAGGAATCATCTTTCTTGGTTTTTGAGAGAAAAATTAGGAGAGTAAAATTTTTATAGTGATAATCTGTTAAGCGGCTGAGACAATGTGGGAGAAAAGAAATAAGCCTACTGTTGAAGTTTTCCGGTTATTTTGGATATGAAATGCTTATCTAGTTGAGCTAATAAAATTTAGGAGATTAAATTGGTTAAAATCAAAACGACCAAGAGAAATAATCTTTTCAATTTGAGGAAGAGATCTCAGTCTCATGTTTGTTGGGCACAGTGGTTGAAGAGGACTAGAAGGAAGGCTCTTTTTGCTTCTTTGGAGAAGATTAAGGAAGGTGATTAATTCATTGGTGCAAGCTCTCACTTATGTTAATTGTTGTGACATATCCTGATATGGATTCTTGGTTTCAAGCTTTGATTTTTTTTTTTTTTTTTGCTGATTATCTCTGATGTAGTCATGTGAGTGAAAGTTGAGACACAATGAAAGCATCATTTATGTGGGATTGGACTTTAATTCTTGTTGACATTTTTTCCTTCTTGCTAGAGCTGATGCTGCTCGGGCTTATATCTTTGCTGTTGGCACAAAGTGCAAGATGGATCTCTGAGATTTGTGTAAATTCATCTCTTTTCAGCAGTAGGTTCTATCTTTGTTCAGAGAAAGATTATGAAATTGAAGAGAACAATATGCTTGAAAGTTCTCTCTCTTCTACCAATGCCACCTATTTACCATCGGGAGGCATTTTATCCCATCAATGTATTGAGGTAGACATGCTCAATATTTGAAAATTTAACGATTTTATGAATGATGGACCTTACTAATGCTAGTGGTTGATTGCAGGGCCATGAACCATTCGTTTCATACGAGGGTCTTGAGCAGCTTCACCGCTTCTTGTTTGTTCTTGGGATCACTCATGTTCTCTATAGTTTTCTAGCAGTTGGTCTGGCTATGAGCAAGGTGTAGTCTCTTATCCCTGATCGCAAGAGCAGGTTCACATTTGTAGCCTCATGTGAGCGATTGTCATCTTTGCTCCTTTGAGGGGGTGTTCAGATATTGCATGAAAACAAGCCAACACATTTTGTCTTTCTATACCATGAAGGAATGAATGCATTTCTATATGTTTGAAGGAATGAATGCATCCTTTGAAATGGAGACATCTAATCTTAAAAAGATAAAGCCGTTCACATCTCTGAATAAAGCCTTTTAATATCATCAAATATGAGTTTGTTTGATGATTATGAATAGTATAAGAATGGGTCATTACCAAAATGACATGAAAGCGGAAGCCAACTTTTTTTTGGAAACATGGTATCGTTGAATTAGTGTGACCAGATAGACTCATTCGCTCTCATGAATTTTGATTCCAACCAGTACGGGTTATCCACAGATCTTCTTCTTTCTTTTTTCTTTTTTCTTTTTTCTTTTTTTTTTTTTTTTTTCTTTAGGTCCATGCTTCCACATATCTTTTTCTACCTTTTTTTTGTCTATCTTTAGGTCCATGCTTCCCATTATACAGATTCGGATACCTCTTAGAATACAGTAATATAATATATATTTATGTAAAGTCTTTTACCCCTAAAGTACTTCAGAGGTTTATCTGTCTCCAAATTGCTTGTCTTTGTAGATCTACAGTTGGAGAAAGTGGGAAACCCAGACAACATTAGTGGCTGAAGGAAACTTTCAAGGTACACAGCCTAATTAGAGATTGGAATAATTAGTTGACTCGAGGCTTTGTTCTACACTTGAGTTAGTGACATACTGAATTTTTTTACCGTCATATTTCTTGGTATGCCTGTTTACTAATGGAAAGTTCTGAGATATTTACCTGACCCAAGAGCCCAGACCTGCCGTCCCATCTTGCCTGCTTGTCCTAAGTTCTTAGTTAAATTAATTTTCCACTTGATCCTTGTACTTTTGTTATTTTCAAGCAATATCTTAGGGTGGTCAATTCTGGCATACATACAAAAAGGTAAAAACTAAAAATTATGGCGTACATATAGTGTCTTTAACATGGTAACCTCAGAAAATATGACCATGGAGAAATAAATACTGTGTTTGGCATGAATGCGTGTTAGACGTGAAGAAAAACTGAAATATGATGTTCCTTGTTTTAGTGTTTATTGTACCGAATGTAAACTTTAATCACACATTTCATCAGATTTGAGAAAAATGAAATCGGGGAAATTCTACCAAGTGAGAAGGTTGTTGAAAATTCCTTAGCAAAGCATGAAAACAAAATAAGAATACCAGTCTGCCGTACAGCTTTGAAGTATCAGATATCAATTGTATGTAACTTGATGCAAGGAATCTGAATTAATACAAGAAAAATGAAGTACATATAAAAAAAGGTGAAGACCACTTTTTTGTCTCAGTGATCACACTTAGACACAGTAGGCCATAATGCAAAAACATTGAATAGATTTTTTAGTTAAGGTTGTGGTGATGCTTTCTTGCTGGCCAACGCACATAAAGGTTAGGTGCCTAAGATACATCCGGGCTGTGTACCCTTAGGAATTGCTGCTTGATCATTCAGATCATGTTACCTAGCAGTGAGATTAGTAACCTTCAGAAGCTTCCTCTGTCCCTTCAGGTGGGACTTCATTCATGTGCTAAGGACACTGTTGTTTATCATTGCTTCTTTTCAATATGTAGGTCATTCTGGTTTAATTTCTTGCTCTACCTTACCAAAATAAATCGAGATGCATGCGTGCATTTTCACTCTGATCCATAGTTATCTTTCCATATCCCTTTCCTAAACAATATTAGCTCTTTGATCTTGATTCCATCTGTAGCAAAGAAAAACAAAGTGATGAGGAGACAGTCCACTTTTGTTTTCCATCACACATCTCATCCTTGGAGCAGGAGTCGGTTTCTCATTTGGATGGTAATTTTCATCCTTGAAATAAATATGAAAGCTTAGTATTAAAACTGATGTACTTCCTTTCCTTTTTACCTTATCTGTAATTGTGCTTCCCTTCTTGTTTGAACTTTAGTAAATGAGCTTTAATTTTTTTTTCCAAAAATTAAAATGGAATATAAGGACGTCTACTAATCTTTTCTAAGTAGACCCAGTATGCCCTGAAATTCTATAAATGCATCTTCATTAAGCTTTTCTGATTTTAAATCATCACAATCATTGATGACAACGAATTTGGCATGCTCTTATAAATTAGTACACCATACCAACCTAGTGTTTATATTTCTAATGATTTTCATTCCTATGATGCAGCTGTGCTTTCTATGGCAATTTAGGAGTTCTATACGAAAATCAGATTACTTGGCACTGCGTTTGGGTTTTGTCCTTGTGCGTATTTAACTTTTATTGATAGCTTTGGTTTATGTTGTGCTTTACTACATGCTTCTTTCCATAGCCAATAAATATATTTCCATGATCATTTTAATAAGACTCAATGTATACTTTGCTTTTGTCATATACTGTGTAATGGGAACTGTAACATCATCGCATTACAATATCTTCTCCTCATCATGGAGTAATTTATGCTCTAGGTTAAACAGCATATTTTATGTGTACTGAATTTAGTCCTATTGTTCTTTGCCATTCAGAAGCACAAACTGCCACTTTCTTATAATTTCCATAAATATATGGTTCGGAGCATGGAGGATGAATTTAACGGCATTCTAGGGATTAGGTATGCACTTTCCTGAATTAGACCAGTACTTTTACATGAAACTCTCGAATAGACCTCCTCCCAAGTCCAAAAAAGGGATCTTGATGGCTCAGTTGGAACTGAGATACCATTTAACTTTGCAGCTGGCCGCTTTGGGGGTATGCCATAGTGTGCATCTTCATAAATATTCACGGTAAACTATCGTATCTCCCAAACGCAAATGCAGAGAACCTTGATTTTTTGCTCATGAAACAGCTAAGTCATATAATTGCTGCAGGTCTCAATATATATTTCTGGCTTTCTTTCATCCCTGCCATTGTAAGTATGCTGGCACCCAATATGTCATTATATGGAACTCTGTGTTCATCTAAATTAATAGTTTCCTTGTTCAATTGCTTCACATTTTGAAAAAGCTTGTCATGCTGGTTGGAACAAAACTCCAACATGTTGTCTCCTCTTTAGCACTTGAAATTGGGGAGCAAACGGTCCGTCTGTTGCTGGTCAAGTAAAGCCACGTGATGATCTATTTTGGTTTGGGAAACCGGATATATTATTACGATTGATACAATTCATCATATTTCAGGTGGTGATATGTGATTCATATTTATGTCTTCATTTACAATTTGGATTGTATTCTCTTCATCTGACTCAATCCCTATTGTCTTTCATGTGCATGCAGAATGCCTTTGAAATGGCAACATTTATCTGGTCCTTGGTAAGAACATGTCCTCTTTCCCTGTCTCTCACTCTTCTCCCTTTGTGCATTTAATGACAATATTTCAGTTGCTAGTATTGCATTTTGGGGGGAAAAGGTACATAAATTTTTATAGGGGAAAAAACTACTTAAACTCCTTTCTTTTCTTTTTACAATTTTGTATGACAATCTTTCATGCAAATGTCATTATCACCAAAATGCACCGCTACGGGTAAATGTTGTGGCCCTATCAACGTTGATGGAGATAATGCACCATCATTGTTATCCCATATATCCGTCTGTGCATGTGCACTTGATCGTGTGCATTTGTGAGCGTCTCAAGTTCTTAAAAAGTATTAACCAGTAAATCTAAGGATCAAAATTAGAAGATAAGGAGATAGCATTGAGAGTCATCATCATCCAGTTACTAAAGAACTTAACAAATGAAACAGACATTATATATATATATATATATTCAGAACTACATGTCATGACTGACTTAAATCCACAAGATGTACTTTCATGAAACTACCACACGTTCAGAAAAAAATACTTTGTAGTTCTATCTAAACTTCAAAAAACTTAAATAAACACGTGTTTTCCTTATTAACTTCCATAATGATCATGGCATTAGATATTATCTTAATATGTTTTTTTGCTTATTTTTCAAACTTAGAAAATGCAGTTACAATGGTTAATTGATGATTTTTTGTTTGATTAGTGGGGATTCAAGGAGAGGTCGTGCTTCATGAAAAACCATTGGATGATAGTCATTCGGTTGGCTTCTGGGTATGTTTCTTCCTTATTATGCGGTTCTGTTGCAAATATAACTTACAGTCATGCCCCTGCTTTTGGTAGTGTTCATATGAATGCAGTATATAGCCAGGACTCTCAGTACGAAAGACACCTGTGTGTTATCAGGTTCATCGACTTGGATGCAATTTTGAAGTTTTGGGGAATTAAAAAAATGAATAATGATCATTATGAATCCACTTGGTGGTGATATGCATCTTACAGTTTTCCATTTTGGTAACTGCAGTATTCTTGTCCAGTTCTGGTGTAGCTACAGCACGGTACCACTTAATATAATTGTTACCCAGGTTTGTTCATACTTTTCAAATGATACAGTTTTAATTCTCAAGGATGCCAGCATCATATACATACAATAATATCTAACTCGTTGCATTACTTTGAATTGGCAGCTTAGACAGATAGCATATGCTGCATATATTATTAAATAACCACAGTATCTTATCCACTTCAGTTTTGAGAAGACAATTTTTCTTCTTAGAAGCATCAGTGGATTGAATTTTGATAAATCTATATTTTCTCAAACTGAATAACCACATATCCTTTTCTTTCTCTCCTTCTCACAGTATTTTCACAATGATATTCATATCCTTATACTTACACAAGCCAATGTAAAAGATACACAATAAATTATAAACAAGGCTCAATTCAAACCGAGTTAAAAAGATCTGTCTGCAATGTGGCTCGGGTTATCGTAGAAACCTTGATAGTGATTGAGATTTTTGTACCATATTCATATATATATATATATATAATGCTATAAACCTGAAATGAATTTTCAGATGGGATCGCGGTATAAGAAAGCGTTGGTTGCGGAGAGTGTGAGAGAGTCACTCCATAGTTGGTGTAAGAGAGTGAAGGAGAGGTCTAAACAACGTGATTCTTTGCACTCACACACCACAAGATCTGTGTGTTCACTTGAATCAACCATTGATGAGAGGGATGAGATAACGGTTGCATCCCCTACTACTTTATCCCATAGCTCTTCCTTGGGCTCCCTGAATCAGGTAACTGTGGCTTCAAATGAACTAGCCGAGACTGTGCTCGAGACTTGTGACAGACCTGCCAGAGAATACTCGTTTCGAGTGGCTGAGTATTTATCTGACTCTGCAAGGGTAAGTGCATCAGTACTCTCTCCCACCTATGATGAAGAAGAAATTGCAGGCTGTATGGATGAAGGAAAAGTTGAGACTCTCTTTGACTTGTTTCAGAAGACTTGAAGATGCTTTCATGTATATCCAGTTAAGGTTTATATTACTCTTTGACAGCCTTGTGCTTCAAGCTTCTGAGAAGAAGAACATTTTTTTTTTATATATATAAAAGCTTATATTTCAAGCTCTCATCGTTGGCAAGATCGGGAAGCTAATCTGAATAGGCTTAGTTAAACACACTCAAAGGCCGTCCTGAACCAAATTTTGGTACACGTATTGAGAAACCAGAGCATCACTTTGCTTCTGCAGCTTCCAAGATGAATATGTAGTCAATATAATATATGATTAAGGGAGAAGTGGGAAAAAAAATTACATTTTTACTTTCTCCTGTCTAGTTTGATTATATCCCCCTACCAGCTGACAGATCTCTGGTTGCTTTATCTATAATATGAGTGATCTTTCCATCCCCTTGTTTTTCATTTTGAATTCCTCTTTCGATAGATTCATGGCTTAATTTGTAAATGAAATGTATCCATTCTCTGCATTCATGACATCCAGTAATCGTGTGTGCGTGTGTGTGTGAGAAAGAAAGAGAGAGAGAGAGAGTTATAAGCAAAACCCATGGAAGATTATTCAATTGCAACAGTGCATTTGTGACTACAAATGAAGGGGAGAAAAAGTAGAGTCGCTCATTAAAAGCATCAATACACGTCCTTGTGAAGATGGAATAAATCAAACCAACAAAAACGTTAGGAAGGGAGAGAGCAACCAAAGTGAAGATGGAATAAAGAATCACGAAGCAGTGAGCTCCTCCTCCTTGTGGGTCTCAATGACAACATTTGACTGTGGATAAGCAACACAAGTGAGAACCCAACCACTGTCGACCTGCTCATCATCGAGGAAGCTACCATCAGACTGATCCACAGACCCTTCCACAACTTTCCCTGCACATGAAGAGCAAGAACCAGCTCTGCACGAGTATGGCAGATCTATTCCAACCTCCTCGGCCTGGTCCAGAATGTAAACATCATCCGGGCAATCAAACTCCTGTGGCCCCTCAGGTGTAATGATCTTCACTTTGTGAACAACGGCTGTTATACGCCCTCCCCTCACCCCCTTTACCCCAAAAAGACCCTGCCCTACGCCGGCAAATGACCGTAGGCTTGTCACCGGCTGCCGACGAAGGAAGGAGGTGCTAACCATGGTGCCAGAGAGAGCGGCTGTGGTTGCCATTGTTTATGTGGTTGGCTGGTAAGGGTGAAGAAGATAAGAGTTGGGGAGATTATAATGGTGTAGCTAAACCAGGAGCGGGAGAGGCAACCGGTGTTTATAACGGTGAGAGCCAGGGCCTTTGGAAATGGTGTGGCCTAGAATGAGTAGATCCCTAACCCCTATCTGCCGCGTGGCAACCTCTGGAGGCTCGCTTTATCCATTTTATTATCTCCTCTGAGTTCAAAATGGGGATCGTGGTTGACACGATCCTCTTATGTTGTTGGCATCTGAACTTTGAAGGGCTTTTCTTTTTCTTTTTTCTTTTTTTTTTCCTGACCGTAAATTTCTAAATAACGGGTCGATTTCTTTCCTTAATTGCAGCCAAGTGTTTTCACCACCACACAATTGCAGCCAAGTGTTTAAAAAACCCAATCCACAAGTTCAGATGAAAAAGACAAAAGGAAACAATATAAAGAAATGAACGCTGGGCACACATACAATCACATCTACAGACGCAAGTATAAACTGAGCATGGGGCAAAAATCTTATAAATCCTCACATATTCAGAAGCACAAAAATTCATTGCTCAAGTCCTCCCTCCCCTTCACAAGTTCCTTTGTCCCAATAGATGTGCCAAGCAGCAGAACAAAATGAAAAAGAAAAACGAGGAAATTCTTACACAGGCACTATTTGTAACGGGGCAGAAGAAAATAGCTAAAATTGACAAGCGCGTCCCATATTTGCTAACCTACTAGACTGTAAAAACCAACTTTTGCATCCTAAATTAAGGCTCACTTACAGCCAGGGAATACACGAAAAATCTTGGGGGCATCATCCCCAGTCTAGAGAAAGAAGAATGCATCCCCATCACTAAACTCTGATTTTAATCTATAGACAATGCGGAGGCCCTTGTAGACGACAGCAAGCTTCCTCTCAAAATATGTATCTTTCCTCTTCAAAAGAGTCCCTAGTCACACTTGATGTTTCTGTAGATCCTCCTTACAAATAAATTCGATCCCAGGTACCCAACAGCTCCTACACATTTTAAATGACAAATTCAATGTTCAAGGAATAATAAAAAAAAAAAAAAAGATAATGACCCTTCGTAATTTATTTGGCCAAAAGTTAGGAGTAGCCTATCAAACTGGCGTTCATGGTTTTAATATTAGCAGTAAAATCCACAAGCATGAATGCAAAATTCAAATCAAGCTCGGAAGCCAAGCATGGAAAATTCAATGTGAATGTGGACAAGAGCCTCAGGCCTACTCAGAACCACAGACTCATAAAATTTGTAAAGATCCTACAGAGAATTACATTTCCACATTACCTCAAAATTCAAACCAAGTCTGTTCAGTTCCTCTACAATTTAAGCATAGATGAAGACACCAACAGAAATCACGAATCTCACGATTCTCATAAAATAAAATTATAAGAAGTTGGATCCTCAAAAGAGAACAAGCATTCCATGATTTTTTATTTTATTTTATATATAGGTAAAAGGCAAAGAGACAAGCATTCCATGAAAAAATAGATAACATCTAAGGAGTAAGGTCTTTTCACATTATGAAATCCTAAAAGGTTCTCAAAGAAGCAAGAAAGAAAGATACATATTAATCTAAAAATTCCATTAAGCCGAGGAAACTCACCACATAGGGTTCCTAATCCGAGGCAAAACATCAAAGTGTATCCAAAATAGAAGCTGGTCTGAAAGAAGCCTGACATCTTGGTCTTTACGTAATAGTAGTATATTGAGTACAGATATACATACACAGCTGTCGAGGCAGCAGAGAAGAAAGAAGTCCACTGCCAATTATAGTTTTCAGCATTTAGCAAAAAGTATGTCCCCACAATGGTCACGCAAACCGTGACAATAATGAGAATCAAGAAAACCAGCAGCATAAATCCGTATACATAGTACACCTGTTGCACACAGAGCAAAGAGTTGTTACTCAAGTTTATCATTTATTGAACTTGTAACTTTTTTTTTTTTTTTAAAAACACATTTATTGAACTTGTACCGTGTACAGCCAATAATTATTATTTTCAACAAAAAAATTAACATCCATCTGTCTGAAAAATCGACAGTGTGTCCTTGGGCGCAGACAAGTATGTCATAGTTAATTGTATGTCAAGAGGGGCAAATTGGTTCCAGGAAAATCTGTATCCGTACTTGTTTAAAAGGATTTTACAATAGCACAAAATGACATTTTTCTTCTTAGGAAATGCTGGGGGAATGAGATGAGATGAAAAATTTGTGGATAGTAGTGAAATGATTTGAGTTAAGATATTTTATGGAGTTCTGAGAAAGGAGAGAAACAATTGAATAAAAATATTTTTTTTTTTTTTTTTTTTGATAAGTGAAAATTTTTGAATAAAAATATTATAAAGTTAAAATATTTTAGAATATTATTTTTAATACCACCTTTCTCATAAGAATATTATTTGTACAACTCACCTTGTAATTCCAGAAGGATGTGAAGACAAAATACATCTCAATGAATATGCTGCCAAAGGGTAGCAACCCACCCATAATTGAGACTACAGATGGTGTAAGATACCATTTCTTCTCGGGGATTGGACGAGGAATTGTCTTCACACGACAAGGATTGTTTGGAGCACCGCTCCAGTTTCTTCCAACAACAGTACCAAGAAGTGCCAAAGGGAAAGAGATGAAAGCCCATATGATGAAGACAACTACCATTGTGCCAAAGGGAATAGCTGCTAGAGACCCGTAGAAGATAGCAATCATGTTCAAGATGAACCCAATACCAAAGCACATACATGGAAATAGAGATGCTGTGAGGATCATGGACTTTATCCAACTCTTACCTGGAAAAATGAGTGTCGTCATGAGAAAATGTGCTAATGCACAAAATTCACACATGAAAAGCATTACAAAGCTCAGAATCAATATTTCTTAGTACAAATGCTTACCCCCATTGCGTGAGTACATCCCACCGCTCACATAACCAGAAATGAATGATGTAAGAGCATAACATACAATGAATGTAGTGACAATCGCTCCTCTCCTGAGCAACATAAATAACAATTGAAGAACATTATGAGTCATGACAGAAATTAGAAAAAGAAAGGAAAACCTGTGCAGTAATTGATAGTTGATGGTGAGAACTGGAAAGATTGAGCTACCACAAAAAGTATGCATTTAGCCCAGGATTTACACCAAAAAATTTACAAGGTAATATGATGAAACAAATGATACGAAATAATGTCCCAATTAGTCATGAGTCACTTCTCAACATACCCAACATACAACATTCCAACAATTGCCAATAAGATGACAAGGAGAACGAGCAACGCTAGCTGGGCACCTGTCCCGACAACAGCCGAAAGAAGAACTAAATTGCGAGGAAGCCGAAAAACATCCCCATGAACAAGTTTCCAACCAGACTCTTCACTAACATCTCTTTCCTTAGAAGTAAGCGCCAAAAAATAACAACCAAAAACTTCTGTTAGCAACAGTGACAGTTTCTTCGATTTCCAAAAAGATAAATTAAATATAAATGTATTCCACACAGACATACACAGACATTATATATATAGAAAGAGAGAGAGAGATCAATAAACCATTAACAAAAGGAAAAAATGTCAACAGGATTTTTTGCTAAGTACCAAAAAACGAAGACATAAATACAAGTGAATAGAGCATTACCAGAGTCTCCAGGTCATCATCTTCGCGAGCATATTTTGCATAGTCATTCCTAAGAGTCCGCATTAATATCATTGACACCAAACCAGTGAGAAAGATAACCATCATGAAAGAATTAAAAATAGAGAACCAATGGATCTGCACATTAACAATGCACACACCATCACAATAACAGAAACAAGTATTAGTGGATAATCAAGCAGCCAACGAAAACCCCATTGGCAGAATATTGGAATAAGCAATGCAGAATTAGAAAAGAAGCAATACATACCTGGTGCTCAAAAAAAGGGTAATCCAAATAAACATCAAAGCGACGTGCAAAAGTCACATTAGTTGGACTCCATTTGACAGAATATGTCATGTCTAATCCTTTTCCAACTGGCAAGGGCTTTGGGATCTCTTGAGTGAGATTTGCGTGAATAATCTACAGAAATAGAAGCTAAATTATGATCCCAGGATGAATCCTAAATCCCGTCATAGTATTCATATGCAATTTAAAAAACCAAAAACCTGATCTTTGTTGTACTGGATGAAAATATTCTTATGAGTATAAAGGACATGCTTGCCATTATCACTGTTCTTATCTGAATGCGAATCACCAACAAAACCTGAAATATTGGAAACAAACATGAGATATTGAATTCTATCAAGTCACAAATACAACAGACATAAGTGAGTCAAATGCATACCCCATAAAGGCAGATCATCTGTACTTGTATTTGGCATGCCAAGACCAGCATTAGAAAAAGAGACAAGATATCAAGAGTAAGTGCTACAATAAAGTAAACAATAAAGAAAAAGAAAGACCAAAAGCCAGCAAAGTGAATGCATAAGATATATATACTGCCCACAGATGCATTTTCTGATATTTCTATGGTAAAAGGCAATATTTTCATTAGATTAATAGACCTACACTCGTATAGAAATATGCAACAACGAACATGTGTAAATTCTGCATTCAAAGATACTAAAAAAAAATCCCCCACCCCAAAGGGGGTGGGGGAATAACAGTGCCTCTGGCAAAGTATATTCTCTCCCTCTTTTTTTTTTTTCATTTTTTCACAAGTAATGCAATTTTATTAAAAGCGTAGAGGGGTGCAACCCTAGTACAAACCCCTTTTTTTAATAAGTAATAATTTTATTGATTGAATGAAACTAGGCACAGCCCATGTACGTCAACCCTAGTACAAACTCTATTCACTACTAGAGTCAAAATCAAGTGTCAAAGCTTCAATGCTGAAGCTTGCTGGAATGTTGATAATGACTACATGGGTGCTCCCAAAAATTGGACTTTCTAAAGCATTCCCATATGCAACAGCTTATGAAGAATCAAAACAAAACAATCTTCAAATTCTGTTATGAGAATATAGACAGGTACAGTGAAGAACATACCCACGAAGAATTCTAACCAGTAATTATTCTCAACTGCCTCCTTGAACTGTTTAACGTTTGCTTCATCAAGATCCAAATGGCAAATGACAGCCTTGTCCACATTTTCTGTGCAGGAGAAACAGTAAATACATAGACCTAAATTCGGCTCTAAGCCTTAATCCCAACTATATTAGGCTAGGCTCAATACCTCAACATCAAAACAAAGGCATAAGATAGAATCTTACATACTTTCAAACCTGATTGGAATCTGGCTATCGATCAGTTCATTTCCACCAAGGACCTCACCAAGACCACCCCATTTGTGAGCAGCACTGCCCGGAGGACGGCAAAATGGAAGGCTGTAGTAATTGTATGTTTCTTGTGGGTTATTATAGGGACCAACTTTATTTACCCAAAGCGTAACTGGGTCATCTGGTTGATACTGCAGAACAAATGAAAGAGGTGAAAATGGTATCGATTAACTTCTGTAGCAGTTGCAGTTCAGATTAGAAAATCATTGGTCTAGGCTGAAGAAAAGGCTGCACTTCCGGCTAGTTTTTTTAGGTAACAATGGCTGCCATTTCCAGCAAGTTGCAGAAGTTATAAGTTCAGTTCATCCAACACATACTACCAAGCGACATTACATGGACAGAAGTTAATTGGAAAATATGACAAGGCCAACTCATAAGTTATAAGACTTCTTTTAAAGAAAATCTGTTGTGATAGTTAAAAACTTAAACCAGAAGAAAAGAAAATGGAAAGAAAGAAGGATAGGAAAAAAAAACCCATGCACCCATATTGAACATGTTACCTGCTGCCCCATGTTTAAGAGAGGAGTAAATGCAACTTTTGACTTGAACACCATTCAAAATTAATGTGCTTGTCATGCGACAAGCAACCAAAGAACAAAAAGGACAAATTGCATATGAGAACTACTAGTGTACGTGTCTTTTTTCTTGAATACACATCAAAAATATCTTCTCCTTGAATAAGTTCTTCACAAGGAACCACAATAACGGCATCTCCCAAACTTTCGTGAATAACAGTTGGAAACTTGGAGGTGCATATTGGATAGCTCTGTCATTCATTCTTGTAACACTTATGGGTAGCCGTGCTTTTGAATTGTAATTAGATCAACTAAACTATACGGGAGTGATCCCCATCTATGAGTCAAAGTACTGATTACTATTTTCAAAAACTGTATAGGTTGACTCTCTCGGTATAATTTACCTACTCACGTACAGCATTATCCTTCCAAATGAAAAATGCCTCAGGGTACATCCAATCAGAACCAGATCCAACTTATAGCAGTGGGTCACAAGCAATCTCGTGAAAACGTATCTTAACTCACAATCACGGGTGCATATATAACTACAGGAAATCAATATTACCACTCTCGCTATTGAAATCATCAGCACCACCACAATCCCATCATCCCCACCGCCAATTTTGTCACACCCTCCCTGGCAGGTCAACTACCTGCAACAAAATGTCTATTGCGAACCCAACTCAATCACATAGACAGAGATAACACTCGTAAAATGTTAAACCCCTCGAGATCTATATGTATACGGAACGTATGCATTAAGTCCCAGCGCTTGAGCAAGATTTAGCTGGTCCGAGGCATTCTTGAGCATGAATACTAGTAAAACCTCACAAATGAAATTCCAAATCTTAGGAGACGAACCAAAGGGAATGAAATTCAAGAGCTTAACGTTGGCCGATCTGAATCTCTTAAAAGCAAAAAAATAAGCATATAAAAAGATCTACGAGTTGAATGGGCGAGTAACAACTCGGAAACAAAGTCATTGCTAGGGTTTGGATGGAGAGCAAGATAAACAGAGAGAGCAGCTTTACCTTGTGATCCGACTCGGAGGCGAACACGGAAGATGTGATGAGGAGGAAGAGGAAGGGGACGCGGAAGGGGAAGAGTAAGAGAAATCGGACGGCGGTTGACATGGAGATCGACGGTACCCGAACTCGCTCTGAGACTTTCTTTGCTCCAATTCCTGAGCCCCCCAGTCCGAGACTTGAGAAAGCGCGTTAGAAACTTGGAACTCTTTTCACTCATAATCTTGTTTTTTTTACTTTTTCTTTTTCTTTTCTTTTTTTTTCGTATTTATTTTTCTGGTTCAGCATCAGGCCCGATTATACCCAACTTTTGGTTTATTCTTGGGCTGAGATCGGCCAGACTTCGTTCCTCGCCCCTATAGGTGGTTCATATATTAATATTGGGCCTATCAACCCAACTTGTTCTTTTCCTTGCCCAATAGGCAATAACCCAACAAATTTCTCCTCTGGTATATGATCACGCATCACAAGTCATGCGTGGATGGGCTGGATTACACATCCATCTGATATTAAAAGACTAGGCCGAATATTTTATACATGAATTCTTCAATTTTCGAGTCAGAAAACATAATCTATATCATTTAAATTATAAAAATTAAAAGTTATATATTTATCTTCTAAATTAAATTATGTGACTTAAAACATTTTACTATTTGTGCTATGCACTCATCATCTTGACAATACAATATTTCTTTATACATTTTGATATTCTCAATGTTAAATTACCATAAAAGTGTCTCATCTTATTTGTATCACCAAAAATATTTATTTTACAAAGAAATATTATAAAAGTAAAGTTTAAAAACTAATTTGATTTACTATAATAAATTATATCGTAAAATCTGATCAAGCATATTGTATTTAAGTGTAACTCAATTATATATAGATATATATATGTATATATATAAAAGAAAAAATAAATATGATTCTCTAGTTTAATTTAGGTTGTGTTTGGATGTCGAATTGAATTAAGTTAATTTTTTTTTTTTTTATAAATAATAATAAGTTGACAGGGTTAAATGATTTTTATAAAATTTACTTAAATAAGATGCGCTACAGAAGACGTGTGATAAAAAAAACTAATTTTAGCCCTTAGAATGACAATGATGCTTAGAGAAAGAGAATTGTATAAGAAAATAAAAAGGTCACACACATTGATGAGCCATCATCAATGCTTGTCAGAATTTGTTTCCAACAAATCTCAAAGATTTTCATCGGGCATTAATTTATTGTGGGCCAAGTTCACTTGAATTTGGTTGAAAGTAGATTGAATTCGTGTGTATGGATATCAAATTTACTTTAGAAGGTAAGACGAATTAAGTTGAGTTAGGCATCTAAATGGGACATAAGTCACACACAATGTAAAAAATACTCACATGGTGTCTTGCAAAATAATCAAGGAGGTGATAGCTGTCCTCTAACGATTAGGTGCTGCCCTTTTGAGTTCGAAGGTTCAAAGTAAAAATCAGAGAAATTTTACCTGCGATTGCAACTAGTAATAGCCGACAACTTTGATTTATTTGCCTCAACAGACACGTTTAAATCGACCAAAAAAAAAAAAAACATTAATTGAGATGGGACTATGTAACCAACATGTTATTCCAAGTTATCCTCAATGTGATTGTTTCAAATGATGAAGGGAAAGCTTACGCGGAGAGATTTGGAATGGACAGTGGATACTGCCTCTCAGTAGTGATGATTCCGAATAGGATTTTGGTTAGCTAGGTGGAGCCCAACTGGATTGGTGGTTCGGTAAGTGGAACAGGAAAAGCACCCAAATTAAGATAAGTTGCTTTCTAGTTAAGTCATAATCTCTTACGTAATTTCAGGTATGTTCATGTACGCAATTTGTCATACAGCTACGGGGCAGATCTTGGACAGAGACGGAGGGATCAGATGGTCGTGGACGCAAGTGCATGCGCCCCTCCTTAGCCCCATGCGCGCCAACCAGCCATCCATGGCCACCACCCCCACCCACTTTTCATTTTTCATCATCATTTCAAGCCCTACTTCAACTTGCATCGTGTTTTGCGGCTGTTTGTTTCAGAGAGTTCCACACAATCTTTCTTTCTTGCTCCTGTGACAGTAGCCAGCGTTATTCAGATGGAATAGCAATGGGGGAGGCTAATTTTGGGATCCTGATCTTTTTTTTTAATATTTTTTTCATGATTTTTTCAATATTTTAAAATATTTAAAAAAAAATCACAACATTATTTAAAAATACTTACTTAAAAATCATGTAATTAAAATAAAAAAAAATAGAAATCAATATCCCAATCAAGATCTCAAAATTGGGACAAAAAACATTTTTCATAGTAATTATACTTATCATTTGATTTTCACCACTCTCTCATTATTTTATAGTTTGATAATAAATAATTAGAAATTATTTATTATATTTTATTTATAAATTGATATATCATAAATTGATAAGAAATTGATGAGCAGATAAATGATGAATAGATTTATTATGATTGTATTTCATGAGCTGCCAGAAAAACCACTACTTTCTTGCTCCAAAGACAACGTTATAATATTGCCGGAGCAAAGACGTTTTCTTCCAAAAGTAGTACCAAATTATGTTTTTTAAGGAATTCCCACTAATTTGAGAGAAAATAATTACAAAACTAAGGTGTACATATAATATTTATAGAGAAGTCACGTTCACACAAACGGCGTGCGAGATTTGTAAACTAACGTTTTTTAGGGGTTAGAAAATTACCCAATAAAAAGTAGATTGCCCAATGAAGTCGATGATAAACGACAATGCTTTGCGACGCGTGTCACTCTCCCTCTCACTTTTTATTCTCTTCCTTACTCTCTGCTAAAAGAGACATCGCATGAAGTTTCGCATCTCTCCCTGAAACAACTCTCTCAGAATCTCTTGCTTTCCTTCAAATCCCCAAGTTCCCCCTAGATTATCTCTCCCTCTCTCTCTCTAGGATTCTGATTCTTAGTTAATCAGCGTTTGGAGTTGGAGATTATTGCCGTTGAATTTTGTGCTTCTTCGCAAGCTTGAAGTCATGAATTGAGTCCCAATAACGGGGATTTCTTAAAAAGCGTGACACTGAAGTTAGGGTTAGGCACATTACGAGAGGCGAAAGATAAGAGATAATCTCGATGGAGAAGTACGAGCTGGTGAAGGACATAGGGTCTGGGAACTTCGGAGTGGCCAGGCTTATGCGCGACAAAGAGACGAAAGAGCTCGTCGCCATGAAATACATCGAACGGGGACGCAAGGTATCCACCCGTACAAGTCCATTTCCATATGCCAAATAAATATCCGCATACATTTGTTGCATGCTACTCGATTAAATTGATATTAACTTCCCCGAAGCTACTACCCTGAAATAAAGGCATAAATTGATTTGGGCAGTGCAATAATCATCGAGTCCCCATTTCCATTGTCTAAGCAATCGGGAAATTTTCAGAATTTCGTTATGCATGCTTGGGCGGCGTCTTATTACCTGTGTACCTGCTTGTTTGTTGGCAGATTGACGAGAATGTGGCGAGAGAAATCATAAATCACAGATCGCTCTGCCATCCAAACATTATTCGGTTCAAGGAGGTGTGTGCTTGCGTTGCGTGACTTATGAATAACGTTTTTTCTTTCCTTCTCCTTTTTTGATTTCAACACTCAGCGCGCACACTCAAGTATATGTTTCTATGTACGGTTTTGTTTGAGTTTCGAAGGTAGTTTTAATTCTATAATTTCAGTGGTCCAATTTGGTTTTCTGGATTTTTCTATGAAGAAAACTTATTGATTGCCGATTAAAAAAAAATGGTTTTCTGGATTTATAGGTGGTTTTGACTCCTACCCATCTCGCTATCGTCATGGAGTACGCGGCAGGTGGAGAGCTATTTGAGCGAATTTGTGCTGCTGGAAGATTTAGCGAAGATGAGGTTTGATCATTGTTCATGACTGATACCGAGCTCCAATTTCATAAATTTTCTGGTTCCCTAATCGTTGATTTCTACTTTCATGTTTGTTTGCTGGGAATATATAGGAAGAAAACAGCATAGTTATATTTGGATCTTGAAATATATGTGATTTCAAAGACCTCCCTTTACCAGAGTGCAGTCTAGCTAGTTGGCTTAATCGGGCTGATGTGATTTATGAGATAAATAATTTGCAACATTATAGAAAAAATGAAGATAAAGATCTTAATTACGTTTCCCTTTATTTTCTTTGTGGTTTCCTTTGGTTACTAAGCAACCAAATAGAAGTGAACTACTATGAATCTTTTATATTTCTCTGCATCTTGTCAGGCTAGATATTTTTTCCAGCAGCTTATTTCTGGAGTGTGCTACTGTCATTTTATGGTAAGAACTATTAAAATATTCGTGATTTCCTTTATTATCTTTGCAGCTTTCTATTTTCTTTCTCTACTTGGTGTTGACTTTTCACCTTAATTTTGCCTTGTCCTGAAGCAAATATGCCATAGAGATTTGAAGCTGGAGAACACCCTGCTGGATGGAAGCCCTGCTCCACGTCTGAAGATTTGTGATTTTGGTTATTCAAAGGTTCAGTTATAGGCTGTACTTATTATCTGAAGTTTTCTATGAGGTAACTATGAAATTTATAGCCTCTGATTAGCTTTGTTTGTGTAGTCATCTCTGCTACATTCAAGACCCAAATCAACCGTTGGAACTCCAGCATATATTGCACCTGAGGTTCTTTCTCGGAGAGAGTATGATGGCAAGGTAAATTAGATATTGGATATTGCTGAGCCCTTAGAAATAAGTTTTTCTATACATGCTTCATTTCCTTGTGGTTAATAAGTCTGATTTACTTTGTATCTAGACCATTCGTATATGGGACAAAAACGATGTTTTGAATATTGTACTTTTCAAGATTTTCAGCACTTTTTCCTTTTGCTAGATAGGTGGATCTCTTGCTTGTTTCATGCAGATGGAGGTAACACCGTCTTCCGTCATATTCATATATATCCTTTCTCAAAAAAATTACGCTAACAAAAAGAAACCTTTACAATTTTAGTAGTCTTGGGTGAAATATTATATAATTATACAGATTATTGATGTTGGTTTAATGACTACACTATTATGTATCCATGAGACCTTTATCGTCACCGTATGTCTTTTGTATCACTTCTGTTATATGTGATCCCTGCCTATCTTCTTCCTTATGTTGCTGCCTTTTATTTTGTTTTCAAATTATCACACCTACACCAATTATGGTATTATCAATTGAGACTATCCTTTTTGTAATAAGATACGGACTTCAGTGACTACAGAGCCCATTCACGTATGAGGCACATTCAGAAGGAAAACAGTTAAACTCTTATTGGACCTGGGAAGAACAATAAAACTTCTTAAATTTACATTTTCCCCTCTTGTTTGACGAGTTTCTTACTTGTGCAAAGAATATAAATACCTTTGCTTTTCAGGTCTATTTAATTATGCTTTGTGTATGTTCAGTTGGCGGATGTATGGTCATGTGGAGTGACTCTTTATGTTATGCTGGTGGGAGCATACCCATTTGAGGATCCCCAAGACCCGAAGAATTTCAGGAAAACCATCAACGTAATTCATCTTCATTTGGATGGCCTTAAAACAATTAGGTTTCTTATTTTGAAAGTTCAATATCTTTCTCTTTTATTCTTTTACAGTGAATAATGGCTATCTTTCATTCTTATGCAGCGAATAATGGCTGTTCAATACAAGATTCCAGACTATGTTCACATATCTCAAGACTGTAAACAACTTCTTTCTCGCATTTTTGTTGCAAATCCTCTAAGGGTATGTGAGACTAAGTTGCTGATCTTTGCTAAGAATTTTCATCAGCTTATTCTAGAAGGACATGAATGACATCAAGTTAATTTACATTTATAACTGTTCTAAAAATGATCTTGTTGCTAACTTGGAAGATTGATTTGCTGTTGTTAGGTGTGCTATTGTGCAGTTTTGTTGATTTCAACTTCTAGTTTGTAGAGTCCACTTGCCATGTTCAATTGAAGCAAGAGAACTAAGGTTTTAAAGGCTGTGTCGTTGGTTAAGAGAGTTATTAGGTATTTTATGTGCAGGGATGTAGATGGAATTCCTACTATCTTAATAATGTTTTCTCTGGATTTACTTAGAAAAAAAAATGTTTGCTCTGGATTTATAGGGCCAAAAGTCACAACCTTTAGCCCCCTAAAGCTCACCATAAGCATTATTTGTAGATTTCGAACTCTGTTGTATGCCATTGTGCCTTCTAGAAACAGGGATAATGATCCCTTTTTCTGGCTAGGTTTGGATACAAAAAACATTTCATCTCATCTCATATCATTACATTTTGTCCAAATTTCCACACAAAATACAATAAACAATTCAACTTTTTCAAATCCCAAAATAATAATAATAATATTAATATTCTAACAATATTTTATTTAACTTTCAACTTTTATCTCAACTCACTATCCAAACCTCCCATGACAGATAATTGTAGGAAGTGACTAGAAGAGTCTCATGTTTGTGGCAGAAGCACCATCCATAAATCCAGAAAGGTTCTGATTGTTTTTGGCTTTATTATGCTCACTTCTTTTTAAGATGACACCAAATTTTTGGGTGGTGTGCCAAGTTACTCCAAAGTTCCATTTAGCAATAGCTGCCAGGCTATGGCACAACCTTCACTTTATTTTTTCTTTGATGAGTAGCTATGGCAGAACCTTCACACTGGCAGCCATGCTGAGGCTGATCCTTGTATGTTCTTTGAAAACAATACTACAGAGACCCTGTGTTAGGTTCTTTTGTCCTAGGCTCAGAAATAATCTTTCTATACCTGCCTCCTTTGGATAATCTGTAGTGTCTGGATATCATCTACTCTAATATAACCTTGTGAAATTGTTTGGCACCATCTTCAGTAGATATAAAAATTAGGGGTGGGCAGCGGGGTATCCGTACCCCGCTTGCCCACCCCGCCTCCGCAAGGCGGAGCGGGTTACCCCGCTCCGTTCATGCGGGGGCGGGCCCCCCCCGCCCCGCATAAGAAATCCAAGCGGGGGCGGGGGGCGGGATGACCCCTACGGGGCCCTGCCCCGCCCCCCGCACCTTCATTATTTAAAAAAAACTATTTTATATATTTATATAAATAATTTGTATAACCATAAATTGTATACAAATATTTACAATCTGATAAACTTGAAGTGGAATTCAAGTTAATAGATTGTATTGCACTGACCTCTTATATAACGGTTGGTCTTGGAGGCCAAAGCAATCCAGAATACAACTCTAATGAGTTTATATTATTTTTGAATGTATAAACTTTAATTTATTATTTAAATTATATTATAATTTAGGTTTAAAAAAAAATTAGACCTAAAAATAATTAAAAAAAAAATTAGACCTTGGAGACCTAAAAAAATTCACGGGGTGCAGATTCAACCCCACCCCCCGGCAGCGGGGCGGGGTCAAAATCCTCCCCCCCCGCATGGTGCGGGGGCGGGGTGCGGGGTTGGGTACCCCCCGCCCCACACCATGCGGGTAGCACCCATAATAAAAATCCTCTTTTGATGCCTGTACCTTTGGTGACAGTAAATCAGATTTGTATGGCAAGCCATTTTGGTCATCCTAATTGACAGAATTCTACTATGAATAATTCAAGATAATTTGAAGTGCATAATGCATATCTAAAATTGTCTGGTTTGTTTTCAGATAAGATGAGATAAAAGTTAAAAATTGAATAAAATATTGTTGTAAAATATTTTTTTAATATTAGTTTTGTTTTGAGATTTGAAAAGGTTGATTTGTTTATTTTATTTTGTAGGAGAATTTAGGAAAATAGTAATGATAAGATGAGATTGTTTGGAAAAACAAACCAAGCCCTAGATTCATGTACTCAGTTGCGTGAAAAATTTCATGTTCCCCTATATGATTTCCATTTGGAACAACTTATCGAAAAAAAAAAAAAAAATCCATTTGTAAAATTATACATATTATTTTCTGTTCACTTTTTTAAAAGTGAGCAAAGTGGAAATAATTTTGTTGTAAGTTGAATGTTGAAGTGGGTTGTTTATTGTTACCGTATCCAATAATGTGTCATATAATGTTTGATTACCTTCTTTTTCCTTTCCCCCTTGGCAGAGGATCACCATTAAAGAAATCAAGAGCCACCCGTGGTTTTTAAAGAACTTGCCAAGGGAACTAACAGAAGCAGCTCAAGCTGTGTACTACAAGAAAGAGAATCCTAGCTTTTCCCTCCAACCTGCGGAAGATATAATGAAAATTGTCAAAGAGGCCAAAGTTCCTCCTCCATCTTCCCGATCTATTGGAGGCTTTGGCTGGGGAGGAGAAGAAGATTGCGACGGAAAGGAAGAAGATGCTGTTGCTGAGGAGGAAGAAGAAGACGAGTATGAGAAGAAAGTCAAGGAGGCACAGGAAAGTGGAGAAGTTAATGTCAGTTAAGACCAACTACTGCTTCTTAGTTATTAGAGACCTAGAGGGTTTGAGTTCTTAAATCTCCTTTGATTTCATAATGGTTTCTTGTTTGTATAAAAGTCAGTTTTCTGCTTAGGTCATGGTGTTTAATAAATGTTTGTAAATTTATAATGTCGTGGTCGGTCTCTGCACTTGAACTTTTAAGCGAATATTATTCTGTCCTAATACTATTATCCTGGAAAGATTAGGATTTGAAAATACTTTGTGAGTTTGACTTGGTATAGTGGTTTTTTCCCCCACTCGTGGGTTTGGAGGGGATGGGGTTGAGTTGTAAGGTTGGCCTTAAATTAAGGGTTTTGCATGGTCTAGGTTTTAACTGAGAACATAAATTATTGTAAGATGAATCCACCCCCCCTAGAGTTGTATGTACGGAGGCTTGTACTGATTAAAGGACTATATCAATAAAAATGACTATTAGTTTGTTAATTATAGTTTTTTTTTTCAGTCTTGTTTGGTGGACTTTGTATTCCAGGATAAGTATATACTATTCGAGATATACAGATGCCTGATTTGTTTTGTTGCATCATGAGTGTCCGAATCGGTGAATAAAGTGAATGATGAATAAAGGCGCACTGCTGGAGAATGCACTAATGGACTCTATTTAATTGTTTTCTTTTTCCAACCATTTTGAGCTGATAAACGTTTTCAACTTGATCTTTTCTTTAAAAAGAATCAAGATGGATCTTTTGACTGGATATCATGACGTGTGGTTGGCCATGAGGCAGAGGGCAAAAAAAATGGGGATATTCTACGCACCATCCTTGCCAATGCCACCCATAAAAGTAAGAAAGCGACTTTGATTTTCTTTTTTCCTTTCATTTTTTCCCAATTTTTTCAGATGTTACTCGGAGTCTCTGTGGTCTTCCTGGAATGAAGTCCAGAGACTCGTGACTCTTGGTCGTGGGTCATGACTCGGTGTTAAAAATGGCTTGATGCGTTTATTGGCAGCAAAACAGATACAGATCGGGTTATGACTGATTGCCTTCAACATGTACTTGGGGAAATTTACAAGCCAAGCAAAATAACCATTCTGTCAACCATACATGCAAAAGCCACAAAATACCCATAAGCCAATTATCTTTCACAAAGCAAGAATACAGATCGATCATCGGATGGCCATCATATATCAATTCTTTTGTTTAGATTGATTGGCTGAAAGGCAGCACCTTGCCTTTTAGTTCCAATAGAAAGCAATTGACGCAAGGTTGGCATCACTGCCCCAAACATGGAATATGCAATCGTTGTACCAAATATTAAACATACCAAAAAATCATTCCTTCATGTTTTGATGGGTGTGATAACTTAAATCTGCAGGGATGAGCCAAACTAGTATAATTTCAATCGGTCCTCTGTATTGTCATCGATGCTGCCTAGTGCCTTCTTTAGCACTGCATGCAACTTCCTGGTTTCCGTCAGAATACATTCCCTGTCAAAAAGGGCCGACACAACAGCAGCTCCCTTCAAATTTGGCATGGCAGTTTCCATCACAGAACCTGCATTTGAAGCACCAATACCACCAATTGCAACCACAGGTAACTTGGAAGCCTTACAAACAGTTTTCAACCCCTCCAGGCCAACAGTGAGATTGTTTGCTTTAGTATTAGTTGGAAATACACCACCACAACCAATGTAATCAGCACCGTCAACCCACGCTTGATGGGCTTGCTCTGGTGTCTTGCATGATACACCGATGATTTTCTCAGGGCCAAGAAGAGTGCGGACAACACGAACAGGCATGTCTGACTGACCAACATGCACACCATCAGCATCACAAGCAAGGGCAATATCAATGCGGTCGTTTATGAGTAGAGGTATTCCATGTGAATGGCAAATTTCACAGCATGCTTTTGCTGTTTCCAAAAACTTCTTAGTTTCAGCATCCTTTTCCCTGCCAATCAGAGGAAAATATTATTAATAACTACAAAACTGAATTCATATACAAAAAAATTTGTACAGGCAGAACTGAGTGAAGAAAAACAATCCTATTACAGTACCATTCAATTACACACATGGGAGAACATATAGGAACAATAAGGGAACTCTTCAAACTTGTGAGCCACAGGCCCACAGTGACTTTTTGTAAGCTCACAGAAATGAAAGTGGGAGGCAACTTTTTGCTACTCTTGGGGAATCTAAGATGACATTTAATAGACAAAGCAGAATGTGCAGAATTAAATGATGGCTGAAGCTGACCACTCAAATTAGACGCAGCACTTTTTTTTTTTTCTGGAGGTGGAAGGTGCATGGAGCAGAAAATCCCCAGAGTAAATTTAACTCAAAACTGATGTGAACCTCAACCGTCACGCCTTGAAATCCAACAAACACTAATGGAATACTTGCCCAAGAAAACTAAAATTCATATTTTTGATAGAAAATCCCGACCCAACATTTATAAATGAAACGCGAACCGAAAGTAATAAAGTAACAAACCCATCCTTTGATGGTGCTTGTTGATTCTCATCAAAAACTTTCCATGAAAATTGAAGTCAACACTACAACATAAATATGGTGTGACTAAGGAGCAAAGTATATTAGGAGCAACAAACCTCAATTGAACAATGGTAGCACCTCCCTCTATGGCAGCTTTAACAGCATCTGTAATAGAACGGCCCCACTTTTCATTCATCCCAGAATCTGTAACAGCATACAAGAACAAGTCACTTGGATTAAATCCCACCTCCCTATGGGACTTCTGAACATTACTCTTAAGCCTAAAAAGGTGGTCAAAGGGGCCCTGGGTCCCATTTCCAATAGTAATGTCTTTGCTGTAATCCAAGGCAGTCTCAACATAGCGTTTAGCAACCTGTAAAAACTCAAATAGTTAAACCGATGCTTATCCATCATTTTATTTTAAAGACAGCATAATTATGCACATGGACATAATGTTTAGCTACCTGCCAACCTTGAATATATAAGAACTCACATAATGCTGGGAAATTCAACCTACCAGACTATCATCCCACTTTCATCCAACTATGTTGAGGTAGCATTGCTTATCAACCTTTGGATTTTTCCTTATAAGAAAAAAAAAATGATGATCCAAGTGTGATAAAAATGCCACATTTTACATAGTAGAGTGATGAAAGTGAGATGTAGCAGTATTCTATGATGATATCACCTTTTATTTTAAATACATGCACACCGATACCCACTCGCCACTCAAAGGGAGTCAGACAAAGCATTGGGAATAAGGTATTGCAGGCAAACAAAAATTAACCTAACGTCAAGGTTCAAGCAAAATTTAAGAGGCCAAAAACATACTTCAGATTTCTAAGCTCACAAATAAATAAGCAAAGCATGACAAGATAGTTAGAATTAAAGCCACGTAAATTGGAAGTACTTAAGGTGGACTTAATGCATCTCCCTCTCCAAATGGCAGGGGTACAGATTTATTGATAAAATTTATTATTTTTCTCAATGCTATTTCTTAAAATAGACCCCAATTGGATAGTAAAACATTCAGTCATTGTACCCCCTAACAGGTTTCGATTCTGCCCCATAAGAGACTTGTCTGCACCCATACGAGCATGCCAATCCCCTAACTATTTCTATTATACAAGTCAATCAATGGCGTAGTGGTATTGATGGCTTCATATAAGCCTATGAACACTCAATAAAAATAAATAAATAAATAAATAACTATTTCTGTTATGTCTCTTTTGGAATGCTTTTTGATAGGTATATTTTTGGAATATTGAAAACAAAGAACAAATCATACTTCATAGACAACATAAGTAAAGAACAGTGAAATAAACACCCGCCTCATGCAAGAATTAGAAAATGAGAAATACTGAGTCACCTTAACAGCAGGGAGCATTGAAGAACCTTTTGCCAGCTCAGCTGCTATACATGATGCCAAACTGCAACCAGTACCATGAGTGTTGCGAGTTTTAATGCGTGAGGAACGCAGCTCATAGAAGTCCTGGCCTGCAAAATCCACTCTTAAACTTAACTATGTAATTACATGAACCACAATGAACTATTCCCAACTATATTGAAGGACAGGAAGCAAAAACTATCATTGTCAGTGAAGGATTGCAAAGAATTTAAGCCTACCATCAAAGAAAATATCAACAGCATCCAATGAATCAGGAAGATCGCCACCTTTGACAATCACATATCTGAACAAATTAACCGTTTGGTTAGATTTACCACCAATGGATCTCAAATTTGGCAGTCAAACCAGCAGGTTAAACTAGACCTAAGCACATTTTTCTAAGAAAGTTCAATGGGTTTATTGCCCCAGCCAAGGGTACACAACATGGATTGATGCCTATAGGGGAAGAAATATAAAATCGAGCAGTTCCATAATGTCAGCTCATCAGGAGAGAATTAACCTTGGCCCCATCTCATGCAGCTTTTTTGCAGCAGAATGCATGTCAGAAACTGTTTTCAGTTGTGGACAACCAAGTAAAGCAGATGCCTCTTTTAAATTTGGAGTGATTATATCGGCCATAGGAAGAAGCTCCTCTCTGCATGCAGTAACTTGCAAGTATAATTACCACAGATTTCCAAAAGAAGTAGTCTAGGCCAGAAATAATATACAAAGAAATTAAAATGGGACTTCTTCACTCCAATAAAAAAATAAGATGCATGATTTCTGCTGAAGATAGGAAAAGAATTACAAAAGATGGATAGCAGTGAGAAGCTATAGAGAAACCTACATGCAAGGAGAATAAACATAGTGTCTCTGCAAAGGACTCAGATGGATAAGAACTCACTAACAGAAAAATCGAGTAGCCGAGAACTCAAGGGTATCAAATTAGCCAAAGGGTCACATAGAACTGACAGAAATAGTTGCCAGGACTATCAATTTCATGAATGTTCCCCAGAAAGTTTAGCATACCGAAATTCAGCAAGAATGGAAGGACCAGCCAGTACATCTCCACTTGTAGATACCATGACAGGATCAACCACTAAAGCTGCCTTCATTGATATAACTAAGTCAATTAGAATGCCACCAGGAGTTTTATCTGAATATACACAATCCATTACCAAAAGTAGGCATACCTCGAACCGGAAATTCACGTAGGCTTTGACTGAGAACACTGACTATGCCAACAGATGGTAGCATGCCAGTTTTCACCTATTATTATTTCATAATTAGGTTAGGAACAAATCAAACCGTAATAACTTCTAGAAGGAAAACAGGATTCCAACTAAACATGGAACAAATGTCATGTCACATTAAGTGGAAACACAAAGTGACCAGCTGTTTTTAATTTATAACAATGTGTACCACACCACCTATATCGAATTATCCAAAACTACAAATTAAAATGTCTTCTATTTTTTTTTTTTTGCACAGTATTCTTTATTGACAAGGAAGACATTATTGCACAATTATTTGAACTCTTGTATACATCCAGTGTACATTCTAAGAAATTGTGGCAACCACTAATTCTGACTTACCACATCAACTTGCATATCAGATAAAACGACTTTAACTGCTCTGCCACAAAATCCTCAGGCACGATATTTACTCCCTGAAAATTTCAAATTGATTACAGATAAGAACACGAGCACCAATGCAAGTGTGAAAACTGTAATAAACTGTAAGTATCAAATTGTAAAACCTACATTTTGTCACTAGGATGCATGGTTCAAATAAATAAAACAGTTACAAATGTAGGTTTGTTTGGTTTTGTTGTGTTTTTAACGATTCTAAACAACTAAACAAAGTTATTGTATTAAGATTAAGTTGAATGGAACATATGCTACTCAAGCAATAAAACAAAATATAATTTCATCTCTCAGAAACAAATGGTGCGTGGCTCATAAAACATAATAATGAACAGAAACCTGAACTCCAACAGTGTTCTGGGCAGTGACAGCAGTAATGACAGTGGAACAGTAGACTCCACGTGCTGCACAGGTCTTAAGATCGGCCTGGATTCCAGCACCGGCACCCGAATCAGAGCCAGCAACGGTCAATACATGAGGAATTTTCATCTTGGAGTAATCACTTGTCATCGGAACTCTATCTTCCTGCATCTCTACAAAAATTAGTGTTTGCTCGAGTAAATGACTAAGATGAAGTGCCTCGATGATATTGCTGATTCTAGAAATAAAATATGGTAAGATCATACCCAAGATTGTTGTAACCCGAACAGAGCACCTTTAAATAGATTTAATGCCAGGAAATTCTATGAAGAATTTTATTTTATTTTATAAGTATTCTATGAAGAACTTATTGCACTGAAATAATCAAAACCTTAATAGTGTTTGATAGCTAATAATATAAATAAAACTTCTAGCTCTTAGAGGTTTGGATACAAAAAGTTTTTAACTCATCTCATCTAATTATTATAATTTTTCTAAATTCTCACACAAAATATAATATGCTGTTCAACATTTTCAAATCCCAAAATAATATTAAAAATAATATTCTAACGATATTTTATTTATCTTTCAAACTTTCATCTCAACTTATCCAAACATCCCCGCTTTTACACGGGAATTATGCTCGTGGAAGAATAAATTCACTATTAAATGGGGGTGCACTCTTTCGCTTTTACGCGTCATTATGAGCACAATCACATTTTATTTTTACTCCTATGTATTCTTCGTTTTTTATTGTTTCGTGGAGTCAGATTTTGGCTCTCTTCTTTTCCCAATTTTCTAATCACCCAAACGGAATTTATAAAATAAAATTTATAAATTTCTCTAATCGAAATAGGACGAAGAAACCTGTCTCCATTTGGACAGTTTGAAAAATGAAACAAAAAAATTAGGTCAGTGAATTGAAATGGACACTTGGATTTTTTTTTCTCTGAGTCAAGGATTCGATTCCTTATAATTCTCCAAACATTTTCTAGGACACCAAACAGTGTAAAACAAAGTAGCGTACCTTGTAGAACATGCAGGAAGTGGAAAGGACCTGCGTGTAGGCCATGGAATATTACGATGGAGTGAGGCGGCTCCTCGAAACAGATGAAAACATCACTCGTGGATTTGAAAGGCGGCTCCTTCTATTATTGAAAGAAAAAACCACTCCCCCCGTCTTGATTCCAACAATCTCAAAGTAAGCATCGGGAAATAGGTTGATCAACTAATATTTTACACGATAATATTTTTAAAAAATCAATTTTATAAACAATTTTATAAAATTAATATCATTATATAAAAATATATTTTTAACATGTATTGTAATATATATTATTATGTGTATTATTTCTCGATTCATCTAAATTTATTTTAACCAATAATTTCATTATTATGTATAAATTATTTTGACTTATAATCTAATAATCTAATAATTATATTTAAAAAAAGAATCTAATAATTATATTTTAAAAAATTTGATAAAAAACTTAAGAATACTTTTTATTATTTTCCATCAAAAATTCTATAATTTAAAATTCTTTAATCATTCTAGAAATAGTGGTTTTTTCCTAATCTTCTAGAAATAGTTGTCACATATTTTAAAAAAAAAGTAAAGAAGTCATTTTAAAAATAGTGATCCCAAAAATATTTATTGTCCTGATTAAATTTAAAGTCAATTTCAACTTATTATAATTTTAAATTTTTATATAAAATATAATAAATAATATAATTTTGTTAAATATTAAAATAACTATAATATTATAAAAAATATTGTATAACAATATTTTTATTTAACTTTTAATCTTTATTTTAATTTATCTTATCTCAACTCATTATCTAAATTACAGCTAACTCTACACCTTCGTCTTTTAGATAATCTTTTAAAGGAAGAAGTTATTAGACCATCTCATTCTTACCGAAGTTAGCCCTCTCCTAATTTAATATTTTCCTAACAAATACAAATTGGTAACATTGAGTTTAGCACATCATAGGAATTTTAGCAACTTGAGTCCTCGATCTTTTACCTGTACACTTAAAAAAAACACAAAAAATTGGGGCTTTGTTAAAATTTAGATAGTCTCTAATGTTAAAATTAATACATTATTTTATCAGTTTATGCAAAAATTTAAGAGAATTATAGAGAATTCTTCAAATTTTTCATACGAATTATATAATTTTTATACTAAGATTCGAAGTGGGTTCTGCTCATACTTATTTCGTAGGACCTATGTTCTCTTCATTATTCACTTAATCATAATTACTTAATGCGACATAACTTTTAAAATAGCGTCATTAATGTGATGTAATTTTTTAACTTTTTTTATCTTATGAACTTTTTTTATCAATCTCTTCCATGCCTTCAGGAGATGAATGAAATTCCTCACATTTCTTCACGTGAGTGTTTTACTCTTGGGTTAAGAGCTTGGCATAGGCGCATTGATGATTCCTTTTAGAGTATGGTCAATGGGCTTGCCAACTTCTGACTCCAGTATTACTTTATGTGTTTACTATATGGGCACAAGAGGATAAATATTTTATTTAGAGTATTAATATTGGACTGATTAATTTTTTTTTTAAATATAAATTTTTATATATATCAAAAAAATATTATCATATTTAATTAAAAGTGAATTCTTTTGAAAAGTAAAAATACTTTTATTCGTTTTTATTTTTTTATATCTTTAATCAAATATGACAATAATTTTTTAATATATGACAATAATGTTTTTAATATTGACGATGAACAAAAAGACAAAGGAGAAAGCATTTGCATTAGTTCATTACATGATGACCAACAAAAGAGTATTACTATTCGAAAGCTTTTATATTGCACACCATCTATATATCTTGATTTAATTTATATTATTTAAATTTTAAAGAGAAATAAAATTTGTTAGCCCTTACCACACACCATCACGACAACATGTAATTTATCATTTCATTTAAATATACATATTTACACATCAATATATACATATTTAAATAAAAGAATAAAAATGACAAATCATATATTAATGTAAAAAATGATAAATAGTTTATATGTAAATAGTGTGTGGTGTCGAAGTGTAGATATTTATTCCATTCTCATTAGTTTATTCATTACATTTTTTTAAATTCATTGTCTCCAGATTTCCGCTCTAATTTCAAGGCTGAATCACAATAAGAACTTAAAATTCTATTTCATTTGAAAATTCCTAGCTTGCCCCTTGGATTTGGCCATTACGTTTGACTGTTAGTATATTTATTTTATTTTTTAATATTTGCAATAATTATTATTAATGAATTTATGTATTTTTATAAATATTTCAAGATATAAAAAAAAATGTTTAAAATTTTTGAGGAATGAATTAGTTCTCACTCGGTGAAGAGTCGATACGATAGTTAGAAGTGTAAATGATTCAATCTAGTTCGATTTAGATGATGAACCGATCTTATTCAATCTAACATTTTCCCCATCCTGGACCTAACTAAATGAGATACTGGTCCTATTCGTCAGGTTTGGCTCAATCTAGGGGAGTCTGGACTTAACTTAACTAGCTAAATTCAGCAAAAAATCATGTTATAATCAAATATATCTTTTTGCTGAATTTCAATTATTTTTCGATCCATTCATATTTTTATCACAAATTTAAGTTGAAAAATATTAGAAAAACTTACTTTTGAAAAAAAAAATGATAAAAGACAAATAATTTAAATAAAAAATAAGAAGGAAAAAAATCAGTTTACAAGAAAATACATATACATATACATATTAAGTTAATTATACTAATACTATTATAATTTTATACATATATTATAATTAATATTATAACTCTTATAATATGTTAATATATAAATATTATAAACTAGTTCTATATATTATAGTTATACATCAAAACATATAAATTATAATATAACACTAGTATACTATATGTTGTTAGTGATAAATTGGTAATAGTATATTAAATAATAAGAAATTAGAAATACTCTTATTATTTATTATTAATACTCTATGTAGTTAATAAGTTATAGTCATTTAATACCAACATATTAAATTAACTATATCAGTACTATTATAAATTTATATATCAAAGGATATATATAATTTTTTTTAATTATTATATTTGGAACGAACCATACCTCATTTTGTCTGGTCAAATTCGGCCCAAAATGGCCTAGCTAATTCGGTCCGATCCATCCGGTCCAAATCAGAGTTCTTACATCCATAACGGTAGCTTCCATTTTTAAAGTTATTTTCAATTTTTTCCCTACTAGGCTAATGATTTGGGTTTTAGACTTTCTGCATTGTTTTATAATAGTGTTTCGCTTGAGTAGCCTTGCTCACTAGTGTAAAATTAGTTCTTTATTTTTTTTCATTTTGTTAGTCTCATTTTTTTTTATTATTTTAAAACATTTTTAACAAATATAAAAAATATCAATATATTATTAAGTAAAAAAAAATTAAAATGTATGAGGTGTAACAAAAATTATCAAAATGAATAAGTATACTATCATTTTTCTTGTTTTATGCTTAGTTCCACCCGTTTCTTTTGAAGAGAAATTTTACAATGAAATCTTATATACTTACATTTAATATTTAGAATAAAAACAGTAAATTATATATAGTTTAGATAGATAGATATATATTGTAAGTTTAATTACTATTTTGTCCCTCGCCTCGCCTCAATCAATCTCAATTGAAGCAAAATATCCCGCCACTCCCACACCGCTCAACATTTTAAAGCGCTCTCTCTGCCCCCGGAAACTCGCCACGGTTCTGTCCGAGCGTCGCTGTCGAAGACTGATCTGTCCGCTAAACCCTAACAAACATCACATAGAAGGTCAGTCCCCACTTTGAACCAATTTAAAAAGTTAAAAACTATTCGTTCTCGGAATCATTTCCTGGGTTTTGTCAATTCCATATTTCACTCGCAGACAAATATTGTGTCTTCCACGACGCTTAGGGTTTCAACTGGGGCGTGTTTGGAACACTTGTTCTGCTCGTTTCTGGACATTCATTACTGTCAATGCCTCCTTTATGCGTCACTCGGCACTCTTACTTACATTTCCTTATAAGTTACTCCTACACGCCTTTTTATTTTTGTTATTTTCTTTCATTTATTAATAGCAAATGCTGAATTGAATCATTTCGAGTTCTTAATTTGTGGACGTGATTTCTACATTACGGAAGTAGTTATTGTCACATCTGGATTAGAAGCAGAAACTAAGACGCATTGGTAATGGGTCTTGTTTTGGTTTATTTACTGTTTTTTGTTTTTAACTGTGAATTTCATTACGCTTAGTTAGTATAGATTGATAAGTCTTTTACCTAGGAGCTTTCAATGCTGACCTTTCTATAATACCAAAATTACTCGTAGACTTGAATTCTTTTCTTTTATTGGAGGAGTTAAATTTTAGTCGACATGGTTTGATATGACAGGTTTTTGTGATACCATGTGGCTTTCAAGAAGGGAGAGCCATTAGCCTAGTAGGTGAATATGTTTTCCAATGACTGCAGAAATGTGTATAAGGCAAGAATAGGAATTTTTTCTATGCAACTTATTGCCTTTCCTTTCCGTTTCATCCTTGAGAGCATTTGTTATTTATCTCCAGTGGAAGCAATTCTGGTCAAGGGTCCAAATGCGATGATAAACTTCCGAAAGTTAACTGGCCACAACATGCTAAAGCACACGAGAATTTCTCATGCCAAAATAAGTTCTTGAGTTCAAATTTCCTCTTCTCATTATCATCACAAAAACCTCGTGCTGAAGGAGAATTGGGTACACGGTATGTTGCCATTAAAAGATATATTTTAATTTTTATTTGGTTATGTGGAATTTAATATCTGGTCAATTGAAAATTTCTTTTAGATGTAAAATTTTATAATGGGAGTTGGGGCCGTGTAGTTAGTAACTTATTATACAATCTTATAGTCACAGCTCACAACCTGATGCAAATTTTGTATTCAGTGATTGTGGTCTTAAAGTTGAGATAAAATATGCCCTCATTTGAACTTAATCACAAGATGTTGTTGGTGTAGGATTTTTTTTTTTTTTTTGCCAAGCTACATGTCTACTTGCTTACTTGGGCTATGTCTTTTACATTTGTTAACACAATTTTTGATTACTCCAAAAAAATCTTTTTCTTTTTCCAGGTCAATGGCTTGCCAAAGTCAAAATATTCGAAAATTGCAGGGTACACAATTGGAAAAGGTAAAAATTACTAGGCAGGATCCATGTTCATTTTCATTGGTGCTATTTCATTTGAACTTTTTTCGATCAAAACAATTTGTTTAATATACAAATTAATCTGTATTTTTTTTTTAATAAGTAATAATCCTTATTGAATAGAATGGAACTAGGCAATTCCCAAGTACACAGGAAATATACAAATTGAGACACCTAATTACACTCTAGTGGGCTGCATTTTCTATTCCTTCTCTTATTAATTTGTAGTCATAGCAGCCCTAATTATTCTTATTGTTAAGGTTAACTCAATAAAGAGTTAATGTTCTAAACTTTTTTAACAATTTGATGGCTATTCAGTGGTAGATATTATGACTTCTGATTAGGTAATTACTTTTGATGGAAACTTTTTGCAGGCTTGGCATGTTCTTTCCAATCTTCAGATTTCTTGCAGGAACTACATAAAACCTGGGAAAGCTGTAAAAGTTAATAATCTTGGTAATAGCATGTCTGTTAGCATTGGAAAAAAATCTATATCACATAGCTCATTTGGCATTGATGGGAGCTCAGAGCATATGCAAACCCATAAAAATTTAAGTAAAAGTAATGGCAAAGTCAGTGAATCTGTAAGCTGCAGCAGCAATCATTTTCCATCAGGTAACATTAGAGCCGTGGAAACCGAAAAGAGTCTTGTGGGCCAAAGCAAGATTAGAGCATCCACAGTCAACCATTCTCGTTCTCAATTTTTGGATAGATCATTCAGTAGTCATACTGTTCATATTGGCCAAGTAAAAGAGTCTGCAGAAGAAGTTTTGGCTGGTGATGTGGATGATGATGACCTACTTGAGGTAATTCTTATCCAATATGAATTACATTGAAACTTTGTTAACGTGAATTAGCTCTGTTCAATTGACTTGGTTACTATTAATTAAGGATTCTGAGTTCTATAATTGCTTTTTTATATCATCAAGTTTGTACAGTTTTCATAGCATCAATATTGTTTGGCACGTGAGTTGAATTTGTATGTATCTGTTTAACTACATTCTACATAAAGTTGCTATTACTGTGTTTATTTTGTGGTTTACTTATGCTCCCATACAAACTGAAAATTTTGTATTTTTCTTTATGTATTTTGTATTTATTTATTTTTTATCAAGGTAACTTGTCAAAATTTTATTTGTTGTACTTCAGGTTTAAGTTGTGAAGGACTCCCCATGCTTATATTTATCTGGAGTCATGTCATATTTGTTTCCTCTTTTTAATGTTGATTTCTTTACATTCATCCGTATTGTGTACTTATTTTGGGCTCAGAATATTGATGTGGACCAAATAGTAGAACAGTATCAATCTACTTGCACACCACAACCATCAATTTCTAAGCTGCCACCCATTACTCCAACTTTAGATGAAGACAATTTTATGAAACAAGATGAGAGTGGTTTGCCACCAGAATTGTGGTCAAACTGCAGTCATGGTCTTAAGGTATGTGATTATGTACTATTGGGACTCCATCTTAATTTGCCATTAGCTCGATATGCCTGATTCCTTATTTAATACAGCTAGGACTGTGCCCCAAAGCTGCAACTCATTTGCAGGAAATAAAGGACATTCTAATTGTTATATCAAATGAACTGATTGACAATGTTAATGAACTCAGCCCAGAGCAGATTGAGAAGCTTCGCCAAGACAGGTTTTCTTCCCACTGTCTCATCATATTCTTATCGTTGTGTTAGGAGTGAACAAAGAATTAAGAAAACAGATAAAATGAATAAGTAAACCAATGTGCAGTAGTTTATATTGCTCATTGTTGTCATTTCTATTACTGGCACTTTTTCATATCTTGTTACACACTCATCACCAATGAGAGATACAAGCCATTTATTTATTTATTTATTTTTGTTAGGTTACAGCTGAATAAGCAAATCCAGCAGCTTGAGAAGTATCTTTGTGCCAATTTAGTTGATGCAGAAAGGCAAAGATCGCATTATTCTGCATCCACAGCAGCTGCTGTATCTTTTCAATATCAAACACCTCAAGCAACTACATTTAGAACTCCAATGAAATTTGATGCCCCGGTTAATCTACCTAATGAGGTGGGAGGGTGTGAAAGGTGGAATTCTCCATTGGTTTCATTCTCTTCCATGGATACCTTTGGTTTTTCTTCAGGCCCCATGGAGAGGAAACCGTACATTCCCAAGTATGTTGAAGTTAACTATATTGAAGGTTCTAATGACAAAAAGTGGAGTAATGTGAATTTCCCGTGGACAAAAAAGCTAGAGGTGCTTTTCTGAATTATTTTTGAGTTCCTTATTTGCATAGATGTCATCCTAATTGTTGTTTACATACTTCCACTCTCAGGCCAATAATAAGAAAGTCTTCGGAAATCACTCATTTCGCCCCAACCAAAGAGAGGTTATTAATGCTACAATGAGTGGATATGATGTTTTTGTTTTAATGCCAACTGGAGGGGGAAAGAGTCTGACATATCAGGTAAAAGAATTCTTTTGTGAATTTCTTATGTTTTAGGAGTATTTGCCGCTTCATTTTCTTAGACACGATAGTTTTAGTGGTATTCTAGATCAAGCAACTTGCTTCCATTATCAAATTTATTTGTAGGTTTAGGTTCCTTGTCAATGTCAGGAAATTAAATCCCTTTTCTGTTTTCATTATGGGAGTTTACACTTTATTTTTATTTTTATTTTGCAGCTCCCTGCTCTTATTTGTCCAGGTATAACATTGGTTATCTCTCCCCTTGTGTCACTTATCCAAGATCAGATAATGCATCTATTACAGGTAATGTTTAATTTATGTTAACTTCTATAGCCTTTACTTTCATCCTTTACAGCATACCTTATACTTGCTTGTGAACTTTGTACTTGCTTTTGAGTTGTGCTATAGGCAAACATACCTGCTGCCTACTTAAGTGCCAACATGGAGTGGACAGAACAACAAGAGATCCTCAGAGAACTAAGTTCTGATCATTTCAAGTACAGGCTGTTATATGTCACACCAGAGAAAGTTGCTAGGTGAGTGTTTGTTATTTACATGATTACTATATTGTGAACTTCATCAATTAATATGCGCAAAGGGGCCTTGGTTAGGTCCCACATCATAAAAGAACTATTTTCTTGTTTTGCTTCGATTACATATTCACAACTGATAGAAAAATGACTAACTGTACGTAAAAAACCCAAATTAAGCATTTTTTTGGGGCTTTAGTTTCCTTTTGACAATCTTTTTTCCCCATAAAAAACCAATTAAAGTAAGTGGAGATATTTAAGAGAAGAACCAAAGGATGCTATGTGAAATCAAAGTTAGGCTTAAATGGCTTGTGACAATGGGTTGCAATGGCATTGAGGCATTAACTAGGTTAGCGGGTAGAGCAACCATGGCAATGATGTAGCTAGCTTAATGGCTTGTGATGGAGATTTTGGTTGTGGTTCTTTTGATGGGTTAAGGGTGAATGTTCATGGTTGTAAGTTTGTGCAATGGTGATAGTGTATGGGAGTTTGCAATAAAGATGGTTGGGTGATTCAAGGGGTGACAATGGGGGTCACTAGTGGTATGTTTAATTTGAATGACAATGGGCATTTGAGATGTTGAGGTGGCTAGGGAGACAGTTGAGTGGCTATAAAAAGTAAAATAAAATATAAAAAGTAAAATTAATTTGATAATAAAACATTTGAGTGGCATTTGATATTGTTATGTTTAAAGAAATATGCACTTGTGTGTCTATGCTTAATATAATAAAAGTTGATTGAACAAATTGGATGTCTAGAAGGGATACTGCAATGTGCAATTAAGTCTTTGCCTTTGTTTCATTTTCTTTATTTTGTTCATTTTGGAAACCATTCTTTTTCTCTGCAGGAGTGATGTTCTTTTGCGGCACCTGGAGAGTTTACATGCTCGTGAGTTGCTTGCCAGGATTGTTATTGATGAAGCTCATTGTGTGAGCCAGTGGGGGCATGATTTTAGGCCAGATTATCAGGTCGGTGCTTACAAAAACTTTTCAACTTCATGCTACCGATTATATAACTGCTTAGTGTTAATCTGTCCTGTAAAATGTGTAGGGTCTTGGAATCTTGAAACAGAAGTTCCCAAATACTCCGGTGCTAGCATTAACAGCTACTGCAACAGCCAGTGTAAAAGAAGATGTTGTGCAAGCTCTAGGTCTTGTCAACTGCATTGTTTTCCGGCAAAGTTTTAATCGGCCAAATTTGTTGTAAGTGTTGAATAAATGTAATTGTCTCAGACTGTTAAATTCATCACTCATTGTGAACATCCTAGGTACTCCGTTATTCCCAAGACGAAGAAGTGTGTGGATGATATTGACAAATTCATTAAAGAGAACCACTTTGATGAATGTGGAATAATTTATTGTCTTTCAAGAATGGACTGTGAAAAGGTAGCAGAAAAGTTACAGGTTAGTTGGCAATCATTGAACAATCTTTATTGTCCATGTGCTTGTTGGATTTAACAGTGTGTGAATGACATTTATCCATCTAATTTCTAAGATGTGTATCCTTTTTCAAAGTATGATTTTGAAATGGAAAATTCTAGAAAATCATCAAGTTTGACTTTTATGGTAGTGAGATTTCTATTTTGAGGCCAAAGAGTGAGCCAAACTCAAAAATAAAAAATAAAAAATAAAAAATAAAAAATAAAAAATAAAAAATAAAAAATAACTCAACGTGTCTGTTAGTTTCTTGTAATTCATGCATGCTAAAGAGTCTGTTTCATTCAGGAATGTGGACATAAAGCAGCATTTTACCATGGCAGCATGGATCCTACTCAACGTGCCTTCGTCCAAAAGCAGTGGAGTAAAGATGAAATCAATATAATTTGTGCTACGGTGGCATTTGGAATGGGTACCATAAACTGTTGCTGCTTTCAGCTTTTGGATTAACTACAAAGAACAATGTACTGATGTATGCATTGCAGGTATCAACAAACCAGATGTCCGATTTGTAATTCATCACTCTCTCCCAAAATCTATTGAAGGCTACCATCAGGTAATTTCTTTTAATCATACCACTAGCTTGAAATTGAGATACTTGTGCCAATAGTTTTAGATTTGAGATACAATATTGTGGGAATTTTTAAATTTAGCTTATTGCGTACCATTATGTTTCAGGAATGTGGCCGAGCTGGTAGAGATGGTCAGCGTTCATCCTGCATGCTGTATTACAGTTATAGTGACTATGTAAGTTGTGCCTGTAAAACTAATTCATCTTGTTGATTCCTGCTAATTCTGTGCATGGAGGAGTTTGCAGACAAGAGTTGCATCTTTATTGCTTTTTCTCCCATGTTTCTCGTCTTCTTTTGCAGATTCGGGTCAAGCATATGATTAGTCAAGGAGGAATTGAGCAAAGTCCATTGCCATCTGGATCTAATCGTGCCAATATTGCTAATTCAGGGAGGATACTGGAAACAAATACAGAAAATCTTTTGCGCATGGTACTTAATATGAGCTTTGCGTCATAATTTTTTGTTATGATATCTATATTAATTCAAATGAATATATTCTAAATCAATGACTTAAAATGTCTCAGGTCAGTTATTGTGAAAATGATGTTGATTGTCGACGTCTTCTACAGCTCATTCATTTTGGAGAAAAGTTTGATTCTGCAAACTGTAAAAACACATGTGACAGTTGTTTGAAGATTAAGAGTTTTATTGAGAAGGATGTCACTGACATCGCGAAGCAATTGGTTTGAAAGTGTTTTCATTTTGTTTCTTGTTGTCCCCACATATAGTTATTGTTTACTTTTAGTACCCTGTTCTCATTTCCTTTTTTTTCTACATTTTTATATGTCGTGCTTAGGTTGAACTGGTGGAGTCAACACGGCAGCAGTTCTCATCATCTCATATTTTGGAAGTCTACAGGGGCTCCTTAAGCCAATCTGTATGTTCTAATGAAACATATATTTTGCCTTCTATGCCAATGTCGTTTTACATTCTTTAAATTTCTACATGTAAAAATAACATGTGTACTTACTTCCTATATACTTGGGATTGCCTACTTTTATTGAATAAAATACTTTGATTACCGATAAAAAAAAAAAACATTCTTTGATTGTCTCTGCCTAATGTCAACTAGGTCAAGAAACACAAACATGAGACTTTGAGCTTGCATGGAGCCGGGAAACATCTAGCAAAGGGTGAAGCTTCCCGTATATTGCGTCATCTTGTTACTGAGGATTTTCTTGTGGAAGATGTAAAGAAAAGTGACATCTATGGATCTGTATCATCAGTGTTGAAGGTTGTTGTAATCCTTTTTATGTTTCATTTCTCACTTTTTCATGCATCATTTTGCTTGGAAAGTGTGATGGAATTTCTCCTTGATGCCATCTGCTATGATAAGTGTATGCATATATATATATATATGTATTTTTATAGTTATGATAAGTTTATGCATATAAAACAATCTGCCTCTTGTTGATTTTGTTTCTTGGTAGTGAGGCTTTGTTTATCTTAATCTTTTGTTCAGGTGAACGGGTCCAAAGCCAAAAATCTCTTCCTGGCTGGGAAGACAATCATATTAAGGTCCTTTTCTACAATGTTTCTTGCTTAGTTATGAACCTGATATGTGCCAAGCCTAGCAAATATTATTGCATTACTTTATGTCCTATTGATTTGTAAAAAGGTTGTCAACTGTGTCAGCTGTGGTATGTGCTTTTGCAGTTATTTTACTATTTTTTTCAGGTTTTGATAATATTGCCAATTTTTTTCAACTCGGGTGAAATGTGAAGTCAAATATTTAAGTGTTTTTGAAGGATCCAGATATTATAGCTATGTATGCGGACATAAAAATTGTATTAACACTCATTTGATTGAGGAAATCATGTTCTAACTTAAAATCTTTTTAACTCTGTGCTTTTCATATTTCAATCCTGTTCCTTTATGAGGTCCTATCGGGATGGGTAGGCCCGAGCCTTCCCTGACCTATTACCTATTGTTTACTTCCTAAATAGAATTTGTAAGCAATTTTTGCCCAGCTGGCATGTATTGATTACCATACGTTTGCACTCGCATCTTGTATACCATGTAGATTCCCATCCTCCGTAAAAGCATCTAAGCTGAGCAAATCTGAAGTGACTCCAGCAAAAGGCTCATTGATGTCTGGGAAGCTAAGTCCTCAATTCGATGCTCCTGCCCAGCCTCAACCTGAACTAGACTTGGTATTTTGATTAGATAATATATGCTTACATGCATGCATGGATATATCTGGACACATTTTCCATCCTTTTTGAGTCTTTTGCCTAATGAAATTTATGACTTCGAGGAACAGCTAAACTAACTCTTTTTTGTTCTATTTATTTTTCTTCTACCAACATGTTCTGCTGCAGAATCTCTCTGCCAAACTTTATTCAGCTCTGAGAATGCTCCGAACCAGTCTTGTCAAAGAAGCTGGCGAGGGGGTCATGGCATACCACATATTTGGGTTTGTTCTTAGCCATTTATTTCTGTTCTTGTTCTTGCACATTATTTTTTATTAAGGATTATTTTGTGTTGAGAATTTTGAGTGAAAAGGAACTCTATTGAATTTCTAAAATTCCTTCAGGATACAATATCTGTTTCTATATAAACTCAAAATTGCAACTTCTCTCTATCCCACAACTCTATTTTAAGGCAAGTCCTGACAAGTTGCCTTTTTATCCTGGACTTAGTAATGCCACACTGCAGCATATCAGCAAAAGGATTCCCAGAACAAAGGAAGAACTCCTTGAGATCAATGGCATCGGCAAGTAAGTTATGAGGTTGGTTTATCTTTTGTTTACTCCATTGACAGGTTAGTGATCTTGCTGCCTCTAATTCAGGGCTAAGGTAAGCAAGTATGGGGATCGGTTACTACAAACCATCGAGTCTACCATCAATGAATACTACAGGACAGATAAAAATAACAGCAGTAGCAATGACAGTAATGATTCAATAAAGAGAAGACGGGATACAAATGGAGACCGAGATTCAAATGCCGAAGATGATGACTTCACCAAGAGTACTGGTAGATCAACGAAAAGGGTAGCAAAAGGGCAGAACAAAACTGCCGAGCTTTCTAAATATATGGAGCCAGTTGTATACGACCAATGCATAGATGATGAAGATAATGATGTAGAATTTTATGATTGTGCTTTTGAAATCAATGGCTCAGGTATAAAGGCTGATGAGAATGGTGGTGGTGGTGGAAGAGTGCTTCCATCATGGTCAGATTGTTGATTGTAAAATGTTTCCGAGTATGCAATTAAGGGGTAAATATATTGTGAAGATATATATAGCAATTCCTGATTGCTCTATTGGGATTTAAAACGAGTGGGAATCTCTTGCGGCAATCATGCATTTCTGACTATCCATGACAAAGGCTGCTGCTGCTGCTATATGTACCATCCATGAAGTGGATTGATTCTGTTACAAATTCACATAACTTGTCAATCAATTTTCAAAATGTCAAGTGTGATGATGAGAGGTACCTCTGTGTTTAGGCAAGTAATCTTTAGGGATTGTTTGGATACAATAAGCATCTGAACTTATTTAATTTTGTCTAATTATTATAATTTTTTCAAAGTTTTACAAAAAATACAAAAAATAATTCAAATTTTCAAATTTTTAAGCAATAATAATAATAATAAATTATATTTTGTTCCGCTTTTGACTTTCATATCATTTTAACTTACAATCCAAACCTCCCCTAAACTAGCTAAATAGGATTACAACGAGTGAAGTTAATGACAAAGGAACCTCTCAATGGATCATTTAAAATATATCTAAAAGTTAAATATGTAAATTAACAAAATCATATCCAATGGATTATATAAAACCCCTCTATTTTACAGTCAGCAAAGTAAACCCACTACATGTAGTGGGTACCATTCACCCTGTAAATGATTTATTATTATTAATATTTTATTTAGGTATCATTTAGATAATGAGTTGAGATAAAATATTATTTTTTACTAATATTGTTGTTTTAAGAATTGAAAAAATTGAATTATTTATTATATTTTATGCAGAAATTTGAGAAAGTTATAATAATGAGATAAAACACTTTCACTACCTAAATGAGATCTTACTCTCTCAAATCCTTTTACTTTGATTTTCATGATTAAGCAAGTTCTTTTTATTGTTCATCATCTAGAACACTTTTATTTCTTTCATTTTCTTTCACAAAATATTTTCGTAATATGATCCCATTTTTTCATATTTTTGATTTTATTTTTAATTTTTATTTGACTTATATATTTTTATTGTGAGTATACAGGATTGAATTATATTACGTTGTATATAAAAATATATTGCAAATATCAAAAGATACAAAGATATTGTAAATTTATTGATTGTTAGGAGAAATATTTAAAAAGAATAAAAATTAATTATTTAAATAAGATAAAAAAAAAAAAAAAAAAAAAAAAGAGATCAATTGATTGATATATTGTAAAAGTGGAAATGCTCTTAGAACTCATCCATGAAACCTAAATCTCAAAAAAACTAGTACAACAGTTGATTATTGCCATGACCTCTACTTAAATCGTAATTTTCTTTTTTTGAAAAAGGATTTTTTTTAAAAAAAAAAAAAAAAGATACTTCCATTAAACTCAAGAAAGGGTTAGAGAGTGTATGTTTCTTGAACTAATATCCAAAACAACAACATCATCTTCTAATGATAGAGTTGCTCTTCCAAGTTTATGAGCATACTCATTACTTGTTCTTCTAACAAATGAAACACTCCATGTAGGTAATGAGGCTAGTCTAAGTTTGGTGTCACTAATTATCATTTCTACCATATCCCATCTATTTAAATATTGATCTAGGCCTTTAACAATTTGATAGAGTCACCTTCAAGTATAACAGATCTACACCCCATTTCAAGAGCTAGTTCTGTAGCATACAATGCTCCATGAGCCTCAGCAAGTAATGGATCAAATAGACTATTTTTTTGAAATTTTTTTGGCAATAATTACACTGACCTCATGATCATGAGCCATTAGACTAAATCCAACCCTAGTTGTTTTCTTACTTAATGCAGCATCCTAATTGAATTTTACAACACCTATAGGAGGAAAAACCCAATCAACAATCCCTTCTATTGAATCTCGAGTAAGTATCTTAGTGTGTTATTGGGAGCTTAAAAATTTTTAAGTGACTTCTCTGCTAACTTTATCATCACTTTTAAGTGAATGAATTGGTTCTCGAAAATGAATTTATCTTAAAAAAGGAAATAAAGCATTCAAAAGTTCATGAATATTATAACATCAATTTAGGATAAAAATAAAATAAAACAAAACTACAGTATATAAATTACACCGTTGCAGCAACTTCGACACATAATTGATCTCATCCTTTTCTCAACTCCAATTATCATTTCTCTTCATGTAAGGGTTTTAGCCTTTAGGCAAGGTTTCCAAATAATGTTTCTCATTATCTTTGTTTATATTATTTTTTATTATTTTATAATGTGATATTAAATAATTAAAAATTATTTATTATATTATATTTATAAATTTATTATCTAATTTCAGATTATAAAATGATAAAGAAAATAATGAAAAAAGGACAAGGAATAGATGTTTTCTTCAGCTCCTCCCGCTCAAACCGCATACAGAAGCAATGACTTGATGCCTAAGTAATAACGTAATAACGATTATAAAAAATAATAATAATAATAATAATATCGACTTCACGAAAACTTCCTTTTTTATTTTATTTTATTGGAATGCAACGACTTGACTTTGATGAGTTTGTTCCATTACAATGAGGGAAAGTATTTGGAAGTATCAATGCTCCATCCGACGTCTCCACGTGTACGCAAAAAAAAAAATCATACGGTTAATAAAATAGCACGTCATTTTTTTACCCGCGTCTATAACTGAAAGACAAGCCGCAGGAGCAAAGCCCTGTCGTCGTTCTTGCCTGCTCTGTTCTTTCTAACTTCACTCTCTGTCTCTGCCTCTGTCCCTCTCTGTCGCTCTCTCAAAACAAGCTCTGAATTCCATCTTACCCGAAGACCCAGTAGTAAGTAGTCTTTGTTGGATTTCGCATTTGGTTTCTGAGTTAGAAGGAAGACATCGAGGAGAAAGTCTCAAAAATTTCCACATCATCGTACAACAACCAAGACCAGGATGATACCAGGATCGAACAGAAACTTTGAGGATCGTCGCCGGATCGCCATCAGTTACAAGGATCGAACAAAAACTTTGAGGATCGTCTTCGGACGTATCGCCATAACCATCGCCATCTTCGAAGTCCCGGAAGAGGATCATTACGGATGCTCGAATGGAAGAGAAGCTCAGGTGAACATAGTCAGAAGAGATATCGGGATCATTTTGAGTCGCATCGTTTCAGAAATAAGGCGACAAGGTACAAGCTTTTGAATTTGATAGTTTTCTTAAATTCAAGTATTAACTTGAGTTTCAGGATTGCTTCCTTCGGACTTCTGTTTAGAATATTTTGTTTCATAATTTTGGCCTTTTTGTGACCAAAACCGAGAAGTAAAAGTTTGTTCTCGAATTCTTTAAAGATTGTTCTTTCTCTCTTATTTTTTATTTTTTGTCTCTGGTTCTCTCGAATTCCTGTTTGCTTTATTATTATTATTATTATTATTATTATTATTATTATTATATCGGGTATCAAGCCAAGCCAAGTTTAAGTTTAAGTTTATTTTTTATTATTTATTTATTTAATTTTCATTCCTCGCAGATTACTATAAATACTACATGACGTAACCAGAAAGAATCGAATGCAATACACAAATCTTGATCTTCATCATTTTCCTTTTCTTCTTCTCCTAATTCTTCTCCGCATACTCTGTTTTCTTATAAAACTTGCTTCTCGTCCTCTTCCTTTGTTCGATCAAACTTTTCTCACTGCTTATGATTTACGTTCAGAGAATTTCTTTTTCCCGTTTAATTCTATTGAGAAAACTCGACAGATTCAAGTTGTTTCCTATTTTTGAGTTCTATGTTTTACAAATTGTCCAGAAAGTACTGAAACGTGTACAAGCTCCAATTGACCCTTTACCTTTTTTGATATTCCTTTTTTTTATGCAGAGAACGTGAGGGAAATAGCCCATTCGAATGATAGCATTGAACGTTCAGAAAATTTCTATAGGAAGCCTTATAAGCGAGTGCGCGAGAGCATTCCCCAAATGCCTCAAGCTATCTACTCATCAAGACGAAAAGGGTTGGGCTCTGATTTTTTGCGTGAATCAACAAAGAACAAAAATAATTCATATGAACATTCGGATTCTGAAATAGTAGGAAATGATAGAGTGAGCAAAGTTTTATCTGGGGCTGATAATGGGTTGTCCGAGGAGAAAAAGGAGCATATCCGAATATCCCAAGTTTACAGGAAAAGGGATTTCATCTACCTTGACAGAATAGATGGAAAACCAACAAATATTCTTCAAGGTCTTGAGCTTCATACTCGGGTTTTCAATGCCGAGGAGCAGAAGAAGATTGTGGAATCTATCTACGACTTACAAAGAAAGGGCCAAAAGGGGCTGCTGAGAGGTTGGTTTTTATAGAAATTCTCGTGCTTTCTTTTGATTCATTTCGGAGGCTTCATTTTAATATATTCTTTTTTGTGTTTTACATTTCTGTTTCTGGTGGGAAAAAAGTTACTTCTTGCAAAGTTATGATTCAGTATATTACTTTTTCACTACTATTTACAGAGTATTTGAGATCACCTCACCACTCAAAACACTTTAACATGTGTGAACAGAGCGTACATATTCACAACCCAGAAAGTGGATGCGAGGCAAAGGTCGCGTGACCTTACAATTTGGCTGCTGCTACAATTATGCATTGGTAAATATTGGAATTCCAATTCTTGCATCTTTACAACCATAGCCAAATACTGAAATACGTGATATTAATTTTACAACCTTTTTACAGGATAAAAATGGGAATCCTCCAGGCATTATAAGAGGGGAAGAAGTGGATCCCATTCCGCCATTGTTTAAGCAAATCATCAAAAGGATAGTGAGGTGGAATGTCATGCCCCCAACATGCATTCCTAACAGCTGCATTGTGAATATATATGAAGAAGGAGATTGCATTCCTCCTCATATTGATCATCACGACTTTGTTAGACCCTTTTGCACTCTTTCTTTATTGACAGAATGCAATATACTTCTTGGATCCACTTTGAAGATTCTGGGACCTGGAGAGTTTTCAGGGCCTGTCTCTATACCTCTGCCTGTCGGGTATGCTTCTCTTCTGTACTCTTTCAATGAGCAATGTTTTAGTAGTTTCTTGGTGTTTTTTTTTTTTTTTTCCTTCTTAAGGATCATAATTTCATAAACAAATAGGCAGTAGAATTCATTTGTTATCTATCTTAAGATCTTTGCTCAAACCGGTTCTTCATGCAAAAGAAGTTCAATGCTTCTACTGGGGATATTGGAGTAGGAATTTAGTAAGTTGTATGTTTGATAACTTCCATCTTTGATCTCATGCTTAAAAGAAAAGAGAAAAACTGCCATTTTTCCTGTTTGCAGGTCAGTGTTCGTTCTAAAGGGCAATGGAGCTGATGTTGCTAAACACTGTATTCCAGGTGTCCCAAGAAAAAGGTACCCTTTTCATTTTTTAATTTTGTATATTTTTTTCAAGTATTTTTAAATCGCTTTAATTATTCAAGAAAAATTACAAACTCATTAAAAAAACATTCCATTAACCATTAATAATAATAAAAAATAAAAGTCAATGTTCCCTAATTCATTTAGCTTTTTCCTTTCATTTGCCTCTCCCAAGAGCTAAAGAAGAAATATGTTGATATATTTATTTAAAATCATTCCTTATTTTTGCTTATCTTGAGTTTGCAGGATTTCCATTACTTTCAGGAAAATGGATGATAGCAAACTACCCTACAAGTTTGTGCCCGACCCTGAGTTAATTGGATTGAAGCCTCTAATACATTCTCCCCTAACAAGGTCACAGATCCAACATGACCGGCATGGAAAGAGTCTGTGAGGCAACAAAGCCAGATCAAGGAAATGGAGTTTTATTTATTTATTTTTAATCAGTTTAATCATTGGCTTCAAATAAGTTGAAAGATTGAATTTATTGGTGTATGGAGTGGGTTATTCTATGTGATTTGTTGCCTAGAAAATGAACGACTCTGTTTACCTCTTTTCTCCTCGTCTACTATATAATGAATCTATTTTCTAAATGAATTTTCATAATTAAAAGAAAAAAAAAATCAAAATACATAGTTTCTTGCAAATGATTTTATTTTAAAAATAATACAAGAAATCAAAATAATATTTCAAATTTTTAATATTTCATTCAATTTACTTTATAATAAAATTAACTTTAAAATCTAATATATACTGCATAATGTCATCAATTTCTAAAAAAAGGTCTTATCTACTGATAAGAGAAGCTTTAGAAATAAAAATGGAAGTATATCAAACAAATTGTTAAAACCCTACTTTGAATCAAAGAAGTGCAGCAATAGAACAAGACAGACTGCGAGAGAGTTTGCTGTCCTTTTTATTCGAACAACATAAACATAACATCCTCTTAGGCTTTCAAAACTTCCCACATCAATTAACCTGAGACTTTGCAAACGAAGGGAAGCAGTTGAATAAAAACAGAATCGAAAACCTTAAATTAGTCTTAGACACCATTTACATCTTATTCTTTTTACATCAAATCATTCTGCATAATAACAATAATAATAATATATACAGATACGCTTCCATGTACAACTACACACACTAGTATGTACAACTGTGTATGTTTTCATTATTATTGTCTTCTGTACTTCCTACACTTTCTTATTCTCCCAAATCCAATCACATATTAGCAGTCAGATGGGTATACCATGGCTCGTGAACACCAACAGTAACGGTGGCAGCCACCAATAAAACTTCGGCCGCTTCCACCACCCTCTGTGTCAGCAAAACACCTCCAACTCGACGCAATGCCATTTCTGCTAATTTCTTTCCCTGCGGCCCATTTCCGCCCAGCACGACTCCTCTGGCAGCCAAATAAACCGCGCGAGACACTTTTTGAAACACGGGATCCTCTGGTTGCAAGCTCTTCGATAACATCCTGGCTGTGACCACCTTCCGCAACTTGAGTTTCTCGGTGTCCGCCTTCTCCTCACCCTCCATGGGGAACTCACTAATTATTTCAACAATTTCTTTAAGGCCTGCATCTTCATCTCGATCCAGTAGATCCAAAAGTCGCTCAACACACTTCGCTACCATGCTTTTCCATGTCTATTGGGGTGGCTATTACCGCCTCGCTCAGGAGGGTCTGCTGGTAAACTAAGATACTGCATTTTACATAACTTCGAATTAATAAAGTATTTCAATCAAGACTAAGACAGCAATATTAATGGCTTAAACTATCAAAAGATAAGATACAAATTTTAAAATAATTCATCATAAGATCTATATTGTTTTTCCCACACAGCAAAGCCATTTTACCTTGTGGAAATTACAATAATCTTCTGATATTGAGCTTGAACAGACCTCAACCTAGAGAGGTTAAGCATTAAAGTTTCTGGCAGAGCTGCTTGTGTGAGACCTTCTACCCCACTTACTAATTTCAACACCCCAAGTCTCACGAGTAAGTCAACTTTTGCTCCCTTGCATTCAGTTAGTTGATCACCTGATCCAAGAACGAAACGAAGAGAATATCAACAACAATGTGGGTTTCGACTCTTACATGTATTATCAACTTAGAATACTGGAAACTCAAAACCCTTTGAATATATACATAATACTTAAATGTTGATTCCAGGATCATACCATTACTTCTAGCAGCTGAAGTTATCATTTGGTTTCCATTTGTTTTGACCAGAACGCTTCCACCAGTTTTGAGGGCTGTGGAAGGAAGAAACCCTGGAACTGAAATTTCACTGCCCATCAATGAGGAGAGGAAGTTTTTGTGTTCTTCCCATTCCTCATCTTTGCAACCTATAATGGAAGAAAGCCACTGCACCGTCAATGGCAAAGAGGTATTCACATCAGATGGAGATCCATAACGGTTGGCAAAAGCATTTCTAAGATAATCCAAGCCAGTAGGACCCTTTAACAAAGGCTCCATAATACTTAAGCGTGCTTTGCTTATCTCCTGCTTAAGCACCTGTCAGAAAATGTCCAGATTATATGAAACAGTCGCACATATAAAAAAGGGCAAAAAAAAACTCATATTGGCTATTAACTCCATGCAATTACTAAAATGTATCTCAATGTAGATCTACATATACAAACACGACAGTAGAAAACCTTTGCTGATCTCATTTTAAAACAGGAATTCGAACTAGTGCTGCCCCTGGGCATGGAGATAAAAGAAAATACAACTTCAAATCCCAACGTTTTACTAGCATACGATAACTTTAGATGTGTTTGAGCAACATACTGAAGATTAACACATTTTTTTTATGCAGGGTAACTTAAAGGGAAGACAAAAGTGCAAAACCAATAGAAGAAAAGGCATGAAAACACACCTGAATCTGCTCTAGGACAAAACGCAGGCCCTTGATCATTGCAATTACGCAGGAATATCTTGACTCATCACTGGCTTTACATATCTCAGATAACTCATTCATTAACATCTGATGGTTGACCTTCAGTTCATCGTCATGAACTGGAGCAGAGAGCTTTTGCAAGGTGACCAATGCAAACTCTAGAATCCTTCCAAGGTAATTAATGTCCAAATTTCCTGACTTTAGCACCTTCAGAAGGGGAAAAGATGGGTTAATATCAATATATGATGGTTTTGTGAGTAATTACTGGCTGCAGCTAAGGAAGAAACTACCTGAGAGAAAATGTCTATATCAATAGCATCAATAATCTCTTGCTTCCAGTTCTGTGGAGCCATCTCGCAAATTTCATCTCTCACCTCCCTCATGAGTTGAACAACCCAATCATAGTCAGGATCGTCCTGTTTCATAGAGTCCATCACGCCATCCCAGAATGCCTTCTCCATTGCCGCTTTTATGTTGTTCACCTACACAATAGTAAGCCAAGAAAATATATGACCACCACATGCTTGTAACGAACACTAATAAACTACATGCTTTTGCATATTGATGACAGGAAAAATTCAAACTTCTTTTCACAGGCAAGTAAAAGATGACCGTAAATATATAAATGGATCGATGACCGTAAATATATAAATGGATCATGAAGTTCTGCTACTTTTCAGTGACTATTTTTTATGGAAATATTGTGCAGACTATCAAAAGTAAGTAGATAATAACCTTAATATTCTTCTTTTGATCTTCATCAGTGGCAATCAAGCTATCATTAAAAGCATGGCGTTGCTCATGGAGAAATTCATTTACAATCAGCTCATTCTCGGAGATCAAATTTTCATCTGATGAACCCAGCTGATGGCCTAAACTGCTTCTATGTGAGGAGAAACCGAATCCTCTTGTTGAGGAAGCATCATCTTCCTTGAATAAGGCGCGAACTACGCGGCTTGGCCGTTCAACACTTTCACCCACAACACTTACTTTATCTGAGCTAGCAACATCAGAAGGATCACCTGAGGAGCTTGATGGGCTTGGAGAAATGAAGTGTGTGATTGGAGATTCTATGGGGCTTCCATTCTCCTTTGCTTGAAAGTATTTAGATCGGGTTTCAGATAAAGCAGATTCCATATGCTCAATCCCAGCATCCCCACTCAAATGTCTTACTTTTTCCCTCAGAAGTCTTTGATCTTCTGTGACCTGCATTTCAAGAAATCCAAACATGACAATTAGCAGGATGTTTCGACAGAACTGGGAACTATCACGATATCAACTCCTCCTAATGTCATAAATTAAACTGATAGCAAACTTCAGTACTTTCAACCTGCAAGGCTTTATCAAATCGAAGATGGAAAAGTTCACAACCATCAAAACATTGACTATTGGGACTGACAGATCTTTCATTCTTTTCAAAAGTCCAAAAATTAAATCTCCAATTGAAAACCGCATGCATGTGCATAGTTCACCAAGTTGCAACAACTTTAATTGCATATTTGGTGATATCCAACAATAGATTATAAATTAAAGGGCTAAGGCAAGACCTGTTTCTGAATAGCCTTCATGTCATGGGTAAGAGCAACACTCTCTCCTCCTGGAGTTAGCTTGCAAGTTTGAATCATAGAGAGCTCAAGCTGGCATGCTGCTCTCACCAAATCCTTCTCCAACAATTGAGCATCCTTAACCTTCCACACCACAAAGCAATTTAAGTAGGAGCACCATGCTTTATCAAATGCTTGGAGCTGAGACCTGAAGGTCCAACACTTTTGTAATTTGAGGTCAGACTCTTCATCATAACTTTGTACTCGACCCTCCAGTACAATCTTTATCAAAATCTCAACCTCTCGGACAATATCCTCCGCAGACTTGGCCAAAGCAATTTCACGCTCTCCTTGGTCACTAAACACCGCATCTGGATGACCCAATATCATGTAAGCACAAAGAAACACTCTCACAGGATACCTTGATAGTTTATCTGGACTTGCTGCCTCTCTAACAAAACCTACTTTCTTTGCGCCTTTGCTCCTCCTAGAAGTCCTGGGAGTATCCCTCTTCTTGGGGGAGGCAACTCGTTTAAGAAGGTGGTCAATGTTATCCATAAAGGATGGGTGACTAGCAGCAGAAATAGCTCTGGAGACCTTCAGCCGGCTCTCAAACCGGTCAAGTAAAGTTTTCACTGTCTGAAGGGTGGCAGATGATTCGATCAGAAGTGCAAGCTGCTCAAAGGGCAATGATTTCACAGACTGCTTATTCATTTTCAATGCATCATAAGCTTTTGCCAAGGTTAAGGTAGTTTTCCTCACCCTAAGGAAACGCCTCCAGCACCTGGTGAAAGCAACACAATTAGAATATGTTGTTTCATCCTCGAAATAATGTGCGGTATTGTACAAGAAAAATCTTGGATATGTTTAATGTCCATGCACACCACTGGCTATTTATTATATTTTTAAATTCATATTCGATCAACAAATATTGCCAAAATGGTACAAAATACATGAAAAAATATTCAAAAAGAAGTCACATTAATGTCCTACAGAAAAAATAAAAAGTTCTTAAAATATAAGTATTTTCATCTCCAGATTAACCCTGCAAAACTGTATAGAAAATGTCAAACTCAATATTCACTCTGAAATGTACTGGCCAAATATGCATTAGATCACCACATCAGATTCAGGTTCAGGTTCACATGCCAAGCAAAAAAAAAAAAAAAAAACTAGCAACTACGGGTACAGAGCTAAATACTTAACCCAGCTCAGCAAATCTTTTAAAAGTTTAACAGTGATGCCTTAACTTCTGTAGTTTCTTTTAAGATAAATAGAAAATTCTGTAGTAATGACAGGCTATATACCTTGCTAACTTTCGGGAAAGATGATCAGCCTGTTTGTGCAACCTATTCCACTTTGGGGGAACAGGACCATGCAGCCTACCTCGCTGCCTCAAATATTCTGCTCTTTGTCTCTTTGCCTGATTATCATGAAATCCGATGAGAAGCAATAATTATTAAAAATAAAAACCCCAAAAAAAGTCACAACTCACACCAAGTGAAAACTAAATAAACACCACACGGTAAAAAGATCATAATCACAACTCAGAAAACAGGCATACCCTCTGAAGTCGATATTCCAACTTATCCCTCATACTCCTCCTTTGAATCTCACGTTGGTGGGAGACAGACTTAGCCACCCGTCTCACTTGCAACATCCGAGCACGTGCCCTTTTTTTCTCTGCTTCCAGCAAATCTAGTCGCTTTGTCTCAGCAGCTACACGCTTTTGTTGAATTGCAGCACGAACACGCTCCTTGTACTTGCTATCCCGAGCCATCCTTCGCAATAAGGATTGAGATGACCTCTCCTTTAGTGTGGCTCTCCTTTGCCTGTAAGCCTTAAGCATAAGCATTCTATTTGCTGCTGCCTGCTGAACCCGCGATTCCACTTTTGTTCCAAGCTTCTCCCGTTCTTTCTCATAACGCATTTGTACCCCACTTTTAGCTGCTTGCCGCAACTCATCCAACTTAGCTAGTCGCATCCGGGCCTTTTCCAAAATGCTCAACCTGGTGATTCAACTATCAGTAATTACCATTCTCTCTTTGGCTGCACTCTCTTAATTTACATGATTGATGGTGTGATAGTTTCTTTTAAATTTAATACGGAAAAGAAAAGGCCCACATGAAATCTACTGACAGGCAAAAGAAGGTGAAAGTCACAAGCAAGTAAATTTCAGACATCAGTCCCATGCAGAATTATTGGTCTTTTAAAGTTATGCAATCCAAGTAAATTTGAGGCGTCTGGCATGGAAATTTGGTGATCACGGAAGAGAAGTTGTGTAGTAATTATTGAGATCACTGACAGGTTTTTAAGTTAAAACCTGAAATTTAGCGATGTGTGGATATTGTGAGGAACTCAAAAGTTCCAAATTTACAGTTTGAATAACTAGGAGATAATCCAAAGTACATGCATAGATCATGACAATAATAATAACCAAATTGGTTACAGCAAACATTAAAGCTTGATGCACAAAAAATAATAATACAGAAATGCCACAACTTAATTGCAGTGTTATGGCATGAATATAGAAAATGTGAAAGTTGTGGAAATTGAAATACATAGATATTACCTTTTCTGCTCGGCAGCTTGGAGCTTTGCTTCAAGACGCTGACCAAGATCTTCCTCATGAGATGAAGACCGCGATGGGCTCCTCGGCTTCGCTCTAGCCTTGCTTGACAATTTCTCATAGTATTGCTGCCTCCAAAACAAAATTGTAGTGTAAGCCAATGTAGAATTCACGGAGATTTAGATAAACAGAGTTTTAAAAATTCCATGTTTGATTATGGTGTATGCAAGCCAAAACCAACGAACTATAGGATTCAAAGACAAAAAATAACACCTAGAAGTCGCTGATTTTATCAAACTGAAAATAGGAATGAAAGTTTAATAATTAACTTAAAAGAAAGAAGTAAGCATGAAACATCAAAGGGACAAAAGAATAAATGATAGTTTCAGAAAGAGAAATTCAGAGTTGAGCCCTGTGTGTTACTAATAAAATTGAGTTACTTATAAAAAATCAAAGAGAAATCCAAGTAAGGCTAGCAAGTATTAATTATTACCTTAAATTAAAGTGTTTAGAAGCATTGAGCAAAATAAAAACCAATGACACCAAACTTCTTAGACGTATAGGAAGAAGAGAATTTAGAGCATGTTTAGATGCTTGGAGTATTTCAGAATTTTGTGAATGGTAGTAAAATGGTTTGAGTAAATATGTTTTATTGGGTTTTGAGAAAGAGAAGATATAAAAATCGAATAAAAATATTATAAAGTTCAAAAATTATTTAAATATTATTTGTTAATATTATTTTGTTTTGAAGTTTGTAAAGTTGTATTGATTTTTATGTTTTGTTTTTAAATTGTAAAAAGTTGAATTGATTTTGTGTTTGAATAATGATAGGCAATGGTTTGATGAAAAATGTTGCAAATTTGAAACTGATAAGTGTCTGTTTGCAGCTGAGTAATGTTTGAAAATGAAATTATGAGAAGTTTTGAGAATTTTGTAAATTCTCATGTTTGCCAAACATTCCCTTAATCAATTTCAACACAAAATCAAGTGAAGAAAATCTATTTGATATGTGCGTGTCATACACAGAGAGAAAGAAAAAAGAGAGGAGGGGAGGAGCTCGTGCGAAAAGAAAGAGCAAAACGGACATATCCAAAGTTCCAAAGAGAATAAGCACCCACTCTCACCTAACATGAAGGAGGAAAAAAAAAAAAAAAAGCTTCGGTACAAAGTCTTAACCAAGCGAGATAAAAATTATTTTTTACAAAAGCAACGTATATGCGACGATTCGATGAGATTCAGTGTGAAAAAACGTTCTTTTGCCGTGTTTGGTTGCTGAGAAAATTAAGAAAAAGGCCATTTTATAAATTTAATCTACTTCCTGAGAAATTTACGGACTGTACCAAACTGATCAACAAAATCACAGGAAAAAAAATAATTATTTTAGGTGTGACTTTCTCATGATCCACAACGATCGAAAAAAGAATATAAAAACTATAGTCATGAAGAATGTTAACAAATCGTTGTAAAAAGGTACCCGATTTTACAAAATTATCAAAGAATGAAAAATATATGAGTGAGAAATTATTTAGTAAATCGCGCCAAAACAGACTTCTAATTCACTGAATGGATCGGTCAGATTAAGTTCAGATAATTTCACAAACCAACAAAAAAATCTTCTGGGTTTAAAACGTAGAAACGGAAAGCAAATAATTAATAATAAATTCTTAGAAAAAATTAGTAACAAGTCATGAGTGGGAACAAATTAAAGAGCTGAGGAAACAAAAAGGAAAAAAAAAATACTCGAGTCTTCAATTTCGAGAACAAAACCAACAGCACCGAAAAAAAAGTTTGTGGAAGAAAAAGAAAACCTCAGAATTGTATTTATTTCTTCATATCCTCGGTAAACAAAGAGAAAGTCGGACAAAAATCATAGTCGAAATGAAAATTAGGGAAAATATATAATAGTAGAAACCTGGCGCCGAAGATCAGCGTCGCGGAGCTTGGCTTCGATTTCTTCAACTGTACTCTTGGGAGGAGACCTACACTCCGAGAGCCTCCGCTGAAGCCTCCGAGGTAATCTGGGAGAAGAGTTCGAAAACGAAGTTGAATCGTCAAGGGGAAAATCCATGGCAAAAGCAACAGCCTTCCCGTCCTCCGGAGACGACTCCACTCTCGCAGCCATCACATCTAATGAACCCTCCCCACACAGACGCCGACGGATGACTCTGAAAAACGTATATACGAAAAAGACAACAACGATGATGATACGTACGGATGTATGTATGGATATATATTTTTATATATATATCCGACGACGATGATGATGATGGTGATCTGAGATTGAATAGAAATAGAAAGCAGGGGATGGTGGAAATGGAATGGAAACTTTTTTTTCTCTTCTCTTCTTGAGGGGGGTGTTGTTTGGTTGAGAGAAGAACGTAAAGGGATAGATAGTTGAGTTGAGTTACAGAGACGAGGCTATAAAGCGGTGCGAGGTGTGCAAAAAGTAAACGTTGTGTGTCGATTACTTATCCGTAATATGAGGGTGGACTTTGCCACGTCAGCGGAGCCCCAACGGCACTCTTTCTGGTACCTTTCCTTCCTTAATTCCTCTGTCTTCCTCTTTGTCTCTGATGCGATGCGGTGCGGTGCGGTGCTTGCTTTCCCACGCCTCTCTTCCAAGTTCCAACCCTTTTTTTTTTTTTTTTTTTTTTTAAGTGCTGCGTCTCCAATTTTCAGCAACAATCATGTGCACACAAAAGATGATTTTCAAATAAAAAAGTGGATTCTTTGTGTGTTGACACGTGTTAATTGGTGTGCAAATTGCTAGCTACCTTTATTGACCATGCCTTTGCCAAATGGCCTTTAAATAATCTAATAAGTTATTTAATTGAGTAATGTTATTTATTATTTTATTTTTTATTATTTTATAATATGATATTAAATAATTAAAAATTATTTATTATATTTTATTAATAACTTATGATTTAATATCACATCATAAAATAATGAATAAAATAATAAAAAATTATAAAACTATTTATTTGACTGGATTATTGATGAATTAATATTCCTTAATTTTTGGGCCAAGGAAATTCATGCACCAAACTATCATATTTAATCCAATGATGGTTATTGAATCTTCAAAGTAATAGTTTTCAGATTGAAGAATGAGGATTGGGTCATTGTTAAATGATTGCTACACGCTTGTAGAGGTTCATATTAGGTCCCTTTTTTAAGAGAAATAATACTATGCTTCCTGAATTTGCTCTTTTAATTTAATTATTTAATTATTTAATTATTTTATTTTATTTTATTTTTTAACATTTTATTTTATTTAAGAGTTAATGAAATGATTATTAATGTATTATTATTTTTATCTTAAAAAATATTTAGAAAATGTTTGAGATAAAAAAAGAATATATTTAGACATAACAAATAAACAGTAACACTCTCATTTTTTCAAACAACCTTTTTGAGGTCAAGGATTTTGATTGGTCGGTAAAGGTTTTATGGAGCAATTAAAACTGTCAAGCATTGTTCTTAGTTAGGTGTGTTTGAAGACGCTGCATTGAATCATTAATGTTATTCCTCGATGCGTGTGCTAATAACTTGATTATGATTTTTTTCAACTTCAACTAATCACTTTTGCTTTTCACTTTTTAAAACTGATCACTCGTGACGATAATATTTAAAAGATATAAAAAAAATAGATTAATGGATGAATAATGTATTATAAAAATAAATAATTAAAATAAAAATAAAAATAAAAAGAATTTGATAATGTATTTTTTAAAAATAAATATTGGTAGTTTTATTATTTTTCTTTTTAATATTAGATGAGGGGGTGATGTTAGATCCTTCAAAACTGACTCTAGTTCATTTTTTTGCTTTTCCTATTTTTTTTATTTGAATATTAAATTAAAAATATATACAAATTATTAACAATAAATTTAAAAATAAATAAATAAATAAATAAAATTTACTGACTACACTTTTAAGACACTTTTTAAGCGGAAATTAGCATTTTTCTGTCGGCCTCTACAGTACCACGCGTACCTTTCTTATCAAATTAACCCAAGGTGGGCCAATTGGTGGCTCCGCTCATTCTTGCGCTTTTATACCACAGTCCGCTCTTTTTTTTTTTTTTTTAGAAGTAAATGGTCCCACCGAACCCCACTCGCCGCCTCGATTTATTAAAAATAACTAAAATGGCCTACATTCCGTGTCTGCGTGCATGCTGGCTGGCTGCTCCGACCTCCGTATGTTCTTCGTATACCACGGTATCTCGGCTGCTTCGCCCACTAGTTTATACTGTTTATTGATGGAAGGTGTGTTCGAATGAGCGAGTACTTTTGTTTTGTTTACGTGCGGCGAGTGGGGTTGGAATTCCTTACGTGTCCTGGGCGAAAAGCGACGTCCCGTAATTGCTCACAGGCTCACAGCGAAGCGTCACGTCCCTTTTTTTTTTTTCTTTTTTTAAAATATTAAAAATCGGTCCGTCCAATCATTTTGAAAAACGTCTCTATCACTGTAGCATAGGCATTTTTATCCGCGACGAATTGTAATGAGTACGGTTTAAAATTTTATTTAATTATTAATATTTTTGATTTTTTTTTAAAATATTTAAGAAAATTTTAAATCTGAATTTCGAATTCTCAAATCCGAAATCCGAATGAACACTCTTATTCTAGCGTGATCACTGTACAAGTCTGAAACGAGTCTAAAACTGCATGGGGCACACCAAAAATTGTCGGGAGTCACCGTTGTAGTGGTGAGATCGCCAAATGCCAGCGGTCACGATAAGATGGACGGTGTCGCTTACTACCGGCGGCGTCGACACAATCTAGGTTGAGACCGAATATTCATTTAAATCATCTTATTTTATTTTTTTATTATATTTTTTATTGTGTTCTTATTTTATTTTTTATTTTATTGTTTATTTTACAATTTATTTTTTATTGTATTTTTTATTATATTTTTAAGAAAAAATTATTATATTTTTATTATATTTTACTTATAAACTATTTTTTAAACAAATTAGATAAACCGATTCTCAACGCCTCCCTTCTTTTTTCGGTAGCTTCCAATAGTCATTGAAGAATTTATTTAAGGAATATCCTGGGGGGCAGATCGTCTGCCCCCCCGAACGGAGCAGCCGCCGCCAGTGTTCGCTCCATGGCCGAATTCCCTTAAATTCATCTTTATTTTATTTTTTTATTGTGTTTTTTATTATGCTTTTATTTTTTATTATATTTTTTATTGTATTTTTTATTATGTTTTGTTCATTTTATTTTTATATTATATTTTTAATCTTCATTTTTTTATTTAATCATATTTTTTATTTTATTTTAATGTGTTTTTCATCATAAAGCAGCCCAACTAACGTTGGGCTGCTTTAGATGCTGGGGACAGTCGGACCAGTCCCCAGCGTCTCCCTTTGATTAATTATGAGTACTAATATATACAGTCTTTTTATATATTTTTTTACGTTCTCTACTTGATTAATTTTTAAATTTTAAAAAATTTATACAATTAATTATATCAATAAAATATATATATAAAAAAATGCACAAAAATAATTACACATAAATTTTCATTAATTAATAATCTCAAATTACTATATTACTTTATTTACTTATAGGTCTCATTTAAATATAGAATAATTCTAATAGATTATAATATTGATTTCAATTCTCCAGGGAAAAAAAATTAATTTATGTTATCTCAATTATTTATTATAATTTTAAAAATTTTATACAAAATATAATAAATAATTTAATTTTTTAAATTTTAAAATAAAAATAATATTAAAAATAAGGTTTCATTTAACTTTCAATACATATTTCAATTCATTTCAAATTTACTATTAAAGCAGCATCCTATTGTAACTAGTCCAGGTTAATGCGCGAAAATTTAAAGTGTAAAGGGAATAGAATATATAACGCGTTGATGTGAATTTTCTAATTCTTTAAATAGTTTAAGATTATTTGTTTATCTTTTTATTACTTTTTTTATAGATATTTTTTTTTATTACACGGGTTGACCTTGACAAAAAGGCAATTTAATATTTTAGTAATGTTTACTTATAATAATTGAAAAATATCTGTCTTTACCTTTTGGGAATGTTATATTTTGTCATCTCGATTCTCGATATGAGATTTTCAGTAATTATTTATTTTACTATGGACATATTAAATTATTTAAAGTGAAATCTAACAAAATATTAAAACAGAATACTAATGGCTTTACTTATATTTATCTACGTCTATGTACCAACTATTAAGAGCATTCACAATTCACTAAAGAACATATTTAATTAAATTTTAATTAAAAAACATTAAGTACATGCTTCAATAGGCTCTTTAAAATTAAAATAAATTTAATTTTTTCTTTTTTTATTCTCCAAATTTAGCTAGAGAAAAGAGAAAATTAAATTATTTTTGAGACTAAACTAATTTTGTTTTCTCTTTCCTTATTCTCTTAATAGTTTTTAAATTATTTTTAAAATTAATATTTTAATAGAATATCTATTAATTTGTTGAATCTGTTATTTGATGTGGTAAAAAATTGTTAGCTAAAATTTGTAAAAATAAAATTTTAAACCAAAATTTGACTAAATTTTAATTAGTAGATTGTGAATATTCTAAGTCAAGAGTTAATCTACCGAACACTATTTGAAAGTTAAAATGGCTCTTTTATTTTATAAATGGTTCTAAAATGTTCTTAAATTTTTAAAAAATACTTTAACAATCAAAATAAATAAATCTACAAAATTAATGTGACTAAATTTAATATGTCAATTTGTAGATTCATGTTTAATATAATAGAAATCAACATATTACACGAATATATATAAGTTTATAAGCTTATTTTTATAAAAAAAAAAAATTATAATTAAATCAAAGCGAGTAATGTTTTATATATTGGGAAGTATTGTGCAATCTTAAACTAGCAAAAACCACATTCTTAGATTAAACTAAAATGTTGTAGCATTGATCGAGCGAAGCTTCTCTACTATAGTGAATGAGCGGTTTGTCAACTTTGTCTGTCTCATGATAAGTAATTTATTTTTTGTTGTCTATTTTAAAAGCTTCTTTTTGCATGCGCTCTATTGCCACAGATCTCATCAACTTATAGACTAAATGAAGCCACTTCTGACCTTGATCTCTCATCAAAGCTGTCCTTGCCCGCATAAATATTATTTTTTAAATTATTAATTTAAAATTTTTAATATTTGGTAAAATTATATGGTGTAGAAGTCTTAGACATTTCTTTTATAAAATTATTTTTTAATAATAAATATTTATTTTAAAAAAATACAAAAATATTTCCATTTTAATTATGCAAATCTCACGACCATTCATGCGTGAAATATAGAATGCAAATTCATAAAGGTAGTGGGAAAATTTTAAAAACCCTTCGAGAGAAATTTCAAAAATAAAAGTGAGGTTGAAGTTTGCTTTGAAAAAATAAAAATAAAATGAGTGGACACGTATCAGAAACGTGACAAATATATAAATGGGCTCCTTTGGGTAATAAAACCGACGTGACAGATACCAAAAACACTGAGGGGACAGAAACGTTAAAATTTGTCGTTTTAAATCAAGACAAGCCGGAGGAAATTCTCGAACATAATTTTATAATTTAATTATATAATTAAGAAAAACAGTGCTAGTATGAGATGTGTCGAATAATTTTTTTTTTTATTATTCTTTTGGAATTTAAAAAAAAAAATTATAATATCACAAAAAAGTATTTTCTTGATTATTAAATTAAAAAAATTGTCAAGACCCAACAATGAGTATATTTATTCATAAAAGAATTTCTAATTATCATTTTCTACATCACGTATAAATATATGATTTTTTATTTTTTATTTTATTTTTGAAAACAAGCATATATTAATATATAAAAAATAAAAATAACAAATTACATATTAGTATATGATACCAAATAATAAATAATATTTTTTTATATAATCTGAAAATGTAATAATAAAAACCCATATATATATATTCTCAAGAGTGTGTATATATATATTTACTACTCCTGTATTAGAAATAAAACATGAGTATATATAATTATATTTTAAAAAATACAAAATAAAAAAGATTTCAATACATTCCAATAAAACGAGATTTCTAATAAATTCAAGAAAAACTTAAATTATAAGGCAAACTACACATTTGTTTGGAGTATCTCATAACAAATTATTTCGTAACGGACATCGTTTTAACCTCTATTCCTCTCAATTTACGAAATTTTAGAGATTTTTATCTCAATTTGTTTGAGAGTAACTCTCAAAAATACCAACTTCCATCTGCCATCTTCCAACGAAAGGAATGGATCAAACCATATTTTTTAATACCATATCTTATTGGCCGGTACAGTTGGAATATGTGGAACCAGCTAGTTGTCTGGTATAAGTAATAGGCCTATTTCGTACTGGTTTAAATACCGGTTTGTATTAGCCATCTATGTTTCGACTATATTGAATTTCGACATTTTTTCATTTTTTTTATTATTTTATTCTAATTCAGATTAGACTATTTACATATATATAATTTATTCATATATTGAATATTATTTTAAAATATAATTTATATATGTATATATATCATTTTTTTGTGTATTTACTATTCCAAAATGATACACAAAACAGTATCGATACTGAAATATTTTATTCTAATACCTTGACTGGTACGCCTACTGGTATAATATTTAAAACATTAGATCAAGCAACACCATCTTTTAAAAGATGAGCGAAATAATCAAAAGAAAGTAATTTTCTGTTTATTAACATAACACAAACAAACACAAAATGAAAACAAAAAATACTTATTCGAAAGAGCAAAGTGTGGCTGTAGTGGTGTTACTGAAGATGCTAAGTCCGGAAAAAGTTGTGCATGGCGACAACAAATGGCGTTGTGTGGAGGCGTGTGAGTGGATAGGCATCGGACGAAACCCTCGATGAGGTACGTGATCGCTACTGACTATCGGAGAGCATCGACCTTCACTTCTCCTATCTTGAAAATGAAAATGACTGGAGAAAAAAAACACAACTTACCCCACAACCTAACCAGAAGAAGGAGTGAGGGGAGAGCCAAGGCTCCTACTCCTTGCAACTATTGCTTTGGTTGAAAAAAACGATTTATTTTTTTCTCGATTCCGCCATAGTGTCCTCCAAATTGCAAAAGAGGTAATAATTGAATTTAAACTTAAAAGAGATAGAAAATATAAAAAGATGAATAATGAAAATTTGAAGTTCTCTTTATCATTTTGTGTTTGTATTTATAATTTCTCTTTATCATTTTGTGTTTGTATTTATAATTTCTTTAATAAATCATACGGCATTATGTAGGGGTGACCATTCAAGAATTATTTAAGGTTTAAATTTAGACCATGTAGCAATAATCAAACCATTTATGGCAAGTTAGCAACTGTAACTTGAACTATACAATATTCCATGCTTCCCCGAAAATAAGCATATAATCACGGAGCTTCAAACATGATCACTAAAATAAAAAAGCCACGCCCCAAGATTCTCTAATTATTAAGATTCATTTTTTTTTTTATTTATTAAAAAAATATTATTTTTATAAAATAATGTATATCGCTAAATTGTAATATAGCCTTGGCATAACAATAAGCAAATAAATAAGAGTACGCGTCCCACCCATTTTACACTTATGCTTATAATTATAGTGACAATTACATAGATTTAGCAAACTAAAGTGGTGTGCACGTTCAACTAGTTATCATTCTCTAATAGGAATAGGAAACACAAACTAAAGGAGAAATGTTTGGGGGCCCTGCGTTGGGCCCCTTTGCATCTCCATGAAATTTTTTACATAAAAAAAATTAAAAAATTAAAAAATATTTTATCTACATATATTTTTTTATTATTTTTGTAAAACAAAAATGAATTGTGAAAAAGTACAAAAAAATTTTGCCCTATAGAGACGCAAAGGAGCCCCATATCACTGCCCAAACTAAAGTGGTTGGCTGAGGGGAGAGAACCAAACCATTATCCAACCCTCTTCTCTCATTTTCACTCAAAAAAAAAAAATTATTCATCATTTTATTTATTTATTATCAAATACGTGATGCGTGGATGATAAATATAATATTTTGTTTAATAATAAAATAACTAAAATATAAGTAAATAAGAAATAAGTATAATGTAAGGATGATGAGAAAAAGGGTTATTTGACCCAACCCATTTTCTTTCTTGCTTTCATCCCATCCTTCTTGTCCTTTTTTCTTTTGAGCAAAAGATAAGCTGCATTATTGAAAAACAAACAAAATACAATATTTGAGCAGAGACTTAAGGAATATTACAAGGTAGATCTTTGCCATTATGAGAAAGCAAAAGACAATGTGATATTTGAATAAGGGGAATATTTTTTAAGACTTGCGTTGTTGTTGTCCATTGTACCAAATTATGCACACATCAATTGTTAAGTCGATGAATCTTCACCGCCTTTCAAGATTTGAAAGTTTTGAGCAAAATCTTTACGTCTTCAATGATAGGATCGATGATCCAATCCTGCTTAGCTGAGAAACTAGTAATATCCTGTATTACCATACTAGAATCTCCTTGAAAAATAACATTTTCAATTAACAACCTTTGTGCCTCTTAGAGTGCCATGAGTGTTGCAGTAGCTTCACCTGTATTTGGGGTGAGTGCATGGGGTGTAATCAGTCCTTACAAAAATTACTTGTCCTTGATTATCTTTGCATAGGGCTAAAATGTAACTGCCATTATCACGAACTGCCACAACAAAGGAAATAATTTTTGCTTCAGGGTGATTTAGCTCCTAGATTTTTCTATCACCAAAATAGTTCTGTTTGGCTGACCAAGTGCACAAATGAACTGAGTCCAGGACTAAAACAACAAAAATTTAAAAATTATGATGCTCAGATTTGAGATTTTCAAATTGATTCCATGATTGAGGATATTGTTGACCCAGCAGTAGTAGGTTGACTAGCGAATAGAGAAGTGTCAATAAGCTAGTTGGAATTTCTCCACACAATTCTAGAATAGAAGCAATTAAGCAAAAGGTGTGGGAGATCTTCCAGATTAGTTTGGCAAAGGGAACATTTACTATAATCATCACCCAGAGGCAGAATTTTTTGAAGCTTAGTTTTTGTGGAAATAATATCATTAGAAACTTTCCAGAGGAAAAGCTTTAATCTATCCTATATTTTTCAGTTTTCATAGACTTCCAATTGATAGAATTGGTCGAAGAGACAAGGTTACAGTGGTTTTGAATGAGACCAGCATAGGCAGGTTTTATTTTATCCTTCTTGTCCTGCAATGCCACATGTTCTTATTGTTTTAGTTTAATTTTATGGTTTTTTTTTTTTATAACATAAATATTTAGTCATTAAATTTGCACATATTATTATTATATGTGTATGATATTTTGTGTGAATTTCAACTTCTCAAAATCATATATGGGCTTTTAACCCGACTAATGATATTTGTTAATGATAATTGTATGGCTCATATGATATTTCTATTTTCTCTAAAATTAGACCATATAATTCATCAAACAAATTTCAAAAATTTATATACATAGCATAAAAAAGACACATATATACCACAACCATGTTCGAATATTTATGATTGATCATATGAATTTTCAGTTACTTGTATTTCATTCAAATGTACCGTTAAATTAACTTGTAGTGGTTTAGTTATTTTTTATTGTACTATTTTGATATTTTTTGGAACTCAAAACACATTATCACACTAAGTAATATTACATATATACGACTTTGCATACCTTTTGCAAAATCAATGACATGACAATAATGCCATGTCAGTCAAAATATTAAAAAATAATAGTAATAAAAGATAAAAATATGATGAAAGAGAAACAAAAAAAAAATATGAATAGTTAAAATAGATGATGCTTAAAAATACAATTTTTATATAATGTGTATGCAAAAAAATATACAAATAATGTATAAACAACATTTTTATATCACACTAGAGCATATTAAATAAAAAAATGAAATACAATACAATCAAACATCAGACACTAGCCAATGCTTGTTGGCCTGATGGCACAAACCCATTCCTCCAAAATGGAGGACCTAGGTTAGATTCTCCACCCCTACCCCCACCCCCAATGTATATAAAAAAAAATACCAGACAATAAAACAAATCTACTAATACCATATCCTATCCATCTGAAAATCTTAATTCAAATCCTTCACAAATGCTTTTTTTTTTTTTAATTTATTGCGCTTTTTTCTTCATGAGTATTCTAATTGGATCAAAAGTAATAAAAGCTAAGCTAAAAATAAATTAAGTGGGAAATACCCGCCATATGATATATCGATCTTGGATATGAAGCCAATATCGATATAAGTGTAATTGTGAAAAGCGCCATTGTAAAATGAAATCTCTGAAAATCAACACAAAAAAAGGGGGAGATAGGAATTTATCAAATGTTTATGTTTGTTAATACTGAGGAGGCTGGAAGGAAGATGAAAAGGGGCATGTAATCAATGGCGTGGCCATCAACATTCAAGTTATGGTTGCTGTTCATTGCATTTAGTTATGTTATAATAACAAGGTCTTTGGATATTGTTGATAATAGATATGGATCATTGACACGAATAATAATGATTATGGTCGCTTTATAAAAGGATGGATGTCCATATCGATCGTGGGCATGCACCCTAATTATTGTGTTAGCATGATTGCATGAATGCTCCAAATTGGTCCCCCATTTTCATTAGCCACCTCTACATTCAAACTTTCAAAGTATGCATGTATGTCTCCGAAGGTAATGACTAATACAGATAGAGCTTTGCTACAAAGAAACTTTGGTGCGCAACACACCGCTTATGATGAGATCTACTTTATATATATAAATATATATATGACTAATACAGATGTAGCCCAACTTTCTCCCGAAAGGATTTTTTTTTTTATTATCTTTGATTTATTTTCAATCAATTTTTTGTTAGTATTAAATAATTTTTAAAGATAAAAAAAAATCATAGCATGATTAAAAATCATTTTTTTAATTGGTTAAAAAAAAAAAAAAAAAACCCTATTCGGGAAAAATGCTATTCGGGTGATTTTTCATATATATATATATATATATATCTTTATATATATAAAGTGGTTATCTAACAAAAAATCTCATTTTAATAGAAAAATTTTGTTTTTCCGTATGTGAATAGTAATTTTTAACGTTTTCCGTATATATACATTCATCTGAATATTTATTATAGCATTTGTCTTCCATTTATTATAGCTTTTGTATTAGAAATTAATGCAATATCTTGGTAGTACGCCTATGAAGATGCCTCAACATCAATGCACATCGTAGCATGTGTATTGGAAATGCAAACCTCGATCTACCATGCATTCTCTTCATTCGTTATATCAATAATCACATAGGGAAATGCCCCAATCTTGATTGATTAGGAGACGTTAAAAAGTAGGACAGTAAACATACACGTCCTGCACGTCCTCATAATGAATATAAGGTAGATATACATTTCAAGAAAATTTCCGTCTCATAATTGCCTTTATTTAAGACATTAATCTCGTGTAATTACTTTTAACATTAAAAAAAAGTAAGCATTAACTGTCAATCACTTCAATCCATGCACGCCTTGCTAAGATAATAAATACTGTGAATTAATTGCAGAAAAAAAAACACCATATGTATTTAACCATTGCAAAAGTCAATTATGATTTAAAAAAAAAAAAAAATACCTATTATGATAATTAGCCAATGTAAAGACAGAATCCTTAAGAACCAATAAATACCTATTATGATATTCTTGAATTAATATATACAACTAAACATCAAAGCATGGTCATGCACGCCCAGCAAAAGCAAAAACAATTAAAGTAGCCAATTAAATGCAAAAGCCTAAGCCTCTGTACCATGCAAATCAATGCACTTAATATAAAAATTAATTAACTTAACCCAATGGACACTTACTGGAATTTTCAGTAATGAGATTTACTGTTGCAATGCAGGCAACCTTCTATTGGAAAACCAATCGAACTAATCTCTATCCATACACATCAATGCACTTAATATAAAAATTAATTGAGTTGACACCCAACCCAATGGGCACTTTCGTTTGTCTATTTACCTTAAGTATTATTTATACAGGATCAAATGGTAAAAATTGAAATTCTATTTCGAGGTCATGCAGGAAATTGTATATTCATTCTCATTCCTCATTCTCATTCTCATTCATCAGGATGATAATTTATAAAGCCTTTACAAATATTACCTATTTTTTCCTTCCTTTTTTTTCTTATTTTGTTCATATTTGTAAGCATATTTTATTATGTAGTTGTGATATATTGTTTTATGTTTGCAGTTTTCTAATGCTCTACTTCTCTTATGTTTTATCTCAGTCCTAAGCAAACAGCTACTATGGAATAGTTATTGACACACTAAAAGATATTCCTCTCATATTATTACATTATTTAGGTTATCCAAGGCAATATTTTATCATAACAAATTCTAGATTGAAAAAAAAAAAAACAAAAAACACGTAGCTGAGACTTTTGTCCGTCGCATATCCCACTTCACGACCTTTCTCTTTCTTTCAAGTTTTGCTCAAACATATAGAAAAAGAAACAACCAATCGATAAATCAGAGCCAGCATGAAAATCGACAGCCAATCATCCTAGAAAAATAAGACTAACCAGAGAAAGAAAGAGCAAAAAAATACCTTTTGATGGATGTTCAAATCCCAAATTCACGAAATAGGGACAATCATCAACAAAAAAGAATCCTACAAAGTCCAACGATAACTACAATAATAAACTAAAACCCAATAATTAGCACAACAATAAACGAAAGATAAATACTCAAATAAATCATACAAACCAACCCATAGATGAAAAGCAAAGAAAAATAAAGGAACAAGAAATCAACCTGAACCCACTTTGTTTTCAAAGCATGTCGGTAGGATAAGTTCATTTCAAGAAGATGCCGATAGAATGGAAACTGAAATACAAACATTTTATTGCAAAAATCGAAACTCCAGCCCCTCCAACGAAACTCTAGAAATCGAAGCTTCTCTCTAAAGATCATCAAGTTCGCCGGTTCCTAAGAAAATCTCAACGAACTGAGAAACCACACCCACAAACAGAGAATCGAGAGAGAGAAATAAAGAAACCACAACCTACCAAAACCCTAGAAATCGAGAGGAAGAAGCTTGCATGCCCCGTGCTGCCTTAGAGAGGAGTGATGGGAGAGGAAAATATGAAAATGGTAAATGATAAGAAGGGTTTTCACCCTTGGAAAAACGATATTGTTTAATGAAACGCCGGGGTTGGATTTTATTTATTTTGTCTGTGCTTGCACACGGTTGGGCCTAAATTTCTCACTTCTGGACCTCATATTTACAAATTAAACCATCTTAAAAATTACCTCATCTACAAATTTATCACAAATAGTTTATAATATTTTTTCATCTTCTAAATTAAAAGCAATTGGGAAAAATGATAAATTCTGCATTTTAACCGATTATTTGGTTTGCCTTGCGTTTAACCAATTATTTGAGTTCAAATAAAGCCAAGTTGAAATAAATGATAAAAACCAATTTTTAATTAATCTATTTTTTTTTAATAAGTGTTGTTTCATTAATATGACTAATAAATAACTAATGAGTAAAACTTCAAAATAAATACCTAACCTAAAATACATTTTTATAAATTATGAAAACATATTAAAAATTTATTTTGTAAGAATATCGATTATATATTAAAAGCATTATGGAGAAATGATCAACAAAAATGTGAAAGATTCAAGTTTATGCAAATCCTGAAAAACTAAAAAAGAAAAAAAAATATAGGCATTTTAATATTCTCACTATTGAGGAAATGCAATATGATGGAAATGTTGGATCGTCATCCTAGAATCACCCTATAATCAAAATTATTTCAAACAAGTATTTTAAAACTATGAGAGACGTTTATTTATGGGACTATGTTATTTTATGTTATTGTATTTATGAGACTATGTTATTGTATTTAAGTTAGAAATTAAATTTAAACCCAAAAAAGCATTGGATTGTTATTAATCAAAAATTAATTCTTAATAAAAATAATTCTTAAAAAAAAAATTAAGCAAATGTGTTTTGTACGTTGCTTCTACCTAGTATATATAATATATATATATAAAAAAATTAATTATTTTTAACATACTTTACGTGGAAGGCTTTCACATCAATAGTGTACTGGGTGTGTTATTAAATATATAGAAAAATTTTCTATTTGGTCCGGATGTAAATCTCATTACTTCATCTCGTTAGTCATTGATCGTCACGTAGGGCTTTCCACCTGAATTATTAAGATGCAACACCACATACAAGCAGCAGTTCTCCCTTCTCTTCATATTTCTATCCAACAAAAATATTCACCTTTCTGTTCCTCTTCACAGTTAAAAAAAAAGAGAATAAATAAAAAATAAATATAACAAGAACTGAAACCATAATGAAGATTCCTCTTTAGATTTTTTTGGAGCAATTTTTGTGTGGATTAAACTATGAGATTTCGAGAAGGAAATATCAGTTGAAGGTTGAAGATGAACGAGAGAAAAGTAAGAGATTTCAAGGTGATTGAACGGCGTCGCCATCATCGTTGACATCAGTGTCGATTTTGATTTCCTTCTCTTCAGATTTATGAGACTTGAGCGACCATCTTTCTAGATTTACTTTTCTTTAGATTTCATTATTAAATTACATCTAATCAATTCTATCGATGATTTGGTAAAATTTTTTATGTGTCTTCATTTTATTGGCAGAATGTAAATAGAATATTTGTAGCTCATCAATATAGAACTTATAAGTGTTTTTGAAATATATATGCTAAATAGATTTTCTCACAAGGTAATAAGCCATTCTATTATCAAGTCAGAATGAACAATCCATATCATTTAAATGGTAAATTTTGATTTGTGAGATTTAAATTATAAAATTTATATTTAAAATTAAATTATTTTATATAAGTATTTAAAAATAAATTTCTGTAAAGTAATAGAGTGGGCAAGACTCGCGCACTTATTTTGTAAAAATTGGACAAATTTAGAATCTGCACGAAGGGTTATTTTAATGATAAATCTCGTTTTCTTCAATAAGAGTATGCGAGGTTTGCATGATATCGAATGTAATATGTATCTACTAATTTAAACACGTCCTTCTAGCCCCAATAACTAAACATATTGGGTATACTGTCATATAAGTTGTTGCCATTGGGCCGAAGGCCATCATGGGTTGGGGTTTTGGGCTAAGTTTATTGGGTCTGGAATGACAATGGTTATAATTACCCTTTGGTAGTCCGGACGATCAAAGGCCCGAAATTCGGGCAAATTTTGCGCTCGGTTATATTCAATATTCAAAAATTTTTTTAGCCGTGCCAATCCGCCAAAATAATTTCCTACCAATCACATTCTATACTTATTGGTCACGCGGATTAATGCCTCATCCAACGGCCACCACAATCACATCGCCCTCTATAAAACCCTTCGATCTTCACCTTCCTTAAGGCCGAAGAGACGCAGAAGAGAGACTAGAGAAAGCAAGTAGAAGAAGATGTCAGGAAGAGGGAAGGGAGGCAAGGGATTGGGAAAGGGAGGTGCGAAACGGCACCGTAAGGTACTGAGGGACAACATCCAGGGCATCACCAAGCCTGCTATCCGACGACTCGCGAGGCGTGGTGGAGTCAAGCGCATCAGCGGCCTCATCTACGAGGAGACCCGTGGCGTTCTCAAGATCTTCCTCGAGAACGTGATCCGCGACGCCGTTACCTACACAGAGCATGCTCGCCGGAAGACTGTTACCGCCATGGACGTCGTCTATGCCTTGAAGCGGCAGGGCAGAACCCTCTACGGCTTTGGGGGCTAAGGAGGTGTGAGTTTCTGTGATTAGATGGCTTAGAATTAGGGTTGTGTCTTGGTCAAGTAAATTGGGGGTTCATTGTATCGGGTTTAATTTGTTAACATGTGACTGAATCGAGAAATGAACCAACATCACTATTTAAGTTAATATTATTCTGTGCGAAAGCTTCTTGAATTTCTCCAGATGTTATCTAAAGTCATTATAAGAGATACTTGCTGTTGTTTGATTTCCGAGAATGTGTTGGGAAAATGGAAAAGGTTGCGTTGTTTTTCAAATATGTAGTCGACTGCCTGGAAAAACTATAGACTCCTTTAAATCTCAGGCGCGCTATAATTTTTGTCACATACAGAATTTTATTGAAGATAAGAAGAGGCAAAACTAAAGGTAGATGGTATATACAAAAGCTCAATGATATAAGAAATTCATAGAAATTTAACTTATTTAGGTCAGTTACAATCGACTAATGAAAATGAAGTATGGTATTGGAAATCAATTTCTTAAGCTCTTCTATTTATCGCTTTCCATTTTTGAAGTTTTTATCATTTATTTTTATATAAATGTACCACCATAAGTATATTGGGAGCATCATCGATAGGAAAATGCTTTATGCAACTGCTGGGCAGCTGAACCACGTCAGTTAAATGAAATGATAGCCTTTCATTTAAGGCAACAGCAAGATGAAATCTGTTTTTTTGGGGGGGGGGGGGTGGAATTTTAATAGTTTTTGTTTTCAGACAACAGCAGGTGAAATCTCTACGATTTCACAGATGAAATCTCATTTCTTGGGAAAATATGAGATTGAAGAACAAGAACACCGGGCATTAATTTTTTTCACCATTAAAGTCAAACAATTTCGATGAAGATTTGTTTGGAAAAGGACAATAAACGTTAAAGATTTCGGTAAAGATTTGTGTTCCTTGCCGCGAGCAGAAGAGCACAAACCTAGCTATATAAGGTTAGGATTCTTGTTCTGGGTTGCGATTTGTGAATGTAAGCTAGGAAGGCAGCTGGAATGTAGATGATGAACACAAGACGAATAATGATATGCACGCAAGCTGTTTGCTGAAAGACAGAGAGAGTCATGTATTGATAATAGGGAATCCCTAAACCTACAGGAAATTCAATTTCTACAATAATTTTTGATGCCTTCTACTGATTCTACACTTTCCTCATATTCGATTCCACTACCGACTTGTAATTGACTCAATGACATCAAGAAGCGATGTTTGATGCTTCACTATCAACACTGCATTTTAACACAACACTACTTCTCATTAACGCTAAACGCACCGTTTGATGTCTTTTAATTCGTATTAACTCCACCTTGCTATAACCGCTGCGTGTTGCTCCCCCAGCTGCCAGCCTCTCTAGTCTCTAGTCTTTAATCCTCATTTCTTCGAACGCTCTCGTTTTAGTTATCTCCCTTCAGATTCTGCTGCCACTCAATCCGAGTCTCCGACGCCGTCTTGACTTCAAATCACATTACTTCGTAAAATCAGAACTCCCTATCTTCGTTGTTCTTCATCTTCTAGGTTCCTAACGGTGAACAAGAGCACAAACCTAGCTATATAATAGAGAAGAATCAGGAATCAAGATCGTTTGTGGTGTTCACCGAAATCGCCCTTAGCTCACCAGTAAAGCCACAAACGGTGAACAAGCACACCGAACCTTTTCAAAAATTTTTAAATATATAGAAATGCTCTTAAAATTATCTTCTATTGGATCTTTTATTTTAAAGAGATTATACATTTTGAGAAAATTATTCATACTTATAAATATTTTTAATTAATTTCTCATACATCTCGAGGAACCTAGAAGCAAGTGTTGGTACATTATAATGAATAAAAAATATTAAAAAGTATAATATTTAAATAATAGGAATAAAAAATAGATTAGTTAATATTGTAAAAGTCAATATATAAAATAGAAAAAGTAAATTTGTGTAATGTATTTTAAAAGATTAGATGAACAATCCATAGTGAGTGCTCTTGAAATGAGTTTTATGGTACAATCTATTGGAATAAATCTTGAAATGAAATGTAGTGTTTTATAGAAATAGTTATAAGATAATTTGTAAATAGTAGTAAGTAGTTTGAGTTAAATATTTATTTGATTTTGAGAAAGAAGAGAGAAAATGTTAAATAAACAATAAAGTAAAAGTATTGTTCGAATATAATTTTTTAATATAGTTTTTACTTTTGAATTTGAAAAATTAAAGTATTTTTTATTTAAAAATATGAGAAAATTATATTGATTGATTTGAAAAAAATTGTATTTAAATGATGAGATGGATAGAAATTGTTTTCAAACATCTTTTAATTAGACCTCTCTAAAAAGTTAAGAGATGGATCGCTTTTTGACATCATCGACATCCAAATTAGTCCCACCAGTATAAAAGAAGTCGATTCATACTGTCACGTCAATCTCATAAGGAAATAATAAATATTGTTCAATAATAAATGATGAACCAACTCCCTAATCTTTTTATACATACAACACAATTACACACTCAATAACAATGAATCGACGTTTCTTTAAGCTGTCAAGCGTGAGTATCTTCTCTAATGAAGCCATCCATACAAACTAGAAGAGTGCATTTTAAGGTGTCTTATCTTCTAAATGCTCTTCAATGAGAAGTGATTCGTTAGATGGGTGCACATGGCTTGATAGAACAGAAAGTCACCATAAACAATTAAAAATAGTCATTTTATAATAAAAATGATTATTTACAATAAAAATAGACTTATTTTAATTAAAAATAATTATTTTATTAGAAAAAACTAATCACAAATAAACAATTTTCTTATATTGAGTTAATTTCCTTTCTTGTAGTGACATAAAAAAATCATGTCATCAACTTATCTCCTTATGTGATAAATGGAATACATGTGATCGTGAAACTCTTTTTTGCACGGCTATACATTTCCTCAATACATTTCTCTTCTCGAAGTAGAGAAAGGAAACTTCCTCCCATTAATTTGCCTTTGAAAATCGTGAGAAAACAAGTGCAAATCGAACAGTGCTAATGAAAAATCCGACGATGTTTATTTCCATGGATCCTTTCATTTCTAAATAACAATTAATGTTGATAGACTTCGGAGCTGAAGTAGGTTTGAAAATTCTCAAAAATTAATCATTTGGTCCAATCTCTGGGCTACATCTTTCTGCGTGGGAATTAATTCTGGGCCAGACCAAAACCCATTTCCTAATTAGCCTTTCATTCGCATGGATCAATCAAACAACCTTTGTTTTACTTTTTTTTTTTTTTTAGTCTTTTTTTAGCTAGAGCTAAATTGTGGATGCCTTGAGTTGTCCCTCGTCCACGAGCTGGTACATGGATGATAGAAAGAAAACTGTTTATAAATAAATAAATAATTTTTATAAAATAATTATTTACTATTAAAATTAGTTGTAATTAATAATCTTTTCGTGAAAATTAATTAGTCCTAAAAATTTATTTATTTTTTAATAATGAATCTCTCTCACTTGTATAGGTCTTTTTTGGGTTTAAACAAAATGAGAAACCTACAATTCTTTATACCCATTTATCACTAATTGACTAGTAAAAACAAGAGAATCCTTATAATTAGACATAAAAAGAACACGAAAATTGAAAAAGAAAAGGAAAATATTGGGAATTGGTCAATTTGATCTCTTTGAAAAATGGACGCCGGCATCTTCGCCTACCCTGTCGTGTTGTCTGGGTTGAGGTCGAATACTTATTTAAATCATCTTATATTATTTTTTTATTATATTTTAATTTATTTTTTATTATGTTTTTTATTATATTTTTTAAATTTAATTTTTTAATTATATTTTTTAAAATTTTTTATTATATTTTATTAATAGATTATTTTTTAAGAAAATCGAACGAATCGACCTCCAATATCTCCCAAAAGAAAAAAGCAAAGAAAATAGGGCTCTAAATTATTTCAATAGCTTATGGATGCGTGTCCGGCCTTTTACAAGACCTGCCTGCATTTATGTGGTCTCCTACTTCCTCTAGAATCCTGCACGATTTTCAACATCCTGTAATTACCGGCAAATGACGTGAACCGCGACCAAACGATATAAATAGGCCTTAAAAAGAGAGATCTTTTGACTTAAACCCATGAGATTGGATTGACTTTATCTGCGTCAACACTTCCTCTGATAACGCCAAGTTCAGCCTATCGAAATGACATTCCATTAATTAACTCGATGCTTATAAATAACCATTCTCGTTTAATTATTGTCAGACTCTCTTTCATATAAAATGCATCAGTAAACGGAAGAAATTGAGTTACCGATCACAATTCAATTTAAAAGAATTAGACCTCTGCTATGATTATCGTCGGATTATGGATCAGATTAAGAGAGTAATGAAGATTTTTCGAAATACTTTTCAATTCAATAAACATCAGGAGAAGGAAATGAATCGAATTAAGCTGCACATAAGCTTTGCTAGAAAATAGAAATGATATTAATGGAATTGATATTTCAGTTCGGTGGGATTCTTTCCCAAGTTGTATTTTACAAGTCATTTGGACTGAAAAGTAATTGTAAACTGTTGTGCAGCGATATAATTATTTCGTTATCGAAAAAAGCAAAAAAAACAACACTCTCCTTGTAGCTATTATTATTATTAGGAGACAAAACTTAGGAGTTCCCTCTAATATCAAGCAATAGTTGTATTTTGCTAAGGAAAAAGTATCGGCCATAAAGTTTTTCGTCCCCCACCTAAGATAAGATGAAAAGTAACGCACATCCTCTAAAAGTAAGACTCTCATTTAAGGGATGAGAGACGTTGGGTCGGTCGAGTTGTTCTTAATATAAAAAATAGTCTAACGATATTTGAATTATTTTTTGATGATAAATAAAACAAAATAAAATAAAAAATAAAATAAAATATAATAAAAAATAAAAAATAAAAAATAAAAAATAAAAAATAAAAAATAAAAAATAAAAAATAAAATAAAATATAGATGATTTTTAAGGAAATTCGACCTTGGGCCGAAGCCCGCCACCTCCGGTGGCAGTAGGAGACACCGCCCACCCCATCGGGACCGGAGGGATCTGGCGAGCTCACCCTTTTGACGGCTAGCTCCGGCGAGTTCCGATGTACTCTACAGAAGCTTAAACCTGAAATGGGTCCCCGCCGATCTCGATGGAGTAGGCGGTGTCGCCTACTGCTACCGGAGACGGCAGACTGCTTTTAATGGGGGAGTCGGCCCGACCGACCCTTAATAAATTTCTTAAAATATAGTTTTAGCCAATATATCAAAATTCTAGTTCTTTGGTTATAGTATTCATATAAATCTCTATATTGGAATGCTTAATTTTTTCATTATATAATTACAATAAAATAAAATAATAATAAATTAATTTTGACTATTCACATCAGATTTTTATATTAGATTATTTATATATGAAGATATATAATTATGAGTAATTAATAATTAAAAAATTGTTTATTATTTATAATTATTATTTAATTTAATTTTATAATTTATTTTATTATTTTACTTATTATATGTTAATTAATAATCATATTTTAATTAAGTTATGAGTTTAAAAAATTAATTAGTAATCATATTCTATTTAAAATAAATTATTAATAAAAATTTGACAAGAAAGAGAAACTAATAAAAAAAATTAATTAATAATAATTAAGAGTTTGACCATTAGAATATCTAAATTTAGAGTTTTGTTTGGTTTTACCGTACAAATGTCAAATGAATATTTTAATCATAAAATGTCATTTCCAAGGCATTTATCTTTCCAATTTTATCTTTCTATAGTTTTGATTACATTAATAAAATGCCAAAAGCTTGAACAAATATTATTAAATTAATATTAATATTTTTATGTAGTTTTTCATTTTGGAAAAAATTAATAGAAAAAAATTGAATAAATATTATTAAATTGGTAATATTTTATTATTATTTTAAGTAATAGATAGATAATCTAATATGTGAATAAGTTTGGAGTGAAATAAATAAATATAAAATTATTTCATATTATGCAAATTTTATATTTGCATATGCCTAACGTGACGAGAGTGCTCTAAGCAAGAGCTACTAAAAAGTAAAAGTAAAATCAGTCCTCTTATATACGACATACGTAATTACACACGTATCGCTGGTCGTCTTGTTGATGACGACAGGCGAGCTGCAGTGACAATTAGGGGTATTTTGTGGCCGCCCCCGACCTAAATAGCCACATTAACCTCCACAAGCATGATTTGCATTAGAAAGTTCCTAAAATTGAAGTATCTTAAGCCCTCAATCTCATCATGCACACTCCAATTTAATTTCTGCTCTCTCTCTCTCTCTCTCTCTCTCTCTCTTAGCAGATGCAATTTCTTTGTCTTCGTGTTTCTAGATGCCTCTCTTCGTCATATTCTTTGCCTTTCTTCTAGAAGCCATCGACGAAGGAAAAGCATTGGCGATCAGAAAAATAATTGAATATTTAAAAAAAAAAAATGGCTTTATAAGGACTCCAACGACTTACATAAACTCCAAAGACCAAAATCTGTGATAACAAGAAGATATATGGGAAGGATCAAATGAAAGCCCACAAACAAATATAAAGTCCGTCTCTTCTCCAAGACAAACCACATAACAGGCACAAATATACCTCGATCCTCAATCTCCATCTCTCTCTCTCTCTCTCTCTCTCTCTCTCTGAGTTTTCTTTTTATACACGATTCCCTTTCATCTCTTCACAATCTGCAACGTAGTCCTAGTTTAACGTTATTCTCCCTTCCCATATAACGCTCGGAAATGGGAGATGATCACCTAAAGAATCCTCACCTCGAAGAAGATCATCATGAAGAAGGAGCGGAAGAAGCAGAGGAGGCACTTTCTCTCTGCGACCTTCCACTCAAACCCAACAACGAAGATGAAGAGAACAAAGCCGGACTCGAAGATCAGTACTCTTCCAACCACACCCCACGATCGCGCTCTGACACGCCTGATTTCTTCGAGTTCTTCAGCGACTTCAGTTCCGATGAGATGTGTCCGGCCGACGACATCTTCTTCTGCGGAAAACTCATAGCCATCAAAGAGCAATATTTTCCCTCTCCGACCAGCTCCCATCAAATTCCCAAAGCGTCCACCAGTACCGATCAAGAAAGCAAAACGAAGGAAACCACTTTTCGTCGACGATCAGACTCGTTGTCTAAGCTACAAAAACCCGTAACTCGATCAGACAGTGGTTCAAACCCGAAGCTCCTAAGGAACAGCCGCTCTTTGGATTATAAAAAACTCATGCACCGAAGTTCAAACTCAACGGCACCGGAAACAGAGAAAAACTCATCGGCGAAAAGCGTGCAGGGAAAGTCCGATACGGTGGTAAAAAAGGCTGGGAAGCCTCGGAGGTACTTTTTCATGTTCAGGATGGTGAAGACTCCTCCTGAGATGGAGCTTAGTGACATAAAGAACCGACAAGTTCGGAATAATCCTCCGTCCACATTGTTTCCGGTGAATCAGAGCTCCGGTAAAGGGTCCTGGAGCTTTCTAAGAGCACTGAGCTGCGACGACCAAGCTAGCGTCGCCGTAACGGCGTCGTTTTGCATTCCACATGCGTGAAAGTTTTGTGATAATTATAAATTTCTACTAGTACTTTACGTAGAAGGGAAGAACTTCATGTACAGTGCCGGACCCTGGTTCATCATAGCGTCCAGCTCCTAATTATTAGAAATTTATAATTATAGTTTATATAATTGTTTTGTTTTGTTATGTTTGGTGGTGGGAATAGAAGTGAATAAAAATTATGATAACCTTGAGCCGACGGTACTACGCACAGTAGTAGTTGCACTGCCATTTAAAAAAAAATAAATTACATTCTTATTTAATATAGTCATTTATTTCGTCGAATTTCTTTTTTTTCGAGGTTGTTTTTGTTTTATTGTCATTATATATAGGAGTTGGTGATAGAGACAATTAACTGATCTACTTGGTTATATCCTCCACCTTTTAATAATTCTAATTAATTAATGGCATATACTAATACTAGTTATTAACTACTCTTTTGTTTATTATAATTTGTTCATTCCCATCCTCTTTCGTTTCTTGCTGCATGATGCGAATTATAACAATCATGGTATATATAATTAACCGGGTTTTCAGTAATCACGCGCACACACAAAAAACAGACATATTGCGTAGTATGGTTAGGTTTTAGTATTTGCTTGAGATGAGAATATTTATTGCATTTAATTTGAATTCGTTCCTAGCTGATCCGGGTTTGAGCCGGCTAGGCATGCAGGCCGCCGGGGAATACCGAATATGTCTATATCACTTTTAGGTTTTAAGTTTTTAACCACGCAACAAAAGATAAGAAGATTATTCAATGAGATAGATAGATAGGTCATACGTAATTATCAAACACTTCGATATCTTCTAGTCATCATGTATATATATATATAAGCCTAGAATTTTGTCTCTGTCTATTGTGATCATAACGTAGAGCGCAAGCAAAGTTCCCATGCATGTAGCTATATATGTACTACTTACATACATATGGTGGCGGAACCAACAGTCTATTTTAAGGGAGCCAACTTTTTTATCACATGAAATGCTTATATAAAATTAATATAAAAAATATTACAAAATCATAAAGTATATATAAAATTAAATTTAATAATTTGCCAAATAACATAAAGACACATTTAATATTTATTTTAGAGAATAATATTCATCCATTATTATTTTTGTGAATATGAAATATTTAGAAATTGTTATATTTCTTCATAGAAATGATCAAATAATCTTTTAAAATGTTATTTTTTTTCATTCTATAAGTATTTAAGTTAGTTGATCAAATTTAATGATCATCATAATGTAGAGCACAAGCTGCAAAGTCCCCATGCATATAGCTATGTACTAACACACATAACTAGCTAGTTTCGAAACTTTCATGCACATACACATGACAATATAGATATATGGAAAATTGTTATCTAAGAATGGATTGCATAAAATAAATTTACAAATTATTATGGCCAGATGTGGTATTAGATTGTAAAATTATGTTTATTATAAATTAATTAGATCTTATAAATTTTATGAAATAACATCAATTCTTCATTTTACTTTTATATATATAATCACTTCGTATTTATAATGTCAATTACTAAATATATTCTTCCACTACAAGAAAACAGGACAGATGTAACATTTCAATTGCGACAAAATAGAGTAAAATGAAATGAAAAATAAAATGAAATGAAATCAATACATGATACATCGATCATGGGTACGTACGTACTGTCCCCATCTATTTAATCAATAAATCAGTACGGTTCACTGCATGAATGGTGATGCTAATGGAAGAATATATCATGATAAGTTACAAACGGATCAGGTTGATGATGATAATTATTAAGCTATTAGTTAGAAATTAATTAAGCATGTCAAGGGAACAACTAATTGATTATATAAGCCTTGTTGTCTTATATATAGTACGTACGTACGTATGTAGGTTAGCAGGTTTAACTTTGGACCCCAAATAAATTGTTACACGAAAGATTTTTAGCTCATAAAATCCTCTCAAGAGTAGCTGACATTACTATATATGAAATTAGTTGCTAATTAAAGAGTTATGTATCTCAGTGTCTGAACCAATTAGATGTATTCCTTTCACAGAATAAGTACTTTTCCATTGGGGCTTTGGATGCTTGTACTAGCTAGTCTTATGTACAGGTCAAAAAATTTCTACCAACTCTCAAACATGTTTTTGTATTCTTACCCTCAATCTAGGAAACTCAAGCAACAGGTAGCTGGTATTGCTAGTTTATGTTGTTTAATCTAGGCCCATAGGCAAGGCTACGAATTCAGAATATCGGCCGAAAGCTACACACATAGTATACGCCTGGCCCATAAAACAAAACACAAGCTTTTGTTTGGGTTGGGCTATTTCACATTTTATGGGTCCACAGTGGAGACTGTAGAGGCCCAGTCCACAAGATATCAACGTCCAGGTGCATCCCCTGCGAATCCACGCGTGCGGGCTCCGATTCTCTCCTCCATTCCACCTATAGAGCAATGGTGGCGTCTTCAAAGTTGAAACAATTTCATTCCCAGCTGTTCCTACATTTAGCTGAATCACTCCCACACATAAGCTATGCATAAGCTTCTCTGTATGTGTATGTATATATCTTGTCGCAATTAGGCCTTTAATTTGGTGTATTTCTGATGGACTTATCCCATTCACAATCGAGCCTTTCTCTAGGGTTTTCATCCCATTCATCGCCGACCCACCATGCCCAGATCCCCGACGACTCCATCTCCCTACAGCTGGACTCCAGCCTCCGTGACCCCACGCCAACCCACCCATCGGACCGGCCCATCACCTTCCAGCTACTCGAACCCCAAACCACCGAGAACCCCCGTAAAGAAGTGAACGAAAATGGTAAAGTGTTCGAAAACGATTTCGCCGAAGACGGTGTCGAGGAAATCCGACTTCTCGGCCACTCCATGTGCCTCAAGCGCCGCCGAGACTGCGATTCGTCGTCGTCGTCTTCGATTTCGATGTCTAACTCTTTGAAGAGGGTTTCGGTCGAACCGGACCTCGAGGCGCGTCGGAGTGCGGTTCGATCATGGGGTGATGCGCCCCTGCAAGTGGCGGACCCCGATATATTTGAGTTAATGGAGAAGGAGAAGCAACGGCAGTACAAAGGGATTGAATTGATTGCATCGGAGAATTTCGTGTGCAGGGCGGTAATGGAAGCGCTCGGTAGCCATTTAACCAATAAATACTCGGAAGGAATGCCCGGGGCCCGTTACTACGTTGGGAATCAATACATCGACGAGATTGAAATTCTTTGTTGCGAGCGCGCATTGGCAGCTTTCGGTCTTGACTCGGAGAATTGGGGTGTGAATGTGCAGCCTTATTCGTGCACCTCTGCAAATTTTGCGGTCTACACGGGATTGTTACTTCCTGGGGATCGGATAATGGGGTTGGATACTCCGTCTGGAGGGAATACTAGTCATGGGTACTATACTCCGAATGGGAGGAAAGTTTCGGGGGCGTCCATTTTCTTTGAGAGTCTACCATATAAGGTGAACCCGCAAACTGGTTATATTGATTTTGATAAGCTTGAGGAGAGGGCTCTCGATTTCCGTCCCAAGATACTTATTTGTGGGGGAAGCTCGTATCCTCGGGAATGGGATTATGCCAGGTTTCGGCAGATTGCGGATAAGTGTGGAGCCGTGCTCATGTGTGATATGGCTCAAATAAGCGGAATTATTGCGGCTAAGGTGGTGTGATTCCTTGCTTGCTTTGTGCACTATTGATTCTGTGTCTATACGTTGTATATTAGTGCCTATACGTGGTATATTAGTGCCTATTCTGTTTTTTATGTACTGATTTTATCTACTTGCTCTATTGGTTTGTAGATATAGTGCGTATTTGATGGCATTTAACTACATTTCAGCCAATTTCTTTCTTTGGTATAATCATTATCATTTTCATTATCATCATCATTATTATCAATAGATTGAATAATGTTGATTTGGGCTGATCGGTGCAAGAGGAATAATCATATATCTCGAGGAATCTGAAAACTCCTCCTCTGCCTTGAATTAGAAAGACCTGGCTTCAATGGCTACCCAATTTGAAAACCTCATTGTAATAAACTGAAAAAACTAATATGAAAGCACCACCAAGTAAACAAAAGTGGTCAGCAAAGAAGTCTGTGACGAGAATCAGCAGAGAATAAATTCATCAAAGATGGAGTAGAGAGATAGCGAGAGAGGTAGAATTGAGATAGAGTTGAGTGGGAAAACCCATGTTCACTGATACTATTGCGACATAGTCGAGTACATATGCCAGTTCTGACCTTAGAAGTCCTTGCATTGTCCTTCAGACCTTCTGCTTGTTTCAGTCTTTCCATAGTATTATGCTGCCACCTGACACTTGATCTAATCACAGAATCCGAATTGGAATATCTCTTCTCCTTTCAATGACTTGAACTAGCCCCAGTGTCGTCGTTCTTTTGTTTACTTTTGCTTTTGATTACTGATCAAAAAAATGATTTGAACTACCTAGATGTCCTTCATTTTCAAAAGCTCAAAGGGTTTGGTTTCTGTAAATAATTGGATTTAATATTGAAATGACAAAGAAAGAAAAGGATGACTAGAAAACGAAATAGAATGGTACAAAATATCTCCACAGAGAACTAACTTGGCACCAGCAAACAGAAATATTTTGACACTGCTGGAGTTAATTCTAGGAACAACTTTTTTTTTTTTGATAATTAAAAATATATTAATATCAGGCAAAAGCCAATTACAAAAGTTCACAACAATTACAAACAAAGAAAGTCATGTCCTATCTACTAGGCACATTAACAGCTAAGAAATCATGTAGGTCCATGTTGTTGAAGTTCACGGCAATGGACCAAGTACAGTGTTTTAAAAAATACAGCAATCAATCTCGTTGCGTTCTACCCAAAGGCACCACATGATACATATGGGAATCATCTTCCATACAGCTCTGATATGCCGCTCGCCTCTAATGGAGTTCCAGCATGCCATTATTGCCATTACGGTCTCTGGCATAATCCAAGCTAACTCCAACCTACTAAATACCGCACACCAGAGGGCTCTAGCTGTCTCGCAATGTAAAAAGAGATGATTTACCGACTCCCTCCCATTGCGACACAGACAACACCAATCTATGATAATAATTCCCCTTTTCCTCAAGTTGTCTGTAGTAAGAATTTTCTCCAACGAAGCTGTCCATACGAAGAATGCCGCTTTTGGGGGTGCTTTGTGACGCCAAATCTTCCTCCACGGAAATTGCGTCGCCGGTCCTTGACTGAGCACTTTATAGAATGAACGAACTGTGAATTTTCCTCTGCTCTCAGGATTCCACCATAATCCATCTTGAGTCTGGAGGTTCGGTCTTTGTGAGTAGATGAGACTGAAGAATTCCTCAAAAGAGTTTAGTTCCCAGTCCTGTGCCGCCCGGTTGAAGTTGACGTTCCAATGCAGCCGGCCGCCATATGCCTCCACCGCCTCCGCCACAGTGATGTTTTTTGCGCTAGCTACCTGAAAAAGAGAAGGAAACAAGTCAGTCAAGGCCCTATTTCCACACCAGGCATCCTTCCAAAATCTAATTCTTGAACCTGCACCACAAAGAAGCCTAGTGTGCTGATGAAAAATATCCCATCCACTTCTAATATTTTTCCACACCCCTACACCACACGATTCCCTGACCACATTGGAGCTCCACCCTCCCCATGCTTCCCCATATTTATGATCAATCACTATTCTCCATAGAGCTTCTGGTTCTTGATGATAACTAAGTGATACTACAAGAAGTCTCGTTGCAGCTTCCACTCAAGCCGGGATTGGAGAGAGAAAATACGTGGGTAAATTGGAAAGAGTACTCTTGATGAGAGTGACTCGGCCTCCTTTAGTCAAATACATCCTTTTTCACCCTACTAGTTTCCTTTCCATTCTTTCAAACACATATCCCAAATCTCAGCTGCCCTGGATGGCGAACCCAAGGGTAGTCCCAGATATGTCAGTGGAAGAGAGGAAGTCGAGCAACTGAGGGAGCCGGCCAACTGTTGCAGGTTACGCACGTCGCCAATGGGAACCATCTCAGATTTATTATGGTTCACTTTTAACCCTGATACTGCTTCGAAGCAAAGTAGAAGAGCCTTTAAGGCTCGCACCTGACCTATCTCCACCTCACACAGAACAAGGGTGTCATCTGCAAACAGCAGGTGGGAGATATTAGCAAATTCTCGATGTGGTGTTCCGATTGGAAACCCTTTTACCAAACCATTATCCACCAGGGCCGACAACATCCTGCTCAGCGCTTCCATAACCAGAACAAATAAAAGCGGGGATAATGGATCGCCTTGTCTCAAGCCACAAGAGCTAGGAAAGAAACCTTCAGGACAGCCATTTATCAAGACTGAGAATCTGGGACTGGATATGCACCACCTTATTCACGCTGTCCATCTTTCCCCAAAGCCATATCTACCAAGAAGATACAAAAGAAATTTTCAATTCACATGATCATAGGCCTTTTCCATATTTAATTTACACAGAATCCCAGTCTCACCCATTTTTATTTTGCTGTCAATACACTCATTTGCTATTAGAACAGCTTCGAGCATTTGTTTATCTTTTACAAAAGCATTTTGAGATTTAGTAATAATCTTCCCAATAACCTCGCTGAGGCGGTTAGCCAGCACTTTCGATATGATCTTATAGACCCCTCCAACCAAGCTAATAGGTCGAAAATCCTTGATTTCTATGGCCCCCACTTTTTTGGGTATGAGAGCTAAGAAAGTAGCGTTGAGATTTTTTTCGAATTTCTCATGTAGGAAGAACTCCTGAAACACCCGCATGAGATCATCTTTGATTACTTCCCAGCATTCCTGAAAGAAACCCATGGAGAAACCATCGGGTCCAGGTGCTTTGTCTTTAACCATTTTGCGGATGACCTTAAAGACCTCCTCTTCCTCAAAAGTCCTCTCTAACCGAGCCACCTCATCTGGAGCAATAGTATCGAAAGCGAGACCATCCAAATTAGGTCTCCAGTCTTCCTGTTCCATCAATAAGTTCTCGTAATAGTTGACAATGTGGCTTCGGATGAGCGTTTCATCTTTACCCTCCATGCCATTAATCTTAAGCATCTCAATGTTATTATTTGTACGGTGGGAATTTCCAACTTTATGGAAGAATTTCGTACATCGATCCCCTTCCTGTAGCCACAGAGCTCTTGATTTTTAGCGCCGGGGCATTTCTTCCGTAAGAATGACCCGCTCAAGATCTGCTAACAAAGAGGTCTTATGCAATTGTTCCTCCTGTGTGAGGGTCCGCCCTTCTTGCAGTCTATCTAGTTCCTGGATATCCTTCCATAATGCATTCTTATTATTTCCTAGGTTGCCAAACGATTGCGAATTCCACAACTTAAGGTCTCCTTTTAAGGCTCGCAACTTATTAGTAAAGATGTAATTGGGGGAGCCTTCGAAGTGATAAGAAGACCACCATTGTTTAATCCTTTCAACAAAACCGTCTGACTTCAGCCACATATTTTCGAACTTAAAGTATCGCCTCCCATTCTGAAGGCCACCGCAATCTAACAGTATCGACCAATGATCAGAGGACAAACGATCCAAACGCTTCTGTATAGTATCCGGAAAATGACTTTCCCACTCCGAAGATATGAGAAAACGATCGAACCTAGACCATGTCTAGTTATTAGACCACGTGGCTGGACCTCCGACAAGCGGTAGATCTACCAGATTTAAATTAGAGATAAGTTCTAAGAATTCTAAGCTAGCTAGCCTCACTCTTCTATTACCAAAAGTTTCACTGGCAAAACGAACTATGTTGAAATCTCCGCCTATGCACCAAGGGAACTTCCATATACTATGTAGACCTGCTATTTCTTCCCATAGGAGTCGTCTGTCAGCATCCACATTAGGCCCATATACACCAGCAAAGGCCTACATAAAATTATCAGTAACACTTCTAAACAAACAAGCTACCGTATATCTACCAATATGCACCTCCACTTTTTCCACCACCCTCGGATCTCAGAGCACGATGACTCCTCCTGACGCCCCTGAGGAAGCCATATACACCCAATCCACATGAACACCCCTCCACAAACTTCTCACCAGACTCCTATCGATATGTTGCATCTTAGTTTCCTGGAGACACACAATATCAGCCTCCCACTTCCGAAGAAGGTTACGAATCCGAAGTCGTTTATTACCCTCATTAAGATCCCGTACATTCCAAGACACAATTTTGGGCTTCATTAAGAAATGATCAGCCCCTTTCCTTTCGCCCTTCCCTTATTGGAAGGACCTTCCGAGTTTAAGGACTATGTCAACCGGTTCAGCTCTCTGATTTGCCTTGAGTTATCTCTACGGTTTTTATTATATCCTGACTCAATGGCAGTAAGTAATGCCATGAATTGTTCTTCGTAACCAACACAACGAATCTCAATCAGTTGATGAATTCCTTGAGCCATTTGCAGCACCCAATCGGATTGGTTTGGAAAGAAATAGTTTAGGGGATTTGGGTTCTGGAATTCTTCATCAACCGAGAGCTCTTCCAACCCCTGCATAGAGTCTTCAACCGAATGCATGAAGTCCTCCGAGGTAAAGTCCTCCGAGGTAAAGTCCTCCGAGTCCAACAGCTCGAATCCAACCTCAGGAAGTCTGTGACTGTTCGACGGCGACGCAACCTCACCACCTCCCTCAAACGGCAATATATGGGTTACCCCTAGGGTATCAATGCTATCAGATGCCCTTGCGAAGCTCACGTTCTTCCGCGCGCCAAGGACTCCTTCTCCAACACTCCCGCTGCCAACGTATGCTCATCGGAGAGCACTATCGGCATCGTCGGCACTGTCTGTGTCACTATCGACGGCGTCATCCTGGAAGGAGACGTTGCCGGCACGCATCCGTCATCTTGGGGGGAAACGGCGACGTTTGTATCGGGTCTGAGGGCCGTTTCAGCAACGTCTGGCTCCTCAAGGCCTGGACATTGCAGCCCCGTTAGTTGGGCCTTTATTGCCAATCCTTTGAGCCCCGGCCCAGTCCGTTTGATTTGCCACCTATGTTTCGTCTTGGGCTTGGTCACGGATTTGGTTTTTGAAGGCCCAACCTCGTTCTGTCCCGAGCTCTTATGCCGCTTGCTTTCCTTGCGCCAGTCGTCTCCTTCCAGAAATAGCCCGACAAGTCTTGCCACTGGGGCCATTTCCTTCTTCAACTGCCGGATATCATCTTGTACTTCTCTCAGCAGCATGCGTATCTCCCACGCTTCAGACCTGTCAACCGCGCGTCTCGAGGAATCCTTTGCCTGTATCGTCTTCTTCTTATCGCCCCTAAGCTTCCTAACGGTCTTCTGCTCCAAACATCCAGCTAGTTCCTTCGGCGTCGGAATACCCACCGAATACATTTCCTTTTGCGTCGGGATGCCAGAAGCCAGCGCCTCCTTATACGATCGTGAATTTTCCCCTCTTTTCCAGCGGCCATAGATGGGTTTGTTGTTACCTTGGTGCTCCCCCTTTTGGTTACGCCAAACTAGGAGCTCATCTCTTATCTTACGCCAACCCCATCTTCCGTCCCCTTCCGGAAAGCATAATACATTCCTCCTCCCCCCCTGACTGTATTCACTGAGCTCCAAATAACGTCCTCTGTTATTGGAGCATCACTGGGCAATAAGGCTGCTATATCCATTCCTATTTGCCGAGTATACAACGCTGTTCCTTCCCCCTTTGATACATTCCTCCAGCGATTTAATGAGCCATTGCACTGAAGCAGTCCCAAACAGGATCTGACGCACCACCTTCCATCTTTTCTCAATGATACAACAACGCCCCCCGTCGTTAGAGATGATAAATCTTTTTGACTCAATAATCACCTCCGAATGATGACCCATGGTAAATTCTAATAAGAGAAGGGCCAATCATTGGAAATGGTTGAAGGATAGATGACGCTTGGTTCAGGAAAACAAAGAGAAAGCAAGAGGTTGTACGGAGAGAAAAAGTCTTCTATGAACACACCTAGGAACAACCTTCAAGTCATCTCAAATTTCTGACAAAATTTGTGGAATGTTATAGAGAGGCTTTGCTTTTTGTGGTACTCACTAAATTTTGTTGAGGTAGTCGTTTATTTTTTTGAAGGCTATTATTTCAGAACTGAATGTAACTCTGGTTTTGCATAGTAAAACTACTATATTTAAGAAGTGGAATCCGTGAATCATCTCCTCCTACATCGTGAGCTGGCGAAAGTGTTGTTGGATGGAGTGCTTGGTAGAGTTGGACTGAGTTGGGTTATGCCAAAAGCAATGGTTGAACTATTAGCAAGTTGGACCAGCCTATATACTTGCTCCCACGTGGCAGCCGCATGGAAGATGATTCCTTTGTGTATTATATGGTGCATTTGGTTGGAAAGAAATGAGAGGTGTTTTAATGATAGGGAACGCAATGTAGACAAATTATGGAAGTTTTTTACAAGTACTTTGCTTAGCTGGTTTGCTGCTATTGTTCTTACGGGGGGCCAGTCAATGAGTTTTTGTCTTCACTTGTTTAGTTTTCGAATGTAACTAGGCATCTCTTTTGTATACTTCCTGTATACTTTGGCTTTGCCTATTTCTTTATGATGAATAAAATTTTTAACTTATCAAAAAAAGAATATTTAAGTCATGGTCACAGAATATTCCCCTATGGTGTATCTATTTTTTTAATGTTATTTTTATCGGTAAACAAAATTTATTAATTTTTTTTTAATACAGGAATGTGTGAATCCTTTTGATTACTGTGACATTGTCACCTCAACAACTCATAAAAGTCTTCGAGGTCCCAGGGGAGGTATAATTTTCTATAGAAAGGGAATGAAGCCAAGGAAGAGAGGGCTGCTTTTGAATCAAGGAGATGAAACTGACCAATATGACTTTGAGGAAAAGATCAACTTCGCTGTGTTTCCATCACTGCAGGGTGGACCACACAATAATCATATTGCTGCTCTTGCCATAGCCTTAAAGCAAGTGGCTACACCTGAGTACAAGGCATATATGCAACAAGTGAAGAAAAATGCACAGGCTCTAGCTTCTGCCTTGTTGAGAAGGAAATGCAGGTTGGTTACTGGAGGCACAGACAACCATTTGTTACTTTGGGATCTAAGGCCTCTGGGATTAACAGGTATATTGCTATACATGTTAGATTTCAAGCACAGGCAGATTGCATTTTCACAGTCAGTTATCCTTTTTAAATGCCGACATCTTTTTTCACTTATGAAAATAATTTTTTATATGTTGTGATGCATGGCTGCTCAAATTCATCAAAGGATTGGAAGGGATTTTGTTGTTTGGGTGTTCATTAGTGGCATTCAAGTTTTAAATCTACTTAATTTTACTAGGATGTCCGTGGCTTAATCATTCAATTGTTTTTGAAAAGTATGTTTGAAAAGTGGTTGTAGAAGTTTGGCCTTGGACATCAGTTGTGGGAAGAACTTTGTTGGAGGTGCTGGGAGAATAGGTTTTTATGGTCGTTTTTTTTGACAATTATGAATTGGGATGATGATGATGTATTGACTCAAGCATTGTAATTTGTACCTTATATTTGATTAAAAAGCCCTCATTTATGGTGGAAGAATCGGAAAAAATGGTGGAAGAATCTGGGAACAAGGTATAAACACAACTGTCATGATTACAAACTTTCAAACACCAAAACTTCAAAAATACTTGCATATACTAGCTCAATGTCATTTACAGTGGGAGGGCTTGCATAGATTGTTTGTTGTGATTATGCATTGGAGAGTTGCATTTCTTAGAAAATTGAATTCTTGATAAGTTGGGGGTGCTGATGCTATATATCATAAACTAAGGCCTTGTTTGTTTTGGGGGATGAGACCAAAAACCCAAAACACCTCTCAAACTCATCATTACACTTTTTCAAATCTCCATACAAAATATAATAAAAAATTCAATTTTTTCAAATTCTCATACCACTTTTTCAAATCCCTATACAAAACTAATATTAAAAAAATATCTTACAAAAATATTTTAATTTTAATTTTTATCTCATCTCATCTCTAAAAACAAACGGGGTGTAACTTTTGCACAAATGAAAATGGCATTACTTGAATGCTTGAAGCGTGGTGTGGAGAATGAATAAAGCTGGATGTCCAAGGTAAAGTGATAAAAGCCGTAATATGTTAAAAATAAAAAAAAAAATAACCGATCCGATATGACGCAGGTCCTGGACATTCGGTGCCAATAAAAAAAAAAAAATCTGTCAGATATCTGGTGCATATTTTCCTCTTATGTAGCAGCTTTCCCCCACTAGGGACACGGATCGATTTTGATCTCTGTTGGGACTTTTTTTTATATTATTTTTTCCTACTTGATTCTGCTGTCTGATCATCCCATTACGGCTGACACATATTGTACTTGTATTTTATCAGGCAAGAATTATGAGAAAGTCTGTGAGATGTGTCACATAACTCTGAATAAAATTGCCATTTTCGGTGACAATGGAACCATAACTCCTGGAGGAGTAAGGATTGGTACGCGAAAATTTAGCTACACTCAATTTTCCAGGTTTTTTAAAGCTGGTCATGGGACAGCGCTTTAATACTAGCTTTACCTTTAATGCTTTCAGGTACCCCTGCTATGACAACTAGAGGTTGTCTAGAGTCTGATTTTGAGACAATTGCTGAATTCCTCCTTAGAGCTGCACAGATTGCTAATGCAGTGCAGAGGGAGTATGGAAAGTTGCAAAAGCCTTTTCTTAAGGGTCTCCAAAGTAACAAGGACATTGTGGAGCTCCGGACCCGAGTTGAAACTTTTGTGACCCAGTTTGCAATGCCGGGTTTTGAAATTTGAATGGGTTCTGAAGTTGCAGCATGGAGGTTTTTATGGTCTGACATTTGAAGGGTTTCGGGAAAGGATTACCACCTTCATCCACCTTTGATTAATTCCTGACAGCCCTATGCTGCACAGGGTAAGTTCCCAATCAATGTCCTCAGATTGTCTCTGTGTTATGGATCCGTGTCTCTGCAATTATTTTAACTAGGATCCATGCAGTGATGGCCTTTTCCGAACTAAAGTGTGTCACAGTCGGTACAGTCTGCCGATTTTAAGCGAGGATTTGTTTTGGTAAGTAATGCTTCTTTGCTGTTTTGCTAAAATGGTGGCTGCCAAAATCTGTAACAACGAATGAGCGTGTGGTGCTTGAGACATTCTGTGATTCAGCTGTCAAGACAGAAAGACCAAATCTTGATCAACCAAACCTGAGTTCAATCCTTCTTAATTTATGGGGAGCCTGCAAAAGACATAGAATTTGATTTGTATGTATTGAAGCCCCTGATATCTTTTCCCTATGTTTTGACACAGCAAGCACAATGTTGGATCAATAATGCTTTGATCCACTTCACATTGTCATATTATTTCTGCTCAAATAATGTCGTTGATTTTCAGCATCCTGGTTTGACTTTTATCATCAATTTATAATATTAAGTGAACTGGTGTAATTGCAGAGATGAACGTGGGGAATCTTTGGGTCATACTTCATATAATATTCAGTTCTGAGGGAAAAAAGTCTGTAAAAGTTATACCCCGAGAGTAATTTCATGGATAATCCGAGACTTTTTTGTTTCTGCAACTCGAGCCCTTTGGAAAGCTATTTGTTCTTGTATGATTGGGGGATGCATAAATCCTCTGAAGTAGATGTTGCTAAATGTCCCCACTCAAAAAAAAGAAAAAAAAAAAAGAAAAAGAAAAGAAGGCCCCGCCCCTTTCAAGCGAAGTGATGCAAAGATTGACATTGATTAGGTTAATGGGGACATTTTATGCTCTTTATTATTTATGTGAATAAATGCCACGTATAGGGAGATAATGGGAAAGAATACTACTAAATGTCAAAATCCGTCAAGGGGGAAAGGAAGAAGCCATTCTTACGAAAAGAGAATGTGAAAGGGAAGAATAAATAAAAAGAGATAAAAAGAGAAAGTGATCAAAATTAACAGGAAATATGTGAGTAGCTGATGTTATAGAGACTCACGAGAAACTTTCCATCACAAACTACAGCAACTCAACACCGTTGCTTTCATTTCAAACCAAACAAGAATCAGACAAAAGCATCATTGAGATAGAAAAACCGCTTTTTGAACTTTTAATAAAGCAGACCTAGGAATCTCTCTCTCTCTGTGTATGTTTATTTTTTGTCCCATCAGCCCGTTTTTTCCATCATTGTTGCACACTAAAATGATTAGTCAATTTGCCATCACAACTCTGAAGAATCTAATGAAAATGCAGAAGATATGTTAGAGAAACCGCTGCCCATTACAAGGACACAATCTTGATTGACTAGAGAAGGAAAATCGGCAACAATAGAATATTAGGAATCTTAATTCATTGCTTCATTTTCTTTCCCCCCACTCAAGTGCCTTCCACAGAACTTCAACTGTTTTTTCATGTTGACATGGACTTCATATTCGTGTAGAGTAGTGCTGCTTGCACTCCCGTGCCACCTTTCCACGCTAGCTTCACATTATGAGTACATAGTGCATTAAGTTAATAGATCAAATACTTAACTTAAAAAGTTCAAAAACCTATTTACTCTTGACTTCATATATATATATATGTATGTATATATATATGTCACTACAAGAAAACTGTTTATTTATGGTTAACTATTTCTTGTTAAAATGAGTATGTTTTTATCGCAAATAATTATTTTCGTCACAAATAATCCATCACAAATATTCGTTTTTCTCATAGTATATATGTGTGCGTATTAGATTGCTCAATATTTTTATTGAAATATTGCATGACAATTTTAGATGCAAACCTAATCAAATTGCTAGATTTGAGTTTTACGCCAACAACTCTTTGATCTAAACTTCACCAACTTTAAAGGTGATCCGAGCAACTTTAGGAGGACAGTTTGAAAAGAAGGTAAGAAGCCGACCTATAAACATAAAATTGGAACCCACTTTCCTTATTAACTAAGAAATGTCATCGTCCCATATATTTTCGGATTGTCTTGTAGGTAAGTAGCATAATCTCCTTTATATTTTTTACCAAGAAAAAGAACACCACTTTTTAATTTTTATGATTACAAATATCTTTTTAGCATGGCGGAGGCCGGTGTTTTCATTGTTGCTTTGAGAGCGCAATTCCCACTACCCCAACAACCCGAAAACACAATCCAAAAACAACGAAAAAGAAGGGATGGCAGCTTGATGGTACTTCAATCTCTTTAGACTTAAAGTAGTATAATTAATGAAATGTTATGACGAAGAATGAGTCTCAAATTCTTGCATGGAGCAGTCTGAAGAGATTAGATATTCTGAGCGTAGACAGACAGTTGTGTTTGATGTAATTAAGAAGGTTAATTGGAAGATCGAGCTTCTTTGTTGGACATAGGCAGTGTTCAAATCAGCTTTTTAACTGAAGTAGGATAAACTATAAAGTGTTCGATGCACCATTATTCAAACTCCAGCCATTACCAGAAGTGTTCTTCCGGATGTCAAGGCCTGGAAATAGTAGTTGGTTCAATTATTGTAAGTTCGGAAAAACTAAAACTGATGAAATGAAACTGCAATATTGCCATTACACCCATCTTATTGAGAGAGAGAGAGAGAGAGAGATAGAGAGAGCATACACAGAATATAAAATTAAACTGATTTATTAACTCTCAAGCTGTTTCACAGAAATCATCTCATGAACCTCATTTATGTTTAAGTACTTCATTATCTGTGATTCCTGATCCTCTGGGATAAACAAGATGCATCATTGAGGGGAAAATTTTCTTTTCACCTTATTTATGCTATCTCGATCCTTTCTATAAGAGAACTTAGAGAAGAATCTGAACCTTTGGGTAGGAAAATGTTGCTTTTCATTCAAGCTACTATCTACCTGTTAATATTCTTCCTGTTTCTTATGTTTGAAGAGTAATGTTGCTTTTCTTCTAAGCAAGAATCACATCCCCTTTCCTTCAGAATTTTTCCTTTTTGGGTTTTCTCTGAAAAAGTTCTCCTAAAGCTTCAACACTGTTTGTGGCTTCAAAACAAAGTGTCTTCAAGATAGACAATAGAAAAGGAAACAAAAAAAAAAAAAAAACAAGAAAAGAAAAGGGCCACTAACATGGTGTGAGAGAGAGAGAGAGAGAGAGAGAGAGAGAGGGAGGGAAGAGTAGCGCCAGTTTAGCAACTGATCTCTCTCTCTCTCTCTCTCTCTCTCTCTCTCTCTTATTTTTATTATATTTTCCGCTTGTTGTTTGAACCTTTGTTTTCCCTCAACCTAGAGTGCACATGTGCAAAAAGGCTTCTTCCTACATTCTTTCTACCTTCGAGTGCACATGTCCAAAAGCTTTTTCCTACATTCAACTATTTCATCGAAAAAATCATCAAGCTGTCCAATTATAGCCTCCACCCCACATCTCAACGACCCAAAGTAATTCTTCAACCTCTCAACCCTGTCATGGATATCACCTTCCTCTCCATACTTCAAGAATGTCTCCATTTCACTTTTCAGCTCCTCCATGGTGTTCTTCGCTTCTCGAAACTCATAAAGCAAAATCTCCGGCTGCCCTTCAATCTGTTGTATCTCATTTGCAACTCTTTGCCTCAGTCGAGTAATTAAAACCATCAAACCAGAGCCATATGCAGCATTCCCCTCATACCCTTCTTGGCAAAAGATCGATGCAGGCCAACAATATACAAGTCCGCAAAGCAAAATCATCAAAAGCAACGAGCTAATGTTCTTCATTGCATTAAGAACACCTCTAAAACCATTGAATCCGTTTGATTTTGATATTGTCGAGATGTTCTCATTTGAACATAATGATAGAGGTTGAATTCTATTTTGCATTAAGATCTTGTTATTCTCTCCCAGTGCCCCACTTTCTCTCTGGCAAACAGTTATCAGCCGAATCACCTATGCATAAAGTTAATCCATTGATACTTAAATAATGACATGATAAAACAAAGTCAAAAACAAATTTAATCATATAATTGGAAAAAGCATTACTAACCTGACGGCTGAGTTGTGGGCTTAAATGGCGATAACCATCCAAGGAGTTTTCTATATTGGCACAGGTTCTATAGTAATTTTCCATCCCGGAGGCACCAGATTTAACAACTTTGCAGGCTTCCCAAAGCCTTGAGCTTTCGTCCATGTACTCGTCGAGCCATTTTTCACCTATTGGCAAGTGAAGTTTTTGAACCAAAACGGTTAACTGGAAGTGAAAGGATCTTAGGGAGGAAAGCACCTGTTGAAGGAATTGGGTTGACATGAAGTCTTGAGAGCGTAGGGATCGGTCAAGATCGTCGAGTCCTTGGTTGAGAAAGTTGTAGAAGCCATTGACAGAAGAGGTGCTGCATGAGGGATCCATCATAGAAGGCAAGAAAAGAAAATGGATGATGGGGTGGTGGGGGGGAGGGGGAAAGATGATCGAGACTGGTGTGTATATATATATTTAGAAGTTGGAGTAAAGGAAGAAGAAATTGAAAAAAGTGGGTAGCTCAAGAGCTCATATTTCCATAGTGAAAAGCATTGCTGGGTGCAATTATGGGTGTTTCCTATAGAGTGGAGGGGATGATTGGGAATCTGCTGTTTCCCTGTTAAATGGGCTATTAATGAAAAAGAAAAAAAAAGTTAGAGAGAGAGAGAGAGAGAGAAAGAACAAAATGAGAAACATGAAAGCTTAATGGGTTCTGATTTCAAATGTTTCTTTCCTTTGTTTTCGTTTCTGTGTGCGTGTTTTCACTTTTCATTCCCCAAGGGTTGGGCGTAGAAAACATAAAGCAAATAAAAAATATGGTAATATATGTTAGAAAGTAAATGAACAATCTTGAAGCTCTTTAACATACGATATGTTAGATTATGTTTCCTGCGCTGTAAAAGTCTGACTATTTTGACTAAGATTTTCTTCCCATTCTTCTAGTTTGATTTGGTTCCCTTTTGCCCTTTGGCTTGTTCACCTTTTTTTCTTTCTTTCTATTTCTTCCCATGTTTCTACAAATCTCATATAGCATCCTTTTGGTTTTGTTTATCTACACAACCTCTTATCTTATTATGATTTGGTTCTTATAGAAAGGAACTGGATGGTGAGATTCTTGTACATAAGAGTTATTTATGTTTCAAAAAAGTCGATTCTTATTTGATCTCTTTTTAGAACCAACATTCTTTTTTAACCATTAAGATCTAAAGTTCTTGATTCTAATGGAATGAATGAAAGATAATATAATGTTGAAACACACGTACCTACTGATTCTCGATAAGATCGATGATGGGTTGCATTTGCTCAATTGCTCTGCTATATATTCCCCAGAGTCACATCAGAGTGGCTCAAGACCAACCCAAGTACTCGAAGCAGCTACAGCTATATATTGTGAATTGTGATACCTTATGAAGAAATAGTTTCGAGAAGATGACCAAAATAAAAAGGATTACAATGAATTCAAAAGTTTAAACTACTATATATCTTATCCATGATCTCATCTGAAGTTCTCACTTGAACATTCAAACGCTGGATAAGATGTGCGTTGGTGTTATTATCACAATTGGAATTTAAATGATAAGAACTTGAATTTAAATGGGAACTATTATCTGGATGAAAAAAAAAAAAAAACAGGTAAGCAATTACGTTGGAGGTGTTTTTTAAGAAAAAAGTTTAAATAATTTATTTTTCTAATTAATTTCTCACGGTTTCACCCTTCAAAAAAACCTAAACGGGTCTAATGAATTTGAGCTTTTCATGCTAGTTCGAAACATTTAAAGCACGTTCGACCCAGATACATACATAAATAAATATATAAACTTTTGGAACCTATATAGTTAACACATCCAAACCAAATTTAATAATGAACAAGAACAATAATAAATAATGCTAATAGCTCTCTGTTTGGTTTGTGATATAAGATGTGATAAAAGGAGCATCCTCTGTATCTCTTACCAAGTGGAAAGAAACGGGGAATCAATATATATTTGTGGTGATCGATGTATTAGAATTTAGGGTTCTCACTGAAGTATGGTCTTTTCGTCAAGAAAGAGCTTCCTTAACCCGGAAGGGAAGGATGGGAAACACTATGATGATAACCCTTTGTTAAATCCACATAAATATATATGTAGCATTTACTCAATTACATAACGGAATTTGTATCTTCAACTATGAAAAGTTTATCATTATCTCTAATTACATCAATGGAATTGACTTCTGCTCCTTCTTCATCTGTTACAATGGCGTTTCTTGCATTAAACCCAAACTTCTGACCTAAAAAGTGTTAAAATATACAAATAAGGTCAGATCAGAACCTTGTCATCTCAAATCAAAATAATATGTGATCTAGTTCTATGATTCTTGCGAAGATGATAAAGTTCAGGCCTTGTGAGGAGGAGATGCAGATTATTTTTGAGAAAAAAAATGAAGTCATAGACTCATAGGGAATATTCTTCAGGTCTTGTGGGCATAAATTTGGGATTTTGAAAGAAGTGATGTAATCTTTAGCAGCTAATTAGCCTTTTGCAGCTAACATGAGGATATGTGAAATGAGAAATGTTATTTGCAGTTGAAGAGTGAGCAAGTGCCGTATAATCTCTTTAAAAAAAAGAGTAAATACAAGACATACATAAAAAAAAAAATTAATTATTTAATAGTGGATTCCACTATTTTTCAAAACATTTGTGCAGCACTTGCTATGTAACATTACTCATGTGAAATATGTCATACCTGCAATACTCTTGAGCTCCTTTAGTGAATCTGGCAACCTAATTAGCCTCCCAGTTTCCATGCAGCAAGTCTCTCTTCTCACAAGTGGATTGCCTCTGTAAATGCTCACCCTTGGACCAGTTGGTTTTGTGGAGTCTCTCCAACTGCAGCCCTTCTTCCTTTCATGTCTCCCCAAAAGCACTTCATTTATTGAGATTTTGGGTACTCTAATAGGGTGTTCATTCTCTCGCTTTTGCATCATTTCTTTCAAAGTATCCAGAGAAAACTTGTGAGTTTTGGCATTTGTCACATCTGCACCATTCAGTACAAGAAGATTGACCATGTCCACATTGCTTTTGGCCATGGCAATCTCGATTGCTGTGATCCCGTGGCGATCCTTTGAGTCAACTTTTAGTCCTTGTTTCAACATTTCCTCCATCACAGTCAGGTTGTCTCTTTTTGCAGCAGTGCATAAAAGATCGCCGGCAATATGGGGATCAGAAACGGCGGCACAGTGGTAGAGGGTCCGGAATATGGAATGGTTCTTTGATGCTATAGCATCCCATAATGCTGTGTTACCATTTCTGTCTGCCATGCATGCATGATATTGTCATAGCTAGATTATTTTAAAGTGAACCCCAAGAACCCAAAGCTCATACTAGTTATTTTTGAAGCAGAAGAATTTCATCAACTAAAAGGGACAATGGAAGGTTAAAAACTTGGGAAATACTCTAGCCACAAAGGAATTACACAAAAACAATCTCACAAACTGATGTGACTTAATGGAGTTCGTCAAATTATAAAATTACTTTTATTTTAAATTAGATCTAATAGATCAAATGAAATCACATTAATTTGTGAGATTACTTTTGTATAATTTCTTTGTAGATGTAGCAGTACTCTTTAAGGGAAAGAATATTACCTCGTAAGTGTACGTTACATGTGTGCTTAAGGAGTACCAATACACACTCTTCATGTCCTTTTGATGCTGCTACATGCTGATACATTACAAGAAATGTGAAATTCTTTCATTGGAAATTATATGAACACACACACTAGAGTACTGACTAGATGATGCCAGGTGATGATGATTGCATATAGATATATTTTTATGAGTAGTGATATACACCACAGCACGATCTCACTTTCATCTTATTATATAAGATGTGACATATTTATCACCATTGAATGATAAAGAATCATCTAAAAATAAATAATCCAATGGTGATAAATGTGCCACATCTCGTATAGTGGGATGAAAGTGAGATGTTGGTGTGGTGTTTAGAATTTTCCTATTTTTATATAGCAACATACCAATGGGGTTCTTCCTTCAGAATCTCCAATATCAGGATCCAACCTTGCTTTGAGAAGCTCATCCAGAAAGGCAGCATTGCCTGTACTAGCAACGGTCAGCAAGTTGAAAGCCATGTTTGGGTCATCCCCTTCTTTCACATTGTCTACCAGCAAATCATCAATATTGAGATCCTTTAGCTTTTTGTGATGCTGCATTACAGGGTATAATATATATTATGTCCTTAATTAAAATGAACTTTTAAGAAAAATGATCAAAAGATAGGATGCAATATATGTGAATCTGTAGGCTATGCATATGCTCGTTTCTCAACAAGTATTTTTCTGATTGAAGTTTTCCCTTGAAAGTATTTTTAATTCTAAATGAGCATGTTTGGACAAGCTGGATATCTTCTTTTTCCCTTCTGATCAATTTTCTTTTGGAAAGAAAAAGGACACTTTAACAAACATTAGTATGAATTTACCAACCTGTAGGAAGTTTTTAAGCATTTTCTTATAGTCTTCTTGTTTAGTCTGCATTGCTTCTGTCATATCAGTGGTTCTGAGCCTCAAGAGCTGTGAAAGTGTTTTAGTTCGATAATTGAAGCTTTGAGGTCTACAACAAAGTGCACCAACTTCTCCAACCACGTCTCCACATTGCAAAGTGCCCACAACTCGTTCTTTCTCCATCTCACAATCAATTATCTCAACTTGACCAGAAACAATGATATAAACATCTTCCGGGGCTTCATTCTGCATTACAACATCCTCTCTAGGCGGTATGTACTCGGCCTTCATCTTGGCCACCTACTCAATCCGGTTATACCACATGTCAGAGCAAGTTATAATCAGCAACAAAAATATACCAAACTTTTATGTAATTCTGACATTTTCTTGTCGCTGAATCTAAAATGGTGTTCATATTGACAAACTAAAGAAATGCTTAGGTTTTAATCAGAATCAATACACACACACACACACACACAAAAATTAGTTTCATACCAAGATCAACAGCGTTTCCTTCGAAATTCCCTTGAAAAGATAAACATTCTCCACAGTAGGCAAGAATAAATGCTGGCAGATACTTGTAAAAATAGATTTTGGTAGCTGTTCAATCAGTTGTTGCTGGTTCAGGCTCTCAGCCTTAAACCTCAAGCACATATAAGCCAATATCTGTTCCCTCAACCTTAGAGGCAACCGATTTCTGCATACAAAATTTGATGCTGCTTCAATGCTATTTCTCTGCAACACAAGCCAGCCTAATATTAATCCCACAAATTCATCCCTATTCCCCAACACAAATCACATAATCATAATAATCGTGTGAATTATTGTAAAAGGAAACAGAAAACAGGAGAGTTGAAAGAAACAGAAGGAAAATCCAAACAGAGATGCTTACAAATTCCATAGTACGACGAGTTCCTTGAACGACTAAATTTGTCATGTTACCAATAATGTAAGCAGTTAGGCCAAGGTTGAAAAGCATGAAAAAGATAATGAAGATCATTTCCACGGTGTTCACTGCATGGAGATCTCCATACCCAACTGTGGTCATGGTGTTAATGGACCAATACATGGCTGAAATATAGCGTACGGAAAGGCCTGTTTCTCTAAAATTAGGGTTCGAAGCTCCAATCCATGTCCTTCCTTGGTGAGGGTACCGGTCAGCTAGCAAGTAGTAGAGGCACCCAGCACAATGCACCGCAAACAGTGTCACCTGAACCCAACATTAATTACATGACCTTGAGTTCTTTTCCTCAGTTTATCATTACCATAAGCACGTTACGTTATATAAAGCGAAATCTGGGTTAAAAAAACAAAAAAGACCCAGGCTTGCATGCAAATCGAAAGGGTTCGAGAACTGGATGCGCTACTTACAGACAGTAGCCTGGCACATCGGACCCCGAAATAACTGAACCTGATGTCTTTCTCAAGCCTGCAGCCACATAAGCGAGCCAAAGCAAACTAATTAAATAAAGAATACGTACAAGTAAAACGAGAGTTTCGACTTTCGAGAATGCAAATTCGCTTGTGACATGCCCTTCGGCTTTCTTTTTCTTATTGTAGTTGAGATGGCTGACCTGGTGAAGAGCTGCTTGACCCGTCTGATTCTCCAAAGTCTGAGCACGCCTAAGAGGAAGTAAGAGAGACCCATGTGTCTTTTGCCTGTGAACAGGTATCCAATTGTTTCAAATGGGATTGTTGATGCCAAATCCATCAGGAACCATGTTAACAGGTACCTTAGGAAAAACATGGACCATGTTAGCATTGATCCCAAATTACCTTCAATCAAAATTTTCAGGCCCATGAGCCCATAATAGACCCAGATCAGTGTTAGGAGTGGGCCAACTGTTGTTGAGCAGACTCTATAATTTCTCAACCCTAATTTTAAAATGGGCTCAGAGAACTAATCAAGTTTAATTTTTACAGGCATTTCCCTTCTCTTTTTGCCCACAGGGCCACAACTTCCGCAAGCAGATGAGAGGCCTTTGAGAGCAACTCCATGATCGCCATCGCGTTATGATTGCATAATATTTAAATGCACCAAATCTCAATTGTACCATCTTTGCAATGATTGCACTTACTTTAGTGATGGGTTTGGGTTTTGTAATGGGAAAAGCTCTCTGAAAAGTTGGTCCACTGCAGCATCAGGCTTTCAGAAAACTCAAAAAAATAAAATAAAATGGGAAAGTGAAAAAAAAAGGACTCTGGATCATCATGTCTCTCTCTCTCTCTCTCTCTCTCATGACAACATATATGAACTGCAAAGCAATACCAATAATATATAAAACAAAATAAAGTGATTGAATTCCCCAGTCCCCACCCAAAGAGATCAGCTAGATTGAATGAATGGTTGTTGTTTCATAATCATAGAAGGTTGTAGAAATGATCCGTACAACATGTGAGATAAGGAAGATATTATCACAGTAATTTTAATTTAATATGAAGAACATGCTTCGTAGTGAAAGAGGGTTAAAATGTCAAAATCTCAGTTCATTTGAGATGAGGACTTCTGGTTGAAAAATCAGTCAAAAGTGGTTCCGAAAAGACTTTTTTTTTTCTGTATTTTAATTGTTTTTAATTGACATTGTTATCAGGGTTTACGAAAATCTGGCCATGCAGGACGATATTGAGTCTAACCAACATATTGTAGTAATTACCTCACAGCAATCTTCCTCGAGTCAGGAACTAGAAGCTGAGTTCTTGGATCAATATATGCGACGAAAAATGTCAAGATGATATCAACCCCAAAAAACAGATCCACAATGTTGTCTGCAATCCATAGCTCTTTCTTGGGAGAAGATTTGAGAAATGCTACCTCAAAGGGATAAACCCATGCAGAGTAAGCCACCAGAAGCACCATAAATGTCTCCCAGCTCCTGTATATATATATATATATATATATATATGAGAAATTCTATTTGAAAATGAACTACCATCTATATATCATGCTTCTTCATCCAGAAAAAAAAAGTAGCCATAAAAATGGTTTGTTCTTTAAAAATTACAAGAAAAAAAAAGTAAAAAAAGAAAGAAAGAAGAAAGTAATTTTCCTTGACAATGATTCAGTTGATGTTACGCACCTATATCTTGAATCCATTGGCGATATGATCCAACCTTTTGACTCTGTTTGGTTGTAAGTTGAAACACCCAATGGAGGAATGATGAAGTTGGACAGGTTACGCAAATTGAGAGATGATGAGATATTGCTAATTTCTTCATGGTGTGGGGTTTCAGGTTGGCTGTGCCGGTTTTTCAGGCAACCCCTCTTCATGTCAGAAGCTATGTGAAGACTATATGGACTGGTTTCCACATCCATCCTCCGACAACAACTCTTAATATATAGAATCCTTTAAGGCTAAGATCAAGTGTGCAATCACAAACACGTACACATATACTCTGAGAAGAAAGACTAGAGAGTCGTAAAACCGAACTTTTAGAAAACTAGAAGGGAAATTAAAAGAAATGGCCAAAAAAAGAAGAGAACTTTTGCAATGAGGCTACAATGGTGGTGCATGGACGTGAAGAGATGTAGTGGTGATCCTCTCAAGTACTAGTAGTAAGTAGCACGTAGTGACCCATGAAAAAGGTTGAGGTGAATGGGAAAATAGGCCTAATGGAACACCTGCATACATTGATTGATGCTTTGTGATAAGATCTCTACAACAAATGGTGGGGTTTGCAATTTTTGTCCTTGTGTGTTAAAGGACCATAAAAATGTGCCTCTCTCTCTCTCTCTCTCTCTGAGGCACGCATATAAATCCAACATTATTGTACGATGTTACATGATCACAACGTGAAGCAGAAATGAGCCATTAGATCAATATAGCCACCAGGGTGAAGACCCATTAGTTCTCCTTGACGATCATCTTTTTTTGTTTTCAGCTCTTTCTCGTAGCTTCTGACCCCACACTTAGAAATGTTTATTTATTAACTATAGATGTTATTTTCAGTAACAAATATCATTAATGTCTACACGTTGTAGTGGGGTTGCCAAAACAGACATCCAGTTGCTCATTTGTTTTAAATGGGAAATACTTGATTTAGAGGCATCTCAATAAAAAAACCTTTCGACAGGAAGGATGAATCGTCTTGAAATTGTCACAAGTCACACCATCCAGCTGCTTTTTTACTAGCTAGTACTGTTGCAGAAATATTGGCAAACCACTGACGCGTATGGCCTGCTGGCCGCAAGCTTCATCTAGCGTTTCTTTGGTTTTTTCGAAGGCTATTTCTTCTTTTCAGGCACATTCTAACCTGTAAACCGACAGATTAGAATATTTTTGAGAGAAAGTAGAAAGTTTGAGTTGGTTCATGTGATCCGAGCTGTGTTGCAAATCTTGTCGGATTCAGTTGTAGGTTGTGGCAACCAGGCTGACACTGAATGCACTATATAGAGAGAGAGTAACGTTAGGTAGTTCTGTTAAAAAAATAAAAGTTTTCACACTTCTCTATAAAAGAGTCCACTTTTTTATAAATAGCTTGTTCGAGACTTGTATATTTAGATCTTGTATATATCATTTCTCGCATATATATGTTCAGCTCATACAATTTAATGTGACATCTTAGAATTTAGAGAAATGATTTGTATAAATCCCAAATAGATAAATCTCATACAAGCCTTTGTAAAAGAAAAAAAAAAATTGAACTTAGATGAGTTAATCTTGTGGGACCCACTTTTTTTATAAAAAGTTTGTATGAAATTTGTCCATTTGAGATTTGTGTTTAGCATTATTTCACTGGGATTGAGCTGCCCATAAAGACAACAAGAAGGAAGAGTGGTGAAACTGGCTGAGGGGAATATTGATCCTTACACCCATTTTGGATGTCACTCATTTGATTGAATTTATGGGCCGGGGCGTTCTTCTACGATGCAGAAAGTGCAAATTTCACAAGCATAGCAACCAACAAATTTTAGTGGTCATTGCATGTACATTCTAAAAAGCTGCCGTTTTAGGACAACAAGAGAAAAAGAAAGAAGAAAACAATCAAAGATAAAATAATCTGCTGCAACTTAAAACTAATACTGTCTGGGCACGTATAATCTATGTTGGGAAGCCTCGGCATCCCACTTATAAATGTCTGTGAGAAGCTCTTCAGTCTTCATCCTTCACATCCCACTTTACTAGTTGATCAGTTGCTCGTGAGGGCGATTGAACTGACCTTGCTTTCTTATAACTTGTTTTCAATGATATATTGAGTTTACTGACTAATGTCCAATGAATGAAAACCACAAGCGATCATCTATATATTCAGAATTCCATCTCTAGCTGTGTCCATTATCAAAATGATCAAGAGAATATATGGGAAATATGGGACTAGCCAAAAAGATTTATTTTCTTTTCGTTTTTGTTTTTTAAGATCAGACGCAAGACACTTGAATTGATTTTTGCTCAGGATCTACGCTAGCCTTGTTGAAGATTGTTGAAAATGGTGTTGAAGATTGAGAAATGAGAAAGAATGAAATTGAAGTGGGAGAAGTGTGAACCACTCTGATTTTGATTCAACTAATAATCTGAACAATGATACAAAGGGTAGAGGTTACATATATACACAAATCCTGCACTATACATAGTAAGGTCAACTATACATTTCATAGATACATTTCTGCACTATACATTTCTGGTAATTCTGCAACAGTGCAGCAGGATGGGGTTGAGCAGTCCCCTTCACTGTTCTGCTCTGCTTTGATCCTTGGCCTGCATTGTGTTGTCCCCTTCATTGTTGAGCAGTCCCCTTCATCTTTTCTTGTTGCAGGTTTCTGAGACTCCCCCTCAAGATGGGCATAGATATTGAGTACACCCATCTTGGACAATAGAAACTGGAAAGTGGGAGCTGATAATGCCTTGGTGAGGATGTCAGCCAATTGGAACCTTGAGGCTACATGAACCATAGTAATGATTCCAGCCAAGACCTTTTCCCGAACAAAATGACAGTCTAACTCAACATGCTTGGTTCTCTCATGAAAGATAGGATTTTTGGTCAAATGAATCGCCGATTGACTATCACAATAGAGAGTTGCTGGTTTTTCTTGGTGTACATTAAAATCCTTCAACAAGTAGTTAAGCCAAACAATTTCACAGCTCGTGTGTGCCAATGCTCTATACTCAGCTTCAGCTGATGATCTAGATACAGTGGGTTGTTTCTTGGACTTCCAACTAATCAATGAGTCTCCAAGAAACACACAGAAACCAGTCACTGATCTTCGTGTCTCAGGACAAGTTGCCCAATCCGAGTCACTATAAGCTTTGAGGTGCACATCTGTTTTAGAGGAGTAGAAAACGCCTTGCCCAATCGAGCCTTTCAAGTACTTTAGAATTCTATGAGCTGCACGTAAATGTTCTTGTGCCGGTTTATCAACAAATTGGCTCAAAACATTGACTGCATATGTGATATCTGGCCGAGTATTGGATAGGTAGATGAGTCTTCCAATTAGTCTACGATAGCTTGTAGTATCAGTCAAGTAATCCGTGGAAGAGTGAGATAACTTGTGATTCTGCTCTATCGGTGTACTAACAGGCTTACTCCCAAGTAGTCCAGCATCCTCTAGAATTTCTAGAGTGTATTTTCTTTGACACAGGTGAATACCCGATGATGATCTTGCTACTTCTAATCCAAGAAAATATTTAAGGACTCCTAAGTCTCGAATTTTAAATTGAGAATGTAGATGATCCTTAATTTCTTCAATGATTGTCAAGTTGCCACTGCCCAATATGATATCATCCACATATACAAGAAGAGCAACAAAACCAGATTTGTCATGTCTAGTAAACAATGAGTAGTCTGATTGTGATTGATGAAATCCCATTGAGATGAGAAATGAAGTGAATTTTGAATTCCATTGCCGAGAGGCTTGCTTCAAGCCATAGAGAGATTTGTGTAGTTTGCATACAAGCTTTTCACCTTGTGTGTGAGACTCCCCCTTGAGCTGAAAACCAGGAGGAAGATCCATGTATATTTCTTCATTAAGGTCGCCATGAAGGAATGCATTGTGGACATCAAGTTGGGTTAAATGCCAATCATGGACAGAAGCAAGAGAAAGAAATAATCTCACGGTGGTGAGTTTGGCAACAGGGCTAAAAGTCTCTTGATAGTCAAAGCCTTCCCGTTGAGTGTAACCTTTAGCTACTAGGCGAGCTTTATGCTTGTCAATGCTGCCATCGGATTTCAACTTAGTCTTGAAAACATACCGACAACCAATGCTCTTCTGTCCAGGTGGTAGAGAGGTGATGGTCCAAGTACCATTAGCTTCAAGGGCTGAAAGTTCAGATTGAATGGCTTCTTTCCAATGGTTTGACACAACCGCTTCATCGTAGGTTTTTGGCTCATGGATGAGAGAGAGGGATAATGCATAGGATTTATGAGAGGGAGATAGGTGAGTGTATGAAAGATGAGAGACAAGAGGGTGAATGGTTGGAGAGTTATGTGGAGGATTCTGTGATGAGGCTGCAGCACAGTGATAATCAAGTAGGTAGGAGGGAGCACGTTTAACACGATCAGAACGCCTAGTGTTTTCGGAAACTCGCTCGAGCGGAGTGTCGAGCGAAGGTCGAGCGAAGTCACTGCCTGACCCTCGCTCGAGCGAGGTGTCGAGCGAAGGTCGAGCGAAGTCACTGCCTGACCCTCGCTCGAGCGATTCATCGAGCGAATGTCGAGCGAAGTCACTGCCTGGCCCTCGCTCGAGCGATTCATCGAGCGAAGGTCGAGCGAAGTCACTGCCTGACCCTCGCTCGAGCGAGATGTCGAGCGAAGGTCGAGCGAGATCACTGGGTGTGGAAAAAGGGAAGGAAATGTCTGGTAAGACTGGTGGTAAAGTAAGATCAGAAGGGCTTGGGTCTGAAACCGATATGGAACTTGATTGGGTGAAAGGAAATGTGGACTCTAGGAAAGTGACATCCCGAGAAATCGAAGTGGAGTGAGTGTACAAGTCATAGACCTTATAACCTTTTACCCCAGCTGGATAACCAATGAAGATGCATGGTTTAGCTCTCGGATCAAGTTTCGTTCTGGCATGCTTGAGGGTGGACACATAGCATAAACAACCAAAAACTCTTAAATTGTCATAGGAGGGAGTAGAACCAAACAAAAGCTCATATGGAGTTTTATTGTCCAGAATTGGTGTGGGAATCCTATTAATCAAATAGGTGGCTGTTAATACAGCATCACCCCAAAACCTCAGTGGGAGATTAGCTTGAAAAAGTAACGCTCTAGCCACATTAAGAAGATGTTGATGTTTTCTTTCCACGACACCATTCTGTTGTGGAGTATAAGCACAAGTTTTTTGGTGTAGGATCCCATGGGTGTTGAAAAAATCTGGCATATGAAACTCCATACCATTGTCGGTTCTAACTTGTTTAACCTTGGAGTTGAACTGAGTGCCTATAATTCTAATGAAGGATTGCAGAATTTGTTTGGTTTCAGATTTGAATTTCATTAAGTGGACCCATGTTACACGGCTGTGATCATCAACAATTGTGAGAAAGTATTGATGTCCTTGCAAGGATGGTTGAGAATAGGGTCCCCAAACATCACAATGTATTAAATCAAAGATTGAATCAGAACGAGTGATGCTAGTGGGAAAAGAAACTCTCTTTTGCTTAGCCAAATGACAAACAGTACAGTGATCTTGATTGCTAAATTTTACATCAGGAAATGAGGATTGAATTAAATTCATCCTTTGACTTGACAAATGCCCTAGTCTAAAATGCCAAACATCAATTTCTGGTTGTTTTGTGGTACAGGCAACTTGTGAGTTGAACTTGGAATTTGAAGACTTGAATCCGAGAGAGCTGGGTAGAAGGTAATAAAGACCATGACTATTCTTAGCAAGTCAAATCGTCATCCATGAAGAAAGGACCTGTATAAAGCAATGATCATGCAGGAACACAACGCACAAAGAGGGGTTGTGAGTGAGTTTGCTGACAGATAGTAAATTAAAGGTGAAGGAGGGGACACATAGAACATTGGTGAGCATGATTTCAGGTGAGAGTTGCACAGTTCCCATATGTGTGACAGCGACTTGAGTACCATTTGGTAGTTGGACATGAGCTTGTGTGGTGCAAGTGATGGTCGTGAACAGTGAAGGTGAGCAAATCATATGGTCTGTAGCACCAGTATCAATTATCCATGGTGCTGAATGATGACTAGACGCACTACAAGAATGAAGAGTAGAAGTTGGAAAAATGAGATTGTTGAAAGGTAGTATACCTGCCATATTGGAGCGGTGAGGCGACTTTGGCTGTTCGGGTGCAGGGGGTTGGCTATGATTAAGCTGCGGTGCCTTTCCATTGACAAGAGCCATGAGTTTCTGAACTTGATCTTGAAGCAACAATAGCTGTGGCATTTCCTCATGCTGTTGCGTTTGAGAGAGGACTTGGTTTGCCGCATGAGATGGAGCAAAAGTGTTGCTGCTATAGTGCCCTTGTTTGGTTTTTGTAAACTTGAAGTTTGGTGGAAAACCAACAAGTCTATAACATTTTTCTCGGGTATGTCCAGATTTTCCACAGTGTTGGCATGATACATCCATCTTGTCCCTTCTCTTGGCTTGATTATTGACCACTGCCAATGCTGAAGATTCAGCAATGGGAAGGGTCAAGGTGCGTGCCTCTCGTTGCCTTTCTTCTTGAATAATCATGGAGAAGGTTTTGTCCAAAGAGGGGATTGGACTCATAAGCAAGATTTGTCCCCTAATGCTTTCATAGGAATCATTCAAACCCATTAAAAATTTAAAAACATAATCTGAGATTTGTACCTCACCAATGGAGCTGAGTGCTTTGCATGAGCATAGTCCACAAGAACAACATGGCAATGGTCTATAGTTGCGCAACTCCTCCCAAACGGCGTTGAGTTGGGTGAAGTATTCACCAACCGATCGTGTCCCTTGAGTAATGGTTCCAAGTTGTTGTTGCAACTGATATATTCGCACATTATCGGGTTGAGAAAAGCGTATTTTGAGCTTCTCCCAAACCTCTCTTGCAGAGCTAATGTAAAACACATTGGAGGCTATCTCTTTCGAGATGGAGTTGAGAATCCATGAAAGGATCAAGTTGTTGCAGCGCAACCAAGGTGTATAAAGTGGGTCAGAGGGTTCCGGGGTCACGATGCTTCCATCGAGAAACCCAAGTTTGTTCTTGATCGAAATGGCCAAGATAAAAGAACGACTCCATGAAACATAGTTGGGCCCGGTGAGTGGAGGTGAGATAACAATCGTATGAGTGTTATCACTGTAATGAAGGTAAAAGGGTTTAGTTGGGTCTTCTGTGGGTGACATGGAAGCATTGTGGGTGTTTGCCATTGAAAAATGTGAGTGAAGTGATATGCACAGAAGGTGTTTGAGAAAATTTCTGAGAGACGAAAGGAACTTTGAGAGATGAAAGAAACTTTGAAAGATGAAGTTGAGATGATACTACGTACCAGAAACTCTTGAGAGATTGTTGAAATGAGAGGAGTACTAAACCCTCTCTGATACCATGTTGAAGATTGTTGAAAATGGTGTTGAAGATTGAGAAATGAGAAAGAATGAAATTGAAGTGGGAGAAGTGTGAACCACTCTGATTTTGATTCAACTAATAATCTGAACAATGATACAAAGGGTAGAGGTTACATATATACACAAATCCTGCACTATACATAGTAAGGTCAACTATACATTTCATAGATACATTTCTGCACTATACATTTCTGGTAATTCTGCAACAGTGCAGCAGGATGGGGTTGAGCAGTCCCCTTCACTGTTCTGCTCTGCTTTGATCCTTGGCCTGCATTGTGTTGTCCCCTTCATTGTTGAGCAGTCCCCTTCATCTTCTCTTGTTGCAGGTTTCTGAGAAGCCTGCTGCATACAAAGACTAGGGCTTGTTTGGCAAGTGAAATGATCTCATCTCATAATTTCCTTCCCGTTTTCTCCAAACATCACTCAAACACACTTTTCAACTTCAAATCTTCAATTTTTATTTATTTATTTAATCATCAATCATTAAAACTTTCCTAAACTTCCAAACAAAACACAAAAATAATATAACTTTTTCAAATTTCAAAATAAAATAATATTGAAAAATAATATTTTAACAATATTTTGACTTTGTGATATTTTTATTCACTTTTTTTTTTTCTAAAATCCAATAAAACATCTTAACTCAAACCATTTCATTATTGCTAATAGAATTTTTATCTCATCTCACTATCCAAGCATCTCCTAATTGCCAAAATGGCGAGTGAAAACAGTTGTTTGCTGTTTTTCCCTAGCATTACCAGATAAACTACCAAGGAAAAAAGCTCTTTCAAATCTTGTAAATTGCATCGTATATCATAAGCTCACGGGCTGAATATAACATCAAACCTAGAACAAATTTATAATTCAAAGCTCATTTTCTGATCTATTTGTTACTAAAAAGTTACCAAAGAATCAAGCAAAAAATGGCCATTTTCTAAAATTGTCATTACTGTTTGAAATTGAAAAATAAAAAATAAAAACAGCAATCATCAAAAAATAAGCTTTTGGGTGAAGAATCTTGTAAGGAATGAGAATAATTGTATTCTTCTGCCTTAGTTATATTCTGTTTTGCTAGTAAGTAGGTGTTCTCATTTGTATACATCTTGTGTACTTTGGCCATGCCAATTTACTAGGAATAAATTTCTCTTATTAATTATCAAAACATAAAAACTCCTAAAATATGAACATAAGTTGAAAGAAATTGGACTCGAGCAGAATTCGGTAATTCTAATCTTTCTTTATCATACTGTCATCCATGGCTTTATATTCCATGTTCTTCAAAGCAAGTCCTAGACCATAACAGCCTAAATTCAAGGAATCTCTTGTGCCAGCTGCACTGCAATGGTCAATTTTTGCTCCACAGCCAGAAGGTAAAACAGGTCTCACAACATAAATTTTCCCTAAAAGTTATTGAGACAAACCATCAGCAATTATCTTGAAACTATATTGTAAAATCCAAAAATCTTGAAGATGGACGACTACTAGAACCATTAAATACACAGGCTGGAGAGAGAATATTCCTATTATTTTAGTTGAAATTGTTCTGGATTTATCAGATGCAATAGATTAATAATTGTGCAGTATAAATGGCACATGACGCTTGAAGAAGTTGGAAGTTAGTGTTAATCTGCCTGATCCTTTTATGCTTTTCTATCGTTTTATCTGTGTTCTGCCAACACATAAGACATAAGGCTATCCGGAGTTCAAAAAGGATGGGGAGGCAGTTTTCAAGCTATCAGCTACATTCGAGGAAAAAAAGACACCCAAGTCCATATTTCAGGAATGGGGACAACAAATAAATATCACGATTCGAGATTGTTCTTAGTCAATCCTCTTCCCTTCTTGTGGGAAGCTAAAATTCTACTTCATCCAACAAAACTTGTGTTAATTATAAATGACATGACTATTGATCAAAAGGCATAAATATGGTAATAGATTTTCATGTACTTGCTTTATTATTATTTGTTGCGTATCCATCCATTCAAAGAAGCCATTTCCCACCATTGAAGCAATAATAGTACAAAAATAGTAACTTTGATATAATATATAGATGTACGAACTTTGAATTAACACAAGTGATAGACCTCTCTGGCAGCTTCAACTAATGCGAGATGAAACTTCTTATAGCAATCAGTTCCAAGAGCTCCATTAAGGATGGAAACTGGACTTTCCGCGCTTGAATCAAAGTGAATACGATCAAAGTCAAATAATTCTGGCTGCTGAAATGAGTTGCCAGCACCGGCAGCCAAGCAATGACGAATAAAAGTAAGGAAGACAGCAGTGGCGATAATCAGAAGAGCACAAAAAAAGAAAAAGAAAAAAAAAAGAAGTAAAACAACTATGACAAATTGACAGACCAGAACTTGCAGTTCACTAGGATTGCAAAGCCACAATAGCAATGGCTCAACATCAAAGAACAGTGATCCACCAGTATCCAATCAACATCATTTTGCACCAGCACCACCTGGATTCTGGGTTTACACCAACAAGCAAGGGGTCTGATTTTAGAATCTGCATTTTTGCATTTGTTTCTAAAGTTTCCCCCTTGACATTGTTTGATACACCCTCATCTGCTAGTTGTCGATAAAGCACCAATCTTGGAGATGCTGATCGCAGCATAAGTGAGAATTCAAACATCGATACCAATGGTTCACTTAAAAGAGAGTGTCTTCCAATATTTTCTTCGGGCACTCTTTAGTTGTATAAGATCAAGGCCACCCCCTCAGAATGAAATCACACGTCAATGAAGTCCTTAAAAGGGTCTTTCCATTCTCTAGATACAAAAATACTAGGGACAAATGTTAGAAACAAACGCCAATTGATAACTTGTGGTGTTTGGTGTCTATTATGTGCTGCGTAATATCTATGAATTGAAAAATAAAGAAATGGATCCAAAACTGAAGGAAATCAAAATGATGTGTTTTGTTTATAATGTCATATCAATTGACATTTTTCCACCGTTCGTCCCTAGCATTGCTCCCTTAGATGATAGTTTACTGTATATGAAAAAATGATGGTTATAATAGAAATTTTCCATAAATCATTAGGTCAATTTCCACTTCCCCCCAACAACCAACGTTAAAAAATGATCACATTTCTCTACACCAAGGTAGTCAAAAGTCAAGTAATACGAGTTTTTTTTTTTTTTGACACCGGGTGTTTAGATCAGTGTTTCGAATAATTCCAGGAGTGTATAAGCTATCGGCAAAGAGTTTTTCAAAAGTGTGCATCGATTAATTCAAGGGAAATATCCGCCTGTCGATGATCTCTAGAGATTGTTTACCCCAAGGAGATTTGAACCTTAGACCTAGCGGAAGTGTATCCCAAAATCCAAGACGTTTACCACTTGAGCCAACTCCTAGGGATTTAGGCCTTTACCACTAAACCATGGACCCTCTCCTCCTCCATTGTCTACTGGCTTAATTCTATCGTCAAGACATACTGGTTTTCCCGGACGCAATAATCAACAGAATAGAGCTTTGATGGGGAAACTTGAAACGGTTTTCAAGATTTCAGCAAAAGATACTAAGAAATGAACGCAATAAACCAATATAATCAGAAAGGAATTTTAATAAAATTTGAGAACGCATGAACAAAATAAAGAAAATGAAATTAAAGAAAGAACAGAAAGAAATGCAACCGACCAGCTTCTAAAAGCAGTGGGTTACCGGACCATTTGACCTGACAACGAATTCACCGTTGAGGCGTGGGCGCTACGAAAGAGAAAAGACGTAAACTTGGGAGAGGGCGGGCAACACTGCTTTAAACGGCACTATTGTCTTCTCCTTAAAAGTGTAGGGTCTTTATGTAAACGTGACGTAAAAATGGGGTTTTGTGATTGGACAATCTTCGTAGGTTGATGGAGATATGTTCAAATCAAACTGGACCTCGGACGACGGAAACAACAAAAACGGAACTTCAGTCGGTTTTGTCTCTTCATTGGGTAGTAAGAATTTAAGATCTTTTTATTATTATTATTATTATTATTATTATTTATCGGCGGGTATCAAGAATCCAAGATCCTTCATATTTATAAAGAAAATTTATGGATTTCCCCATATAATTTACGGAATTCCCCATGAGCTGTACTATCAGATCATCCTATCAAATAACTCGGTGAGTGATATTAAGCCCCGTTTGGATTATCAATTTATTTCATATCCTCTCCAAGATAAATTAATAATAATAACATTATATCAATAATATTTATCTCTTACTTAAAAAAAAAAATAAAAAATTACCTCAACTCATCATTACAATTTTATTAACTTTTTAAATAAAATATAATAAATAATTCAATTTTTTAAAATTTTAAAATAATAATAATATTAAAAATAATATAATTTAACTTCCACTTTTATAAAAAATTATCTCATTTTCCGAGTCTAAGGGTTGATCTTGAAATTTCTCTTATAAAAAAAATCATCTCATATCATTAAAAGTTTCATAACTTTTCACATAAAATATAATAAATAACTCAAAATTTTTAAATCTCAATTTATTATTTTTTAAATTTCAAATAATGATAATATTAAAAATTAATATTCTAATAATATTCTATTTAACTTCTAACTTTTATAAAAAAAAAATATCCCTATCTTACCTCACTATCTGAGCCTAGGGGGTGATCTTGAAGTTTCCCTCCATTTCCGATTAGCTCAGCGGAGCCTTTTCCGATTAGCTAAGCTTGCAAACTTCGTTTATTTAGCGATAAACGGTTCTTGAAGTCCACATGACAGGGAAAAATAAACAGAAAAAATAACAGAGACTACAGTTCAATACGTACCATAATGATTCCAATGAGAAAATAAAAAAAACAAGTGAAAGGAATCCAGCACTAACTGGTATTCCTAGTGTTTGCTTCATACCCTTTTTTCATTAACATCTTCAATTCCTTGAATTGTGCTCCCGAGCCTTCCACACTCTGAGACACATACATTCAGAAAGAAATGATAGGCTTACCACTATAACGCCATTTTTGCACAACTCTGATAACAAGATATTACTAGTATCTACTTCATTTTTTTACACTCCATCTGGTCCTACAACTTTATAACTTCATGAACATAGTCTTATTTCTATATACTTGGATGGTTAAATCTCCTGGCCTCTACCAAAAGAGGCAATAGATATGGCCTCTCATTGCCAGTATAATAAGTCTTTGGTCCATGACCCTTATATGCATTTACATGCTCAGTGATACATTGATTACAAAGAAGGGCGGGGCTTCCACTTCTCTACATCCTTTCAATGATGCAGAAATTCTGGGAAAAAAAAAATACTTTCTTGATTACCTGAGCATGTCCCCACTATGTAATTGTGGCCCACTTAGTGATGGTGATATACTGAAGTTATTCCGATTGCCATGAAAGGAAGGGTGTGCAAGAGGCATCGGTCTATCGGGAATTGGAGGAACCTCGATATCTCCTTCCAACATTTTCAGGGCATCCAAAATAGTTGGCCTCAAAGCGACCATGACATGAGCACACAAGATTCCAACCAGCACAAATCTCTCCATTATGCTCTTTGGATTTGAATTCACAGAATCCCCATCTTTCAACAAAGAAGCATCTAAAGCTGCTTCTACTTTCGTAGCTTTTACCAATGACCAAGCCCAGTCTGTTATCAGAAATGCACGGGGTGATCCTGATGACAAATCAAGAACTTTTCTGCCACACATTACCTCCAAAACCACCACTCCGAAACTATAAACATCACTCTTCTCTGTCAGCTGTCCATAGAGTGCATATTCCGGGGCCAGGTACCCATGGGTTCCGGCCACTCTGGTTGTGAGATGAGACTGGCCCTCTCTACTCTGCTTTGCAAGCCCGAAATCTGCCACTCTTGCTCTCATATCTGCATCCAACAGTATGTTTGTCGCCTTGATATCTCTATGATATATTGCTGGTTTCACTCCATAGTGCAAATAAGCTAAACCCTTTGCAACATCCAAGATAATGCTTTTTCTTTGAGGCCATGTCAATGATCCCTTCCGCAATCCACCATCAGCAGATGGAAACAGATGGGTTTCAAGATTTCCATTCGGCATGTAATCATATACAAGGTACCTCTGACTTCCCCTCTCATCATAATCATTGTCTCCATCGATCATACAGCACCCTCTAAGTGGAACAAGATTTCGGTGCTTCAAATTGCTAATAATATCAACCTCATTGCAAAACTCTGCCGCTCCTTCAATATCGGATTCCAAAATCCTCTTCACCCCTACCACAGTTCCATCTGCTAAAACCCCTTTATAAACCAATCCAAAACCACCTCGACCAATAAAATTCTTTTGAGAAAAATTATCAGTTGCCTTCTCAAGGTCCTGAATTTTGAACCAAATCGACCCTGTATTTGGCCTCACTCGTGGCCTAGACCCTTGTTCCTCAATGTCGTTAGCATAATCAAAATCAGACCCCCCAGCCTTCTTCTTCATCCACCTCCTATCGAACCAAAAGTACAATCCCAACAAACAACAGATGACCAAAACTGCAACCCCGGCTCCAGTTAACCCAAAAACAAGACCAGAATGGCTCTTACTCCCCGAACCCACTTGTGAACTAAGCGATAAACCGAAAATACATGTCAGAGCACCCTCACTCTTAGGTCCAAACTCATTAACAATACCAGCAGCATAAAGAATAGTTAAGTGCCAGCAATCTAGAGCTTTGTCAGAAGAGGAATTACCGTCGATAACAGTCAATTCACTCGAAGTCCGGGTCCCAGCTTCCACGCAGCTGCCACAGGAAGTGAGATCGGTAAGATCCGGCCGGCAAGCGGCGTCCAGAGAAGTGTTGGGGCCAAGCTTGTCGACCCAATCTTGAGCGGAGACTACGCCGGAACAGACCTCGGGTGAGATGACAAACTGCTGAGGGGTAAAGCAAGAGAATACGAGATTGTTGGTGAGGGAGAAGGAATTGAGCTTGGATTGGAAATCTTGGAGGCAAGAAATGGAGGTGGGGACGTCGGGGAGTTCAAAGAGAGAGGTATCTTTGAGGCGTTGGGCAAGGGCTATGGCATAGAGGGATAAGAGATCTTGGCAACATAATGTTTCGTTGGGTTCATTTTTGCAGTGTGAAGTGTTCCATGGGATTGTCAGGACATAGTCGAGGTTCATGGGGCATGCGGCCGTTGAGATGTTGGTTGGAGGAGGGGAGGGGACGGCTGAGGTTAAAGTGAGAAAATACAGTGAGAGAAGCAGCAGAGCAACTTGATTCATAACTGCTTCGCTCCCTTGGAGTTTGCTTGGATTGGATTTGAGAGAGAGAGAGAGAGAGAGAGAGAGAGAGAGAGGCAGAATTAACAAGAACTAGGTTGAAGGCAATGGTGTTTTGAGACAGATGGTCAAACCTTGCTTTTGGCTTAGTTCTGGGTGCGTGGTTGGTGTTACTGTTACAGATTGGGATAAGTTGCAAGTTGCGTTTATCGACCTGAATCGAAGCCGAAAGTTGACTAGTTGTGCTTAAATTTGGTAAAGAAAAAGAAACTAAAGGAACCTGTACGTATTAAAAAAATATATGTTTTACGATAATTATTTTTTACAACTTGGGTTCAAAGAACGTGCAGTATTTAAACACGTTTTTTCCAAAGAAAATAGATAAATAAATATATAAATAAAGGGATTAACTTATATAATCCTTATTCAGCCAGTAATATTAAATTGGCGGAGCTATGTAGGGCAGGAGGGTCATGGACCATGGTCCCTCCAAATCTTATTTAAAATTTAAAATAATTTATTTAAATTTTATTCATAATTATATATATATATATATATAAATTAACCCCTCCAAAAATTTTTAATTTCTTTATTTTCATATGTATTATAAAATTTTATAAAATCTCAACATACATAAAAATATCTCTCTAATTAAATTAACAATAAACTATTAATTTGTATTCCAATTTATTATTATACATTATTGAGTTTCTTAATATAGAATTTAAAGTAAAAATATCATAAAAATCACTTAAAATTAATGATTTATATAAAAAATAGTAGAGATGATTTATTCTCTAAATTTCATTGAACAAGAAAAAATTTATTTAGAATCTTATTTATAGTATTCTATGTTTAATGCAAACCAAAATTCATATATAAATTTTATATTAAATTTGATTAATTAGCTTAGATATTAGACTGAAAGATGATATTTTAAAAGATCATTTAATACTTTTTATGAAAAAATTAATTTACAAATATTTGATATTTACAAAAATAATAATGGATGAATATTAATTTCTTAAACATATATTAAGTTTTTTTTTTTTTTACGTTATTTGATAAATTATCGAGATTTAATTTTTATATATACTTTATGAATTTGTAATATTTTTTGCATTTTACATAAATATTTATTGTGATAAAAAAAATTGACCCCCTAAAAAAAATTGCTCGCTCCATCATTGATTCTACCAAACTCATAGTGAACAATATAAACAAATAAATTGGGATTAAAGGCTAAAAAAAATAAAAACAAAATAAATTGGGATTAAGATAGTGGGTGTATGTGCCGGCAATGACCATCATTTTGTTGGCGGAAGGAGAATGAGTTTTAGGCCATGCAATTTGCAATTTGTTTAAAATGGTATCGTTCTTTTTTAATTTAAGGGGATATTTTTTTAGCTTTATCTTCAAAACTAATGTCAAAATTATTATATAAATTTTTTAAGCAAAAAAGAAAAAAACAGAGTACAGCCATCGGGTCCAAGGGAAAAATGAAAAAGAATCTACCATTAAATTTACAACACCTCTCGATATTCCAAATGAATATGAAAATTCAACATAATCTCTCGCACACATGATTAAAAGTCCAAAGTAGCAATTGAAAAAAAGGAGAGATGCACTTAAAATAGGTGTTGACAACCACCCACAGGCCACACATACAATCGGTTTTCTGGGTTTTTCTATGGCCTACTCTGGTTGGTCAAGAGTTGGGGCCTAAGCTCAGAAGATATTATTCCATCATTATTCAAAAATCTTGACGTGGAAAAATATTATTTTGGGGGAAATGTCTTGGACTACAAACACTATGAAAGGGACCGATATTATTGTGGTGGAAGTCTTCCACCATCTAGAACCTAATTCATTGACCAGTACTGTTTTTTAGTGCTGGAAAATATTTATTTCCCTTCCTTTGCTTTGGGTCCATTTCAGTTCTCCATCCCACAGCAAGACTTGATACTTTGTCATGGGCCACTTGAGTTTCTTTGTAATTGCTGTCTTCCAATTGAAGCAAAATTACCCAACCAAACTAATTGGACAATAACAAGAAAGTTCAAATAACATGATTTATTACAAGAAATTAAAAAAAAAATGACAGGAAAATCAAAAGCTTAAAGGTCATTATTAATCCATTACAATTTACAAATAGCCAATCGAGATTACTTGCTTAATGGTTAATGCATATTACTAGTTATGGAAAATGCATGGCAAGGAGTTCAAGGACTAAAGCTTGTAAGTTGTAACATTCATTTTCTGGACATAACACAGAGAAATATTTTGGCCACAAAGAGATCTTATAAAATAAATCTCATAAATTGATGTGATTTCATGTGGTTCGTCAGATTGTGAAGTTAATTTTATTATAAAGTAGATCTAATGGATCATATGAAACCAAGATGCAAAGAAAAGAGAAAAAGAGAAAAAGGAAAAGACGAAATTGGTTTCAAGGCCCTGTTTCATCAGGGACTTCATTTTTCAGAGCCTTAAGACACTGGTTATGTGATTTTCCAATGTACTTTTGCATTATTTAACCTTTATGTTTTGGGAAACTTTTTTCCATCAAGAATAGGAAGAAAAATTTAAGGACATTTTGGGTGAGTTTACTGCCTTCATTACAACTCAAGATGCTTGAATACCTTGCTTCAAACAATGAAAATCAAAGATTAGCTGTTACCTCCCCCCTCGGGGCCGCGAAGCACAATAAGTTAGAGTTCTTCCAAAAGCCTATGTGTTGATGCCATAAAAATCGGCCAATAGGCCAGGGCAGGAAAAAGAGTCATTCACAGTCCACTGGGACGAGTTGAGTTTCGTTGGGTGTCATTTGGGACCCCCAGAGAGACTCCGGGACGGCTGTACGTACGTGGATAGCAGATAAATAAATAGAGAAATACAGTATTTACGTGGTTCGACGTAAGGCCTACGTTCACGGGGTTTGGGGAAGGGGATCCACTATAATGAGTATTTTTACAGTCTCTCAGGGTTTACACTATGCATGAAAAATATACATAAATCTACTAGTATGAGCTATTGGGTTCATCTAAGAAAACGAAACAGGCGATCCTGGAGAAGAGAGAAATTGTTGTCCAGAGAGAGAGATCGATCTTGTTATTATCTGATCAATGCCTTTTATACTACACTTTGGTTGCGTGCATCATTTGGCTAGTCTCCCTTTTAGTCCCATCATCTGTCAGTCTCCCCCTATGTGCTCTGGTCCCCTTTTGTCTTTTAGTGCAATTAATAGCTGGCTTGGACCCTACTTGAGATATTTACCCCTTACAGAATTCCGCGAATTCTTACCAAAGGTACTTTGGTGAGAATTCTAAAGTATCCGAAAATAGAGAAGGTGGTGGTTTGTCTTCCAAGCCTGAGGTAAGAAAAACATAAAAACATGCAATACATATTTTATTAAGAAAATGTTGTAAGGCATGCAAGGGTTTACGCGCAAGCCTAGACCCAGGATTCAACCCCGCGATTCGCAAGCATCCAAGATGAGACTTGTCAAGTGTGATTGATAGGCGGATCGCAAGCTTCAAGTCTATCATAGATGTGAGGACTTGACGAGTGCGCTTGGGTACTGGACCTCAAGCCTCGAGCCCTTGACGAACGAATCGTTGAGCTGGTCATGGGTGGCCGACGATCCCGTGACTAAACCTGTCCCTGTATGACGAGTGGTGTGCTTCGGCTTTGAGCTGCAAAACAAATAATTTTGTCAATAGAAATATGACTTCACATGCCGCTGAATCCGAGTGCTGAATCCGAATGTGCATGTGCATAGTTGGAGTATAGAATTTGTTAAAATTGAATCTGTCATATCGCTGTATTTTTAGTTCCCGTGATTTGAGGTGGTGAGTGACCTGTCCAAGCAAACAAAAGAAAAAATATGCGAGCCCGAATGGAGACTTGTGGTATGTAAATCCATAAATGTTTCCGAGCTGATGAGGTGCGTTGTATGAGTTTGTGAGTCTATGCAAATTAGTGAGAGTGCTTGGTTCCCATGCATGGTAGTGTCCGTGAGTGGAGTCGATGGGTGTTTTGGCGAGAGAGCGTGAGGTGTGTACTTCCGTATGTGAGGCCAGGCGAGGGTGTGATTTGTGGCGTGCATGGCGACCCATACGCAAGCTGTGGGTGAGAGGAGGTTCGAGCACATGTGGTGACCGAATGATGGTCACGAGTTGGTAAATGATAAGCTGATGTTTTTCTAAGTGAAAATGTACTGGGCGAGCGCCGTAAACTTGGCAAGCCGCCTGCCATGAGTGGAGGGAGGCGTGAGTGAGCATAAGGCTACTATGGGTGAACTGGGTGAGGCGAGCTGGGGAGCCTCAAAAAGTGGTCTGCGCGAGTGGGTGAGATGGGGAACGCCTGAGAAGTGTTCTGGGTGAGGGGGAGTTCGTGGGGTGATTGGGCAAGCTGGGAGGCGAGCTGTGTGCTGTGGAGGCGGTTGGGCGAGCGCCTTGAAAGAGATGGCGAGCTGAGTGAGTTGGCAAGAGGTCGAGTGCCTTGGGCGAGTATGGTGGTCCCGGCGAGCAAGGTGCATGCAGGTGAGAGTTGGGCGAGCCCAAGCTACCGTGGCGAGTAGCTTGGGCTCGCTGGCGGGCGTGACGTGAGCTGTGGGCGAGCTCACGTTCCTACACGGGCGAACTGGCGAGCGCTCGAGAAGTGGTTGGTGGGAGTGTGTGTGGCAAGTCGTGGGCTACTCGTGAGGTGGTGGGGCGAGCCCGTGAGCTGTGGCGGGCTTGGGCGAGTTGAGAGGATGCTAGCAAGGGAGTGTGTAAGTTGGTGAGCACTGTACGCGAGAGATCATGGGAGAATACTCATCCGGCGAAGCCACCGGTCGGTGGTGGACCAATCGACGACAGATGGCGCCGGTGATCATCACTGCGGGCACGGGCGCTGGCCCTCCCCTCCAGAGTGCTTGGGCTTGACCACCCAACCAACACCGGGCTCTCACTGCTCTTGGGAGCACTGTTCACGGCCTCCGAGAAGGAGGCCGTGGTTACCGGAAGAACAGAACCTACCGGTGGTCCCAAAAAGTGACCGCCGGCAGCTACTTTGAGGTTGGGCCACGGGACTCACCTGGGTCCCGTGGGTTTACGGCGTGCATGCACATTTCGTGCATGTCTCCGGCAAGGGACGCCCGGCATCCACCCTGCCGGAGACAGAATATATCGGCGGTTGTTTCCAGGATAGGCCACGGGACTAAGGCTAGTCTCGTGGGTGCACGGCGGGTGGCATGCATTGTGCATGCATGCCCGTGCCACTGGTCGTGGGCCCGCCACGATGGTGGACCCAGAAAACTCCGGTGGTCACGATGGGACCCCCGGCATGGTGCCAAGACTCGCGGCGAAGCGCCTCTTCGCCGCGAGTACCTGGGCATACGCCTATAAGCAACTGGGCACGGCGTTGACATCGTTTTGAGAAGCATGCGGTCAAGGACTATATCGTTGCCGGCAGGGCAACTGGCCGGGCTAGCTCCGTCGGGGACAGAGGGCGCCGGTGACCCCAATGGTGGGTACCGACGTCCCTACTTTCCCCGTCTGGCACGGTGGCTTCTCAAATTGGGCGAGCTGCTTGTGTGCGCCGACGAGGGTGTTTCCGGCAAAATGACCCGCCGGTCATTCTCCCTCTGGAAACAGAAACTTCTGGCGGTCCAGGCAAGGACCGCCGGCAGGGTCACGGGGCTCACGGCGTGGCACCGATTCTATGAGCCACGGCGGGCTCCTCTTTCGTGATACGTACGTGCATGTGTGCACTGTACAAACAAGGCACTGTGCACTTAACTGCACAATGCCCGTCTATGCACTGTGTATGGACTACTACTGTGCCCTTTATCTTTGTGCCAGTGTGGTGAGCATGTGCACTGGGTGCACATTGTGTGGGCGAGTGCATGCATGGCGTGCACGCACTGTGCATTTGAATGTACAGTGCTGACTCGACCACACTTTTTCCTTTTTATTCAGAAAGGTTATGATTGTAACATGCCTGAAAGGTGAGACATTTAGGCAAGCCTCTTCCAAATAAAGGAAAAACAATCAAATAAGAATACTTATTTGAGAAGCATTATTTGCTTGTCTGGTAAGTCGTTCAATCGTCCAGTGTTCCAGAAAACATCATTTTCGCACCTCTAGTCTAAAGATCCCATAGACGGCGCCAACTGTTGTTGCCACAAAAATCGGCCAACAAGTCAGGGCAGGAAAAAGTATCATTCTCAGTCCACTGGGACGAGTTGAGTTTCATTGGGTGTCGTTTGGGGCCCCCGGCGAGACTCCGGTATGGTTGTACGTGCGTGGAGAGCAGATAAATAAATAGAGAAATACAGTATTTACGTGGTTCGGCGTAAGGCCTACGTCCACAGGGTTTGGGGAAGGGGATCCACTACAATGACTATTTTTACAGTTTCTCAGGGCTTACACTATACATGAAAAGTATACATAAATCTACTGGTATGAGCTATTGGGTTCATCTGAGAAAACGAAGCAGGCGATCCTGGAGAAAAGAAAAATTGTTGTCCAGAGAGAGAGATCGATCTTGTTATTATCTGATCAAGGCCTTTTTATACTACATTTGGGTTGTGTGTATCATTTGGCTAGTCTTCCTTTTAGTCCCATAATCTGTCAGTCTCCCCCTATAGTCTCATCATCTGTCAGTCTCCTCATATGTACTCTGGTCCCCTTTTATCTCTTAGTACAATTAATAGTTGCCTTGAGCCCTACTTGAGATATTTACCCCTCATACTATGCACCAATTCCTGCCAACTCCAGGCAAAGCACAATAAGTTACTATCTTATTAGAGACTTGACACGAGAAAGCTATTGCCTTAATAAGAATGGTTCTTGAAGAGTACAATGAACTAGTAAGCTATTCTCATAGTGGGTGACTAGAAAGTCGGAATCTAACCTTGTTGCCAGGATGTGCCATAGAATTGCAAAAATTAGCACTTTGGAGAAGTTGAAGATAGAATAGGCAATGTGGATATATACCTGAATCTGATATAATCTTAAGAAGTCAGTATACCTATCCGGATATCACAACATTTTTAGGAAAACCATTTGCCAAAATAAGTGACAAAAAGGCAGTTGTTTTTTTTTGTTTTTTTTAATGGGCAAGTACATAAGCATACACCTACCTATATAGGACTAAAAACATAGAAACAAAAACTCAATGGGGATTAACCGAAGTTTTGGATCAAGAAGATGATAGGGTCTGCTGAGTATGGAAATGATAATAATAATAATGCTACTTGTAAGCAAAATACCGAATAAGAAGGATTACTGATAAAGCACATCTAATAAGAAACTAGTTGAAACGACAATGGAGGATATTGATAGTCGTTGCCACATGACCAAGGTTTCTGCAGAAAGAGAAAACTATGTCCCCTATTCTTTGCGGTCAACTTTAGCCATCTCTGATAACTCAATATGTGTGCCCTTGGAAAGAAGCTAAAGATGGGGTAGCCCCCATGGTATAGGCTTTCTTTAGACTCGTTTGAATAGTAAAAATATTTTATTTTATTTTATTATTATAATTTTTTTAAAATTTTACATAAAATATAATAAATAATTCAATTTTTTTATATTTTAAAATAATAATAACATTCAACTTCATCTAAAATTATTTCGTCTCATCTTATCTCATTATCCAAACCGCACCTTAGAGTATTAAACAATATTCAACTATCAACATGCTTACCAAGTAAAAATAACTGGACAAAGTATTAACAGTGTACTGATGATGCAAGACATAAATAATAATGCGTGTTTCCAAATTGGAAGTTACCACCCTTGACAAAATATTAGATGTTATTCATACTTAAATCTTTCATTTAAACACGCAATTAATTAATTAATCGTCAGTCTAACACTACCTATAAACTTATCAGTATGCCTGAAGAATGTTGTTTTGACAGTACAAACTAAATCTGAAAAAAGTCGTCTAGCCTAATTACAATAACAACCTGAAATTTATACAAAGGGCAGTGCTATTTACTCCAGTGCTATTTACATTATTTTTTTGATATCTTAAAATATTTTTTAAAAATTAAAAAAAAAATCACAATATTATTCAAAAATTATGTAAAAAAAAAAATAACTGAAAATGGGATGGGATCGGGATCGGGATGGGGATGGATGGCAACGGGAGAAATAGCATTTTCTTTTATACAAATATAATCAAGGTGCAATGTATGTAAAGTAGAATTAGCTAGACACTGAATAAATTCAAGTTCCAGAAAAAACCTTTGCCGCTCATCATCAGGATCTTTATACAAGTTTCTTGGCCTGGAAATAAGTTAACGACGATTCAGAATAAAAGATAAGAAAATGAACTTTTCATATTCCACTACTTGACCTTCAAAAATATATGTATAGGATAATGTTTTATATCCCGTTGGTGCACACCGTGCACCGTTCTTTTCATTTTTAACTTAATAATTAAAAAAACATTATTTAATAATATTATGATTTTTTTTAAATGTTTAAAAATATGAAATGAATAAATAAATAAACAAGAAAATAGAATTGCACTAACGGTGCAAAGAAAGGGGTGCTACAGCCTTGCGGCGGACTTAAGTAGGGGCAGCCCCGCCTCTCCCCAAAAAGTTTTTCAAAATAAATTAAAAATAGCCTCCTTAATTATTTTTTTAAATTCAACATAACCCCTAAAATTTATTCATAATTATATATATATAGAAATCTTCCCCCCCCCCTCCCCCAATTTATAATTTCCTTAATTATACCCATAAGATTTCTAAAATTTTATAAAATTTTAACATACATAAAAATGTCTCTCTAATTTTTTTTCCTATAATTCTTAAATTTTGCATAATTTTCATATATTATCTATTTTCTAAAATGTGATCAAACTAAAATTAAATTAAAAAATAAACAATTAACATTTATCCCAATTTTATTTTATACACTATCAAGTTTCTTAATATAAAATCCAAAATGAAAATATCAAAAAAATCATTTAAGATTGATAAGGATTTATATGAAAAATAGTAAAGATGATTTATCCTTTAAACTTTATTGAGCAAGAAAAAGTTTATTTAAGGTTCCACATTTGTAGCATTCTATATTTAATGTGACTTCAAAATATATAGATTTTATATTAAATTTGATCAATTAACTTAGATATTATAATAAAAAATAGCATTTTAAAAGATCATTTGATGTCTATAAAAAAAAAAAAAAGATCAGTTGATAATTTCTATGAAGAAAAAATTTTAAATATTTCATATTCACAAAAATAATAATGGATGAATATTACTCTCTAAAATAGATATTAAGTTATATTTTATGTTATTTGGCATATTATTGAAATTTAATTTTATATATGTTTTATAATTTTGTAATATTTTTTACATTTTACATAAATATCGTGTGTTTAAAAAGTTGGCCTCCGTTAAAAAAAATTGTTGGTTCTGCCACTGGCACCACCCACACACATATATATATACTAGGGGTAATGCAACGTGCGAGGCACGTTGCCCTGTATCACTATAAAATAAATTAAAAAATATAAATATCTAATAAAAAAAGAAAAACTTAAAGTGAATGAGAATAATATATTTCATTCAAGTTGTAATCTAATAATTCAGATAGTAATAAGTTTAAACAAACCTAGATCCAAACAGATATCAGAAATAAAACATCGTGTTTGAAATCCATATTACAGTTTGTTTCTTAAGACAAAATAAGATATTTTTGTTTTCTTTGCCATTGAAATGGCAATAAAAAAGTTTTGAAGATTATGCATCTGGAGGTGGTATGTCATCTTCATTGATAGCATTTATGGAGAGAATATTGAAATTTTTCTGTTGTTGCTTTTGAAGTTGATCTCCATCTGTACCCAATTGTATTATTCATTTTTTGTTTGAACATAATGCTGCAATATTTTGGACATACGATAAATATTCCTGCATGGAAAAAATTGGGAGTTAAAATATGATTATCAAAGATTTAGAAGTATATTAATATATATCATATAAAGTATAGTGACAAATATAAATGTAGAATATGTAGTGCTTGGATAAAATAATAATTTTGAATATAATGGAATCAGAAGAGTATTTTATCATCTAATTAGCTAGTAGTAGTATTTAGAATTTTATTTAGTTCATGAGTGATATATAGTTCTTACAATAATTTATATGTATGTGTGTATATTAGGGAAAATACAAGAGTGGGTGTCGTTCATGAATATTGTTGCTAAAGAGATTCAAGATAAATGCATGTAAACTGGACCTAAATGGGTAGATTTGAAATTATAACATATTTTTCATATATCTAAATACATGGTGATACACATTCAAACATACATATATTTATATGTATGTTGGGCAAAAACAATAATTGGGTGGATTCATGAACGATGTAGGCCTAAAGAAGTTTTGGTGAAATATTGTATGTATGCTAGATTGGTTGTTTTTTCATTTATTTTGACAAGTATGTGAAGGATCTTAAAAATGCTTGTATTTTAATGTTTAAAATTTTTGAGTTTCAACAGTGATATTAATGAAGATGGGATATTATACTTTTGATCAAATGGGAGAAGAGTTATTGTAATAATAGTTTTTGTAGAATCAGATTTGGCCCAAAGACCCAACAGCGATGGGAGCCCACCAGGAAGGAAAAGGCCCAACAGCGATGGGAGCCCACCTTCAAGGGACATAAAGGGGCGCAGAGTCAAATGACCACGCCACCTTCAAACAAAGCAAAGGGACGCAGAGTCAAATGACCACGTCACCTTCAGATAAAGCAAAGGGGCGCAGAGTCAAATGACCACGCCACCTTCAAACAAGGCAAATGAGCGCAGAGTCAAATGATCACGCCACCTTCGAACACAGCAAAGGGGCGCAGAGTCAAATGACCACGCCACCTTCCAACACAGCAAAGGGGCGCAGAGTCAAATGACCACGCCACCTTCAGACACAATAAAGGGGCATAGAGTCAAATGACCACGCCACCTTCAGACAAAGCAAAGGGGCGCAGAGTCAAATGACCAGAGTCAAACGACCACGCCACCTTCACACAAAGCAAAGGGGCGCAGAGTCAAACGACCACGCCACCTTCACACAAAGCAAAGGGGCGCAGAGTCAAACGACCACGCCACCTTCACACAAAGCAAAGGGGCGCAGAGTCAAACGACCACGCCACATTCACACACAGCAAAGAGGCGCAGAGTCAAATGACCACGCCACCTTCAAACACAGCAAAGGGGCGCAGAGTCAAATGACCACGCTACCTTCAGACACAACAACGACCATGCCACCTTCACACACAGCAAAGGGGCGCAGAGTCAAATGACCACGCCAGTGACAAAGCAAAGGGGCGCAGAGTCAAACGACCACGCCACCTTCAAACACAGCAAAAGGACGCAGAGTCAAATGACCACGCCACCTTCAAACACAACAAAGGGGCACAGAGTCAAATGACCACGCCACCTTCAGACACAGCAAAGGAGCGCAGAGTCAAATGACCACGCCACCTTCAAACAAAGCAAAGGGGCGCAGAGTCAAATGACCACGCCACCTTCGAACACAGCAAAGGGGCGCAGAGTCAAATGACCACGCCATCTTCAGACACAACGAAGGGGCGTAGAGTTAAATGATCACGCCACCTTCAGACAAAGCAAAGGGGCGCAGAGTCAAATGACTATGCCACCTTCAGACACAACAAAGGGGCGCAGAGTCAAATGACCACGCCACCTTCGAACACAGCAAAGGAGCGCAGAGTCAAATGACCACGCCACATTCACACAAATTAAAGGGGCACGGAGCCAAATGACCACGCCACCTTAAAACAGACAGAAGACGCACACAGTAACAAGCACAAGCACGTGACAGCAAAGGTAAAAAAAAAAAAAGTTTTAAATTTCCTACGACTCAAGGCGAAGAAAATTTGCGGGGTAATTGTAGTTAATATTAGGCATTTATATTGGTATGACAAGAGTTTATTTTTTATTTGTTCTAACACCAAAGTAGGACAAAATGAATCCAGCCACTTTGTATAAATTTCCAGGCCTAAAAAAAAATTATAAGGTTGAATATTAATTAAATCTATTTCATGCTTTTCTCATCAAGTAAGCAAACAAATTCTTTTCCTAATAAAGTGCAACAGTAAAAAGAAAATAAAGCTATTTCAAAGCATGCAGCAAACACTTGAGTGCTTAAAGAAGCCAAAAAAATATAATATCATGCGATAAGATTTATGAATACTACAAGTTCTAGCTAGATAGTAGTAGTTAGTGTATTCTTTATAACTTTTAAGTAAATAAATTTCAAAGTAGTAGGAATCATGATGAATATAAACAAATTGGTTACCTCTCCTACATGCTCCATGAAGTCAATTGCTGTGCAACCCAGAGCTTGTTCTGCAATTTCAGCAAACATGACAACTGGAAGTCGTCCACTACCATCATCAACTTCAACATAGGTTCGAGAGCTGTATAAATAAACTATATTTATAAGTTTAAATCATTAAATAGTAATTTGAATTTATGATATTTGGTATTATGATAAAAAATATTAATATAACATACATACCGTGGTTGTACAATACTCATATTCTTGCAATGATAATACTCGAATTGTTCATTTTGTTTATATCTTGTTACTTTGTTACATTTAGTACAGGACATGTAGTAGAAGTCTTGACGTAGATCAACAATGAAGATATTTGCCTTAATCGAAAATCTTGCTTTCTGCATTAAATTTAGAAGAAACACATGTTTTTATATGCCTATAAATAGTAAGAAGTCTTAGTTAGAGATTGTATTTACTCTAAAAATACATGTGGAATAATATTTATAAACAATATATAAAAGAAAAAAAGTTAAAGAAGATTGTAGAAATTTACCTTAATTGGTTCTAATGATTTGAGGTAGCCAGGAACATCATTAATTTTAATTATGTTTTGGACATTAGTAGCTAATGCTACTATTGATGCGGCATTCAGAATGTTCTCAATAATATCTTCAAGTAGTTCACCATTAAGTATTGCCCTCAATATCACCAAAGAAGTTAAAAAAATTAACAAAAATCATTGAGAGAAAAATATAAAAGAACTAATATTTTTAAAAATAGTGAATGGATATACATTTTGTATAAATATTTTGAGAATTTTATGACAAATATAGATTGTCTAAATAATAAGTTAAGAAATGATTACCATCGACACAAGGAGGCTGCACCAGGAATAACAGGATTTAAAGTGAAAATACTTGTTGGTTGAGATGAAAGAGAGAGACCTATGTTGTAAACAAATAAAAATAGTCATTGATTGATATTGAATATTAAATATATGGTGATATTCTAAATTGAGAAATCTACCATTGTATGAACCAACTTTCAAACGTGTTGCAAGTAGAGATGGTTTAGCTCCAATGACATTTGAGATTGCTTGACATTCACCCTCTACAAATCGACCCCACATAGTCAGGCATATGGGCATTAGGTTGTAAAATTTAAAGAAAAATGTTAAATTTAGAATATAATAAAATAGCAGTAACAATAATTATTTTATAGTTATTCATATTACAAATGTAGTTGAGAAATTTTATCTACCTTTCATCAATTATGTACATTTCTTGAATTATTGTTTGCCCATCTTTTGTATTAATCTCTCTAGGAGGCTTCATGTGTATTACAATCGCCAGAATATCTGTATAATTATATTTAATTTTTTTAGTGTAAAACTAAATAAGAGTATTAAAAAAGAAATTAAATATGTTAAAACGACATTTACCTATTCTAGAATCAGTATTCATGAAGGTATGCAAATTGCTGAATGGGATAATATTGTATTCTGGGGGTTGTAATTCTTCCTCAATATCTGGAATGTCTTCGATTATTGTTCTTGAATTTAGGGTCCACTGATATCCATATGCCTGATTTTTATTAAATTTGAGATCCAAAAGTTTTACGTAGGCATTACTGATGTAATATGACCGAAAGATGTGTAATGTATCACTACGTATGTCAATATCTTTTTCAAAAATTACCACCTTCACTCGATTGCCCTGCACAATATCATACAGATTAATAGGTATGTCTATTGAATTGATTTGAAAAAAATTATATATATATATATATAATTTTATGAGTTGATTTGAAAATATAGTTAAGATTTATTTGACACAATATTTTATGGATAAATAGTGATGTGTACTCAATTAATTTTTTTAAATATGATAATAATTTTGTTGTATTACCTCGGGATCTATCAATGTTAGATTTTGATACTTTATTGGTGAATGTTGTGCAGTATGTTTAGGAGACTTGTCTGACACCATCATCTTGATTTTCCAATTCCTTGTACTTGGAGTTATATCATTGATTGATGTGTGGAGAGTCCGCATGTTGAAAGCTATTAGTGCATGAAGGAAAAAAAATTAGTTTGAACAATTCAATTGACATGAAACAATCTGAATAAAATAAAAAGTAAGAAGTTAAGAAAGATACACAATGATAAAAATAATACATTCAATCAAGAGATAAATTATAATGGAATTAGATTACTCACAAATATTCATGACGCATTTGCCTGTGTTAGTAATTCTCTATAAACAATATTATTTGTTTCAATTTCTTCATAGCCATTGCTTGATACTGGTCTTATAAGAACTTTGATTGAAACAGAATTCTTGGCTCTTAACAATGCCACATAGAGTTGTCCATGAGAGAATACAGGTTGAGGCAAGTATACACCAACAAAATCTAATGTTTGCCCTTGTGCCTTATTTATTGTCATCGCAAAACTTAATCTGATTGGAAATTGTGTTCTTTTGAATGGAAAACCGCTAGTCTCATCTATATTTGGCAAAAAAGAAATTCTTGGTATGAAGACTCTTTTCCCACTGTGGTGACCAACTACAATTTTAGCATCAATGACGTTTCGTTCAAAGTTGCGGCAAATAAGGCGTGTTTCATTGCACAAGCCTTCGGAAGGATTCACATTTCTGAGTAACATGATAGGGCTGTTTTTCTTTAATAACAGTTCATGAGGTGGAAGTCCATTTGGTGTCAATGTGTTTAAGAAATCTTCCATAATACATTGTTCTGATGCATCAACTGTTTCATCAAAGCTATAGTATTTTGTGACTTCACCAGGAAATCTTTGAATAAGTATTGCATTTATTTCATCAACAAAATTATTCTTTGGTGTCAAGATTGCTCGATTGGTCATTTCGAATAAGTTTTCTGAATAACTGTTGATATCCTAAAAGACTGCATCAATCAAATTATCTAAGGACTCAACATCATTTTTGTATGGTATAAGCATTTCATTAGGAATCGTAATCTTGTTGTCAATTGTGATAGGCGGTGTTCCATTCCCAACTTGAAGTAAATAATTTGAAAAACTTGAATCGAATCTTGCCCGCATATTTTCACTCAACCTAATCTTACTTAAAGTGGACCACAAGTATGAAGATGCTAAACTGGCGTCAACTTGTTGTTGTCTTGTACTTTTATGAATTACAGGTAAGACTTGGCGAAAATCACCACCAAACACAACAACTTTTCCACCAAATGGCAATCTCAAATCAGTTATATCTCGCAACATTTTATCCAATGCTTCCATACATTCTTTTCTAGACATAGGTGCTTCATCCCATATGATTAATCTTGCAAGACGCAACAATTTGGCAAGAGCACCTTGTTTGCTTACATTACAAGTGCTATTTTTATCAAGATCTAATGGAACTTTGAAGCGCGAATGTGCTGTTCGACCGCCAGGCAATATAGATGTAGCAACACCAGAGGATACAGTTGCAAGTGCAATTAAATTTTTTGATCTCACTGTAGTGAGGAGTGCTCTGTATAGGAATGTCTTCTCTGTTCCACCAGGACCGTTAATAAAAAATGCAGCAGGCTCATTTAGAAGGACTTTTTGTAAAATTGATTCGTATGCATGTTGTTGTTCAAGATTAAGAGTTGTTGAAGCCAAAAGATCTTCCTCCGGTATCAAAACTGAAGATTCATCATTTATTTCCTCAATTCAATTTCGTTCTCATCAAAAGAAATATCATGTTCAATTAAACGAAACATGTTTATGTCTTTTCCCATTGATTCAAGTATAGAAGAAATGCTTCGTAAGACATTTGTCCTAATATTGACTGATGCTGCACCATTGGTTTGGAAATCACTTGACATATCTTGTTCAAAACATTCCCAAAGTTCTCTAGGATTTGTGGGGTTACAATAAATCAAGATTGTTGCAAATAACCGTCTTAAACTATGTAGTATTTGGTACAAGGAAGCCTCTTGCATACAATCATGTAAACTGGTATCTCTTTCTAACAAACCATGTAATGTAGCTGCTTCACGAAAGGTTGGTGCGATAGTACCATCAACTGTTTTGATATCCTCAAATGACAAAGGACCTCTTATGTGATTTAATAATATTTGTAAGTAGTACCTTTCCCCCTCAAATGGACTGGCTGTAACAATTCGGCCGATAACATTTTTTTTCTTTCTTGGAGTCCATTCTTTATATTGTTGGCTCCAAACAAAACTCTCAGGAAACTCTTTATATAACAGCTTTCGAGCATTTTCATTGACTCTATTTGTTGAAAAGAATTCAGTCAACATTGATTTTGCCGAGAAGTCAGATCTCAAAACATTATTCAAGTCTTCATGTGCACGAAAAGCTACTTGGTGTTGATCTTGAAGATGTAGATGTAAACTATAAACTGATGGATACATCTCATTAAGAGTAAACCCATATATTCGCCACATGGCTTCAGGTGGTGCAATCCATCGAGCTGATTGGAATTGTTGGATTTCATCAATCTCTTGGTTGTTTTGTCTGGCAATTAGATTGAAAGCAACACGATCATGACCTTTGTAAATGTATTTGTAAAGATATTTTACTGCTTTGATTGTTGAGCAAATTTCTACATTGATGTGACAATCAAACTTTGCAACGAGATATGGATTATGCGGAACAACCCAACGGTTATCTAAGTCTTTACCTCGAACTCTGGCAGTTACTCCATTATCACGACGTTTGTACTGTGGGAAACAATCGATTCCAACAGTTGTGCTAGATGCAAAGGTTTTTGGATAATGATTCTTACAATTGCCATTTATCTTCATGCACACATTGTTTGGATTCAATACTCCACAAGGGCCATGCATCATATGCCTAATTACTGTTTTGTACAGATATAGATTTGCATCTCTATCAGGTATTTCTGCTGATACAATTTCATCAAAGGATTCAGGAGCATAGATTTTCCAATCTCTTTGTAGTATGATTAAAAAATGTGCATGTGGAAGTCCTCTCTTCTGATGTTCAATCACATATACATATGCTGAAACTTTTCCAAAAACCTCTCTTTTGAACAATTCATCCTTTAGGTCTTCTAATTTAGCACTAAAGATTCATGCAATTAAATCAGGACGATTTTGTGCCTCTTCTTGCGGACCCAATTCATTCAATATTTCTTTCCAACTTGGATTACACGTCATGGTAAAAAAGATATCAGGTTTTCCAAAGCATTGAACTAAAGCCATTGCTTCCATGTATCTTTTGCGCATATCCCTTGGACCTCCAATAAAAGAAGAAGGCAAAATAATGCGCTTACCAACTTTGGAACCACTACTTTCTCCAATTGAAATGCTATCAACTATACCTTGGTACACCTCAGAGCGAATCTCTTGTTGCTTACTACGAAAATAATCCAATCTTGATGTTTCAATTTTGACATACATATCAACAACAAACTGTTGCAATAAACGGCCAGAGAACAACAAAATAGACTGATAATTTTTGCTGATTTGAAGCTTGTAACAATAGTATTCGCGGCATGAGACAACAGGTTCTTTTCTATTTTTTTTCAACACTGCAAGATGATAATGGTAACAAGTTAAAATTTATATGTTTTATTTTGGAACTAAAAATAGAATAAAAAGAATTATTTTGACCTTGTTGTTCCTTTCTAAGCAATTGCTCTGCTGATATTGATTGTTGGGGGTCAATCACTGATCTTGTTACTTGTTGTGGTGGTCTTTCCCCTTTTTTCACTTTTAGTATTCCTTGGTGCCAACCAGTATCACCAAAAGGAAATAGTAATGGATATTGCAGTGGATCATAACACCCAAAATAGTATTGGACTATATGAGTCACACCTGCATGATTGAAGACCACAATATCTCGTCCTCTTAAGCGTTCTGAATCATCATCTTCAATCCAAATTACTGCTACCTGGGAAGCTGAGGGAGTGTTGAAAACACGTTGATCTAAACCAGCATCTGATCTAATATGGATTTTATGGATTTCCAAGTTTGGCAAATCACCAAGATTTCGGAAGAAAGTTGAGTAAGGATTAATATGAAGAATGGCCATAAGTTGAGCAATAATTGATGGATCCAACCTTTCAGTGTCATGAACACGATTCTCTAATTCATGTTCAGTATCATAAAAATAAAGTTGTAGATACGAAGGACGTCCATCCAAAGGAACCAAGTCATTTATATAATGATAAATTTGACCTTGAGTTCGGAATGTATAGATTCCTTGATTCCTTCTGCATAAATCCCTATCAAATTTAAATCCGAATGAGGTAAAAGCAAACTTGTTGTTATATGTGCGCACATAGGTACGAAAGCTGACAGATTCAGCTGTGTTACTGGTAAACAAATGGTAAAGTTGTTCTGGAACATCATTTGTGGTTAAAGAGATTGTTCCATCGGCATAATAAAAACCATTTGTCTCATGTTGAAATCTTTTGGCTTCACAATATTTACAAAATGGAACAGGCGGTAACAAAGTTGCCTCAGATGGCACTGTTTGTAGTATTTTCCTAAGTGTAGCCGATCGTTGATACCGTTTTCCTATGTGAAAGAAACAAATAAAGATCAAAGAAATCAAGCAAACTCTTTAGAGATGCTATGAGTCGAATAAATGTATCATTGAATGATACTACTTATAATGAAAAAAATCAAAGGGAAAGAAATATCACCAAATTTTATACATCTTTCCTTACCCCGAGAAGCTATTGATATCCTTGTCTCAAAATTGGGCTGGCATTGGAAAAAAAAAAGTCTATTGAATAAAAGTTTGAGAATGTGAATAGGAAATATAAGAAGCTTGATTGCAAACTATAGGTGAGAAGTAAATGATGTACAATAAACCTGCTCAACTGAAAGGTCACAAACATTCTGCACATTTTTTGTGCATGTACTTGTCGTCCCAGGTGTGAAAGACACTGTGGCATTGTTTAGAAGAAGAGGTTCCGTTGATACACTTGTAACAATGTTAATTTCTTGATAGGAAATTCCACCATTATCAAGATTAGAAGAATATTCTGTTTGTATTATGGAAGATCCGTCATTGGTCCTAATATCACCACGAGAAGTCCGCTGCCTTTTTGAATAACGTGGCAAGACTTCCTCAATATTGTGCATGAATCTAACATCAACTTCAAACATATTTATTTCATCATGAAGGACTGGTTGGGAGAGAGATTGTTCTTCTCGTTGAATAGCATCGTTCACAGAATTTCTTTGTTGAAGATATCTTTCTCTCCTTTCTCGTTGTCTACGTTGTTTTTGTTCTAATGAAAGAGTCCTATACCAATTGTTTATTCTAGAATGTTTTCCAGCACCTTGGAAATTGTTACAAATAAGGATTCAAGTTATAAGAATAGAAACAAGGTAATTGATGATATGTTGATAAATTTGTATTGATTTACTAATGTAGGCTTACTACTCTTCATTTATATGTGCAACGAATTAATTCGTGTTGACAATTGGATAGAATAGCCTAAAACCAGATAGAGCATAATTAATTCATAATAGACAAAATAAGAAATTGCCTTTGAAAGAAAATTAAAAAGAATATAGATTTATCCATCGTAATTTTCATGCTATTCTTTATACAATTTGTAATTATGTATAATGAATCTTGTTCAATTGACAAGAAAAGCTAATGATGATCAATAAATATACATATATCAAATCAAAAGAAAGAAATGATGGTTGTTCAACTCTTTACAAAGTTCTACTTCAAAATAAAGATTCATCTAATAAACCATTGCCTTAAAAAAATAAAACATAGCAAACTTCATCAATATTATGAATTAAAAAAATTTTAAAAATAAAAGATACCTGAAACGTAATTCTTTTTTTGTGATATAAGCTAAATGCGACAATAACACCTGAAAAATATTAACAAAATAAATTACAGTTTTTTTAACTATAGACATTATTAGATTGCACTTGCAAACAAAGAATGTGATCAACAAGTAGTAACAAGCTGAATTATATAAATTTATCACATTTACATTTGGATAGGAATATTAAACTGACACTCCAAAATTAAGAAATATTAAAAAGAAAAACCATTAAAGATAACTAAAAACATAATAGATAAGAAAAGTAAATTAATTGTATCGATTAATTGAAAAGAATCTCAAGGTCTCTAAAAAGAAAAACAAATTTCAAAATATATGTAATTTTGAAATGCAACATAAGAAAATTCGTATCTAAGGACTTAAAAAATAGGTGAATCAGTTTTTCAAAATTTCTAACATTTTCTCCAAAGGATAGTTTGTTCAAGCTTTATGCATCACACTTGCATGGCTAGATCTTGTTGGAGTATAAAAGCAGTACGCTGGTGTCTTATTATCTAATAGTGAGAAATTAAAAAAACCTTATGTATCAGGCTTTACACAAATGGTTTCAGCCATAGGGAGCTTTGTACATATATATTGGAGATTTTTCTAATAGTTTTTTTTAATAGTAGGGTCTTGATAATAGATTTTTTCTAATCTATAGAAAGATTGGATAAATATGTTACTAAGATTATTAACATTTGTTTTAATACTTAGAACTTGAAGCATTATTTATCACAAGAAAATAAACAAGTGCATAAATAATTTTTTCTCTCTTGCTATCAATCTTCATGAACCAGATGTTTGATTAGCTCTATTTATCACAAAAAAGGTAAGAAATGCACATATAAAAAGATTGAGAATAATTTGAACAAGAAAAGCAAAAAAATAATAAGAGTGAAGATCATGAAAACATACAAGCAAAGATCAACCACAAGAACAGACAAGAAAGATTTTTTATTCTCTCTAGTACTGCAACAGATAATAAAATATTTATTACAAAAAAATAAAGAAATGCATAAATAATTTTTCATTTCTCTCTATCAATGTCAGTGAATCAGATGTTTTATTAGCTCCATTTATCACAAAAAAAAACTAATAAATACACAAATAAAAAGAATGAGAATGAGCTGAAAAAAAATAAAATAATGAGAATAAAGATTAGGAAAACATACAACTGGAAATAACCATGGAAATGATAGTGGGAATATTTTTTCCTTTCTCTCTTGCATTGCAACAAATAATCAAATATTTATCACAAAAAAAAAATGCATATATAATTCTTCCTTAATATCTTTCTATCAATCTCCATAAGTCAGATGTTTTATAACTCCATTTATTACCAACAAATTAACAAATGCATAAATAAAAAAAATGAGAATAGGTTGGGATAAAAAAGAAAATTGAGAATGAGAATGAGAATGAGCTGGAATAAATGAGTGACAATCACGCAAATAGTTTTTCCTATCTCCTTATCTCTATAGTAAAACATGAAGAAAACAAACCAGCGAGTTCTATTTATTACAAAAAAAATTAATAAATGTACAAATACAAATAAAAATAATGAAAAGAAGCTGGGAAAATAATCGGGAAAAAATAATGAGAGTGTCGATCACGCAAATAATTTTTCCCGTCTCCTTGTCTCTATAGTAAATCAACTTTTTATAGCTGCATTTATTAGTAGAAATTTAATAAATGCAGAAATAAAAATAATGACTCTAATTACTTTTTATCGATTAGCTTCATTTATCACAAAAAGATTAACAAGTACACAAATAAAAAAGAATAAGACTGAGCTAGAAAAGAGAAAAAATGAGAATGAACATTAAGAGAACAAACCAGCGAGGTCTATTTATCATAAAAAAAATTAATAAATGCACAAATACAAATAAAAATATTTATTAGTAGAAAGTTAATAAATGCAGAAATAAAAATAATGACTCTAATTACTTTTTATTGATTAGCTCCATTTATCACAAAAAGATTAACAAGTACACAAATAAAAAAGAATAAGACTAAGCTAGAAAAGAGAAAAAATGATAATGAACATCAAGAGAACAAACCAGCGAGCTCTCTATTTATCACAAAAAAAATTAATACATTCACAAATATAAATAAAAATAATGAAAAGAAGCAGGGAAAATAATTGGAAAAAAATAATGAGAGTGACCACCACGCAAACATACCAGGAGAAATGAATTGCAACAAACCAGCGAGCTCTCTATTTATCATAAAAAAAATTAATAAATGCATAAATACAAATAAAAATAATGAAAAGAAAGCTGGGAAAATAATTGGGAAAAAATAATGAGAGTGACGATCACGCAAACATACCAGGAGAAATGAAATCAACTACGACAACAGAAGGTTTTTTTTGTTCTTCTTTGTCTCACACTGGAACGGATAATCAGAAAGGAAAAAGAGTGTCTTCCATCGCCCTTATCAAGAACCCAAAACATCTTTTCATCCGATAACGTCACACCATAAAACAGTAGATACAACCAGATGAACGAAACCGAAGTAAGAAAAATCAAAATTATTATAACGAAATGAACTAAACGGGTCTGAAAACAGAGTGATATTATAACGAAATGAACTAAACGGATCCGAAAACAGAGTGATATTTTGTAAGGGACGAGAAGAGTACTGTGCGCAATCTGAAGTAGATTTTATTACGTAAGAAGGCATAAACCAACGTACAAAAGCACAAATCATGAAAAAAATAAAACGCACCGTATCCACTTAGCTAAAACGCTGCGTTTCGCAACTACCACATAAACGTAAAACGACAAAGGAGAGCAAGAGGCTGATAGTAACGCGGGGGTCGAGCTTGAACACATGGAAAAACAGAACCTGCACGACGAGTTGAAGGACCTTGCAGGCAAATATAAGGAAATAGCCAAAAGGAAATAACGACCACGCCACCTTCAAGCATGCAAAGGGGCGCAGAGTCAAATGACCACGCCACCTTCAACCGCAGCAAAGGGGCGCAGAGTCAAACGACCACGCCACCTTCAGACAAAGCAAAGGGGCGCAGACTCTAATGACCATGCCACCTTCAGACGAAGCAAAGGAGCGCAGAGTCTAATGACCACGCCACCTTCAGACGAAGCAAAGGGGCGCAGAGTCAAATGACCACGCCACCTTCAAGCATGCAAAGTGGCGCAGAGTCAAACGACCACGTCACCTTCAAGCATGCAAAGGGGCGCAGAGTCAAACGACTACGCCACATTCAAGCATGCAAAGGGGCGCAGAGTCAAACGAGCACGCCACCTTCAACCGCAGCAAAGGGGCGTAAAGTCAAATGACCACGCCACCTTCAGACAAAGCAAAGGGGCGCAGAGTCTAATGACCACGCCACCTTCAGACGAAGCAAAGTGACGCAGAGTTAAATGACCACGCCACCTTTAGACGAAGCAAAGGGGCGCAGAGTCAAACGACCACACCACCTTCAACCACACCAAAGGGGCGCAGAGTCTAATGACCACGCCACCTTCAGACAAAGCAAAGGGGCGCAGAGTCTAATGACCACGCCACCTTCAGACGAAGCAAAGGGGCGCAGAGTCAAATGAGCACGCCACGTTCAAACACAGCAAAGGGGCGCAGAGTCAAATGACCACGCCGCCTTCACACGAAGCAAAGGGGTGCAGAGTCAAATGACCACGTCACCTTCAAACAAAGTAAAGGCGCGCAGAATCAAATGGCCACATCACCTTCAAACAAGCAGAAGACGCACACAGTAACAAGCACAAGCACGCGACAATAAAGGTCAGAACAAAAAAAAAAAAATCTAAATTTCCTACGCCTCAAGGCGAAGAAAATTTGCGGGGTAATTGTGGGAATAGATTTGGCCCAAAGGCCCAACAGCCAAGGGAGCCCACCAGGAAGGAAAATCATACTAAGGGCCCAATTCTGTAGAATCCAGAATATATATCAAACCCGTCGCCACCTTTATCGAGATTTCAAGCGAATACGGAATATCAATAAACTCGGAAAGATATATCATGCAGATACGCCACCATCTTCCCGGGTGGAAAGCCACCATCTTCCCTTAATTCTTCTTGCAGGTAACGGGAGCAGGAGGCTGGCGAGACACGTCCTCAACACTGGCCGTGCGTGGGTCTGTGGATTTCGGGGATGATTTCGGGGATGAAATCGAGCTGCGCAACCTTGTGGGTTTGTGGGTTTCGTGGGTCTCATTGTGGGTCTCATGGGTCGCGTGGATCTGTGATCATCTGTGCAGGTGTTTTGGCCGTGTGTTAGCTTAGGGGTAAATCCAGCTGGGTTCTGGTTTCGTGGGTCTCGTGGCCATGTGTTAGCTTTGTGGGTCTCATGGCTGAAATTTTCATTGGGCATGAAATTTTCGTGGCCGTGAGTTCTGAGTTTGGCCGGGCATGAAATGGAGATTCTGAGAAGTGGGTAATTTGGGTTCTGGGTATGGCCGGGCATCGTGGGTTTTGGGTTTCGTCGGTCTCGTGGCCGTGTGTCAGTTCAGGGGTAATTTCGGATTATAGATGTTAAACAAAATTAACACTGTTCATTACTGTTTAAATTGAGATAGATGCTTTTTAAGTATAAAGATATATATATATACATACATACATACATATACATATATATATATAATATGTATGTATATATGGGAAATGTCGAAAACAAACTTTTTTTTTAATTTCAAAATGTATGTTTATTCTTGTTTCCGGTTAAATTAGACAATTAAATTATATTAAACTGAAGCATTTACTTCCCCAAGCCACACATAACATATATACTATAAATAAGTAACACCATTTTAAGTACGAGAAAAGTAGAGATGCTTGCCAGGACGGATTAGCGGTATTCTCGCTTTTTTCATCGGAAGCCATGCAATGAACGTAGAGCTTTCCTCACTTATGCTTGTTAAGTAAGAAAATGGAGGAAAGGGAGAGAATGTTGTAATTTGGTGTTATGGTTTCCGTAAACCTCTTCCGTATTTTCCTTGGTTAACAAGAAAACAAATGGCCCATTTACCATGGGCCAGCAGGAGTCACGAGAGGGAACTTAGCTCATTTCCCATGGCTTGGGGGTCTCAAATTGATATGGAGAAAAAGTGAAAATAAAATAAATTCGGTTTAGTATTTTACATCATGAAATAAAGATGAATGATAAACACCAAACAAGTGAGAAGTGGATAATAAAAAGAAATGAAATTTTACGACTCTTTTCTTTCTTCTTTATTTTTTTTTTATCAACTACAATTCTCATCTTTTAAATAAATAGTAATTTTACGTACTATCAGAATAAAATTCTTAGACATTTAAACTAGTAGACTCTACATTTTACGATTAAATATTTTACTTGTTGGATTTATTTATTGAGAAAGAGTCTAGGCTACTAGTAAGGAGAGTGTTAAAACATAAATTATAAATAATAAAACCTACATTTTTTAATCAGTTTAAACGTTCCAAATGATAATTTCACAAGTATAACTAATCTTACAATACAATCATCAAAATAGAGTTGTCACTTTACTCCTCAAACTACTACTTCATTATTTGATAAATTACTTTGTTCACATGAAAAATGGTCAGATTACTTTGTGTGTGTTAAAAAACTTGATGCAAGAAGTAACATGTAATCAAATAAATAAATAAGGTTTTATATAGATTAACACACTAAAGAAAATTTGTTTATCTAACATGATTGCCATAAGAAGAGATGGATGAATTTAATAAAGTCTAAAAATAGGAGCTTTATTAGTCCAAGAAAAACCTTAAATCAAGAAACAAGATGATCACCAGATCTCATGTTCCTCTCACAACAAACAGATTTTGCCTTATTAAAGCCCCTAGAGATGCGCTTCATCATGATTCATGTTTAACCTCTCCTGCAATTTCTCTTTGCAATATCCTTACCATTTTCGTGTTCTCTCTCTCTCTCTCTCTCTCTCTCTCTCTCTCTCTCTCTCTCTCTCTCTCTCTTCATGGGAGATCCTCCACGTTCAGCAATCACTGAATTTTACAGCATCCTCGAAATACCAAAAGATATATGCAAGGCATCATACAAGGTTCTTTTCACGAAATGGAATCCCGAAAAGAGCCTGAAGAACAAATTCGAAATAGAATCCAAATCCATTTCCTCCGATGAATGGCACAAGGTAAGCACACACATGACTACTTCTAATAGATTCTACAATGATACAAATTATCAGCACTCTCAGTTTACTTGAACGAAAAATTATCAAACGTATTGTTTATCCAGGATAGAATGATATCATGATCATGATCATTTATTTTTGGATCCCGAGTTTTATAGTAACATTTGTCAATTTATATATATATGGTCTCAATTCTCAAAAAAAAAAAATGTATCCTCTTCATATATTTAAGATAAGAAATTAGGATCATTGTTTTTGTAACGTTGTTCGGTCGGAATTTCTTTAGGTCATCAATGGAGAAACGGAGGAAGAAACAAGAAGCGGCAATGATCCAACACCACCTGCAGATTCCATTCCTTATCGAAATGACGATGGTATGTTCTTCACACGCCACACTTCCTTATTCTCGAGGAGTTCAAGTAGAAGAAGCAAAACGCCGACGCCAAGCCCGTGCTCATCGAGCCACCGTTCAAGCCGGAGATGCACCACCCCATTATCAAGAAGCATGAGCAGAAGGGGGTCCTCAGAAACGGAAATACCTACACTTTTGTTCTCGAGAAATTCAAGAAGGACCAGCTCGGAAACCGAAGCATCTCTATTAGGAAAGATGAGTTCCATAGAAACAGAAAAGCCTCATTCTCTATCAAGAGATACAAGCCGAAGAGGCACCACCCCGATCATATTCTCGCAATCAGCTGCACGAAGAAAACCACCTCCAGTTGAGATGAAGCTTGAGTGCACGCTTGAAGAGTTGTGTGAAGGATGTCTCAAGAAGATCAAGATCACAAGAGATGCCATCACCAATAATGGGTTTGTTAGATCTTTCCCTATCTTAAATATTACTTTCTCCTTTTGTTTTATTTTCTTTTTTTCTTCTATTTTCACATACGGCCAGAAACATAAACACCCGCTTCTAATCCAAACCCCATTTTTTGGGCGGTTAGCTTTTGCAGCATTCTAATTTGTAAATGCATTGACTTTAAAAATGAAAGAGTTTCATTTTTTTTTCTCGATCATTCTAGGAACAATAGAGACCAAAGTGGAAACATATTTTGCTGCAGTCTAGGTTTCTTAAAACAATGTAAAATATGGCAGGATGATTATCCAAGAAGAGGAGATATTGAAGATACAAGTAAAGCCAGGATGGAAGAAAGGAACAAAGATTACATTTGAGGGAAAGGGTGATGAGAAACCAGGCTACCTTCCTGCTGATATAATCTTCATGATAGATGAAAGAGATCACCCATTATTTACGACAGATGGTTTTGATTTGGAAATAGGAGTTGAGATACCTCTAGTAAATGCGCTCACAGGATGTTCAATCCCAATTCCTCTATTAGGAGGGGAAACAATGACATTGTCGTTTGATGATATCATATATCCGGGCTACGAAAAGATCATTCGGGGCCAAGGTATGCCCATCCCTAAAGAACAAGGAAGGAGAGGCGATCTTCGAATCAAGTTTCTGGTTGAGTTTCCTACAGAATTGAGTGATGAACAACGAGCTCAAGCATCTAGAATACTACATGATTGTACTTGATCATCGTAATCATCTGTTTTTTCATCTCTTTTACTAACAAAAATCTACCATCCGAGGTGGAAGAAAAAAGTGTTCACTTATTTGATACTCAAGTTTTGAGACTCTTTGTAATCATGTACATAGCTCAGTGTACTTTTTGTGGAAGTGACAGTCACCAATTCCGCAAAAAGTACATTGAGCTGTGTACCCCTAATATTGCTCTTTTACTTTTGGCTTAACAGCTTATAAAATGAATATCCTTGACCCTAACACGTTACTTTGTCATGCCACGCACGTGCATGCATGGGCGCATACATATATATACACATGAGAAATGATTTATATAAGCTCCAAATAGACACACACAGTCAACAGTGATGCATAAGGTCAAAAGGATGAAATTAAGAATACTCCTCAAGATGAGTCATTCAAAACGCTGCACATCTGCAACCATCACTGATTCAATAAGAAACATGATCTATATGTCAAACTGCATGGTAAATAAATGATACATATAAAGGGTTTAAAAATTTAAAGTTTAACTAAATCAACATATTTATCAGACCTCAAGAGCCTGAACTCTGGGTTGGCTGACATTGGCGAGAAAGAAAAGGAACTTCCACCACGGTCCCTGTGATGTTTTCTCCAACGGTTACGGTGTCTCCCTCTGAAACAGTTTGCCTCTTGATGTAGCCTAAACCAAAATGCTCAGATTCCTTTCTTCCAGATGCATAACTTGTCACCTTTCCTAACTGCACGAAGTTCACAAATATCTTACAGCTATAAAGTTTCCCCTAATTAATTTATTTATCTTTCAAGTTAGAAGCAACCATGAAGTACAAGCTTGTCCCAGAAAGAGTGATAACATCAAGGGTAAAGGTATAAAAAAACATCAAGGGTAAAGGTATAAACAATATTCAAATTATCAGCATTATGCATTAAACAAGTATATGAATGGCCACATTTGCATGAAAACTCTATCTGTAATCAATACATATTAATTTTGGTTTCCCAGAACTAATTTTTTTACAGGGATAATTGAAGATTTTTATTCGGCTTTCGCATAATAAGAATTTTGATGGGGGAAATCAATGATTCTTTCTTAAGAATTTTGATGGGAGGAATCAATAATTCTTTCTTTTCTCTTTTCTAATTTTCTTAGGAAGCAAACATATCATAATCGAGCATTTTTTTTCCTTAAGGGTTATTGTCGAATTTTACAAGCATTGCAGTCATGACTAGCACCTTTTTCCCATCAAGTGTAATTGGGGTGCCAGGTTCTGCTGGTGCAGATAGACGAAGTCCCCAGAGCCTCTGCTTGACTCCATTGTATGTTATGAGTCTAGATATAGTCTCCTGTCCCTTGTAACACCCTGAAAAGATTAGAATTAGACCAGTCATCTTCTCATGTTTCTATGCAAATGATGTAATGTACAGAGCTAGATACCCTTGTTTAGAGAGATGGAATTCCAGAGACCAGCCTCCAGGACATTAAATTCATTAGTAAGTTCTTTCTGAGGAGCCGGCCTTCCTGGCAAGATTTAAGTTGCAACAGGTAATTGATTATATAAACTTAAAAATGAAAGCAAAACAACCCTGTCTAGAATTCTCACCACGAAGAACCCTTAGTTTTTCCCATGCATTAGAACCCATTGGGATAGCACCCTGAGAAAGAATTGTACTCCAGACGGATCCAGCAGCAGCTGGTGACATCAATATAGAGAAACCTTCTTCAGAAATGACATTTCCCACCCCTATTGTAATAGGCATCCCACTTACCTGCAAATGGAAGGAGGATTCTGGTTAGGGTTGTTTGCAAACAACAAAGTACATACAACAAAATTATTGCTGTTCTTTGGCTTCCTATACTTCCATAATGCATTATCGTGGGTACTTACTCGTACTCAGGATTTGAATATGTAAATTTGATTTCTTTTTTTTTTTTTTCCCGCAGGGAAGTTGTCAATAGAAAAGTTTAAACTGAAATAAACACTTTCTCTAGAAATCTTTTTTTTTTTTTTTGATAAGTAATAGATAGATTTCATTGAATGGAGAGAAAGGGGGCAAAGCCCCAAGTATACTGGGAGTATACGAAGGAGCACCTAGCTATAAACTAAGAGCTGAAAATTAAAGACAAGAAATCATAAACATTATTCCCATTTAATAAAATAGCAGAAAATCACAGCAATAATTCTCTAGAAATCTAATCCAAGCCAAAGTTCAATAATCACAGCTTTCATCATTTTTAAGGGAGCTTTGATGTGGGATAATGAGGATACACCGCCCACCTCATCTAGGGCCCATTTCGGGTTTAAGCCTCCGTGGGGCACACCGGAGGTTTGCCGGAGCTCACCGTTGAAGGGGTAAACTCGCCGGAGCCCGCCGGTCCCAATGAGGTGGGCGGAGGCAGCGGAGGCAGCGGGCTGCAGCCAAGGCCGAATGCCTTAAAATTCATCTCTATTTTATTTTTTTTATTGTGTTTTTTATTATGTTTTTATTATATTTTTTATTGTGTTTTTTATTATGTTTTCTTCATTTTATTTTTTTCGTGTTTTTTTTTTTATTTTATCATATTTTTATTATATTTTTTATTGTGTTTTATTTTATTTTAGCGTATTTATCATCAAAAAACAGCCCAACGGCAGTTGGGCTGCTTGTGACGCTGGGGGCAGCCCGACCGGCCCCCAGCATCTCTCAAACGAATTTTTCAGACCAGGAAAATTACAAAATCAGATGCATGACTACAAGAAGAGAGTGAAAATTTCACATAAATAGATTTGAAAACAGATGAGATGCTGAAAGTATATGCCCAATAATCATCACAAAAGAATAAATCAATCAAACTTGATCTAGAAACAGCCTAGAAAACTGTAGAAACGTACACTAAAATGTTGATGTGTGCCATATGCTTGTCCAACAAGAGAGCCAAGGTTCAAGCCCTCCATTACCTGATCACATTCCCCAATTATATGCAATTACACCCTCAATTTCAAACTTTCAAAAGCATAATATCGTGTTCTGGAATAATGTTTAACTATACATGAGAAATTAACATTCCTTACTTGATTGCTTTTGGGTCCCAGTAAAACAAACAAACAAGTTTGCTTGGTGATGTCTTGAATCTCTACCTTGTCAGCAAGAAATATGTACCTAAAATTGAATACAATGTAAAACATATATATTTTTTTAAGGAGACAAGTATTATTAATGAAAGAATAGGCAAAAGCCAATTACAAGTACATGAGCCCAACTAAGTAGGGGCGTTAGAGATGAGAAATTATGAAGGTCTATGCCGTTAAAATCCACAGCAACAGCCCAAGTACAAAGAGTTCTAAAAAGAAAACTTTAAGCTCCTCTCTCGACCCCTCCTTGTCCTCGAACGTCCAATGTAAAAGATTTACTGCATTGATCTTCTTATCTTGATAATAATGATCAAAACCTTTGAATTATGAAACGGTAAGTAATAACTTAAGGTAAAACACAGAAAAATGTATTGATTTGACTCAACTGAAAAAGACCTTCACTCAACCACCTGGGTCAGCTATATGAACTGTTTTTTCACCATCTTACCCTGTTTAGACTATCAACCTGCTAAAAGCTCGTTTATACTGATATATAACTTTGTGCTTTATAGCTTAAATATTAGAAAAAATTTGAAGTACATATTTGTTGGCCTTCTTCTCGTCCTTGCTGTACCCACGCCTTAAGCTTGAAACCAAAACACTCATCCACACCAAAGCATTAGCTGTCTTTATATCATGTTACCAATTATTTTAACGAACTCTCTCACACCTCGTATCCATTGTCAAACGAGATAATCTCTAGCTTTTCACAAATGTTTTTTCGATAACTGATATTAGTTTATTTCCAATCTTTTCCAGTCTTTCTGCAAATCCACATCAATCTGCATTAAACTATAAAGATATTGGGATAATGAGGTCTCTTCACTTTCAGCATGTTCTTGTACTTATATACTGAACGTTTTAATTTTATCAGCATATAAGGGACGGGGGACTGGATCTATTCAGCTTCTAATTATCGGTACTAAAAATCACTTCCCACAAAGTATGGACAAGCAGAGTTTACGTGCTGACGGTTAAAAGTGTAAAATACTGATTCAATGAGCTCGAGAAAGACACCACCACCTAAAACCATGATTGTCAGTGTTTAGCAAAGTTCGGAACATGTTTTCTAAACCCGATGCTACTGTTTCAACCTTATCAGATGGTTAACAGAATATCTTGAAAAGGACCTCTATATTATTTATGGGAAGCATGTATAATGACGAGAAAACCAATATCCTGGTCATTATCATTCATCGTGGTGTAAATGTAGAACTCCCTTATCAGTCTGCTTGAGAAATCAGTGCGTATAAATATATATATATATATATATATATTATATATAATTGTTCTGGTAACAGATCGTAAAGCAGCTACAATTTTTGCTGATACAAGGATACAACAAACCCTTCTATCTCTCTCTTTTTAACACCAACCACTAATACTACTTCTGGTAAATAATAAAATAATAACAACATACATTAACAAGATGCACTTACTTATTCAGCATTTTGATTATGCTTTGGCAGGTCTCTGGGGAAACCACTAGCGTAACTGCATTTTTCTGTGAATACAAACAACCAAAAAGATAAAAGGACAACTATTGGTCAACAAAAGACGAAGACTATTACGACACAGAAAGGCCAACAGCCACATGAGAGTCATGAAGGTTACCATGATCCACGCATGAGCAATATCAATCGTCCGAGCTGTTGGTGTAACAAAAACAGTGTCACATCCCTACGGATTCCAATGAGAAATCCTGTTATTTTAGCCTGTACGACTGTACAATATAAGAATAGAGTTTAAGTGAACACAAATGCAATCAAATAATGACAACCAAAACCCACCTGTCCTTCATGAAGACATTCAAAATTTGCTGTGCTTTGGTTATGAAGAAACTGGATACGGTCCTCTCCACTGACTACATGTCCGTTGAACCCACGTTATTTACAAAGGGAAAAATGTTTAAGCATCTATCAAAACCACCATATACAGCAGACTAACATTTTTTGTGTGTGAACTGCAATGAGTTGGATATATATATATATATATATTGTGCAATATCAAGATTCAGCACTATTTTGCATATATAGTGCTCAACCGCCAAGTGTAAAACCTCTAACATTCAGGCTACAAATACCCCAAAACTTTAAAAATACAAAGAGCACCATGAGTTGCATGCAAAGATGACAATGAAAATGTCAAAAGTCGGAATAAGGCAGTTCCCGAACATGTAATTATATTGCATCTGATAAAATATACACATCTAGAAGACTAGAAACAATTTTTTTTATCACTGGAAAGTGATGCACGATAACAATAAGGTGAAACATTTTTTTTGACAAGTAACAATAAGGTGAAACATAATAAAGGATTAGGGATAAATATGAAACATATTGTTTATGAAGAGGCAAGGCATTGATCAATCTACAATGACATGCCACATAATTTAAATGGTTATCATCAATGATTTTATATGGTAAAAATGATGTGCAATATTCTTTTAGAAAGTTGAAGATGGTGCTAATAAAATTTCATTATAAAAGTATAAGAAAAGCGTGTACCTCTTATCCGTCCAAAATGTGAAAGGTCCACAACCTATGACATCAGATGTCAAAAAAAATATCAACATGCTCAAGAAAAATTAGAAGTCAAAGACTAACATGCTAAGAATTCACTAAAATAAAAAGGTTCAAAGACTGCATCCCATATGATAAAAGTTGTGAAAGTTGTGAACAATCGAACTTCAATGTATTCCACAAGAACCACATGAATTAAATCATTCAGAGCCACATAACCACCAAATTGTAATTAGGTGATACGGCTCACTAAGCCCAGGACCAAGCCCAGCCAATCAATGCCTGATAGTATTAGTTTTTTTTATCAGGAAAACAACATTTATCAAACATTTTTTATAAGAGCAGAGCTAAATTAATTTTCATTGCTGCTTCCTCCAAGTAGATACAGTTGTGACAATACTTGTCAATGGTTATGCAAGGCAATACATTGCAATTGAGAAGTATTACCACAACTATAACCATTTGAATGGAGAGTGTGAAAGGAGGGAGGGACATAATGCTTAGAACAGCAACCTAAAAACTTCAAACTGAACGCAAGTTATCAGTACCTCCAGTCAAAGATTTTACTTCGCCCTTCCCAAGATAAACTCCACTACCGTTAGAGGATCCAAGTTGTGGTTTGGTTGAGATAAACTAAAGTCAATGTGATCTAAACTGGAGAATTTGAAGAGGCCAGTTTCGCAAATACCATTGCATGAGGATCATATAAGAATATAACCCTTTCCTCTTTTTGTTTGTTTGTTTTTTTGTTCCTCGATAACCTTTCCTCTTAAACATACACAAATAAGCAATATCACGAAGAAGGAAAAGAGAGCAAAATGGGTGATGATTTAGAAAATTGATAAAAATCAAATTCGCACCGCAACACCATTATCAGCGGCATCTAACGCTTCATCATCATTATTAAATGTTTGAATAATGCCATCATCTGAAACCTTTGCACCTGCAAGCGTAACAGTCTCCTGCAAAGAGTCAAGGTTATCTTGTAGCACAATTAAACTCATTACAGTCACAAAGTTTCAATCAGTCTTTATCAGTCAGAAAAATAAGATTAAAAAAAAAAAACAAATTTTTATTTCACGAATCACAATACATAAGTCACAAGGTACACACACTATGCGAATGTACAAACTTGTGAGCTCAAGATACGCAATACACACGGTGTTCATGTGGATGTACAAACTTGAGAGCTCAGGTTACATGACACTAACACTGTGTTTGGGAGTTTACATGGAAAAGAAAAGTAAAGTATATGATTTATTTCTGGGGAAAGAAACTAATAGAAAATGTTAGGCATCGTTTATTATTCTGATTTTCTTCTTTCTTTTTATATTCCACTGTTTTCCGTAGAACCAGCCTAACAAAATAATGAGAGAGAGAGAGAGAGAGAGAGAGAGAGAGAGAGAGAGAGGGAGAGAGAGAGGCACATACGAGGAGGTCGTGATCGATGGGAGGTGGTGAGAGGTCGAAGGGCAAGGCAGCAAGTTTAGAACCGCTACTTGTGGAGGAGAGGCTGATAAGGATTTTCGTCGGCGTTTTAATCTTCCAAAACGCACCGCTTTGGTGGTGCCGATGAGACCGGAACGATGATAAGGGGCAACATGGAGAGGAAGTAACGGTTGGGATTGGGAGGGTTGGGCTGCCGACGGTGACGAGACGCTGAGCTGCCATCACCGGATTTGATTACCAATAGAATTTTCCTATTACTATTGAACGGACTCTGCCCTTACTTTGACGCGCAAGCAGAACTAGTCAGCTAACTAGCTTATATACTTTAAATTCCAGAAATAGAGCCGAACGCAATGTCATCCTTTTCCTAAATTTTGTTATTTTAATTTTTATATAAAGAAAGAAAAATGCTGGTTGTCCCATATTTTTGTTCTTTAGATTAATGTATTTTAATTTTTTTAATAATTACAAAATTGACTATAAATGTGTATATATATATTTTTAAAATATATTTAAAAATATATTAAATATATATATTTTTTCAAAAAAAAAAATCAAAAACAAAGTATAAATACACTGAAGAAACATCTAGTTGTACACGTTGGACGGCAAAGAAGCATTGTCCATAAGAGAGATGCTAGGAAGAAATTATACTCAAAGGCACTTACTCACATGAAGAGTAACATGTTATTGTTTATGTTACTATTCATGTGAGTGAGTGCTCTTGAATGTAACTTCTCCTTATCATTTCACTTATCTCCATAAAGCTGGTTTTTTAATTTATACTACTCTTTTTGTCCGACGTAGACTGAGAGAAAAATTATTAAAAATATTAAAAATATATATTAAAAAAATGACATCTAAAAGAAAAAGGCTAAAATCCAAAATCTTCTTTATTCTTTTATGTTTGATGTCATGTGGACAAAATGTATAATATAAATTAAGAATAATGAGGCTTATATCTATTTATCATTATTTTATTATTTTTTTAAAAATTATTGTTTTTTTTTTAAAAAGTACTTAATAATTCAAAAGGTAACTACTAATAAAATTATATTTAAAAATTTTTTTTCTTAATGATTAAGAATGTTAAAAAAATACTTTAAAGAAAATAAAAATTTAATAAATACATTATGAGTAATAAAATTGTGATATATAAGATGTCTCCCATAATTTAAGGAAAATGATAATTTTACCACTCTACTAATACTTATTTACTATTCTTTTTATTCTTTTTAATTTTAAAAAAAAATTTCTTTTACTTAATGATTAAAGAAGTGATTAATAGTGAAGTTGTATATTTTCTAAAAAAAATTCTTAATGATTTAAGATGTTAAAAAATTACTAAAATAAAAATAATAAAATAAATAAATATATTGAGAGTAGTAAATAAGTGATAATAGGATAGTAAGTATATCCCTACCCAAAAATTAAAGATATAGCATCGTGACTCTTTAAAGAACTTTGTATACCTATCACCTGCGTAAATAATCTAATCAATTATTAGATAGAATAAAAATAAAAATAAAGCTACCTTTTTCCGACCTCTAGAAGAACAACTCACCTACATATTTATATTTATACAGAGAGAACTATAAAAAGAAAATTTATAAACAAATTAAGTTTTTCATGTACATCAAATTATCAACGAAGTTTCAAACGCTTTTTTTTTTTTTTTTCCTCAGTTTTTGAGGAAAAAACTGAGGAAGCAAGCCATGTGGGTGTATAACCAAGTTACCAATAATATCAGCAAAGTGAATGCAAATTGCTGTATTACTCTAATGCCCTTGAATAACATTCATTATCAGGCGCCAAACATACTTAGGAGAAAAAATCAAAATAAATGGAGATATAAATAAGATGCCTAAAATGCAGAATCTGGTAGTGGAAGTAGGAGAATATTAGTATTACCAAATCATACGCGAAATACAAGGGCAAACCCAGCAACTTATTTTGCCATCGGGGTAATGTCAAAATCAAATGGCACAGATAACAGAACCTCAAATACAATCCCGCCAATCCAACACACCAAATACCCTCCCAGTCCTTGGACAAATGAACTAGGTATGCCCTGTGACATATTCCAATGGTCATTTCTGTACAAGTAGGTGTTTATCCAGTAAGGAAAATGATATACATACAATACTTTTTACAACAATTTATACAACTAGGTTTTAAATGAGGTGCATTTTTGTAAAGCAACTTATAAAAGTAACATTATTTTACATAAACACCCTCATTTTAACACACGGTTGTATAAATAATAGTAAAAATGGTTGTACATGTATCATTACTCATCCAGTAAACCGTGTACCATATATATATATATATATATATATGTATGCTATTCAACATGGCATATGCATTATAATCTAACACTAACAAAGCACCACGGAAATCAGCCGTTAAAAAGTAATGCTCCAACGCTATCGCACATTTTCATTTGCAGGATTGTCCTGCCCAGGAGATTCAGTAAAAACTTGTTCTTGCTCTCTCACATCTCTGAACATGGAAAGGAATGAGTTCAACCCTTCAGAAGAGGCCCCTCCCAAGATCCATAAAAGCAGCGAACTAAATGAATTCATATTCCCAGAGTTGGGACCATTATCTGCTTGCTGCAGGTTAGGTTGTCCTGGCATCTGCATGGGATTCCCTACCCTGTTTTCACTTTCTGCCTGTTCCTGAAGCCCAGACACGTCTACTCCTCCGTTTGCTGGCATTGCTTGATCAGATCCAGGTCTCAAACCAGTCCCCGAGGTCAGGTCTGGATTCCTTGTGTTCAATCTTGTGATGTGCAAAGTAGATGCAAGGATGGTTGAGGAGGTTATGTGGAAGTCTGGATGCTGCTGAAGCTGTGATCGACGGTTTTGCATAAACCTTTGTAAAGCAGGTACCTAAGACCAGATTGGCACAGTATTAGCGATCAACTTGCTGTGAGGAAAATGAGATACAAATTTGTAACTAACAAAAATATGAACTGGGGCGTAAGAAATCTTCAAGGGTAGCCACTACGACTCTATTCTCATATTTTCGGCAAGTTTTTCATTAAAAAGCTGTAACTGTATCTGAATGGACTATGCTATAAAATAAACAGTCTCATTCTCCAGATTCCAATGGTTTCAATGTGTCTTAATGCAGAGGACCAATAGAATATTCAACAATTTGTCACATGCAATAAAAACCTCATATGACTACTTGTTTTATAAAAGAGTAATGTCACATGTACACAGTTCCACGTACCTTTTGTGGAATCGGTGACTTGGCAAGAATGCCACGTCAGCCGAAATATTAAAAAAATGCAATAAAAAAGACAAAAACACAATGAGAAGGAAATAAAAATAAAAAATACAAATAATTAAACTAGAGGATTTGTAAAAATAACAGTTTTATATGGCGTGTATGCAAAAAGTACACAAAATGTGTACAGAGAGCATTTTCATTTATAAAAATAAAAATAAAAACCCAAGCCAATGCATAATGTAAAATGGGGGGGGGGGGGTTAAAAGAGATGGAAGTTAAAGGCAGATACAATAACTTTTACCTCGAATCGGTTCCAGAAGTAGAGAATGAGGTGCAGCATAAATGCTGCTGCTGTAGAGAGAGCAAGATATGAAAAACCTGGAGAAATCATTCAAGCAACATTTTAAGAGGGAAAAAAAGAAAAGGAGCTTCTGCCTGAAGAATGATCAGGAAGTGATAAGGTCATACCATAAGCATAGGAAAAGAAATAAATGTGAAAAACCAGAAAGTAGAGCAAAAAGAAGCGAGGAAAGAACTTCATTGATATTGGCGTCCGGACACTGCAAGATATTAGCAAGCACACCATATTAGAAACGCATGACATATAATACACCAGCAACACAGCAAGCCCACAGACAAACAAGCATACACACACAAACTCTGTGTGTGTGTGTGTGTGTGTGTGTGTGAGAGAGAGAGAGAGAGAGAGAGAGAGAGTAGTGGATGCTAGATGCAGGTGCTAATTAGTCATAGAGATGATTACTAAACTGGTGTCGATCTATTGCCACTCAAAAGCCACAACAACGCGCATTTCAATCATTGCTTATGCAAGAAAAGAAAAGGCCCAGATATTGGTGTAGGTATGCTTTCAGATAAACCAGATTCATTTACAGCCCCACTGAAAATTACGAGCAAGCCCAGTGGGGCTGTAAATGAATCTGGGCCACCCATGGGTGGGTCCAATTCAAAAAGTAAACTTTTTTTTTTTTAAATGTCGGGGAACCTCTCCAAGACAGGGCCCTTTGGACCCATCCCTACAGAGTAAACCCCGGTCCCGTGCACCGCACTCTCGGAAATTTCCCTACACGAAACTGGTTAAATCGTTGGCTTTTTACCAAGGGGTGTGGCCCCAAAGGATTGTTTGCACCCATGAGGTGTTAAACCTTGGACCTTGAAGGGAGTAATACCCCAAGACCAAGGCCTTCACCACTGAGGCCAACCCTTTGGGTTCAAAAATTAAACTTCTTTATTGAATAGTGTACAAAATTCCTAAGAGGTCAAGACAATAATTTTGCCTGCAACAAAGCCATCAGATTGGCTACTTTATCCCAATAGAAGGCTACAAAATCACTACTTAGCATACCCTGCGTACCCAATCAGTCCTATATAAAACAAATGATAAGGGAGACTGGAGACTGGAGAGAGAGGGAGAGAAACCTGATTAGTGTAAAGAGTTCACTCAACCAGACAAGAATCAAGACCATGAAAGCCAACAGCTGATCATCATAAAACTCGAACAGAAAAAATAGGATACCTATCATAATCTGCAAAAGCCAATTATAAATCTGTTAGTCAAAGACCTACAGCTATGGAAATATTCCTGGAAGAAGTTAATACTAATAAGTTATGAAAATACAAGTGGCTTGGTAGAATCTTCATAAAGGATAAATACTGATCAAAAGACATGCTTACCGGTACAAAGACAAGCGATTCAATTACGTGCACAAAGATAAGTTGAAATGTTGGAAGCCGGTGTCGAGCATGGTGTTGAAGCTGCACTGCAGTAAGTTGCCAAAAGAGCAATTTTAAGGGAAGGCATGAATGAGGAGGAGGATCCATCTGAACCTATTGCAAGATATAAGATGACATTGAAAAAAAAAAAAGTAATCAGCCAACCTGTAAATTTCAGCATGCGACTCTGTGTCTCTCTTAATGTAAATGAAACTGACATTGTCGTCGTAAAGAACACAAACAGCGACATCATAAGCACACCACACTTGGTCACCAGGTAGTCTGCAGGGAAACCAAAGAATGCCACAAGTTGAACAAGATTTGAAACTGGAATTCGAGAAAAAAAAAAATTAAAAGATTCATCCAATTCATGTCAACAAGATTCGTCCAATTCGTCCAATCCACCACTCTAGAAAACATAAATCATGTGTACCATAACCAGGACAAAAATATATGGATCTGAATATCACACTACACAAGTCTATTCATCGGGAATCCTTTTGTTATATGTGTCTATTCACAATATACCTTTTCTTAGAAGTGTCTATTCACAGGGAAACTTCTTTAATATTCATAACTTCTGCAAAGATTACGAGGAAATAGACTTTCAAGTATGCCAGGATTACTCATTTCTGGAAAAAAAAAAAAAAAACAGCCCAAGTATAATAATATTTTTTTTTATAAGTAATAAGAAATTTATTAATGCAAGTAGATAGGCATAGCCCAAGTACACAGAAAGTATACAAGCGGAAACACCTAAATACAATATATGAAACTAGGAACTAGAAAAGTCTAAAAAGGAAACATTTAAAGAATTCCCATTCAGTACAAAAGTCGCCCAAAAACAAAGAGTTTGAAAGAAAAACTCTCTAAATACCAGATAAAAAAGTATTTTCTCCAAAATAAGTTGAAAAAAGTATTTATAATATTAAAAAACAGTGAATTAACCAAGTGGTAATTTCATTCAAACTAAGTTTAGTATTCTTAAAAAAAAAAGAATTTTTCTAAAATAAGTTTGATCAACAATAAATAGAATACTTATCAAAAGAAGAATGATGCACGGTGTTTTTTCCACCTTCAAAGTATTCTTTCAGATCCAAGATTATTCTTTCAGCATCAGATAACAATGATAATAAGATTAACTAAGAGATGATAGCTTAAAGACTTAACAATATACCAGATTAAGCAATCCTCAGATTCAAGCAACAGAAGTATCTGACTTGGTAATTCAGATGCCATAATACACAACTTCCCATAGAACTATTACTACACTCCTATTGCTGATCAAAAAATTGATCATGCAGATTGAAACACAAAAATCCATTGCATAATTTGAATATCCAATGAATGATATTGCATGGATATAGAATAGAAATCATAAGCCAACAAACCTCCAAATCTTGCAGGACCTTCTGGGGGTTCTTGAGGATAACTAAGATTATAAAACTCCTTTGTTTGATAATTATAGAGATAACCTGCAAACAAAACATGCTTAGACACAATAGAACCATTAACTGAATCACACTTGCCTCACAAAAAATCTACTACTGGATTCTATCCATGCTTTGTAATATGGGCAACACACTATGATGATTCGAAACAGATGGATCAGATCCAAACAACATCATAAGGGTTGTTCTAGAGGACCAGAGGTAACATTTACATTGAAACATAAAAATTTCAACAAAAAAATAATCAACCATGCTTCAATACAGCTGCTGGTAATCCTGGACATTTAAAAGAATCGAAGCAATGCAGGTCCATGGATGTATGGAACTGATAGCACCATACACAAGTTCATTCATGTAAACATCAAAAGAAGGCCACTTAGACAAGTATGGTGATTTAAACTAGCACAATGAGGATGTTGAAAAAGTCGGAACAAACAGCCATTGATAAATTCATATTGTATGGAAAATTGCTCTGTATCATAAAAGGGCAGCATAGACTAGATCATAATACATGACAAGTTGGCTTCCATCCCCACATGTAAACTTAGAGAAGACAAGAATTATTAAGTATTCATTTTTTTTTAATAAAAATAATCACTTATCAAATAACAAAGAGGATAACCGATAAGCTAATCTAATCTAACAAACTGAAGGAGACAAATCTCTTGCAATCCATAAAGAAAAGAAGATTTAACAAATAAACATGTAATGTGATCCATTCAAATATGTGTGTTACCTTGACCAGGAGAAGTCAATAAACTATTCATCAAAATAGTATCATATCCAACGACACTGTTTATGAGTAGTTGCTGCCACCTGGCGAAAAGAACATATCAATTTAGTTTTTTTTTTGATAAATAAGAATATATCAATTTAGTTGGGAAGAAAGGCCTGAACAGTGTTTAAAATGCCTGTGTTAACTTATTTGAAAAAGGTTGTGTTAAGCTTTCAGTTGATCTCAACCAAGCACAAATCTAATAGTACACCATAGTTAAAACCTTAGTTGATGCCTTCAGCAACGCTAGGACATTATCTTCCTAAGAAAGCCTTGACAGATTGTAACAAACCAACTCTAAACTAACAATTCTCCATCTGGACTCCATGTCTTATATGGCAGACACTTGGTTTCCACAAAGATTTTCTTTCCCCTCTCTGATAAACTATACGTATTAAATTATCAAAACGGCACCCATATCAGAATTAGGATTTTTTTTTTTTATAAAAGAAGAATTTATTAATTCACATAATTAGGCAAGGATATCAGAATTAGAATTTTACTCAAAAACGAAATTAAGAAAGCTGTTAACAAAAATCTCACTTTCAACCTCAAATCAAACCATGCAGACTATGGTATTAAGTTTCGTTCAGAAGATATAACCTGTTCCCAAAACAAGAATGCCGAGCCGATATGCTGATGTTAACAGTACGAATCTTATGGCGAGACTTAGCTTCTTCAGGAAGCAAGAAATATCCCTGATTAGAGTTTTGGACACATTAGATGCTAAGAACCGATATGGAGATATTGACAGGAAGTACTTGCAAAGTTAGGAATCAAAGCATGCAGGAAAATTTCATGAATTAAGGAGGAACAAACAAATCAGGTGAAAACTTTTTTTTTGATTCATTACAAATCAGATGAAAACTTACCTTTTCCATGGTATACATGTAAGTTGGTTCAAATGCTTTAATTCTCTTCTCAAGCCATTGCACTATCAAAAAACAAGAAATATATAACACAACTTGGGACATCAGAAGAACAGGGGGAAGTAATCCTGTTCAGCTCATGAACTCTTACATTCTGATCAGATAATCACATGCATTTTTTGGGAAGAAATTTTCAAAGTTCAGTAAAAGAAACAGTTAATTTTTTTTTTCTTTTTTTTTTTTTCATATGTGTACTTACCGGCCCCCTAAGCAATACCATGAAGCAGAATGATAGCAATGGCCTGAATAGTGAAGGTGACCAGAATACATTTATTTGAATTGAATTTTCTCCCAGTGTGATAGGGGACTCAATCAAAACAAAAGCAACTTTACGAGACTACAATTTTGCATCAGTTACCTAACTTTTTCAGGACTTTTTTTTAATCTGTAAACAAGATTTTATTGATTTTTCAAGATTTTTTAATAAGTGACGGTGACCTAACTTTTTCGGTTTAATCATAATCACTATAGCTCTGCAACATGATGGTATTGAATGAGCAGAACTAAAAAGATTGCTGTTTCACCTGCATATGAATTAAGCCTGTCCAAATGAAGTATATGCAACCATTTGGGAATATCAATATTCAGATGTATACCTGCAAGATTCTGTACTAGAAAATTCAAATTCAGCTGAGGGGACTTGGCCTTGATACAAGAAATAAAATGGTATAGGGTTTCTCCAATAAATCACTAAGAAATCAAACAATTTTCAAGGTATGGAAAAAATGAGAGAGTGCGAGAGGGGTAATTGAGCAACATCAGCATCAAATGTTTAAGGCACCAATCAATCATGCTGGCTGACAATAAAGAGAAATCAGATGCCCATCTGTTGAGAATCCATCAAACTCCAAGGCCTAGAGTACGAAGAAGGCATATACAGCACATACAAAACCTTTTCAGTAAGACCATAAAGAAACAAACAAGCATCGAATGAAAAAATCTTACTAAAGCAAAACTTCTTACTTTATCTGACTCCCAACCCCATTTCCTCACTTTTGCTAATTCACCATCCGCATTTACACCCAAGTTTCATTCTTTTTTCCAAGATAAGACACTTATATGTGAGTAGATTAGATTTATTAAGCAAAAAATATGGGTACTTAGGCTCATGCTACATCTATATGCGTGACAATATCCTAACCCCAAGTCTGCATCCAGTAAATCCTCAATAGAGCACATAAGTTGAGGAGATGATTGTAATTTATATAAAGCACCCAGAGGCAGACAGCTGTAACCAAGTGTGTTTCAAACAGAAACCTATAATCTCAATCAATAACTGTCAAGGAAAACGAAATGTTAGAATATTAAGTGCTGATCAAGACAGAAGGGGATTTAATAGCTACAAGTAAAGCAAACAGAACCAATATTGAGACTAGCTAATTCCATGATTGATTGTTAAAAGATGGAGCTACTCTATTGAAGGCATATTAACCTAGCACTACATTAGAAAAAGTTCTTGATTTACTCACCCACAACTTCCAGAAACTTCTAATGACCTGCATTGTGTGTCTCCAAATGAATAGGAAACGCTTGTACCACTTTTTTCCAAAGTGAAATACTGCTGCTCTAAATGTCTCTCTGGCAGATAAAGGGAAACTACTACGTCGCTCCTCTTTATCAGTTTTGACTGCATCATCAACTGCTGGCTTGGAGATTTGACTACTCATTGAAGGTTCTGCTTGGTTCTCAATAAGTTCAGTGTCAGTCTTCCAGAACTTCCATGCGAGTTTGCCCCTTCTAGCACCAGAACCAATCCAATTTAACCAAGATTTTGCAGCCAAAAATGTCAATCCTTCTCCATCCACATTTACAACTTCTAATTTTTCTGTCACGGTTCCCACATCAGGGGCATCTATCACATTAGATTCAGTCTCATTCTGTGACCACAACCCTGCAGTAGTTATCTACACCACAAATTGACATGTTATAAACCACTGTTTGGCCAACAAAGAAACAAAACCAATATCCTCTCACATACAGGTCACCATACTACATTGATTTCAAGATTTACCTGCCAATCTATGAAACTCAAGTTCAAACTAAGTGCAACGTAATGATGTCAGGCCCACTCGGTAACTTTTCAATGTGTAGTTGCAGAATCTCACAAATACAACTAATATATTGGAAGTACAAGATGTTTCGTACCTTAATGTGAATAAGCTGGGCTTCTGTTGTCTCAACACCAGAGAGCTCACTTGAACAGCCAGGCTTCATATGCAAAAGAGAATAGATTTTAAACAGAGCACCACAGCAAAAACCTATATGCCTCAATTTATAAACATAACTGCTCGAACAAAGGGAGCCAAAGTGTAATCTCTGGAGCCAGCCATTACCATGACAGTGAATCACTACCTTATATCATAAGTTAGAACATCATCACCTCGGAACTAAAACACTGTGCAAAAGACAAGTTTAATGATAAAAAACAACCAGTAACTTGGGAAAAAGGATCTCTTCTTCCATGCCTATTCCAGCTTTCTTGGAAGAAAAATATTCTTAAATAACATTTTAAAGTGAGATATCTTTTTGGTTTCCAAAAAGAAAGTGCAAACAATAGTTAACTTTATCAACCACCCTTGGCTAACTCTGACATTTTTATAAGAACTCCCAGGAGGAGAAGAGAGACCCAATCCCAAAATGCAGGCATTGAATATTAAGATCAGCATCTAATATCAGCATATGCACAAAACTTCCATCCTTTATTGAAAAAATGATTTGAACAAAACCTGATAAATGACTTAACAAAGAAATATGATAATATCCTAAGACAAACTCAATGCCAAGCATCTTTACCATTAAGATTGCGTTTGGATGTTGAGATAAGTTGAGTTAATCTAAGTTTTGCATGAATAGTACTGAGTTGAGATGGTTGAGTAAGTTTTGTGGGACCCATTTAAATAAGTTTAAAATGTGCTTAGATGTTTATATGAGTTTAGATATATTTATGGGAAAATGTAATTTTGTGGGACCCACGTGCTGTTAAGCATTTATGAAGCCCAAAAATTTGGCCTCCACGCGCTCGCATTGATTGAGAGAAGAGGGGGGGGGGGGAGGGGGGGGGGGGGGGGGGGTAGGTGGCGGTAAAAGCAAAAAAAAAAAAAAAAAACCCACTTCTGGCATGTTTGTACAGATAGAGAGAGGGGGGTACGTGGCAGTAAAAGCAAAAAAAAAAAATCTGACCTAAACCCAAATTCCCAAAAAGCAGACTGCTCTTGTCCGGTCATCTGCAGCGATGCTACAGTACTGAATTTTCGGAGTTCAACTAAGTTAAATTTGTGTGTTTGAGTAATAAAATGAATTTAAAGTAGAGTATACTAAGTAGACTTTGGGAACCAAACGAAGCTAAAAGTAAAAGTAGTGTCATCAAGAATACAAGGAAGCATGCAAAAGATACTTTAAAAAAAAAACAAACACATAAAAATTCAAGAAAATCAAGAAACATTACAATTTAAAAAAATAACAAAAATAGCTTGGCCTAAGATCGGGCCAAAAGGCGTAGTCGACAAGTAATATTCTTGTACTGCCCCTTGTCGGTCCCGAGGGACGGAGGAGGCTAGGTTAGAAGAAAGATGGTTATCAGTTCAAGGATGCAAGGTGCCCCAGCTTTTTCAGGGTAATTAGGGGTAGAGAATCGAAACTCGCCAATTCAGGACAATGATCTATATTTATCATTTCCCAAAACCATCAGCAATTGGGAAGATAAACAAACTACCACATAATCATCTAGTTGAGGTTGATACATCCATTACTGCAAACACATAGAAATCATAATTGTGTCATAAAATTTCAACAGCCAGAAAAAAGTATAACTAGTTCCCAAATATGTTAATAAAAGTTTTGCCTGTACTTCAAAATTAATGATTTTGCAATGCTCGCATGTCTATCCAGCCCATTTAGCATAAAACAAGCTTCCAGCATAACATTTTGGAATTAGCTTCTCACGATTCTATACCCAATTCATGAACTCATTGCTGCAAAATGTCCAATCTCATAGATGAAATCCTACAATCATCAATAGCACCATGTAGTTGAGGAATTTGGCTCTCCCTCAAATTCCTATATACATCTGATGGATATATCAAGACTAGTAGCCTAATCTACTTTTGTTTCTCAAATTCTTAGGGCTAACCACTAATGGGCATACCTAGTAACACAGCAAGCCAATTCATCCATGTCTGGGAAAATAGTAGTGCCTGAAGAAATTTTATCCAGCACAACAATGAGACCACAACAGTCCAAGTTCATAGCACCCTGTCTTATTTTTCCATTTCTATCACTTTTTGTTTCCCCAAATATTTTAAATGTGAAAACCAAAATGGTTCTGCAAAAAAAGTAGAACCAAACCCCAGAAGATAAAATAAATTTTAAAGAAAAAAGAAAAGTAATGATAATTCTTTTCACCATTAAAAAAAAAACGGAAATTGAAAATGGCAACAGAATTATTGCTGAACTGAAATTCAGAAACCCTAAGCGCTAAAGAACAAAAGCATAAATCAAATTCGAAAATCATTTAGTGTGAACAAACGGAGTACCTGTTGAACGTAATTGGCGTGCATAACAACGAGGATACAGAACAAGGTGATAGCGACGAAAAGATAAAAGTACTCCAAAGCAGCTCTCAGTTTGGGCCTCAGCATCTGCGAGAATCGTTCTTGCACGCGTATGAACGTCTGCTCCGGATCCATCGCCCCCCACTCCCTGTGCGGTGAAAGGAGAGAAGGAAAACTAGGAATTTTCCCGAGAAAGTGACGTGTTAATTCCAAAGCTCTCTCAGTTAGGCTCAGACCGGGGACGCAGTTTTTGATCCTCGGAGACACGTTTAAAACGAGAAGGGTTGTCTGTAATTTCTTTCAAAAATGATTGATGTAAAGTGAATTACAATTTATTTACCATTATCAATTAAAATAATATATTTTTTAAATCTAAATTTGACTTTTATTTTGATTTGATATTTTTAAAGATTTAAAAAATTACTTTTATTTTGATTTGATGTTTTTAAAGATTTAAAAAAATATTATTTTATTCAAAATTATAAAATAGTTGTGAAAATGCTCAATTTCTTTTATTAATGCAATGATGTTTCTTATTAAAAAAAAAAAATTGAGCAAGGGCCAAAATGTAAATAAGTACCATCTGTTACTGTTAGGCTGCAGTTACTTGTTCGGTAGGGTTCACTTGCGCCAAATTAATTGTAGCTCAAGCCACAAAGTTGCGGCATCAGGGGAGTTTATAATTTGGTAAAGGCAAGTTTACTCACTCAATATTTTCATATATTTTTATTTTTTTTATTTAATAATTAAGAAAGTAGTTATTAATATATTGATCTTTTTAAAAAATATTTTAAAAAAATAAAAATAAAAATAAATAAAGTATTTAATAATGTAATATGCAGCTATGCTGCAACAGTAAACTACAGCGGGCTATGTAGCGTTGTATCGAGCATTAAATGACCTGCCGCGTCCGCCGTGACCTATGCCGCACACAAAATGAAACTTCTTACCTTTACAATCTTTTTTATTTTTTACCATAATAACATCAAAATAAGGATTTGAGCTAAAACCAAACTAATAGTTTTCATTTATTTTTTTATTTTATTCTTATCAGTTATCGCTGATCTACTATTTTTTTTTGCCACTTTTTCTATTCTTTTTTTTTTTTAAATTTTCTTTATTTAATAATTAAGAAAGTGATTATTAATATAATTGTATATTTTTAAAAAAAAATTCTTAATGATTAAAAATGTTAAAAATAGACTCAAAAAAATAATAAAAAAATAAAAATTTCAAATATACTAAAAAGTAGTAAATCTTATATCATTACCTGTATATAATATGCTGACAAAAACAATCACGTGTTGCGTTTATTTCTGTTCTAGTACCTTACATAAAAATAATAGATGGTACGGGTATAAGAAAATCTCTGTTGATTCTTCATCCGAATTATAAGCTGTTTGATACCATTTGTTGACACAAACACTTTTTATACTTTTGAGAGATATAGACACAATATTTATAACATCTACAAATTATTAAATTATGATAATTAGATAATACCCACAAAGACCCATGTATAGAAAAGACCCAAAACCTGGCACAGAGAGAGGATATAAATCTTAGCTTGGGTATGTTAATTTGGAACGGCATTATATGTGCTTGTCTTTTTTTTAAAGCGAGTGTTATATATACAAATAGATTATATATAATATATTTATAAATTAATGTGACTTTATGAAATTTCTTAAATTTATTTTATAATAAAAATAATTTTATAATTTAATATACTATATCAAATTATATTAATTTATTATTTTATTTTTACATAATCTCTAAAGTATTTTTCTTTCTTAAAATATAATCAAACTCAAATGCCCTGCATGAACCTTGCCTAGCCCAATTAACAGTACCAAGTACCAACCCCCTTCCCACCAACCCCCATATCCAAGTTATGATGGCCAGAATTAAAGACAGTATTTATTACCACCCAATTGCACCATCAATATTCATCGATCAGCCCCCATAGTCCTCTCTATCTCCTCTAATTCTAGCTTATACGGCCAACGGACGTAGACAAGAAGAAATTAATGGCTTCACGTTTCGACAATAATGAAAACTCGCTGTTCGATTTTGTCGTCCGAGAAGGCAATGGTGTGAAAGGTCTGGTGGATTCGGGCCTCTCAATTGTACCGGACCGATACATCCAACCGATGCAGGAGCGTATACACAAGGAAAACACCATCTCACACAAACTTGCGCCAATCGATTTGTCAAAACTTGATGGGCCGAACCACGAGCAGGTGTTGGAGGACATCGCTACGGCTGCTGAGACACTCGGGTTCTTCCAAGTTATCAACCATGGCGTGCCGGTGGAACTGCTGGAATCACTCAAAGATGCGGCCCACAGGTTCTTCGGCCGACCGCCGGCAGAGAAAGCTGTTTACCGCAACGGTGTGAGCCCGAATCCGTATGTGAAATATGGGACCAGCTTTGTGCCGGATAAAGAGAAGGCTTTGGAGTGGAAGGACTACATTAGCATGGCATATACCAACGATGCTGATGCTCTTGCTTATTGGCCAAAGGACTGCAAGTAAGCTAATTAGTTAGCTACCTATAAAATAGTAACGTTAGTTGCAAATTTCAAATAAATAATTTCTACGTAAATTCTTTGTAAAAATGAATTTTATTAATAAATAATAATTTTTTATTAATAAACTTAAATATTTTTAAACTTTATTTATTTACTAAACGTCCTTATTAGTTGTATGCACTAATATGATTCTTTTTCTTTTTTTGGCCAGGCAATTACTAGTATGCAAATTATAGCTGCTTTTTAAATTAATTAACCAGCTCTGAGTTGACAAAATTTTAGTGTGTTGGCCGCCGTTCGTTATTAATCAAACAAAATATTATTTATAATTAAATTTACTATTTTTAATTATAATGATTAATATGTTACATCTTAAATATTTTTTTTTTTGAATTGTTGACTAATTAAATTATTTAAAATGTATTGCATAATCCGATTTAATTAGTCTGGCTTCTAATTCATCATCAGGGAAGCTGCACTCGAGTACCTAAAGACATCAAGCAAGATGGTGAGAAGATTAATGGAGATTTTGATGAGTAAGCTTGGAGAGACAGTACTAGTAGATGATGACTCAAGAATCGATGCCCTGATTGGTTTAAAAATGGTTAACATGAACTTCTATCCAGCATGCCCCAATCCGGAGCTTACAGTTGGCGTGGGAAGACACTCAGATATGGGTACACTAACAGTGTTGCTACAGGATGGAATTGGTGGTTTATACGTGAAAGTTGAAGATCAAGATGATGATGATGAAAAAAATGGAGAGTACTGGATTGAGATCCCACCTATTCCTGGTGCGCTGGTCATCAACGTTGGCGATACCTTACAGGTTAATTCATCAATTATATTCTCATATGCATGATGATCTCTTCATATATCTACATACAAAAATATAATCATAAAGTGATTATATAAAAATAATCTTACAAACATATATGATTTGATGTGATTTATCACATTGTAAAATTATTTTTATTGTAATTAATAAATTTGACTGATCGCATGCGATGAAGTTATCTCAATTTGTGAGATTATTTTACGTTATTTTGTAAAAAAAATTTATATAATTCTTTTTATAATTATATCAGTGCTTATATATATACACAATATGTGTGTACGTAGTAGCTTATTAATTCATTATTGATCTGCATGCATGTATTCACGTGTTATAGATACTGAGCAATGGGAGGTATAAAAGTGCGGAACATAGAGTGCGCACCACGAAAAGTGAATCAAGAGTATCAATCCCAATATTCACAACCCCTAAAGCTAGCGAGATAATAGGGCCGTTGCGTGGGGTGGTGGAGAAAGATGGAATGGCTCGCTACAGGGAGTTTGTGTTTCAGGACTACATGAACAACTTTTTCGGGAATGCTCACCAAGGAAAGAAGTCCCTTGACTTTGCTCGCCTCCATCATTTTGCAGCTTGACCTAGCTAGCTGGACATATGTGTGTGCACATATATATATATATATATATATATATACATGACACACTAATATTTGTGTCAATTCTAGTCGCCACATAAGATGTTCTTCCACAAAAAGGATCATAATAATTGTATTGTTGTTGGCGCAATACGTATTTACAATTTGCAGCATCATAAAATGCTGCCTATAATAAGTATTTTTTATTTATGAGTAACGCTATTCATTTTGTATTTTTTTATCATCTTTTTATTATCTCATAATGTGATATTAAATAATTAAAAATTATTTATTGTATTTAATTTGTGAACTTTTCATTTAATATCATATCACGAAATGATAAGGAGATGCTTAGAAAAAAAATAATGAATAAATTTTTCATTTGTAATATCAAAATAAGTTGTACAAATAATACTTATAAGTTGTGGAGGAGACATTTATACACTCCAGTGGCCCAGCTCACTATCGAAGTCCAAAAGGCTTGACACCTCAACACCCGAAAGGGTCGCGCCCGGAAAGGCCAGTGATGTCTGGTTTATAACGGTTATCCACTCTAAAGCATGCCCTTTGAAATCATGGCCATCACAACAGCAGATGACTTCTAAAGAATAGGGGTTATCCGCCTAACCTTCAAGGATGGTTAAGGATTTGAATTCAATATAAACATAAAAAGGTTTATCACCAACCTGGCAATCAATTAACAGGAATTTAAGTTTAAAATTGGGCGAGTCTTTCATGGGCAAATAATAATAATTCGTGGGAAAAACTCCTATTCCAACAGCAGCTATGGGAAAAAGATACATTATTACTGTCAACATATATTGGCACTAGAGTTGTTCATGGGAAAAAAAATTAAAAAAAAAAATCATAAGCTAGCACAGTGTGAACATGTAGTTGGAATTTTTATCCTGAAGAATCTAGTTGAAAATGGCATTTGCCCGCCAATTATGCTACCATGGGCTGATTAATACGAGCGTGCATATTTTAGTTGCAGTTAAATTTAGACCCCAGTCTCCAAATGCCGCCTGTTGCACAAGCCAAGTTTAATTTGCCTGCTAATTAATTTTCGGCCTGCCTCGTAAAAGTACAACACTTTTGAATTTCATTTCCGTTTTAAATATCACAATAAACTTTCTCAGTATATGTATTGGTGTACAAATAAAATTATAGTTTTAGGGTTTATGGTTTATAACTTAAATAATAATCTTTATATTTCAGAAGCTATTTACTAATTTCTTTTAAAGTTAATTATAGAAAAAAAGAAATCATTCATTCAAAGCATAAATACGATCGTCACATTAAAATCGAACCAACAAAAACATTAGGAAGCGAGGGAGCAACCAAAGTGAAGATGGAATAAATAATCACGAAGCAGTGAGCTCCTCCTCCTTGGGGGTCTCAATGACGACGTTTGACTGGATAAGCAACACAAGTGAGAACCCAACCACCGTCGACCTGCTCATCATCGAGGAAGCTACCATCAGACTGATCCACAGACCCTTCCACAATTTGCCATGCTAACACAGGCACTATTTGCTAACCTACTAGACTGTAAAAACCAACTTATGAATCCTAAATCAAGGCTTTCACTTACAGCCAGGGAATACACGAAAAATCTTGGGGGCATCATCCCCCAGTCTAGAGAAATAAGAATGCATCCCCATCGCTAAACTCTGTGATTATAATCTATAGACAATGCGGAGGCCCTTATAGACGACAGCAAGCTTCCTCTCAAAATAAGTTCTCAGGAGAAGAGTACGTATCTTTCCTCTTCAAAAGAGTCCCTAGTCACACTTGATGTTTCTGTAGATCCTCCTTACAAATAAATTCGAGCCCAGGTACCCAACAGCTCCTGCACATTTTAAACGACAAATTCAATGTTCACAGAATAATAATAAAAAATCCAAATCAAAAGATAATGAAGCTTCGTAATTTATTTGGCCAAAAGTAGTAGCCTATCAAACTGGCGTTCATGGCTTTAATATTAGCAGTAAAATCCACAAGCATGAATACAAAAGGCAAATCAAGCTTAGAAGCCAAGCATGGAAAATTCAATGTAGACTGAGGCCTACTCAGAACCACAGGCTCATAAAATTTGTAAAGATCCTACAGAGAATTTCATTTCCACATTGGGTCCTGTTACTGTGCTGCTTGCACAGTACCGCTCCAGATGACCACTAGTACACATTTTGTTTTTTAATTTTTTCAGTTTTTTTATTCCTATTTTTTTCTTATTTTAAAATATTTTAAAAAATATCAATACACTAATAATCACTTCTTTAATCATTAAGTAAAAAAACTTTAAAAAATAAATAAATAAATTGCATGAGATGTCAAAATAAAATATCAAAATGAGTAGGCATACTAGCATTATTCTTCCACATTAGCTCAAAATTCAAATCATCTGTTCAATTCCTCTACAATTTAAGCATAGATGAAGACAGCAATAGAAATCATGATTCTCATACAATTTTAAGCATACAATATCCTAATAGAAGGACCAAATCATATGACTTAAACTCTAAAAAGACTAGTCAATGACATAATTGAAATTCTATTAGAACTTATAAAGAGCAAAATTTTTCCTTCCCAAACAATATGAGATTTCATTCACCACCTACCTTTATCTTTATTATATGGGATATTACAATCTACACTCCTTAAATATCCAACGTCTTCATTTGGCTTGTCTGTTGTAGGTGGCACAACTCAAATCCCACACTTCTAGTTGGAATAAGTTTTAATACTATTTGTAACGTTCCAATAGAAGACTCAAATCACATGGTCTATACTCAAAATGACTAATTAATAATATAATTAGAGTCTCATTAAAACCCTTATAAAAAGTAAGAATTTTTCCTTCCTAAACAATGTAAATATCTATACACTATCTACTATTATTCTTATCGTATGAGATATCATAAAGTATATAAAAATTTAGTGACAAAATAAATTATAAGAAGTTGGATCCCACAAGTATTCCGTGATATATATATATATATATAGGTAAAAGGCAAAGAGATAAACATTCCATGAAAAAATAGATAACATCCAAGGAGTAGAGTCTTTTCACATTATGAAATCGTAAAATGTTCTCAAAGAAGCAAGAAAGAAAGATACATATGAATCTAAAGATTCCATTAAGCCGAGAAAACTCACCACATAGGACTCCTAATCCGAGGCAAAACATCAAAGTGTATCCAAAATAGAAGCTGGTCTGAAAGAAGCCTGACATCTCGGTCTTTACGTAATAGTAGTAAATTGAGTACAGATATACATACACGGCTGTCGAGGCAGCAGAGAAGAAAGAAGTCCACTGCCAATTATAGTTTTCAGCATTTAGCAAAAAGTATGTCCCCACAATGGTCACGCAAACAGTGACAATAATGAGAATCAAGAAAGCCAGCAGCATAAATCCGTATACATAGTACACCTGTTGCACACACAGCAGAGAGTTGTTACTCAAGTTTATCATTTATTGAACTTGTACTGTGTACAGCCAATAATTATTATTTTCAGCAAAAAAAAAAAAAATTAACATCCATCTGTCTGAAAAATTGACAAAAGTGTCCTTGGGCACAGACAATTATGTCATAGTTAATTGTATGTTGTGAGGGGCAAATAGGTTCCAGGAAAACCTGCATCCACACTTGTTAAAAAGCATTTTACAATAGCACAAAATGACATTTTTCTTCTTAGGAAATGCTTGAAGAACGAGATAAGATAAAAAAAATTTAAATAATAATAAAATGGTTTAAATTAAGATATTTTACAAAATTTTAGAAATGAGAGAGAAAAAGTTGAATAAAATATTATAAAAATAAAATATGTTAGAATATAATTTTTAATATAATTTTTATTTTAAAATATGAAAAAGTTAAATTATTTTGTGTTTTGTTTGAAAGTTTGAAAAAATTGTAATGATTAGATGAAAAGATTGAAAATTTGAAATTGAAAAATATGTGTTTTAAATGTTTTTGGAAAGGAAATGAGAGGAGATGAGATGAAACCATCTTTATTATAAAGGAAATGTTTTTAAATCTTCACCAGCTAAGTATGGTAGTGATTCAGATTCCACCATTCATTCCTTCAAATGCCCCCCAGAATAATCACAGACTACAAATGATTCCCAAATCTTTCTTATCGACCAAATAACCCTTACAAAAAAAAAAAAAAACAAATATCCCATAGAATTGTACAACTCACCTTGTAATTCCAGAAGGATGTGAAGACAAAATACATCTCAATGAATATGCTGCCAAAGGGTAGCAACCCACCTATAATTGAGACTACAGATGGTGTAAGATACCATTTCTTCTCGGGGATTGGACGAGGAATTGCCTTCACACGACAAGGATTGTTTGGAGCACCACTCCCGTTTTTTCCAACGACAGTACCAAGAAATGCCAAAGGGAAAGAGATGAAAGCCCATATGACAAAGACAACTACCATTGTGCCAAAGGGAATAGCTGCTAGAGAGTAGAAGATAGCAATCATGTTCAAGATGAACCCAATACCAAAGCACATACATGGAAATAGAGATGCTGTGAGGATCATGGACTTTATCCAACTTTTACCTGGAAAAATGAGTGGTGTCATGATAAAATGTGCTAATGGACAAAATTCACCCATGAAAAGCATTACAAAGCTAAACCAAAACCCTAATATATAAAGTAACAGAATCAATATTTGTTAGTACAAATGCTTACCCCCATTGCGAGAGTACATCCCACCGCTCACATAACCAGAAATGAATGATGTAAGAGCATGACATACAATGAATGTAGTGACAATCGCTCCTCTCCTGAGCAACATAAATAACAATTGAAGAACACTATGACAAACAATTAGAAAATGAAAGGAAAACCTGTGCGGTAATTGATAGTTGATAGTGGGAACTGGAAAGACTGACCTACCACAAAAAGTATGCATGTAGCTCAGGATTTACACGCCAAAGAAATTACAAGGTAATAAGATGAAACAAATGATACGAAATAATGTCCCAATTAGTCATGAGTCACTTCTCAACATACCCTACATACAACATTCCAACAATTGCCAATAAGATGACAAGGAGAACGAGGAATGCTAGCTGGGCACCTGTCCCGACAACAGCCGAAAGAAGAACTAAATTGCGAGGAAGCCGAAAAACATCCCCATGAACAAGTTTCCAACCAGACTCTTCAATAACATCTCTTTCCTTAGAAATAAGCACCAAAATAACAACCAAAAACTTCTGTTAGCAACAGTGACAGTTTCTTCAATTTCCGAAAAGATAAATTGAATATAAATGTATTCCACACACACACACACATACACATATACATAATATATAATATATATATATATATATATATATACACAGAGAGACAGAGAGAGAGATCAATAAACCATTCACAACAGGAAAAAATGTCAACAGAATTTTTTGCTGAGTACCAAAAAACGATGACTTAAATACAAGTGAATAGAGCATTACTAGAGTCTCCAGGTCATCATCTTCGTGAGCATATTTTGCATAGTCATTCCTAAGAATCCGCATTAATATCCCCGACACCAAACCAAGAAAGATAACCATCATGAAAGAATTAAAAATAGAGAACCAATGGATCTGCACATTAACAATGCACACACCATCACAATAACAGAAACATGTATTGGTGGATAATCAAGCAGCCAATGAAAACCCCATAAAAACATCTGAAGTGCTTTAGTCAGAAACTTGAGAGTTGTAGCTGATGATATTGGAATAAGCAATGCAGAATTAGAAAAGAAGCAACACATTACCTGGTTCTCAAAAAAAGGGTAATCCAAATAAACATCAAAGCGACGTGCAAAAGTCACATTAGTTGGAGTCCATTTGACAGAATATGTCATGTCTAATGCTTTTCCAACTGGCAAGGGCTTTGGGATCTCTTGACTTAAATTCAAGTGAATAATCTACAGGAATAGAAGCTAATTGATCCCAGGATGAATCCTAAATCCAGTCATAGTATTCATATGCAATTTGAAAAACCACAAACCTGATCTTTGTTGTAGTGGATGACAATTGTCTTATGAGTATAAAGGACATGCTTGCCATTATCACCATTCTTATCCGAACGCAAATCACCAACAAAACCTGAAATATTGGAAATAAATCATGAGATATTGAATTCTATCAAAACACAAATACAAGACATAAGTGAGTCAAATGCATACCCCATAAAGGCAGATCATCTGTACTTGTATTTGGCGTGCCAAGACCAGCATTAGAAAAGAGGCAAGATATCAAGAGTAAGTGCTCCAATAAAGTAAACAATAGAGAAAAAGAAAGACCAAAAGCAAGCCAATGAATGCACAAGACATATATACTGCCCACAGATGCATTTTCTGATATTCCTATAGTAAAAGGCAATACTGTCGCTAGATTAATATGCCTACACTCGTACAGAAATATGCAACAACGAACATGTGTAAATTCTGCATTCAAAGATCCTAAAAAGAAGATCCCCCACCCCAAAGGGGAATAACAGTGCCTCTGGCAAAGTATACCTTTTTTTTTTTTAATTTTTCATTTTTCCCAAGTAATGCATTTTTTTTTTAAAAAAAAACGAAGGGGTGCAACCCTAGTACAAACTCTATTCACTACAAGAGTCAAAATCAAGAGTCAAAGCTTCAATGCAGAAGCTTGCTGAAATGTTGATAATGACTACATGGGTCCTCCCAAAAATTGGACTTTCTAAAGCATTCCCATATGCAACAGCTTATGAAGAATCAAAACAAAACAATCTTCGCATTCTGTTATGAGAATATCAACAGACTTATCAAAAATATATATAGACAGGTACAGAACATACCCACAAAAAATTCAAACCAGTAATTATTCTCAATTGCCTCCTTGAACCGTTTAACGTTTTCCTCATCAAGATTCAAATGGCAAATGACAGCCTTATCCACATTTTCTGTGCAGGAGAAACAGTCAATATATAGAGATAAATTCAGCTCAACTAAGCCTTAATCCCAACTATATTAGGCTAGGCTCAATACTTCAACATCAAAATAAAGGGATAAGATAGAATTTTACATACTTTCAAACCTGATTTGAATCTGGCTATCGATCAGCTCATTTCCACCAAGGACCTCACCAAGACCACCCCATTTGTGAGCAGCACTGCCCGGAGGACGGCAAAATGGAAGGCTGTAGTAATTGTATGCTTCTTGTGGGTTATTATAGGGACCAACTTTATTAACCCAAAGGGTAACTGGGTCATCTGGTTGATAATATAGAACAAATGAAAGAGGTGAAAATGGTATCAATTAACTTCTGTAGCAGTTGCAGTTCAGATTAGAATGTGATTACAATTAGAAAATCATTGGTCTAGGCTGAAGAAAAGGCTGCACTTCCGGCTAGTTTTTCTTTTCTTTTTTTTTGATCGGTAATCAAAAGGATTTCATTAATAGAAATAGGCTAAGCCCAAGTATACCAGAGGTATACTTGAGAAAACTTAGCTAGTGGTTACAATAGAGAGAAAAAGATCATAGTTACTAAGTCCGTTACAAGAAATAGAACCTGCCCATGAAAGTAACGTCCTATAGAAGAAGATTTTTAATTCCTCCAATGTTCTCTCACAATCTTCAAAATTCCTTGCATTTCTCTCTCTCCATATGCACCAGCACATACAAATAGGAACCATACCCCATATAGACGCCACCTGTGAGTTACCTCGGAGGCCTCTCCAACTGGCTAGAAAATCCACCAAGCGAAGAGACATGACCCATGATAAACCAAGCCTCATGAAAAACTCATCCCACATATTCCTAACCATCGCAATGGAGGAGTAAATGATCTATTGATTCCCCATGTTTTTTGCACATACAACACTAATTTATCACAATAATGCAGTGTTTCCTCATGTTGTTTATTGTAAAAATCTTGTCCTATGTTGCTCTCGAATGAGCTTTCGGCTGCCAAATACTCTTTCCACGGGAACCTGGGTAGATCGAGGCTAGAAAGGACAAGGTAGAAAGAGCTAATTGAGAATATACCTTTCTTAAAATGTCTCCATTGCATCTTATTCCCCGTGCCACCGGGATATTGAATGAGTACAAAGATGCAAAAAATTCCAAAATAGTCTCCATCTCCCAATCTTAAGCATCCCTCACAACCTCTATATTCCATTGAGGGGTGCCATTTGAAAAGACAACAAGATTTACGATTGTTGCATAATTTTCTCTTGAGAGATCAAAAGTAGCAGGGAAGGAGTCTTTAAGGCTAATATGGCCATCACACCAATTGTCATATCAAAATCTAACTTATGAACCATCCCCTACCACAACATATTCCTAGCCTCTGAATGTCTCCCAATGTCTCCTTATATACTTCCACAAACCCATCTCATGTGTGCCTTGAACCTCATTCGAACACCAACCACCCCAAGACACTATATTTTGAGTCTATAACCAACTTCCAAAGTGCCTCTCTTTTGTTTTGGTACCTCCACAACCGCTTACTTAATAAAGCTTAATTGAATTTCACCAAGTGTCAAATCCCCTATCTCCCCCAGAAATTAGAGTGCACATCGTTGGCCAATGGATCAAATGAAATTTGAACTCCTCCCTCATTCCTCTCCACAGGAAGTCTCTTTGTAACTTCTCAATGCGATTAGCTACCTTTGTAGGAAGCGGGAATAACGACAAATAGTAGGTGGAAAGGTTTGAGAGGGTGCTTTTAATCAGTGTTGGCTTTCCCCTTTTAGATATATATAACATCTACCAAGTGGCTAATCTGCACTCTACCTTTTCAATCACGTCATTCCAAATCCATTCAGATTTAAAGGAGGCTCCCAACAGTAAACCGAGGTAGATGAAGGGTAAAGGGGATACCTGACAACCCAAGAAAGAAGCCAAGAACTCTATTTCCTATACAACCCCCACTGGCACTAAAGTGGACTTAGAAAGGTTGACTCTCAGTTCTGATACAACTTCAAAGTAAAGAAGAAGCCTCCTAAAGGCTTGAATTTGTTCAAGCTGCGTGCCACAAAAAATGAGAGTATCATAAGCAAATAATAGGTGGGAAATGGTAAGATCACCGTTCCCAACCGGAAAACCATATAGTAACCCCGCATCCACTAATCTTTCGATCATCTTACTTAGAGCTTCCATGATAAATAATAAGAGAAGCGGAGATAAAGGGTCTCCCTGTCTCAAACCTTAGAAAGAATTGAAGAAACCCACCGGCGAGCCATTTACCAAGATAGAGATCCGAACTGAAGAGATACACAATTCTATCTATCTTTGCCACTTCTCCCCAAAGCTGCATTTTGAGAGGTCAAGCAAGAAACGCCAATTGACATGGTCATAAGCTTTCTCCATGTCCAATTTGCAAATCAAACCGAGTTCACGAGATTTGAAGCGTCTGTCCAAAATTTCATTGGCAATGAGGACCGAATCTAGGATTTGTCTACCTTTAACAAAGGCATTTTGGAGCTTCAAAACTAGCTTTTCCATAACTGAACTCAATCTGTTCACAAGCACTTTGGAGATGATCTGATAAACCCCATTCACCAGACTAATGGGGTGATAGTCCCTAATGTCAGAAAACCCACCTTTTTAGGAATAAGAGCTAAAAAGGTAGTATTAATGCTCTTTTCAAACCTAGTATTGGTGTGCAAATCATGAAAGACTTGCATGAGATCCTCCTTAATTATCTCCCAACAAGTTTGGAAGAACCCTATAATAAATCTATCTGGGCCAAGGGCCTTGTCACTAGTCATACCTTGGATTATTATGCACACCTTCTCTTCAGTAAACAGTCTTTCTAGCCAACCTACAGTCTGAGGGTCTAAAGTTGAGAAGGATAGGCCATCCACCTTCGGTCGCCAATTGTGGTCTTCAGTTAACAGTTGTTGATAATACTGTTCCAGTGATTCTTGATAACCGTCTGATCTGTTGAAGCCACCCCATCTACCATCAAAGTGTCTAAGGTATTGTACCTCCTATGAGAAATAGCCACCCTATGGAAGAATTTTATACACTTGTCCCCTTCCTTAAGTCAAAGTGCTATTTCTGTCTCCATGAGATCTCTTCCATCAGAGTTATTCTTTTGTGTTCAGAAACTACCTAATTCTTGCAGATTGTCTCTGATTCGGAAAGAGTTCTAGCTTCCTCTTCGCCCTCCATTATTTGTAGTTCATCCACAAGAGAGCGTCTCTGCTGGTACATATTACTAAAGACTTATTCGTTCCATTGTTTCAAATCTTACTTTAAAGCTTTCAGATTCTTTGCCATAATGTAACTAGGAGAGCCTTCAAAGTTGTAGGAGGTCCACCATAGTCTAACTTTGACAACAAAACCATCAGATTTAAGCCACATACTTTAAAATACCTTCTACCACCATAGATCCCTCCACAGTCTAGGATGATAGAAAAGTAGTCAGAACATAAGCGAGGTAGTCTTCTTTGCACTACATCCGAAAAATGAGATTCTCATTCAGGGGATAGCAAAAATCTGTCAATCTGCGATCAAGAGGAGCGTTCATGATTATTAGACCACATGAAAGTACCTCCTGATAAAAGAATGTCCATAAGTTCTTGTTCTCCAATGAAATCAAAAAACTCCCTCATGGGCGGAGAAATGTGAGTGACGCTCGACCTTCACTTGGGAAACGAGTTATATTAAAGTCACCTCCAATACAGCTTGGTAACTCCCACCAGGTTAGAAAACCAACCAACTCATCCCACAAGAGCCTTCTCTCCGAGTCTAAGTTTGGCCCATAAACACCAATAAAGGCCTTTTTATAATTGTCTTCCAAATTCACAAAGGAACAAACAACGGTAAAATCTCTCACACAATCCTCCACCATTTTAACCAACTTTGTATCAAACATTATTAAGACACCCCCAGATGCACCTCTTGCGGGGAGGTAAGACCAATCAACATGTTGTTTTCTCCATAGACTACGAACTAGTTGATTAGTAATAATTTTCAGCTTAGTTTCCTGTAAACAGATAATATCTCCATTCCATTGTCTAAGTAAATTCCTAACTTGGAGTTGCTTGTTAAGGTCGTGCAGCCCCTCTTACATTCCACGGTATTATTTTTGATTTCATGGATCAACCGTCTTGCCCCTTCCTTTAATACGCTACCGACTAGAACTCTTTTCTCCTCCTCCATCATCATTCATGTCCCAGATAAGTCTCTTAAGTTCACATTCTTTTTTTTTTAGCCGAGTGGATGGATGGAATGATAAGATTTGGACTGTGCATACGCAACCTCAACAGCAATAAGAAGTGCCAAAAATTCTACTTCAAAACCTACATAAGAAATTCCTACAATATTTTTTATACTCCATGCAGTCTTGATGACCCAATCCGATTCTCTGAGATGGTTTAGAGGAATAGGGTCGTCCTCACCTTCCTTAGAAGTCTCATATAAGATCAAAGCACCTTCCCCACTTTCGGTATCACACGACGTGATAACAGGGGCATTAGAATGAGAAAAACTCGTCACCGGGTTCGCTAGCAAAGTAGAAACCAACCCAAAAACCGCTGGCTTCACCAGGAAGGCAGGAGGGAGCCCAGAAACTGCCGGCCTCGAAGTCTGTGGAAGATCGGAGTTGATCAGCTCAGTCAGGTCTTCCGAAAGATAACTCATCGATGGAAGCGATAGCGGGAATGACGACAACGGTCTTTCGATTGTTGAACTACCTGGGTTGATGATCGGTGCCGCAAGTGGAAGCTCATCTGGCCGGTGTACCGGATCTGCTTCAGCAGGCTTGGGCTCAATGGGCCCCTTCACTAGCCCAAAAGACGAGCCCAACTCTAAGTGAGGCCCCTGAGTTGGTCTCCAATGCACAGTAGAGATGCGGACTGTGTTGCCTCGGCCCAACCCAGTTTTCTTTTTGCCTCTGGCTGTCCTAGAAAACCGATGAGGCTTGGAGGCCTTCCCCTTTTTTTGCGGGCCTTGCCCAAACCTGGGCCCACAACTCCTTCAAGCTTAGCAGCCCAAGCCGAAAACTACTACTTCAAAGAGACCAATTCCTCTTTTACACCCACCACTTCCTTCCTCGAACTAATTAGGGTCCTTTACATTTCCCTTTCGTCTGTTTTGCCAGGTGGCAGACTCCCCACTTCCTTCTCCATGTCGCGTCTGTCGTACTCTATTGCGAGCAACCTTTCACACTCTTTTTCAGGTTCTGTACCATGTTGTTCCCCTGCCGAAAGCATCACAGGCTTCACAGGTACATGCCCAACTCGAGGTTGCTCCAAAGTTTCCCTGTAGGTTCTAGCCCTAGTGGCTACACTAGAGCTCGGCATTACACTGCCAACCTCCAACAACACCACCGCCAGTCTCGCCCATGCCATCCCATTTTTATTGCCGAGAATAAGGATGGATTTCTGTCAACCAGCACCGCAATACTCCACCAAAGACATGAAAGGACCTCGGAGGTTAAAACATTGTTGGAAGGTATATCCCCTACTCCGTTGCGATGAGCAGAGTAGTAGCCCTTACTGTTACCAGCCTCCAAGCATCATGACAACCACCTGGTGATGTCTAAGTTCAACCGAAGACTTTGGAGCACCATCCACCCTTTCTCTGCTAAGACCACTGCATTCCCGTCCCTCATAACCTCAAACACCTTCTATTCTGAAACCACTCGCCTCATTGAAACAAGCAACCTAATAACTACGAACTGAAAACAGGGGTTGTTACAAACCCATGATCATCATCGGAGACGATGAGGTGTTGGGGTGATGTAATAAAAGAAACCAGAAGCCAAGGTGGTACATAGAGGAAAAATGCTAAAAGAATATCGGTTAGTTGGGTTCTAAAATTAATTCTAAAAGAAACCAGAAGTCCAAGTTAATTCTGAAATATGGCATTACCATTAGTTGGGTTCCAGGCTTGATGGTGTGCTTGCCAGCAGAAGCTTAATCCAAAAATATGGTAAACCTTGTCCTACTCTTTTGGCAATCTCTATAACTCACCCAAAATGCAAACAGCTTACGGAGATTTTCCATGCCGGCTAGTTTTTTTTAGGTAACAATGGCTGCCATTTCCAGCAAGTTGCACACATTATAAGTTCAGTTCATCCAACACATACTACCAAACAACAATGCATGGACAGAAGTTAATTGGAAAATATGAAGGCCAACTCATAATTTATAAGACTTCTTTTAAAGAAAATGTGTTGTGATAGTTAACACCTTAAATCAGAAGAAAAGAAAATGGAAAGAAAAAGGATAGCAAAAAAAAAAACTTATTGAACTTGTTAGAGCACTAGCATTAGATTAACCAAAATTTTCTTTTAAAAAATACAAATTTGCACACATCAAAAAAAATTTGTCATATTTGATCAAAAACGAGAAAAAGAAAGTGAGAAGGGAATAAAAATACATTTTGTCTTCAAAAATGAATAGTAACTCTTCAAGTTTGAAGAGTTTTGAAGCTTTACTATCTACTTTTAAAAATAAAAAATACTTTTATTCCATTTTTTCACTTTCTTCTCCTATTTTTGATCAAATATGATAAAAAAAATTTTGATATGTGTGCAAACTTGTACTTTTTGAAAAAAAAAAATTAACTAATCCAATATCAGTGCTCTTACCTGCTGTCCCACATTTAAGAGGGGAGTAAATGCAACTTTTGACTTGAACACCATTTAAAATTAATGTGCTTCTCATGCGACAAGCAACCAAAGGAACAAAAAGGATAAATTGCATGTGATAACTACTAGTGTAGTGTCTTTCTTCTTGAATACACATTAAAAATGCATCGCCTTGAATATAAATTCTTCACAAGGAACCACAATAATGGCATCTCCAAACTTTCGTGAATAACAGTTGGAAACTTGGAGGTGCATATTAGATAGCTGTGTCATTCATTCTTGTAACACTTATGGGTAGCCCTGCTTTTGAATTGTAATTAGATCAACTAAACTATACGGGAGTGATCCCCATCTATGCGTCAAAGTACTGATTACTATTTTCAAAAACTGTGTAGGTTGACTCTCTCGGTATAATTTACCTACTCACGTACAGCATTATCCTTCCAAATGAAAAATGTCTCAGGGGACATCCAATCAGAACCAGATCCAATTTATAGGTCACGAGCAATCTCGTGTCATGAAATCGTATGATGGTGGTCGAGATTCAAGGTACATAAAACTCATGAAAACATATCTTAACTCACAATCACGAGTGCATATATAAAAACAGGAAATCAATATTACGACTCTCGCTATTAGAATCATCAGCACCACCACAATCCCATCATCCCCACAGCCAATTTTGCCACACCCTCACTCGCAGGTCAACTATCCTGCAACAAAATGTCTATTGCGAACGCAACTCGATCGCATAGACAGAGATAACACTCGTAGAATGCTAAACCCCTCGAGATCTATATGTATACGGAATGTATGCATTAAGTCCCAGCGCTTGAGCAAGATTTAGCTGGTCGGAGGCATTCTTGGGCATGAATACTACTAAAGCCTCACAAATGAAATTCCAAATCTTAGGAGACGAACCAATGGGAATGAAATCCAAGAGCTTGACATTGGCTGATCTGAATCTCTTAACAGCCAAAAATAAGCATTTAAAAAGATCTACGAGTTGAATGTGCGAGTAACAACTCGGAAACAAAGTCATTGCTAGGGTTTGGATGGAGAGCAAAATACACAGAGAGAGCAGCTTTACCTTGTGATCCGACTCGGAGGCGAACAAGGAAGATGTGCTGAGGAGGAAGGGGAAGAGAAATCGGACGGCGGTTGACATGGAGATCGACGGTACCCAAGCTCGCTCTGAGACTTTCCTTGCTCCAATTCCTGAGCGCCCCAGTACGAGACTTGAGAAAGCGCGCGCATATTTACTTTACCTGCAGTTAAATTTAGGCCCAGATGCCGCCTGTTGCACAGGCCAAGTTTAATTTGCCTGCTAATTAATCTGCCTCGTAAAAGTACTACACTTTTGAATTTCATTTCGGTTTTAAATATTACAATAAACTTTCCCAGTATATGTATTGGTGAACAAATAAAACTATAATTTTATATTTTAAAAATTATTTATTATTTAATAAATATGTATTTAAAATGCTTTTGAAATTAATTACAATAATTTTTTTAAAATATATAATTATTTATAAAAACTTTTTGATAAAGCTTTAATTTAATACTTTTTGAAAATTTTGAGTTTCAACTTCTTTTTTTTTTTTAATTGCTTCAAACATTTTTTAAAAAGTCATGTCTAAGATTCTAAGAATTAACAAATTTTGTTTAGAGTATACTTAAGTGGAATTTTCCTATATTAATAATCTAGTACATGCGTGCATATTTTAGTTGCAGTTAAATTTAGGCCCCAGATGCCGCCTGTTGCACAGGCCAAGTTTAATTTGCCTGCTAATTAATTTTCGGTCTGCCTCTTAAAAGTACTACAATTTTGAATTTCATTTCGGTTTTAAATATGACAATAAACTTGTTCAGTATACGTATTGGTGTACAAACAAAATTGTATGAAGTAAGTTCGGCCTTAAATTAAGGCAGAGAAGGCTTGTTTCGACGGAAAGATGAATTAATAGTAAAAAAATCCTCTGCCGAATTTTAGACTCTTAAAAGGAATTTCAGGAAATTCAGATCCGAATTAATTAAATTATAACTCAACGATGAAATTTTAAATTTTAAATTTTAAATTATTATCCAACCATAAAGCATTTTGAACAAAAAAAGGAACATTCTCCCACTAAACACTAACATCAACAATATTCTATGCATTATGAGTTAGAGAATGTGCCACACTATTTTCAATCATGCTCACATGTTAGACTTTAATCTCCTGAAAATAGCTCATCATTCTTCTAGCCTCGTTAATCACATGGCCAGCATTTGCTAGAGATTCATCTCCTGATCGCAACTCAATAACTACATCCAAACAATCTGTTTCCACAATTAACTTTGGAATACCAAGTGACAGGCAAAATTGAAGACCTCTTAGAAATGCAATTGCCTCAATAGTTGCTGCCTCATCAACTTTCTCATCCATCTTGCTTGCTACCATTAGTACACTACCACTGGTATCCCATAGCACAGCTGAAACTCCTACTTGCTTCAAGTTCGCAAAAATGGCTTCATCAATATTTAGTTTGAGAAAATCGCCATCAAGGGGTTGCCATCTGCTAAACCAAAGCAAATCTTTTTTCACTGTGGTCCTAACTTCATTAAAAGCTTTACACAAAGACATCCCATAATCTGCAACTTTGATAGGTTGTAACATAATATTTTCCTGCTGCATTTTGTTCCTTTTGTGCCACATACTCCAACAAAGAATGAAAAATTGAGTTAAATCAGCATCATTTCCTTGTTATATAATCACTCTCACTGTCTCAATAAAACTTAAAGAAAGATTAAAACAGTGAGAAAGATTTAAAAACTGTTGGCATATTTATTACATTGAACTACATCTAAGCAAAGCATGCCTTGTATCCTCCTCAAAATTCTGATAAAAACAGCACTTAGTCTCCACTTCCATCTTCTTCTTTGTAAGATTAATAAGAGTTGGTAGAATGTCTTTACAAGCCCTCCAAGCAAAGGTTTTAATCTTCCTTGGGATATTCATATGCCAAATCTTTCTCCAAAGTTCTCGGTCTTGTGTGTTTAAAGAAACTTCCCCCACTAAATTGGAAACTAAATTCTGAATAAGCTTATATGCACTTTTTACTGAAAACTTTCCACTTGGTTCTTTATCCCAAATGCATCTATCAATACATGGGATTGCTCGCAACCCTATTCTTAGGGTTTCCTCCACTGTATTTGGATTGAATGTCGCTCTAACCAATTGCATATTCCATGCTTGTGTAGTATTGTCAATCAAAGAGTCCATTGTTGCATTTTCATCAGTTTTAGGTCCAGCTCTACCGTCCAAATCTAGTTGCAACTCTCTACCACCCGATAGCCAAGGATCCATCCAAATTCTCACATTTTCACCACTTCCTATCCGCCACCTACACCCATGCATGAGCCAAGATCTTGCTTCAATATTGCCTCTCCACGCATAGAAAGGATTGGTGCCTACGGATGCTTGGAAAAAGGAACAATGGGGGTAATACTTTGCTTTGTAAATCTTTTGCAACAAAGAGTTCTCCTCTTGGATCAATCTTCACGCTTGCTTAGCCAACAAAGACATGTTAAACATACGAAGATCTCGAAAACCCATACCCCCTCGGAATTTAGACAAGCACAAATTCTTTCAACTCATCCAATAAATTTCCCTCTCATTATTATATTGTCTCCACCAAAACCTTGTCATCATACCTGCAAGTTCTCGGCACAAACTTAAGGGTAGTTCAAAGCAAGTCATAGATCAAGTGAGAATAGACAACTATACTGCTTTTATAAGGATCTTCATGGCCGCCCTGTGATAGTAGTTTTCCTTTCCAGCTTTGTGACTGTGACCAAACCCTCTTATTTATATCTTCAAAAGCTCGGGTTTTAGACCTTCCAACAAAGTTTAGGAGCCCAAGGTACTTATAATACTGTTAGAAAAATCTAACACCCCAAAGTTGCAAAAATTCCCGTTGTTTAACAACATCCACATTTTAAAAAAACACCATAATTGTCTTGCTCTTATTCACCTTCTGACCCGATGCCAGATCATATTTATTCAATAAACCCCAAATAAGCATGGTCACTTCAACATTGGCACGGCAAAAAAGTATACTATCATTGGCAAAAGGGAGGCGAGTGACCATAAGAGCCCCTCTACTAACTTTAACCCCTCTTAAACTCTTTTTCATTTAAGCATCTTTCAACAAGGCAATAAGACCTTTAGTACAGTACAAAAATAGGAAAATGTAGGGGGAGAGAGGATCCCTTTACTTAATACATCTTGAAAGGGGAATGGGACCATAGGTTTTACCATTGATTAAAACTGAAAAGGATACAGTTTTAATACATTACACAATGAGATTAACAAAACTGACAGCAAAACCCATTTTAAGCACAATTTTCTCAAAAAAAAAAAAAAACTCCACTACACTCAGTTATATGTTTTACTCATATCCAATATAATGGACATGTACCCTTGTTTCCCATATCTTTTATTTCTCAAGTAATTCACAACCTCATATGCAAACAAGACATTATCACTAATCAATCTACCCCCTCCCCCCCCCCCCCCCCCATCCCCATCCCCATCCCCATCCCCATCCCCATCCCCATCCCAAAGGCACATTGGGACTTTGAAATAATATCAGGTAACAAACCTTCAACCTATTCACAATACCTTCGACACAAGTTTATAAAGCATATTATAAAGGCTAATTGGGCGAAAATCAAACACAAACTCACACATTATTTTCTTAGGGATCAAGCTTATAAAAGTGTGATTTAGTTGGGAAGGTAATGTACCTGAATTCAAAGAGTCCAGCATAGCTATTGTCACTGAGTTACCCACGATATGCCAGTAGGATTGATAAAAACAAACTGACATGCCGTCTGGTCCAAGAGCCTTCTATGGGTGCATTTGATTCAAAGCAAACTTTACCTCTTCTACTACAAAAGGTCGTGTAAAATCAGCATTCATCTCTGGGTGACCTTTCTATCCACAAGGCTCAAAACAACTTCCTAATCTCCCCTTGCTGATGAACTGAACAAGTCCTTGAAAAAATCAATTATCAACCCATCTCAGTGCTCTCCCTCAAGCCAAGCTCCTGTTTCATCCCTAAAGCCTTTAATAAAATTTCTTTTCTGCCTATGAGACACCTTTAAGTGAAAGAAATGAGTATTTTGATCCCCCTCCTTTAAGAATTGAACTCGAGACTGTTCACATAAAAATATCTGCAAGCGTACATAATCGTAATAAGTAGTTAAATATTTTATAGAAAACGAATATCGAACTCACAAAAACTAATTTGCTATTAAGTACTAAAATTAATTAAATTTGGAAAACTGAAAATAAATGAAATGTTTCTACCATCTAAATTAAATTAAACTACTTAACAAAAATAAATTTACGAATAAAAAGTAACAAAGTTTAAAATTAAAAAGTGTAAAAATATAAAAAGAATGGATTTAGAGTATTTGATTTCACCTACCAAATCTCATACAATTTATTCTTTCTAATTATTAAATTTTAATAAATTCATGTTGATGATTAAAAAATATCTTAACAACTCCATATCTCTATGCGAATTTAATTAATTGGAGACTCATTATGTTTTTTTATTTTTTCTAAAAAATCACACTAGTCGCGGTAAAGTATCTCTACTTCGCTTAACTAATAGTGTTTAATCCTAGAACTAAAATCACAAATCACCTTTCAGTCTCATTGTAATTCAATTGACCAAGTAATAATTCGTAAAAATTTACAAGCATTAAGAATAAGAATTAAATACTTAATCATAGAAATATTAAAAATAAAATAACTCGAATTATAAACTATATTAAATGTTAGACTACATCATAGTTCTAGAAAATAAAATTTAGTTTATAATGAAATTAAAAAGAAAAATAATAAAATTCGTATTCTTTGTTGGAATTAGTAGATAAAATATGCGACTCTCGCCTCTATCCTCCAGATCTTCCTCCTTAAAAAAACTCTAGAAAAAAACTCCAATATACTGCTTCACCTCTCAAGTCTTAGTTTTCATTTCTCTCCTCTCCTGGCTTACGGCGCAGGAATCTCCTCTTCCATATATATATATATATATATATATATATGTTCTCTCATTTGAGATGTCGTGCCCCACTTGGACTTTACCATGCAGCACTCCAAATTAAATCCCAGAGCATTATAATCATGCGGGCTTCTCAAGATAAACTTTGTAGGCCCTGCGTCGTTGAAGTCCAATTACAATTTAAGTGCTGATTTTTCTCACCCAGTGAAGTGTTATGTGGCTGTTGAAGTGAAGTGGGTCATGTAAATGTGTGGTGGGTCCAATAAAAAAAGCGCGGCTGCCTTTTAATAGCCAATAGAATATCAAATGAGATCAAAAGTTAAATGCCATGTTAATGTGTTGGGCCCGTGTTGTGAATTGCCCAGGCCGAATGGGATTGCATGCTCTCTCTCTTGAAGTCTAGCGAATATATATGAATTTGCTGAAGTCTTAAGGAAAAATCATGAGCAGCCCAGAAGAATAATGATGTAGAGCAGCCTGCTTTGCATGAAATTCAAAACCAAAGTTGCGTCTTTTTTTCTTTTCTCTACTAATAATCTTTCTCATTCCTTTAAACACAAACAAATAAAAAAACATAAGTAAAAATAAAATCAAATCAAAAGAAATAAAAGAAAACTAGCAATTTTAATAAATAAAAAGGTAACAAAATTCATGTAAAAATTATACTTATCAGAGACCTTTGACGCTACATTAACTCTTCTCTTTCCAGCCACAACTATACTTCCTTTCTAGCCTTATTTAGACCATCAGGATTGGCTTGAAAAGAATCCAGCAACTTCATTTTTTCCATCTGGTTCCTTGCTTGGTTTAATTTTTTCTTTACATGCCCAAAGGAGACCTCATTCCACACAGATAGCTCGTTCCACAACCTTTGATAACCTGAATAACCCCTTCCATTCCATGACTATTAACTCCGTTTCTCCAAACTTGCTCAATAATCTTCTCACATTTTTGTTCTCCAGCCCACATTGCTTCAAAACAAAAGAATTTATGTTTATGTTGGAAAACTCTAGAAGTAACCGTTTCAAAAATAACTAAAAGATGGTCTGAATGCAATACCATGCATAACCCCAGCTTGAGGAAACATTTGGCATATTGAATTATTACCCGGAAATCTGTCCAAGCATTTAGAAACACTAGCATCCCCCTCCCTCCCATTCCACCAAGTATATTTTGGTTCCCTAAAACCCATATCTCTCAAACTACAATCAAAAAGAGCATTACGAAAATCCCCAATCTGATTTAAAGATCGAGGCCTCCCACCATGCTTCTTATTATTCTCATTAGAATGAAGCAATTAATTGAAATCACCTTTGAATAACCATATAATAACCTCAATAGAATTAAGTGTTTTAATGAGATTGCGTGTATGAACTCGATTTTGTGTCTCAGGATTTCCATACAAATCCGTGAACCTCCACTCATGAACATTTTCCATTCTGATATGCACATCTATGTGATTCCTTGAGAACGATTTAATAACAACATGCAAATCAGAATTCCAAATCAAACACAAACCTCCACTACGCCCAATAGCATCAACCGAAAAGCAATTAGAAAATCCTAACTTATACTTACATGAATCCATACATTGCGCCTTTATCTTTGTCTCCTGCAAAAATAACAGGTCGGGACCTTCCTTTGTGAGAAGATCATGAAGAGCTCGAATTTCCTGTGGATTCCCATGCTCACGAGAATTCCAACAAATGAGCTTCATGATTGTTGGCAGGGTTAAAATTCAGCCTCTGCCAATTCAACAATAAGGACTTCATGAAGGCCACAAATCTGATCATCCGTAGAAATGCTCATCCCCTTCTTTGTTGTAGCTTCCTTTAGCTTGGTGGTTGACCGCAGTTTGGACTGTAATGTCAGCGTTTGGAGTTTTTAACTTCCCCTTCCTCGATAAGCTTTGCATTTTCTTACCCACACAGAACGAGCTCGAGACTTTCCCAAATCCCCTTTCTTTGAATTTGGAACTGGGCCTTGGGCTGGGCCTATATTAGTAGATAATCCCACTTTAATAACAGAACCCATTTGATTTTTAGTAGATACTCGGCCCATCTTGGAAACACCATCCTCAGTTACCATCATGTTTAATGCTTCTCCTAAACGTTCTTGTAAATCCTGCCGCATATCAATACTCTTCCTTGTTGTACTGCCAGCCTCCATTAAAGTCTGCTTAACAACACATTCCTCTACTTGTAACTACTACGTAGAATCTACATGCATGATCTTCTCTACCACCTTCGTGGAATTTGGCATAGAGTTTGCAACCATGACTTCTTTCGATAATTGCACTTGAACATTTGGTTTTTGAGAAAAATCATTACTAGGACCCTCGCCTGCTAGACCAAACTGGTCTATAACCCGGCCACCGCCCCGTAACCATTGAACATATGGAAGAGCACCTTCCATCGTCTCCGTCAAACCACCACGTTCACAGTCTTTCTGCATATGGCCAATGCGCCCACAAATAAAACATAATTTCGATAGGCGTTCATAGGAAAATCTTACACAATACGGCCCATTCATGCCCAAACTTAGATACTTGCCTCTCAATAGAGGTTTGGACACATCAATACGCACACGAACTTGCATAAAATCCCCTCATTTGCATTCCTCCTTTGTCAAATCAACTTCCAAGAATTCCCCTGGTGCTTCACCAACACATCGCCCAATTGACTCACTACGACCCATGAGAGGGAGATCGTAAATACGAACCCAAGGCCTTCACGTATGCTTAATATGATGAGTTTGGAAAACCCTATCAAAATGCTTAAGAAGGACCAATTGTTTATCAAATGACCAAGGGCCTTCACGTATTATCCGCTCCAAATCTCTACAATTCTCGAATTCAGCAATGAGTAATTTTGATCCCAGATCTTGTAATCGAATAGCCTTGACATGACGCCATATCTTCCTCAAAACCTGCTTGATAGCCTCTTTGTTGTAATGTTTGAGTGTGTATAGTTGCACAATCAAACACCTATCGCCTCGTACTAAGTTATCTTGGATAGTTTCTTCATTTATTGAGAAAATTTCCTTTTCCTGTTTTGTGAGAGACAATTTTCCATACAACGACTTTAAGGACTCCATCATAACCAGCCAAAAAAGAAAACAAAAATAGCAAATCTGTAGTGGGCAGGAAAGCAAGCCTCTACTGGTTAAAAGCAAGAGAGGAGATTGTTGGATCATTTCTAGATTATTATTTTGAGATTTGAAAAAGTTGAATTATTTATTACATTTTGTATGGTAATTTGAAAAAGTTGTAATGGTAAGATGAAATGAATTTTGAATTCAAAATTCAAATCCTTTTGAGATTTTTTTATATATAAAAGAATATATATTTTTTAATTTTTTAATTTAATGATGAAAGAAATATTTTTTAATATTGTTGTGGCTTTTTATAGAAAATATTTAATAAAATTAATAAATAAAAGAAGAAAAATAAATAAAATTAAACAAATACACCATGTTGGGAGACGTCGGAAGATGACTTTTGACTTTTGAGTGATGTATGTCCCGTTTGTATTCGAATACGAGACGGGCACGTCTCAACTCATCTCAAATTCATCATTACACTTTTTCATATTTTCATATAAAATACAAAATCCAATACAGCTATTTCAATTTCCAAGTCAATTTTTTCGAATCCCAAAATAATAATAATATTAAAAAATAAACTCAACTTATCTCATCTCGTCTCCGAATCCAAACGGGGCCTAGACTCTTGTTTAATTCGTCTTCTTTATTTGTCAGACGTGGTCATCTACCATTATTTAACGTTAAATTTGTTGCATATCTATATATTAAAAAAGGATCTATCTCATTGCTAAAAAAAAGAGTTCAACTTTTGACATAGTCATCTATTATAAGAGTTTTATTAGAGGCAAATAATATTGCGACACATAAGAGGAACACAACAATCTACTATACACTGCACCACATGAAAGCCACTTTAAATGAAACGCGTAAGAATACACCAAAACCAAGGAATCAAGGTTTTCATTCATTTCCTGCAATGGCTTCTCAATTGAATACACTATTAATCCTCTCTCTCTCATCTTCTTAACATTCAAATTTTTTCTACCATCGAACGCAAAATGCAGGTTTTTTCATATATTTATATTATCAAAAATCCTAGCATTCCCTGAAAAATCTAGGGTTCCACTTTCGCCTCTGCTGAAAGCCAAATATGTTGGTGCTCTTCTCTCTCTCATGGGGTTTCTGAAGCTAGGTTATCTTCTTCACTCTTAGAGTGTTGATGTATTTTTTGGAGGGGCCCAGATATTGGGTGAGACCCAGATTGTAGATTTTTCAGTTTCAAAATCTCTAAATTTCATAGACAAAAAGGCGTTGACAGTGTTGAGAAAGAAAAAACTTTTTTGAACTTTATTCTGGAACATATTTTGGAAGCAATCTTGTGCTGAGCCAACAACGTGATCAGATTTATTGTGTCTATAAAGCTGCTAGATCTTCATTTGTGAAACTTTTTGGGTGGTTTGGTTAGGGAAGATTGTGGTTTATTGGTATGAATGACTTTTGGGATTTAGCATTTTACTTCACTGTATTTTACCATTCAGAATATTTCTACGAAATTATAAATGATGTAGATATCGAACTGGTAAAGCAATGTTGGAAATGGCTAGACTAGGATTCGGTCGCCTAATGGTTTCGGTCGAAGGAGGAGGGAGAAGGTCAAAAGTTTTCTTTTATTCCTCTGACTTACAATGCATGTTTGCCTCTTTACCGGCTCTACGTGGCAATCACTTATTGGAATCAGTTATACAAGACTTATAGGATAACCTTGTCTGAAGTTATTCTAAAAAAAAAAGATCTATCTCGTGTCTACAGTAATGAATAATATCTTGTTTTAACTTCCATCTTTCTATTTTGCCTGTGTCTGGTTGTGTTAGAGCACTCTTATTGGATTGTCTAAAGTTATCATTCAAAAAATACAAATTTACACATTTATAAAAAAAAATAAAAAATGATCATATTTGATCAAAAATTAGGAGATAAAAGTGAAAGCTTTGTTCAACATTTGCCAAATTTAGCAAAATTTTTAGTTTTACTATTTACTTTTGAAGACAAAAAGTAATTTTATTCCCTTTCTCAACAAACGTCTCCTTATTTTTTATCAAATATGACCAAATTTTTTTAATGTGTGCAAAATTATATTTTCTGAAGTTTAGTTTTGGACAATCTAATTAGAATGCTCGAGTACTTTTTTTGGATTGTTTAAAGTTATTTTTGTAAAAATATAAATTTATATATTTATCAAAAATATTTGGTCATATTTGATTTATTTTGGTCTTACTATTTATAAAATTTTTTTTTTTTTTATCTCTCAACTTTTGATTAAATATAACTAAATTTTTTTGATAAATGTATAAATTTATACTTTTTGAATGATAGTTTTAGACAATCCAATGAGAGTGCTTTTAAGTCATCTGTTTCCCCGAAACAATTCCAACTGACAGATCCTCTCCTGCGTTTTCTCTCCCACTCGTAACCTAGGGTTTTCAGAAAACCTTCTTAGCGCCCCCGCAAGGGGGAGGGGGGGGTGCGAGATGCACCTCCACCTCCCCCCTCCCCCATTTCTCCGCCTCCCTTTCATGTTCTCATTCTTTTCCATTTTTCCATCTCGTTTTGGGGGTCTCCTCCCTCTCTTCAATTCCCTCGGCCTCGTCTTCCACCCCTCATCATCTCTTTTTCCATCATTTTCTTCTCCTTTTTTTCCTCTATTTTCGTGGTTTTGTCTTGTTTTTGCAGGTACCGTATCAGGCTTTGGGCGATGTTCTTCGACGTGTAGGCCTCCGCCTGTTTGGACTACGCACGCATGCCACCGTTCTCCTCCTAAGGTGTCGATCTCTCAGCCGCGTCGGAAGCAGGAAGATCGAAGCGGCGTGTGCCACACACGTGTGCCACCGTTCTCTTACTAAGGTGCCGATCTCTTAGCCGCGTCGGAAGCGGGAAGATTGGAGCAGCGTGTGCTACACACGCGTCCCTCATAGTTGTCTCTCTGTGCGCCTTCGTCGGAGGGTTCTATAGGCATCCACGCGCGTGGCTGGTGGGTCCAGGGACTCCGGCGGTCCTCCCCTATCTTTTTCGCCCCCAGCTAGGTAGCGCGTGGAGGCCACGTGCCACCGACTGACTCCGGTCCTGTATTGCCATTTTTTTCCCTAAGGTTGAGAACCAGATCTAATTTTCCCAATTAGCTAAGTTTTCGTTTGTTGTTCTTGGAAAAAAAAATCTAGTTTATAGGACTTTTGGTCTTTAGAGTTTGTCTCCTGTATGAGGTTTTGTTTTGTTTGTTTATTTGTGGTGGTTAGTTGTTTGGAACAAAGTTTTGAATTTCGGTCGTTTCGGCCGGAACGGCCTAAGTTTACCATTTCGGAATGATTGTATGTTGTATTCTACATTGGACCAAGCCGGAATTTGGTGTTCCGGGCAAAATTGAAATTCCGGACCGAAATAAAACATGCTTGTTATTTTGTGAACCTCGGGCTATTCTAGATTCCTCACTATACGCTTGAAAGTGGCCACGATGTCGAATTCCAGAAACTCTTCGAACCCTTTTACGTGTAATTATGAAGAGTGCCCGTACCTGCGGTGCCAACGCGAACGAAGGTGCCCTGGGGGCCATTAAGGCCACTGAGCTGGGCATCGAAGTTATCGAACTCATGTTGAAGAAGCTTAGCTGCTGGTGGCAATGGCAAACGAGACTTTTCATGTTTAAATTTCAAAAGGTTTCTCTCAACTGAAGTGATAATCATGTGATAACTAGCTTACAAACTTATTTTCTTCCTACTTTTTGACTGGCCTACTTTTTGACTCTTTGATTTGATTCCTACTTTATGTCTGACCTGATGAAGTGATAATCACGTAATAAATCATTTTTAATTATTTAATATTGTACTATAAAAAAAACTCTATCTTGTATTGACTATTGAGAAATATTATTGAATTTATCAAGCATATATACTTTTAAGATTTGTATATATGTTTAGTTTAGAATAAAATTATTATATATATAATTTATTCATATAATGTTCATTCTGAAATGGAACACCGAAATGGAACGGAATCGAAATATTCCATTCCAGTGCCTCAACTGGAATGATCACCGAAATAGAATTTAAAACTTTGGTTTGGAACTCTGTCTTGTATAGAGTTAAAGTTAGAAATTATCAGTCATTTTAGTGTACTGGAAAACTCAAATTGTCGAAAGTTAACTTAGTTTTTCAAATTTGCTTGTAATGCCTGTGATATAGTAAATGAAATATTTCCATTTAAAAAAAAAGTAATATGTTTCCCCCAATTCCCTCACTTCTCTTCGCGATGGCACTCCACCTCTTCAGCTTCTCCTCCAAGTAACTCACGGTTATGTCTCACCACCGGCCACCCAGCCTCACCATTACCTCCAGAAGCTCCCCCTGCTCCAGCGAGCAACCCCCCACCGTCAAAGCCCCTTGGCATCCCCTCACTCAGCCGCACTCGAGCATAACCCGAAATGGGTTTCACATGGGTTCCTCGCCCATCCATTTTACTGCCGCCAAGGGACACAAAGAGGTTCTTTCCCCTTTTTCTTGTCAAAAAGTCTACATTCATCTCGCAGCTGCCTATTGATCATTTTTCCTCTTTTTCCTAACCATTGTCTTGGTATCCTGTGGGATTGGTGCGTGTTTGAATAGATTGTGGCGTTGTTGCTTGAGAATGGAGCAGACGCGAAGTCGAGGAATTACTGTGGTCAGGTACAAGATTGGGTGGCTTTCTCATCTATGCTCTATTTTATATTATTGATTCTTGATTAGATAACATTTGTTTTTGCATTTACGGTTTAGATTCTCAGCACATTTTTTGAGATGGGTATATGGATGTTATTATTTAATTTTAATTTGTTGGCTTTGGTTAGGTTGTTGCCTTTCACCGATGTCAATCTATGCCTTTCACCTCCCTCCCTCACTCTTTTTTCTCATTTGCTTTTTTCTCCAAAATGATCCAGTTATTGCGGGAATATCCGTTGGGTATCTTGCCTTTCTATGCTTTTCACTTCCCCTTTGTACAATGACTACCATTTATTAGACATGAAAAGGAAAAAAGAAAAGATCGTTCAGGCTTGGTTTGATAATATGTGTTTTTGATATTATGTAATCCTTATTTACTCAAAGAAAAAGAACAAAGATAAATATATAACTACTTTTAGAAGTAAAATGTAAACAAAAAAAAAACCATTATATTAAGATTGCATAAGGTATTAAGACCACAAGATGGCCACTTTATACTGCATATAAGTTTGATTTGAAGTTGGTTCTTGACTCCACTAATCTGCCAAAATAGTTTGTTAATAAGTGCCTTGGATAAAATCAACCACTAAAAAAAAAAATCAATTCTTTCACTATTTAACGAGTAAGGCCATATATTAAATCTCAATTTTTTTTTTTCAAAATGTTTGCACTAAAACTTTGTATCTTAAAACTGAAACACAAAACCCATCCTTGGCCACAGCTCCTGCCCTTAGCCACTGAAACCCACCCCTTTATATACGGGTTCCCCACCTTAGCCACCGTATGTCGCTACCCGTGGCCTCCAACCACCACCAGTAGCACCCCCTATCACTCACGACCTCCCCCTCCTCCCCTGTCTCCCCGTGTCAGTAAACCCTAGAAGAAGGATCGGGGAGAAGATGCCAATCTTTACTTCATTGGATTTTTTGGGGTTATATTCCCAATTTCCCAGATATGCAGTTCTTTTAAAATTATTACTGTGTTTCTTCTATGAACTTCCATGTGTTCACAAGTGTTTGTTTTGCTGTTATGGCTTTGTTAAGTGGATCTTTGAATGTGAGTTTAGGAGTGTGTGACTTGCAGTGCATGGTTATTAAAGTGGGTATTGCATGCGGTATGTTTATAGTGGGTAAGTGGTAGAATGTGCAGTCAGGTCTTGGGAGAGGGAGTAAAGATCATGGAGTGTTAGTATTTGCAATTTTATGTAACTATTTAATTAGGTGCAATGGTGGTAGGCTTTCACCTGAAGAGGATCTTGTTCCTGTTTTTTGTAATTTTAGATTTTCCATTCTAAATAATTTACCTATCATTTTTTTTTTATTTGATATCCCTTAGACTCATCTAGCCCTTATCAGAGAATCTTTAAACCATAAACTTCTTCAGCTTGCTTTAGGTGACTTTCTTCATTGGTTAACCAAAAGACATACAAAATGATATTCTTTAAATCGAACATCATGCTATATGTCTTTTGAGTTGCCGGTATTTCTCTACTTGATTCGTTTTTTATTTTTCTCGTTACTCTTATGTTTTGGTTATCTGTTTGGTTGCTAGGACATCAAGGGAAAGAAACTTTGTGCCTAGTTTTCAACTTATTCTTATTATGTTGTATGGGTTTTTTTGTAACCATGATAAACCTAATTCACATAGACTGAATTAGATATCAAGCATGTAGCTAATGAGCTGGGCCTTGAGGAGGAATAAAATTATTCTTGTGTTAGTCTATGCAGGCATATCTGTTCTACCAACGAGTTGCTCATTTATTGTTTCTCCTGTATGACAGAGAATTACCGAACAAACTCGTGTTGTTCTCTCCCTCGATCCAAAACCAATAGAGGTAATAAACCTCTCTTATACATTATTCCGTACTCGAACAATCTGTTAGATAAAGTTCTGTTTAAAATGCATTGCTAGGATGATTGCAATGGTGCAGGATGCCACACAAATTATAGGTACTTGATCTGCCTAGCTTTGTTTCCTTCCCGTTTTAAGTTTGGTGCTTTCTATTTTTGCTTCATCTTGTATCTCCTCTCTTCACGCCCATAAACAGAAAGGAAATGGACAACATATTATAAAGTTAAATATTTTCCATGCATACATGGAATTAGCATGCAAATCCTGATATATTATTGATTCCTTGTTGGTTTGCAGTACAAAGAGCATGAGGGAGGATGGAGGCTTTGAAGTTATAAAGAAAGCAATTTTGAATGTCACTTCGCCATAAAGACCATATTAGTGCCTATGGAGAAGGAAATGAGAGAAGGTTAACAGGAAATCACGAAACAGCTAGCATTAACACATTTTTCTTGGGTAAATTCTTCTCCAATCTATTTCTTATAAACTTAAAACAATTAGAGAATTGAGAAACACGCTTCATATTTTTGTTTATAAAATATCTTAAAAGCTCAATATGCAGGGATTGGCTAATTGTGGATGCTCCATCCGTGTTGGACATGAAACTGAGAGCAAGGCAAAGGTATCGCTTTAGCTTCAGCAATTCTCTACAAGGCTTCAATTAAACGATAAGAAAATAATTTCATATTCAACTTCTATAGTATCGTATTCTAAGTCCAAAAAAGATCAGGGTTTGCAATTCTAATTTAAGTGATGCTGAAACTATGATTATGGATGTCCTGTTCAACCAGTGTTATAGGCTAAAAACAAATATATAAAAAAGCTTACGAGACTAGAGACTATTTCTAAACCTTTTGATGTTATCTACTATTGTGCATGTTAAGGTACTTGCATAAAGAACCCTTATATTGTGACATCGCTATTGGCAGAAACTACAATGCTATAGGAACCAACATTGGAGGCTGAAACTCGAATACTTAAAAGGTTTTTTATGCATATAATTTATCCAAGTCTAAAGAATGTTATGGCTTTGATTATGCTCATTTTCATGATTTTATAGTATAGACACAATGCCCTTACACGCAATAGTTTTTATTTTTTTACCAACTCGGGATTGCTTGAGGTGCATTTGTTGAAGTGGGTGTCTAACCGTAGTTTAGCACGACTTAGTCATATTTTAAGACTCTTTTGGCCCAAACTTAAAGACTGGCTGTTGGTTGCTTAGGGAGTGGGGGAAAGTAAAAGATGAAAATAAAAATCGAACATCATGCCATATGTTTTTTGGTTAACTAATAGAGAAAGTCACCTAAAGCAAGCGAAATAAGGTTTATTTATTTATTTTTTTATGTTTTTATAGTTTGGGGTGGGAACTGAGAAAAACATGTAGCTTGGGGAGATACATGGATCTTTTTGTAAAAGAGAACCACCCATGAATCCATGAATGGAAATTAATAAAACATATATACAAGGTGCATTCAATGGAAAACCACCTTTGGATATGAGTCATCACAATACAACAGACATGAAAATTTCTCATAGTCCACAGCTTCATATAAATAAATAAATTACAATTAACTAAAAAGAAAGCTGTTATTGGTGCAGCTAGCAATGGAGAGAAGATACCTCAACAATCATACAATATCCCTTTGTTATATGCTTTTTGGATTTTTAACAGAGAAAAGTAGAATGTGTATATATAAACCGTAGTCTCTTTTTTCATGCATTTTATTTGAGAAGGTCATAATGAGTAGTTGAGTGAAGTGCTATTCATAAAGGAAAAATGGATTGGATGTGTAACATGGGGATGGAGTATTCCAGACACTAAGACTTTTTGCTTTATCTCCTGTTCTTGTTCTTTTTAAAGGGAATATTGACTGATTAAGAAAGATGATCAACCATTCTTTGCCTGCTAATTAAAGAACAAATTTTGGATGATTTCCTTATTGATCACTTGGTGTGTAAAGAACCTAATTTCTTTGTTAGCACAACAAAAGGATAAGTGGTCCATAGATATTATTAAAAATAAGGAATAATAAAACCAGTTTTTATTTACTTCTTTTTGTGATGTGAGACCAGAAAAATAATACAAAACAAATACAAAATAATTTAATACTTGAGGCACATTAAAAAAGATGCACATGTAATTAATTGGCCACCTCATGCCAATCACTATTAGTATTAGGAAGAGCCTTAATAAAACACCTATGAGATGGAGAAATGAACATTCTTTATTAATTGGCACAACTTATGTTGCATTCTTTTTCTTTCGCTCTATATTCAATACAAACTTTTAAACAGGTTGATGAGTACCATCACCTCTCTTTTTCTTCACCAGCTTACACTATGATCTATGTGGTCAATTAAAATATCACTATTTTAAGATCCCACTTTCAATTAGAATAATCCTTTCTATTCCATCAATCATTGATCTTCCATTCTAACAATGTCTACAGTTAAAAGTTCATAATTTATTTTGCTGATGTTTTTCAGGTGTTATTATCGCATTTAGCTGATATTACATAAAAGGTAGTTACATTTCAGATATCTTTTATGTTTTTCATAGCATATTGGCAAAGTTTGTTATCTGTTATTGTTTTGAGAGATAATGATTTACTAGATGAGAGTTTATTTTGAAGTGAAACTTTCTAAGGATCTATGGTTTGTCTATACTTATTGTTTGAATTAGCAGCTGACAATTTGAATTAACTATATTATTCTCATTCACTTTAGATTTTTTCTTGTACACTAGATGAAATTTATATTTTTTAACAATATATTTTATAGTAATATAGGGCAAACGTACCTCACACGTAGTTCCACTGCTAGTATATATATATATATATATTAATAAAAGATAATTAAATTTGAAATTTATAAATAAATTATTTTTCTAATAATCATCTCTATTATTTTTTAAATTAATGTGGAAGTAGCATTATTCTTACTTACAAGGATGAAGAATTGAAAAAGAAATACTACTTCAACCGAAATAGTATCCCAAAAATTTGTCCCGAATGTAATTTTTTTTTAACCCAGTGATTAAGAAAGTATTTTTAAATAATATTATGATTTTTTAATTTTATTTTTAAAAAATATTTTAAAACACTAAAACAATGAATGAAAATAAATTAATAATATTAAAAAAACTTATAAGTCTATTCGGGAGATGGTCGGAATACATCTCATATTCAAAAGTATGACAAATGACAGAAAGGAATTGACTATATAAATTGCTGAGTCGTTGACCAAATATGCAAACTACAAACTTCTGTTTGTAATATCTTTATATATAATTGTGTATCACTGTTTATATATATATATATATATATATATGTGTGTGTGTGTGTGTACGTACAAGCTTATTAATTAATTATTGATCTGCATGCATGTATGTACATGTTATAGATATTGAGCAATGAGAGGTATAAAAATGTTACAGATATTGAGCACTCTTGATTCACTTCTCTTGGTACCACGAGAAGTGAATCAAGAATGCCAATCCCAGTATTCACGATCTCCTAAAATTAGCGAGATAATACGACTGTTGCGTGGGGTGATAGAGAAAGATGGAGTGGCTCGCTATAAGGAGTTTGTGTTTCAGGACTACATGAACAACTTTTTCGGGAATGCTCACCAAGGAAAGAAGTCTCTTGACGTCGCTCGCCTCCATCATTTTGCAGCTTGACCTGCCCTACCTCGCTAGCTAAATATATGTGTGTGTATATATACGTGACACACACTAATAAATTACATACATATATATAAAAGTGCCATATATGTAACTTATGGGTTATATATATATATATATGTTATACAATGATATCATGCACCAAAGAATAAGAACTCGTGTGATGGAATAAAAAATTAGATGTTCTACTAGCTCATTGCTTATCTCAATTATCAATCAAATCACGTCAATATGTAATATTAAAAATTGTCGCAATAATTACTAAATCCGCTGCAAAATGTATTTTACATCCACTAATTATCGCTACTAGGCTGGCGATGGAAATACTGTTATCTCAAAGCTACCATTGCGTCGATTCACACTCGCTTGCAAAGCATCTACTTTTGTGGCAATTCTAGTCGCCACAACTAGAAGCTGTTCTGCCGCAAAAAGTGATCATCATAATTGTATTGTTGTTGGCGCAATACGTATTTACAACTTGCTGCACTTTTGTTATTGCAAATAAGTATTTCTAGCATCATTAAATGTTGCCTTTAATAAGTAATTTTTATGAGTAATGCTACTTGTTATGTATTTTTTTTTTATGAGAAATTATATTTATAGTTGTGAGTATGCAAATATTGCACAAATATTTTTTAAAAAAGTGAATAAATATATGATTTATATGAAAAAAATTAATTTTTTTAATAGTAATAAGTCTCACTTTTTGTCAAAATGATTGTACGATATTTATGCATTTTGTGACTGTACGGTGTTTACGTACTTCACAACTGTATGTAGCATAACTCTTTTTCATCATCTTCTTATCATCTCATGATATGACATTAGATAATTGTAAACTATTTATTATATATCACTTATGAACTTATCAACTAATGCTACATCATAAGATGATAAGAGAATCATTAAAAAAAAGATAATTTTCCATTAGTATAACAAAATAAGTTGTACTGATATATATTATTTATAAGTTGTATAAATTTCATACTCATCTAAGAAAAAGAAGAAATTTATTATTAAAAAATTAATTTTAATAGTCGAACCAGGTGCAAGCAAGCGTGCCTATAATCATCGTGAGCACCACAGTACCTAAATGGGCTCGACGAAATGGGATGATAAATTATTTGGTTAATAAATTTGGCCTCCACAAGTCATGATAGTTTCAAAACAAATCGTACCTAGGAAATAAGTCGCTGAGTTAGAAAATCTCATGTGTCTTATACTTTGTGATTTTCTTCTTTTTCTTTACTTAATTATTTGGTACCTAATGCCAAAGTTCTTTAAACTTGATGGCATAATGATCATTGGTCTCGAAATAAAAGAACCAAGTTCGAATCATCCCACCCTTGTATCAAAAATAAAAATAAAAATTATTAGGTACCTAATAATTAGTCCACATACCCACACACAAAGAAAAATAGTATTATATACTTCAACCAAATACAGTAAAAGCGAGAAAAATACACAACATATTGAGACTATTACACACTTTAAGCAGATGCAGCGCAAGTTGTCTTGCTACAAAGTAATTTTTTTTAATGTTTTAAATATATATATATATTTTTTTTTTAAATTCACAGCTAGAGCTGTTCATCCGGTGCCCAAACCGGAATTCCGGGTCAACCCGGACCGGAACCGGGTGTCCAAAACCGGGTTGGACTCCAACCCGGTTTTATCCGGGTTGAAATCCGGTTTGAATCCGGATCAATCCGGTTTTTTAAAAACCGGAAATCCGGTTTCCGGATTTAAACCGGTTTTTTTTTTTTTTTTTTTAAACTTTTTTGTAGAAAAATTTGTTGTAAAAATATTTATCAAAAATACTTTGGAAGAAATTTGTTGTATAAATTTTAATATATTTTGTATTTGTCTTAACAAGATATAAACTTAACAACGTAAGTACGATCGAATAACGTATTTGGCATGAATCAGTATCTCATAATTTGTAAGAAACTATTCGGATTGAATAATATGACTATGACAGGCACTCATACTATCATACTAAGGAAGTGAAGATATGTAATCGATCTAATAATAGATGAGAATTGTATCGAGAAACATAGCTGCCCGAGCCGCACAAGAAATAGAGTAACGATGAACATACAACTTTTATAAACTATTTCTACAAGCAGAGCCCAGAAAACATCCAACTACCAATCTTTGATATCTCCCTCTGCTCGCGTTGGATGTGTTTAGTTGTAACGGGGACAGAATGGCCGAGACTCCCCTCTTCTCGTTCCAAGATCCAAATGCTATTTTAAGTTCCAGGATTGGGTTGGATAGGACCAGACATAATCAGGTCTATATGTAGAAGGACAGAGCACGAAAAAGTTGATACTTTTTTCCTTGGACAAGGAAAGAAGAAATTAAATAGTAGGGTACTTTCACAAAACAAATAATAAAAAGTCCAATCTTTTGATTCAAAAGATGACTGCATCTATATATCTATTTATTTCCCGTGTAATTCAGAAGAACCTCTTAAGGCTACAAGTTTATGCCTATATACAAATAGAGCCCATCTAAAAGGGTACTGAATTCCACGTTCATATAACATAACCTAGACTCATGGAACAGCTGAAAAAAGTGACAGGTAATTATATTCTCCCTCGGTCTGAAGCTGATGGAGGACTCTGGCGGCAAAGACTATTGCCGCTCTCAAACCTGCAAGAACTGAGTGACTTTGGAGGTCAGTACTCAAGTCATGCAAATCGACATACCTATTGCTACTGAGATAATATTGCTAAATATTGTTGAAGAAATCCCACTATAGCAGACCTGTAACTGATAAAACCATCCATCATTTGCCTTATATTTCTTTCTAAAAGCTCATAGCCTCATACCTGATTAACTGCCTTAGAAACCGGGATGCGTAATGAGGGATTTGGCAATTCGTCTGCAACCAAAATGTAGAAGAGCCCCATCCCAACTTCTAATGTGTATAATATGACTATGACAGGCATCCAACTTCATGAGCAAAAGAAGAATAATATAAATCATAAAGCAGATTCCTCGTTACACAAAGCGTTAGTATGTAATGCATGATAACAAAGTAGTGGTCAAGTTTCGAAGTTGCCCAGTATGTTAAAAGCCATAATAATATTCGAACCAACTGCACAAAACTTCATCACCAAGTTTAGTGGTCAAGTTTCGAAGTTGCCCAGTATGTTAAAAGCCATAATAATATTCGAACCAACTGCACAAAACTTCATCACCAAGAAACTAACAGCGTAAAGTTTCAATATTGTTGCTCAATGCATTACAAGAAACCACCCATAACCAACTTAATCACTAATTCACGAGAATTCAAGCTCCTGCATCTAAGGGTGTTCATCCTGCATCCATCTAACCGCAGAAAAATAAAGCACCTGCACCCAGGCCAGAACAAACATAACTACTTGACAAAACTTCATCTAAAAGCAACATGGGGTAAAGATGCAATAAAAAAATAAAAGCTCTCCATGACTATGCAGACAGGTCTGCATAATCAAATAAGACATAGTTGAAATGATACGTCCTTTAGTTACTGAAGAAGCTACTGATGCAAATCAAGGAGAAGCAATTGCACTGCTAACATGACTTGAAGAAGCTAGAGTACAACATATTCAAAAATTAGTTACTGAAGATGATTCTGAAGTTGTTATTAACTCTATTTCAAAATCCAAAAATGGTGACAGATTGGGTCATCGAACCAAGAGTTAGAGATCCAAGGATACTCCTACAATCTCTTGAGAGCTAGTGTATCAAGAAAATACATCGAAACTATAATCAATGTGTGTAAAAATGTGTGTAAACTATAATCAATTAAAGTACCTGATCCTCTTTTCCTTCTATATATAGCAAGAGCACTAACGAGGAAGAGAAGGATCGTAACTGCTGTTATAAACGAAGCAAGAACTGGAATGAAAAAATCATAAAAAACTAATTAGTAATAATAAAATTAAATAATAAATAATAATAAAATATTTAAAAATATTTGAAGTATTTTCATATTGCCAAACGCAACCTAAGGCTTACAAAAATGAGCCACACCGGCTGATACCGACCCGAAGCAGCTCTGGGAGTTTGAAATCGACCGATGAAGAGGGAGGGGGAGAAGTAGCTCTGGGAGTTTGAAATCGACCGATGAAGAGGGAGGGGGAGAAGTAGCTCTGTGAGTTTGAAATCGACCGATGAAGAGGGAGGGGGAGAAGTAGCTCTGGAAGGATGGGGGACTAAGGATCGATTGAGAATGCGATAGGGATTTCGAGGCTTCGAGCGATAGGGATTTCGAGTCTGCGAGAGAGAGAGAGAGAGAGAGAGAGAGAGAGAGAGTGAGAAATAGCGAAATGAAATCCGGGTACCGGATCTAACATCCGGTAACGGATTTCAGTGGATAATATCCGGATCATATAAAATCCGGTCCGGATAAATTAAAATGCGGTTTCGGAATTGAATTAATCCGGATCCGGGATCCGGAACCGGAATCCGGATATCCGGTTTTCAATCCGGACCGGAGAAAAAACCGGTCCGGATGAACACCCTTATTCACAGCATCATTAAAGAATATTTTTTTTAATCATTAAATAAAAAATTTGTCAAGGCATCACGAGACAAAACAACCAGGACAAGTAGATTTATTCATAACTTCGATAAGAGCTAGATTCATGAGTCATGTAAATACATCTAATAACTCAAGATGACATTGCTCAAATCAAATAACATCCACAAAGTCAGAAGTAGGGAGAAGCTTATTCATGATTGGGCGAGCTTTACACATGACTTCCAATGCCACAAGTTTGGGCATGGTTAACCCATGACCCTCAGTCATGTCAATCTCTTCATCATGGATCCTCTCCCACTCGAAGCATTGAATCAATGATCCCAAAGTCAAGCCCAGCATGCGTTGCGCAAGCCCCGCACCAGGACAAGCCCTTCTCCCCATTCCAAATGGCATTAGCAGCTTCTGCACATCACTTTTCCCACTTTCAAACCTCTCTGGCTTGAAATCTGTTGCATTTTCCCATACATTTGGGTCTCTATGCATGGCCCATGCATTGATCAAAATAATTGTGTTGCTTGGCACATCGTATCCTTCAATGGTACAATCTTCGGAGGACATGTGGGGTAGTAGTAATGGTGCAGCAGGGTACAATCGAAAAGTCTCTAAAATTATATTTCGAAGGTAGCATAATTGAGAGACATTTGATTCGTTAATTAATTTGTCTTGCCCAATCTGACCATCCAATTCAGCCTTAGCATTTTTCAATGCGTTGGGATAATTCAGTAGACAAGACATTGCCCATTCTAATGTCACTGCTGACGTATCGGCCCCCGCAGCTAAGATTGTCTGTTTGATATTAATCATTGTAACGGTTAAATAAAGATAAATGAACTGGTTTGATTACAAGATGAAAAGGTAACGAGTCGTACTACACCCGCAAGACATTTCATGGGCAATTGCCTTTTTTATTTTTTATTTATATATATATATTATATTTTTAAATTAAAAAAAATAAAAAAAAGGTTCAAAAAAGGTTGTCTTGATGTAAAAACAAAAAAAAAATAATAATTAATCGTTAGCCACCATTTATTGGTGGCTGTAGCTTTATTCAAAGGTAACAGAAAATAAACCAAATTAAACAATATCTAAAAGTACTGATCATGTAAGAAAATTTAATTCCATAACCATTTTAATTTATCGTCAAATGACTGACTAGTAAAAACAAAATAATAGTCGATTTTTAACGAGTTGATATCATGTTAATCGAAGAATAAAGATTTTATAAATGATTGAAACTATTAAAGGAGTTCTAATAAGAATATCGGATCGAGCCGATAACTGTCTTAAGAACATGCATGTAATATGCTTAAATTATGTTAAAATCTTGCGATTAATAATAACGAAACAGTTTAAATAGATATACTTACTAAGTTTAAAAAAATCATGAAAGAGATAGTATATTGAATAAAAATATTTTTTAAAATAAATGTTATATTAAAATTTGTTAAGGTGAATCGAATAAAGTTAAAAAGTAATTTGAATATAATTTTCTAGTATATATATTTTTAAATTAAAAACAAACTGTATAATTTATGTATATTTGAATAAGATTAAATGAAAAACATAAAAATAAAAATATATTTTATGAATAATGTTTGAATCTTGAGATCGAGAATAACCAAAACAAGATTCTAACGTCACTGCCGACAGTACTCACATGCATGCGCCAGTCCATCACTATTTTGATTTGCTCAAATTTCATATTAAATTACTGTTCAATAGATAAGAACAAGTTTACCCAAAATAAAAAAGAAAAGATTAGTAGAAGTATTATTTATTATTTTATATCTATTTTTATTATTTATTAGTTTTTTATTATTATTTAATATTTTATTATTATTTTTCACATATTTTTACTATTAATTATCACTCTTCCCAATACTTCTCATCATCAAACCTACCATAAAAGTCTCATGACGCTTTTTCGGTATTTTTCCCATATATATTTTTTTATCCATTTTGGGATTGTGAGAAAGGATGTGTCAACAATTTGTTTTCCCTTATTTTTGAGGAAATTCATTTCTGATCTGTGTATAATGACCAATGAAGTGGTCACATGTCTCTATCTCATAATATCAGACCTATGTAATCCAATGGTCATTTTAATGACTGCGTGTTACAATCTTATGTAATTAGGGTATAATACTGGGTTCGGGTATAAATAGTTAGAGATGTACAGTAATCGGCAGACTTATGATACACATTCGAAAGGCTTTCTTGTGAACAGACAGAGGTGATTAGGGTTAGCTGTGAAACTCTGTAATCCGAGAAATTGTGACGGAGTTGAGGTCATTGTAGTGACCTGGAGCGTGTAACCTGCATCTTGGAAGTTCTCTAAACATCAATAAGAAGATCTCTGGCTAGTTCCTCCTGTGGATGTAGATCTGAAAGGATCGAACCACATTAACTTGTGTGTTCTTCCATTTTTCAATTTTCTGTTCTATTATTCTGTTATTTCTTGTTTCTTGTTAATTTCTTGTTCACATCTTGGCGTTGTTAAGTTTCTCTGGTTGATCGAGTAAAACCCTAGATTCAACAAGTGGTATCTAGAGTCCAGGTTAGAGATGGGGTCGACTAAGTTTGAGATTGAGAAATTTACGGGAAAGAACGATTTTGGCTTCTGGAGGATTAAGATGAGGGCTCTTTTAGTGCACTATAGTCTCCAGGATGCACTTCTTGGAGAGAAGAAAGTGCCTAAAGGGTCCTCAGAAGAGAAACCTAGTTTCTCCTCGTCTCAGATGATTAGACCTGAGATTTTACAGAAGGCATACAGTACCCTCATTCTTTCCCTAGGGGATAAGGTATTACGGGAGGTAGCCAATGAGGAGTCTGCAGCGAGGATCTAGTTAAAGTTAGAGTCTCTATACATGACCAAATTCCTGGCTAATCGTCTTCATAAGAAGACTAAGCTTTACACTTTCAAAATGTCTCCTGGTGTGTCTATTGAACACCATTTGGATGAGTTCAACAAGATCATCCTAGATCTGGCCAATATAGACATAACCATAGAGGATGAGGATCAGGCCATACTACTATTAAGCTCACTAGATAGTTCATACACAAATTTCCAGGAAACTATCATGTATGGTAGAGAGAGTCTGTCACTAGATGAGGTATAGTCCATCTTACATACTAGGGAACTACAGAACAATACAGAGCCTAAAGGTGAAGCTGGTGAGGGCTTATTGGCTAGAGTAAAACCAAAAAAACCTGGTCAAAAGGGAAAGAAGAATAAACTTAAGTCTAAACAAAAGGAAAACAATTTAAGTGCTTCCTCTGTCACAAAGAGGAACACTTCAAGAAAGACTACCCCGAGAGGAAAACTAAAGAAGGGAATAAGCAAAAATTGAAGGGAATGCATCTGTTGTATCAGATGGCTATGAGAGTGCTGAGGTACTTTGTATCTCAGAAGTAGAATCTGAAAAGGAATGGATTCTTGATTCTGGCTGTTCTTTTCACATGTGTCCATGTAAGCCTTGGTTTGAAACTTTCTCTGATTTGAGTGGTGGACATGTTATGCTTGGTAATAATAAATCTTGTAAGGTTCTTGGTATTGGAACAATTAGATTAAAATTGCATGATGGTATGGAAAGAATACTGAAAGATGTACGATACATACCTGAATTAAAGAGGAATCTAATCTCTTTGAGAATGCTTGATAAATCTGGGTGTTCCTTTAAATTTGAGTCTAGGACCTTAAAGGTTACCAAAGGTTCTATAGTAGTCATGAAAGGAGAAATAAAGAATGATCTTTATACCCTTTTAGGCCAGACTATTATTGGACATGTATCTATTGTATAGAATGCAAAGGAGTGTGACATTGTGCTCTGGCACAGGAGACTAGGCCATGTCAACCTTAAGGGCTTAAAGGAACTCCATAAGTAGAGGTTACTTGGTGACAAAAACGTAGGGGACCTTCCCTTCTGTGAGGATTGCATTATAGGAAAATCCACCAGAGTAAGTTTTAAAACTAGAGTGTACCAAACGAAGCAGAGCTTGGACTGTGTCCATTCTGATTTATGGGGACATGCAAGGGTGAGTTACCATGGTGGAGGGAATTACTTCCTATCCATAATTGATGATTATTCAAGAAAAGTGTGGGTCTATATCCTTAAACAGAAAAGTGAAACCTTTGACAAATTTAAGGAATGAAAAGTTTTGGTTGAAAATCAAGTGGGAAGGAAGGTGAAGAAGCTTAGGACAGATAATGGGTTTGAGTATTTATCAAATGAATTTGATATCTATTGCCAAAAGGAGGGTATAGCTAGACACAGGATAGTGAAGGAAACACCCCAACAGAATGGCCTAGCTAAGAGAATGAATAGGACCATTCTTGAGAGGGTTAGGTGCATGTTGTCCAATGCAAAACTACCTAAAACCTTCTGGGAGAGGCTGTAAGTACAGCAGTGTACTTAATAAATAGAACCCCTTCATCTGCCATTGATTTTAAAACTCCCCAGAAATTATGGACTGGTAAATCCTCAGATTACACTAATTTGAGAGTATTTGGGTGTGTTGCTTATGCACACACCATGCACACACCAAGACTGACAAACTGGAACCGAGGGCAGTGAAATGCATTTTTTTTGGATATCCTGAGGGTGTAAAAGGTTATAAACTTTGGATAGAGAAACCAGGAAAAAAAAATTGTCTTATAAGTAGAGATGTGACTTTTAATGAGTCACAAATGGCCAGAGCTCCCCCTAGCACTAATGAAACTCAGAAGGATACTGCCCAAGATAGTGTCCAGCTTGAGGTGGAGCACCTTCAAACACTGCCTACTGACATAGACCCTAAATCTGCAAGCAGTACTAAAACCAGTTTGGATAATAACCAAGATGATACAATTGACTCATATAATCTTGTAAGAGATAGGGCTAGGAGGGTCATCAAACCCCCCCCCAGAGGTTTGGGCAAGCTGAATTAATAGCCTTTGCTCTGACAGTAGCCCAGGATATTGAAGACCTGGACCTAAGGTCTTATAAAGAGGCCATGTACAGCAAAGAGTCTAGTAATTGGCTTTTTGCAATGCAAGAAGAGATGAAATTTTTATATAAGAATAAAACTTGGCAAATGGTGTTAAAACCTGACAAGGTTAAAATCATAGGGTCTAAATGGATATTCAATAAAAAGGAAGGTATAGCAGGGGTAGAAAAACCTAGGTATAAGGTTAGGTTAGTGGCAAAAGGTTTTATACAAAGGAAATGTATAGATTTCAATGAGATTTTCTCCCCTATAGTAAAGCATAGCTCTATCAAATTGTTGTTAGCCTGCACTGCCTATCATGATTTATTTTTGAAACAATTGGATGTTAAAACTGCATTTCTGCATGGTGAGTTGGAAGAAACCCTATACATGCAGCCTCCTGAAGGTTTTGTAAATGAATCCAATAAAAATTATGTGTGTTTGTTAAAAAAATCATTATATGGATTAAAACAATCCCCAAGATAGTGGTACAAAAGATTTGACACACACATGATTGGAAATTGTTTTAAAAGATGTAATTATGATAGCTGTGTATATTTTAAAACTTTTGATGATGCCACTGTTTATCTTCTGTTGTATGTTGATGATATGCTCATTGCTTGTAAAAGTAAAAGTTTGATTGAGCATGTAAAAGAAATTTTAAAATTTGTCTTTGAAATGAAAGACCCTGGACCTGCTAAGAAAATCTTAGGTATGGAGATAATTAGAGATAGGAAAAATAAGCTACTCCACTTATCACAAAAGACATACCTATTAAGAGTTCTAAAAAGATTTGGCATAAACTTGGCTAAATCTGTGAGTACTCCCATTGGACAGCACTTCAAACTTTCATTAGATCAGTTCCCTAAAACTGAAAATGAAAGAGTATTCATGGAAAAATTACCATATGCAAGTATGGCAGGAAGTATCATGTATGCCATGGTCTGTTCAAGACCAGACCTAACCTATGCTGTCAATTTAGTTAGTAGGTTCATGGAAAACCTTGGAAAATCCCACTGGCAAGCTTTGAAGTGGGTATTTCAGTATTTAGTTGGTTCTTCAAGTCTAGGGTTAAGTTTTGGTGAAAATATGTTGAGAGGTCAAGAAATCTGTGATTTTGTTGACTCTGACTTTGCTGGAAACTTAGACACCAAAAAGTCTCTCACAGGCCATGTGTTTACAGCATTTGGAGGTGCTGTGAGTTGGAAATCCAACCTGCAATCAATTGTAGCTTTGTCCACAACTGAGGCTGAATACATAGCTATGAGAGAGGCTATAAAGGAGGCCTTGTGGATGAAAGGAATATCAAATGAGTTAGGATTATTTAAGGGTAATATCACAGTTCATTGTGATAATCAAAGTACAATCCATCTTACAAAAAATCAAGTCTTTCATGAAAGGTCTAAACATATTGACATTAAACTTCATTTTATAAGAGATGTGGTTGCAGGTGGGGAAGTAAAAGTGGAAAAGGTGCCAACTGAGGACAACCTAGCAGATATGATGACCAAGACATTGCCGAGATCCAAATTCAATCACTGCCTGGATTTGATCCAACTAAAGGAAGGGTAACCTGGGGGAATTAAAAGCGGGAACTGGTCAGAGATGGGGATGGGGAACCTTGAAGTCAAATTGATGATAAGGTGGAGTTTGTGAGAAAAGATGTGTCAACAATTTGTTTCCCTTTATTTTTGAGGAAATTCATTTCTGATCTGTGTATAATGACTAATGAAGTGGTCACGTATTTCTATCTCATAAAGTCAGACCTGTGTAATCCAATGGTCATTTTAATGACCGCGTGTTGCAATCTTATGTAATTAGGGTATAACACTGGGCTCGGGTATAAATAGTTAGAGATGTACAGTAATCGGCAGACTTACGATACACATTCGAAAGACTTTCTTGTGAACAGACAGAGACGATTAGGGTTAGCTGTGAAATTCTGTAATCTGAGAAATTATGAGGGAGTTGAGGTCATTGCAGTGACCTGGAGCGTGTAATCTGCATTTTGAAAGTTCTCTAAACATCAATAAGAAGATCTCTGGTCAGTTCCTCCTGTGGATGTAGATCCGAAAGGATCGAACCACATTAACTTGTGTGTTCTTCTATTATTCAATTTTCTGTTATATTATTTTGTTATTTTTTGTTTCTTGTTAATTTCTTGTTCAAATCTTAGCATTGTTGAGTTTCTCTGGCTGATAGAGTAAAACCCTAGATTCAACAGGGATGGTGGAATGCGTGGTGCGTAGTTTTCTCGTTAGGTTTATCTACTTAATTTCTCTCCTACAAACAAATCATTAATGCTCAAAATAGAGAGAGGAAAAAAATAATAATGGAAACAGGCCGGATGAACTGCACTTACCAGTATAAGCCCCTTGATAATCTGGTCAGTGTAATATTCAGGCTGTGATTTTTGCAGAGAAAGCAAATGGTCAATCATAGTGTTTCCCTGCTCCTCCTCGCGTCTCTTCTCATCGATAAGTCCCTGCATGAACGCATCTGTCATCTTAGCGAGTCTCTTAATTCTCTTCTCCAAACCCCCAAGATCGATCCATTGCAGCAAAGGAACAAATTCTCCAGGATTCGACGCCCCTGCATTAGCATTTATCTCTTTCATTATCTCCCTAAACTATCTCGCTTCTTCCTCATCCTTTACGTCCTCCCCGTACCCGTAATACCTCTTCCCCGCCACCATTCTCATTACGATATTAAAGGTGAGCTCTGAGAACAATGATTTCAGCTCCACCTTGGCGAAATCTTTGCACGAGTTCTGTGATAGTTTTCGAAGCAAGCGTTTGATCTCGTCCCTTCGTATGCCTGAGAACATGTTGAGGCGATTGGTCGAGAGTATCTCGAGGGAGATTATGCGACGGAGATTGCGCCAGTGATCGCCATAGGGGGCTGCTCCGACGGTGGTGTGGTTGTAGCCGAGGTGCTTGCCTACGGTGACGGCAGGGCGGTTGGCTAAAACGATGTCGTTCTTGGTGAAACATTCCTCAACTGCGGATTGGGAGGAGACTACAACCACGAGGCGAGAACCAAAGCGAAGAGAGAAAACCTGGCCGTCTTTCTGCGAGAGGTGGTGAAATGTACGGTGGAGGGGTTTTTTAAGAAGATGAAGATGACCCAAGATAGGCAGAGAATTAGGAGGGCTGGGTGGGAGGTGTTTGGGGAGCCTTCTTAATTGGAAGTAAAACTTGAAAGCAAAAGCAAGGAGGAAGCTGAGAAATGAGAGAGATGAGTAGAGCAGGATGTCTTCCATGTTTGCCTCTTGTTTTCTCTGTCTTATGCTTGCAATGGTTGCATTTGTCTGTGAGATATTTTTTTAACTAACAGGGCATTAGATGGAGAAATGATATCCCCGTATATGTTGTGGATAGGCGCCTACCGTGTAAAGCTAAAGTACGTAGAAGAGATACTTCACCATTGTAGTACTAGGGCGCACAATATTCCTGACGTCAGTGAGTGCGTAGATGTTTGTTTAATTTGTTTCATATATATATTTTATAATTTTTAATAATCATCTCTACTTTTTGAAAAAAGAAATTATATATGGAGGGACTCACACGACAGAATTATATATATTACATAGCATTATTCTTACTTTCAAGGATGAAATATTGAAAAATCTTTCTCCCTCTAGAAATCTCACACATTCGAGGTAAAGTTACTATCTGGCTTTTATTCGTATATGACGAAGTACAAAATTTTGATAGCCATTGAAGTTGAATATTGTAATTATAAAGATAGTTTATAAAAATAGATTTTAAATTAATATAACTTAATATAATATATGAAATTATAAAATTATTTTTATTATAAAATAAATATAACAAAATTTCTCCTAATTGCTTATTAAAATACTTTTGAACGTTATGAAATTAGAAGGAAACTCCACACAGAAAAAACGGAGAAGACACTAGAAAGTTGCAGCAACCTGCACGCAAGAGCCTCATTAAATTTGATGCGATGATGAAATTCAAAGGAATAAAACAAACATTTAGGATCAAGGGGCACCTACACATAGACAGACTCGATCGTCCTATGCCGTAATGGCATGTAACACATGGCTTAATTGCCATGCATTACATGCTTCAGATGAAAAGTGGCAGCGGTCACTTTAATGCCAGGATTGAAGGCTAGACTTTAAGAGTATTCACAAGTTAAAATTTAGCTAATTTAAAATTTTACTTTCATAAATTTTAATTAGTTATATTTTATTACATTAAATAATAGATTCAATAAATTAATAACCATTTTATTAAAATATTAATTTCTAACTTTTCATTTATTTTAATTTTAATTATAATTTGAATATTAGTTTATTATTCAAGAACAATTATATGCAAGTAATAAGATGGAAATGTAAATTTAAAAAATAAAATAACAGCAGATAAAGAACAACAAGCAATCATTTTGTCTTGCATTTATTGCCATTATATAAATATAGATTGAGTTCCCCCAATATATATAGTTAGAAAATATCCCGAAGAAAAGAAGCAAAAAAAATCTGTTCGATTAATTATATACATATATCTAGGAATCATTTGGAGGAAGAAGAACAGCTTGAAGCAAAGCTGCCATGTTAACTGAAAGCAAATTAATTAGCACAATATCCGCATCTAACCGTTACCATGGGAAATCAATATTTTAGTCCCAAAATAATTTAGTTTTCTCTTTTCTTCTAGCTAAATTTGAAGAATAATGAGAGAGAAAACTAAATTTATTTTAGTTTTGGAGAGCCTGGTGAAACAGGTTTTTTCTGTTTTTTAGTCAAAATTTAGCTAAAAATGTCCTTTAGCTAGTGGGTTGTGAACGCTCTAAGGCCAGGGCCCAGGGAGCGTGCTACAATATCGCTCCATAGTGACTGTAAGTCCAGTTGATTTTTTTTATTATTTTAAAAAAATATCAATATATTAATAATCACTTTTTTTAATTATTAAATAAAAAATTTTTAAAAAAAATCAAAATATACAAAGTTTGTCAAAAATAAGTATCCGATAGAGTAAACATAATAAACTTATTCTTAAGGTCAGCAGTGAGTAATGCACAAGGAGGGTTAAGCCTGGCCTCCTTAAGAGCATTTTCAATGAATTAATTAAATGTTATCTTTTAAAAAATATAATTTTATATATATACTAAAAAATTTTAGTCATATTTAATCAAATATGATAATAAAATTTGTGAAAAAATAAATAAAATACTTTTTATGAACAGCAAAACTAAAACTTTATCCAACAATTATCAAATTCAAAATTATACTTTAAAAAAAATAATTTTTAACCAATCTAATAAAAATACTCTAATAGATTTCCACATTCATCCTATATCAGTATATAATCTCATTATATCTTAGTCCTCTCTTGGACGAGCTATACTTAGGCTGTAGAGTTTCATGTGAAGTGTTACTATAATATATTCTCCGTATTACATTTCACTATCAAAAAGAGATACTTATATTATTTTATTTGGTCTAGTTGAATATATTTAAAGAATAACCTGAAAAGTTGTGCTTAAAGTATTTTGTCGTTGCCGAGAAAAAAATAAATATTTTGTCGTTAACTGACTCACTTTTACAAGTGCAAGACATGGTAGTTCTATAGACTTTTCATCCACAGGACACATTAATATGTCTTGTCCAACACCAAATCCATCCAAATCCAACACCTCAATTATTCATCCAAATCCAGCACCTCAATTATTTTGAATTCTATACCTCTGTAACACTATTTTTCTATCCATTTACATAATTGCCAAAAATAGCTTTAATTGGATCTATAACAGCGACCATATTTGGGCGGCCTTGTATGGATTTTTGACTTCTTTATGGACTTTTTCGGCAATTTTGGTGGCTGAAAATACCATATTTTAAATTGATGCTCAGGTTCAGTTTAAAAAATGGTTAACATGAACTTCTATCCAGCATGCCCTAGTTCGTAGCTTACAGTTGACGTGGGAATACACTTGGATATGATACTATAAGAAAAATAAATATTTATAATATTTTAATTATAATTAAAAGGATTATTTGAGACTTAAACAAATTGGACACACTAAATAGTGTTACTACAAGATGAAATTGGTGGTTTATACGTGAAAGTTGAAGATCAAGAGGATGATGATGGAAAAATGGAGAGTACTGGATTGCGATACCACCCCTCGTGCGCTGGTCATCCACGTTGGCGATACCTTATAGTTAATTCATCAATAATCTCATATGCATGATGATCTCTTCGTATATGATCTATATACAATAACACTCTAATTATAAAGTGATTATATAAAAATAATTTTATAAATGAATGTAACTTAATGTGATTTATCAAATTATAAAATTATTTTAATATATTGTAATAGACCTGACACATCATATATAAGTAAATTATTTTAATTTATGAGATTACTTTACATTAATTTAATTTACTTTTATGCAATATCTTTAAAGTTGTACATACCATGCTTATATATGTGTGTACGTAATAACTTGTTAATTAATTATTGATTTGCATGCATGTATGTATGTACACATTATAGATACCGAGCAATGGGAGCTATAAAAGTGAGAAACATAAGGCTGGTTTGGATTTCACGTCGTACAGAAGATTAAGCCTGTTCATCCGGACTGAGTTGTACCCAACCCGGTTTGAAATTTTAATATATTTCTTAATATTTTAATTTTTTTTTTAAAAGATTGAAGAAAATTTTAAATCCGAATTTCGGATTTGAGAATTCAAAACCTCGATGAACACCCCTACAGAAGACTCATTTATAATCCAAATGCATATTCAAAGACGACTTTGAAATGAGTTCAACTTCATGCAAATATCACCAATGTTTTTATTTACCGTTAGCTTGCATGTTCATTTCAAATACGACAAATAGCCCTGATGCAAGTTCTCTTTACTTTTTACTTTTCAAATGAACTCATATGTTTGCAAAGATATTTATGCCCCCAGTAATGACTCGATCCCTGCCTCACCCACCCCTCAAAAACCATTCCACACTCGACATTCGCAAGAAATCATTATTAGGGATGTAATCGATTTGGTTTGATCCAATTTTGAACAAAATTAATAATCGAACCGGTATTACAGATTTTATATTTCTTAAAATTGATTACACCCCGATTGTTTCCCAAAACCGATAGTATCAGTTTTACTAGTTTGGTCTTGTTCTAATTCGGTTTTCCGGTTTTAATAAAATGTTAATTTATAAAAACCAATTTATTTTATTTTTTTAAAAAAGATTTGTTTGAAAATTCTGTTTTATTAAAAAGATTGTAATCCATTACAAAATCTGTTTTAGGAAAAAAAATATATTATATAAAAAAACTATATAAAAATTGCTATAAAATAAAAACTACTTAAAAAAAAAAACTGCTTTATAAAAAAATTTGTTTAAGCAAAATTTGTTGTAAAAAAAAAATCTGCATTAAAAAACTGCTTAAAAAAAATTGTTCTATAAAAAATTTACATTATCTTATATATAATTATAATTTATCTTATTATATATAGGATAGAACATATTATATAATAATACTATAAAAAATAAAAAATAGAACAAATAAATAGAATCGGTCCAATTCGATTCCGTCCAATTTTTTAAAATGGATGGAACCAGAACCTAACCAATATTATCTGGTTTTTCAATTTATGAAACCGATACCGGACAGGAATAATCCAAAACCGGCATTTCCGATCTGGTCCGGTTCGGTTTGGGCCGGTTATCCGATTTTTCGGTTTAAATTTACATCCTTAATCACCATTGCTTTCGAGATCAAACGGCTTCTGGCAGAGGTGAGAACGTCCCAACACCATCTAAACTTTATTCCATCGTTTCGATGCCTCCTGTACCAAAATCACACCCGTTCAAAGGCAACCCTTGAAGAATCCGTACAACTGAGGCAAGTTGGGAGGTTTTGGCTCCAGCAGCTCCGCAACCCAGGTCCAAATCTAGTGGTAAGTCCATTCCCCCAACTCACCTCTGCCACTTTCCTTTAGCTTTAAGTACCCTGACCCCATCTCAGAAGCCAAAGATTCCCTTGCCCCTTTGACTTATCTTACAAGCCAGTACGTATTAGGGTTTCAAGGGTTCGATCAATCAGTTCGAAAAACAGTAGAGAAATTTCCATTACAAATTCATCATGCCGAGACATTTCAAACCCAAGAATCCACCTTGTTACAAACACTGCACTTTGCTTTTCAAATCTATACAAAAAGTTTGGCGGTCTCATTCAACCACCATGACAGCTCTCAGACGTGATCCTTCAAAATTCCTTGCATTTCTCTCTCTCCATATGCACCAGCACATACAAATAGGAACCGTACCTCATATAGACGCTACCTGTGAGTTACCCCGGAGGCCTCTCCAATTGGCTAGAAAATCCACCAAGCGAAGAGGCATGACCCATGCTAAACCAAGCCTCGTGAAAAACTCATCCCACATATTCCTAACCATCGCAATGGAGGAGTAAATGATCTACTGATTCCCCATGTTTTTTGCACATACAACACCAATTTATCACAATTATGCAGTGTTTTCCCATGTTATTTATTGTAAAAATCTTGTCCCATGTTGGTCTCGAAGGAACTTTTGGCTGCCAAATACTCTTCCACGGGAACCTGGGTAGACCAAGGCTAGAAAGGACAAGGTAGAAAGAGCTAATTGAGAATATACCTTTCTTAGAATGTCTCCATTGCATCTTATCCCCCATGCCATCGGGGATATTGAATGAGTACAAAGATGCAAAAAATTCTAGAATAGTCTCCATCTCCCAATCTTAGGCATCCCTCACAAACTCTATATTCTATTGAGGGGTGCCATTTGAAAGCACAACAAGATCTGCGATTGTTGCATAATTTTCTCTTGAGAGATCAAAAATAGCAGGGAAGGAGTCTTTAAGGCTAATATGACCATCACACCAATTGTCATACCAAAATCTGACTTGTGAACCATCCCCTACCACAACATATTCCTAGCCTCTGAATGTCTCCCAATATCTCCTTATATACTTCCACAAACCCATCTCATGTGTGCCTTGAATCTCATTCGAACACCAACCACCCCAAGATACTATATTTTGAGTCTATAACCAACTTCCAAAGCGCCTCTCTTTTGTTTTGGTACTTCCACAACCACTTTCTTAACAAAGCTTAATTGAATTTCACCAAGTGTCGAATCCCCATATCTTCCTTGGAAATTAGAGTGCACATTGTTGGCCAATTGACCAAATGAAATTTGAACTCCTCCCTCATTCTTCTCCACAAGAAGTCTTTTTGTAGCTTCTCAATACGATTAGCTACCTTTGTAAGAAGCGGGAATAACGACGAATAGTAAATGGCAAGGTTTGAGAAGGTGCTTTTAATCAGTGTTGGCTTTCCCCTTTAGATAAATATAACATCTTCCAAGTGGCTAATCTACCTTTTCAATCACGTCATTCCAAATCCGTTCAGATTTAAAGGAGACTCCCAACGGTAAACCGAGGTAGATGAAAGGTAAAGAGGATATCTGACAACCCAAGAAAGTAACCAAGAACTCTGCTTCCTAAACAACCCCCACTGGCACTAAAGTGGACTTAGAAAGTTTGACTCTCAGTTCTGATACAACTTCAAAGTAAAGAAGAAGCCCCTTCAAGGCTTGAATGTGTTCAAGCTGCACGCCACAAAAAATGAGAATATCATAAGCAAAAAATAGGTGGGAAAGGGTAAGATCACCGTTCCCAACCGGAAAACCATATAGTAACCCCACATCGACCAATCTTTCGATCATCTTACTTAGAGCTTCCATGATAAATAATAAGAGAAGCGGAGATAAATGGTCTCCCTGTCTCAAACCTTAGAAAGAATTGAAGAAACCTATCGGCGAGCCATTTACCAAGATAGAAATCTGAACTGAAGAGATACACAATTCTATCTATCTCTGCCACTTCTCCCCAAAGCTGCATTTTGAGAGGTCAAGCAAGAAACGCCAATTGACATGGTCATAAGCTTTCTCCATGTCCAATTTGCAAATCAAACCGAGCTCACGAGATTTGAAGCGTCCGTCCAAAATTTCATTGGCAATGAGGACAGAATCTAGGATTTGTCTACCTTTAACAAAAGCATTTTGGAGTTTCAAAATTAGCTTTTCCACAACTGAACTCAATCTGTTCATAAGCACTTTGGAGATGATCTGATAAACCCCATTGACCAGACTAATGGGGTGATAGTCCCTAATGTCCAAAAACTCACTTTTTTAGGAATAAGAGCTAAAAGGTAGTATTAATGCTCTTTTCAAACCTAGTATTGGTGTGAAAATCATGAAAGACTTGCATGAGATCCTCCTTAATAATCTCCCAACAAGTTTGGAAGAACCTATAATAAATCTGTCTGGGCCAAAGGCCTTGTCACTAGTCATACCTTGGATTATTATGCACACCTCCTCTTCAGTAAACAGTTTTTCTAGCCAACCTACAGTTTGAGGGTTTAAAGTTGAGAAGGATAGGCCATCCACCTTTGGTCGCCAATTGTGGACTTCAGTTAACAGTTGTTGATAATATTGTTCCAAGTGATTCTTGATAACTGTCTGATCCATTGAAGCCACCCCATCTACCATCAAAGTGTCTAAGGTATTGTACCTCCTATGAGAATTAGCCACCCTATGGAAGAATTTTATACACTTGTCCCCCTCCTTAAGTCAGAGTGCTCTTGATTTCTATCTCCATGAGATCTCTTCCATCAGAGTTACTCTTTTGTGTTTAGCAACTACCTAATTCTTGCAGATTGTCTCTGATTTGGAAAGAGTTCTAGCTTCTTCTTCGCCCTCCATTATTTGTAGTTCATCTACAAGAGAGCGTATCTACTGGTACATATTACTAAAGATGTTGAACCCAAGGTTTCAAGTTTCATGTAATTATAAATCTACACATGGATTTTGATGATAACAAATGAATTCGAAGAATAAAGGAATCTCAAGCTCAAGTTGTCCACACAATAGAATCAAGCACATCAAGGAACCAAGCATGAGCAAGAAGGGAACAAGTTCATATTAAAATCATAGAGTAATGTTGTAAATCTCTTAAAAATTCGAAATTAGGATTAAGGCTCAAAATTAATATTTTATCATAAAGCATTAAAATACATTTTCCACATGTGCATGAATATTTTGAAAATTAAATTTGAAGATTTTGAAAGATGATTGATTGTCATCTTTCACATGTGCATGACATGATTAAAGGTTTGAACTTTGAAAATATTAAGATGATTGATTGTCATCTTTCACATGTGCATGTTTTATTTGAATATTTTCAAAAGTGGTGGATGCTTTTCTTGACTTATGCAAAAGATAGATGTCTTTATTTGAAAATTTTGAAAAGTAAAGTGTGCTCTTTTTGTCATATGCAAAAAGTAAAATATTAGGTTTGAAATTTTTGAAAAGTAAAGTGTGCTCATTTTGTCACATGCAAAAAGTAAAAATATTTGATTTGAAATTTTTGAAAAGTGAATGATGATGTCTTGGACATGGGAATCTTTTCAAATTTGAAATTGAAGACTCATTTGCCTATAAATAGCTCACTTGAGTTTTGCAAAAATTACAACAAGAGCTTACACATCTATTGCTAAATTTTGCATCATTCTTTCAAAGCTCTCATTCTCTCTTTTCTAAAGTTTTGAGCCTTAATTCTTATTCTTGTTGAGAGAGATATAGTTTGTGCTGTATTGTTCTTATTTCACTCATTGAGGAGTGTTTTCTGATAGCCTACCCACTATCAATTCTTGTATCAGTAAGAGGGTGTGTATAACCCTTGTGTGTGTAAAAGGTGTTCTACACGGGGAATAGTTAAATCACCAAGTGTGAGGTGATTGGAAGTAAGAGGGTTTGTATAACCCTTGTGTGTGTAGAAGGTGTTCTACACAGGGAATAGTTGAATCACCAAGTGTGAGGTGATTGGAAGTGTAGAGGGTGTTCTACACGGATTCTTTGGAGCGGTGCTGCTCAAAGGTGTAATAGGTTTCTATCTCCACCTAAAGGAGATTGAATAGTGGATTTGGGAATCCTCAAGGGGTAGCTTGAGGCGAGGACGTAGGCAGTGGGGCTGAACCTCGTAAAAATACTGAGTTTGCTTTCTCTTACCCTACTCTTTATATTTCCTACTGCTTTATATTTTGGTTATATTTTATATTATATATTTAGTTTATAAGTATTAATTTTTTAATATAACCCAATTCACCCCCCCTCTTGTGTTAGTCATCTGGGCAACAATTGGTATCAGAGCTAGTTGACCTGTACTGTTCATACAGGCAGATCACTCATGGGAACTCTCGCTTGTGACTATGTCACCGAAGCAAGACTCTCCGACCATGGGTGACGGTGCACCGGTAGAGACGGTGGCCGGCTAGTCTGGTAGGTACAGTTGTTAGGTGACATAGGTGCGGCCTATGATCAGTAACAATTGGTATCAGAGCTAGAACTCTATTATAAGATTAACTATCTTTTGAGTTAAGATCTTATGGCTAACATTGCAGCTTCATTTGGTGAAGGTCAATCTAGCAGTCGGCCTCCACTCTTTTGCGGAGACAATTACTCATTCTGGAAAGTTAGAATGAGAATATTCCTTCAGGCTCAAGGTCGAGAAATCTGGAAATGCATTGTAAATGGACCTTATATTCCAACAAAAGTGGTTGATGGAGTAAAGGTCAAAAAGGAAGAAGAAGAGTTTGATCGTGAAGACGATAGACTTTATACTTTGAATTTAACTGCTATGAATTTATTATATAATGCTCTCAATGGTAATGAATTTAATAGAGTAATGACTTGCGCTACAGCAAAGGAAATTTGGGATAACTTGGAAGTTACTTATGAAGGAACTTCTCAAGTCAAGGAATCAAAAATTTATATCCTTACTCATGAATATGAAATGTTTAAGATGAATGATGATGAATCTATTTCTAGTATGCACACTCGTTTTACTAATATCATAAACAGCTTGACAGCTCTTGGCAAAGTTTATTCCAAAGTGGAGATAGTAAGAAAAATTCTCAACTCTCTACCAAAACGTTGGGAATCAAAAGTGACAGCGATTCTTGAAGCTAGAGACCTCAAGAAGCTCGAAGTGAATGAACTCATCGGGTCACTTATCACCCATGAGTACACATTGAAAAGAGGAGAAGAAGAAGGAAAGCCAAAGAAGAGCATGGCACTTAAAGCTGTTCCATGTGAAAGTGAAAGTGATGAAGATGAGGAAAATGACGATAAAGATGAAGAACTTGCGATGATAACAAGAAGAATTCAGAGGTTCTTAAAGAAAAATAAAACTCCTCCAAGGAAATCCTTTAAAAAGTTTTCCAAGAAAGATTCAGGTAAAAATGACACTTTAATTTGTTATAAATGCAATAAGCCAGGTCATATCAAGTCAGATTGTCCTTTGCTAAAGAAAGATCGAAACAAAGGCAAAAAAGCAATGAAAGCTACATGGGATGATAATTCAAGTAGCTCAGATAGTGAAACAAGCAATGAAGAATCAGCAAATCTTTGTCTTATGGCTAAAGATGACATTGAGGTAACAAATCTTGATAATATTGAAGATCCTTCATATGAAGAATTGCAAAATGTTTTAGAAGAGGTATATGAAGAATTTGAAAAATTGGGTATCAAGTATACTACTTTGAAAAAGAAAAATTCTTCTTTAACAAACGAAATTGATATTTTAAGAAAAGAAAGTATTGTTTTGAAAGATGAAAATCTTGAATTGAAGAAAAAGAAAACTGATTTAGAAAATATTATTGAAAACTTTACGAATGGAAAAAGAAATTTTGAAAAACTTCTTGGTAGTCAAAGATGTGTTTTTGACAAGGCAGGCTTGGGATATATGCCAAAACAAAAATACAAACCTTATAAAAACTTTTTTGATAATCCTTCTACATCAAAGTCCAATATTCAAAATTCTTTTCATAAAAATAATTTTGTTAAAAAATGATACTATTATAATCACTCAAGTTCTTCATATATGTCACATGCTATTTGTAATTTTTGTAATAGAAATGGTCATAATTATCTTGCTTGTCCTATTAGAAGAAAACATACAATGATTATTAGGGCCATATGGGTACCTAAAAATCTTATTTATTCTAATACTAATAAATAAAGGACCCAAAGAACTTGGGTACCAAGAAAAATCATTTTAATTGTTTTTACAGGTGTGCATGAAGTCCTCCACAAACAAAAATAAATGGTTTTTAGATAGTGGATGTTCAAGACACATGACGGGAGATAAGACTAAGTTCTTTGATCTTAGATCTAAAGAAGAAGGACACGTGACATTTGGAGACAACTCAAAAGGGAAGATCGTGGGAATAGGTAAAATTGGTAATGAGTCTTCTCTCATAATTGAAGATGTTCTACTTGTTGAAGGTCTAAAACATAATCTTTTGAGTATAAGTCAATTATGTGATAAAGGATTTACAGTTACTTTCAAAATGGATAAGTGCATTATTTTAAATGATCATGATTGTAATATTTGTTTTATTGCTTTAAGAAGCAACAATGTTTATACAATTGATTTTGAAGAAATTACCTCACAAGATGCTATTTGTTTTTCAGCTCAAAATGAAACTAATTGGTTATGGCATAGAAGACTAGGTCATGCCAACATGGAACTTATTTCCAAACTTTCAAAAAATGATCTTGTGAGAGGTTTACCAAAGGCAAATTTTCTTAAAGACAAAATTTGTGATGCATGCCAATTTGGTAAACAAACAAAAACTTCTTTTAAAACCAAGAAACATATTTCCACTACTAGACCACTGCAACTGATACACATGGATCTTTTTGGACCAAATAGAGTTGCAAGTTTAGGAGGAAAATATTATGCATTTGTTATTGTTGATGATTTCTCTAGATATACTTGGGTCATCTTTCTTGCTCATAAAGATGAGGCACATAATGCATTTACCAAGTTATGCAAGAGAATTCAAAATGAAAAGGGTTATACTATTTCAAGTATCCGAAGTGATAGGGGAAAAGAGTTTGTTAATAAAAATATTGAAACATTTTGTGATGAAAATGGTTTTGTACATAATTTTTCTGCTCCTCGAACTCCTCAACAAAATGGGGTAGTAGAGAGAAAAAATAGATCTCTTCAAGAGATGGCAAGAACAATGCTCAATGAGAACAACTTGCCTAGTTATTTTTGGGCCGAAGCGGTAAGTACTGCATGTTATGTTATAAATAGAGTTATGCTAAGGTCCAAATTAGATAAAACCCCCTATGAGCTTTGGAATGAGAAAAAGCCCAACATTGGTTACTTTCATGTATTTGGATGCAAATGTTTTATTTTAAATGACAGGGATAATTTAGGCAAGTTTGATGCAAAATCTGATGAAGGTATCTTTCTCGGATATTCTACTAATAGTAAAGCTTATAGAGTATTTAATAAAAAGATTTTGACTGTACAAGAATCTATGCATGTAGTATTTGATGAATCTAATTCTCTACTCTCCAAGAAATCCATTGATGAAGAAACAGGAGGTATAAATAATACGGAAAGTCTCAATCTCAACAAAGAGAACACAATAGAGGAAGTCCAACATGGAGACATCAGGAACGATCATCAAAATTTAATACAAGATGTAACCAAACAGTGGAAATTTGTGAAAGATCATCCAGTGGAACAAATTCTGGGAGAACCTTCACGAGGTGTAAGCACTCGATCATCTCTTAGAAATATTTGCAATCATACTGCTTTTCTATCTCAGATTGAACCTAAAAATATTGATGAAGCACTTCTTGATGAATCTTGGATTCTAGCTATACAAGAAGAGCTTAATTAATTTGAAAGAAATGATGTTTGGACACTTGTTCCTAGACCCAAAAATCATACTATTATTGGAACAAAATGGGTTTTTAGAAACAAGAAAGATGAGTCCGGAGTCATTACTAGAAATAAGGCTCGTCTTGTAGCCCAAGGTTTCAATCAAGAAGAAGGAATCGATTATGATGAGACATATGCACCAGTCGCAAGATTAAAAGCTATTCGAATGCTACTTGCATATGCTTGTTATAAAGATTTCAAACTTTTTCAAATGGATGTTAAAAGTGCTTTCTTAAACGGTTTTATAAATGAAGAGGTATATGTTGAGCAACCTCCAGGTTTTGAAAATCATATTTATCCAAATCATGTTTTTAAACTCACAAAAGCACTCTATGGACTCAAACAAGCTCCTAGAGCGTGGTACGAGAGACTCAGTGGTTTCTTGATTGAAAAAGGCTTTTCAAGAGGAAAAATTGATACAACTCTTTTCATTAAATACGAAAATGATGATATTCTTTTGATTCAGATTTATGTTGATGATATAATATTCGGTGCTACTAATGAAAATATGTGCCAAGTTTTTGCTAAGACTATGCAGGAAGAATTTGAAATGAGCATGATGGGAGAGCTTACATTCTTTCTCGGATTGCAAATTAAGCAAGCAAAAAGTGGGACATTCATCAATCAATCAAAATATATTAAGGAATTGCTGAAAAAGTTTGGGATGGAAGGTGCTAAGGAAACTGGAACACCAATGAGCCCATCCACTAAACTTGATAAAGATGAATCCGGTAAATCAGTTGACTCGAAGGTATATCGAGGTATGATTGGTAGCTTATTATATTTGACAGCCAGTAGACCAGATATTATGTTTAGTGTGTGCTTATGTGCACGCTTTCAATCATCTCCAAAAGAATCACATTTAATTGCAGTTAAGCGCATTCTTAGATATCTTAGTGGTACAATTAACTTAGGGTTATGGTACCCTAAGCACACATCTTTCGATCTAATTAGCTACACAGATGCAGATTATGCTGGTTGTAAAATAGATCGAAAAAGCACTAGTGGAGCATGTCACTTCTTAGGTCATGCACTAGTTTCCTGGTTTAGTAAAAAACAAAATTCTGTTGCACTATCTACTGCTGAGGCAGAATATGTTGCTGCGGGTAGTTGTTGTGCTCAAGTTCTTTACATGAAGCAACAACTTGAGGATTTTAAACTTATGTACAATCACATTCCAATCAAATGTGATAATACAAGTGCTATAAATCTTTCAAAGAATCCAATACAACATTCTCGGACCAAACATATTGAAATTAGATATCATTTTCTTAGAGATCATGTGCAGAAGGGCGATATTGTATTAGAATTCACTAGTACACATGATCAATTGGCAGACATTTTCACAAAACCCCTACTAGAAGATAAATTATGTATGATTAGAAGAGAAATAGGTATGATGCATGCTACGAATATCTCTTAAAAGATAGATCAGAGTTCATAAAAATAGAGAGATTTTTTTAAATACTTTTACATAAACTTGAGATTCTTAGCCTCATGTTTGAGACGCTCATTCTCTTCATACAAAATCATGTCCTCCCTATCCATGGGAACTGGCAAGCGGAATGAAGAATCCAATAGAGATTTCAACCGTTTATTCTTCTGTCGAACGATTCCTTCCCTTATGTGAGACTCTTGAACAATTCGTTGAAGTACAACAATTTGTTCTTTAAGCTTTTCAACCTCTTGGTTTTTGACTTGTAGCCGCTGGGAAAAAGCAACAATAGAGGATGAGTAGCGAGTCCCGAGACTCACCAAGTCGTAGATAGCATCGGAGTCTGACTTATTAGCCAAACTATTATTCTCTTGCTGCAACATAGCGCCAATGGTAGCTGCAGAAAGGACATGAGATTGAGGTGTAGAACACCTCATGGATGGATCTAGAGGAATGTTAGAAGAATGAGCCATTGAGAAAAGAATTGAAAACTTAAAGCGAGAATGTTGAAAGAATGCAGATGAGTTATAGAGATGAGAATAAGATTTGATGCAAATCGGATGAGCTTTAAAACCGATTTTATAGAGATTGCATAAAGAACAAGACAAACTATTGTCTCTTCAAAATCTTATTTAGTCAAAAGAAATACAAGATTTGTTGGACACACATTGTCAAAAGTTTTCTTACTAGAAAAACGGTTCTCTGCTCCTATCATGGCATTGATGGCCTCAGGAGAGAAGATTGATGGTTGATGCGTCAAGGGTTCCTGATTCAAGTCTGGAACATTAGTGGAAGAGAATTGTTCGGCCATTCTATCGTTATGGAAAAACAGAATTTAGGTCAAGAAGCGATTTTTTTTGTATCCGATAGGTGAAAATGATCATTTTTTTATAGAAACTCAGAGCCTTCAATCCCGTTTGTCAACAACATCAGGCAATTGTTTAAATCTTCAGCCGCACTAAATTCATAGAGTTAGGCCTCGAAGTTTTGCAGCACTTGTCGGGTCACGAACGGCTCCTTACAGGGTCAACAACATCAGGCGATTGTTTGAATCTTTAGCTGCACTAATTTCATAGAGTTAGGTCTCGAGGCTTTGCAGCACTTGTCAGGTCACGGACGGCTCCCTTTTTTTTTTTTTCAACTATCTACAGTATCTATTAACGCACCGTTTTCTTCAGTCTATTTACTTGCTGCCGATCCTTTTTAATGATGCCAAAATGGGGAGAAGTTTTAGACTAGAACATTAACATTGTTTAATTTGCTAAACTTGTTATATATGCTTGGAATTATATTTATATTTTTGCTTGAAAAACTAACGCACATTCTCAGGGGGAGCTTAAGTATTAATACAAGTTTCAGGTTCTATCAAGTATTTGTCATCATCAAAAAGGGGGAGATTGTTGAACCCAAGGTTTCAAGCTTCATGTAATTATAAATCTACACATGGATTTTGATGATAACAAATGAATTCGAAGAATAAAGGAATCTCAAGCTCAAGTTGTCCACACAATAGAATCAAGCACATCAAGGAACCAAGCATGAGCAAGAAGGGAACAAGTTCATATTAAAATCATAGAGTAATGTTGTAAATCTCTTAAAAATTCAAAATTAGGATTAAGGCTCAAAATTAATATTTTATCATAAAGCATTAAAATACATTTTCCACATGTGCATGAATATTTTGAAAATTAAATTTGAAAATTTTGAAAGATGATTGATTGTCATCTTTCACATGTGCATGACATGATTAAAGGTTTGAACTTTGAAAATATTAAGATGATTGATTGTCATCTTTCACATGTGCATGTTTTATTTGAATATTTTCAAAAGTGGTGGATGCTTTTCTTGACTTATGCAAAAGATAGATGTCTTTATTTGAAAATTTTGAAAAGTAAAGTGTGATCTTTTTGTCATATGCAAAAAGTAAAATATTAGGTTTGAAATTTTTGAAAAGTAAAGTGTGCTCATTTTGTCACATGCAAAAAGTAAAAATATTTGATTTGAAATTTTTGAAAAGTGAATGATGATGTCTTGGACATGGGAATCTTTTCAAATTTGAAATTGAAGACTCATTTGCCTATAAATAGCTCACTTGAGTTTTGCAAAAATTACAACAAGAGCTTACACATCTATTGCTAAATTTTGCATCATTCTTTCAAAGCTCTCATTCTCTCTTTTCTAAAGTTTTGAGCCTTAATTCTTGTTCTTGTTGAGAGAGATATAGTTTGTGCTGTATTGTTCTTATTTCACTCATTGAGGAGTGTTTTCTGATAGCCTACCCACTATCAATTCTTGTATCAGTAAGAGGGTGTGTATAACCCTTGTGTGTGTAAAAGGTGTTCTACACGGGGAATAGTTAAATCACCAAGTGTGAGGTGATTGGAAGTAAGAGGGTTTGTATAACCCTTGTGTGTGTAGAAGGTGTTCTACACAGGGAATAGTTGAATCACCAAGTGTGAGGTGATTGGAAGTGTAGAGGGTGTTCTACACGGATTCTTTGGAGCGGTACTGCTCAAAGGTGTAATAGGTTTCTATCTCCACCTAAAGGAGATTGAATAGTGGATTTGGGAATCCTCAAGGGGTAACTTGAGGCGAGGACGTAGGCAGTGGGGCTGAACCTCGTAAAAATACTGAGTTTGCTTTCTCTTACCCTACTCTTTATATTTCCTACTGCTTTATATTTTGGTTATATTTTATATTATATATTTAGTTTATAAGTATTAATTTTTTAATATAACCCAATTCACCCCCCCTCTTGTGTTAGTCATCTGGGCAACAAAAGACTTATTCGTTCCATTGTTTCAAATCTTACTTTAAAGCTTTCGGATTCTTTGTCATAATGTAACTAGGAGAGCCTTCAAAGTTGTAGGAGGTTCACCATAGTCTAACTTTGACAACAAAACCGTCAAATTTAATCCACATACTTTTAAATTTAAAATACTTCTACCACTATGGATCCCTCGACAGTCTAGGATGATAGAAAAGTGGTCAGAACATAAGCGATGTAGTCTTCTTTGCACTACATCCAAAAAATGAGATTCTCATTCAGGGGATAGCAAAAATCTGTCAATCTGCGATCAAGATGAGCGTTCACGATTATTAGACCACATGAAAGTACCTTTCGATAAAAGAATGTCCATAAGTTCTTGTTCTCCAATGAAATAAAAAAAATTCTCTCATGGGCAGAGAAATGTGAGTGACGCTCAACCTTTTATTTGGGAAACGAGTTATATTAAAGTCACCCCCAAAACAACTTGATAACTCCCACCAGGTTAGAAAACTAGCCAACTCATCCCACAAGAGCCTTCTCTACGAGTCTAAGTTTAGCCCATAGACACCAATAAAGACCTATTTATAATTGTCTTCCAAATTCACAAAGGAACAAGCAACGGTAGAATCTCTCACACAATCCTCCACCATTTTAACCACATTGTATCAAACATTATTAAGACACCCCCAGATGCACCATTTGCTGGGAGGTAAGACCAATCAACATGTTGTCTTCTCCATAGACTACGAACTAATTGATTAGTAATAATTTTCAGCTTAGTTTCCTATAAACAGATAATATCTCCATTCCATTGTCTAAGTAAATTCCTAACTTGGAGCTGCTTGTTAAGGTCGTGCAGCCCCCCTTACATTCCATGGTATTATTTTTTATTTCATGGATTAACTATCTTGCCCTTTCCTTTAATTCGCTACCAACTAGAACTCTTTGCTCTTCCATCATCATTCATGTTCCAGATAAGTCTCTTAAGTTCAAGTTCCTTTTTTTTTTCGCCGAGTGGATGGAATGATCAGATTTAGACTGTGCGTATGCAACCTCCATAACAGTAAGAAGTGCCAAAAATTCTACTTCAAAACCTACATAAGAAATTCCTACAATATTTTTTATACTCTATGCAGTCTGGATGACCCAATCTGATTCCCTGAGATGGTTTAGAGGAATAGGGTCGTCCTCACCTTCCTTAGAAGTCTCGTATAAGATCAAAGCACCTTCCCCACTTTCGATATTGCACGACGTGATGACAGGGGCATTAGAATGAGAAAAACTCGTCACCGAGTTCGCTGGCAAAGTAGAAACCAACCGAAAAACCGCCAACTTCACCAGGAAGGCAGGAGGGAGCCCAGAAACTGATGGCGACGAAGTCTGTGGAAGATCGGAGTTGATCAGCTCAGTCAAGCCTTCTGAAAGATAACTCATCGATGGAAGCGATAGTGGGAATGACGACGACGGTCTTTCGATTGTTGAACTACCTGGGTCAATGATCGGCGCCGGAAGTGGAAGCTCATCTGGCCGGTAGACTGGATCTGCTCCAGCAGGCTTGGGCTCAATGGGCCCCTTCACTAGCCCAGCCCCTAAGTTGGTCTCCAATGCGCAGTAGAGATGTGGACTGGATTGCCTCGGCCCAACCTAGTTTTCTTTTTGCCTCTTGCTGTCCTAGAAAGCCGATGAGGCTTAGAGGCCTGCCCCTTTTTTCGCGGGCCTTGGCCCAAACCTGGGCCCACAACTCCTTCAAACTTAGCAGCCCAAGCCGAAAATTACTACTTCAAAGAGACCAATTCCTCTTTTACACCCACCACTTCCTTCCTCGGACTAATTAAGGCCCTTTACATTTCCCTTTCGTTTGTTTTGCCGTGTGGTAGACTCCCCACTTCCTTCTCCATGTCGACGTCTGTCGTACTCTAGACCAGGCAGCCTTTCACACTCTACTTCAGGTTCTGTACCATGTTGTTCCCCTGCCGAAAGCATCACAGGCTTCACAGGTACATGCCCAACTCGAGGGTGCTCCAAAGTGTCCCTGTAGGTTCTAGCCCTAGTGGCTACACTAGAGCTCGGCATTACACTGCCAACCTCCAACAACACCATCGCCAGTCTCGCCCATGCCATCCCATTTTTATCGCCAAGACTAAGGATGGATTTCCGTCGACCAGCACCGCAATACTCCACCAACAACATGAAAGGACCTCAGAGGATAAAACATTGCTAGAAGGTAAATCCCCTACTCCGTTGCGATGAGCAGAGTAGTAGCCCTTACTATTACCGGCTTCTAAGCATCGTGACAACCACCTGGTGATGTCTAAGCTCAACCGAAGACTTTGGACCACCATCCACCCTTTCTCTGTTAAGACCACTGCATTCCCGTCCCTCAAAACCTCAAACACCTTCGATTCTAAAACCACTCGCCTCATTGAAACAAGCAACCTAATAACTAGGAACTGAAAACATGGGTTGTTACAAACCCATGATCATCATCGGAGACGATGAGGTGTTGGGGTGATGTAATAAAAGAAACCAGAAGCCAAGGTGGTACATAGAGAAAAAAATGCTAAAAGAATATCGGTTAGTTGGGTTCTGAAATTAATTCTAAAAGAAACCAGAAGTCCAAGTTAATTCTGAAATATGGCATTACCATTAGTTGGGTTCCAGGCTTGATGGTGTGCTTGCCAGCAGAAGTTTAATCCAAAAATATGGTAAACCTTGTCCTACTCTTTTGGCAATCTCTATAACTCACCCAAAATGCAAGCAGCTTACGAAGATTTTCCATGCCGGCTACTTTTTTTTAGGTAACAATGGCTGCCATTTCCAACAAGTTGCACACATTATAAGTTCAGTTCATCCAACACATACTACCAAACAACAATGCATGGACAGAAGTTAATTGGAAAATATGAAAAGGCCAACTCATAAGTTATAAGACTTCTTTTAAAAAAAATGTGTTGTGATAGTTAAAACCTTAAATCAGAAGAAAAGAAAATGGAAAGAAAGAAGGATAGCAAAAAAAAAAAAAAACTCATGCACACATATTGAACTTGTTAGAGCACTAGCATTAGATTAACCAAAATTTTCTTTCAAAAAATACAAATTTGTACACATCAAAAAAATTTGTCATATTTGATCAAAAGCGAGAAGAAGTAAGTGAGAGAAGGGAATAAAAGTATCTTTTGTCTTCAAAAATGAATAGTAACTCTTCAAGTTTGAAGAGTTTTGAAGCTTTATTATTTACTTTTAAAAATAAAAAGTACTTTTATTTCATTTTTTTTCACTTTTTTCTCTTCATTTTTGATCAAATATGATAAAAAAATTTTAATATGTGTGCAAACTTGTATTTTTTGAAAAAAAAAAATTAGCTAATCCAATATTAGTACTCTTACCTGCTGCCCCACATTTAAGAGGGGAGTAAATCAACTTTTGACTTGAACGCCATTTAAAATTAATGTGCTTCTCATGCGACAAGCAACCAAAGGAACAAAAAGGATAAATTGCATGTGATAACTACTAGTGTAGTGTCTTTCTTCTTGAATACACATTAAAAATGCATCTCCTTGAATATAAATTCTTCACAAGGAACCAAAATAATGACATCTCCAAACTTTCGTGAATAACAGTTGGAAACTTGGAGGTGCATATTAGATAGCTCTGTCATTCATTCTTGTAACACTTATGGGTAGCCCTGCTTTTGAATTGTAATTAGATCAACTAAACTACACGGGAGTGATCCCCATCTATGCGTCAAAGTACTGATTACTATTTTCAAAAACTGTGTAGGTTGACTCTCTCGGTATAATTTACCTACTCACGTACAGCATTATCCTTCCAAATGAAAAATGTCTCAGGGGACATCCAATCAGAACCAGATCCAATTTATAGGTCACGAGCAATCTCGTGTCATGAAATCGTATGATGGTGGTCGAGATTTAAGGTACATAAAACTCATGAAAACATATCTTAACTCACAATCACGAGTGCATATATAAAAACAGGAAATCAATATTACGACTCTCGCTATTAGAATCATCAGCACCACCACAATCCCATCATCCCCACAGCCAATTTTGCCACACCCTCACTCGCAGGTCAACTATCCTGCAACAAAATGTCTATTGCGAACCCAACTCAATCGCATAGACAGAGATAACACTCGTAGAATGCTAAACCCCTCGAGATCTATATGTATACGGAATGTATGCATTAAGTCCCAGCGCTTGAGCAAGATTTAGCTGGTCGGAGGCATTCTTGGGCATGAATACTACTAAAGCCTCACAAATGAAATTCCAAATCTTAGGAGACGAACCAATGGGAATGAAATTTAAGAGCTTAACATTGGCTGATCTGAATCTCTTAACAGCCAAAAATAAGCATTTAAAAAGATCTACGAGTTGAATGTGCGAGTAACAACTCGGAAACAAAGTCATTGCTAGGGTTTGGATGGAGAGCAAGATAAACAGAGAGAGCAGCTTTACCTTGTGATCCGACTCGGAGGCGAACACGGAAGATGTGATGAGGAGGAAAAGGAAGAGAAATCGGACGGCGGTTGACATGGAGATCGACGGTACCCAAGCTCGCTCTGAGACTTTCCTTGCTCCAATTCCTGAGCGCCCCAGTACGAGACTTAAGAAAGCGCGCGCATATTTTACTTTACTTGCAGTTAAATTTAGGCCCCAGATGCCGCCTGTTGCACAGGCCAGGTTTAATTTGCCTGCTAATTAATTTTCGGCCTGCCTCATAAAAGTACTACAATTTTGAATTTCATTTCGGTTTTAAATATGACAATAAACTTGTTCAGTATATGTATTGGTGTACAAACAAAATTGTATGAAGTAAGTTCGGCCTTAAATTAAGGCAGAGAAGGCTTGTTTCGACGGAAAGATGAATTAATAGTGAAAAGATCATCTACCGAATTTTAGACTCTTAAAAGGAATTTCAGAAAATTCAGATCCGAATTAATTAAATTATAACTCAACGATAAAATTATAAATTTTTAATCGAAGATCTTTGCACTTAAGAGAAAAGGACGAAGACAAAGGGAGAAAACAATAGAGAGAAGTTAGCATTGTCAATTGAAGACGATGAGATACAGAAATAATTATATAAATGTTGTGGATAGGCGTGTAAAGCCGCGTGGGGGAAGTAATACGTGCACGGCGTTGAGTACTAGGGCACACTATTCCTGAAGTCATGAGCGTGTAGATGTTTATTCAATGAAAAATACTTTAATGTGTGGTTTGGATAATAAGTTAAAATGAGATGAATTTTAAAAATTATTTTTATTTTTTTGATAGCTAGAAGTGCAAATACATCAATTATTATCCAACCATAAAGCATTTTGAACAAGCAAAGGAACATTCTCCCACTAAACACTTACATCAACAATATTCTATGCATTATGAGTTAGAGAATGTGCCACACTATTTTCAATCATGCTCACATGTTAGACTTTAATCTCCTGAAAATAGCTCATCATTCTTCTTGCCTCGTTAATTACATGGCCAGCATTTGCTAGAGATTCATCTCCTGATCGCAACTCAATAACTACATCCAAACAATCTGTTTCCACAATTAACTTTGGAATACCAAGTGACAAGCAGAATTGAGGACCTCTTAAAATTGCAATTGTCTCAATAGTTGCTGCCTCATCAACTTCCTCATCCATCTTGCTTGCTACCATTAGTACACTACCACTGGTATCCCATAGCACAGCTGAAACTCCTGTTTGCTCTAAGTCCGCAAAAATGGCTCCATCAATATTTAGTTTGAGAAAATCACCATCAAGAGGTTGCCATCTGATAACCCAAAGCAATTCATTTTTCATTGTGGTACTAACTTCATTAAAAGCTTTACACAAAGACATCCCATAATCTGCAACTTTGATAGGTTGTAACATAATATTTTCCTTCTTCATTTTGACGTTCCTTCTGTGCCACATACTCCAACAAAGAATAAAAAATTGAGTTAAATCAGCATCATTTCCTTGTTGTATAATCACTCTCACTGTCTCAATAAAACTTAAAGAAAGATTAAAACAATGAGAAAGATTTAAAAACTGTTGGCATATTTGTTACACTGAACTACATCTAAGCAAAGCATGCCTTGTATCCTCCTCAAAATTCTGATAAAAACAACACTTAGTCTCCACTTCCATCTTCTTCTTTGTAAGATTAATAAGAGTTGGTAGAATGTCTTTACAAGCCCTCCAAGCAAAGGTTTTAATCTTCCTTGGGATCCTCATATGCCAAATCTTTCTCCAAAGTTCTCGGTGTTTAAAGAAACTTCCCCCACTAAATTGGAAACTAAATTCTAAATAAGCTTGTATGCACTTTTTACTGAAAACTTTCCACTTGGTTCTTTATCCCAAATCCATCCATCAATACATGGGATTGCTGGCAGCCCTATTCTTAGGGTTTCCTCCACTGTATTTGGATTGAATGTCGCTCTAACCAATTGCATATTCCATGCTTGTGTAGTATTGTCAATCAAAAAGTCCATTGTTGCATCTTCATCAGTTTTAGGTCCAGCTCTACCATCCAAATTTGGTTGCAACACTCTACAAACCGATAGCCAAGGATCCATCCAAATTCTCACATTTTCACCACTTCCTATCCGCCACCTACACCCATGCATGAGCCAAGATCTTGCTTCAATATTGCCTCTCCACGCATAGAAAGGATTGGTGCCTAGGGATGCTTGGAAAGAGGAACAATAGGGGTAATACTTTGCTTTGTAAATCTTTTGCAACAAAGAGTTCTCCTCTTGGATCAATCTTCACGCTTGCTAAGCCAACAAAGACATGTTAAACATATGAAGATCTCAAAAACCCATACTCCCTCGAAATTAAGACAAGCACAAATTCTTTCAACTCATCTAATAAATTTTCCTCTCATTATTATATTGTCTCCACCAAAACCTTGTCATTATAGCTTCAAGTTCTCGGCACAAACTTAAGGGTAGTTTAAAGCAAGTCATAGATCAAGTGAGAATAGACAACTATACTGCCTTTATAAGGATCTTCATGGCCGCCCTGTGATAGTAGTTTTCCTTTCCAGCTTTGTGACTGTGACCAAACCCTCTTATTTATATCTTCAAAAGCTCGAGTTTTAGACCTTCCAACAAAGTTTAGGAGCCCAAGGTACTTATAATACTGTTAGAAAGATCTAACACCCCGAAGTTGCAAAAATTCCCGTTGTTTAACAACATCCACATTTTTAAAAAACACCATAATTGTCTTGCTTTTATTCACCTTCTGACTCGATGCCAGCTCATATTTATCCAATAAACCCCAAATAAGCATGGCCACTTCAACATTGGCGCAGCAAAAAAGTATACTATCATTGGCAAAAAGGAGGCGAGTGACCATAGGAGCCCCTCTACTAACTTTAACCCCTCTTAAACTCTTTTTCATTTTAGCATCTTTCAACAAGGCAATAAGACCTTTAGTACAAAAATAGGAAAATGTAAGGGGAGAGAAGATCCCTTTACTTAATACATCTTGAAAGGGGAATGGGACCATAGGTTTTACCATTGATTAAAACAGAAAAGGATACAGTTTTAATACATTACATAATGAGATCAACAAAACTGACAGCAAAACCCATTTTAAGCATAATTTTCTCAAAAAAAAAAAAAAACTCCACTACACTCAGTTATATGTTTTACTCATATCCAATATAATGGACATGTACCCTTGTTTCCCATATCTTTTATTTCTCAAGTAATTCACAACCTCGTATGCAAACAAGACATTATCACTAATCAATCTACCCCCCCCCCCAACCAAAAGGCACATTGGGACTTTGAAATAATATCAGGTAACCTATTCACGATATTTTCGACACAAGTTTATAAAGCATATTACAAAGGCTAATTGGGCAAAAATCAAACACAAACTCACACATTATTTTCTTAAGAATCAAGCTTATAAAAGTGTGATTTAGTTGGGAAGGTAATGTACCTGAATTCAAAGAGTCCAGCATAGCTATTCTCACTGAGTCACCCACAATATGCCAATAGGATTGATAAAAACAAACTGACATGCCGTCTGGTCCAAGAGCCTTCTGTGGGTGCATTTAATTCAAAGCAAACTTTACCTTTTCTGCTACAAAAGGTCGTGTAAAATCAGCATTCATCTCTGGGTGACCTTTCTATCCACAAGGCTCAAAAAAACTTCCTGATCTCCCCTTGCTGATGAACGAACAGGTTCTTGAAAAAATCAATTATCAAGCCATCTCGGTGCTTTCCCTCAAGCCGAGCTCCTGTTTCATCCTTAAAGCCTTTAATAAAATTTCTTTTCTGCCTATGAGACGCCTTTAAGTGAAAGAAATGAGTATTTTGATCCTCCTCCTTTAAGAATTGAACTCGAGACTGTTCGTATAAAAATATCTACAAGCGCACATAATCGTAATAAGTAGTAAAATATTTGATAGAAAACGGATGTTAAACCCACAAAAACTAATTATGCTATTAAGTACTAAAATTAATTAAATTTGGAAAACCGAAAATAAATGAAACGTTTCTACTATCTAAATTAAATTAAACTACTTAATAAAAATAAATTTACGAATAAAAAGTAACAGAGTTTAAAATTTAAGAGTGTAAAAATATTAAAAGAATGGATTTAGAGCATTTGATTTCACCTACCAAATCTCACATAATTTATTCTTTCTAATTATTAAATTCTAATAAATTCATGTTGATGATTAAAAAATCTCTTAACAACTTCATATCTCTACGAATTTAATTAATTGGAAACTCATTACGTTTTTTTATTTTTTCTGAAAAATCACACTAGTTGCGGTAAAGTATTTCTACTTTCGCTTAACTAATGGTGTTTAATCCTAAAACTAAAATCACAAATCACCGCTCAGTCTAATTGTAATTCAATTGATCAAATAATAATTTGTAAAAAATTACAAGTATTAAGAATAATAATTATATACTCAATCATAGAAATATTAAAAATAAAATAACTCAAAATATAAACCATATTAAATGTTAAACTACATCATAATTCTAGAAAATAAAATTTAGTTTATAATGAAATTGAAAAGAAAAATAATAAAACTCGTATTCTTTGTTTGAATTAGTAGATAAAATATGTGACTCTCACCTCTATCCTCCATATCTTCCTCCTTAAAAAAACTCTAGAAAAAAACTCCAATTTACTGTTTCACCTCTCAAGTCTTAGTTTTCATACTCATCTAAGAAAAAGAAGAAATTTATTATTAAAAAATTAATTTTAATAGTCGAACCAGGTGCAAGCAAGCGTGCCTATAATCATCGTGAGCACCACAGTACCTAAATGGGCTCGACGAAAAGGGATGATAAATTATTTGGTTAATAAATTTGGCCTCCACAAGTCATGATAGTTTCAAAACAAATCGTATCTTAGGAAATAAGTCGCTGAGGTAGAAAATTTCATGTGTCTTATACTTTGTGATTTTCTTCTTTTTCTTTACTTAATTATTTGGTACCTAAGGCCAAAGTTCTTTAGACTAGATGGCATAATGATAATTGGTCTCAAAATAAAAGAACCAAGTTCGAATCATCCCACCCTTGTATCAAAAACAAAAATAAAAATTAATAGGTACCTAATAATTAGTCCACATACCCACACACAAAGAAAAATAGTATTATATACTTCAACCAAATACAGTAAAAGCGAGGAAAATACACAACATATTGAGACTATTACACACTTTAAGTAGATGCAGCACAAGTTGTCTTGCTACAAAGTAATATATATTTTAGTCATCATTCTCATTTCTAGGGGCGGAACTAGAATTTAGTGTTTGGAGGGCGATGTGTGAACGTAAAATTATATAAATAAAATATATGTTTATAAATTATCTTATAAAATAATTTTTCTTAAAATTTTTGTAATTTGTTAACTATAGACCATTACAAACAGAAAAAAATGAAATTATTGTTCTTACGTTCAACAGGGTATGAGGAAATTAAAAACAAGTAAAGGAAAAAAAAATATTGGGAGATTAATTTTAATAAAAATTTTGAAAATTTGAGTATTGGGGGGGACAATTTTAAATATATTAAAAAAAATTATTTTTTTACATACTAAATTAAATTTTTTTTTTTAAGTTTGGGGGCAGTAGCCCCCCAAGGGCATTAGTGGTTCCACCCCTGCTCATTTCCCCTCACACTTGATTTTATTGTCTTCTAAGAGAGACATAAAACTAGTAAAATAAATAAAAGATAGTGAATGAAAAGGACAGATGCAAGATTTTACTTACAACCCACAACCAACAATTATAAGACAAGTGTGGATTTAGGGTGATAACTCAATCTATTTCTTTCTAGCTCTCAATAATTAGAGTTTGAAGGAAAGAGCAAGTGCTTCCAGTTAGAGGACAACCGATTAGAACTTGAACCTTTCCTCACTACTTTTTTGCTGATTTTGATGACTTAGCTTTGCTTGTTAATGCAATTCGGGCATATTATGCATTAACATTGAGGTCACTTACTATACTGTGATGATTTTGATGCTTGTCTGGTAAGCTTTTTATAGAGTTACTACATACTTCTATTCTTATATTTCATCCTCTAGCCCATTTATTAAAATTGATGGTTACACATTTCAGGGAAATGAAGGTGGAAAAACAAGGATATTTTATCTTGGTGAGGATATTTTACTTGCATCATTTTCTTTTCCGTTCTTTTTTTTTTTCTATTTATATTGCTTCTTCTCTCACATAATAAGAGTTTGAAGCCTGCAAACTTATTATCAATTTATATTGTTTCTTCTCTTAATGTATGTGTGTGCAATGATATAATTATATTAAAATATAGGTCATCATCTCCAACAAATCTTATTTTTTTTAATGTAATGCATTCAGGCAAACCAAAATCGACAATATAAGGGCAAAGTTTGTGGGTGTTGATAAATTTGGTAACAAGTATTATGAGAACTTTGATGTTCAATACAGTTAGTGTTTTTTTAAGTCTTTCAGTCATGTACTTTCTTGCTATTGCAGTATTATGGGTCTGAAAATATATTTTTAGAACTTCTAGTCTTGCATTGTGTATAAAATGATTCAGCATCTATAGTAGTTCCCCTGTATATATCGCCTAGCATTTAAAGGTGAAAAAGTTATGTTACACGGTTGACAGAAACCATGTTGAAAAAGTCATGTTGAAATGAGTCCAACTAGAATATGTTACACAGTTTACACATACCATAGTTAACATTGCTTTGATAAAGCTTTTTCTAAATCTTAGTAGAATTAGTATTTGCAATTTTCAAGCAATAGGATGCAAACTAGAAATAAAGTGGGCTGCAAATATTTTAGATAGGCATGGCTGATTTCAGTATTTAACAGTTTTGGAGAAATGCTTCTAAGATTTCATTTTTTGTTAGTCTCTTTTTTATTGATAAATGTTGAACTTTAGTTGCTGTTTGTAGGTCAAGCTGATTAGACACCCATTTTTTTATTGGTTCCTTTGGTTCTTGGACTTGATGCATTTTAGAAGAGCTACATGTAATTTGGCTTCACTTGTATTGATGTTTGAGCATGGAATAGAGTTGGATAAAGATGAATTATTTTGAAGTGTTGAGATTAAGTGACAAAGTAGTAGTGACTTTGTAAAGTATGATGTTAGTGTTAGTATTGGTTTCGAAAACTTGAATGTATTGGGTATGCATTAAATTTGTAAAAATAAATGTAAATTTTCTTAATATTTTATGTATAGATTATTATAAGTGTGAATTTCGATCTCTAATGTTAGAATATATATTGATTTTAGCCTATATTAGACTATTTGTTGTGATTATTTTTTTTTTTGAAGTCGCAAATTATTTTTTCTATAATCTCTTAGCATTTGCCAGGAAAGTAATTTGTGGCAAATACTTTTTGCCACCATGTCCTCAGTAGCTAATACATATTTGCAACCAAATATGTTGGTGGAAAACAATCTTTTGCGAGAAAGTGTAAGATTAGGATGAATAATTTTCACAAAAAGAAATCATTCCAAAAAATATTTTTCCATAACATTAGTTGTGGGAACAAGTTATATGCCACCAAATCAGCCACGAAATAGTTCATGAGTAAAAAATATTTCCGACCTATTTTCTTCATGGATAGCATCAACTTTGGCACCACAATGGAGTGGGTGACAGTATTATTTGCCACAAATTTCGTATGTTATACCCACAATGTCAAGTGATGGGAAAAAATTTATATTTGTCATGAAGTAAAATTTTGATGGAATTTTTTGTTTTTTGTTCATGAATTATATGCCACCAACATCCCACCAACAAATTTGGTAGAAAAAAATATTTCCCACTTAACATATACTTTTTTTCACCATATATTTTTATGGCAAAAAGTTCAAAATCTTGTAATGGCTACAAAGTAATTATTTTTAATGCTTGAAATATATATATATATTTTTAAAATTCACAGCATCATTAAAGAATATTTTTTTAATCATTAAATAAAAAATAAATAAAAAAAATTGTCAAGGCATCATGAGACAAAACAACCAGAACAAGTAGATTTATTCATAACTTCGATAAGAGCTAGATTCAAGAGTCATGTAAATACTTCTAATAACTCGATGACATTGCTCAAATCAAATAACATCCACAAATTCAGAAGTAGAGAGAAGCTTATTCATGATTGGGCGAGCTTTACACATGACCTCCAATGCCACAAGTTTGGGCATGGTTAACCCATTACCCTCAGTCATGTCAATTTCTTCATCATTGATCCTCTCCCACTCGAAGCATTGAATCAATGATCCCAAAGTTAAGCCCAGTATGCGTTGCGCAAGCCCCGCCCCAGGACAAGCCCTCCTCCCCATTCCAAATGGCATTAGCAGCTTCTGCGCATCACTTTTCCCACTTTCAAACCTCTCTGGCTTGAAATCTGTTGCATTTTCCCATACATTTGGGTCTCTATGTATGGCCCATGCATTGATCAAAATAATTGTGTTGCTTGGTACATCGTATCCTTCAATGGTACAATCTTCGGAGGACATGTGGGGTAGTAGTAATGGTGCAGCAGGGTACAATCGGAAAGTCTCTAAAATTATATTTTGAAGGTAGCATAATTGAGAGACATTTGATTCATTAATTAATTTTTCTTGCCCAATCTGACCATCCAATTCAGCCCTAGCCTTTTTCAACGCGTTGGGATAATTCAGTAGACAAGACATTGCCCATTCTAATGTCACTGCTGACGTATCGGTCCCCGCAACTAAGATTACCTGTTTGATATTAATCATTGTAACGGTTAAATAAAGATAAATGAACTGGTTTGATTACAAGATGAAAAGGTAACGAGTCGTACTACACCCGCAAGACATTTCATGGGCAATTGCCTTTTTAATTTTTAATTTTTAATTTATATATATATATAATATTTTTAAATTTAAAAAAAATAAAAAAGGTTCTCAACATCATTAAAAAAATGTTGTCTTGATGTAAACAAATAAAATAAAATAATTAATCGTTAGCCACCGTTTATTGGTGGCTGTAGCTTTATTCAAAGGTAACAGAAAATTAACCAAAACAATAGCTAATTAAAGTACTGATGTAAGAAAATTTAATTCCATAACCATTTTAATTATTGTCAAATGATTGACTAGTAAAAACAAATTAATAGTCAGTTTATAACGAGTTGATATATATCATGTTAATCGAAGAATAAAGATTTACAAATGATTGAAACTATTAAAGGAGTTTTAATAAGAATATCGGATCGAGCCGATAATTGTCTTAAGGACATGCATGTATGCTTAAATTATGTTAAAATCTTGCGAGTAATAATAACGAAATAGTTTAAATAGATATACTTATTATTTTTAAAAAAATCAAAGAGATAGTATATTGAATAAAAATATTTTTTAAAATAAATATTATATTAAAATTTGTAAAAGTGAATATATAAAGTTAAAAAGTTATTTGAATATTATTTTTAAAAATTAAAAAAAAACTGTATAATTTATGTATATTTGAATAAGATTAAATGAAAAAATAAAAATAAAAATATATTTTATGAATAATGTTTGAATATTGAGAATAACCAAAAACAATATTCTAATGTCACTGCCGACCGTACTCACATGCACGCGCCAGTCCATCACCATTTTGATTTGCTCAAATTTCATATTACATCACTGTTCAATAGATAAGTACAAGTTTACCAAAAATTAAAAAGAAAATATTAGTAGAAGCCCACGATTGGCTGTAAGTCCTGTTTATTTTAGAGGATGAGATTAAAATTATAAAATATATTTTAAATTTATTATTATATTTTTTTATAAAATATAATAAAAAATATAACTTTTTTAAATTCTCATATCACTTTTTTAAATTTTTATACAAAATTAATATTAAAAAAATATTTTATAATAATATTTTATTTTATTTTTTATTTTTATCTTATCTCCTCTCTAAAAAAAAATAAGGTAATTACATGTGATAACTAAAAATATTTCAAGAATTTTTAAAATATTTTATAATTATTTATTATTTTATATCTATTTTTATTATTTATTATTTATTTATTATTATTTAATATTTTATTATTATTTTATTATTATTTTTTACTATTATTTACCACTCTTTTCAATATTTTCCATCACCCAAACGTAACATAAAGTCTCCTGACGCTTATTCGGTATTTTTTTTATATTTTTTTTGAAAAGTGATATACACAATATATTTTATAATATTTATATAAGATAAATTATAAAATAAAGATATTTTTATAAATTATTTTATAAAATTAATATTATTTTACAAAAATACACATATTATATAAATTATTATAAAAAATATTGTAAATTTATTATTTTTTTTTTTTTTATCCACTCTGGGATGGTGGAATGCGTGGTGCATAGTTTTCTCTGTCTACTTTGTCTACTATTGATATCTGTACAACGACTTTTACGTTTGTTTTATAACTTATAATGTTATAAATTAATTTTATTTTTATTATTTTTAAGTATTTTTTAGCATTTTTAATTATTAAAAAAATAAAAAATAATTTTATTAATATTCATATTTTTAATCACTAAATAAAATTAAAAATTAAAAAATTAAATTAAATATAAAAAAATTATAAAACAATAGTACATTTATTATTTTTGAATCCAAAAAAAAAAAACTGTTTAAAGAAAAAATAAAAATATTAAAAAAATTATGTGAGGAATGTGTAAATGTGTAGTACAAGAACTAACAATTCCCTTTTTTAAAAAGAAAAATGCTTTTGATCCCGACAATCGGGACTCCCATTGGGCCCTCATTTTTTAAAAAAATTTTTTTAACACGATTCTTGTTGTCACATTACAGTGACCCTGAAGCGATTTAAGTATTTTTAAATAATATTGTGATTTTTTTTATATTTTTTAAAAATATAAAAAAAATCATAATATTATTTAAAAATACTTAAATAAAAATCATATAAAAAAATTACAAAAAAAAACTTAAAATGGAGACCCAATCGAGTCTCAATAATCGAGATCGTTAACAACTCCTTTAAAAAGTAGTGATAGAGTTACTTACTTTACTAGTCAATTATCATCAATGCATTTATTTTTTTATATTTTCTTTTATATATGTTTTTAACATCCTAATAATTAAGAAAAAATTTAAAAAGTATATACTTTTATTAATAATTCAGTCCTTAATCATTAAATAAAAAAATATTTTAAAAAAAATTAAAAAATTAAAAATTAAAAAAAATAATAAATAGATAATAAATAAAATATAACTCTATCATTATTTTTTAAAAATTCATTCATGCTAAAAAATAGAGAGAGAGAGAAAAAAAAAAAAAAAAAAAAAGCAAACAGGCCGGATGCACTGCACTTACCAGTATAAGCCCCTTGATAATCTGGTCAGTGTAATATTCAGGCTGTGATTTTTGAAGAGAAAGCAAATGGTCAATCATAGTGTTGCCCTGCTCCTCCTCGCGTCTCTTCTCGTCGACAAGTCCCTGCATGAACGCATCTGTCCTCTTAGCGAGTCTCTTCATTCTCTTCTCCAAACCCCCAAGATCGATCCATTGCAGCAAAGGAACAAATTCTCCAGGATTCGACGCCCCTCCATTAGCAGTTATCTCTTTCATTATCTCCCTAAACTGTCTCGCTTCTTCCTCATCCTTTACGTCCTCCCCGTACCCGTAATACCTCTTCCCCGCCACCATTCTCATTATGATATTAAAGGTGAGCTCTGAGAACAATGATTTCAGCTCCACCTTGGCGAAATCTTTGCACGAGTTCTGTGATAGTTTTCGAAGCAAGCGTTTGATCTCGTCCCTTCGTATGCCTGAGAACATGTTGAGGCGATTAGTCGAGAGTATCTCGAGGGAGAGTATGCGACGGAGATTGCGCCAGTGATCGCCATAGGGGGCTGCTGCGACGGTGGTGTGGTTGTAGCCGAGGTGCTTGCCTACGGTGACTGCAGGGCGGTTGGCTAAAACGATGTCGTTCTTAGTAAAACATTCCTCAACTGCGGATTGGGAGGAGACTACAACCACGAGGCGAGAACCAAAGTGAAGAGAGAAAACCTGGCCGTATTTCTGCGAGAGGTGGTGAAATGTACGGTGGAGGGGTTTTTTAAGAATATGGAGATGACCCAAGATAGGCAGAGATTTAGGAGGGCTGGGTGGGAGGTGTTTGGGGAGCCTTCTTAATTGGAAATAAAACTTGAAAGCAAAAGCAAGGAGGAAGCTGAGAAATGAGAGAGATGAGTAGAGCAGGATGTCTTCCATGTTTGCCTCTTGTTTTCTCTATCTTATGCTGCAATGGTTGCACGTGTCTATGAGATATTTTTTTAACTAACAGGGCATTAGATGGAGAAATGATATCCCCATATATGTTGTGGATAGGCGTGTACGGTGTAAAGCTAAGCTGCGTGGAAGAAGAAATACTTCACCATTGTAGTACTAGGGCCCACAATATTCCTGACGTCAGTGAGTGCGTAGATGTTTGTTTAATTTGTTTCGTACATATATTTTATAATTTTTAATAATCATTTCTACTTTTTTGAAAAAAGAAATTATATATGGAGGGACTCACACGACAGAATTATATATATTATATAGCATTATTCTTACTTTCAAGGATGAAATATTGAAAAATCTTTCTCCCTCGAGAAATCTCACACATTCGAGGTAAAGTTACTATCTGGCTTTTCTTCGTATATGACGAACTACAAACTTTTGATAGCCATTGAAGCCAACTACACGCGCGCGGACACATTACGTATGTAATTCAACATAAAATTTTAAAATAAATAAAAGTTGAATATTGTAATTATAAAGATAGTTTATAAAAATAAATTTTAAATTAATATAACTTAATATAATATATTAAATTATAAAATTATTTTTATTATAAAATAAATATAACAAAATTTCTCCTAATTGCTTATTAAAATACTTTTGAACGTTATGAAATTGGAAAGAAACTCCACACAGAAAAAACGAAGAAGACACTAGCTGCACGCAAGAGCCTCATTAAATTTGATGCGATTATGAAATTCAAAAGAATAAAACAAACATTTAGGATCAAGGGGCACCTACATAGACAGGCTCGATCGTCCTATGCCGTAATGGCATGTAACCGTTACATGCTTCAGATGAAAAGTGGCAGCGGTCACTTTAATGCGAGGATTGAAGGCTAGGCTTATAGAGTATTTATAATCTACTAGTTAAAATTTAATTAAATTTTAGTTTAAAATTTTATTTTTATAAATTTTAACTAATTATATTTTATTATATTAAATAACGGATTCAACAAATTAATAAATATTTTATTAAAACATTAATTTTTAACTTTTTATTTATTTTAATTCTAATTATAATTTGAATATTAGTTTATTATTCAAGAAGAACCATATGAAAGTAACAAGTAGAAAACGTAAATTAAAAAAAAAAAACAACAGATAAAGAACAACAAATAATTCTTTTGTCTTGCATTTATTGCCATTATTTAAATATAGATTGAGTCCCCCCAATATATATAGCTAGAAAATATCTTGGAGAAAAGAGGTAAAAAGAATCTGGTCGATTAATTATATACATATACCTGAGTATCATGTGGAAGAAGAATAACAGCTTGAAGCGAAGCTGCTATGTTAACTGAAAGCAAATTAGTTAGCACAATATCCGCATCTAACCGTTATTACGAGAAGTCAATATTTTAGTCTCAAAATAATTTAATTTTCTCTTTTCTTCTTGCTAAATTTGGAGAGCAATGAAAGAGAAAATTAAATTTATTTTAGTTTTGAAGAGCCTGTTGAAATAGATTTTTAATGTTTTTTAGCTAAAATTTAGCTAAGGATGTCATTTAGCTAGTGGGTTGTAAATGCTCTAAGGCTAGGGTCAAAGCGTGCTACAATATCACTCCATATTGATCGTAAGTCCAATTGATCTTTTTTATTAATTTAAAATTTTTTTAAAAAAATATTAATATATTAATAATCACTTTTTTTAATTATTAAATAAAAAATTTTAAAAAAATAAAAATATACAAAGTATGTCAAAAATAAGTATTCGATAGAGTAAACACAATAAACTTATTCTTAAGGCCAGCAGTGAGTGATGCACAAGGAGGATTAAGCTTGGCCTCCTTAAGAGCATTTTCAATAAATTGATTAAAAATCATCTTTTAAAAAATACAATTTTATATAAATATAAAAAAATTTAATCATATTTGATCAAATATAATAATAAAATTTTTGAAAAAATGAAATAAAAATATTTTTTGTAAACAATAAAACTAAAACTTTATCAAATAATTATCAAATTCAAAATTATACTTTTTAAAAAATAATTTTTAATCAATCTAATAAAAATACTCTAATAGATTTCCACATTCATCCTATATCAGTATATCTTTGTCCTCATTATAATCTCATTATATCTTTGTCCTCTCTTGGATGAGCTATACTTGGGCTGTAGAGTTTCATGTGAAGTGTTACTGTAATATATTCTACGTATTACATTTCACTATCAAAAAGATTTACTTTTATTATTTTATTTGGTCTAGTTGAATATATTTAAAGAATAACCTGAAAAGTTGTGCTTAAAGTATTTTGTCGTTGCCGATAAAAAAAAATAAGTATTTTGTCGTTAACTGACTCACTTTTACAAGTGCAAGACATGGTAGTTCTATAGACCTTTCATCCACAGGACACGTTACTATGTCTTGTCCTACACCAAATCCATCCAAATCCAACACCTCAATTATTCACCCAAATCCAGCACCTCAATTATTTTGAATTCTACACCTCTGTAACACTATTTTTCTATCCATTTACATAATTGCCGAAAATAGCTTTAATTGGCTCTATAACAGCGACCATATTTGGGCGGCCTTGTCTGGATTTTTGACTTCTTTATGGACTTTTTCGGCAATTTTGGTGGCTGAAAATACTATATTTTAAATTGATGCTCAGGTTCATTTTAAAAAATGGTTAACATGAACTTCTATCCAGCATGCCCTAATTCGTTGCTTACAGTTTACATGGGAAGACACTTGGATATGATACTACAAGAAAAATAAATATTTATAATATTTTAATTATAATTAGAAGAATTATTTGAGACTAAAACAAATTAGACACACTAAATGGTGTTACTGCAACATGACATTAGTGATTTATACGTAAAAGTTGAAGATCAAGAGGATGATGATGGAAAAATGGAGAGTACTGGATTGCGATCCCACCTATCCCTCGTGCGCTGGTCATCAATGTTGGCGATACCTTATAATTAATTCCTCAATAATCTCATATGCATGATGATCTCTTCGTATATAATCTATATACAAGAACACTCTAATTATAAAATAATTACATAAAAATAATTTTATAAATAGATGTAGCTTAATGTAATTTGTCAAATTGTAAAATCATTTTTATATATTGTAATAGACCTACACATCATATATAATCAAATCATTTGAGATTACTTTACGTTAGTTTAATTTACTTTTATGCAATATCTTTAAAGTTGTACGTACCATTGCTTATATACCATTGCTGGTTTGGATTCCACGTCGTACAGAAGACTCGTTTCTAATCCAAACATATATTCAAAGACGACTTTGAGATGAGTTTAACTTCATGCAAATACCACCAATGTTTTTATTTACCGTTAGCTTGAATGTTTATTTCAAATACGACAAATAGCCCTGATGCATGTTCTCTTTACTTTTTACTTTTCAAATGAACTCATCTGTTTGCCAAGATATTTATGCCCCCAGTAATAACTCGATTCCTGCCTCACCCACCCCTCAAAAATCATTCCACACTTGACATTGTGCGGATAACCCCAAAACGAAGCCCTCTTCGCAGGAAATCACCATTAGAGATGTATTACTGATTTGATCCAATTTTAAATAAAATTAAGAATCGAATCAGTACCATCGATTTTATATATCTTAAAATCGATTACGTCCCAATTGTTACCCAAAATCAGTAGTATCAGTTTTATCGGTTCGGTCCGGTTCTGGTTCGGTTTTCCAATTTTATAAAATGTCAATCGGTCTGACTCGATCCGGTTTTGAATAAAATTAAAAAACTTGTTTGAAAATTCTGTTTTATCAAAAAGATTGTAATCCATTACAAAATCTATTTTTAAAAAAATCTATCATATAAAAAAAATTACATAAAAAAATTACTATAAAATAAAAACTGCTCTATAAAAAAAATCTGCTTTATAAAAAAATCTGTTTTAGCAAAATTTGTTGTAAAAAAAAATTTGCATTAAAAAACTGCTTAAAAATATAAAAAATCTACAGTATTTCATATATAATTATAATTTATCTTATTATATATAGGATAGAACATATTATATAATAATACTAAAAAAAAATAAAAAATAGAACAAATATATAGAACCGATCCAGTTTGGTCCAGTCCGATTTTTTAAAATGGATTTAACCATAACCGAACCAATATTATCTGGTTTTTCAATTTATGAAACTGGTACCAGACCGAAATAATCCAAAATCGGCATTTAAGATCTGGTCCGGTTTAGTTTGGGCCGGTTATCGAGTTTTTCGATTTAAATTTACACCCCTAATCACCATTGCTTTCGGGATCAAACGGCTTCTGGCAGAGGTGAGAATGTCCCGACACCATCTAAACTTTTTTCCATCGTTTTGATGACTCCTGTACCAAAATCACACCCGTTCAAAGGCAACCCTTGAAGAATCCGTACAAGTGAGGCAAGTTGGGAGGTTTTGGCTCCAGCAGCTCCGCAACCCAGGTCTAAATCCAATTGTAAGTCCATTCCCCCAACTCACCTCTGCCACTTTCCTCTAACTTTAAGTACCCTGACCCCACCTCAGAAGCCAGAGATTCCCTTGCCCCCTTGAGCCATCTTACAAGCCAGTACGTATTAGGGTTTCAAGGGTTCGATCAATCAGTTCGAAAAACAGTGGAGAAATTCCCATTACAAATTCATCATGCCGAGACATTTCAAACCTGTGAATCCACCTTGTTACAAACACTGCACTTTGCTTTCCAAATCTATCCATAAAGTCCGGCGGTCTCATTCAACCACCATGACAGCTCTCGGACGTGATCCTTCCAAGTATGTGGCGTTAATTTCATTTTTTTTTTCATTTTTGTGTAGCTAGGCTTATAAAAATTTGTTATCATGTCTAATTAATCCTTTTCTTAATCATCGTTTTGGTTGTGAATCATCATCTTGGTTTTTGTCTAATTTAGGGATGTAGCTACGCTTGGTTTTTATTCAAACATTTGCATTATTATGTTATATATAAGCCATAATATAAGTTGGATATTGAAGGAATAGATGCAGAGATGAGAAAAGTTGAGGTAGAGGAAGTGGAGGCGGCAAAGGAAAATGCTTTGCAATTTTTAGTGTTCTGATTAGAGTCATTGGACGTGTCCAAGTCATCATTAATGAGGCCGGATGGTCATTCGGGGCTATATATGCATCCTTTTCCCTTTGCTGATGGGGTGAGTGAACGCGTGTAGAATGATTGTGTGCATTGGTGCTTGCCGGGGCCTGTTGACACTTGGAATGAAATTTTGTTGCAAGTAATGAAGAAATGGGAAGGGGAGTTAAGGAGAGGAGAATGAGTTATTGAACTTGATTAAGAAGGTTAATTATTTATCTTTGGATGTTTCTCTCAATTTGGGTTGTAGTTGTTGTTTTGAAATAGATTTGAAAGAAAATGAGAGAAGTGATTGGTTGGTTTTGGTATTTTTGGGTTCTCAAATGGTAAGAGAGAAAATTGGTGAAGCCAAGAGAAATTTGAAGAGGTATATAATGGTACCAAACCAAAGATAACGATATATATATATATATTTTTTTGGTTTGTTTATTCTCTGTGAATGTACATATGTTTTTAGATGTGAGAGTTGTAGAAGAAATCATAAAGTCTATTGGCAGTTGTGTTGTATCTATGCTAGCCTTCCCAGCAACATGGTACCATAGGACCCTTGGCACCTTCAATAGTCTTATCATTATGAAGACTTTTATTTCTGTAAGCTTTAACTAAATCTTTGCTTCAACTTCTTTTCACTAGCTGCTCAGCTTTTGAAATCTGAAACCTCATCTTTTATTATTCTTAGACAATCAGAAAAGCATTGACTTTTGACAAATCCATGCCATTAGGTGAATTGGATTAATCAAATGAGGAATTAATCAAATGAGGACTAGAGTTGGCCGTTCACCAACCTTGACTAATTCAAACAAGTGTCTTGAGAATCGAAAGCATTGACCTTAAATTGGAGAGTTGGTGGGTTAGGGGACTTCCTCTTCTTTCCATCATTTTTGGATGACATCAATGCCAAACAAAACACAAAAAGAGAGAAACTATTGATAAGGTATTGTCATTTGCAGGTTAAAATTAAAGGCTAGGCTAACGATCATGAGCATAATAAAGCTTGTTAGGGATGAGGAGTGGGGTCGACTGGTTCATAGGCTGATAGCTCTAGGAATCCAAAGCAACTTTATTTAGCTTGGATGGAGTTACAATAATAGGGTTTATGGCAAAAGACATTAAAGTTAAGAATAATGATACACAAACCACCTCACTACTAGCTACTCTTTTAATACCCAAGTAATCATGGCTTAAGCCAAAGTTGCTAGAGAAAAGTAAAGCTAATATGATTATTTGACTCTAATTTCATATGGATAGGTCTGTGCAAAATGCATCTCTGTACTTATTTTGGCCAATTGGAACGTTCTTGAGCAAGAAATTTAGAGGCTTCTGCTTTTCTGTCTTGCATTTCTAGTCCACTTGACGAAAGAATTAGTTTATCGTACAGTCTTCGAATATGGATTGTTTGCAGGTTTACACAATAAGTTGATCTAACTTGTAGTTTTTATTATGTTATATACTCTGGGTTTATTATCAAAGCATATCATAGTTCCATTTTCTTTAATTTTCTAATTATTATTTTTGATGGTCCCCTTTGTTGTTACTTTCATAAATGAAAGCAGTTGCTTTTGATTGAAATGCAAGAAAGAAGTGCCTTTTGTTGCATATTACTTATCAAAAGCATTAGAGAAGTTTTGAGATAAAAGCTATATAATTTGCATTAAAGCAGTAGCATTTAAATTCTGCATGCTTTTTAATTTGCCTGAGAGCTATATAGTGTTTCTCACAAGCATTTGAGAGCTATATAGTGTTTCTCACAAGCATTTAAATTCTGCATACATTTAAGTTTGCATTGATTCCGCGTTATATTCTCTGAATAGTTTTATGGAATGTGAGCTGTATTTTAATGGACTGGGAGCTGTAACATTGTATTGTTTCTTGAAATCCATAATGGGAGGGAGGGACTCGTTATTACCCAATCTTAGGATTACAATTCTAGGGTCTTCTTGTGGTATGATTTCTTTTGGCTCCTACTTTAACTAAAAGCCTAACCACTGGTGCAGTAAGTTAGTGTATAATCTAGGCTTCTACCTCCAGAGAAAAAGTCTTTCTCCCTCCTATACTCTAGGACAAAGGGCAAATTGTATATGCCCAAAATAGAAAGAGGTATTTCTTTTCTTTTCTTTTCTCTGCCCACTCTTTGGAAAGTGCCCTTCAATATGGCATCTTGCCTTTCTGTAATATACAAGCCATCTAAGTATGAGGACTTATGCACCATATTTGGTGCGTCAATTGCATATGGGACCCTACAACACACATCGACACAATAGCCACTAGATAGTGATGAGGAATAGTAGCTTGATTTCGAGATGCGAGCTCGACGTGGTCCCATGGATGGCAGTCAACATACACCCCATGACCCTACTGATGATGTGGATTTGGGGAAAACGGTCTGCACCTTCATCATCAAATAGGCACGAAGGGAAGATGAGCCAGCGGGATGAAGAAATTGTCATGACACGTCGGGAAATTTCAGCAATTATGTCCGCACGTCGTAAGCGGTAGGGGGAGGGGACTGATGCTGGGAGCTTGAAGCGAAGCAGAGGATCAGACCCAAGCCTGACTAGTGATGCAGAGTGCAACCTGCTTAGATAGTGCATGACATTTTTTAACGAGATGTCCCCGAGACTTGAGGGGCAAACGTGGTATCGTGCAGTAAAGGAGTTATATGACCTTACAGCGCAGCAAACCTTCCTCATGATGGATCTTGCCGGGCGAGAGTTGTGGGCCCGAAATTGTTGATGCGCCTTACAACTTTTTTATATTGTTGTATCATTTATTTATGTTATGATTGTCTAAATTATTTATTTTCGAGAAAATTTTATTTTTCTGCATGTTTATTTACTCAATGGTAGACAATTGCTACGACTGTTATTTTATTTGTGTAATGAGTTGATCTAACTTTTTTTTTGGTATTAAGGATATGTATTTATAGGAATATGATGCTCTTTTCTTATGTAGTGAGAAAACAATTTGCACTCAACACTTGTTTGATTCCAAAATACACATTTTTACATTAACATGGATGGTGTAAATTGGGCAGTGGGAACTTCCTCGATTGGTGTGAACAATAATAAGTGTGCGAACCTATTTTCTGATGGGGTGAAAATGACTATTCGAACCAAGTTTCTGATGGGGTTGAAATTGATAGTAGTGAAGAATTTATCGAAGACGCCTTAGTCATCACGCAGTGGCTTGGGACTCTCCCTAATGGGCAAGGACAGCCACAACATAATATCAACTTGCGCGGAAATCAATATATAGTTAAAGTTTTGCAGGAAAATTCGAAAAATTGTCGAGAGTTATTCCGAATGGAAGTTGAGGCCTTCCGTGCATTATGTTTATCGTTACGAAACAATCACTTTTTGTGGGATTCTAGAAAAGGGGTGATAGTCGAGGAACAAATAGGCATATTCGCATCGATAATGACCTTGGAGAAGATCAACGCATCGTGGGTCAATATTTTCAACGTTCAATAGAAACCATTAATCGACAAGTAAGGAAAGTCAAGCGGGCTCTATATAGACTTGGGACACATCTTATTTAGGCAAAGCACACATCCGGGCCACACCCAACAATCGAAGCCAATTCGAGAAATTATTCTTGGTTTCAGGCATGTGTTGGTTTTTCGTACATAATAAATTCAATAAGGTTATGCTGAAAATTTGATTAAATTATTTATTTGAATGTACGTATATATAATATTGTGGGTAACATCGTTTTGCAGGGATGTGTTGATGTGATTGATGGGACCATGATCAATGCCATCGTATCTAGTGAAGTACGCGGAGCATTTCGCAATCACCATGGCTAAGTTGCCCAAAATATCTTGAGCGTATGTGACTTGGACATGAAGTTCGTATTTTTGTACGCTGGTTGGGAGGAAAATGCCCATGATGCACGCATATTCTTTGATGCCTTGAGTCAAGGCCGCAACCAATTTCCATGGCCTTTGGACGGTAAACAACTAATACTATTTAATTATGTTAATTAAATAATTTATTGAAATGTATATGTATTTTGTTCAATCTCTAGGATTAGTTATCTAGATCTAACCATTTTGTTGTTGTTAATGGGTTAACAAGTCATTATTATCTAGTTGATCCGGCGTATCCATATACTCGGGGATTAATTTTCCCATATCCAAGAGAAAAATATCATAGAAGAGACTATGTTGGTCAGTAGAGATTCAGGGGCTACAAAGATTATTTTAATTACCATCATTCATCAATTCGTAACGTGATAAAACGTGTGTTTGGGGGTTTAAAATCACGATTTAGAATTTTAAAAAACATGCATGCATATTCAGTTGTGAAACAAAGGCAAATGAATACCGCATGTTGTACATTACATAATTTTATTATAATGATGACGCCAAGCGACTTCATATATGAGGAATGGACTAACAAGAGGCTTGATCCGAATGGTTGTGCAGTTAGTGAAGATGCAGCTGCAGCACATCATCCTAACATAATGTTGGAATCAACAAAATATATGGCTGCATTTAAGGATGATATTGCCAGAAATATGTGGGCGAACATGTGTAGTTAGTGAATAGTAAACTAGGCATTTCACGATTTGTGCATGTCATCCTTGCGCATGGGCCATGCTAATCTTCTCTATATCGGTCCAAATTTATCGGATGTCCCTGACGGGACAATGGTAACTTAGACATTATGACACGAATAATATAAATATATACACTATTTTATAAGAGTGTAGTTTGCTTATTTGAACTTAATAAATTTGGCACATACATTTTCAATCTAAATACACAAAAATTCATCTCAACTTATCTCAACTCATCTTATTACTATTCACAACTTATCTTATCTCAATGTATATCTCTCCGAATCCAAACGGGGTCTAGAATTCACACTGCGAGATGTGAATCAAGAGGGTCAATCCCAATATTCACAACCCCTAAAGCTAGCGAGTTAATAAGGCCGTTGCGTGGGGTGGTGGCTAGAGAAAGATGAAGTGGCTCGCTACAGGGAGTTTGTGTTTTAGGACTACATGAACAACTTTTTTGGGAATTCTCACCAAGGAAAAAAGTCTCTTGACTTCGCCCGCCTCCATCATTTTGCAACTTGACCAGCCCTACCTAGCTAGATATATGTGTGTGTACATATACACTCTCTAATAAATCTCACACACACATATATATTGCCATAGATGTAACTATGCATATTAGGTGTCAATTTTTTACATTTATTTTATTTGTTAACTGTAACTTGTGTATGCAGCCAATAAGATAGTAGCATCTGGTGATACGTTGCCGTTTTATCAAGTGCAGTGATGAAAGCATAATATGCGCATGTGATATGAGTTGTGCTGATAAGAGTTAATTTCATCCGCTGAATTTATTCGTGTTCATATCTGCTGGTTGTATATATATACATATATATATATATATAAACCTAAGTTGTTTTAGGGTTAACGAGTTGATTTATAATTCTGCCAATTGTGAGAGCCTTTGAGAGACAGAGAGAGAGAGAGTATGAGCTATGGTTTTATCGAGTGAGGGAGAAAGCTATTTTCATGGCTTGTTTTGGCTCGATTCTAGCTTAATCTTGTAATAGAAACGTTGGCTTTGGAAGATCCATGAAAAAATGATCTCTGAGGCTGTACCTGCCATGGATGTAGGCCATTAGGGCCGAATCACGTAATCTCTGTATGTTATCTCTGATCTCTCTTATCTTCTTTATTTTCTTGTTGATTTACTTTTATTTCTTACTGTTCTTGTTACTAATCCTGGTACGTGAGTCCTCTGACCCAAGGGGACTCGGGGTGTGTTTCCAACAAGTGGCATCACGAGCTCAGGTTCTATGGGGACCACGAGATTCGATGTTGAGAAATTTACAGAGGAGAACAATTTCTGGCTATAGAGAATAAAGATGAGAGCTCTGTTAGTCTAACTGGGCTTACATGATGCTCTCACTTGTGAGAAAAATAGTTCTTTCTCGAAAGAGGAAGGAAAGGCGGAAGTCCAAAATGACATCCTCCAAAAGGCCTACAATGATCTTATTCTCTCCTTAGAAGATAAAGTGTTCTTATTCTCTCCTTAGGAGATAAAATTACATCCTCCAACGCATCTGGTGATACGTTGCCATTTTATCAAGTGCAGTGATGAAAGCATAAGATGTGCACGTGATATGAGCTGTGCTGATAAGTGTTAATTTCAGCCGTTGAATCTGCTCGTGTTCATATCTGCTGGTTGTATGTATATATATATATATATATAAACCTAAGTTGTTTTAGGGTTAACGAGTGTATTTGTAATTCTGCCAATTGTGAGAGCCTTCGAGAGACAGAGAGAGAGTATGAGCTATGGTTTTATCGAGTGAGGGAGAAAGCTATTTTCATGGCTCGTTTTGGCTCGATTCTAGCTTGATCTTGTAATAGAAACGTTGGCTTTGGAAGATCTATAAAAAAAATGATCTCTGAGGCTGTACCTGCCGTGGATGTAGGCCATTAGGGCTGAATCACGTAATCTCTGTGTGTTATCTCTGATCTCTCTTATCTTCTTTATTTTCTTGTTGATTTACTTTTATTTCTTACTGTTCTTGTTACTAATCCTGGTACTTGAGTCTTCTGACCCAAGGGAACTCGGGGTGTGTTTCCAACAAGTGGTATCACGAGCTCAGGTTCTATGGGGACCACGAGATTCGATATTGAGAAATTTACAGAGGAGAACGATTTCTGGTTATGGAGACTAAAGATAAGAGCTCTGTTAGTCTAACAGGGCTTACATGATACTCTCACTTGTGAGAAAAATAGTTCTTCCTCGTAAGAGGAAGGAAAGGCGGAAGTCCAAAATGACATCCTCCAAAAGGTCCACAGTGTTCTTATTCTCTCCTTAGGAAATAAAGTGTTGAGAGAAGTCGTAAGTAAGGAGACTGTGGCTGGTATCTGGTTAAGATTGGAACACCTTTATATGACAAAATCCTTAGCTAATAGGCTCTATAAGAAAGCTAGGTTATATACTTTCAAGATGACTCCTGGAACCTTGATAGAAGAACATCTGGATACTTTTAATAAAATAATATTAGACCTAAACAATATAGATATTAAGGTGGAGGATGAGGATCAGGCAATCCTCTTGCTGAGTTCCTTGGATTCCTCATACCAGATCTTAAGGAGACCATGATGTATGACAGTGATACTTTATCCCTAGATAAAGTGCAATCTATACTTCATGCTAGGGAATTAAAAAAATAAGAAGATACCAAATAAGAACATGGTGAGGGCTTGTCTGTTAGGGGAAGACTAGAAAAGAGAACCAAGAAAGAAAAATCAGAAAATAAGAAAGAGACATCTAAGTCTAAAGGAAAATACTTGAAGTGTTTTCTATATCATAAAGAAGGATATTTTAAGAAAGATTGTCCTAATAAGAAAACACAAACTAGGAATAAAAACAAAGAGGATGAAGATGTGGCAGTGGCAGTGGTGTTAGATGGGTATGATAGTGCTAAGATACTGAATGTATCTGAGGTTGATTCTAGAAAAGAGTGGATTTTAGATTCTGGATGCTTTTTTCACATGTGTCCAAACAGGGATTGGTTTGAAACATTTTCTGAATTGGATGGTGGACATGTAATTCTAGGAAAAAACAAATTCTATAAAATCATGAGAATTGGGTATGCGGACTAACTTTGCATGATGAGATGGAGAGACTTCTGAGGGAGGTCAGGTTTATACCTAACCTAAAGAGGAATTTGATTTCTCTTGGTATGCTTGATGTTTTAGGCTATTCTTTTAAGTTAGAAGCATAAGTCCTTAGAGTTACTAAAGGTTTACTCACAATTATGAAAAGGATAATAAAGAATGGCCTATATGCCTTAGTTGGCAAAACCATTGTTAGGGAAGCATCTCCTGTACAAAATGCCATTGAGAACAAAACTGTGTTCTGGCATAGGGGACTATGGCATGTTAGTCAAAGATGACTTTTAGAATTACACAAACAGGGCTTATTGACAAATGTAAGCCTGAATAACTTACCTTTCTGTGAAGATTGTATCTACAGGAAGGCTAAGAGGGTTAAATTTAAAAGGGCAACTCATATGACTGCTTAGACCCTAGATTATGTACATTCTGACCTTTGGAGATCTTCTAGAGTAGTTTTCCATGGTGAAGGGAATTATTTCCTCTCCATCATTGATGACTACTTTAGTAAAGTACGAGTTTACATCCTTAAACATAAGAGTGACACTTTTGGAAAGTTTAATGAGTGGAAATCTTTAGTAGAGAATCAGATAGGTAGAAAATTGAAAACTCTTAGGACTGACAATGGGTTAGAGTTTCTGTCAACTGAGTTTAATAACTTCTGTAAGGAGGAATGGATTTTGAGACTTAAAATTATGAGGGAAACCCCCCAACGAAATGGTCTAGTTGAGAGAATGAATATGACCATTTTAGAAAGGGTGAGGTGCATGCTGTCTAGGCATGTTCATCCGGGTCGTGTTCCCGGCCCAGTTTGAAATTTTATTTATTTCTTAATATTTTTATTTTTTTTAAAAGATTTAAGAAAATTTTGAATCCAGGTTTCGGATTCCCAAATTTGGAATTTGGATGAACACCTCTAATGCTGTCCAATGCTGGGTTACCTAAATCATTTTGGGCAGAAGTTGTTAGCATAGCTGTCCACTTAATTAATAGGTGTCTATCTTCAGCTATAGATTTTAAAACACCACAAGAACTTTGGATTGGGAAACCACCTAGGTATGATTACCTTAGAGTCTATGGGTAAACTGCCTATGCACATTCAAAGACTAATAAACTAGATCCCAGGGCACTTAAGTGCATTTTTGTGAGTTACCCTAAAGGGGTTAAAGGGTATAAACTGTGAATAGATGAACTTGAGAGACAAAAATGTATTATTAGCAGGGATGTAACTTTCAATGAATCCCAAATGGCTCGGGTACAGAAGGAAGAGATAAAACACAGACCTGGTGATACTAAAGGTGATATACAAGTTGAGGTGGAGGAAGGAAAAACCTCAACAGAACCCAAGACTGGCCAAGTCAGCAACTCTGAGGACACTATATCAGAGGACTTGGGTCAAACATGTTCTGACTCTTACATTTTGGTAAAAGACAGAAAGAAAAAAACAATAAAACCACCTCTTAGGTATGGTCAAACTGAGCTTACAGCTTTTGCATTGACCATTACTGATGAGGTTGTGAACCAAGAATCAAAAACCTATAAAGAGGCCATTGCTAACAAGAATGCCACTAAGTGGATACTTGCTATACAAGAGGAGATGAAGTCACTAAATAAGAATAAAACTTGGGTTCTTGTTACAAAATCAGAGAAGGTTAAATTGGTGGGATCCAAGTGGATCTTTAAAAGGAAAGAAGGCATACCAGGAGTAGAAGGTACTAGGTTTAAGGCAAGGCTAGTGACAAAGGGCTTCACCCAAATAGAGGGAATAAATTACAATGAGATATTCTCTCCTGTGGTTAAGCATAGTTCTATTAGATTGCTTCTGTCTTTCATGGCATTTTAGGACTTACACTTAGAACAACTAGATGTAAAAACTGCATTTTTGCATGGAGAATTAGAAGAGGTTATTTACATGCAATCCCCTAAGGGGTTTACAAAAGACATTAACTCTGATCAAGTATGTTTGCTTAAAAAATCTTTATATGGACTAAAACAATCTCCTAGACAATGGTATAAGAGATTTGATACTTGCATGCTTGAAAATGACTTTAAAAGAAGCTGTTATGACAGTTGTGTATACTACAAGGGTGTTAATGGTATAATAATATATCTTTTGTTGTATGTAGATGATATGTTGGTGGCATGTAAAGACTTAGTTCTGATTAAAAGGGTTAAGTGTATGTTAAAATCTGAGTTTGAAATGAAAGATCTAGGACTTGCTAGCAGAATTTTAGGGATGGATATTATAAGGGATAGGATAGAGAGGTGTTTGTACTTATCCCAGAAAAATTATATTTCTAAATTTCTCAAAAGGTTTAGTATGGACCAAGTTAAACCTATCAGTACAACTTTAGGTCAACATGTTAAGTTGTCCACAAGTCAGGCCCCCTGAAATAGAAACAGAAATAGCATTTATGAAACAAATCCCCTATGCTAGAATAGTGGAAACTATAATGTATGTCATGGTCTGCACAAGACCAGACCTTACTTATGCTATTAGTGTTGTCAGCAGGTTTATGAGTAATCTTGATAAGTCACATTGGCATTCTATTAAATGGTTATTAAGGTATATTCCTAGAAATACTAATTTGGGTTTGAAATATGGACCAAATGTCAAGGAAGGTTGTGAGTTAGAGGGTTTTGTAGATGCGGATTATGCTGGTAATGTGGATACTAGGAAATCCCTAATAGGATTTGTTTTTACTGCTTATGGGGGGGCTATTAGTTGGAAGTCAAATCAGCAATTTGTTGTAGCATTATCCACAACAGAAGCTGAGTATATAACTTTGACAAAGGCCATAAAGGAAGCTATATGGCTGAATGGTATATCACATGAGTTAGGTATATTAAAAAAAAATATTAATGTACACTGTGATAACTACAGTTCTTTATATTTGGCCAAAAACCAAGTATATCATGAAAGGTCTGAGTACATAGATATTAAGCTCCATTTAATAAGGGATGTAATTAAGTTTAGGGAAGTTGGAGTGGAGAAAATTCCAACTGAGGAAAATCCCTTAGACATGATGACAAAATCTCTACTATTAGCAAAATTCAGACACTGTCTGGACTTAATTAACATGCAGTCTGTTGGGGGTCCCTAATAGAGGAACATTGTAGGAACAACCAAGATGAGAATAGGATAGAGTTAATGGATAAATTATTGACAAGGTGGAGAAATGTGAATATTAAGTGTCAATTATTTATATTTATTTTATTTGTTTACTCTAACCTGTGTATGCAGCCAATAAGATAGCAGTATCTGGTGATACGTTGCCGTTTTATCAAGTGCAGTGATGAAAGCATAAGATGTGCACGTGATATGAGCTGTGCTGATAAGAGTTAATTCCAGCCGCTTAATCTACTCGTGTTCATATCTGCTGGTTGTATATATATATATATTTATAAACTTAAGTTGTTTTAGGGTTAACGAGTTAATTTATAATTTTGCTGATTGTGAGAGCCTTCGAGAGACAGAGAGAGAGTATGAGCTAGGGTTTTATCGAGTAAGGGAGAAAGCTATTTTCATGGCTTGTTTTAACTCGATTCTAGCTTGATCTTGTAATAGAAACGTTGGCTTTAGAAGATCCATCAATAAAATGATCTCTGAGGTTATTCATGTCGTAAATATAGGTCATTAGGGCCGAACCACATAACCTCTGTGTGTTGTTATTTCTGATCTTTTTTATTTTCTTGTTGATTTACTTTTATTTCTTGTTGTTCTTGTTACCAATCCTCTATTTAGTATATTTCTTGAACATAAATCTTGGAACGTGAGTCCTCTGACCCAAGGGGGTGTGTTTCCAACAGTAACTTATGTGTTTTATATATATATATACTAGTGGCGGAGTATTGCCTAAGAGAAAATAAACTAATGATATATATCATTTAATGTCAAAATAAAGTAATAATAATATACATGCCAAAATAAAATAAGTTACCCATACATCTCAAAAGAAGGTAGTATAAAGCCTAGAGTCCGTTATAATATTGGTTTTGCAGAACATAAAATAGATAGATAGCTTATGAGTTTTAACTTCATTTTAGAAGTTCTGATCGTTTCTGATAATTGACAAATGTCCAGACAGCACTGGTTGATTTAAAAGAGAAAATGTTGATCTAATTTTGCAAAAAAATGCCATTGTAATTAGCCAAGGCAAAACGCAAATAAGCCCATGAGAGCCCGTAAGATTGAACTTCAGGACCTAGAGTACTGTCACGAATAGTAACATATACTCTGTCAATACAATAGCTATAGTCTCAGCCTTCAAGCATTCAAGTTAGTAAAGCTGGACATTATTATAGTCCACACAAACATGCATGGGTTCACAGTGTCGGAGTTTTTTGTATCACATAACATAACACACGACAAGAAGATCATCATCCAGATGATAAAAACCCTATCATGCTTAAGGCAATCACTGTAATATAGATATCTTTTATAAGGATGAGTAACAATATGCCAAGTCGCCAACTTGGGACTATGCTATTAAACGATGAGATGCAATAACCCAACTAAATTGCAAGAAATTATTTGAGTAGTGATTCACAAACTGAACTACTTGTATTCCAACAGCCTCCGATTCTAGTGGTCTAAATCACAATGAGCAGAAAGACTTACTTGATTATAGTAATTAAGTTGGCATCCATGTCAAAGGAATAAATGTCCCCCAGTTGTGACGGAAATAAGACACTATTAGGGCCCATACAGGTGGTTTTCACAAAATCAGTCCCCAAGGTATTGTTTTAACAGGGTCACTGGAAACGTTGTTGGAGATGATCAGCTTCTTGTCTTCAGGCAGCAATTATATATGGATCCTCTAGATCAGGAGAACTACGCGCCTGCAGGAACAAATCCCAGAGGAAGAAAAGGGTACATATAAGCAAATATAGCTATGGTGAGTGAACAAAGCTATACATTGCCTCGATTCATACCTGATTGCAAAACATCTACTTTTGTGGCAATTCTAGTCGCCACAACTAGTAAGATGTTCTGCCGCAAAAAGTCATCATAATTGTATTGTTGTTGGCACAATACATTTACAACTTGCTACACTTTTGTGGTTGCAAATAAGTATTTGCAACATCATAAAATGCTGCCTATAATAGGTGTTTTTTTTTATGAATAATGCTACTCATCATATATTTTTTATCATCTTTTTATTATTTTATCATGTGATATTAGATGATTAGAGATTATTTACTCTATTTTATTTGTGAATTTATCATTTAATATCATATCATAGGATGATAAGAAAATAATTAAAAAGAAGATGATAAATATATTTTCCATTTGTAATAACATAATAAGTTGTACTAATAGTAGTTGCAAGTTGTATAAATTTCATACTCATTTAGAAAAAAAATATGAAATTTATTATTAAAAAATTAATTTTATAGTTGGACGTATATGCCGACAAGTGGGTTTATAATCATTAGGGCACCATAGTACTTATAAATGGGCTTGGCCAAATAGGGATAATAAATTATTTGGTTAAATAAATTCAGCCTCCAAGAGTCATGATGGTTTCAAAACACTTCATATTTAGGATTCAGGAAATAAGTCGTTAAGGAAGAAGATTTCATGTGTCTTATTAGGAGGAGTCTGATCCAGTCTGGTCGATCCTGGAGGGTTTTATAGACGCGATCGAATTTATTCAATCTAAGATTTTCCCACCCTATACTGAACTGAATACTCCAAAAGACCGGACTAAATTGATTCGATTTGGCCTAATTTTGTCGGTCCACTCGATTTGGACCATGTCCAAAATGGGCCAATTATCCTACGTACTAACATCTACTAATATACTAAATGTTAGTGATAAATTAATAATACTTTTATTAAATAATACTCTATGTAGTTATCGTGATTTAATACTAACATATTAAGTTAACCATACTAGCACTATTATAGATTTATATATACTATCTTTATACTATAATTCTTATAATATGTTAATATTTTAATATAATAATATATACTAGTACTATAGATTATAGTTAATAGTTATACATTAAAAAATATAATAATACTTTGATACTAAATAATATATTTAAATAATATATAATATACATTATAATTAATTATATACAATTATAATTATATGAATAATAAAATATATATATTGTATTATTCATTCAGTCCCCGTCCGAGTTGAAAAATCCCTGGACCGGGACTGGATAGAATGTTTTCGATCCTATAATATTTGGATTGAGATCGATCGGACCTAGTCCTAGACCAGTCTGATCAGAACCATCGAATCTCTCCCCTATATCTTATACTTTGTTATTTTCTTCTTTTTTACTTAATAGTTTGGTATCTAATATCAAGATTTTTTTAGCTCAGATGGTATATGGACTAGTCTCCAAATGGGAGAACCAAGTTCGAATCTCCCCACCCCTGTATAAAAAAAAAATAATAACAAAAAAATAATAATAGTTTACCTAATAATTAATCCACACGCAAAGAATAAGAATATTATGTACTTTAACCAAACACAATAAAGGAGAGGAAAATACACAACGTATTGAGACTATTACACTTGAGCAGGATGTAGCATGAGTTGTCTTGATACAGAGTAATTTTTTAAACTTATTTTTTAATATTCTTAATTTATTTTTTAATATTCTTAATTTTATTTTTTAAATCCATAACGTCATTAAAAAATATTTAATTAATCATTAAATAAAAATAAATAAATAAATTTGTTGAGACATCACGAGACAAAATTATCAAAATAAGTAGATTTATTCATAACTTCGATAAGGGCTAGATTCATGAGCCACGTACGTACATCTAGTAACTCGAGATGACATTGCTCAAATCAAATAATATCCACAAATTCAGATGCAAAGAGAAGCTTATTCATGATGGGGCAAGCTTTACACATGGCCTCCAGGGCCACAAGTTTGGGCATGGTTACCACTTACCCCATTACCCTCAGTCATGTCAATCTCTTCATCGCTACTCCTCTCCCACTTGAAGCATTGAATCAATGATCCCAAAGTCAAGCCCACCATGCGCTGTGCAAGCGCCGCCCCAGCACAAGCCCTCCTCCCCATTCCAAATGGCATCAGCAGTTTCTGTGCATCACCTTTCGCACTTTCGAACCTTTCTGGCTTGAAATCTGTTGCATTTTCTTATATATTTGGATCTCTGTGTATGGCCCATGCATTAATCAAAACTATTGTGTTGCTCGGAACATCATATCCTTCAATGATACAATCTTCGGAGGACATGTGGGGTACTAGTAATGGTACAGCAGGGTACAACCGAAAAGCCTCTGAAATTATATTTTGAAGGTAGCACAATTGAGAGACATTTGATTCGTTAACTAATTTTTCTTTCCCAATTTGACCATCCAATTCAATCCTAGCCTTTTTCAACGCGTCGGGATGATTGAGTAGACAAGACATTGCCCATTCTAATGTCACCGCCGTCGTCTCGGTCCCTCCAATTAAGAAGACCTATTTGGTATTAATCATTGTAATGGTTAAATCAAGATAATTAAATAATCTAAGTCTCATAGATAAGTAATATATAACTCTTAGTAAAAAATATATATATTTAAAAAAAATAGAAAAGTTATTCTTTAATATTGACGCTTATTTATTTATAAAAAATTTGTATAGAGCTTGTCTATTAAAATTTATACTTAACATTACTCTTAGAATAATGATCAAAAGCTTTTAAAAAAAAAAAAAAGAATATTGATCATGGCCGTGCTATTGATCCCAATTGGGACTTTTTTTTTTTTTTTTTTTTAGTACAATATTAAGTAAATGTTTTTAAATAATGTTGTGATTTTTTTAACATCTTAAAACATTAAAAAAACACTACAACAGAATTGACTTTTTACAGCGCAAATTTTCGCTACAAAAAAAGATAAAATCGCTGCCAATGACTTTTTACGGCGATTTCACCTCGTTGCAAGTTCGCCGGTGTTATTCCTTCACTAATGCTCTATTGCAACGGAAGTCCAAATTCGCCGCAAAAGAATAAATTTTTACGGTGCTTTATTTCGTCGCAAGAAGTCCAAATATCACTGCAATTGAGATTCAGTTAAAAAATGTTTGGAAAGACATGTTGCAGCGATTTAATATCGCCGTGAATGGTAGATTATTTGCCGCCAATATATATTTGCAACGATTAAGCATATCGTTGGTAATATGAATTTTGTGTGCAGAAAAGAGTTTGCAACGGTTAATTTTCGCCACTAAGAATTCTTAGCGGCGGTTTTTGACATCGCTGGAGTTAAATTTCGGTTTACAAAACTCTTTTTGTGGCGACTAGAATTCGCCGCAAATACTCTTTCTCAAAAATTAAAAAAAAAAATGCCATTGAAACTGTGTAGCTTTTATGGCCATTCAGTTTCACTGATAGTTTTTCAAGTTATATAACCAAAAATACACAAAAATTTGTTCCAAAACATACTCTTTCTAACCATTAATTCCAATGCATATTATATTAAATATGGAAATGTACCTTAACTCAAACACAATATAATCATCACCATCTACAACTGGATCTTAAAGTCATCAACATATATATACACAGAGAGAGAGAGAGAGAGAGAGAGAGAGAGAGAGAGAGAGAGAGAGAGAGAGAGAGAGAGAGAGAGAGAGAGAGAGAGAGAGAGAGAGAGAGAGAGAGAGAGTCAAATAAACAAAGGAAAATAACTTATAATCCCTGAAATCGAAAACTTTCAAATATTCTGAAGAAATTAGGAGTTCATTCTCTGGCTTCAAGTCAGTATGTATCAGACGCAAGTCATGCATAACTGCAAATGCAATTGACACAAAAAACTTCAGGAAACAAAACTAAAAAAAAAATAGACATTGGACCCAATCAGTGAAAGCATTGCAAAGCAACATCATTCATCGCCTATTCCAATGATTTTACGTATTTGATGAATGAAAGAGAATGTTGATATGGGTGAATGAAGTATATAACCCAACAACTAACGAGTAAATGAAGATTTTTTTAATCAGTATATAAAGTAAATGGAGATTAATCAGCATAGCACATTCAGACCAACAGATTAAAGAGAAAATAACAAGCATAGAAAATTACTACACACATGCTACACATTCCAATAGTTGTCTGCCAATCCCACGGACTAAATCAATGGGAAATGAGCAATAACTGTTTTTCCGTAGAAAATCATATAATTAAGCTTGGTCCAAGCTTCTCAAACACCTGTGGACACCATTTGAATTCACCCACAAGTCTTAACCCCAAATTATTTGTGAGTTGGGGAAATTAATCCATCATTAAATCAATCATATACTTACAATACAAATATGGTTACGATAGTCAAACCAGTTCCGTACTTGCACACAACTGCAAGGAATAAACCCATTTAACAATTGCCAAAGAGCTCATGAAAGTTTCTTAGTAGTACCATTAAGGGTAGAAAAATAAGTTAAACAATAAATAAAGTACTACAATAAACAAAGTACCCACAGGTTGCCCCAATTATCATGTTTACCAAGTTGTTGCACCATTTCAATCTCTATCATAGCTGCTTCACGATACTTCTTAATTCCATGGACTACTTTGATAGCAACCATTTCCTTCTTTTCTCTATCCCAGCACTCCAAAACCTGTCCAAAAGTACCTTCGCCCATTTTAGAAATAAAAACGAATAGAAAATTAAAGAAGATACATCTAGAAATTGATTTAATAAAATCCCAATACAAAACCACAACCAATAGACACCTAATTTCCTGCATGCTTAGTTATATGTAGATCATAACTATTTCCAAAGTAGAAAGAATTACGAGTGAGGAATCTAACATAACTGTGGAGTATAAACTTAAACCCTATTGCAAATTGCAATAGCAAAACTAGGAAATAAGAACAATGAAACTTACGCCAATGGCCAAAGCAAAGTGGAACTTCATAAATTAAAAAACAATGCAGCACAATCAGTTTGTCCTCATATGGAAGCATATAATATAAGAATAGGGGGCCTGGTAAGACAAGAAAACAAATTGCAGAATTAACTGCATTCATGAAACAGATAAACAGAAGAACCATACAAATAGGGAAAGTCAATTGCAATTACCCTGTGCAATAATACAAGTGCCACGCAAGATATTTTAAGTAGATAGCCTTGAAAGGCCAAGATAAAGTTAAAAATAACCTTCAAACAGAAAAAAAGCTACACGAAGTAGAATGCAGATGGCTGCAATGCTTACAAAGTAAAGGAGAATACAAGCAGAGCAGGTTATGATGTATAATGCAAGACAATGAGCCCAAAGCCTGAAAAGAAAGGAAATAACTATACAATTTACATTTGTATTTTACCAACAACAAAAAATGTCAATGCAGAGAGATCACTAACACTCCAACCATGCAAAGATACTGCAGAAAATATGATATATACCAAGGACAATAAAGAATAATATCAATGAATATTGTACCCTTTGGTTCTAAGCTCTAACTGCAGAAATGATGCCAATAAGGGATCTCATCAATCTTAAAAATTTCACCCTCTAAGTCTAACCTTTTTTCTTTCTTCTTCTCATCATTATATATTGTAGGAAATAAATTAAATAATATACTGCTTATGAGCAAGGAACCAAGGAAATCCATTAAAGCAATTATAATTTAAACTAGGGAATTTACTAACAAAAATCTGTTTCATTATTCACAGGTGCAAATATTTCTGACCTTCACAATCCTAAATTAATTATATAATTGCTTTGGATCCTGTAGCTTGCAAATTTAGTCAACAATAAATAAATATTGAATCTCAACTTCAAATAAATAAAAGAAATCATGCATTCATGGCTAGCAAAGAACAACAGACCACAAAGAAGACCTGATTTTTGTAGTATCTGACATAAATTACTTTTATATCAAAGCTGCATACTTTTTGTGTACTTGTTTGTTATTTGTATAATTATTTATTTTAATAGTATTTTTTTTTTAATTTTGCAAATACACTCGTATAAAATATTAATTTCTGGACCTTTCCTTGTTTTCTTTATTCTTTTTTCCCCAACTTTAACTTTCTTTTATTTGATCTAAATCTAAGCTCACTACTACCTTGGAAATAATTCAAGAACTCTAATTAACTTTGAAATTGTTCAATCAAATTAACCAATCCTTGATATATTAAATGTCATCCATAAATAGCCAATTCTAAGGATTCGATCTAAATAAAATTTCACAATCACAATACAAGGCACACAAGTTTCACTTGTTTTGAACCAAAAATACTTGGAGTCACTACAAAACTAAATACAGACCAAGTGGAAGTTCACAGTAAATAGTGACCAAATGGAAGTACAAACCACATACAGACCAAATGGAAGTACAAACCAAATACAAACCAAATGGAACTACAAACCATCTACAATCTTGTTGTATTCAAGATTTCAAGTTTCGTATCTATGTGTAGATTTTGATGATAACAAATAAATTCAAATCTCAAGCTCAAATTATCTACACAATGGAGCGAAGTGCACATCAAGTATAAAAGAACAAGTCTACAAATGAAACTCATAGATTATTTTTGTACATCTCTTGATAAAATTCAAAATTGGATTAAGGCTCAAAAATTAATCTTTTCTTATAAAACATTAAATTGCACTTTTTTATGCATGACATAAGCATGATATATGCATGACATCATTAAAAGTTTTAATTTGGAAAATTATATTTTGGATGTGCATAACATATGTAATGATCTCATTAAAAGCTTTATTTTCAAAAATTATATTTTACATGTGCATAACATATGCAATGACTTTATTCAAAAATTTGAATTTTAAAAATTGAATGACATATGCAATGATTTCATCAAAATTTGAATTTTGAATTTGAAAGATGATTGAGTGTGATTTATTTGCCTATAAATAGCTCACTTGAGTTTTGCAAAATCACAACAACAAGATCTTACACATCTATTGCTAAGTTTTGCATCATTCTTTGAAAGCTCTCATTCTCTCTTCTCTAAAATTTTGAGCTTTAATTCTTGTTCTTTTTAAGAGAGATATAGGTTGCGTTGTATTGTTTCTATCTCACTCATTGAGGAGTGTACTCTGATAGTTTACCTACTATCAACTCTTGTATCAGTAAAAATGTGCGTATAACTCTTGTGTGTGTAGAAGGTGTTCTATAGTGAATAGTTGAATCACCAAGTGTGAGGTGATTGCAAGTGTAGAGGGTGTTCTACACGGATTCTTTGTAGCGGTGTTGCTCATAGGTGTAATAGGTTTATATCTCCACCTAAAGGAGATTGAATAGTGAAATTAGGATTCTCAAGGGGTAGCTTGAGGCGAGAACGTAGGCAGTACGGCTGAACCTCGTAAAAATACTGAGTTTGCTTCTTCTTACCTTACTCTTTATATTTCTTGCTGCTTTATATTTTATTTATATTTTATATCGTATATTTGGTTTACAATTGCTGATTTTATAATATAATCAAATTCACCCCCCTCTTGTGTTAGTTATTTGGGCAACAATTGGTATCAGAGTAAGGGCTCTGTTATAAGATTAACTATCTGTTGAGTTAAGATCATATGGCTAACATTCTAGCTACTTTCGTTGAAGGTCAATCTAATAGTCGACCTCCGCTATTTTGTGGAGATAATTATACTTTCTGGAAAGCTAAATTAAGAATATTTCTTCAGTCTTAAGGTCGAGAAATCTGGAAATGTATTGTAAATAGGTCTCATATTCCAACAAAAATTGTTGATGGAGTAAAGGTCCAAAAGGAAGAGGAAGAGTTTGATCGCGAAGACGATAGACTTTATACTGTGAATGTAATGGTTATGAATTTTTTATATGATGCTCTCAATGGTAATGAATTTAACAGAATAATGACTTGTAGGAAAACAAAGAAAATTTGGGACAACTTGAAAGTAACCTATGAAGGAACTTCGCAAGTCAAAAAGTCAAAAACTTATATTCTTAAGCATGAATATGAAAGGTTCAAAATGAATGATGATGAATCTATCTTTTCTATGTATACTCATTTTACTAATATTATAAATAGTTTGACATCTCTTGGTAAAATTTATTCCAGTTTGGAGATAGTAAGGAAAATTCTCAACTCCCTGCCAAAACGCTGGGAATCAAAAGTAACGGCGATTCTTGAAATTAGAGATTTTTAAAAAACTCGAAGTAAATGAACTTATCGGGTCACTTATTACCTATGAGTACACACTGAAAAGAGGAGAAGAAGAAGAAAAGCAAAAGAAGAGCTTAGCACTCAAAGCCGTTCCTCATGAAAGTGAAAGCGATGAAGATGAAGAAAGCGATGACGAAGAGATTGCAATGATCACAAGAAGATTTAAGAGATTCTAAAAAAATAAAGCTCCTCCAAGTAAACCTTTCAAAAAATTTTCCAACAAATATACATGTAAAAATGATTCATTAATTTGTTATAAATGTAAAAAGTCAGGACATATCAAGGTAGATTGTCCCCTACTAAAGAAAGATCGATACAAAGGCAAGAAAGCAATAAAAGTTACATGGGATGATGATTCAAGTAGCTTAGACAGCGATGCAAGTAATGAAAAATCTGCAAATCTTTGTCTTATGGCTAAAGATGATCTTGAGGTATGCATGAAGTTTTTCGTAAGAAAAATAAGATGGTTTTTAGATAGCGGATGCTCAAGACACATGACAGGAGATAAAATTAAGTTCATTGATCTCACTCCTAAAGAAGAAGGACACGTGACATTTGAAGACAATTCAAAAGGGAAGATCGTGGGAATAGATAAAGTTGGTAATAAGTCTTCTCTCATAATTGAAGATGTTCTACTTGTTAAAGGTCTAAAACATAATCTTTTAAGTATAAGTCAATTATGTGATAAAGGATTTACAATTACCTTCAAAAAGGATAAGTGCATTATTTTGAATAATCATGATTGCAATGTTTGTTTTATTGCTCTTAGAAACAATAATGTTTATACAATTGAATTTGAAGAAATTGCCTCACAAGATACTATTTGTTTATCAGCTCAACATGAAAATAGTTGGTTATGGTATAGAAGATTAGGTCATGCAAATATGAAACTTATTTCTAAACTTTCAAAAAATGATCATGTCAGAGGTTTGCCAAAACCGAATTTTGTTAAAGACAAAATCTGTGATGCATGCCAGTTTGGTAAACAAACAAAAACTTTTTTCAAAATCAAGAAATATATTTTCACTACTAGACCATTGCAACTAATACACATAGACTTTTTTGGACCAAACATAGTTGCAAGTCTGGGAGGAAAATATTAAGCATTTGTTATTGTTGATGATTTTTCTAGATATACTTGGGTCATCTTTCTCGCTCATAAAGATGAGGTACATAATGTCTTTACCAAGTTATGCAAGAGAATTCCAAATGAAAAAGACTATACTATCTCAAACATCCGAAGCGATAGGGGAAAAAAATTTGTTAATAAAGATATTGAATTTTTTTGTGATGAAAATGGTTTTGTGCATGATTTCTCTGCTCCTCGAACTCCTCAACAAAATGAGGTAATAGAGAGGAAGAATAATTCTCTTCAAGAAATGGCAAGAATAATGCTTAATGAGAATAATTTACCTAGTTATTTTTGGGCTGAAGCGGTAAGTACTGTATGTTATATTATAAATAGAGTTATGTTAAGGTCTAAATTAGATAAAACCCCTTATGAGTTTTGGAATGAAAAGAAATCAAACATTAGTTACTTTCGTGTATTTGGATGCAAATGTTTTATTCTTAATGATAGGGATAATTTAGGAAAATTTGATGCAAAATCTGATGAAAGTATCTTTCTTTGGTATTCTATAAATAGTAAAACTTATAGAGTATTCAATAAAAGGGTTTGGACTATACAAGAATCTATGCATGTAGTATTTGATGAATCTATCCCTCTACTCTCCAAGAAATTTATTGATGAAGAAACAAAAGGTACAAATAGCACAAATAGTCTCAATCTCAACAAAGAAAATATAATGGAAGAAGTCCAACATGGAGACATCAGGAAAGATCATCAAGATTTAGTACAAGATGTAACCAAACAGTGGAAACATGTGAAAGATCATCCAGTGGAACAAATTTTAGGAGAACCTTCACGAGGTGTAAGTACTCGATCATCTCTTAGAAATATTTGTAATCACACTGTTTTTCTATCTCAAATTGAACACAAAAATATTGATGAAGCACTTATTGATGAATCATGGATTCTAGCTATGCAAGAAAAGCTAAATCAATTTGAAAGAAATAATGTATGGACACTTGTTCCTAAACCAAAAAATCATGCTGTTATTGGAACAAAATGGGTTTTTAGAAATAAGAAAGATGAGTCAGGAATCATCACTAGAAACAAGACTCGACTTGTAGCCCAAGCTTTCAATCAAGAGGAAGGAATCGATTGGCAGACATTTTCTTAGAGATCATGTGCAGAAAGGTGATATTGTACTAGAATTTACCAGCACATATGATCAATTGGCAGACATTTTCACAAAATCCCTACCAGAAGATAGACTATGCATGATTAGAAGAGAAATATGAATGATGCATGCCATGAATATCTGCTAGATACTTTTATTTCATTATCTCAAATGACCTACAGAAACTTAAGACGTTTAGCCTCATCATTCAAATGCATTTGCTCCTCATAAATCATCATGACATCCTTATCTAAAGGATTAGACAATCGAAATGAAGAGGCAAATAAGGATTTTAAATTCTTATTCTGTTGCTTTAACTCTACTAATTTTTTGTTTGACTCATAAAGAAGTCGTTGAAGTACAAAGACCGTTTCGCTAAGCTTCTCAATTTCGCGATTTTTGGACTGCAACCGAGCGGAAAAAGTAACAATGGAATATGAATATCGAGTCCCGAGACCCACAAGCTCATAAATGACATCATGATCTAATTTATTAGTGAAATCAGTCTCTTACTACTTCATGGCGCCTACAACAGATACAGAAATAGTTTGAGGTGAAGAATATCTCATATCTTGATCACTAGAAGCACTAAAGGAAAATTGATGAGCCATTGAAATTTTGTACAGTGAGAATGAAGATGAACTACAGAGATGAGAAAAAAATTTGATGCGAATTAGATAAAACTAAGGATTGCTTTTATAAAGATGGAAATAAGTACAAGACAAATTGTCATCTCTTCAAATCTTACTTAGTCAAGCTTACAAGATATACCGGATGCATATTGTCAAAAGTTATCGAGCTAAGCCAACAAGATTAATTACAATTGTCCCTATTTTTCTCGTGAAACGCTGCCATTATCTGTTGATGTTGACTCAGTGCTTGAACTCTTACTCGTTCCGATTCCTCTATTCGAAATTTTAGAACATGAGCTAATTCTGTTAAATCTTTATTTTCTTACTTTAACCTCTTATTCTTTCTACCTTTATTTGCAAGCTTTTGATGTAGAACAGATATTTGATTGTTAAGTCGATTAACCTCATTTGCTCTCGTTAGTAATCTCCGAGACATGGTCGTAACAAGGCAATATATTTAGCACTGAGAGTTCTTGATGCTGCAACAACCTCATAATCAGTCCTACCAAAAAAATTCATCTTTGCTTCTATTATGGTATTGACAGTATCAAGAGATAAAATGACTGGTTGAGACGATTCTTGGTTCAAATCTGGAAAATTACCAGAAGAAATTTTCTCCGCCATTTTGTTGTTTTGGATAAACAGATACTTGATCAATGAGCAATGTGAGATTTTTCTTATGAGTATTCGATGGGTAAAAAGGGTCTTTTAAACAGCAACTCGAAAGCTTTCAAATCTTTATAAAATCTCGTTGGTCAACAACATCAAGCGGATTTGAATCTCCTTCCGTACCGAATTGCCAGAGCTAGACCTCCAACCTTTGCAGGTTTTGTCGGACACGCGTGGCTTCGCACCGAATTCTCTACAGCCTCTACTAACGCATCGTTTTATTTGTCTATTGGTTATTGTAGGAAGTTGTCTTATTGAGCTAATTATGATTCCCTTTAATGATGCCAAAAAGGGGAGAAGTTTTAGACGTAAATATTTAGATTTTTAACTCTGCTATATATGCTGGAATTATGTTTATCTATTGCTTGAAAAACTAACACATATTCTCAGGAGGAGCTTAAGCATTACTGCAAGTCTCATAATTCTACTAAGTATTTGTCATCATCAAAAAGGGGAAGATTGTTGAATCCAAGGTTTCAAGTTTCGTATCTATGTGTAGATTTTGATGATAACAAATAAATTTAAGTTTCAAGCTCAAATTATCTACGCAATGGAGCGAAGCGCACATCAAGCATAAAAGAACAAGTCTACAAATGAAGCTCATAGATTATTTTTGTACATCTCTTGATAAAATTCGAAATTGGATTAAGGATTAAAAATTAATCTTTTCTCATACAGTATTAAATTACATTTTTTTATGCATGACATAAGCATGATAAATGCATGACATCATTAAAAGTTTTAATTTGAAAAATTATATTTTGCATGTGCATGACATATGCAATGATCTCATTAAAAGCTTTATTTTCAAAAATTATATTTTATATGTGCATGACATCTGCAATGACTTCATTCAAAAATTTGAATTTTGAAAATTGAATGACATATGCAATGACTTCATCAAAATTTGAATTTTGAATTTGGAAGATGATTGAGTATGATCTATTTGCCTATAAATAGCTCATTGAGTTTTGCAAAATCATAACAACAAGAGTTTACACATCTATTGTTAAGTTTTGCATCATTTTTTCAAAGCTCTCATTCTCTCTTCTCTAAAATTTTGAGCCTTAATTCTTGTTCTTTTTAAGAGAGATATAGGTTACGTTGTATTATTTTTATCTCACTCATTGAGGAGTGTACTCTGATAGTGTACCCACTATCAACTCTTGTATCAGTAAACGAGTGCGTATAACCCTTGTGTGTGTAGAAGGTGTTCTATATAGGGAATAGTTGAATCACCAAGTGTGGGGTGATTGCAAGTGTAGAGGGTGTTCTACACGGATTCTTTGTAGCGGTGCTGCTCAAAATTGTAATAAGTTTCTATTTCCACCTAAAGAAGATTGAATAGTGAATTTAGGATCCTCAAGTGGTAGCTTGAGGCGAGGACGTAGGCAGTGTGGCTGAACCTCGTAAAAATACTGAGTTTGCTTTTTCTACTCTTTACATTTCCTGCTGCTTTATATTTTGTTTATATTTTATATCGTATATTTGGTTTACAATTGCTGATTTTATAATATAACCCAATTCATCCCCCCTTTTGTGTTAGTCGTTTGGGCAACAAATCTAATCTGATATGATGGGATCTATAGGATCTTCTTCTTCCTTAATAGTTTGCACAACAACATATTTCCAACTCTTGCTCCCATAATGCAGGAAATCTAGAAACTAACAGCACGCTCAAGCAACAAATCAATCAACTTCCATAGAGCTAATGTGGTGATGATCACAAAAATCAAATCCCAATCCAAAAGAAGTTTTAAATTTTATATAAGATGGATGAATTGACAATATCCAGTCCATAAAAACAGTTTCTATCTAGTCCAAAAAAATACCACAAGATACCATGACAAGTCCATTGAAAAAAAAAAAGATACAAAAAATAAAAGCAATTAGTATAGACCGATAGCAGGGGACCTCTGTCATTGACTGGGCCCATAGCATCCCCAACTTTATTTATACCATTTTCTTTCATCAAATGATCATTACACTATTGGGAGCATCAAAGCTCCAATATTTATTGTGCTGAACTTTTTATGCTTGGCCAAAAAGTAGAAACATTTCTATTTTTTTATATGAATAGAAGGTGCTGCAATGGCTTTTTTAAATAGGATGACAGACTTTTAGGAATCCGAGGATTAAGCAATAAGAACATGTTTCTGAAAGCTACAATTAGGTGTCATGCTTTTGTGTATCGATTGCATGCTAAATTGGTTCAGAGTTGAACGTGTGCATCATTTTGGTTAGGGTTCTTAAAATTCTAAAATCTTGGCTTGCAGGAAATTGGAGATGTACCCACAAGTTTGAAGAAAATAACACCTCAATCCAACAAAAACCCCAACTTCAGCCAAAACAACCAAGATTGCCTACAAAAAAGTCAGTCTTCCAAGTCCTCAACATTTATTTGTTCAGGGTCACTCACATCATCATTCGTGCATTTTACAAATATGAAAGTAAGAACTTCTCTCAAATAGAAGTTTAAAGAGAACAACCAGATCAATACTACCCAATAATCTATTAATAGCCATAAACCTAAATGCACGATAAAGGCCACCTAACATACTGAAGAAACTGAAAGAATGGTTACAGTGATCGTTATTACCAAAATATAAATGAGAAAAATCAAACGAGACAAAAACTTTTTTTACATTATTTAATGAATTAATTTTCAAAATTTACTAACAAAAGAACTAAAAGCTGAGAACTTAGAGCATGATCATACATACCAAGCTTCATTGTCAGAGAAATCTTGGTTCCCACCTTTGGACTGGTCAAATAGAATCTCCTTGTACGAGACCGCACAATCTATGCTGTCAAAAACCCCGAAGACGTCGTTGTAGTCAAAGTTGCAGATCCGTACATCAAAAAATGGGTGAGTTTTGTTACTAGGTTGGAGAAAAGAAAACAACGACTAGGAGAAAAAATGAGAGAAAATGGAATAATAGCATCACCGAACACCAAAAGGGAAGAAGATGAGAGAGAGAGGAACCAAAAAATGGCGTTGCTGGCCTGAGAGAACGACAAAGAGAAGACGAAATTTGGGGTGTTCCAGCCCTTCAGTTCCAATCTTCTAGAAGCTTTCCTTCGAGTTGTGTCTTCCCCGATCTAGGGCTCCTAACAGAGGAACTCGACAAATGGTGAAAGTCAGAGGCAGCAAGCTCCAAGAGCACAAACTTCGGTGGAGGAACACTTAAGTATTTGTGGATTTTGGGGAAAATCGGAAGTGTACCTCCAAACCCTTACTCTTGCTCATACGATGCTAGCGCGGGAAGATAAATAGGTGGAGGAGATGGCAGTTCGCGGTGGAGCAGGTGGCTAGTGAGAAGGTGGGTTGTTGCGCGATCGCAGCGGTGGAAGGTTCTTTGGGAGTTTGATTTCACAAAGGTCTGGGCACAAAATCGAGGGGGGGGGGGGAATGGGCACAAAATCGAGGGGGGGGGGGGAGGGGGGGAATGGGTGCAAATTTGAAGGGTTCATTAAATCTATTTTACGACGATGTATATCGTCGCAATATTTCAAATAAAATGCAGCGATTTTTTTTGCCGTAATAGTCACTATACTCTATGCAAAAAGGTGCCGGCGTTAAATGTATTTGAAAAGTAAGCGGCGAATTAATAATCGTTGGAAATGTAAAATATATCCAGTGAAATAATTTACAGCGAATATAAAATTGCTGGAAAAAATCCCATTTCTTGTAGTGAAATTTTAAAAAAATCTAAATCAGAATCCCAAATTGAATTTCAAATAGGAACATGGCATTTTTCAATAATCATATAATATAAAGGTAGCGAGTCGTACTACACCCACAAGGTATTTCATGGCCAATTGCCTTATAAATATATGTATATATATATATATATATATATATTATATATATATTTAAAATCTCAACATCATTAAAAAATATTATCTTATCATTAAAGTAAAAAGATAAAATAAAACAAAATAAATCGTTAGCCACCATCTATCGGTGGCTCATGTAGCTTTATTCAAAGGTAACAGAAAATAAACCAAAACAGTAGCTAAAATGGCTGATGTAAGAAAATTTCATTACATAACCATTTAATTATCGTCAAAGACTCAAATGATTGACAAGTCAAAAAAATTAATAATCAGTTTTTAACGAGTTGATATCATGTTAATCGAAGAATAAAGATTTATAAATGATTGAAACTATTAAAGGAGTTTTAATAAGAATATCGGAGCCGATAATTGTCTTTAAGGACATGAATGTATGCTTAAATTATGTTAAAATCTTGCGAATAATAATAATGAAATAGTTTAAATAGATATAGTACTTACTAAATTTTAAAAAACTTGAAGAGATGGAATATTGAATAAAAATATATTTTAAAATAAATATTATATTAAAATTTGTAAAAGTGAATAGATAAAGTTAAAAAGTTATTTAAATATAATTTTTTAAATACAAAAAATATTCTTGTAGGTGAATAAGATTAAATGAAAAGAATTAAAAAAATATTTTAATGAATAAAGTCTAAATCTTGAGAATAATCAAATGTTCAAAACAATATTCTAACGTCACTGTTGATTGTAGGGCTGTACAAAAAACCAAAATACCAACCACAATTGCTGGAAACCGACTACTGACGTCAGAACCGGTCGTTGCCGATGAAGAACCGATCGACAGGCAGTTCAAAAAATCTCATTTTACCTTCGATCGGCGTTGGTAGCAGTTCAAGCCCATGCTGAACCGCTGAACCGACCGATACGCTACATATATAATAAAAACGATGTTGTTTCATTGAAAAGGAATGAAATGACATCGTGTCATTAAAAACAACGTGTGTCCACTTTCAATGACACAACACCGTTTCATTTTTAAATGAAACGATGTAATTTCATTCAAAGCCCAGACAACAACCTCCCTCTTCCCCCTCTAATTCTTCGGTTATACTCCATAGTCCATTCCCTTCTTCCATTTCTTTAAGGCCTCAGGATTTTTCTACCCCACCCCCCCTGCCGTCGCCATCATTCTTCCAGGTTACCACCCCTCATAGTTCGGTATGGTGTCTGGCATCATCATTTCAAAGCTCGAAAATATTTTTTTTATTAATTTTTAGAATTTATGGTGGTCTAAACTGATGGGCACCACCGACCATTGCATTGACGTCAGTTGATACTGGCCGACATGTCACCGTCACTATGAGATCGGTGGAACAAACCGTAAAAATGGTTGGTGGAGTGTTTGTCAATGGCGATTTTGCCACCGATGACGACACTATACAGCCTTTGTTGACGGTACTCACAACAGTCTGTAAAGGCGCGCCTTTGCAAACTGCCCAGTCCATCCCTTTGATTTGCTCAAATTTCATACTAAATCACTCTTCAATAGATTTAGTACAAGGCTACGATCGGTTGTCGTAAATTGTAAAGTCTCATGACGCTTATTTTGCATTACGCAACCCCCCCCCCTCCCCCGGCAGCGCCGCAACCTGTATTTATAACCATTTTGGGATGGTGGAATGCGTGGTGCGTAATGTTCTCGTTAGGTCCATCTACTTCCTCCGCCAAAAAAAAATAATTCATGCTCAAAATGCCAGAAAAACAAAAAAAGGTTGGAAATAGGGATGCATTCCACTTACCAGTATAAGCCCCTTGATAATCTGATCAGTGTAGTATTCAGGCTGTGATTTTTGCAGAGAAAGCAAATGGTCAATCATAGTGTTTCCTTGCTCCTCCTCGTTCCTCTTTTCATCAATAAGACCTTGCAAGAACGCATCCATCCTCTTACCGAGTCTCTTCATTCTCTTCTCCAAACCTCCAAGATCGATCCATTTTAGCAAGGGAACATATTCTCCAGGATTCGAGGCCCCTCCATTACCGCTTACCTCTTTCATTATCTCCCCAAACCGCTTCCCCATACCCATAGTACCTCTTCCCCGCCACCATTCTCATTACGATGTTAAAGGAGAGTTCTGTGAATAATGATTTCAGCTCCACATTGGCGAAATCTTTGCACGAGTGCTGTGATAGTTTTCGGATCAGACGTTTGATCTCGTCCCTTCGTATGCCCAAGAACATGTTGAGGCGATTAGTCGAGAGTATCTCGAGGGAGCTTATTCGACGAAGATTGCGCCAGTGATCACCATAGGGGGCTGATACGAGAGTGGTGTAGTTGTGCCGAGGTGCTTGCCTACAGTACTGATGGCAGGACGGTTGGCTAAAACGATGTCATTCTTGGTGAAACATTCCTCAACTGCAGATTGGGAGGAGACTACAACCACGAGATGATGAGAACCAAAGCGAAGAGAGAAAAGCTGGCCGTATTTCTGCGACAGGCGGTGAAATGCACGGTGGAGGGGATTTTTAAGGAGATGGATATGACCTAAGATAGGCAAAGAATTAGGTGGGCTGGGTCAGGGTGGGAGGTTTTTGGGGAGCCTTCTTAATAGGAAGTAAAACTTGAGAGCGAAAACAAGGAGGAAGCTGAGTAGTGAGAGGCCGGATGCGTAAAGCATAATGTCTTCCATGATTTCCTTCTGTTTTCTCTTATCTTATGCATGGTTTAAATTATTGCATGCGTCTCTGAGATATTATATATAGGAGAAAGAGCCAGGTCTAAGATTCTAAGACGACTTAGCAAATTTTGTTTAGAGTATACTTAATTGGAAGCTTCCTATATTAATAACTTAATACGCGCGATGCATATTTTAGTTGCAGTTAAATTTAGGCCCGGCCAGATGTCGCCTGTTGCATGTACAGGCCAAGTTTAATTTGCATGCTAATTAATTTTCGGCCTGCCTCGTAAAAGTACTACAGTTTTGAATTTCAATCGGTTTAAATATCACAATAAACTTTCTCAGTTTATTTATTGGTGTACAGACAAAATTATATATTATTAAGTAATTCAGTTCAGCTTAAATTATGGCATAGAAGGTTTATTTCGAAAACAATATTTTTACGAAATGTACTTGTGAATTAATAATGAAAAGATCCTCTACCAAATTTCTTGTTTTTTTTTTTTTTAGAGATAAGATGAGATAAAAGTTAAAATAAAATAAAATATTATTAAAATATTTTTTTAATATTAATTTTATTTTAAATTTAAAAAAAATAGAATTTGAAAATGTTACAAATTTTATTATATTTAAAAAAAATATAATAATGAGTTTGAAAAGAATTTTGAGTTTTATTTTTCAAAGCAAACTCGGCCTTAATTAGACTCTTAAAAATAATTTCAAGAAATTCAGATCTGAAGTAATTAAATTATAACTCAACGATGAAATTTTTTAATTTTTAATTGAAGATCTTTGCACTTAAGAGAAGAAACGAGGAAGAGTAAGGGAGAAAGAAATGGAAAAGTTAGCATTGACAATTGGAGATGATGACAGAGAAAAATGATAACCATATAATTATATAAATGTTGGGGATAGGATCGTAGGCGTGTAAAGCTGCATGGCAGTATGGCAGTATGGGCCATGGAAGAAGAAATGCGTGAACTGCATTGAGTACTAGGCTCACTATATTGCTGACGTCAGTGGATGTAGATGTTTGTCTAATGAAAAAATGCTTTTTAAAATTTACATTTAGTAGTAAATAGTATTAAAAAGTATTATAAGTAATTATAAAAAAATATTAAATAATATATTAAATAATAATAAAATAATAATAAATAATAATAAAATATTCTAAAAATATTTAAAATATTTTCGTTGCCAAGACCCAAACGTAGCGCTAAATCTTCTTGAGATATTTCTCGATATAAAAAATATATATTGTTTTATTTTTGTAAATATTTTTTAATATTGTTTTTTTTTTCTAAAAAAATATTTAAGAAAATTTAAAAAAGAAAGAAAAAGAAAGAAAATTATAAAACACACCATGTTGGGAGGTGTCGACAAAGGAAGCTAGGTTCGTTGGCAGCTACGTCGGTTTCTTTGGATATGAAATGGGTTATTGCACGGGTTGGAGATCAACTAAGCTGTCGGTTTCCTGTGACGCAGACCAGGGGGTTTTTTATACTTGTCAACGTGTCAATTGTTTATAATTGGCTATCTGCAAAATGCATATTTGAAGGAAGTCCGGATCGTAACTTTTCTCGTAAAGATATCTTTTAAGAATGAATTTATAAATTAACGTAATTTAATATAATATATTAAATTTTAGAATTATTTTTATGATAAAATAGATCTATTGGAATTTCTCCTAGTCCTAGCTAATTGGTTATTGGATCAACTTGTAATATACAAACACTCAAAACACAACTTTCACCTGCTAAGCCTCAACAACAAAATAAATCAAATAACATAATACGGGACACAACTAAATAAAACACAATAAATAAAGAAAATAAATAATTTTTTTTTGCACATTGTGAAACAGAAAGAAAAAAAGGAGTCTCTACGCAGGAAAAACAGAGAAGGCATTGGAAGCAGTCAAGCAGCTAGCTAGCAAGACTGGCCAACAACAACCAGCATGCAAGATCCTCGCTAGGTTTGATGTGATGATGAAATTGAAAGGAATGAAAGAATTAAACATAAAATTATTTGTAAACGGGAGGGATCGAAGATGGAAAGGCGTTCCCATGGGCAAATTGTCCTTGTCCTGTGCCGTAATGGCGTGTAACGCATGGCCATACGTTACATGCTTTAGATGAAAAAGTGACAACGGTCACTTCAATATGGGGATTGGACACTAACCTGTAAGGCTGTGCACTCGAGTTTTGAATTCGAAAATTCCAGTATCTTAACTCGGATCTAGATCTGAAATTCGAATTTGGAAATCTGGATATTTAAAACCGGATCCAGATCTGAAATTCGGGCCGGAACCCATATGATTCTAGATCTAAATTCGATTCTAGATTTGAACCTTTTTTTTTAAACTTTTATTTGAATATTTATCCATTATAATACAAATAATAATTTTCGGTAGTATGATACAGACCGAAAAGCATATAATTTGATGTATAAAAGCCATATAAGCAAATAATATGCCTCCAGGAGCACATAAATGCAAGCGGGCTGTAGGACTATAAAGCGTTGATCAAGAAGAATGAACTAGAGATGATTCACCACTTCTATCTACAAGCGGGACTATAAAGCGTTGATCAAATAATATGCCTACAGGATTCTTCTATCAATGGAATAAAACAAACATAAAATTGGAGAATATTTGGTGCTTTCATCAATATCGTCATTCCATTTATACTCTACCTCATGATTTTAACTAATTCCAGCTGCTTTATACAAAAAGTTAAAGTTCTGACTAAGTTGGAGAATATTTACAAAAAGAATAAACTAAAAGAAACTGAAAAATGAAAAATGAATGGAAGGGAATATCCTAAAGAGTTGTGTGCATCGATTGTAGCTTGAGTATGGGAAAAGTGGATGAATACTTGTTCAAAATTATAAGGATTGAAAGATGATTTTATATCCAAATGAGAGCAATGAAACAAGTATGTTCAGAATCCAGATTTAACAAAATTTCCCTAAAATTTAGGTTAAAAGAAAAGACCCATCAGCTCGCAAAACAAAAATGATAATAAATTCAAACCAAGCTTAGATTCAAAAATTAATTCTTTTTCCAACAACCAAAAACACACCCAAAAACTACATCAAAAAATCCAAAAAACCATTAGCCATAGGATTCAGAAGAAGAGATTTTTTCTTTCTTTTTACAAATCTGAAAAATATAACTTCATATATATGGAAAAAAACATTAAAAAAAATAAAAAAAATCTCTTCTTCTGAAAAAAACACGCGATAGGAAAACAGAACACAGTAAAGGAAAAGGAAAAGATAAACATCAGTCGAGAAGAAAAAAAAACTAAGAACATAGATCTGAACACGATCTCTTCAAGTATATAAACATCTGTTCAGATCTGTAGGGAAATAAAAATGACAAATAAAATAAGTTAAAAAAATGTACATCAACTCAGATTTGTAGGAAATGGAAAACATATATTCATTTACCTACAGATCTATGATGGAAAAAATGAAACAAAAAGGAAGAGTCGGGAAGAAAATGCTAACAAGTAAAATGTAAAAAATAAATAATTAGCCACAGAAAATGTTAGAACAAATGAAAAATACAAGACCATTACAAAAGAAGATTAAAAATTTTACATATCTGAAAAAATAGATCCTCAAATTCGTAAGGTTTCAAAGAAAACATTGTGCGGGGAAATAAATTAAACACAGTAGAAGTTGCAGAAGGAAAGGCTAGTAATACCAGGATGGAGTTCCCAAATAGTACAACTGTAGCATAAAAAGAAAGGTAAGAACAAGATAAAAATGGCCTCATTGCTTTAGTATGATTTTCTTTCCAATATGCAGAAATGGACATGCTTAATGATAATCCATAGGTCGTTGGATAACAGTCTGCTTCTTTTGCTTTATAGGAACAGAAGCCATCAAATATTAGGACCAAAAACACTCCAAATAATGAAAGTTACGAAACACAATAAATTAACCTAAGGAAACAGCGTTGGAAATAACATTTTGGTAGTATACAAATACCAATACTACTAATTGGTAATATGCACATATAGTTCTATAATATCTCATCCTATAGTCCTGCATATGCACATAACCTAGCAATAGTACACAACAATTTTACTCTACTTTATATGTATCTTAAAATTGCACAGAACAACTAAGTTATGAAAAATATTTCCACAAGAAAATTACAAAAGAATAAACTCAGATACAGAGAAGAATAACCACCAATGGATAGTTAGACAGAGAGAGAAGACAGAGGTGATTTGTAGACATACCGTGGAGAGGACTAAGTTTTTGTGGAAGAAATCACGCTGGGGGCTAGGGGAATCGGTGTGGAACAACCACAGCCCGTGGTGGAAAGTGTATGCTTTGGGGGCGACGGGGGGTAGGGCTCGAATGGGCACCGTGAGGGAGAGAAGATGGAATCGCACGAGGTGAGGTGAGGTGGCAGCTGTCAGGGTTGGGGGTCATTTCTAGGGGGGGTTTGCCGTCAGGGTGAAGGGGGAAAGAGGGTTTGATCCTTCGGGGTGAAAGGGGGGAGGCGTCGGGGGGAAAGGGGTGGGGGATTTCTGAATCAAAGTTCGAACACGAGAGGGGAAGAAGAGGCGGGTGTTATGTGTATAGATATAGAGGAATTTTTGCGGCGAGTACAATTCGCGGAAATTGCTTAATATTTTCGTAGCAAATACATATAAACCACGGTAACTTAGCAAATCTGAAATATTTTTTTTTGCCGTCCCTACAATCTGCAGTAAAAAGTCACTTGAACTCATGGCAATAACTGTTTTGTAACTAAAAAATCTTGGGATGCTCATATCTTTTTTCCATAAAATAATTTGGTCGCAAAAATACTTAAGTCGTAAGAAAAAAAAATTTGTCATAAAATATTTTTTACCACATTCATCTCATGAAAAAGTATCAATATTTATTCTTTTCAACAAGATTAGTGACTAAAAGTGACTTTTTCATATGACAGTATTTTGTGGCTAAAGAATTCGTGACAAAAACTATTAAATATTGTAGTGTCAATTTGGAAGGAGAAAAAAAAAATTATGTAGAAGCGTTTTATGTAAGGGCTGAAATCATTTAGAATTAACTCTAAAAAAGTACTCAGCTTGCAAATCTTTTTTAATTTTAAAAAATTCTTAAAAAAGTCAAAAAGGGAACATCGTTATCACGAGCCTCGGTTACTGCACAAGAGCACATACGAAGCTTGTATTTGGGACCCAGATCCCATGCCATGCACGAGATTGGAATTTTGCTTGGTGCTGCTGTACATGATGCACAAACTTTAAATATTTTTTTTAAAAAGCTTGTAATTATAGTCTTTTAGATAAAAATTTATTTTTTAGCATAATTTATTTTTTTTAAAAATTAATAATGTAGCATTTTTTTTGTAAAATAAAGGGTTACAAACCGAAACACAAATTTTCAGAGTTGTAAAAACTTGGGTTCATTTTGATTTCACCCTAAGTCATAACTTGGGTATATTGGACCCAAAATGGGACCCGAATTTGAAATTTGGATTCTAGATGCCCGATCTGAAATTTGGGTAAGTACAGTAGTACTCCTACGTTTATTGCCAAATTGCCGGCATTTATAGGGATGTCGGCAAACTACTTTTTTTTTCAGCTTTTTTTTTTAGTAAGTGTATAACCCTCCCACCCCACCCCCACACACAAAGAAAAAGAATATTACTTCAACAAGTCCATTCTTATTCCACAAACGAATTTATAATTTGATTATCGATACAACTTAATATCCAGTAAAAGCGAAGAAAATACACAAGATATTGAGAACTTTATTTTTTGGGCAAGAGATTAGTTGCGTACATATAATCCAGTAAGTTGAGAGCATGAATCTATTCAAAATCAAATAACATCCGCAAATTCAGATGTAGAGAGAAGTTTAAGCATGATGGGGCGAGCTTTACACATGGCCTCTAGTGCCACAGCTTTGGGCATGGTTACCCCATTACCCTCAGTCAGATCAATCTGTTCATTGCTAACTCTCTCCCACTCGAAGCATTGAATCAATGATCCCAAAGTCAAGCCCATCGTGCGTTGTGCAAGCCCTGCCCCAGGACAAGCCCTCCTCCCCATTCCAAATGGCATTAGCGGCTTGTGCGCATCACCTTTCCCAATCTCAAACCTCTCAGGCTTGAAATCGGTTGCATTTTCCCATATACTCGGGTCTCTATGTATGGCCCATGCATTGATAAGTACTATTGTGTTTCTCGGCACATCGTATCCTTCAATGGTACAATCTTCAGAGGACATGTGGGGTAGTAGTAATGGTGCAGCTGGATACAATCGTAAAGTCTCTGAAATTATATTTTGAAGGTAGCATAATTGAGAGACATTTGATTCTTCAACTAACTTTTCTTGTCCAATCTGACCATCCAATTCAGCTTTAACCTTTTTCAACGCGTCTGGATGATTGAGCAGATTGGCCATTGCCCATTCTAATGTCACTGATGACGTATCAGTCCCCGCAAGTAATAAGACCTATTTAATATTAGTCATTCGAATTAAAACAATGATCATAAGGTTGAAAATGAAAAAATAAAAAAAAAAAAATTATAATCGACTCTTTTTCGAATTTTTAAAATTGATTTCTCTAAAATTATTCATAAATAAAAGTAGCAGAAAATAAACCAGAGCAATTAAGTACCGAAGAAAGAAAATTTAATTTCAAAACAATTTTAACTCTAAACATATAACTGACATGTAAAAATTAATTAATAATCTATTATTAATTATTTTATATCATACTAATACACGAAAAAAAGATATTTATAAATGATTGAAAGGTCTAATATTGTCTATAATTAGATGTTTAAAATATTTTAAAATTTTATGAATACTAGTAAAATAAAATAAAAAAATGACGAGATAAATTTAGCTTAAATTAGGGCACTCTGAGTAGTCAATGCTGGACGCACCCTAGCTAAACTACTCTTGTAATATTTGTATTGTCGCACCGGAGCCTTATTTTCTATTTTGTTTTTCGTCATTTTTTGTCCATTTTGGGATAGTACCTATATTCTCGTTAGGTCCATCTACTTCCTCCGCCACAAAAAATCATTTATGCTCAAAATGCCAGAAAAACAAAAGAAGTCGGAAACAGGGATGCTTTGCACTTACCAGTATAAGGCCCTTGATAATTTGGTCAGTGTAATATTCAGGCTGTAATTTCTGCAGAGAAAGCAAATGATCAATCATTGTGTTTCCTTGCTCCTCCTCGCGCCTTTTCTCATCGATAAGGCTCTGCAAGAACGCATCCGTCTTGTTGGCAAGTCTCTTCAATCTCTTCTCGAAACCCCCACGATCGATCCATTTCAGCAAGGGCACAAATTCTCCAGGATTCGACGCTCCTCCATTAGCGGTTGCCTCTTTCATTATCTCCCTAAACTGCCTCGCTTCTTCCTCGTCCTTCACGTTCTTCCCGTACCCGTAATACCTCTTTCCCGCCACCATCCTCATTACGATGTTAAAGGTGAGCTCCGAGAACAATGATTTCAACTCTACCTTGGCGAAATCTTTGCATGAGCTATGTGATAGTTTTCGAAGCAAGTGTTTGATCTCATCCCTTCGTATGCCCAAGAACATGTTGAGGCGATGGGTCGAGAGTATCTCGAGGGAGCTTATGCGGCGGAGATTGCGCCAGTGATCTCCATAAGGGGCTACTGTGACGGTGGTGTAGTTGTAGCCGAGGTGCTTGCCTCCTAGCATGGCAGGGCGGTTGGCTAAAACGATGTCGTTCTTGGTGAAACATTCCTCGACTGCGGATGGAGACGAGACTACAACCACGAGGCGAGAACCAAAGCGAAGAGACAAAACTTGGCCGTATTTCTGTGAGAGTTGGTAAAATGTACGGTGGAGGGGTTTCTTAAGGAGATGGAGATGACCCAGGATAGGCAAAGAATTAGGTGGGCTGGGTGGGAGGTTTTTGGGGAGCCTTCTTGTTTGAAAGTAAAACTTGAGAGCAAAGAGAAGGAGAAAGGTTAGAAGTGAGATGTACGAATAAAGCAAGATGATGTCTTCCATGATTGCCTTTTGTTTTTTCTATCTTATGTCTATAATTATTGCATGCATCTCTATATGTATATATAATGAGAGAGAGAGATAGCGCCACGACAACGAATTAGCGAAGTTGGATTAGAGTTGGAATGTTCCAATCTTAATACCTTACGTAAGTGACCGCGTGCATATTTTACAGCTTGTTTAATTTTCCAGCTGCTTAATTTTGATCGGTCTGCCGCATAAAAGAGAGAGAGAGAGAGAGAGAGAGCGCCACGACAACGAATTAGCGAAGTTGGATTAGAGTTGGAATGTTCCAATCTTAATACCTTACGTAAGTGATCGCGTGCATATTTTACAGCTTATTTAATTTTCCAGCTGCTTAATTTTCATCGGTCTGCCGCATAAAAGTAAAGTTTTGAATTTCGTTAATCAAAGTAAACTTTCTCGGCATATGTATGTATTAATGTACATAGATCGATTAATTAAAAAAACCCACAACAGAAATTAATATTCTTACGAAGCATAGATTAATAGAATTTACGCCATTTGGAAGAGAATTGAAGCTCAAAATGCCACAGGCCGTCTATTATGTAATGACCATTTAATATAACCACATTTGATGTATATATTACGAATGTTTATGAAATGCTTTGAAAAAGGAAAAAACAAACTAATATATATTCTTTGAAGGTTAGATGTGAGATGAGGTGTATTAGAGTTGAAGAACCATACAAACATGCACTTTGTGCAGTGCTTATTTCGAAAACAAAACTATGTAAAGGTTGAACCCTCCAGAATTTGAACTTTAAGATCTAAAATAATTTTAAGAAATTCAAATCCGAATTAATTAAATTATAACTCAAGGATCAAATCTTAAATCTTACTCGAAGATATATATTTACACCTAAAGAGCAGAAACAAAGAGGAAGAGAAGTGAGAATGGTATAGAAAAGCTACTAAGCTAGCATTCTCAATTTTGAAGATTATGAGATAAGATATGATATCTATACAAATGGGCTGCATGCATGGGTAGCGTGTAAAGCTGGTGGAGGAAGAAATGCTAAGGAAAAACAATACTTATTTCATCTCATCTCAATTTATCCTATCTTATCGAATCTTATCTTATTCCTCAATATTCATAACGTCAGTGAGTGCATAAATAATTGTTTGACTCGTCTTCTTCCCCTTTTGCGTCAAAGAGTACTATTTAGGATGAAACATTGAGATATGTCAAGTTATCGCTTTATCATCTGGAGAATTCTAAAGGCAGTCCCTATGGGTCAGGGAGACCCCCCGCGGACGACCTGATGGGTTACCATCTAGTTTTTATTCCATATATGACAAAAAAGGATTTTGACTATAAATTGTTGGCCAAATAAAATAAAATAAATAAGGAAAAAGATACACATGATACGTTTTCCACGGTCTGAATCTGGAAAAAAATAGGCATCCGTCCCCACAGATGAAAAACGGAGAAGGCTCAGGAAGCAGCTCTCAGGACCAACAACCTCTAATTAGGTTTAATTCAATGATGAAATTCAAAGGAATAAAACAAACATAAAATTGGTGAACAGGAGGGAAAACAAGAGGCTAGTGCAGGACATAGTTCCATTGACTTTTCATCCATAGAACAGTCATTGGCCTTGTTTTGTAAACTTCTATTCATCAAATCCAACACCTGATATTTTTTTTTTAAGAGAAATGATAAATGCAATCATAGATTTGCAAACGGCGTGCAGTCACTTTAGAAAAAAATGAATATATATGAGACTCACGTAAAAAAAGTTAATTTTTTTCTAAAGCGATTGCACGTCGTTTGCAACTCCACGACTATATAGCATTACCTATACATAACTAAGAGAGATATTTCATCCATGAGCTATTTTATTCTCAAACCAGTTTGTAGAGCACATCATCAACATTATTTAAATTGTAAGATTTGATTTATAAGATATATGTTTTAAAATTTATTTTTGAAATCAAATTATGCCACATAAGCCGTGTGTGTGGTGTAGATGCTTTAGAATTGCAGTATTCTTTATTGATATTGAAATTGTTGATATCGAAAAAATCGGTCAATAAGTCAGGTCAGGAGAAATAATCATTCATGTCCCATTGGTGTGAGTTGGGATTTATTCGGTATTGTTTGGGACCCTCGACGAGACTCCAGTGCGGTTATACATACGTAGATAACAAATAAATAAATATAGATAGACACGATATATACGTGATTCGACATAAAGTCTACGTTTCCAAGGGTCTGGAAAAGGGAAATATATTATAATAAATATTTTTACAGTCTTTCATGGATCTCTGTACATGAAAAATATACACAAATCTACTGGTTTTAGCTTTCGAGTCCCTCTGAGAAGGCTGAAGAAGATAATGCCGGTTTGGGATGAAGAAGATACGTTCAAAAAGAGAGTCTGTATGCCATCTGTTAGAGGTCCTTTTATAGACCCTGGATAGCGTGTGTCAATCAGTCTGCTCCTCTTTATTCCTTGTCACCCTATGTGCTCTGGTCCTCTCATATCCCCTCTTACTTTTGTCCTCTAGTGCACTACATAATAAGCCTGGGCTCTACTTAGTAGATTCTCCCCTCCCTGCGGCCCCCCCCACAGAACCCCGCAAATTCTTAGAAAAGGCACTTTCGTGAGAATTTTCATGAAGTGCTTCCTTTTGACATTTATTCTTCTATCTTACTTTTGTTTACCCCGTGAATTCTTACCACCAAGAAAGTGGTGGGAATTCACTATTGATATCCCATCTCTGGATTATGAGAAGACGGCGGTTTATCTCCCGATCCTAAGGTAAGAAAGACATAAAAACATGCAACAAATATTTCATCAAGAGAATGTTGAAATGTGCGATATTTTAAAACTTTCAATGGAGTAGGATGCAAGTGGCCACTGGTGGGCAAATCAGCGTGCAAGGGTGCTTGACCCTGTGATTCGCAAATGGTCACTAGGCGGCGAATTGGATTCGCAAGCGGCAATTGGCAGACGAATCGGAGTATTTCAAGAGCGCGGAGCTCGTGTTGCAGTTAGAGATGGCGCAATTCGTAGGCAACCAGTGGCGGGCGAATACTGCAAATGATGAGAGCGTGGAGCTTGTGCCGTCGCTGGGGTTGATGCGATTCGCAAGCGTCCAGTGGCGTGCGAAAGGGCATGCGAGGATTTATGAGCGAGCCTGGACCTGGGACTCGATTCCCCAATTCTTAAGCGGCTAGTGGCGGTAGAATAGGCCCGATTGTGTATGACGAGAGCATGGAGGTGTGCTGGCGCTTTGCGCTACCAAAAAAAAAATTGTTAGCGAAAAAATGACTTTACATGCCGGTGAGTCTGGGTTTGCGTGTGCATAGTCAGAGTATAAAATTCGTCAAAATAGCTTTGAGTTCCAGTGATCTGAGGTGTTGAATAACCTATCTAAGCCAAAAAAAAAAAAAACGACAAGTGAATCCTGAAGGGGAGACTTGTTGTATATATCCATGAGTGTTTCCAAGTGGGTGAGGTGAGTTGTGGGTGAGTTTGTATGATGTTTGGCAGGCTATGTGAGTCTGTGTGAGGGTGAGGGTGGGTGAGCCTGTGTGGCGACGTGGTGAGGTGTTGGGGCGAGCTATGAGTGAGGGGGCGAGAGAGTTTGAGGCGAGAGGTCCTAAGCGCCCGTGAGGTGGGTGACCTGTGAGATGGCGTGGTGATGTTCCCGAGAGGTTGTGAACTGGGAGGGAGTGTCATGGGCAAGAGGGGGTGCTGTGGACCGCTGGGTGAGCCGTGAGGTGAGAAGGTGTGAGAAATGGCCGTGAAGGCACAGCAACTTCGACGAAGAGCTTTCATCGGATGGGACATTCTGGTCCCGAATAGAAAATGTCGGTGGTCCTTAGGGAGGTCTCTGACGAGTCATCGGACCTTATGGTGGCGAGTCGTGCCATTCCTGGCACGAGATACAGCCGTGAAGGCTGTAAGCTCTGGCGTGGAGTCTCCGCCGGATGGAACACTCCAGTCCTGGACATAAAATGCTGACGATCCATCTGGTGGTCGCCAACAGGACACTTTGCAACGAGGTGGGCACCAAGTGAATCCCAGTGACCCGCCTCATCGTTGGGTAGGACCTGGCACATAACTGTGCCATGCATGGCATCACATGTGCTTTGCATGGCACAATTACATGCCATGCAAAGCACGACCCAGCCCATGACGTCGTGGGGCCAATGCATAGTGCCCACCCACGCTTTGTGAGGTCACTGTGCATGTGCACAATAGCTTCACATGCATGCACAGTAATTGTGCATGCATTGGAAGTGGGTGGGCGCTATGCATTTTAAGTGCATAGCGCCTCCTCACACCTTTCAGGCTCGCTCGCTCGGGAGATGAATCGCCGTCTTCTTGAAATTCAGAGATGGGATATCAATAGTGAATTCCCACTGGTGGTCGCTGGCAGGACTCTTCGCAACAAGGCGAGCACCAAGTAAAGCCCAATGACCCGCCTCGTCATTGGGCAGGACCTGGCACGTAACTGTGCCATGCATGGCACCGCACGTGCTTTGCATGGCACCGCACGTGCTTTGCATGGCACAATTACATGCCATGTAAAGCACGACCTAGCCCATGACATCGTGGGGCCACTGTGCACATGAACAATGACCTCACAGAGAGTGGGCGGGCACTATGCATTTTAAGTGCACAGTGCCGTATCGAGGGGTGACGTGGCTATTGTGCATGTGCACAGTAGCTTCACATGCATGCACAGTAATTATGCATGCATTGGAAGTGGGCGGGCACTATGTATTTTAAGTGCATAGCGCCTCCTCACACCTTCCAGGCCCACTTGCTTGGGAGATGAACCGCCGTGTTTTCTGAATCTGGAGATGGGATATCAACAATGAATTCACATCACCTTCTTGGTGGTAAGAATTTGCGGAGCAAACACAAACAAAAGGGAACAAGAAATGTCAAAATGAAGTACTTCATGAAAATTTCCACCAAAGTGCTTTTACTAAGAATTTGCAAAATTCTGTGAGGGAGAAATCTACCAAGTAGAGTCCAGGCCTATTATGTAGTGTTAGAGGACAAGAGTAAGAGAGGACATGAGAGGACCATAGCACATGGGGTGACAAGGAATAAAGATGGGCAGACTGATTGACACACGCTACCTACGGTCTATAAAAAGACCTCTAATAGATGACATACAAACTCTCTTTTTGGACGCATCTTCTTCATCCTAAATTGGCATCATCTTTTTTAGTCTTCTCAGAGCTAAAACTAATAGATTTATGTATATTTTTCCTGTACAAAGATTCATGAGAGGCTGTAAAATATTTATTATAGTAGATTCCCCTTTCCCAAACTCCCATGGAAATAGGCCTTACGCCAAACCACATAAATATTGCGTCTATCTTTATTTATTTATCTGCTATTCACGTATGTACAGCCACACCGGAGTCTTGCCGGGGGCCCCAAACGACATTGAACGAAACCCAACTTGCCCCAGTGGGCCGAAAATGATTTTTTCTCCTGCCCCGACTTGTTGACTGATTTTCTTGACATCAATAAGGACTTTAGCAGTATATCCTGCCATCTATGGTGGTTTCACAACATAGAGTAACAAGACCAAGCTATTATTCAAACTGAAGCTACTAATCTACAGAGTGCATTTCTAAAAAAATCGAAAAACAATAGTTCTTTATTGACTAAAATATAAATATAACCAACATTGCCATATAAAAATCTCCATGAAAAGATTTTAGAAGAAAAATGAAGGACATGGTTCATATTGGTGGAGAGAGAGTAAGAGAGAGAGAGTCTAGATGCATACTAACATTTTGGCTTTGGAAGATTGTCTATGCTGCTATTAGAATATCTACAATTAAAATCAATTCACTATGAGAGTATCATGCATGTATGTGTAATAATAACCCAAACTAGGGTTGTGCAAACCCTCTACCACCTCCAACTTCGGTTGATTTCTACTCCAATTCTGACTCCAACGTATTCAGAGTCAGAGTCAGAGTACTTCTGAAATCTGACTTATTTTTAACCTAACTAAATGAGGTCGTTCCATTTGAAGTGGAACGACGTTGTTTTCTTTACACGGGTTTTACACGGGTACCAAAGCACAAGTCCCCCTTCTCCCCTTCACTCTTTTGCGGGCCTCTCTATTTTCTCTTTGTTTCACTCTTCTTGTACACTATTTTGCATCATTTGCTGTTGTCATTGCGGGCCCAACTCCATTGTAGACTACTTCCTATCAACCTTTGCGGTGGTGTAGGCATTTTTCTATATATAATTAATAAAATATTTTATTATCAAGAATAGACATAGTCAAAATATACAGAAAGTGTACAAAAATTTCAGCCCACTACTGATAATCTCTCAACAATATTTAAAGTGTTATGAAACTTAAAGAAAGGAAACTACTATTGCAAAAGAGAAATAAGAAATTCTCTCTAGAACTCTTAAGAACTGAAACTTTCTTTCTCTCTCTATATTTTCTTATGAATTTCATTACAACTGAAGTCCCTATTTATAGACTTTGAAATTACTATGCAAGTTACTATGCAAGTCACTATGCAAGTCACTATGCAGAATTTAAAATAATAGTGGTGGGGTCATTCACATAATTTTAGTGGTGGGACAGGGGGCGGCTGATAATTTCGTTCGTTCATTACACTCCCCCTTGAATGACCGCCAATAAGGAATCTGCCTCGTTAAAACCTTGCCAAGTAAAAAATCCAGTGGGAAGAAAAACCAATGGCGAAGGAAAAAGAGTACAGTCTTCTTATGTATCCACAAGTGCTTTAAGATTGCCTCATTAAAACCTTGCAGAGGAAAACCCAGTGGGACAAAACCTCAGCGAAGGAAAAAGAGTACAATCAGCACATTTACTCCCCCTAAAAAGTGCATGACAAAAGATCTTTGAGTTTTCGCATTCCAATGTTATGTACAATCTTTTTGAATGTGGAAGTTGGTAACGCCTTTGTGAATGAATCTGCCAGATTATCACTAGATCGTATCTGCTTGACATCAATTTCACCTTTCTCTTGAAGTTCATGAGTATAAAAGAATTTAGGTGAAATATGTTTGGTTCTGTCACCTTTGATATATGCTCCTCTGATTTGAGTGATACAAGCAGTATTATCTTCATATAAGATTGTTGGGCTATTATTGATCATGGGAAGTCCACACTTTTCCTGGATATGTTGAATAACTGATCTCAACCAAATACACTCTCGACTTGCTTCATGAATAGCAATGATCTCTGAGTGATTTGAAGAAGTAGCAGATAGTGTCTGCTTAACAGATCTCCATGATATGGCAGTATCTCCATAAGTAAATAAATATCCAGTTTGAGATCTACCTCTGTGTGGGTCTGAAAGATAACCTGCATCTACATACCCAATCAATTCTGGACTTGAACCACGTTGATAAAATAATCTCATATCAACTGTACCATGAAGGTAACGAAGGACATGTTTAATGCCATTCCAATGCCTTCGAGTTGGTGCAGAACTATATCTTGCAAGCAGATTAACTGAGAATGTAATATCTGGTCGAGTGCAATTTGCAAGATACATCAAAGCTCCAATTGCACTGAGATATGGTACTTCAGGACCAAGAATTTCTTCATCGTCATCACAAGGACGGAATGGATCTTTCTTCACATCAAGTGGTCGAACAATCATTGGAGTACTCAGAGGATGAGATTTGTCCATATAAAAATGCTTTAGGACTTTTTTAGTATACATGGACTGATGAATAAAAATTCCATTTGGCAAGTGCTCAAGCTGCAGGCCGAGACAAAGTTTTGTTTTGCCAAGATCTTTCATTTCAAATTCATTGTTTAAATATATAGCGGTTTTTGAGATCTCTTCAGGAGTTCCCACAATATTTAAATCATCAACATAAACCGCAATAATGACAAATCCGGATTCTGATTTCTTAATAAAAACACATGGGCATATAGGATTATTCTCAAATCCTTCTTTCAATAGATATTTGCTTAAGCGATTATACCACATGCGTCCGGATTGCTTCAACCCATATAAAGATCTTTGTAGTCTGATTGAGTACATATTTCTAGATGTACTTGTAGATACTTTAGGTATCTTATATCTTTCAGGGATTTTCATATATATGTCATGGTCTAAGGATCCATATAAATATGCAGTGACCACATCCATCAACCGCATTTTTAATCCTTTTGTAACAACCAGACTAATCAAAAATCTAAATGTGATTGCATCCATAACGGGAGAGTATGTTTCTTCATAATCAATCCCGGGTTTCTGCAGGAAACCTTGTGCAACAAGCCGTGCTTTGTATCGCACAATTTCATTTTTCTCATTACGTTTTCGTACAAATACCCACTTATATCCAACAGGCATCACACCCTTTGGTGTTTGGACAACAGGTCCAAATACTTCTCGTTTTGCTAGCGAATTTAATTCAGCTTCAATAACTGTTTTCCATTTTGGCCAATCATTTCTACGTCGACATTCTTCGACGCTTTTTGGCTCACTTTCTTTATTACTTCTGGTAATGTCAAGGGCCATTTTATATGAAAATATGTTGTCGACAACAGTTTTATTTCTATCCAGAATTTCTCCAGTTTTCATGAAATGTATTGAGATCTCATTATTTTCAGGTACCTGTTCCTCTTCAGGGGAAAACATTTCATGACACACCTCTTCAGGAGGTCCCTTTTTAGGAGATTTATACTCTTCAGGAGTTTCCTCTTCAGGAGGTTCTGGAATAGAAGATTTGAGCTCTTTAGGAGCATCAATTATATTTGTAACCTGTATTGTGGATATGTGTTCTTCAGGAACACCAAATTCATTTTGTATTCTTTTCCTTCTAGGAATTTTGTCTTTTGCACCAATAGGTCTTCCACGCTTCAGGCATGTTTTAGATTCACCTATTGTTGCTTTGACAATTTGTCCTTCAGGGACTTCAATCCTTGCTGGAGTATTCACAGTAGGAATATAAGATTTTACTACACCTTTAGTGTCAGTAAATACATCCGGTAACTGATTTGCAACATTTTGCAAATGAATAATCCTTTGAACTTCCCGTTTACATTCATTTGTAGGAGGATCAAAATGAGACAGGGTCTTATTATCCCAAGTAATATCTTGTCGTGCTTCAGGCACCGATTTTTCTTTACCCATTAACGGAAAATTTGATTCGTCAAAATGACAATCTTCAAAACGTGCTTTAAACATATCCCCTGTAAGGGGTTCAAGGTATCTAATAATGGATGGAGAATCAAAACCAACATATATCCCAAGTCTACGTTGAGGGCCCATTTTTGTACGTTGTGGAGGTACAATTGGAACATATACAGCACATCCAAAAGTACGAAGATGAGAAATATTTGGTTGTTGACCAAATGCAAGCTGTAATGGAGAATATTTATGATATGCAGATGGTCTAATACAAATTAGAGATGCTGCATGAAGTATAGCATGTCCCCAAACAGAAATAGGTAGTCTTGATTTCATAAGTAAAGGTCTAGCGATTAGTTGAAGCCTTTTGATCAAAGACTCAGCTAAACCGTTTTGTGTGTGTGTATGGGCAACAGGATGTTCAACATCTATTCCTATTGACATGCAATAATCATCAAAAACTTGTGATGAAAATTCACCTGCATTATCCAATCGAATGGTCTTAATTGGATATTCAGGAAATTGTGCTCGTAGTTTAATTATCTGAGCAAGAAGTCTAGCAAATGCAATATTTCTAGTGGAAAGAAGACAAACATGTGACCATCGACTAGATGCATCAATTAGAACCATAAAATATCTAAATGGTCCACTTGATGGATGAATAGGTCCACATATATCTCCGTGAATCCTTTGTAAAAAGGATGGAGATTCAACAATGACTTTTGAGGGAGATGGTCTAATAATTAACTTACCTTGAGAACATGCAGAGCACGGAGATTCATTGGGTAGAAATATCTTTTGATTCTTTAAGGGATGCCCATGCGAATTTTCAATAATTCGTCTCATCATTATAGAACCCGGATGTCCAAGGCGATTATGCCAAGTCATAAATACTTTAGGGTCAATGCACTTCTGGTGCATTACCACATATGATTCAATTGTTCTCATTTTTGTATAATACAATCCAGAACATAGAGCAGACAGTTTTTCTAATACGAGCTTCTGGCCCGATATTGTTTTAGTAATAAGAAGATGCTCTTTACTGCCTTCATTGGTCGTTTCAATATGGTAATCATTACGACGTATATCTTTGAAACTCAATAAATTTCTTCTGGATTGTGAAGAGAATAGAGCATCATCAATACAAAATTTGGTGCCATTAGGCAACACAATATAAGCTCTTCCGGAGCCCTCAATTAAATCCGATGAACCTGATATGGTATGGACATAGGCTTTAATTAGTGTTAGATTTTGAAAATATTTCTTTTCTTTGAGAATTGTGTGAGTTGTAGCACTGTCAGCCAGACATATATCTTTATCATTCAACTCAGAGATAAAAAGCTTATCAATGTGATCCATGATTCTACAAAATATACAAAACTTTTATTACTGATAGAAAGAAAATACATTAATTGAGTGGAACACTTCCATCTCCAATTAAGTGTTCAATACTACCTTCAGGATGATTAAAGAAATCAGATACATCAAGATGAGTAACGTCTACATCTACTGAATCTAATAAATCATCTGATGGTTCTACTAAATTTGTTTCATGCACTTTATTCTTTCCTTTAATAGAAGCTTGATATAAATCAGTTAAGTGCCTGGCCGTACGACAGGTATGTGACCAATGTCCAGTCATTCCACATCTATGGCACACCTCTTCACTTTTCTTTGAAGAATTATTCTGAGGATTTTTACCCCTTTCTGAATTGTACCACTTCTGGTGATATGGTATATTATAATCCCTTTTAATGTTGTCATTCCTGGGACCAACATTTCTATAATTTCTCCTACCACGTCCACGCCTCCGATTTCTTCTGAAGGATGCACCATTCACTTCTGGGAATGATGCAAACCTATTACCATTCACTTCAGGGAATGATATTGAGCCAGTAGGGCGTGACTTGTGGCTTTTTAATAAGAGCTCATTATTCTGCTCAGCTACTAGAAGACATGATATAAGTTCAGAATATTTCTTGAACTTTCTCTCTCGATACTGCTGCTGCAGGAGCACATTCGAGGCATGAAATGTAGTAAAAGTCTTCTCTAGCATATCTTCATCGGTGATTTTCTCACCGCATAATTTTAATACTGAGCTTATTTTAAAAAGTGCGGAATTATACTCACTAACACTTTTAAAATCTTGCAACCTCAGGTACATCCATTGAGAACGAGCTCTTGGGAGGATGACAGTCTTCTGGTGTTCATACATCTCCCTTAAATTGTTCCACAAAATATATGGATCTTTTACTGTGAGATATTCAGTTTTCAATTCTTCATGAAGATGGTGGCGAAGGAAAATCATTGCTTTAGCACGTTCCTGCAGAGATGCTTGATTTCCTTCTTTAATAGTTTCTCCCAGGTTCATTGCATCAAGATGTATTTCAGCATCAAGTATCCAGGATAAATAATTTTTTCCAGATATATCAAGAGCAACAAATTCCAATTTTGTAAGATTTGTCATTTTCTACACATATAAATAATGAAATAAATATGTGTATCTCAAAAAATATATTTATAAATTCACACAGATAATCATCAATAAAATATATCAAAGATTTCAAATAATATATTGAAAAACTTACAGAGGAATAAGGCCACTAGCTTCAGAATTGGTAGAACCGTCGTGCTGATAACGTGTTATGAAACTTAAAGAAAGGAAACTACTATTGTAAAAGAGAAATAAGAAATTCTCTCTAGAACTCTTAAGAACTGAAACTTTCTTTCTCTCTCTATATTTTCTTATGAATTTCATTACAACTGAAGCCCCTATTTATAGGCTTTGAAATTACTATACAAGTTACTATGCAAGTCACTATGCAAAATTTAAAATAATAGTAGTGGGGTCATTCACATAATTTTAGTAGTGGGACAGGAGGCGGCTGATAATTTCGTTCATTCATTACATAAAGAATGATTAAAAATATTACTCCACCTACCGACCCAAAAGATAAAATAGAAAAAAAAAATCCTTAAAAAGTCGAAAAGGGGATATCATTATCATGAACCTTACTTACTGCAAAAGGCACATGCAATTCTTATATTTGGGACCCAAGTCCCATGCCATGCACGTGATTGGAGTTTTGCCTAGCGTTGCTGTGCATGATGCATAGATTTTCAACATTTTTTTTTTTTTGAAAAAAATGTAAGTATAAGTTTTTAAATAAAAGAAATATTTTTGCAATTTCTTTTTTAGAAAAAGGTTACAAATCGGAATCTGAATTTTCGGATCATAAAAATTGGAATTCTTTTAAATTCTCGCCCATCATAACCCAGGTATACTTGGCCGAAACCCACTCCGTGTTTAAAACCCGAGTTTTGGACAAAGTATATCCAAGTATTAAATTATAAACCCGGGTGAACACTTCTGCGTTTATTGTCAAATTGCCAGCATTTATGGGAGAGTGTAACTATAACACTCTTACCCCCACACACTGAAAAAGAATATTTACTTCAACCAAATCCATTCTTATTGTGCAATAGAATTTATAACTTGATTATCAATACAACTTAATAACTAGTAGAAGTTGAGAAAATACACAAAATATTGAGAACTTTTTTTTTTTCCTTTTTGATAAGACATTAGTCGTGTATATATATAATCCAGTAAGTCGAGATCATGAAACTATTCAAAATCAAATAACATCCACCAATTCAGATGTAGAGAGAAGCTTAATCATGATGGGGCGGGCTTTACACATGGCCTCCAATGCCATAGCTTTGGGCATGGTAACCCCATTACCCTCAGTCATGTCAATCTCTTCATCATTGATCCTCTCCCACTCGAAACATTGAATCAATGAACCCAAAGTCAAGCCCACCACGCGTTGCGCAAGCCCCGCTCCAGGACAAGCCCTCCTCCCCATTCCAAATGGCATCAGCAGCTTGTGCGCATCACCTTTCCCACTTTCGAACCTCTCAGGTTTGAAATCGGTTGCATTTTCCCATATACTCGGGTCTCTGTGTATGGCCCATGCATTGATAAATACTATTGTGTTTCTTGGCACATCGTATCCTTCAATAGTACAGTCTTCGGATGACATATGAGGTAGTAGTAATGGTACAGCAGGGTACAATCGTAAAGTCTCTGATATTATATTTTGAAGGTAGCATAATTGAGAGATATTTGATTCCTCAAGTAACTTTTCTTGTCCAATCTGACCATCCAGTTCAGCTTTAACCTTTTTCAATGCGTCAGGTTGATTGAGCAGACTGGCCATTGCCCATTCTAACGTCACTGATGACGTATCTGTCCCCGCACCTAATAAGACCTGTAAAGGTAACAGTAAATAAACGAAAACAAGAGCCAAAATTAAGTATCCAGTTGAGAAAATTTAATTTTAAAACCATTTTATTGATAGAAGTATAGAAAAAAATGAATAAGTTTTTTTTTATTGTATTGAAGTTTGTAAAAGTGAATAAATAAGATTAAAAATTGTTTAGATATAAATTTTTCTTATTATTCTTTTTATTTTAAAATTTGTATTATTTTTTGTTTGAGTAGTTATTGAGACCATCAATGAATAATGATTAGATGAAAATTTTAAATTCAAAACAAAGAAGTATTTTGTGTTTGAATAAAAATATAATAAAGTTAACAAATTATTTAATATAATTATTTGGATATTAATTTTGTTTTAAAATTTAAAAAATTTTGAATTTTTTGAGCTTTTGTTTTAGGAGTTTAGAAATATCGGAATGATTAGGCAAATATTAAATGAAAATGTTGAATATTTTAAAATTTAAAAGTGTCTTACGTTTAAATGATCTTTGAAATAAAATATTTGATAACACCACTAGGTAGAATTCCTCTTTCTCTTTACGTTCATCTTGCTTTCTCAAATCATTCATGCTCAAAATGCCAGGAAAACAAAAGAAGTTGGAAACAGGGATGCATTGCACATTGCACTTACCAATATAAGCCCCTTGATAATTTGGTCAGTGTAATATTCAGGCTGTGATTTCTGCAGAGAAAGCAAATGGTCAATCATAGTGTTTCCCTGCACCTCCTCGCGTCTCTTCTCATTGATAAGGCCCTGCAAGAAAGGATCCGTCTTGTTGGCAAGTCTCTTCAATCTCTTCTCGAAACCCCCATGATCAATCCATTTAAACAAGGGCACAAATTCTCCAGGATTCGACGCCCCTCCATTAGCGCTTAGCTCTTTCATTATCTCCCTAAACTGTCTCGCTTCTTCCTTGTTCTTTACGTCCTTCCCGTATCCGTAATACCTCTTCCCCGCCACCATTCTCATTATGATGTTAAAGGTGAGCTCCGAGAACAATGATTTCAGCTCCACCTTGGCGAGATCTTTGCACGAGTCATGTGATAGTTTTCGAAGCAAGCGCTTGATCTCGTCCGTTCGTATGCCCAAGAACATGTTGAGGCGATGGGTCGAGAGTATCTCGAGTGAGCTTATGCGGCGGAGATTGCGCCAATGATCACCGTAGGGGGCTGCTGTGACGGTGGTGTAGTTGTAGCCGAGGTGCTTGCCTATGGTCATGGCAGGGCGGTTGGCTAAAATGATGTCGTTCTTGGTAAAACATTCCTCGACTGCAGATGGAGACGAGACTACAACTACGAGGCGAGAACCAAAGCGAAGAGACAGAACTTGGCCGTATTTCTGTGAGAGTCGGTAAAATGAACGGTGGAGGGGTTTCTTGAGGAGATGGAGATGACCCAGGATAGGCAGAGAATTAGGTGGGCTGGGTGGGAGGTTCTTGGGGAGTTTTCTTGTTTGAAAGTAGAACTTGAAAGCAAAGAGAAGGAGAAGGGTTAGAAGTGAGAGGGACGAATAAAGCAGGATGTCTTCCATGGTGGCCGTTCGTTTTTTCTATCTTATCCTTATAATTATTGCATGCGTCTCTGAGATAATATATACATTTTTAGAGAGGGAGAAGGGGGAAGGGGGGGTTGTTAGCAGGAAATGGAGCCACGACTATGAATTAGCGAAGTTGGATTCGGGCCGGTTTGGATTGACGAGATAAAATTGCCTCAATTTATATTAAATTTATTATTATATTTTTAAAAACTTTTATTTAAAATATTAATATTAATATAGATTTTTTAAATTTTAATATTTATTTTTAAAATTTTAAATTTTAATTCAATTTTTTTAAATTTTATAATAATAATAATATTAAAAAATAAATTAAATTTATGTCATGTCTCACAAACGGACGTTAAAGTTGAAATCTTCCAATCTTGAATCTTAATACCTTACCTAGGTGATCGCGTTTACTTGTTTAATTTTCTAACAAGTGTTCTCAATTCATTTTAACTTATATTTATATCATTATTATATTTTTATAATTTATTATATAAAATATAAATTTTTATATACTTTTTTTAAATTTTAATACATATTTTTTAAATTTTAATATATTATTTTTAAATCTTAAAATAATAATAATATTAAAAAATAAATAAACATATCTTAACTTATCTCATTTTCAAATTCAAATGAGAGATAATTTTAATCGGTCAGCCTCCTAAAAAGAAAAGTTTTGAATTCCGTTTATCAAAGAAAAGTAGTAAACTCTCTCGGTATATGTATGTATTAATTTATATAAATTTATAAAAAAATCCACAACAGAAATTAATAATAGTTATGGACCATAAAATTCAAACGAAATCCAATAGAGTTTACGCCGTGGAGAATTGAAGCTCAAATTAAGTGCCGCAGGCCGTCTTTTTAATTGCCACAATGCCATTTAATATTACCACATTTGATGTATTATGAATGTTTAATTGCTTTGAAAATGGAGAAAACAAACTAATATTTATTCTTTGAAGGTTAGATGTGAGATGAGGTGAGGTGTATTAGAGTTCAAGAACCATACAAGCATGCTCTTTGTGCAGTGAAATAATTCTATAAAAGGTTGAACCCTCCCGAATTTGAACTTTAAGATCCAAAAGAACTTTAAGAAATTCAAGTCCGAATTAATTAAATCAGAACTCCAGGATCACATCTTAAATCTTATTAGAAAATACTTACGGACACCTAAAGAGGAAAAACAAAGAAGAAGAGAAGTGAGAAAGGAAGAAAAGTTAACATTCTCAAATTTGAAGATTAGACTTAGTTTAAATGTTGAGCTAAGTTTAATTTTTTATACATGGTAATGATTAAAATTGTAAAGTATATTTTGTAGAGTTTACTTTACTTATGAAAAATTTATGTATTTAAAAGTTAAAATAAATTTAGATATATTTATAAAAAAAAATTAAAAATATTGTATATACCACATATAAAAAGTTGTTTGAATTAAAAAAATTGAAAATTTGACTTATAAATAAATTTTGAATTAAGATAAATTTAATAATTTAAAAATTAAATATTTATATATCAAATTTAGCTTAAAATTAAACTACTTTCAAACGGGCCATAGATAATGTCAGATAAGAACATTCTCATTAGATTGACTAAAAATTATTTTTTTAAAAATATATTTTTATAAAAATATTAAAAAATAAATATCATAATTGATCAAATATAATAATAAAGTATATGGATTTGATAATTATTTTAGTTTGTTGATAATTATTTTAATTTTATTATTCACTTTAAGTATTTTTTGAATTTTTATATATATATTTTTATTATATTTAATTAATTATAATTTTTAATTTTTAATATTTATATAAAAATATATTTTTTAAATAATAATTTTTAACTAATCGAATGAGTGTTCTCTAGAATATCTAGGATATGATATCTGATAAGACAAATGGGCTGCATGCGTGTATACTCGTGAAACTCATCCTCTTCTGGGCCACCGGCGTTGAAATCACAAGTACTAGGGCCTACAATATTCCTAACGTCAGTGAGTGCGTAAATATTTGTTTGATTTGTCTTTTTCCGCTTTTGCGTGTAAGTGATCGCCTACACACGTGATGTTAACCCATAAGGAGGGAGGGATGCTCATCATTTTTTTTTTTCATTATTTGATTATTGAAAATTATTTATTATATTTTATTTATAAATTTATTATTAAATATCACATTATTAAAATGATAAAAAAATAATAATAAATAAAATAATAAATAAATTTATTTTTAATTATAATTTATTGACAAATAAAATACAATAAATAAGAAAAAAGACATACATTTTACACGGTCTAAATCTTGAAGAAAATAGGCATCCATCCCCACAGATAAAAACGGAGAAGGCTCTAGAAGCCAGCTAGCAGGACCAACAACCTGAAAATAGAGATGACAGTATGTGACATAGCAGGTTAATACCAAATGAATACGACACGAAAAAGGTGGACTAATATTTAGTCTTAACGGGTTCATATCAAATCGTGTCTACCCGTTAAGACACGATTTAATATTAAGTCAAACCCGTTCTAACTCATTATGACCCGTTAAGACACAATTTTTTAAATAACCTATTTTTAATTTTTTTTTATCACTTATTTTCAAAAAATCATAGTCTGTAACTTCAAAGCCATTAGTCCATTATTGCACGCCGCCCGCCCCCCCCTCCCCCCTTCTCTCAATTTAAATTTCCCTCCCAAGTCCCAACTCTCCTCAGACTCCTCTGAATCTGTCATCTCCTTCGGCGAATTGGCATTGGCTTCCACAGTTCCATTCGGCAGTTTGGCTCTTTCCATCTCGATCTCGCCTTCTCACCTCTCGACCGCTTCTCTCATCTCTTTGTTTTTTGGTTTAAAGTTTGCATTTTTTTTGGGTTTTGGAAGGTTGACGAGATGACGAGAATTTTGAATCCGGTTGGTTTTGTGGTTTCATGCTTTTAAACTTTTTTTCCCGTCTTTAATGTTTTGTGGGTTTCTAATGTGAGCATTTTTGTTGTTCTTATTTTGTGCAAGCCTTTTCTTCCTATGATTTCAAAGCGTGAAATTCATAATATCTTCGAGCCTTTTGTTCGAAAAGTGGTAAATTGATTCTCTATTACCTTATTTGTTATCTTAACTCAGAATCGATGTTTGGTTTTTCGTACCTTTTCTAACTAAAGGATTGGATATTCTTGGGACTTTTTGCTAGTAATGAATTATCTTAATTAGTAATAAGCATTGGATATTCTTGGGATATTCTTGGGACTTTTTGATTAAGACTTTGATATCTGTAATAAGCATTCCGAAGTAGTTGTTCAATTGGTTCTCTTTGTGAATAGCTTGAATCACTAGTTGAGAATCCCTTCCATTATCACATCATTCATGCCTAACTCAAGCCCAAAAATTACTGCTGTCAGTGCTATTATCGATGCTGCAAATAATGGGTCTAGTATGAACATGAGCTTATTTTTCATTGTTGGCAAAAAATCCTCATTTTCATTTCTAATTTGCTACTCCTATACCAATGAGACAAGAGATAGAGTTGACTGGTACACCCAATTAATTTTGCAAAAAGTCTGTGGAGGACATTCCTATATTTTACTAGACAATGCATGTGTTGGGTTGTTACTGTTGGTTCTGGGATGTTCTGGGATTGGTAGCTTCCAAATCAGCCTTCATCTGATTCATTATGTGTTGCACTTGATAAGGAGCTATGAGAATGTTTCTAAAAACCATTTCATTTCTTGTCAACCATAAGTTCCATAGGGTCAGTGAGAAATCAATTAGGTCCTCCCTATTTAACTTTTGTAGCATCGTCTGCAGAATTTGTTTAAAATTGGAGAAATTTTCTGTTTGGATTATCTGAATTTTCCTTGATAAAACACACCAAACATCTGAAGCTAAAATGCATTCCCAAAGGATGTGTTGAACTATTTCAGAGTGTTGATGACACATTGGGCAAGTTGCATCTTGCAAGACTTTTCTTTTGTACATATTCGCTTTGGTGGGCAATATATCTCTACATGCTTTGCAAAGAAAGTTCTTTGAGGCAATATACCTCAACCAACTCCTAACTCGCTTTGTCCTCTCCTAAAAATGCTCTGTGGGACCAGGTTGTAATTATCATGTTTTCCATTTAATTTTGCCTTTACAGGGAAAAAAAAGGAGCAAAAAAGACAAATAGCTCTAATCACACTATCTGCATAAAGTTAACGAGGAAAATACACACAAGATCTCCTATAGTTGTGGCCCCACTTATTTAATATCGGTTAGTCGAGCTAATTATAGGAATTCATAGTTCGATCATGTGATGGGCCATCTAGTTTGTCTCTTCTGTCAGACATCTAATTGCATGAGTTTGATCAAGATGACGTGTTTGACTAACTTTATGTAGCCAACACAAGATGACGTTTCTATGAAGAAATTTTTATTCTTAAAATGTAAAAAACTTGCTATTGACTGGAAACTTTTATAGATCTCTTTTTCCACCGTACAATCAGCTACACATTTATGGGAAAGAGAGCAATTTATTTATTTGAATTATATTTTTAACATTCTTTTTCTTGTATGAATTTAATATGTAGAATATATGATTATATAGAGTAGAGTATAAAATTAATATTGAAATTCAAGAGAGTTGTTCTGATACATCTAATAACGTCACTTATTTTAAAAATTTAAGTTGATAAGGAGAGATAAATATAATTATTTGCATTATATTCTTAATAATAATTAACTTTAAGTAAAAAGAAAAGTAAAGACATTGAGGTGGCTCACATCTTTATCTTTCCCCTTTCACCTTTTTAATTATTTGTAGTCATAATTACTTCATATGACCTATTCGTTCTTATTGTTTGTTGTCAGATGACTGAGATAAAAGGTGAAAACAATGACTTTATTGATTTGGACCAGTTTGAAGTTGAAGTTGAAGGTAAAAGCAGATATTGTTGAAGCATTAGTCTGTACAAGAGATTGGTTATATGGCAATAAACAAGATAAGATTTTGAAATTATATGTCAATGGGTTGGTTGAATAATTTAGTTATCTATACATTTTTTTATTTTGCTTTATCAACTTGTAGAGGAAATGCTTAATAATTTTATTTACTGATATATATATATATATATTTATAGAAATACAAGAAGATCCTGAGTTGGATGAGATTACCAAAAATGTAATGGAGTTGAACATCAACAAGGACAATGACAATACTCCGGTAGCTCGACCTCCTTCTGCAAATTCTAAATGTATTTAACTTTGTGTTTTTATCATATTTGGGATTGTAAAATTAATTTGTTTACAATGTATGTTATTTATTATTATTTATATTTGGGATGTAATTTTAATATTTTATAATGTCTGGACTGTGGTATTGTGACTAAGAAGATAAATTACTCAGCAAACAGGTCTAAATGTGTCAATCGTGTCAATGGGTCTAAACGTGTCAAACGTGTCGGATCGTGTTGTGTCGTGTCATATAAATTTATTGTATTGATTAATGTGTCTTGATGTGTCGTATCGTGTTAACATGTTATCTTAAATGGTCGTATTAGTGTTGAGATTTTTGACAAAAAATCCTTAACGGGCGGTGTTCATATTGACCATTTAAGTGTAATGTATATATTCTGACACGATACGAACACGACACCATGACATGTTTTGACACCCCTACCTGCAAGAGCAACAACAACTTGAGCTAGTTAGACTTGATGCAATGATGAAATTCAAAGGAATAAAACAAACATAACATTGGTGAACCGAAGGAAACACGAGTGCAAGACAGCTTTGTTTTGCAAACTTTTATTCATCAATTCAACACCTGATATATATGAGTAATTCTACTCGGAGTCAATAATGGGAGTCGAATCATAGTCAGCTGACGTGGTATGTTCTCACATTAGACATTAATTTTAAAAAAAGAAAAAGAAAAAGAAAAAGACGATGAAATCTAGAGTTTGCGTAGGATGAGGAGAGAGAAGCCATTCGAACTAATTTCTTCCTTGTCAAGCTACCGAATGATTCGACGAGAAGAGAAACCCAACCCAGCAATCGCCCTTGACTCAACCATCATCTTTAACCTTTGAAGAGAGAGAAAGCAGTCTTGAACCCTTCACACTTCGAGATTGAAGTGAGAGAAACAAAAATCTGGAGTTTGCAGGGGATGAGGAGAAAGAAGCCAGAGAAACCAATTTCCTTTCTCTGCTACCGAACGATTCGACAAGAAGAGAAACCCAACCCAGCAATTGCCCCTAACTCAGCCATCGTCTCCAACCTTTCACACTCGACCTTTGAAGTGAGAGAAACATAGTCGTCTTCGTCTTTAATCTTGCGAAATCACCATACCAAATGCTAGAGTTTTCGTCTTCAACCTTCAACCTTTTTTTTTCTCTAAAAACTATTGCGGTTTTTAGACATCGGTTTCTGGAAAAGTTCCATTTTGAGCTCATTTTTAGCATGATTTTGATTTTATTGCCTCTTATTCATTCTCGGTTCCTTTTCTAGGCTTGGCGTTGGTTTTCTTTTTGGTGGGGGTAGGCCATAGGTATGTCTAATTTGTTATTAGTTAGGGACTTTGAAAGGTAAATAGTATGCTTGCCCAGAAGGATGGATGTGTTAGATTAATTATTTCTATTATATTGTTATTAGTTAGGGACTTTGAAAGGCAAATGGTATTCTTAACAGTTTATGTAAACTTGTTTGAAGTTTTTGATTTTCTGAATTTCGATGGTGACATGATTTTATCCATTGGACATTAATGTCTTTGATGTTGTTGGTTGAATGGTGGGAAATTATTGTCCTTCATGGTTACAGGATGTTAAAAATTTGATTTTTGTATTAATCACCTAAACTGTCGAATCGTTATGTTTGTTCTTTCCCTTTGCTTTGAAAGAGATGGAAGATCTGAATTGATCTACTACGTATTTGGTAAAAAAGCATTCAACATTGATTTCCTTCGCAGATAATGTTATAAAAAGTCAGTATTTTGAATGAGCTTGCTCTGTTCCCAGATTCTCTTTAAACCAATTGCATTAGACTCATCATATAGAAAAGGTTCAGGTCCAACCTGAAACAGATAGACATATCTCAATACATTAGTTTAGCACCACATAATTTGAACCCTAGAATCAGAATAGTCTGGCCAATAAGAATGCATATATAGCGCAACTAGTTTATCATTATCTAAGCCTTATAGATTGATTGAAAGCATGAAGCATAATAATAAGAATGCATATGTAAGAAAGCTTCATAACTGGTTTGATTCAAAATTCATCCAATCGGGCACTTGAATGCGATCCCTGTTGAACATTTTGATAAATTAACACATCTTAATCAATTGAATGAATATTGATAAGAATCCCCCTCTTGATCAAAATTCATCCCACTTGTTCTTTTACTGCTTAGCTTTGTTTTAATGCAATTCACGTCAAAATGATAATAGCTTCTTTTGTTAAATATTTTGTCATTTAATTTCATTTCCTTGTTTTTTGCACATTCCAAGTTTCTGAATATTCTTGTGTTTTAATACCCATTTTCTCTTTTCCTAGAGGTCAATGCTGACAAATATTTCAAACATGGATATCTTTATTGAGCATGACTTCCTTTGTTTAGGTTTCATTTTTATGAATTGTTGTGATGAATAATGTAACTGCCTTTTCCTTTGATTTTTATTTTATTCCCAATTGCTATTTCCTTTACAAAGCTAGTGTATGATAGTCATCCTCTATATTATATATTTGTCAATTGTCGATAGTTTGTAGCCCTTTTTGGATCTGTGCAAATAACTCATAAAAGTGTTAGCATGAATGAAGCAGAAACTATTTTCTGGAAGCAATCTGCCTATTTTGGTTTGTTAGTTTGACACACTTTGAAAACCGACAATTTAGGTGATTGCATACTCGACTGATATTTGCTAGATGAGACATGTTTCTATTGATCATGGGCAGTGTTGATATCTTTTATATCATGTTTATGCTTGCAGGTTTCTATGTCAATGGAAAAGGGAAAAAAAAGGCAAAACCAAGATGCACGAAGATTTCAATTTAGAAAACTAAATTTAATTGAGAAATAGATGAATAAATGTGATCAACTGTTATATTTCTACTTCTACTGTTCTTGGTGGCTCTTTTATCTTGAGCACTTTTGTCTTGCAATAATTCTACTTTGAATATTTCAAATTTGATTTTGATACTCTACTTTGATTAAATTGGTGTCTAGCATTGATCGATACCGATAGTGTATGCTTGTTTTGATGTGTTTGTCCACATAACCCGTATGTTAGTTTATGGTATGGTTCTCTGTGCGACTCGAAATCAGATTTGAAGTACATATATATGTCCACATAACCCGTAAGTAAAAGGTGTGTAGAATATTTGAGCATGGGAAGGGGAAAAAATTAGGCTTTAAAACTGGTATTTCTACTTCTACTGTTCTACGGCAAACCAATCACCAATATTATCGTTTGACCAACTTTCATTCTATTAAAGCACAAATTATGCATCAAATCAAAAGTGCATTACAATGTTTGGGAGCGGCCACAAGCTACACGCTCTCTTTGAGCCTCATCCATGACGAATGAACGGCCGTCAATGACTCAATGTTATAACGGAAAAAGAAAAAGGCGACACCATTGAAGTACTAGGACTTGTACGCTGATAATTTCATCCTATATTCTACAACAAATACATATTTTATCCTCACAAAATTTTAGAAAGTCGTATGTAAACCGACAAATATATATATATATAGAAAATGCATCTTCAGATCATTTGCAAACCAACAAGCTAGGATAACTGAAATACCAAATCTGGAAAACGTTATCTATTAGGGCCCCCACCCTCTTCTAGCTCAATAAGAATGCAAAAACAACTGAATACATAAACTAAATATGCAAAAACACTCATAACAATCAGTATTGTTTCTAGATTTGTATATCTGTTGGCTTCAATATTATCTATTAGCCTTCCTGATCAGACCTCCCGCCATCAAATCTTTGATTGCCATCCTTGCGAGTGATCCATTAATCTGATAGAAGCATGCAACAAAGAAAAGTCATAAAGAGAACATATTACTCAAAAAGTAGAGTTGACAAACATACATAGCAAGAGTAACTTTTGGAAATCGAAAGCACATAAGGACTGTTGGGCCCAGTATTCCTCTAAATTGAACCAGGTTATGTGTGGATCAAAAATCATTAATTTTAAATCTAATTAAAATAATAAAGGCTATCGATTTCCAAAATAAATCACAACTACATAGCCTTAACAAATTTAAGATTGAGAGGAAATGGGCATTCAGCATTATGTTGAATGAATAAACAATGAATTCAATCAATTAATTTCAAAATAAATAATAAATAATGAAAAGACAATAATGAAGTTGAGAGTTGAATATTATTTGGATCTTGGTTCCCATATTGATATGGCAAACAATCTAGTGATAATGCATTCAATGTCAATCCTGGAAAACTCAATGTGTATGTACTACTTTGAGGGATGTCCTAACATAAAAATGAAAGAATTAATTAGGCTGCTAAACATTGAGTTCCAATAAATTTAACAAATCTAAAGTAACATACTGAATTTGGGCCTACTTCCAATTTTTCTAATCTCTGTCTATCCAGCTCTAATCAATTCTTCTTACTCCTTCACAATTAGAGTAAAATTTTAGACCAATCAAATATAAACATTTTAAAACAAGCAATTACCAATATTAAGAAACAGTTTAATCCAAATAATTACCAATATTAAGGAAAATAGTCTTCTATATTATGTTGATTTATGTTCCCAAACAAGGCCTTCCATCTACTGTTTTTCCAAACTTAGATATTTTTAGAAACAGGATAAAAGAAATATAACAATCCAAAGACATTAAAATATGCATTACCAGAATTAAAGGAAGTCCCTTGGAGTTACAAATATATTAATATTATGACCTATCCTTGTTCCTACCTTTATTTATTCTCTTGCTGCAACAAATAGGAAGAGTAGGCATGTCTATCTATCTATTTTAGATTGGACCTAAACATTTTCTATGTGATGACTCTATTGCAATTGATTTGAAGAGAATTTGAGCATAGAGCAAGCTCATTCACAGTATTGACTTTTTATAACATTATTTGCGAAGGAAATCAGTGTTGAATGCTTTCTTACCATATACATAGTAGATCAATTTAGATATTCCATCTCTTTCAAAGCAAAGGGAAAGAACAAACATAACGATTCGACAGTCTAGGTGATTAATACAAAAATCAAAATTTTAACATCCTGTAACCATGAAGGACAATAATTTTCCACCATTCAACCAACAACATCAAAGACAATAATATCCAATGGATAAAATCATGTCATCATCGAAATTCAGAAAATCAAAAACTTCAAACAAGTTTGCATAAAATGTTAAGAATACCATTTGCCTTTCAAAGTCCCTAACTAATAACAATATAATAGAAATAATTAATCTAACACTTCCATCCTTCTGGGCAAAGCATACCATTTGCCTATCAAAGTCCCTAACTAATAACAAATTAGACATACCTACGACCTACCCCCACCAAAAAGAAAACCAACGCCAAGCCTAGAAAAGGAACTGAGAATGAATAAGAGGCAATAAAATCAAAATCATGCTAAAAATGAGCTCAAAAGGGAACTTTTCCAGAAACCGACGTCTAAAAACCGCAATAGTTTTTAAAGAGAAAAAAAGGTTGAAGGTTGAAGATGAAAACTCTCGCATCTGGTATGATGATTTTGCAAGATTGAAGATGAAGATGCCTATATTTCTCTCACTTCGAAGGTCGAGTGTGAAAGGTTGGAGACGATGGCTGAGTCAAGGGCGATTGCTGGGTTGGGTTTCTCTTCTTGTCGAATCGTTCAACAGCAGAAAAAGGAAATTGTTTCTCTGGCTTCTCTCTCATCATCTTGCACAAACTCCAGGTTTTTGTTTCTCTCACTTCAATCTCAAAGTGCGAAGGGTTCGAGTCTACTTTCTCTCTCTTCAAAGGTTAAAGACGATGGTTGAGTCAAGGGCGATTGTTGGGTTGGGTTTCTCTTCTTGTCGAATCGTTCGACAGCTTGGCAAGGAAGAAATTGGTTCGAATGGCTTCTCTCTTCTCATCCCGCGCAAACTCCAGGTTTCATCGCCTTTTTTTTTTTTAAATTAACGACTAACGTGGCAACACGCCATGTCAGCCAACTATGATTCGAATTCCGTTTATTGATTCCGAGTAGAATTTCTCGATATATATATATTTTATAACTTCAAAGATTTTTTATGATGAACTATTTTATTCTCAAACTGGTGTAAAGCACACCATAAATATTTTTCAAACGGTAAAATTTGATTTGTAATATTTAAATTTTAAAATATTTTTTAAATCAAATTATGTCATGTAAGCCGTGTGTGGTGTAAACGCCTTAGAATAGCAGTACTCTATTGATATTGAAATAGATATATTCCTTAAAAGATTTTTTCAACCTAACTAAATGATGCCATTCCATTTCAAGTGGAATGATGTTTTCTACACACGCGGGTCCAAAACAAACTGGGTAGACTACTTCCTAGTATCCTTTGCGACACCATAGGTATATATACTTTTTAATAATGAATAAAATATTTATTACTAAGAATATGCATAGTCCAAATACATAATAAATAGATAAAGGATATACTACTACCCTCTAGAAACAGGAAAAATGCTAAATTAGATTCAGTACATTATCATCACCCTTTACACAATTCCTAGCCCACAGACACAAAGTAGAAAAGAAAAAATTATGTAGTTCATCGAGAGATTGCTTTTTGTCTTCAAAACATTTCTTATTCTCTTCCAGCCAAATACATCACATTAATCACAAAGGACTCACATTCCATCTAGCAACCACAAATTTTCTTCCCCAAAACCTCTTTAACATGCAAGAAGATCTACCACTTCCTTTGGCATCACCCAATATAAACCTATCCGACTCAAAACCTCACACCATAAAGACTTTGCCACCTCACAACGAAGAACGAGATGATTTATAGATTCACTTTCTTGCACATGACACACCAATCATTAATGCACATATAAGGTTTTCTGAGGTTATCTGTGATCAAGACTTTCCCTAAAGCAACCATCCAACTGAAAAATGCCATTTTAGAAGGGACATTCACTCTCCAAAAGCTTTCCAACGGAAACACAATAGGATGACAGGTCAGCACCTTACAAAAAGAACTATCAGAAAACCTAGTTATGAATAAAAAATCCCTTTAATTATACTAAACTTAATCATAAACTCAAAATTTTCAAAACTCAGACTTTATCTTAAAACTAAAATTTCAATTGAACTGCCAATGTCTAATCAGAAAAGATTATTCCCACCCAATTCAATAAACCAAACATCTCCATATAAAATCAGTCAAAAACAGAAATGGAAGGCTGGTTCCAATGGATTACTAGTCGAGCATTGTAGTATATTTATAGAGGTAATACATGTATTTGAATTTACAGAGAGGCTACATGGAAGATAATATTACAACTATAATATATCTAAAAAATAGTTTGTTATGATACTGCAGTATAATCTTCAGAGATCTTCTCATGATTTGAACTCAGATATTGTTGATCAGTTGTAACTACAGGATCCTCTATATCTGATATATCTCTAACACCCTCCTTCAAACTGATGGGAAGATCACGAATAACCAATTTGTCTCGAAGCAACTTGAACCGTGAGGAAGAAAGCCCTTTAGTGAATATGTCTGTTGGCTGGGCACCTGTTGAGATGTATTTGGCTTGAATGTCTCTATTGAAGATCTTCTCACGAATGAAGTGGTAATCGGCTTTAATATGCTTTGTTTGAGCTTGAAAAACAGGATTAGATGAAAGAGATTAAGCATTGATGTTATCAATCCAAATGCAAGGGGCAGTGTGCACGGGTATGTAGAGTTCCTTAAGCAGCATCCTTAGCCAATAGAGCTCAGCTACTGTGAGTGTCATTGATCGATACTCAGCCTCTGTGCTTGACCTTGAAACAACTGATTGCTTCTTTATTGTCCAAGAAATTAAACAAGGACTAAGGTAAATGCAATAACCTGAGGTCGATTTTCTGTCATCAGGACTGCCTACCCATTCGGAATCGCAAAAAGCATTAAGATTTAAAAAGCCCTTGCTGAATTTAAGTCCAAGTTGAAGTGTCCCTTTGAGATATCTTAGTACTCTTTTGGCAGTTGTGAGATGTGTAATTCTTGGACAATGAAGAAACTGATACAGCTGGTTGACACTATAGGAAAGGTTTGGCCTGGTAAGTGTCAAATATTGGAGAGCTCCCACCATTGTTCGATATTCTGTTGGATCAAGGAGAGGGTCACCCGAGAACTTTGAAAGCTTGCTACCTGAGGTATAAGGTATAGGTGCTGGTTTAGCACTTTCCATCTTTAGTTTGCATAGTAAATCAGTCGCATATTTCCCTTGATTTAAATGAAGACCGGTAGGTGTATGAGTGATCTGTATGCCTAAAAAATATGATAGATGACCAAGGTCTTTAACAGCAAACTCAGTTTTGAGATTAAGGATAAGATGCTCAATGGTAGATGATGCATTGCTAGTGACAATGATGTCATCAACATATATGAGCAGAAAAACATACATGCTGTTTTTATGAAAAGTGAATAGGGAAGTGTCAATTGTAGAGGCAGTAAAGCCGAGCTCCAATAGGACCTGAGAGAGCCTAAAGAACCAAGCTCAAAGAGCTTGTTTAAGGCCATATATGGATTTGTGAAGAAGGCAGACATGATTAGGCAGATTAGGGTTTTCAAAGCCTCTAGGTTGCTCCATATAGACCTCTTCCTCAAGAAAACTATGGAGAGATGCATTAGAAATATCAAGTTGAATAATGCACCAGTTGTAGTGAACAACCAGTGCTAAAACCATTCTAATAGTAGCAGGTTTAATAACATGGCTAAATGTTTCATTGAAGGCAAGGCCATTAACTTGATCAAACCCTTTTGCAACTAACCTTGCTTTGTACCTATCAAGAGTGCCATCGGATTTTTGTTTAACTTTAAATACCCATTTGTTCCTCACAACCTTTTTATGAGTGGATCGGGGACAAAGGGTACAGGTATTGTTTGCTAAAAGTGCACTATGTTCAGCTTGCATAGCACTTAGCCAATTAAGGTCCCTCACTGCTTGTTGATAAAGTTTAGGGTTCAGTAGGTAAGGAGGAGGTAAAGAAGGCTTTGAGAGGGTGTTTAGTGGAGTGATAAAGATGATATTCTAAAAATTGCTTAGATTTCAAGGAATTGGTTTGAGATCTGGTTATAATTCTGGATGAGGTAGGGACTGTGGATGGAGGGATGGGCTGTGGATCAGTGTTAAAGTAAGAGGGTGAGGGAGAGATTGGGAAGGAAGAGACATGAGTGGGTAAGGGTCTACTATCAGACTTGGAGTTGTATATGGAACAAAGGAATTGGCTAAAGTGAGAGTGTTATCTAGTGGAAAGGTAGGAATGGGTAAGGGATTGCTATTAGGACTTATAGTTGTATCTGGAACAGAGGAATTGGCTGAAGTGGGAATGTTATTTGGTGGAGAGGTAACAAGTAAGATGATGAGTGCAGGTTCTGAGATTGAATCATTTGTAACTGTATGATAAAAGTAGGATTAAAAGAAGTGGGAAAATTACCTGATGATGAAGAAGTTGTGAACTCAGGAAAGCACTCCTGCAAAGTTGGAGATCCAGTGGCTTTATTCTATGTAATCTGAGCCGAAAAACTCATTTCATCGATGACCACATGTCTGGAGATGTAGACACGTTTAGTTTGAATTATATCTATACATCTATATCCCTTTTGATTTGTACTAGAACCCAGGAACACACATCTTTTGCTTCTAAAGGCTAACTTGTGGGAATTGTAGAATCTGAGTAATGGAAAACACATGCAGCGAAATGTCTTGAGAAGTGAATGATCTGGTTCTTTATTAAGAAGGGTATAATATGGAGTAGGAAGTCTATTTATGAGGTAGGTAGCAGTAAGAAAGGCATCATCCCAGTATGTTGAGGAAAGATGAGACTGAGCTAGGAGAGTTAAACCAGTTTCTGTGATATGTTTGTGTTTTCTCTCTGAAATTTCATTTTGTTATGAGGTGTAAGGGCATGTAAGTTTATGTAAAATTTCATTGGTTGAGAGATAGGAATGGAAGGCACTTGATAGGTATTCACCTCCATTATCAGTGTGAAGTTGTTTAATATTCTTAGAGACTTGGTTTTCAAACTAAATGTGTCTACATATCTAGACATGTGGTCTTCGATGAAATGAGTTTTCTTGCTCAAATTACACATGATAAAGCCACTGGATCTCCAACTTTGCATGAGTGCTTTCTTGAGTTCACAACTTCATCATCGGGTAATTTTTCCACTTCTTTTAATCCTACTTTTATCCATACAGTTACAAATGATTCAATCTTAGAACCTGCTCCCATCATCTTACCTATTACCTCTCCACCAGATAACACTCCCACTTCAGCCAATTTCTCTGTTCCAGATACAACTACAAGTCCTGATAGCAGTCCCTTACCCACTTCTGCCTCTCCACCAAATAACACTCTCACTTTAGCCAATTCCTCTGTTCCATATACAACTCCAAGTCTTGATAGCAGTCTCTTACCCACTCATGTCTTTTCCTTCCCAACCTCTCCCTTACCCTCTAACTTTAACACTGATCCATAGCCCATCCCTCCATCCACAGTCCCTACCTCATCCAGAATTATAACCATATTTCAAACTAATTCCTTGAAACCTAAGCAATTTTCAGAATATCATCTTTATCACTCCACTAAACACCCTCTCAAAACCTTCTTTATCTCCTCCTTACCTACTGAACCCTGGACTTATCAACAAGCAGTCAGGGACCCTAATTGGCTAAGTGTTATGCAAGCTGAACATAGTGCACTCTTAGCAAACAATACTTGGACCCTTTGCAACTAACCTTGTTGAGTAGACCACATGCCAGGATGAATTAATCATTCTTTTGCCACACCAGGTAGGTAGGGTTGATATCAGAGGTGATTTTGCCATCTAAATCAACGAGATATTGAGAATGACACGCCTCTAAGCCATCAACAATGTTGAGTAGGTCATGACTTCTCAATACTGGAATAAACTGAGTAGTCCAGTTTAGATAATTTGGTCCCTCAAGTTTAACATAGACCAAAGGTATGATATTAGGAATGATAAAGGATGGAGTATTGGAAGCTGAGGCCATAATGGATCGAATTGAGAAAAGCGTGAGCTAATGAAAGCTCTGATACCAAGTTAGAAATAGAAATAGGCATAGAAGGCTAGTTCCAATGGGTTACCAGTCGAGCATTGTATTATATTTATAGAGGTAATACATGTTTTTGAATTTACAAAGAGGTTACATGGCAGATAAGATTACAACTATAATATAATTAAAAAATGGGTTGTTATGATACTACAGTATAATCTTCAAAGATCTTCTCATGATTTGAATTCAAATATTGTTGATCAGTTGTAACTGCAGGACCCTTTATATCTAATATATCTCTAACAAAATCCACAACATCAAGATTTAAAATCCAAATAAATAATAACCATCTTCACATTCAGTGTAAAAAAGAGAATTTAGATCAATTCAACCCAAGAAAACAATAATAAATTTATAACCATGAAGAAGGGGGAAAAAGTTGTTCTTATATATTTATCTGATTAATTTGGACCTATGCTCCAAGGTGATGCTCTTGATGAAGGACTGCTTGATGAGTTGCTTGAGCAGCAGAGAGAGCTTGGCCCAGTGACCGGTGATCTTCTTGCAGAGTAGAATGGCAGCGAGCTGGCAAATGTTGGGGATCTTAACGGTGCAGAGATGCTGCACTAGCGTAGGTATCACCTACGGGTCCTTGGCTAGGCGTTTCATCTGCTCCTACGCCTGCCGCCTCGCGTCGTTATTGGGCATGACGAATTGTATCAACAACAGGCCCAACGACTGCACCAATGTTGTCTGCTTATATCATCATGAATTGTCTCCGACTCTTTGTCTCTCTGAATCTTGTTAAAAGGATTGGGCTTCTTGTAATGGTCCTAAATTCCTAACGGAGGCTGGAGCCGTTTGTTATGACTTTTTTTAACTCTTTTGAGGGTTTTACTTTGCTTTGTACTTGGGTTTGTTTGAGATTTTGTTTGGAAACCTAAAATTTGCTTTTAAGAACACTCTCATTGGATTTGTCTATTTTTATTAAAATAATAAATTTGCAACATATTAATTTTTTTTTGGTCATATTTAATTAAAAAGAATAAATTTGAAGTGTTGCTATTTACTTTTAAAGATAAAAAGTATTTTTATTCTATTTTCTCACTTTCTTCTTCTCATTTTTAATTAAATATGACAAAATTTTTTTGATATGTGTATAAATTTATACTTTTTAAAGGAAAATTTTAACTAATCTAATGAGAGTACTCTAACAGCTAAAACCTTGTATCAAAATAAAAGAGAAAAAAAAAGCTTAAAACCTCTTTAAAAAATGATATATTCGATAATTTTATATGAATTATTAAAAAAATAGTTGAAAATCTATTTTTTGAAAAGAATATTAAATTAAATTTATTTATTAAAAACTCATGTAAATAACTGTGTATTAAAAAAAAAAACTATCGTCAAAATTTTAAATTAAAAAAAGAATATTAAATTAAATTAAATTTTTATTAAAAAATCATGTAAATAACTGTGTATTAAAAAAAAACTATCGTAAAAACTTGAAAATTGCTTTAAATACATATTTATTAGAGATGTAAATGGTCCGGTCTGGGAAAAATATGGACTGATTATATTCGGTCTAAAAATTTTCTCACCTTGGACCGGACCAAATAGGATTCGGTCCATACTAGTCCAGTTCAATTCGGTTCAGGGACGGTCTGGTCCGGTTCAGGGGTACCCCATATGATTTAATGTGCTAAATTTGATCAAAAATCTTGCAATAATTAAATATACTTTTTTAGCCTAAGTTTATAAATTATTAAATATATATTAGTACTACTTTCATAAAAAAATAATTATCTTTGTCAATTGTCAATTTCTATCTTATCTAAATATTAAACAAAATATATAGTTATAACTTATAATCTATAGACTTAATACTTATACTATAAGTTATAACTAATATTCTATATTATATATAGCCCATACGTTGATTAGTTAATTTAATCCTCATAAGTCATATTAATTAATCAATGATATTAATGATCATTGATCATACTTCATAAATAGTAAAAAATAATATTAATAATTAATATTTATAATTGCTACATGCAATCATAAGAAAAGTAATTATTAATTAGTTAATAGTGATTTAGTGATATATCATTGGTTGGTTAACCATAACTAATAACACTATTACATAATTTATATTAGTATATTATAAATTCATATGTTAGTGAATAGTGATAAATTAGTAATAATATATTAAATAATAAAAATACACTTATTATTTATAAGTTATTACTAATACTCTATATATATATACTATAATTTATACTTTTACACTATAACTATTATAAATTATAATATGTTAATATTATAAGAGTATATATTCTATATTAATATGTTATACTACTACTCTTAATTTATATTGATATTAATATTAATATTTATATACCATTACTTATGTATACATATATATATATATAAATAAAATAAAAATATGTGTGCATTCGGTCCGGTCCGGTCCGGTTCGGTCCAAGGGGAGAAATGCTCTCCCCTTGGACCGGACCAGAAATTTTTGATCCATAAAAAAATTAGACCGGACCGGACCGAACTCCATTTGGTCCAGTCTGGTCTCGGTCTGGTCCACCGGTTTGGTTTGATCTTTTTACAGCCTTAATCTTTATCTTAAAAACTTTAAAATTGTTTTAAATACATCTTTATCAAGTAATAATCAATTTTTAAGATATAAAAATTTATAATAAAGCTCAATAATTAAAAATACTAATAAAAAATAAAATTTTTTTATGTGCAATTAGTTTTATATATTTTTTTATGCATTCTATTAATATGATTAGTTATATCAATTTTTTAAAATATAAAAATTTATTAAATGAGTGGAGTGTACACAAAATATATAAAAATAATTATTTAATAATATTCATAAAAAAATATTATTTTCTACCACAATTTTAAACAAGTACTTAAAAGAACGCGGATACGTGAGAATCTGGACAGTGGAAGTTCGATTTTGGGGGCTTCTAAAACTTACAGTGCAAGTTTTGTTGGGAACTCATGACCAATGGAGTGTTGGACCGAGGGGAAATTGAAATATTGGAAAGGAAATATTGTCTTTCCATTACGTATCTTTTAATTATATGAAATGACAAATTATTGTTAACGTGTGTTTAAATAAAAAAATATATTAATATATTTAAATAACATATTAAAATAATAAATATATATTAATATATGATAAATGATAAATGATAAATACAATCGTAAATTTGTAAGCGAAATACAATTATTTTAAAAAAAAAATAAATATATAGGAAATCTAAATGAAAAAAAGTTAATTTTTTTTTAAAATGACTGTATGCTATTTGCAACACTACAATTATATGTAGTATTACTTTTAATATATAGTATAAAATGAAAATTAATATATATTTTAATGAATTAAGATCCGAAATGGTTTTCGAGACCGACCCGATTTAAATAACCATACGGAAAACAGGTAAAATGGACCCGGTCCGTGGTCCTAGTCCGTCCTTCCCAACGTAAACAAAAATACGATTCTGGCCAAGGTTGAGGCTTATCCCTCACCCTCAGATGCTGAAAAGCTGTGCAGCTCTCCAGCGTGATTATGAAGAAACGCACCGTTTACGCATGGGGAGTAGCGATCCTGAGCTTCCTCGTGCTGATGATCGTCACCCCTGCCATTCCGCAGTCTCAAGCTTACCACGATTTCGCTGACCAACGCGAATTCTTCGGTAATTTTCCCCTCTCGTAGGGTTTCCCGTCCACCTTTTTTTCCTTTTCTCAACTTCTTGAATTGGAACATATATGTGGATATATTCTTATTGTAGAATTTGTATACAATTTTGAACTGCTTTCTCTTTTGTTGTTTCAGTTTTGGCGTGAAAGTCTGGTCCAGTTGGAAGTGGGGTTTTACTTTGTTATTCCCCCCCAACCAAACATGAATTAGCATGCATATATGCTTTTTGTTTTCTATAAATACGCAGGCATCGTTATTGTTTATAAAAATAAATTTTTTGTTAGTTAGACGCGCACCTGGGTGCTGAGCCCATGACTTCTCCATCCACCATTTTTGTAAAAGAACATTTGGTTCGCTAGGAGTAAATTTGATTCAAGAAATTACTGTCACTGCTTCTTTGGTGTTAGTTGGGTGCCTATCTATCACTCTGACAGTATTTTTTCTTAATTATATTTCAGGTATTCCTAATACACTTAATGTGGTCTCAAATTTTCCTTTCCTAGTTGCTGGTGTGATAGGGCTTGTACTTTGCTACTATGGAAATTATTTTAGGCTGAGGTAATGTGGTTTCTGTAACTATCAATTCTAATGTTTCTATGGATAAAACTTCTTGATTACCCATAAAAAAAAACTATCAACTCTAATGCCATCCCAACATTAGAATTCTTGTAAATACTGATCATGTTTCAATACTTGCATTGAAAGCTTGCAAGGTGAGCTTTGGGGTTGGACCTGTTTTTACATTGGTGTTGCTGCTGTTGCTTTTGGATCCTCATACTATCATCTCAAACCAAATGATGCTCGTCTTGTATGGGATCGTCTGCCGGTGAGTACATTATTGTGATGAAATACAATTCAGTTTCATAGTTATTTATAAAATATCTGCATAGTGTTGTTTTAACTCCAACCTGTTAGCTTCTTATGACAAACACAGATGACTATTGCCTTCACGTCAATAATGGCGATCTTTATCATCGAAAGGATTGATGAGAGGAAGGGAACATACTCCATCATTCCACTACTCATGGCAGGGTTAATAAGCATATTGTATTGGAGGCAAGCTTATTGCTTATTTCTTTGGTTTAAGCTCAGTATGGTATTGATTTCTAAAAATGGGCGTAGGCTCTCTATGCCAGCTGATAAGCCTTTGTGCTATAGCCTATGATAATGAAGTGATTCATGTTCTTTACTCGGTTAGGATTTTGACAATCATCTGTAATCTATTGCATCATAGGGATCAATTTCTGGTGCATAGCTTCATAATAATTGCATGCCAGTTGTAGTTTGTTTTTATTTTTATTTTTATTTTTTATGAATAAGAAAATTTTATTGAGACAAGTAGCAAGGCAAAGCCAGGTACATAGGAAGTATACAAAAACTGAACCCAAATTACAAGTCAGGAACTAGAAAAAGAAACTCTATGCAAGTTAGAGTATTAGTCAGGTGTCTGGAGTTTGTTTGGGACTATTTGACGAGACAGTTGGTGTCTACATTTCCATCTCCACCTATGATTGATTGCCTGTGGTTCGACATGGTCTAGAGGGCAAGTATCCCATTTTTATACCATCAGTGTGCATGTGTTGTGAGTTGCACTCTCTTCTGGCTCCTTTGACCACAACATCACTTTTTTTTTTTTGTCAAAAATAAAAATCAGGCATGGTCACACAGCTTTGTTCTGCATTTATACTTGTTGTGTACTTGAGCTGCGCCTACTTACTTGATTCAATAAATTTTCTTTTTAAGTATAAAAAGAAATTGATTGTTGGAATTTTCTTTTACAGGTTTTTTGATGACCTCCGCCCATATGCTGTGGTCCAGTTTGTCCCTTGCATTATCATTCCTGTGATGGCTATCTTGTTGCCTCCAATGTACACACATTCTGCATACTGGCTTTGGGCTGCAGGTTTGTGTTTCTCTACAAGTTTCCTTTTTCTTAATGTGTTTTAGGCACATCCCTTCTTATGCTATGCTGAGAATGACACTAAGTTGTTAAACACAGGATTTTATCTGCTAGCTAAAGTGGAAGAAGCAGCGGATAAAGTGATTTATGAATGGACTCATCATATTGTCAGTGGGCACACGCTCAAGCATTTGTGTGCTGCTATGGTTCCAGTGTTCTTGACACTTATGCTTGCAAAGAGGAGTGTTGAAACAGAGAGGTACTTTTAAGTCTCTTCTTACAATTCTGCAGCATACTATTAGAAACATCTTGTGTTTCATCATGTGAATTTATAGAAGTCCTTGCTAAAGAAGCAATTTGACGATATTTATCAATTTGGCAAACTTAGAAATTCAATAACATTAAAGTCTTCATTCTTGGCTTTTTAATAAGTAACATCAAAGTCTTCATTCTTATATAAAATTATCTGAATTTATCAACCATTTAAACTTGAAATTAGTATACAAAAGAAAAAAGAAATAACCGTTTTTTTTCATAGATATCACCATAACCCCTGCCCCCCCTGCCCCCCAAAAAAAAAGGAAAAAAAGGGACGACCATCCAGCTCTGTTTCTGCTGTCCTATATTATTTTTAATTATATTCCGTCTACAATACTTTGAAAACTTGCAACCATGGCTAGAATGTTGTCTCAAGTGTGTGTTGGCTGGCATCCTAGTAATTCTCACTGGGGTTTATTTTCGTGATTTGTTGATGATTTGTAGGGAATTGGATAATATGGTTGTTCTTTTCACTTTTAGAATGATGAAGTCCTAGAATGTCTTGATTGATGAAGTTTGACAAAAAATAAAAATAAACTCTCTGTATGTGAAAAAGAAACCCACCTCTGTGATCTATTAGGCTGGTTTTATAACCTACTTGCTTCATGCTACCTTAGAGTAGTACATTGGCCTGATTTGTTTTTATAGATGAAATGAGATAAAAGTTAAAAAAAGAATAGAATATTGTTATAATATATATTTTTAATATTAGTTTTGTTTTAAAATTTGAAAAAGTTGTTTTGAGATTTGAAAAAGTTGAATTGTTTAGATTCTTTTATATGAAAATTTGAAAAAATGTAATAATGAGTTTGAGATGAGATAAAAGGGTTTTGGAAAACAAACAAGGATTGGATGTCCTTTTCTGCTTTATCACTAGGTTAGTTCCTCTCTTAACTGAATGGCATAGTGCATCTTCTATATGTTTGGAAGGGATGGTAGTAAGTTTCCTCGAGAATGGGTTGTTATCCAAATATGGACTTCCAACATCTAATTCTTAGCTTAAAGAATCCAATCTTGTATCTTAATTCACTCCTAAAAGGTTTCATTTCAATCAAAACCTTAAAACAATTGCCTGATTGGTCCTTTTTTTTTAAAAAAAAAAGTTGTGCAAAAGGGGAAATCGTTGTGTCGATGTTTCCATTGATCGGTTCAGTCAGGTAGCTGCTATTTGTTATTATTACCAAGCTGCTTCTGGTTTTAGTAGAGGTTATGAAACAGTACTTAAAGATAATAATGGTCCTTATGGAGGCATAATCTGTAGCTTGCCGTTCATTTATTCTGCCAAGGTTTTCAATGTTAGTAAACATATCTTTTATCCCACTATGGGTCTCCCTTCCCCTATCTCATACATGCATTTGTTGTGGCTCCTTAAATGCAGACAAAGTCTGCTGCAGACGTGGAAGATTTCGTGGACTAAGGTCAAAGAAAATGGATCCAAGGTGGAGAGTTACAGTTGTTCATACTCGACCGTTCCAGTTGTTGAATCAGGTTGAACCAAAAAAACAAAAAATAATGAAAAACTTTCTTTTATGTAGATCAAGTGATACAGACCACACTCACCTTGAATTAAAACACTGGCTCATCACAACAGTAATTACATTTTTTCTTCGGGAATTTGTACATATTGTGTCTCCTTCATAATTTGATTCTACAAAAATATTATATATCTATTTAACTTGCTTGGTGTGGTACTGCGATTTCGTATGTTTTTTTTATGGAGACAAGCAGGTTAAAAAAAAAGGAAAAAAAAAAAAAGAGTGCTGCTAGCCTGCTACATCTCTTGAAAGCCCATCTCCCGAACATCTCCCTCTTAGTGCAATTTTTTATTTTTTCATTTCTTAATATTCTTAAATATTTTTTTACAAATATTCACAACATCATTAAAAAAAAATACATTACTTAATCATTAAGTAAAATAATAATAATAAATAAAAAAAATTTTGTATCGAAAAAAATCTTAATTTGACATTATCATTATAATAAAAAATAATAGAAAAATGATAGTATCGTAGACAGATGGTGTAATCATGGTGTAAAATTTGTGCCCCTTTTGTTTAGTCATTCATATAATGGGACTGAAGTTGGACATCCACGTCAAGTATAAAACCGAAATTCAATATGGTGCAGTACGACAGCAAACGCACACGAAGCTCAGGACTTGGCTCGCACCCTGACATGCTAATCACCAATAATCTCCACAGGAGCAGGAACTCGAACCACCTTTAAAATGATGGAATCGATTTAAATCCCTTACAAGAATCTCTCGTCCATGTATTTTTTATAGAACTTTGTAGCCGAGTGACAATCTCCCCAATTTCTACGGTTTTCTGTCAATTTCTCCTGGACTACTAGTGTTGAAAGACCAAAAGCAATGGCTAGATTTTCTAGTATCAGGTATGTAACCAGCTGCCTTTGTCTTCTCCAGGTAATGCTTCCAACAACATATCCAACAACATATAAATTTCCTTTGCTTGAGGGTGAGATGTGTCTCCGCCGATAAACAAATGGGCTTTCCCATTAATCTCAACCCAACTGCATCCAGGACTTTTCTTCATGCCTTGACATTTTAGAAGAGCTCTCAAATTGTCCACCTCTTTCCACAGCCCAGCTTCAGCATACATATTTGAAAGCAGTACATAATTCCCACTATTTTCTGGTTCTAATACGAACAACATTCTAGCTGCAATTTCTGCAATTTCCAGATTGTGGTGGCTCCTACAAGCAGCCAACAATGCACCCCATATACTTGCTCCGGGTTGCATTGGCATTCGATCAATAAGCTCTTTAGCTTCCACTAATCGCCCGGCACGACCCAAAAGATCAACAATGCAAGCATAATGCTCAACTCTTGGTTTGACGGAGTATACCGTGTTCATACAATTAAAGTACTTTAAGCCAACATCAACAAGACCCGAATGGCTGCATCCAGAAAACAACCCTGTAAATGTGATTGTATCAGGTTGAATGCCTGCTCTGATCATGTCTTCAAAAGTCCATAGACATTCCATTCCACATCCATGGGAGGCGTAAGCAGTTATCATAGTATTCCAAGAAACCAAATTCCTTTCACTTCGAGGTATGCTGTCAAAACAACGACAAGCATCAACAAGGCTTCCACATTTAGCATACATTGCAACAAGTGCTGTCTGTACGCAGACATTCGAGTTCAAACCAATCCTACTAGCAAAATCATGAATTCGTCTCCCGCGCTCAAGGGCAGCAGAATGTGCGCATGCAGGAAGCACACTCATTATCGTTACTGAGTTAGGCTTTACGTCGGAGTCTTCTTTCAACATCTCCTCGAACACACAAAATGCCTGATCAGCCAGCCCATTCTGATTGTATCCTGATATCATCGCAGTCCAGGAAACAATATTCCTACATGGCATTGTCCTAAATAAGTCCTCAGCAACAGAGATTTCACCACCTTTCATGTACCCGGCAATCAAAGCATTCCAAGATGAAATATCTCTCACGGTCATCTTATCGAACAACTTACGAGCATCCGTTGAATCACCGCATTTAACATACATATCTATCAACGAAGTTCCCACGTACATATCAAACTCGAATCCAATTCTCAAGCTCTGCCCATGAACACACTTTCCCATCCAAACACTCGACAAGTCCGCACAAGACTTGAGCACATTAGGGAACGTAAAATGATCACCCTTAAGTCCTAAAGAGTGCATTCGAAAATAAATCCCAATGGCTCTTTCATAATACCCATATCGAGCACAAGCTCGAATAATAGAATTAAACAAAATCACAGTAGGATAATTAATTTGATCAAATACAGTCATGGCCGAGGAAAGATCGCCAGAACTCCCATACATGGCTACCATCTTGGCGGCAAGGAAGGCGTTAGGTTCGAGCCCACGAAGGGTCATGTGGGCATGGACTTGTTGGCCTAGTTTCGAGAGGTTGTGGCCAGTCAAGAACTGGAATATGGGTGCGTAGGATAGAATGTGAAGCGGGACATGGTTGAAGTAGAGCAGCGGCTCTAAGAACGAACGCAAGGCCGTGTACGTGGGATGAGTCCAGGAGGGGAGCATTTAGGTCGAGGTAAGACAATTGTGCCGCCCGGAAGAGGTAGCTTTAGATATATATGCGGTAGAGGGTTAATGATATCATTAAGGTTCACTACTTTATTTTTATAACTTATGTTATAATTAGTTAATATATTATCTCATCTTATTAAAAATAAAATTTACTTTTACAAAATTTTCATCCATTTTTATCTAGAAATTATAAAACAATTAGAAAGAATTGTAAGCTAATTATTTTTTTGTGGAGATTGCTATTCTTTTTACTTTAAATCTTATAATTATTAATTATATTTGTTAATATTTCACATTTTAAATGATATTAAATATATAAAATTATTTTAAATAGAAAAAGTTTAAAATAAAAAGTAATAATATTTATACTATCAGTAGATAAAATTGTTACGTGTTTGCCAAACATCCTTAAGGGAAAATTCTAATAATAACATCTCTATCACACATATTATTGTTGCATCCTAACTAACCGTTTCGTAATATTTTAAACATAATTAAAATATTAATCTATGTGGTGTATTAATTATAAAATAATTAATTTAATTGTGTCACTCAATTTGATTATGACTACGCGGGTATTTTACTATTTTACTTGTAGATATAATTTTAAAAAATTCTATTTAAAAATTAATGTAGACTATATATACACTATTTATATACAGTAATTTGATTTTTCCATAAAAAATTGATTTATAAAATTTATAAATTAAATCGTGCTGCACAAATATGCGGGGACGTGCAAAAGAAACACATTAGTCCTGATTTGGATTAACAGGTACGATAAGATAAGTTGTAATAAATTTTGAAAGTCAATGAAAATATTATTTTATTATTATATTATTATTTTAAAATTTTAAAAAAATTATATTAAAAATTAGATTTTATATAAAAATTTAAAAAATTATAATGATTAATTTGAGATTAGCTCTCCGATCAAAACTATTTGCATTTTCCTCGCTTTCTTTAAAATCTTGTCTCGTCTCACCTCAGTGACCTCGGTTTTTCGTTCTTTCCGCTCGGAAGAAGTGGTACCAGGTGAGCTCTTTCTCGGATCAGATCTCAGCTGTCAATCTCTCATAAATTTATCATTTTAGCGTAAATTCTTACTTGACCTTTTGATCTCTTGGAATTCAATTCAATTCGCTCCCCGTTGTGCTTGCCGTGAACGAATGAAAACATGAGAAAACAACGAAATTTATCATAAAAAATTGCACGAGTTTTGTTTTGGTCTCTCTCAGACGCGAAAAGACGGTTGGAGAATCTGCAGACTGCCGAGTGGATAAATTAGGTTACTTAGATTTCAGGGTTTTAGGTTTTGTGCATTTTTTTTTAATTTCCTTCGTTTTCTCAGCAGCCAAACGGTTGTTAAGTTCCTAGGTGAGGTAATTTATTCGATGCTTCCCCAAGCTTCTGTTGAGTTCCTTGCACGAGTTCTGTTATTTGCGGTTGGGGATTCTTAACCAAATCAGAGCTTGCAGCTATATTTTGTGCGATCAGGATCGTCCCGCTTTTTTTCTAGCTTCGTGATTTTGAAAGCGCCGAGTGGTGGTGGTGTTTTTGTTGTTGTTCTTCTTATTAGTATTACTACTATCTTTTGTAAGATTGGATTTTTTAGATTTTTTGGAGGTTGAGATTAGTTCCAAAATGCTGCATTTGATCTGATTTGAAATTTCCTAATTCACCAAATTTTGATGAATCGGATGGTGTATTTACTATTCTTTTGACAGCAATTGGTTGTATGGTTTGGATTGTGCGTGGTTATGCTTAGTATTGAAATAATTATGAACTTGACAAGATGTTTCGTTCTTTCAGGTGATTGATACAAATACAATCTCTTTTGCTGCCTTTTCAACTGGTCTTCCTTGGTTCTTATTTCTGAATAGGCCAAGATGGTAAGATTTTTTGTTCTGTTCCTATATCTGTTCAACCGCCAATGAACTAAATAAACTCTTACCTTGTTTATTTTTTTCTGTTCCTATATCTGTAGTTTTCATCTGGATATGATCTTTTGGTGTAATATTGCTTCTTATTTTGATGTAGGTTGTTCTGGCTGCTTCCATTGTGAGCAAGTCTGGGAAAGGTGAGTTCTTTGCTTGTGATTCGCATTTCTTGTCTGAGTTGAATAAAAAAAGTTATCTGATTGCTATTGATCTCGATATACATCCACGTTATCAGTAGTGTTTCTATAATTAATCTCAAAAAATCTATTTTGTTCTTTCAGTTTTTTATTTCAAAATATCTTAATGAGGCTTGGAGAATTGCAGTTACCCGTATGCTTATATTAATTCAAAGTCTATCTATGAGTCTATTAGGTTTGATTAATCATGGGCTGAGATTTATATAATCAATGTTCACATTTTTGCATTTGAAAATAATAATTTAATATATTTCTGTTGTTCACCATTTTGGACGTGTTATTTCTAGACTAGGATCTGTCATTGATTCCCTTGCTCCTTTGTCCTTTGATTATGTTTTTGTTTGTTTGTTATTACATTTTGCACAATCAACTTAAAAAAAAAAAAAAGAAGTTAGACAATCATATCTTGAGTTGTTCCTGTTGACATTTTTTGCAGTGCTTATTTCGAGGCAGTTTGTGGATATGTCTCGTATAAGAATTGAAGGTCTTCTTGCAGCTTTTCCCAAGTTGGTAGGAACTGGAAAACAACACACTTATGTTGAGACAGAAAATGTGCGCTATGTTTACCAGCCAATCGAAGCTTTGTACTTGCTGCTTGTCACAAACAAGCAGAGCAACATCCTTGAAGATTTGGAAACTTTGAGGCTGCTCTCTAAGCTTGTATCCTCTTCTAGATGGTCTATTATTATATTTTATGGCCTTAAATTAAAATTTTCTTGATTTCTTTAACCCACTTATTCTGGATACTTAGGAGAGTTTTTAAGCAGTTTCTATAGCTTAATATTAATGCTTGGATTGATATTTTTGTGCTCCATATGCTGGTGCTTTGTCTCATTTTATCTCATGAAGCTTTGTTAGTGCATGTTGTTCTCTCCCTTTTCTGTTTGGGAACTCTCAAATAGAATGAAGATTTTTCTTTCCCTATTTTCATAGGTTTATTTAAAAGGTTTTAGGTCAGGTTATTTGGATTAAGATCATTGAAAAAGACAAAGAAAATGGAAGCCTAATCAATTGGGCTATGGTTTCCAAAGCAATAATTGGAAAGGATTCAATCATCGTCTTGAAAGAGCTTCGAAGCTGGTGAGAATTCTTTGAATTGGTGTAATGCCCCAATGGAAGGCTGAAACCACAGGACCTATTCTCCAAAAGAACTAGTTAGCAATACAATTGGAATTCTATTGGAACATTATAAGAGTTAAGAAATTCTCCTCCTCAAGTTATGTGAGATCCCATACATCACCTACTCTTATCACTTATCAGAATGGGGTATTACAATCTTATCCCTTTAAATTTTCGACGTCCTCATTGGCTCAGTCCGTCATTGGTGGTACGACTCAAGTCCCACACTTCAAGTTGGGATAGACTTTAATACCATTTGTAACTCCCTAATGGAAGATCCAAACTACATGACCTATATTCCAAAAAGATCAATCAATGATACCATTGAAACTCCATTAAAAGGTTATAAAGAGCAAAAATTTCTCATTTTCAAGTAATGTAAGATTCTATACACCATCTACCCTTATCACTTATTAGAATGGGGTATCACCATTGGCTCTCTTAAGTTGACTGACTGCATAGACATCCTAGAGTCTTTTGGGACTTCTTATTTGTGTAGGACTGGGATCCCCTACATAGAAACTACAAGACTCTAAACAGATTGCTCAGTTTTGATTACTAAAGGCCAGATGTAAAGACCCATGAAAAGATTGGTTTAATTGTGATGATTGTCATGGATGGACCTCTGACAGTTCATAAGCTGATTACATATGCTAATTTGGTGGTATAACCGTAAAACTATAAGTTATGGCCTATAATAGGTGGGACAATATGAGTAAGGTTTACAAGTGGGTTGGGATTTATTTGGAGAATGGCTGTGGGAAATTTAAAATATGTTGTCCGATATTCTCGGTAATTGCTTTGATATATTTTTTTTCAATAATGGTTTATGATAGAAAAAGTCTAAGGTTTCGAATATGGTTGTGTTTATGAGGAGACAACAGAGAAAATCAAGAAACCAATCATAAGCATAATCTTATTGCATAAGTCTAATGTCCATGACATGACATTGCAGATTAAAATGCTTGTAAAACTGACTCAACTTTAAAATCTTATTTGACCTTAGATTTGTATGTGGTGTTTGGTCGGCAGAATCTTTGAAGATTCTTGATCATTGTTTCAAGTTTCCAAGCATTTTCATGTTTAGTTTTGCATGGCTTACAGGTGTGCAGTTCCCACAAAAGTGGGGTTATTTGAGGATGTGAACTCCCTTTGAAATATTCAAGAATCAACATTTCCATGGTCTGGAAATGTTGCCTTTTAGTAAAATGACAAAAATAACATTATTTGATTTTTTTGGGGTATGATTTTTCGGTTAGACTAATATGTGCAGGCTATCAAGTCATAATAATCATTGTAACAGAATCAGAGACTATCAACTTGCCAAGACTTTGCTCCCTTAATTTTTTTTTCTTTTAGCCTCTTCTTTTCTTCATCATTCCCATTTATACAATTCAGAAATTTCTGAGGCATGCAAGTGTCTTTTAAGATACTGCTGCAAATATGTTCATAAAAGAGACGCATGTCGAAGCTGTTGAATCAAGGCATCAAGTTTATTCCTTAAACATTCTTAGGTACCTGAATATTCTTTTTCTCTAGATGAAGAGGGTATTTGCAAGACCGCTTTTGAGCTGATTTTTGCTTTTGACGAAGTCATCTCTCTTGGGCACAAGGAAAATGTAACTGTTGCACAGGTTAAGCAGTACTGTGAGATGGAGAGTCATGAAGAGAAGCTACACAAGCTGGTATTACAGAGCAAAATCAATGAAACCAAGGATATTATGAAGCGCAAAGCTAGTGAGATTGACAAAAGCAAGGTACTTTTAAGGACCTGCAATGGATTCAGTACATTTTTTCTGCCTATTTTTTCTTACAATTGGCAAGCAGTATCGAATTATTGTTTGATTTTATGCAGATTGAAAGGAACAGAGGTGATAAAGGAGGGTATATGTCTTTACAGTCGATGGGCTCTGGAAGAATTGAGAGTAGCTTTAGTGACATGAGCATATCTGGTGGTGGTGGAGGCGGTTTTGGAAGTGGCTCTGGTTTTGGACTAAGCACTGATGTTGAGTCCTTTTCTAGCAAGTCAAAAGGTTTGTACCCATTCTTCTGCATGAATTCCACAAGGAGCTTCCAATGCTTGACTAGTTGTGGAGGATATTGATGCTAGGTAACCAAGATGTTTTATTCATAATAGGCATGGTGGATATTGATACTTAATACATTCATGTGTATATGTTGTATAATCATTTCTTGTACGATATTATTTTTATGAGTCTTGGACATTATTCTTAAATAATGTGTGAGATATGTGTAAACATTCAGAAGCAGGTGCCATGATATCTTATATATACGCTTTAGAGGGGTTTGGTGTTTCTCATATGTTACCAGTAATGCTTACTTATAAATATGATCATATTAAGACAATTAACTCTTCAATCAATATTAAATTGATTGCAGAAGCACACATAGAATTTCATGAGTCTTGTTGTGCCCTGCGTTAAGGTTTACATTTTTTTTTATAAGTGTTAAGGTTTACATTAGTTTGGTCTTTGAGACATTGGTCTGTCTTTCCAGTGTTTTGTTTCAAGAAATCATATGGAACACTTTTGATAATGTATGCCTTATCCTTAGGTCGTCCACCTTCATCTGCCACTGCCCCTCCAAAAGGTCTTGGTATGCAGCTTGGTAAATCTCAAAAGACAAACCAGTTCTTGGAATCATTGAAAGCAGAAGGTGAAGTAATTGTTGAGGATGTGCAGCTTAAAGCTGGCCAGTCCAGAGCAGCTGCTCCACCACCAACAGATCCCATCACTTTGACCGTTGAGGAGAAGCTCAATGTGACGCTGAAACGAGATGGTGGAGTTAGTAACTTTGATGTTCAAGGAACATTGTTACTTCAGATTCTTAATGAAGAAGATGCACATATCCAAGTTCAGGTACTCTCTCTCTCTTCCCCCTTCTTTCTTTGCTCTGTCTGTCTCTGAGTATGTCTGTGTGGGTGTGCATAATCTTGGTGGTACTTTGTTTCTGAACTAATATTCTGCGACTGTAAGCATGGGGCTTTCCTATTTGACTAGAAGAACGATATCAGAATTAGAGTAATGTTTTTTGGTTGCCATCTTAGGATTTTGTCCTTCCCATAAAAAAATTTCTTAACATGGGATAGATCCCAATATGCCTGTGCATGTGGTGGGCTTAGGGCTTGAATGTTGGATTTGGGAGCTTGGGATTATGATTTGGGCTTGTGGTTTGTTGGTTGCTTGAAAAGATAGGATTATATGACTGAATGGCAAAGAAGGGCCGAAACAGAAAACTGGGCTGGCCCATTCTTTGACAGCAGCGAATAGAATGTCAACTGTCAAGACTTGTTTTCAGGAGTTATTTGGTGGCTATCTGGCATCTAAGGTTTTCTGGTATTAAGGTTTTGGTTAATAAGAAGGGCTTGATTTCAGTCACGAAAAGAGAGAAAAGGGGAAGTTTGCGGCTGTTCAGGAGTTGTGACCCGCATGCATAAACAGTACCAATGTGCAGTGAGAAAAGGAGAAGAAGAGAGAACACTGGACAATCTTGTCTCTACTCAAATGTCAATCTTCCATTATTGTTTTTTACAAGTAATCTCAACCTTCCATTATGGAAGGCTGAAATCTATTCGAGTACATTTGGCATTTCATTAAACTTTGAATTATTTACTCTATTAGGACTCAGATTCCTAATTTATAAGTGAACACATTTCTAAAGAAAGTTAATAGAATACTTTTTTTTTGATAAGTAAAAATTTCATTAAACAAAGGCAAAAGCCAATTACAAGAAACACCATGGCCTTTCAAGTGAGAAAGTTAATAGAATACTACTCACTTATTGAAATTGTAGAAAAATCTAAACTAAATGTAATTAAAAAATGGGTAAAGAACTTTCCTCAAGAAACTATCACCTTTATTTCACTTGTCCCCACCAATTCACTGTCAAAAAGTGCAATCTGGCAATGTTTGGTGTCTCACGCTGGGGGGGATATAAATGGAAAATGGATTCAATACCCGGATCCTGACACAAAATTTACCTTAGTGAAAATTGGATCCTATTTGAAATCTTGGTGTTAGTTTTCCCCTTCCATCCAAAACAGCCACTAATTTGTACAGAAACCATGTAAAAAGAGTACCCTGATACACGGGAGGCAACCTAAAGTCCTGAGTTGTTTTTCTACATCTTTGTAACATACAGCTACCTATGGGTTTTGTGCCTTTTTCACTGCAATCACATTGCAAATGCTACTTTTCAGGTTGAAACTGGTGGGAATCCGGGCATCCTTTTCAAGACACACCCTAACATGAACAAAGAATTATTTTCTAATGAAAATATTCTAGGCCTTAAGGACCCAAATAGGCCTTTTCCCACCGGTCAGGGTGGTGATGCAGCTGGTGTTGGTCTGTTGAAGTGGAGAATGCAAACTTCAGATGAGTCAATGGTTCCATTGACAAGTGGGTTAAATTATTATGTGTTTCATCTTCCATTTCTACAACTTGTCTTCTATGCTCAAATTGTTTAATTGAATCAATGTATGTTGCAGTCAACTGCTGGCCCTCTGTTTCTGGAAATGAAACTTATGTCAGCATTGAATATGAAGCTTCATCAATGTTTGATCTACAAAACGTCGTGATCTCGGTACCTCTTCCAGCTCTTCGAGAGGCACCAAGTGTTAGGCAGATTGATGGGGAATGGAGGTGTGAAACTCTCTTTCACTTGATTTTCTTTTATTTTAACATCTAGTTTGTGAAATAGTTATTGAGGTTTTGTAGATTGTAAAGTCCTTGACTCAAGGTTTCACTGTACTCGGGCACACATGTTGGTAAAAGTTGCAAATTCATGAGAGAGCGGTCATTTCAAGAAGTTTCACAAGTTATAATTCTATATACTCTACTCACCTGGAGTAGGTAGATATAAGGAACCTATTTTGCCAGCTGATGTGTTATTGGGAAGGGACACTTAGTGTGTGGTCTGTTACACTAATTTTCCTCAGTATCCTTTTGTTTACCACATTGAGGTCATTGAGTGAATGTAAATACATGTATAAAAGGTTTAAAATACCAAGCTATTGAGAGGGGAAATTTTAGACTGCCATTGGTCTTTTTGATTTATTTTAATTCAAAGGTCTTAGTTGTACTTTTAAGCTACACCTAAAACTTTTACAATTTTTGTTTAGTGGCAAACATATCCAGAAGTAATTGTAGAGCTCTAGCAATTCTGATACATTGTACAGAATCTTGAATTCACAATTTACAATTACCTCTTATAAGTGGGCTTATGCTTGCATCTATTAAATTAGAAGGTGCCAAAAGCTTCCTTTGTGACAAAATCTGTGAAAAACAAATTGAGAAATATATGAGATCAAAACATTGTTTAAATGATTATTTCTAACGTAATGGTGGTTTATGCATTTTGGCTTCTTTTGTTTTCTTTGCCTTGCCTGTTATTTGCTTTTTGATCCACTTTTGACTTGCAGATATGATTCAAGGAATTCTGTTTTGGAGTGGTCAATTCTTCTCATTGACAATTCAAACCGCAGGTTTGCAAACTTTGGACCATTGTTTTCTTGTCAAAACTCTGCCTCAAGATTTTTTCTTTGTCTATATTACCAGTGCTTACGGATTTCGTATATTTCACTATTTAATCAACAGTGGATCGTTAGAATTTGTTGTTCCCCCGGCAGACTCATCTGTATTTTTCCCCATTTCTGTGCGATTCTCAGCTACCAACACATTCAGCGACCTAAAGGTTTGCTTCTCTTACTGTGACATACTTTTGTCTTTTCCTTTAGCTGTACCCTGTTAATTGCGACAGGCACCTCTAAAATGATATCAACAATATGCTTTGTTGTATATATTAGCCACCTTTCTGGCTATTCACATGAGTTGGATCTATTTAGTAGTCATACGGTGTTACTTTGAATAGTGAAAAAAAAAAGTTTCCCCTGAAAGATCTTTGCTATTTTGAGCTTCAAAAGGAAAAAATAAAAAAATGATGTAGCTCCTTTTATGCTTTCATGAAAATCAAGGTTCTTAGATTTTCTATTTGCCCAATCTCACTGAAAAATGATAGCCCTCTAGCAAAAGCGCCTAATTTATCATTGTCTAGTTTGTGATGTAAATCTTAGTACGATGCAAGTGGCATTGAATAAACTATACGGGAAAAGTACATTGGTAGCTTCTTTTAGGGTTTTTATTTTCGCCCTTCCCTTTTCTTTTCAAGTACCATTTGCAATAGCGGGTATTGATGCGAAGATTGGGCATTAGATCTCTGCACAATGTCTGTATCTAAACCGGGTTGCTCCTTTCCTGTAGTTTCGCTTGATTTCGTCCATCGTTTATTCTTTTGAACATCTGCAGGTTGTAAATGTCATACCTCTAAAGGGTGGAGCCCCTCCCAAGTATTCCCAGAGAACACAGTTGATCACGGAGAATTACCAAGTGGTGTGAACGGATATCTATATGCGACCGGATTACAATTTTGAACCAGAAATTGGCTTTTTTTTTTCTTTGTTTTTCTTTTTAATTTTTTGGTTGCCATTGTGGATTTTACACTTTAAGGATTGAGACTGCTAGACTTGTTATAACCCCACAGCTTATCATCTATTGCCATATTATGAGATGATAAGAGAATGATGAGAAAGAGGATAATGAATACATTTATTCTAATAATAAATATGATCTCATTTTTCTGTGTTGGTAATTAATATATACGAGGATAAACTTTTACAGTGTGTATTCTCAAAAAAGTCACAGAACAATGATCCATTCTCTTCTCCGGACCATTAGCTGGCTGGTGCCCAATTACTTGTGATTCAAGATTGCGTAAATCACGTTGTGAAACTGTGAATACATACAAATAGATTAATAAACCTACCAGAATCTAATCTTTGTACCGAATCTACTCGATAAGATCTTCATTCTCTTCGTAGGTCAGGTTATATTCAATTATTTTATTCAATAAATAATTTATTAATTTTCAAATTTTAAAATAAAAATAATATTAAAAATATATATTTTAACAATATTTTATTCAATTTTTAATTTTTCTAAACAAACTAGACATTTTTTCCCAACTTATGATTAATAGAACGAAGAAAAATGTTAATAAGGTACTAAACCCAGGGTGGTGTTGGCACAACATCCAATTATATCCTTGAGATCATATGCATCAAAAAGAGATTATTATTAGAGAATACAACATATATTTCTCACTTTATATGTCAACATAAACATCGGAAATACTGAATAGGTATTTTCGCTGATCATATCCTTATGATCATATCTCCCATATACACTGGTAATACAAATATCCATAGAAATTTGGTGATACAACTTGAAAGACTTAAAATTTTAATCCTATAGAATGGAACTTCTCTTCAATAGTACGATCTAATTTCTCTACCATTTGAGGAGTGAAGTACGGAAAAATGCAGCATACTTCATTCCTCGACTGGAAACTCCACTTTTATTCACCTCCAAGTTACTCAAATGATCAAAAGTACACAACCTTGAGATATCATTTACTACACCTTTGGCAACTTCTTCTTGGGAAAAAGGACACCTTAAGAATTCATCTAATCTCCTCAAGTTGATGGAAGGCTGTTCTTTCATTTCCTCATACCTTAAGAAAAGTATCTTTTGAGGATTTTCCAGACTTTCTTTCCAATAACCCACAATGTTATCCCAATACGCGGCCCGAAGTGACACCACTCCCCTATAAAACTTATCTAAAGCCTCCTCAAGTGAGTCTGTGGTCCAATTCAACTTGGGTTGGAAGTGCCATAGTAAGATAAAAGTGTCCTGGTTTCTACACAAATACACAATCTTACAAGTTGAGTCCTTCACAGATTTTGGTAACAATGACATGAGGATTGTTTGTGAGCAGGGGATGTTCTTGATGGCCTACATGATGGTGCATCCTATTCACCAAGGCGAACAAGATATATAGCCTTCAGCCAAGTAGTGCCGACTTTGGGAGAGGTTGCAAGTAGAATATCGAAGTTGAGCTTGGAATTGTTTTTGGAAAGCTAGAACTCCTTGCATGAACCGAGGTGGGATCCAAAATCCATTGTATTGGCTAAGAGATATTGGAGAATAATCTCACACTATCTGTGAACAAGATTTTGGCTGGCATGTTGATAAGAAATGAGCAATCATATCTTATTGAACCGATTTTTTAAGATGAATTAGGCATATAAATTTTTTTATGGTATTAGAGTTTGTCATAGGATGAATGAAGGTCCATACTACTTATCTCGTGACAAGAATCAGAAAAAATACTAAACAACACGTGAATGAGGGTGTTGAGAAATTATTTTACATTGCTTATGACTAGGTCTTGATCATGTTTATAAAGAATGAGTAATCTTCTCTTATTGAATCGATTTTTTAAAATGAGTAAGTCTATAAATTTCTTCGTAAGAGTCTTATATTGGTAGGGAGGATATGAAGTCCTTAATTTCTTGGATTAGTTCATCATCTTTTTCTAGATTATAGGGACGAGAAGACAATCTAGTTCAAGTGTAGACATGTTAGAACACTCACAATGGACCCTTTAATTTTTTTTTCAAAATATACTACCAAAACCTACTTTTCTTATTTTACCTATTCACTTTTACAATAAGTTATCCATCAGCTAATCTATTTTTTCTATATATTATATAAATATTCTTATTTTATTTCTTTTAAATATTTTCTCAATCTTCTCACATTTTTTAGTATTTACAATATCTTCCCCATCTTCAATATCTTCATCATCCAAAAAGAAAAAAACCCAACCATCTTTGTTTTTTCGAGTAAATTTTTTACCACCACATGCCCAGACTCATATTTTTTACTAATATTGTTATTAATGATAATATTGATAGTGTTATAAATATCATATTTTTTTACTAATATAAAATTTAATATTCAATGTATAATATTAAATTATGAAAATATCAAACTTCTTTATTAATAAAATATACCTTACAAAAATTTATAATTATATTAAAAAAAATAAACAAATGGTTTTGGGGAGCTTATCAATTTTTTCAAAAATTTAAACGAAGGTATAATTTAAATAAAAAAATATACCTCTCGATCAATGATTTCTCATAAAACCCAAGAAGCCTCTCTCTCTCTCTCTGGCGGTATAATTTAAACAAAAAAATATACCTCTCGATCGACGATTTCTCATAAACCCAACAAGTCTCTCTCTCTCTCTCATTCTCTTCTTCGACGATAGAAAAAAGGTCTTTGCAGATGGGTTAGCTAATCTTCTTCTCATCGAGAAATGGTTTTGGGATTTCTTTCCTTTCACTCTTATCCAAAATCTTCTTCTCATCTCAAATCTCGAGGTTGGGGGGGATTTCGATTTCAATCCCCCCAACCTCACTGTTTCTCATGGCCAAGACCGAACCCAATAATAAAGATTAGCTTTTGATGTCTCCACAAGTCCATGATAAGTATTTTTTCATAATCTTCTTGTTTTTTTATTTTTAATTGCAGTATGTGATTTTGGTATCCTGGTACAAAGCAACCATTTGGCCTGTAATTTTAGTACCTGGCACAAAGCATTTGATCTGTGAAGAATACTGGTCCGAAGCTATAGAAGGCGTGGGAAGAAATTGTTTGGGGTTTGAAATAGAATAGTGAAAATCTAAAAGGAACGGGGGAAAGAGAATAAACCAATAAAATAAGTTTATTTTCAGCTACAAGATCCTTCTACATGTAGCAGAATCACTGTAGCTGATTGTAAACTTATTTTATTTTAGCTACTCTAATAGAGCACGATTTTGTCACTTCTATTTTGTATTTTACATAAATTTTCATTTTACATGGTTAATTGTGAATACTGAATGCTCTTAATAGCTAGTCTAGTTGTAAATATTGGAGCCTCAAATCGTTTATTACTTAACATTCCTTATATATACTCGTGATATGTGTACATGATAGACGGGACATGACCAAGGCATGTTGCAGTACTTGCCAAATTATTATCCTTATCCAATGATATGTATAATTTTATTTAAAAAATGTATGAAGAGAGAAAAAAAAAGAAACAAAGATAATTGAAAACAACTGTCTAAGAAGCATCATAAAGCTAATTAGGCGAATGAAAAATAATATTTACAATTTATAATTATATAATTATATAAAAAAAATTAATTTTTTTTAATAATTATCAATTATTTTAAAAATAATTATATAAATTTTTTACACTCCATAATTATACGTAACATTATTAAACCAGCCGGGTCACCTTTTTGCTGGTCTTCTAAACTGGCCGGCCACTAGAAAGCGAGTTGTCTTGCCTTGCTCGAGAACCGTGTTAGAGCATTTTGTTCCGATTTCTATAATTTTTTTTTCTAGAAGTTAGTTAAAAAACACATTTGCTAATATGTTTTTTTTTTTAATTTTATTTATTTTTCAAAAATCTCATCCATCTCATTCTTTATTACTTTTTTATTCTCTTAAAATAATATTTCTCTATTCTTTTTTTAATTATTTTTTTCACTTCTATTTACAATCTTAACTTATTCAATATTTTATAATTTTTTCTTAAGTTTTGAGCTGTTACTCTCTAGCGATTATTTTTTGTAACTATTTAAATTATTTTTAAAATTATTATTTAAAAATATAAAAAAATATGAGTATGAGAGAAAGTGTAGATGATTGTAAGAAAAAAAAAATCATTTTATTTATTAAAAAAAAATATTGATAAATAATAATTTAAGAGATGAATACTGATTTGTTATATTTAGGATACCACTATTCACATCCCAAAATCTCTTCCTAAAATAGGAAGTCAGATGGAGGGAGGTTTTGGGTACAAACCCTAAACTTTCCCTCAAAATATTGGGATAAAGGGCAAATAGAGAACTGGATGAGAATTCTTTTAGTTGTTGTTTGGTTATATAAAAAAATGAGATAAGATAAAAATTAAAAAAATATTTTATAATATTTTTATATAATATTTTTTGTTTTATATTTTAAATTATTAAATTATTTATTATATTTTATATAAGATTTTAAAAAATTATAACAATTTAATAAGATGATTTATATAACTTAACGAAATGAGACCATTTATTTTTGGTTAATATCCTGGGCTGGGCCCAATTAGCTGTCTAAAATCTCGTTTGTTTTTATATACGAGATAAGATAATAAAAAAGTTAAAAATTAAATAAAATATTATTAAAATTTATTTTTTTAATAATATTTTCATTTTAAAACTTGATAAAGTTAAATTATTTATTTTATTTTGTGTAAAATTTTAAAAAAATTATAATGATTAGATGAAACGAGATAAATTAGATAAGATGAATTGATAAATGATGAGAAAAATGATTGGACAAAGGTAAGGAAATCCCTAAAAAATCATCTCATCAATTTTATCACTAAAGATAACAAGACCCATAACGAATAATATTATTTCCATGCAAAAGCCTTAAAGAAGAGAAAATAAAAGAAAATGCAATTCTCTATTCGGAAGAAAAATACAATAACATGATAAAGTTATCTATTTAGAAGTTGTATGTTGTGGGGAACTCTAAAATGGACAATATTAAATGTTGCATATCACAAATTGTGGTAAATGTCATTTTGAATTATACCATCCAATCCATAAAGAGAATGGGAAAATATTATATCCATCCCCATTCCCCATAAATATATTATATTATTTTTAAATAATATATATCGATATAACATAAAATATTATATCCATGAATCCGGAAAGACGTTAATCTATCTCTTGCTCCTCGCTTTTCTTGTATATATACACCTTGTATATGTGGAGTACTATCACTATTTCAATTATTAATAAAAATCTGTTTATTTTTAAAACGAGTTATACAAGAGCTATCTTGTCGTCTATAATCAATGGCCAATGCAGAAACATCTTTAGAGGACAGGTTCTATATATATATATATTATATATATATATATATATATGCCCTAATAGTATCTGCCAATGAAATAAACTTATAAATTCTCTCTATAATATTTTATTTACTAGACAATGACTCAATATTCTCTGTGAAGTACCCATGAATGACTTGTGATTCATGATTTGATTGCATGAAGCATGTTGTGATTAGGAATAAACAATCGTGCTAGAATAAAATCTTTGTACCTAATCTGCCCATGCGATCTTCATCTTTTAAGAAAACCCAAATCATCTTTAGAAAATCCAAAGCTTTCAAGAATTAATTAAATTAACCACAGATCTGTGACTTTTTTGTGGGGGCATAGACGTAAACGTTCACCGACTACATCAATCAATCAATGTAACAACAAACTTTCTTTACCAACCCCAAATATGAAATGTGTGCCTATATACATGAAAACGATATATCACTGCATGCATGCATGATGATACTTGAGCCCCATTAATTTGTTACAATCACATGAAGTACTATATACATGGTGATTACTTTTCAGCCTGTAATTGATTTCAGCGTCTTTTTGATCTAGTCTAGTTCCAAGCTATTAATTAATTTCGAATGAAGAAATAAGGAAATTAATCGGATCGGAAACAAAACTCTCATTCTTCCATGTAGTCGGTCTTGTTTATACCTTCAAGTACTGTTCGTGTTATTAATGTTGATGAGTTAACGTACGGATCGAAATGCAAAATCTATTGATGATCGAGCTCTTTCTTGCTGATAGAAATAGATCGATCGATTGAACGGAGCTAAGTTTTGATTTAGTCAGGGCCAGCTGGTCTATTAGACGAATTAGGCGATTATCTAAAGTCTCACAATAAAAAGGATTTAAAAATATTAAAAAATTTATTATTAAAAAAATACAAAAAAATTCACTAAAACTAAACAAATTCATCTTGAAATTTTTTTTAAAAAGGATTATTAACTATGTATTAAAAAAAAAAAAAAAGACTTTAAACGCCCATAAATTCAAAATCTTACAACTTCACTTGGAAACCCAAAGGTCACAATAAATAAAATAAAAAAGCGCTGCAATCCATTATGATATTATCCATCGATAAAAAAAAAAAAAAAAATCCGAGTATAAAACTCTCTTTTTATATTTAAAATTTATAAATTTTGTTTCATCTCTTTGATTCTCTATCAGTCTCTAAACTCGAACTTTAATCTCTCTTATATTTATTTCGCTTGTTTTTGGCCATCCTCTTCCATCGCTCATTACTGCATCGCACTTGCTTTACCAGAAGCTTCCGAGTTTTGCGTTAACGAATGTAAAAATCATTCCTGAACCTCTTGAATTTAGTCTTGTACTCTAGTTTTAACTTTTATATATGTACAGTAAAAGTAGAACTTTATAATCTGTGGTAATAAAATAGCCACATGTATATTTACTGTACAATCTGTACTCGTTAATCTCTTTTTTTTTAGCATACTCATCGTTAGTCTCGTTCGTTATCTTTTCATTATTTATATTCTATACTCATTATCTGTACTCGTTAGCCTTTCAAGTACAGCATGTGTTTTCTGTTCTCTTTCTTCAACTTAATTCAATTGTTTAGCATTTCCATTTCCAAAAAAACAAAAAAAAAAAAAAAAAAATTGCTTAGGCCCCTGTACACAGCACATGTTTATAATTGAATTCACATGGTCCATAAGCCATGTTTCCTTGATTTTATTTTTTCAAGTTTCCGTTTATTTTTTTCAATTTCTTTAATGTTAATTTATTTTTTGATTTTGATTATTAATGTTAATATATTTTATTTCATTTTGGAGATTAATAATTTTATATAACATTGGAATTCATTTGTTATATTAAAGTGAAGTCTATTTGCTAAATCAGATCCAATTATTTTATTTTAATATTTATATTATTCTAGAATATTCATAAGCATAGTAAAATTTATATAGTAGATATTATTCTTTTTTACTATAACATATGTTTAATAAAAAATGCACATCTGAATATGAAAATTAAAACAAAAAGAATAAAAAAATTTACTTTGACACAAGAAAATTAAGGCCACATTTTAATTTTTTTGTCTTAGCCTCAAAATCTATTGAGCCGGCCCTGAATTTAGTATACTCTTGTCAGCGATGTCATCGGTTGTATATGAACAAAATTGAGAAAGAAGTAACACCAAAAGATCAGCAATGAAATTGAGAATAGAGCACTAATTAATAATGCATTTTATTGATTCCTGAATGTCATGTCGACAAGTATACATGCATGATGATTGAAAATAATCTAACAAATTAACTTTCCCAAGCTAGTAATGCAAACTCACACGTTTACAAGATGCAAGAGACTTATTATTATACTGATCAGGACATTCCAGCACAAACATTAACACTAATAAAGACTTTCAAATAATATATAGCAGCAATGACGAGGATGCATGCATGCAATCTTTGGATGTACTAGTCCTAAAATGTTAGCCCAGTACCACGAAACCTTTCGTTAAAAATGGCATCTAATTTCTCTGACATTGAGGTGTTAAGTAATTTATCCAATCTCCAACCTCACCTCGGCGAAAATAGCCTTCGTTCTTCGTGGTGTTGGTTATTCCACTTATATTCACCTCCAACTTGCTCAAATAATCAAAACTACACAATCTTGAAATATCATTTACCATACCTTTTGTCTCTTCTTCTAAAGAAAATGGACACCCCAAGAACTTAGCTATTCGCTTCAAATGAGTAGTGGGTTGCTCTTTCATTTCCTCATATCTCAAGCAGAGTATCCTTTGAGGCTTTTCTAAACTTTCCTTCCAATAGCTCAAAATATGATCCCAATATGGTCCAAAGGGATTCACTCCCTCACAAAACTTATCAAAAATTTCTTCAAATGAATTGGTTATCATCTCCTTCTTTTTCAGGAAGTGCCAAAGTGACACAACAGTATCCTTAGGATCCCTATACAAATACACAATCTTGCACGTTGAGTCCTTAACAGATGTTGGTAGCAATGTATAAGGTAAATGAGCTGAAAAGAGCCTTGGAGAGGGGAAGGAGGTGAGATCTGGAACCTCTTTTTTATTGTAGAGATGTAAGTCCAAGAAGGGCACAAGAATATGAGGATTGTTTGTGAGCAATGGATGTTTTTGAAGGTCTAGATGATGCTTTCGGTTCACTATGGCGAACAAGATGCCCTTCAACCAAATAGTCCAACTTTGGGAGGGGTCATGAGTAGAATATCAGTGTCATGAGCTTGGAAGTGTTTTTGGAAGGATAGAACTCCCTGCATGAATATAGTTGGAAACCAAAATCCACGATAATGACTTAGGATGCCTGTTGTTGGGAGGGAGGATATGAAGTCCCTGTATTGATCTAGGGTTAGTTCATCTTCTTGCAAGTGGTCGGAGAAATGTGGATCGAGTGTAGACATGATGAGTCAAGAAGGAAGGGAAGTAGTACTACCATGATCTGGTTTCACCTAACTTGTTCTGTACCTACGTACTCTCAATGTTATGAGTATATATATATAGCATGCACCCGATCACACTACAACATAAGCGGGCTTTTGCTACAAATTTTTTTTCCACAACATAATTTTGTGGTAAATAGTGGCTTATTACCACAAAAATTGTTTGTAGAAAAAAAAAAAAGTCTTTTGCCACAAAATTATGCTAGCAAGTAAAAATTTGTAACAAACACTTATTTTGTGACGAAAAAATAATATTATTGCCACAAAGTGATGTCATGGCAAATAAACTTACAAATATATTAAGTTTATTTTTTGCGATGAAAGAAAATTTGTGGCAAATACTTGTTTTGTGACAAAAAAATTGTGTTCTTGTCGCAAAGTATTGTCGCGGCAAATAAATTTACAAATTTATTTAATTTATTTGTGTGATGAAGGAAAGACTTGAGGAAAATTCTTTTTTGTAGGGAATAAAAGTTTTTTTGCAGCCACTTATTATTGTGGCAAATAAACTTAGAAAAATATAAATAATAACTTTTTAGGTGAGGAATATAAATAATAATAAAAATATAAAACTACTCATTTCCCGACCCCCTTATTTCTCCTCTCTGTGTCTCTCTTGTCCCTCCCTCTCTCTCAAGTTGAAAGTCGACAGGCGCCCCTCCCTTCTTCCCTCTCCTCCTTTGGCCACAGCAACGCCACCACAGTGCAGCCACGTAGTTACCGACGTCAGCCTCCCTTGCCAGCACCAACTTACCCCAGCCCCCAGGTCGCCGACCTTCCTACCTTTATCCTGAAACAGCCCCTCCCTCACCCGATCTGCTCTCCTCTTCGAACCAGCGCCCCCGCTGCCTCTCGCCGTCTCAGACCACCACCAACACCTCGCCAGACCACCCTCACCTCCGATCTGCCTTCCCGTACGCCTCCCTCCCTTTTCTTCTCAGCGAATCAAGCCCCCTTCCTACACAGGTTCTTTGCCGTCACATGGCCCAGATCTGCTGCCAACGGCTGTCGCACCACCGGCACCCTCTGCTCCCCCATGCCCTACCTGAGCCCCCTATTCTCTCAGACCCGTGCATACCTCTCTCCCTCTCCTTTGTGTGTCGCTGCCTCCACCACCCATTTTATTTTTGTAGTTCTATCACACTCATTCTTTATTGTGTGGTGAATTATGCAGATGGAATCTTTAGCGTGGATAAGAAATCTGGTGAACCATTGCTACTTCAAAACACGATAAGCTTCTATGGCTTGATGAATTATTATCAGTTTGTTAATGTGGTCAAATGCAGTTCCCAACTTATCATAAGCTATGCTATGTTGTAAATTGTATATGTAGAGAGTATGCTCTGATTGTGCTAGTTGAATATGTAAATCCTATGAACGATTATTTGAATATGATGACATGATAACGTGTACACATAAACAAACTTGCATTCTTTTTATTGTGATCAGAATTTTAGTCATGAGCTTTGTAATGTTTCCTATTAGTTTATTTCTTGCATCTTTGTTAACATATACGGACTTCGACTACTTTTTTCTAGTTGATCACATATATTACTTGCAGTTGGGAATGTAAGTTATCAACTAATCTATAGCCAAGTTTTTGTTTCTTTTGTTTAGCCTATCTGAATTGAATTGATTTGGTTATTATGGATTATTAGGCTGGGCCAAATTGTTGATTAGTTGCTTAGTAATTGCCTCGATATTATTTATTTTTTTAACTTAATTACAATTTATGTGCAGGATTATTGCATGAAACACTATAGTCAATCAAAACAGGGAATTGAAAATCAAATCAACATGGAAGGTACATGTAGTTTGTAGTAGTTATTGATACATTTGAATTAGATTCTTTTTATAATATGTATCTTCATGTACACACATAGTCATGGGAGGGGGGGTGTTGTGAGAGAGGATACTGTGTGTATTTAAATCTTGCATAATATTAAGCTTTGCATTCATTACCCAGTGAAAATGTCAAAGAGAAACAGAAAAAATAGGAAGAAAAACAAGGCCTAGTGTGTATTTAAATCTTGCATAATATTAAGCTTTATCACCCTCCAATGTTTGTTTCACAAGTGTGCACTTTTTGTCTCACATTTGTTTGGTAGGAAGAAGTCTTGGCCCCATGCATTTGTGGCCTACTTTTAAGGACCATTTTTTATGTTAGAGTGTTAGATTATTCTTCATTTTTTTGTCAAATATATATATATATATATATATATAGGCATACAAATATATGGAATCATAATGGTGTCCCCATTGCTTGAGATGATGGTGACTTTTTTACTTGGAGCACAAGATTTTCAATACCTTTGAAAAATTGTAATCAAACAAAGATACTTTTGGCCTAAATGATGTGTTGTTGTAATCAAAACAGTGATATCCACTCAAATATTACTATAATTTATGTTTGCATGGATTTTCTCATTTGGGTTTGCACAATGCCTAATGCTTGCACACTCTTGACTAGCTCAAAATATTTGCCTTATATGATACTTACTTTCAATTGCACTCTCACTTGCAGTCCCATTCTTACCCCCAATTCATTATATATTTGGAATCCATACAGCTAGTTGGTAAGCACCTGCTGACTTCAGTGTCCTCGTTATTAAAAATTAATTTCTTTTCCCCCACTCAGTCCATGTTTTTTAATCGTGATCAGCAACAATGGTACATATGATGAATCCTGATTGATGTGTATTTTTTAAAACCTAAAACATAGATCCATGTTGCTTAGGCTTATCTTCCAACTGTCCATGCAGTTTATTTAAATAATACAGAGGTTGATAGGATACATACCAGCTAGTAATAGGATACATACCTGCATTTGTTGGATCATGATTTTTGTGCATGTTTTGACATTATATTGATCTGATTGGGGCGGTTTTTTTTTAGGAGCAGCATTTATGCGATTATTTATTTATTTATTTTTATTTAATTGATCTAATTTGGTGGTTTGTTTTTTGCAAGGAGTTTGAGCTGTGATTTGATTTTTGTGTATTTTTTACAGTTTAATTGATGTGATTTAGGTGGTTTTATATTTTCAGGTTAGTTACCAAGGTTGATTACCTCACACCAAGACATGGATTTATCATGGTAAGTTTAACATTATATAAATAGATTTATTTACACCAAATATATGCATGCTGGCTAGGTTGTCTATACATCCATTTATTAAAATAATAAAAAAATATTGCCTCCATTCAGAAAATTTGCTTTTTAATGGTCATGGTATATGAAAGAGTGTAGTAACATCTCTCGATGTGCAATTCCATAATTATCTTAAAAGTGAGTATATCTACATTAGCGAAGCTGTCTGGGTCATTTTTCTACTTCTAAAATAATTGTGAAGATTCTAGCCTATTTTGCTTATGTTATTAGTTATCCCGAAATCTTTGTTTAGCCATAAAGTTTGCACTGGTGTCTGTTTCTCTAAAGAGAGTTTTGTTTACGTAGAACTAATTTATGAACTAGAATATGGGGTGTTCAAGAACTTACGAATTTTAGGTGGGTTTTTTAGTAAAGAAAATCACTGTAACTGCAATCATATGATTGCACTATGCAGGGCCTGTTTTAGTTTTGTACTATTTTTTATTGTTTATTAATCTATGAGCTTAGTATATTTTTAATATATTGTTCACATTTTTTATTTGTAATATAAGGTGATGGCAATACCTTGTGTTTAGCAGATGCTTATGTCTTCTTAGATACTCATCTTCTTCTCTGTCATGATGTTAAGTTTTTGAATAATACATTATTAACTTAGTAGTCAAATAATAACAAGAAAATGGATTCATCCCCATTTATGCTTATAGTACATATTATAACAGCTGTTATATTATTTTGCTTTTCCTTTTCTATTGAGTTTAGTTGAGAGCTTCAATGTTTGGAATTTGTCTAATTGTTTGTCTTTACATTCTCTTGAATGTGTTGGGAGATATTTTCCCAGTTTTAGTTAATTATATGCACAATTGGTTCATGGGTCTTTGGTTGTTTGATTGAAATGGTTGAAGACACCAATGAAGTAATAAGAGTATTATGTTGAAGACAACAATGAAGTCATGAGAGTTCTGTGTTGAAGAGACCAATCAAGAAACTAAGATTACTGTTCAGGATGCAGGTCTTAGTATACATGAAGATTCGAAGAGAGTTGATTATGTATACATTGAGAGGAAGTTTAAGTGTTGAAGAATTTCATCTCAATTTTGACTTTGGCTTCAATGAGGTTAGCATCCACTTGATGTTTTCAATTGTATCATTTGTAGCAGATATTTGTGCTTGCCTTAATCTTAGCAACTTACTGAGTTTGATTAGGTTATACTTGTTACTTTTCCTATTTCAATATTGTACTATTTTTTATCATTTATTAAGCTTAGCATACTCGTAATATATTGTGCACATTCTTGATATGTTTTAGGTAAGGATATATGAATATTGTTTTACTAGTATTTTTATTTTTTTTTATTTTTTATCTATGGCCTTAGACTCTTAGTGTTGTATTGGTAAGTATTTTGGTAGTCATGAAAAAGTTGATCATTATTTTAAGTATTTTGTAGTGAATAGAAAATGAGAGCTTATTATAATGTATTTTCACAAAATACTAGTGAAACCAGTGAAACTAGTTCACTGGTATTTTTTTTTTTTTGTAAAAGATTATTTGTGGCGAGTTAAAGTCGCCGCAAATAGTCTTTTCCTGTATATATAACCTATTTGTGGCGAATTGACTCGCGAAAATAGTCTTCACACAACACTTAACCAGGCTTAAAAGCTTATTTCCTACGAATTTATGACTTTTTCCGGCAACTAAAATTTGCTAAAAATGTGTTTTTGCCAAAAAAGTATTTATTGTGACCATATTGTTCATAGTAAATAATTACTTGCGGCAGAAATGTTTTGCGGCAAATAATGTTTTATAACTATTAATACATCACCTGAGGTGCATTTTTGTGACAAAAAAAATTGACTTTTCCTGCAAAAAAGTTTTGTTGCAAAAAGTAAGTTTTTGTGACAAAAATGTAATTTTGCGAGAAAAAGTCATAATTGGGTTTTTTTTATCCACAAACTCAGCAACTAATATTTTTTGCCACAAAAATATTTTTGTCACAAAACAAGTATTTGCCACAAATTTTCTTTCATCGCAAAAAATAAACTTAATATATTTGTAAGTTTATTTGCCACGACATCACTTTGTGGCAATAATATTATTTTAAATAAGTATTTATTACAAATTTTTACTTGCTAGCATAATTTTGTGGCAAAAGACTATTTTTTTTTTCTACAAACAATTTTTTTGGTAATAAGCCACTATTTACCACAAAATTATGTTGTGGAAAAAAAATTTGTAGCAAAAGCCTGCTTATGTTGTAGTGTTGTTACATTGATTGATTGGTACTGTAGTATAGGGATGTTCATTCGGGTTTTGGATTCCCAAATCCGGAACCCGAATTCGAAATTTCCTTAAACATTTAAAAAAAAATTCAAAAATGTTAAGAAATAAATAAAATTTTAAACCGGGTCGGGTATAACTCGACCCGAATGAACACCCCTACTGTAGTCCGTGAACATTTAACTAAGCCCCACAAAATTATTGTCAAAGACAATGACAATGACTCATTCTTTAATTGTGAAGTGCCCATGAATTACTTGTGAATCACGTTGTTTGTGATTAGGTACGAACAATCCTGCAAGAATCAAATCTCTTGCACCTAATCTACCACTAAGATCTTCATTTTGTTTGTTGATCATCAGGTTATATATATTCAATTAGTATCTTTTCCCTTTAATAAAACATGGCTTAAAAGACTTGACTAATTTTTCCTAAATAAAAATAGGTTCTTATTAATACAAGTGTCCCACACTGGTTAAGCGTCAGACTTGTATTGTTAAGGCAATCTATAAAATGTCACCCTACAATACTACAACTTACACAAAATTTATACTAATAAATTAAAAAACTATATTAAGTCAACTTTGTAAATTTAAATTTACAATTTGAGTCTAAAAATATATTTTTGCTCATTTTTTTATCCTAAAATAATTTGTGAGTTTAGTAGAGTGTAATCCATTATTGAAGTGAGCAGGGTGTATTGGGACTCTACCCCCAGCAGCGAAGCGGGGTACCCCGCCCCTGCATGATCCGGAGCTGAAAGCCCCACCCTCTTACCCATGTAGGATGTGAGGCAATGATGAGGCTATCCCGCACTGTATGTAGTAATATTCTTTTAGACAGCCAGACTATTTTATAAACAATATCTAAACTAATCAAACTTATAAATATGCTGCTTAAATAAAACTTCTTTACTGTCTTTAAAAAAAAATGATAAATATATACATATACATGCAATTAGGGTTGATCCAGAATTGGTGTAGTTAGTCATGAATTAAGGAGATTTCCACAGGTCAGCACAACTATTTTTAAATATTCTAAGATGAATATATAATGATATAGGCTTATACCCCATCAACCACTATCTAACCACTCTTTTTAATTTTAATTTTTAAAAATTTTTTTTTTTAACTAATTAATGGTTAAGAAAATGGCTATTGGTGAAATTATATATTTTTTAAGTTTTTTTCTTAATAATTAAGGATGTTAAGAAAATATTTAAAAGAAAATACAAAAACAATAAATACACTAGGGTACGTGATAAAGTAATGGTAAATAAGATGTAAGTTTATCATTATATTCCTTCTAAGATATTCTCATATATTGTTCCTCAGGATATATAGGTCCCTAGTCTAGTATAGTTCCCTAACTATGATTTTGCTATTTACTAAAAAACTATTAATGGAATATAGGATTCTTTTTTCCTTTTTCTCACCAGTGCATTTTCATTTCTTTTAAAAGATTCATATCATATTTAATAGAGTGAACAAGCTGAAATAAATACTTGATTTGAAGATTTTATAATATTTTTAGTTAATATATATCTTTCTCAAGTGAATGCAACGCGCGCCTAAAATCAAATAGAGATTCTAAAAGATCCAAATCTTATAGAACGTGTCTAAAGTTTGTGCATTTGGCCATTGATTATAGGCGACTACATATAATATAGCTCATGCATAACTTATTTTATAAATAAAACAAATTTTTATTAGCACTCGAAATAGGGATATATAGCGGCCACGAATACAAGATAAATACAAGAGAAGCTAGGAGCAAGAGATAGATTGAAGTCTAGGATTGTAGCTCCAAAGAAGAAACACGGTTTTGGAAACGAAACTTTGTAAGTTTGGCATGCCTTGGTTGTTCCTTTTACCTCTATATATATATAGACACAAAACAAAGCTTGACCCTATAGCATCATTATCATTTCTATTAAAATTATGTCCACGCTTCAATCATCTTCTTCTACTTATGTTCTTGAGCACCTGGAAGAAGATGGACCAAGTCACGAAGAATGCAAAGACGTCGACATATCTTCCTTGCCACCAGGTAAAAGCCATCTCAGTGAGTATCATGGATTCTGGATCCCAACTTGGTCTATGTCGGGAGTTATAGCATTCCAAAAACACTTTGAAGCTCACGACACCGATATCCTATTGGTGACCCCTCCCAAAGCTGGTACTACTTGGTTAAAGGCCATCTTGTTCGCCTTAGTGAACCGGATGCGTTATCCAGACCTTCAAAAACATCCTTTGCTCACAAACAACTCTCATGCTCTTGTGCCCATGCCAGATTTACATATCTACAATAAAAAAGATCAGGTTCCAGATCTCAACTCTTTAGCATCTCCAAGACTCTTTTCAACTCATTTACCTTACGCTTTGCTACCAACATCTGTGAAGGACTCAGCATGTAAGATTGTGTATGTATGTAGGAATCCTAAAGATAATTTTGTGTCACTTTGGCACTTCCAGAATAGGGTGTATTCAACCACAGACTCACTTGAAGAAGATTTTGATAAGTTCTGTGGGGGAGTGAGTCTATATGGTCCCTATTGGGATCATGTTTTGAGCTGTTGGAATGAAAATATAGCAAAACTAACTCAGAAAAAGATACTTTTCTTGAAGTATGAGGAAATGAAAGAGCAACCCACCATCCATTTGAAGAGGATAGCTGAGTTCTTGGGGTGTCCATTTTCTCCAGAAGATGAAGCAAAAGGTACAGTGAATGATATTTCAAAGTTGTGTAGTTTTAATAACATGAGCAACTTGGATGTGAATAAAAGCGGAATGTGGCGAATCCCAAATCATCACACGACACTATTTAGCAAAGGCATAGACAACTCGGTCTTTTTCCGCCGAGGCAATAGTGGAGATTGGGTAAATTACTTAACACCTCAGATGGCAGAGAGATTAGACCATATTATTGAAGAAAAATTTCATGGCACTGGATTTAAATTTTAAGTCTTTAAAGTTACATTATCGTTATCATCAGTTCCTATTATGTCTAGATGTATTGTTGATGCTATTTCGTCAGAAAAAAGTAATTAAATTTGTTGTGTTACTGTCAACGCTAGCTTGTGTTGACTGTTGGTTGTAAAATGAGACGTTTGCTGGATATCTATTGTCAACAGTTATATATATGTTGAGATTTGTTTGGGAATTAAAATAAAGTTGTCATAATATTATTGTCAATTAAAGGATGGAGAGTCCAAACGATATTGTTGTTATCAACAGTACAAGATCAAGAAGAGCTCTTTAATATTTTTTTATTATATCCAAAGATGTTACTTATAATGATCTTGTACTGATTTGATAATGATTGGATGAGAAATGTAATTATTTGATGATGATTAGATAAAAAAAAAAATTGATGATTAAAAAATAAAAAGTGTGTTTGCATAATGTCAACATCCAAAGCAGGCCTAGAGAAGCATTTTGTCAGGAATGTATTTGAAAAGCTCTTCAGAGCACTTTTAGTAGTCAAAATTTAAAAACAAAGTTGAAACCTAGCATGTTTCGTCTACGAATTCGATTTGATAATTCCCCAGAATTATAAAATTCAAGGAATTCAACTCCTTAGAAAGGAATTGGAGACTAACTACAGGATTTGGATGCTCTAGTGTTATTGACCAAACTATGGTGTCTAGAGTGAGATAAAAATAAACACATGAAATAAACCCCATAGAGCATGTAATGCTGCCCAAGATACTCACTCGGGCAGCTATAAATACTTTTGGGTTCACATATGTATATCTCTCACTCCCTCTAGGCCATATAGTTCTCAAACTCAAAGCACTCTCAATAAATTAGTCAAAGTTAAAAGGACATTTTTAACTAATGTGAGAATGAGATGAATTTGGTGTTTGGCTATTCCTATTAAGAGCACTCCGAATGAATTTTGTAAAAACCAACTTTTTGTAAAATTTGAAAAAGCAGCTCAAAACACCCCTTCAACGAATTTTATATTTCTATCTTCATTAATTATACATGTTGCTACAATCATCCTCTAGATATGGAGGATACTTATATTCACAACTCTAAAACATTTTAAATTAATTTCTCTCCATTTTAAGTTTCTTTTCTCACTAAAAAGTTATCAAAAACTGTGAAGATATTATTGATGATAGTTAGAAAAAAATATTTAAAATGAATAAAAAACATTAAAAGGTATAAAAAATATTTAAATGATATAAAGAAAAAATAGATAAACCAATAGATGACATATTGTAAAAATCAATATGTAAAATAAAATAAAATAAATAGGTTTTGGTGATATATTTTAAATATAAGATAAATAAGCTATTGAGAATGCTTAGTCCCCACATTAGAATAACTATTTTTTTATTATATAATAACAAAGTAATATGATATGAATTTCAATTTAACTATTTACATCAAATTCTTACATTGGACTATCAATTTATTCATTATATAATAATAAAAAAATATTTATTTTTTAAGTTTTTTAAATTATTATATTTTATTAAAATGGACAAATCAACCACAAGAAAGTAGACATAATAATGGATAGCTCACTACAACAATTTATGGTTTTTGCGGCAAAACTTTTTTCTTGGGACAAAATATTTGCCAGAAAATGGTGATGTTTACTTGTTCAGGCAACACACTTCCGGCGCCTCATGAAAATGCCAGATTTAAGAGTCTTTTCCGACAATACGAAACTCTCAAGAAAAGGATTCGTCTAATATATCTTGCTAAAGCAAGAAATAATTTGTTGCGGCAACAAATGTGTAGTAAAAAAGATATAAAAAATTATTTCACATGTGCTTAATAACTTCAATAAGCCTAATTCTCTCTGCTCTGTCTCTTTCTCTCCCTCGGAAGAATTCGATCTCCCGCGATGCCGAAATCTCATGGCCATGCGCCCCCATGCCTAGCTCGAATCTGCCATCGTCCACCGCTAGCTACTCGCTTGAGTTAAGGTCTCTTCTTCCTGCATCCATCCGGCCACCTGGTTCTCCATTTGCTAACTCGATTTTGCCAAAAACTCACATGGAAATCCCACCACCCCACTCGACCCCCTCTATGGGCCATAATTCGTATCCCCCACTTGAGAATCACTCGATCGAGAACTAGTAGTTGAGGCTATAACTAGTGCAGAAATCCCCGCTTGTGATATCCTTGTAAGGCCGTGGTGGAGGGCTTCAAGCGGAACCTAGCTGAGACTGAGGGGGTTTAGGGTGCATCAAATGCTTACTTTCTGGGGCAAATAATCACTTGTACAAGGCATATTTGAATTGCAAAATCTCAGATTCCCCAACAGCATTAGAAAAAGGTACGGTAGTTTCTTTCCCCTTGTGAAATGATAATTTTTAATTCAAAGTTAAATTCCGGTTATTAATCAATTTGGAGTGATTAAAGATGATTTTTTGTTTGAATATTGCCGTCCCAAAATCAATTTTTTGTTGAAATGCATTTGATTTCAGCTCTCCCCAAATTCACACAGATGCAAATGGCGTTTTATTGGAAGCAATTAATTGACAATTGACATATGATATTTTATCATCAACGCATTTTCAAACATACCTCTAAATTGATTAACCTGTTGGCAAGTACCTTGTGTTTCTAGGTATGACTTATATGATATCCCTATTCTTTCTCTCATTAACAAACTCATTTATAAATGGTGAAAATATATTTTACTTGTGTAGTGAGGACTGATGTATGTATACTCAAGTTTTTTCTGCTTTTAATCGTTGGGATCATTCAATCATCCAGGCTGCTATTTAAATCTTGATTTTAATAAGCTCCTCAGTGAAGACCCAAAAAAATACTTACACTTTTTGGCCAGTAATAGGAAACCATGCCTACCAACATGTTGCTTTTAATTAAAATTGACTGTAGCTTCAGTTCTTGAAACATCTGTGTTGTGGCCTATTACTTAAGATGGCCAATGTGTAATCCTGATGTTTTAGTAGAATGTGAATTTTACCAAGTCAGAATTTTGGAATGTTCTGAGTGTTTGCATTAAAAACTTAATGGATGTTGTATTGGCAATATATTTAGAATTCTACATACATTGTTTAATAATTCTACATACCTAGAAATTTAACAAGATTAAAGCACCTACAAAATTATTGCCAATCAATAATAATAGATCAAAATTTAAGAATATAATGAATATTCATATATGGATGTAAGGGTTTTGATCAGTCTCAAAATATAAGTCCGTGACCTTGGTGGACCTACTTTAATCGATACAGATTCAAAACTCAAGAAGACAGAGATTTTAAGCATAAATTAATACTAACAAAAACCAAGAAAACAAGAAAATATAAAAGCAACTTTTATTTTGTGGTTACACACTAATCTTAGCCAATAGTTCGCATGAAGAATACTATATAGCCAATACATAAATCCTTATCCTCCTGATTTGATTGATTTTCTCTCCCTCTGTCCTGCCCCTCCACAGGGGCATACCCTCCTCTGCATTTTGCTTATTATTTTCTGAAAATGGTGCTCCATGTGTAACAGCATGTGGCACCATAAGTTCACTGAAAAAAGTTCAAACACATTAGAAATTGGATCATTTTCCCAATTTCTTTTGATATCGTGAAATACTAGTATTTTTTAGATTATCAAAGTATGTGAGTTACATTTCATTGGAAGGTTATAGAAGCTCTATTTTGCACTAGTATTTTTTAATAAGTTTTTATTTTTTTTAATGAACGAAGGGGCAACATCAAATATAGCTTTCTAGGGCTGCATTGTATTTTGAACCAGTATTATCGTAAGCAAAACAATTTTTGTCAATCATTTTGCACCTTGCTCAAAGAAGAGATCAATGGTATGTGACATATTATTTGCCAATCTCACTTGAAATTATAACCCTTTTTTTTTCAATAAATGTCCAGACGAATGTCCACGAAGAATTAGAAAGCAAGCTTATTTTAAAAGAGAATTCTGGAGTGTTCTGAGTGTTTGCATTGAAAACTTAATGGATGTTGTATTGGCAATATATTTAGAATTCTACATACATCGTTTCTCATTCACCCATGTTGTAGTCTCAAACGTTACTGAATTCATTTTCAGTTGATGGATAGATAGATACATTTGGGAATTGAGTATGCAGATTAGTTCCCAAATGGCTTTGTTACAATTGGGCTTAATTTGTACTTATGATAAGCCCAATTGTATATCTACTTGGGTTTGCATTAGGCAACTGATATTTAGAAAATATATGAAGGGGCTCGACTGGACAGTAACCAAAATCTTAATTTTGCAGATATCCCTTGCATTGTTATTTTCATAAATTGCTATTTTGATATACGCAGCCCAATCGACTACAACCAAAGTAATATATGTATTGGGGTGCATTGTAAATAGAAAGTTGTCAATTGCCTTGTCCTCAAAATATGCGAAATAGTTGGTAAAGTTACTAGTGGGTTGTGCAGGAAACTTACTCTCCAATCTTTCAGTAGTGACGAATATTGCTTCTCAATCTTTCCAACGTTGGATTGGGAAAAATTTGCTACAAATTAATACAGTGACTCGAATCTGAATGAAATTAAACTCTGGTTTTCTTGGAAATCTCCCTAACTTTGCAAACACACTCTATCTATCTCACTGTATTTCTGCTTACAGTGCATAGTCCATGCATTGTTCATCATGTTCTCTATAATAATATCATCGGGTTCACATTAAATTGTTGACAAATTGTTGCTTGAGCTAGAATTTTGTTCTTATTGTCACTCTTGCTTTCTGGCACTGTGTTTAGATGGATAAGGCGTGGATGCATATTGAAGATAGATTTATGTCTAACGAGTATGCATTGGGGGTTGGTCAGTTCATGGATATGGCCCAGGCCCATGCACCAGGGGGCATTGACATTAGGTGTCCATGCCGTAGATGTCGTAATATGCTCTTCCAACCAACCAATGTGGTCGAGGATCATTTATTTATTACAGGGATTGATCCATCTTATAAGGAATGGATCTTCCATGGTGAACCGGACCTGTATCATGTTAGTTCCTCAGAAGAAGGGGATGAGGCAAGCGGAAGTGATGCCTATATTGATGATATGGACGAGATGCTTGATGACATTCAAGCTGGAGCCTATATGGACTAGTCAGGAGGCTTTCAAATTCCTGGGATTGAAAAGGTGACAGCTGGTGGTCCTTTTGCAAGATTTTCTGAGTTGTTGGAAGATGCACGACGTTCACTATATCCATCATGCAAGAAGTTCTCGAAGCTTTCTTTTATCGTAAAGTTACTTCATATCAAGACGGTTGATGGTTGGAGTGTTAAGTCTTTTAACATGGTCATCAAGCTCCTGCAATCTGCATTTCCTGATGCTTTTCTCCCAGACTCCTACAATGATGCATGCCGCTTGGAGCGTGGCCTTGGGTTTAATTATACTAAGATTGATGCTTGCTTAAATGATTGTATTTTATTTTGGAAGGAACATGGTGATAAAGAGAAGTGCCCTAAATGTGGAAGTCCAAGATGGGTATTGAGCAGGTCTAAGCAAAAAAAAAAATCCACACAAAGTTGTTAGACATTTCCCTTTGATCCCACGATTGCAACGACTTTTGTCTCAAATAAGACTGCTGAGGCAATGAGATGGCATGCAACTGGACGTATCAACGATGCTAATGTAATGAGGCATCCTGCAGATTCGAAGGTGTGGAAAGGCTTTGACGTGCAGTTTCCTCATTTTGCCTCAGATCCTCGTAATGTGAGAATTGGTTTAGCAAGCGATGGTTTTCATCCATTCAACAATATAGCTAAACCCTACAGTATATGGTCAGTTATACTCGTAGCTTATAATTTGCCACCTTGGCTATGCATGAAGGATCCATACCTCATGCTTTCCTTGCTAATTCTAGGCCCAAAAGCACCTGACAATGATATCGACGTGTATCTCCGTCCTCTAATCGAAGAACTAAAGTTTCTTTGGAAGGTTGGTGTAAATACATATGATGCTTATGCCTTTGTGACGTTTCGATTACATACTACATTACTGTGGACCATAAATGACTTCCCAGCATATGCTAATCTTTCTGGGTGGAGTACAAAGGGAAAATTGGCATGTCCTACATGTAATAGCGCATAAGATTTAATGTGGTTGGTCCACGGGCGGAAGCACTGTTACATGGGTCATCGGAGGTGGTTGTCTCCAGGTCACAGATGGAGGTATAAAAAATGTGAATTTAATGGTAGCACCAATAGACGGCAAAGTCCTGCATATTTTTCAGGAGAGGATATCCTAGATCAATTAAATGCACTGCCAGCTATACAATTTGGTAAAGTACCAAAGAAGAGGAAACGCACACCAAATGAGTTTGAATTGGACCAAAAAAAGTGTATTCTTTGACTTGCCTTATTGGAAATGCTTGGAATTGAGACATAACCTAGACGTTATGCATATCGAGAAGAACATATGCGATAGCGTACTAGGAACATTGATGGATATCGAGGAAAAAAGCAAGGACACAGCCAATTTACGTAGGGATTTGGCCAACTTAGGAATACGAAAAGAATTACATTTGGTGCAAGATGGTGACCATTATTCTATGAGACTAGCTTGTTACATGCTAAACAAACATGAGAAAAGATCTTTTTGCCAGTGGTTGGCAAATGTTAAGTTCCCTGATGGCTTCGCTTCTAACATTGCCCGATGTGTTAATGTATCCGAATCAAAGATCATAGGCATGAAAAGCCATGACTCTCATATTTTCATGCAAAAGTTACTGCCAGTTGTGATTGGTGGATACTTTAACAATGATGTAAGGCAAGCTTTGACTGAGTTAAGTACATTCTTTAAGAGACTATGTGCACGGACAATGAACATTGATGTCCTACAGAGGCTACAAACTGATATCGCTCTTATTCTATGCAAGTTGGAAATGATCTTCCCACTAGCATTCTTTAATATAATGATGCATCTCGCAATTCACTTACTACGAGAGGCACTATTGGGGGGACCTGTGCAGTATAGGTGGATGTATCCATTTGAACGGTATTTAGGGAAGTTCAAGTGTTATGTAAAAAACAAAGCTCATCCGGAAGGGTCAATTGCTGAGGACTATGTTCACGTTGAGTGTATTACATTTTGTTCAATGTACCTTCATGATGTTGAGACCAATTTTACCCGAGAAGAGCGAAATGTGGATGTCGATAAATACCATCTGCCAGAAATTTTTAGTGTTTTCACCCAAAAGGTTTGTCCAATGGGTTCGGCCTCTCCCGAAAGATTGGATGATATGTTATTTCAAAACGTAGAGTGGTATGTGCTTAACAATTGTCCTGAGATTGAACATATATCTAAAGTAAGTAATTTTAGCATACTTAAATATCTATTTATACTAACAACTTTCAATCTTAAAGCCTATGTTGGTTTGACTAGATTTTATTTTTTTGATGGACGTAGTCAGCACCTTAATAAGATTCAGGCGGAAGGGCCCAACAATATCGATCGTAGGCACCAAAACGAATTTCCGAAGTGGTTCAAGAACCATGTAAGTTGTGACACTACTTACTCTATAACATGTGAAACTCGGGTTCACCAATACATTTTGTAATGTCAATAAACTTGGTTAACAATCATATTTACGTTTGTATATAAATTCAAGAACTTCATAACTTGAATCCGGGGGAAGTTACAGATGAACTTTACGCTCTTGCGTGCGGACCAGATCCTTGGATTGAGTCATATAGTGGATGCATCATGAATGGAATACGTTTTCACACAAAGGCTCGCGAACAACATCGGTGCAGCCAAAATAGTGGGGTCGTAGTTGCAGGCATGCATCAGTCGATGCTTGTTGACTTCTATGGTTTGTTGATTGATATTTTGGAATTACGCTACATGGGCTGGCATCTTGTATATTTGTTTAGGTGTAATTGGTATGACATTGGTGATGATAGACGCGGGATACATGTAGGCAAGCATCTCACAAGTGTGAATGCATCTAGAAAGTGGTATCAGGATGAGCCTTTTGTCCTTGCATCCCAATGCTCACAAGTGTTTTACCTGAAAGATTTGAGTAGGGTGGGGAATTGGCAAGTGGTACAAAAGGTCACCAGTCGAAATGTATATGATCTTCCACCGATCCCAACGGCATTAAATGATCCTGAAGACTCTTCTGATGGTGATGTATATCGAGATGACGATGCTAGTAGCGAATATGTTCCAGTCGATGAGATTGAAAGTGGCTTGGTGAATCAATTGCATTAGGATGATGAAGATCTAGTTCCGGTTAATCATGTAACTAAAATACATCGTGCTTCCCATGTAGATATTGAAGATACTTTTGTTGACGATGAAGTCGATGACATTGATTTTGGAGATAGTCCCAATACTGACCCGAGCGCATCTGACAATGAGGAAGACTTCCAGTTGAATTCAGAATCAGAATATGACTAGAAGTCATTTTAGAGGGGACCTATTTTGCATCTTGAAGCATTCTGGTGTTTTACATTACTGTTTTGCATCTTGAAGTTTATATTACGTTATGAGAATTGACATTTAAGAGACTGTTTGTATTCTTGGACCATCTTGTTTGTAGATGGTTGAAGAATAGCTGAATTTATTTTCTGTTTTCCTGGTGTTTGCCTAGTTGAATTTACATTACATTACATTGCTGTTTTTGGGATGTTTTAATAATTAACTGAAAAGATGACGATCCGTAATGCATGTTGTTATATTTTGACTGTCCACATTAACTCTATCAATGACATTTAAAGGATGAAGAAACCAATGGGAAGAAAGCATAAACATTATGAAATTTGTCTGACTGCCATGGTAATCTTCTACTGTTCTGGTGAACTGTGAGAACTTTTCCATTTTTGTTTCCTTTTCATTTTATTTCTGGAAGTAGTGTTGTAGTGCTCATAGTTAGTAAGCGTTATGATCAATTCGCTGGGTATATTTTTCTATTTTTTTCCTCACTTTGGATTGGGGCTGGAGTGGGGGGACCATCGGTATCTGATTAGTGTTGGTACTGGTGGATCTATATTATTTAACCATATTTTTTAATGCATCCCATGTCTAATAATATATGCAAGTTGTAAAGTATCATGGTCAAGACTTGGAGCTAGATCTATCGAGTTTGGGAGTTGTGAACACCATATTTGCTGCACTTTCCAGGTATGTTTCTGTTTTCTTTTTCCTTCTCATTTTTATTTTTGAAAAATAAAAGTTCTCAGTGATTTTCATGAGTTCTATGCATTAAGCTTGATCGTCACTATTTTTACTCATCAATCTCAAGTTAAACTTTCACTATTTTCTACATGGCAGTAAACTTGGTGTGCCAATCAGCAACAATCCTAGGGGTGGCACTTAATGGTATGGTCAGTCCATTCATCCATTTCCATTGGGCCAACCTATATCTAAGAAGGTGAGCTTTACTTATTCCTATAAAGGGACAAATATCAAGAAACCAATGGACTTTTGTTCACAACCTCAAAACTATGAAGTAAGATTTCCTACCATACTTGCTGAAGTTTGAACCCTTCCTTTTCTATCCCTGGGCCTTTTACAATGAATTGATAAGACCATAAAGCAGCCTCAGACTTTGATTCATACTTCTGTGATCAATTTGCTTTTACTTGTGAAAAGAAAATTCTGTGACTAGTGTTAACTAACTGAATATATATCTCTTGACTTCATTATTTGACTGCAAATTTTGGTGTCATTCAATGGAATGACATTGTAACTGGTGCATGTATTTTGTATGCTTCCCACACGGGTGAGGTGGTGGTACTGCAGTCTTTTTGTCATGATTTCCAGATAATGTCAATGGTTTGTTCAATTTTCTCCCACAATATGCCAGCAGAGAAGAAAATATCATAGTCGGCCTTTCCCAATTAGTTACGAAAGTGCTTATATAGTTTTTACAAAGTGTCCACTTTTGCAATTATAAAATCTAAAAATTTGTATTTCTTTATTTGCTAACTTTGATTCTACCATTCCCTCTGAAGAATTATAGTTTATTTTACATGTTTAGATATTTTTTGTGAGCAATAGACAAACAGAATTTTTAGGCTGTCAAAATATTTTGGTAATACCTTTTATGCTGTGTGTTTAGGTGAATAGTAGTATTTTCTGTTTTTGAATAACCATTATTTTTGTTGCTAATATTTTTTTTTTTTTTTTTGTTCCAGTTGTTGTACTTTGATCAAGAAGAGAATGGTGGACTAAGCCTAGTGCTGCAGGTATTAAATGTTTTATTCTCTCATTTATAGCTGGTTGAAAAGTTAGAAATCTCTGTTTGAGTTTCTCTAATGAGCTTTAAACTATAGTTACACAATTGACAGATGTCACTTTGCCATTTCTTATTATCTGTAAGCAAGAATTGAAGCATTGGGGTTTACATCCCATGATTTCAATTTTTTGCAGGCAGTTTATGCAGGAGAATGCCCATTTGCTGTGATTGTTTTATGTATTCATTTATATTGCAAACAAATAACATAGAAGGAAGAATTAAGGGCTGGATTCTCTATATCAGGGTATGACCATGTTAGCATCTTCAAGGTATGAACATGTTAGCATCTTCAGGGTATGAACATGTTAGCATCTGCAGGTATTAAATTCTTTTCGTTTGCTCGTACTTTTTTATTATTTAACTAACTGTTGATTATGGATGGGCAAATTACAAGTGTTGTGATATCAAACAGATTGAAATGCTGGCATGGTGGTGAGATTATTCAAGGACTTTTTGATGGTGGGTGAATTGAACAAGCCCTTGCACCAATTGAAATTCAGTCAGATACATTTAATGGATGATATACAAGCTTCTGCAGGCTTAGGTTAATGAATTACAAAAAGGAGAGCTGGGAAAAGAACAAGAGACGCGGCCAATATGATCCCCAACTGCATTAATTTATAAATTTTAAGATTGTGAGGATGAATATAAATATTAAAAATAATAATAATATTGAATGTGAATGTACCCATTAATATTATTATTATAGAGAAATAATTAAATAATTAAAATGAATTTAAAAATAATAAACTAAATAAAAAAGTAATTAATTTATTAAATAAATTAATAAAAATAATAAAAAAGATGTGCATGACCCAATATTGCGCGGTAAAGTAAATAGTGTTAAGTGGGAAACATGAAAATATTTTCCTTTCCTAGACTGCTGTATTGTAGACAGCTGGTGCTGATGTAATATTGATGTGACTTGATCGGCCATAAGCATAATACATAGTGTACTTCCTGGGTTGAGACTAGAGAGAGCTTTAGAATATCTAGAGCATTCTTGCGATTGTTTTTGCTCCTTAAAACAGTAAAGCTCTTTGCTGATTTTCTACTGGGATTACTATCGGCCACTGTACGCAAAGCAACTTGGTGTTGAGGTACGTCTTTCTGGGTGCTCAGATTAGAGGAAAACACCATTTCTACTTGGTGTGAGTTTTCTATTCTCCTACTTCTTGTTAAATGACGGAGAAGCAACAATTTGTGCATTTGTGCATGATTTTCAACCAATGCATGTAGAAGGGTCTACTTGGTTTTGTTCATCTTGTAACATATTTCCTGCACTTGGTTTTTTTGGAATACATTTTATTTTTTGTCCTGCATTCATGGCCAAACTTTTATGATAAGGACTCCTCTTAATCTCTGTTAATTGTTTGTAGTCCTATCACTTGTATAAGGCAACCTTATAAGGTACATTAATTTGGAATTGTGGGGGAAAGTCCCAGCTCCGATTGTTTATATGGTCTCTTTATAAGCAGAGTAGTAGTTGGTTGCCATAGTAGCCAAGTTCTAAACTGCAATTAATACAAATGTTTGAAATGCATTTTCAAGAAAAAACTTTAGACATTTTGTGTATCAACATATTGACCTTAACAGCGTATTTAACCTAAAAATATTAGCTGGTCATCTGTTTGTAGACCAATGTAGGGAATTAATTGTATTTTTTATTATATGGCGTTGCTAGGATGAGAGGAAACAGGAATTCACGAGGTGGGCGTGCTGTGAATCGGGCATCTTCATAGGGTAGAGGCCAAGATATAGGGAATCAAGGACGGACTTTACGGGATGACCAATATGTTTCATTTTCAGATGCATCAACACAAGGACCAAGTGAACGACCAGAGGAGGATTCCATTCCCTTTAATGAGGCTGAAATATCTAACCAAGAGGTTGTAGGTAATTCTCATTTTTTTTTTCCATACGCAACATTTTGTAGGTAGTAATATTTAATAAACAATAACACAACACAAAATTAACATTAAAGGATTTATATAATAACTCCATTATATAATCTGACAAGTTATTACTGCCTCATTTTGACAAGCTGCCCCCACTCGAAAGCGAGGAAGGGGACCAGCTAGGTGCACAGAATTTGATCGTATCCACAAGTTTGGAAAAGTTGCAGTGGAGATTAAGGATGGGCAAAGAGGTGTGTTGTGTCAAAATGCGACGATGTTTTCTACACGCGTGACATGGATTTTCAAACAATATGCGAATATGCGGCTAGCAAGCTGGAGCCTTGTTGATAAATTGAATAAGGAGGAGCTGACAGATCGTGTTCGGGTATGAAAATTGGGATTTCAGCTAGAGGCCACCTGACTTTGTTTATATTTATTCAGTTTTGATATTTTACTAAATGTTTGCCTCATATCCAGTTTGATTTTGAGTTAGAGTGGGCTAAAAGCAACCATCGCGAGACAGTGGCACTGACACTTGCTCAGAAATACAATGACTTTCACTACCTATTACACTGCAAGTATCAGGAGTATGCGACACACCAAGCTGCTATTTCTGGAGGAACCAAATTGGTAGACAAAGCTGTGTGGGAAGTTTTATATGAGCGGTGGGGGAGTGAAGAGTTTAAGGTAACCACTTCCTAACTGATTGTCCTCGTACATTGTGATAAACCTTCAAGTTAGCATTATAAAAAATAAAGCATGTTAGTTTTATAAAATTTGCGGCATCAATAAATGACATTTACCTTTGTCAATGATAGACCGTATCAAATAGGAACAAAACTAATAGACAAAATCAAAGAATAAATCACACGGGTGGCAGGAAGTCGTTTATTAGGCTAATGGTGGAAAAGGTAAATAAACAAATCACAAAATTTTCACTTTTATTCAAGTTTCTGCATATTTGGTTTACTGACTACCATTGTTTTTGACAAATCGAAGCGTGAACAAGCTCCAAATAATGTTGCCTTCTATAAAGTGATGCATTGGTCAACAAAGCAAGGCGAATTTATTTCTGAAGCTGTTGAGCAAAATTACGTGAGTTGTAATTTATATATACAGCAGTTGTGTATACTCTATAACTTAGATTTTCTGGTAGACATAAGCTTCTAATACATTTTACATGCTTAATTTACTGAGTATGCAGAATAGGATGCTTGAGCGTATGCATGAGGCGAATTCAGAAGATAACAATGATGATTATGCCAATGCAGTGTTCAAGGAAGTCTTGGGAACTCGATCGGGTTGTACTAAAGGCTTGGGACATGGTGTTATACCTGAATCACACCGATCTTTGCCGTCCAATACGGAGTTTGAACGACTTAGGGAGGAGAATGAGAGGAACAAGGCTATGGCCGAGGAATTCAAGAAGAAATATGATAATTTTATAAGAGATTTGGTAAGGTTGAATGAAAGATTTGAGGAGTGTGACAGGCTGAATGAACGTGTGACACAGTTAAAGTCTCAGATGGAGTCTCAACAAAAGGCTCCAGGAGATGCATAGCATCCCTCCATGGGAACCTACATTTTGGGGCTTTTTGAGGGACTATCTTAATGCTGGAGTAAAGCACAAATTGTATAATGCAACCTTTTTGGCTTGCATGTTGGAAGAAAACAAATGAGGACCATGGGATGGCTAGCTGTGGGAAGAAAGATGCCAGAGGATGGTTGTGTATTGACTGCACACAGGTATACCATTTTAATTTAAGTGCATAAATTATAATAGTAATATTTTGATTTGACATGTGGTTAGCATTGCCCACTTAGTTACTTATATATAAAAAAAAATTTGCCCACTTAGTTGCATATTAATTGAAGTTCTCAAAAAATATTGTAAGTGTCAAATATAATGTTAACATACTTCTAAATTGAGTTGTACTCAAGAAAATAAGTTGGAGGAGGTTAATCCATATAGTTGGATGATCATCTCATCAATCATTGGATGGAGTATGTCACTACACAAACACCCTAAACACTAAGTAGCAGAAATATGTCTATGTTAACAAGATTAAGATAGCGATAAAAGCTGGATAATTGAATAAAGTCATTGGTCCTATGCTTGAATTTGCTTGCTGCAAAGATTATAGACACTTTTCTTTTCATTGTTTCATATTTTGTAAAATATATGGGTACGTGTTTATGTTATAGCAGCTTATGCTATAACATAAGGTTTGAGCCTATTGATTGTGTATTGACTTCACAGTTCATGAATATTAATTGTAACCCTGACTTCTCTATAAGACCAAAACTGCCAATTAACATTAAAATTTAATTCAAGGACTAGTTATTACGCTCTTGGTTGTGGATTTGCATCTTACCAACATTCTATTAAAACTAGTAACATACTTCTCTATATGTAAGTTAATTTTGCAGATTTAATCCAAAAAGACAGAAGCTCCCAAGTATTAGAGGAACAAAATCCATGCATGCAGCTTTTTGAAGTTTTATGCTCTAGCAAAGATAGACCATGTTTCTCCTATAAATATATATATAACTTTATGCTACATTTTCATAATAATGTCTGTTGTAAGAATACTTGATCCTTTTGGAATTTCTATGTTTTATGGTTGTTTGATGGTAGTTTTATTTGAATAGAAGCATGTGGTTGATGTCATGCAATTAACAATAGACCTTGGCATTGTTAATGTTGGGTCTTAATTAATGTATTGACTTGTTTGTTGTTTTGGGTTGTTGGCAAGTTAGAAGCTTATAATCAATAGATCAGGAAATTATGAGTTGGAGCCAGATTATCAGGATAAAAACATATTGGATACGAAAAATGTTTACTGACCAAAAAAATGTTAAAATGGACAAAGATCAGTTAATGTCTGAAATATTGTATTTCAGACAATAAATAGGCCCGAAAAGATGAATTTCTGGCACTATTATTTTATGTGGGATGGAAAACGTATAATTGACAGGTTAGATCTTTTTGGTACCATTAAATATACAGGAAAAGGTGTTTATGGACAGTTGAAGGTGTTGTGTCGGAAATAGTAATTCTTGCACAAAGTTTTACATTGAAAATAATTAGTTTGGACAGATGATTCTTGATTTGGCCAAAATATTATTTCGGATATATTTACTCTGCCAGATTTATCTTGATCATGGCGCAACTTATAAGAATATTTGTGTCAGATTTCATCTACCAGATTTACTATTTCTGACATCAACATTATGTAATAGAAGATACAATTCTGGCAGCACCACAATTATTTCTCACCACTCATGCATGTCAAAAATACACACTATTTTGGATACTTCATGATGTCTTGAGAAATAGTGGTATACAGGGCTAGTTATTTCTGGCGAGTTTCCTGCGAAGCCCAATTGCCGGAATAACACATATGCGGTAGCAAAGTGGTATATTTGGGATAAACTATGTCCCGGGAAAAACCACAAACTGTTGTAGTGGCTTCATCCACAAAATATTCTCATTCTACCTATTATATATTAATTAGTAATTATTTTTTAATTAAATTATTGGTTAACCCAATAGGGCAAGTCATTTTTATTTTTTGAAAAATCTAAAAAGTCAAGGAAATCCTCTACGTGGAAAGCCATTTAGCTTTGTTAAGAAAAAAAAAAGCCATTTAGCTAAACAATACATAACTTTCCAATTTTATACGCTAACAATCATGCAAAAGTTTCAATTATTTCGATTCTCTCCCTTAAATTGGAAAGTTTTCTTATCATTTTTTAATGCAAACACAAATCTCTCTAGGAATTCTTATGTTATTGTTATTAAAATTTCTCAATTCACTCATATAATCAATCTCTTTCTAGAGTTCAAAATACAAAAAGCTCTACATAAGCTAATATGAACAGGTAATCAGATGAGTTCAAACTCTCCAAACTAACATGATGAGGAGAGGACACCTTAAAACTATACAACTACATGCTTCTATTGTATATGCGAGATCCAGTAGAGGCAGCAAAATGAATATAGAACTACTTCGTTGTCAACTTGAATCCTTTAAGTACAAGTCCTCAATGCTCGACGAACTCGTGGACTGGCTCCGTGTTAGCTATAGAGACTATAGCCAAATCAAGAGGCAACCTTTCGCTACGTTTGTTCGAAAGACCTTGCAATCACCTTGAAATTACTTAGAAATCCCAATCACACTCACTGCAACAAATGAACAAGAGTAAGCAGCGGTAGCTTAAGCCTCCCTCTCCTTCGGCCCCCAATTCGAGGTGAAGTAGAGTACGGTGTCATAGAAAAAGTGGAAGCCAGTCGAAGTACTTCTTGGATGAGGAAACGGAGGATAGTTGCTGATGATAGGTTGTAGCAAATGAAAGATTACATGTTAGAAGGATGAGGAGTGGAAACAACCATTAAACGACGTCAGATGATGAAGATGGGGTAGTGTCCACATCAGAGGACGTGGATTATGGAGAAAATATGGAACCAACACAGTTTGACGTGATGAAATCGAATTTGCTATCGGCCTATATGGAATTATGCAGCACGATAGTTAAGAAGCTAGAAACAATCAGGCTGGAAGAGAATGTGGAATTAGAGGTTGCTAGCAAAAGAATCAATAAGATTGAGTTGGCGGGCGGGGTTAGAGGAGGCGAAGGGAAATGGAGACTGAGTTGTCTAAAAGAAGGAATGGAGGAGTTGATGGGGCGAAAAGAGAAGGGGTCGAGGTTTAGGGATTTGGATTTTGTAGCTCTTTGATTCTCCTTAGTCTTCTCAACTCTATGATTGGCTATCTCCTCAGCTTGCTTTACTTCTTTCATGTCGGACTCGGCTTCCTTTATCTTGGACTTTTCCTTATATTTAGCTTCATCTTGCTCGGCATTTTCTATTTTAGGCTCCTCATATGTCCACCAACTTCTCAATGATATTGCCTTAACATATTTTTTTGGATTGGTTACAGTATTGCTCGACAAAGTCCTTATGGTCCTCTCTGTAAGCATATTTGAGAATTGACCGATTTGCACCTCGAGATTCTGAATTGAAGCCGAATTATTTTGGATTGTCATATCCATCTTTTGCATATGTTGCATTAGGGGTGCTCCCCGCATGTCCAGATGCGAGGCACCCTTTTGTCCGCCCCTCGCCCCCCGCATGGACGGGGGCAGAAGATTTCCACCGGTGTCCGCCCCCTGTGTACGGGGGCGGGGTACCCCGTACCGCACACGGGGGGCGAAATTGAGGGTGCATCCGTTCGCTGCCCCGCATACTCTACATACCCAATTTTTTTTTTTTTAAGTTCTAATTTTTTTTTTAGCCTGATTTAGTAATTTTACAACAAATTATAAAAATATAAAATTGTATAAATAGCACAATTAAAAAAATAACTAAAAAAAACATAAAAAAAAAAAAAAGAAATTTAAGAAAGTATCAACTATCAAATTAGCCAAGGCCCTAGGTCCTACTCAGTACTTTATTTACTATTACAAATTAAAATAATATTACAAACATCAAATAATAAAAGTGAGTTATTAATCTATTACAAATTAAAATAAGCCACAAACATCATAATGTAACAAATGGAGTTGATGTCTTGGTCCTTGAAAGTTGGAACATGTGAGCTGTGAGCCTGTGAAGTGATGACGTAAGATGATAAAATCTGAAAGAGAGAAACAATTTAAATATCAGTTTTTTTTATAAGTAATTTAAAATTTAAATATCATAAATAATTGAAATGAGAAAATATTAAAAATGAGTTTCAAAATAAAAAAGTTAAATATCAAAATGATAGTCTAAAATCTTAGTAAAATTATAACTAACCAAGATTAGATGGAGACATTTTCTTGGGCCCATGGGGAAGTCAAAATGCAACGGAATTGGATGTCGTGTCAACTATAGGTGGAACGCCTACAATAATTAAATTTAACATTAAGAAATAACAATTACTTCACTTTAATATAAATCAAATGAATCGCAGTAATCAATTAATAATAAAAAATGAGATATTTATTATTTACCAGACTCAGCTTGTAAAGTTAATAACATCTGGAACATGAATTGTAGTCCCCTTGATCCAATTTTGTGAGCAAATTAAGGCCTCCACAGTGGTAGGAGATAACGAACTTCGAAATGGATCCAACACACGTCCTTCAGTGCTAAAAGCGGATTCATATGCTACGGTGCTAATTGGGATAGCCAAAACACTGCGTGCTATCTCAGCAAGGATGGGGTACTTCACTGCATTGACCTTCCACCATGCTAATATATCAAAATTTTCTACATATGGTTCCAAGCCCGTTGCCAAATACCGGTCTACATCTGACTTCACCTCAATGGGTTGAGAGTTAAGTTAAAGGTCTTCAATCATGTTTCGGGCCCAGACGACCTTACACTTTTTGGCCACCGAGGCATCTGGTGCAGGCACTGCACTCGGTGTAGGAATGGGTGTATTAACACCCTTAATCAATGTAAACTCATCAAGTAATTTGATGAGAGTCTCTTTAACAATTCCCACAATCTGAGTAGCTTTCATTGGCCCAAATGTTGATCCCAACCCATACTTCATGCCATCAAGCTTAATTTGGGAGTCAAGAGCACTAGCCACATATAAAAGCACATTTTGCTTCGTCATATCCCCTCAATATTTGTCATATTTCACCCTCATGGCTACTCCCATCTCCCGAATCTTGCTATGATCACTCAAAACCATCTCAGTTATCTCATTTCGCACCCTACAAATTTGTTGAGAGAAGTCATGAGCTGTAGGGTACAAAGTACCAGAGATACTCAACGTCACCTCATAGAAAACACGTAAGCATTCAACAAAAACTGAAATCACATTCCAATCATTTTCAGTTAGATGTCCCAATCCCCCATGGTCATCAAAATACCTTACAAATTGGATGTCCTCATCACCCATTAATTTGAAAGCTTTTTTATAATCTTGAGCCGCCTCCAACATCATAAATGTTGAATTCCATCTGGTTGGCATATTCGTGCAAAGGCCCTTCTTGGTTGTTACGCCCGCATTCTTTGCAAAAATTTTAAAATTTTCAAATCTAGAGGGAGAAGATCTCACAAACTTCACTGCCATTCTAACTCTTACAATTGAGTCATCAACATCTTTTAATCCATCGGTAACCACCAAATTGAGAATATGGGAAGCACATCTCACGTGCAAATAATCACCCCCCAATATTGTTCTATTTGCCTCTTTAAGATCGGGTTTTAAAGAGGTCAATGCGACATCATTAGAACTTGCATTATCAACTGTAATAGCAAGAACTCTAGCCAAACCCCACTCTGTGATTGAGGCATCCAATGCCCTCCCAATTGTCTCGCCTTTATGATCTGTAACCTGACAAAACTTCAAAATCTTCTTGTGCAATTTCCAATCAAATGTAATGTAGTGTACAGTCAAAGACATATAATTGTAATTCTAAACGGATGTCCAAGTGTCGGTGGTAAGACAAACAACTAGACCTGCCAAAATCCCCCTCAATGAATCTCTCTCTTTTTCGTATGTTTTTTTAACATCTTTTGCCACAGTATGGCGAGAAGGAATATTGAACCTAGCTTCCAAGCAACGAGAATATGCTTGGAACCCCTCACCATCAACAACCTGGAATGGCATCTCATCTATGATGACCATTCTTGCCAAGTATCTCCTACATTCTTCCGGATCATATTTGGTATACCCCTTCAACGTAGCACCCCCACTACTACCATCAACCATTTTTTTTAGTCCGATCTCTAGCCTAGATTGGCTCCTTTGTTGTAAAGATTTTAATATAGGACTTTTTTTGCACTGCTCTTCCAAGTGCACTTTCATCTGGGAGGTACTGTGTCTCCTGTAATGGCATCCATAAATTTTACCACAATGCATACATTTGGCTTTGGGGTTATTGGGATCGCCACCCTCTATTTTCTCAAAATGACCCCAGACAATTGAAATAGGTTTTTTAGAAATGGGTTTGGAGGCAATCAGTGGGAGCAAGACTGGGGTCGGTGGGGGCTGTGGGGATAGAACTAGGGTTCTCATCGTCAGGTATGTCAATGTTCATGGGAGCATTGGTAGGGGTATGACATAAATCGCTAAAACCCGATGGAGTAATTGACATATTTCACAAATAAATGGAACTCACAAATCTGAAAGGGAAACAGCCAACAACAACCAAATTTCAAGTTCAAATTTTCAACAATATAATATTTCAATATACATATCAAATTATCAATTTCATTTTTAACACATATTGTGACTGTGACAATAATTATCTAATCAAATTAAAAAAAATATATACCAATCAGATGTAAGTATTTAACTGTTAACACATAATCATTAATTATGTAAGTAATTGTAAAACATGAAAAAATCTAATATAGTGCTCAATCTGAAACTGAATCAGTGATAATATCTAAAGTAAAAAGTAATCAACCCTAAATTAAATTCAGGTTTCGGATTGGAACCCTAATCTAGGATTCCAAATCGAAACCAATGCAGATTCACAGAATTTGGGATTGTAACCCTAAATTAATTTAGGGTTTCAATCCAAAAAAAAATTCCACAGCACACGAAATCAAACAATTTAACAAACTTTCAAACACATGTACAAGCAAAAATCCACAGCACACGGTAACCAATAACCCATCCTCCATCTCCATTTCAAGCCAACCAACCTTCAATCTCCATAACTCAACTCAACAATAATGAATAATCAAACTACAAAAATAAATAATAAGGAAAAAGAAAATGGGAGTGTGAGGTCTGCGTGCTACCTGTTGTTTGAAGAGACTCGAAATGGCGATGGTGTCGAATGCCGATACCAACAATCTGCGCGAGGGATCACGGCAGATATCCCGGTGGATTAACGACGGCGAGAAGCACCACAGGGCACACGGTAACCCTAAGCCTAAAATTGCCAAAATCGCCGCTCGGGAGGGGGGTTGGACTTGGGAGTTGAGGGCACAGGAAATGATCTATCGAGGGGGAGGGGGAGTTATTTACCCTAGACCAAAACGGTGCCGTTTTGGTCTAGGGTAAGTTAAAAAATAAAACCCAGAGGCAAAATGAAGTCGTTTCTGCCTTTGGGTTTTTTTTTTAATATCATATAATATATATGTATATATAATATATAATTAATATAATATTATAAATATATTTTAATAATTAGTTTATATGGGGCGGGGGAAAAGGTGGGCAGGGGCACCCCCCATCCTCCCCTTGCCATCGCACCGACCCCCTTTGGGGGGCGGGGGGCCCCGCCCCTCGCTTTGCGGGGCGAGGAATCTGCCCCGCCCAGGCGGGGGCGGGGCGATTGGGCGGTTGGGCGGGGGCGAATCCCCCGCCGCCCACCCCTATGGGATAGAGATAAACACATGAAATAAATCTCATAGGATTTATGAGCATGTAGTGCTGCCGAAGAAATTCATTCGAGCAGCTATATATAAATACTTTAGGTCAGGGTCTACATGTGTATATCTCTTGCTCGCCCGAGGCCATATATATAGTTCCCAAACTCGGGATCTAACTCATGTTTGTATGCAAGGGTACAATGCACGTTTTAATTTCATAAGAGACAGGCATACACACTGAGAAAGGAATCTAATAAAGTGCATGCACCTCTTCCACAATTTCTTCAGATTTTTTAATTAACTCCTGCACTTTAGTTGCCCTAGATTCTTTTACTGAATTAGCCCTTTACTTTATAGCAATATCCACCTATAAATTACAGCATAGAAGAAACTGAAATATTTGACAGCTTCATATGAAATAGCTTAGTCCACAATTAAAAGGAGATGAAAGTCACCTTGTTAATATTGATACCAAGAAGAGCTCGAGAAGATGCACAACATCAAAATGTAAATTTCAGTAGTGTTTACATGAAATGAAAATACAACTTATATACTCACATTACACATACAGGTGTGGGAAAGATAAAGTTTAAATATCTAAACAATACTAACATAAGCCTGTACGTAAAAATAACTAACTACCATCTGAAGCAATGAAACAATACTTTCTCTAATATCCCCCCTCGAGCTGGAGCATGTATGTTAGTAAGGCCCAACTTGGAAACCAAAGCATAAAACAAGGGAAAGCCTAATGGCTTAGTGAAACAGTCTGCTAATTGGTGATGAGAAGAGACACGAAGATCAATCCAATGATAAAAAAGAAGAGAGGTGTTGAGTGGCTTGACAATGGAGCCATCAACAAAACCTAATTTATTCTTGGTAGTAAGGGCCATGAGCATGGATCTACGCCAAATATGGTAATTGTCACCTATGAGAATTTGAGTGACAAGAACAGAGCCAGGGCTACCTCCATGATGAAGATAGTAAGAACGGGAAGAATTATAAGGATCGGAGGATGAAGACGATACACAGGAAGAAGGCATGATGTTTTCGCGTGAGAGCGTGTTGTACAAACTGATACCATGTTAATATTGATACCAAGAAGAGCTCGAGAAGATGCAGAGCATCAAAAAATATATTCTAGTAATGTTTACATGAAATGAAAATACAACTTATATACTCACATACAGGTGCGGGAAAGATAATGTTTAAACATCTAACCAATACTAATATAAGCTTGTAAGTAAAAATTACTAACTATTAACTGAAGCAATGAAACAATACTCTCTCTAGTATTCCTTAAAAAACCACAGCCTTCAACATTCCTTTGTCTAGCTTCTAGATCACAAGGTATCTTACATTCCACCTCCAACTTAGTATCACTGAACTCTTTGGCACCGGCTGTAAGAAACCGAAATGGGCAAAGTGAAGCCCAGAAACAGGGCTAAACAAAGAGCAGTTATCGATGGAGAAGAAGAAGTCTACTTGTATTCTCATTGATTTTAGTGAACAGTAAAATCCTTACATTTATACACGCCTAAAAGGGAAAAGTAAATAAAAAGAAAAATGGAATATGCTAACTAATCTGTACAAATGAAGAAGAATCGAAGACTCAAGAACAAGTAAAATAAATGGAAAACAATATGTAGCTTATTCACTTATTTACACTATACGACTTGTAGCTTGTCCAGTATCTTCTAACACCGGCCTCCTCGCATTTTAGATCTCTTTCCTCTCCAACTACTTTCTTAATGTTGTGCCTAATGCTGCCCAGAAAACAAACACTCTACAGATAGAGACAATATTAAAGTGGTTCGGCAATTTGCCTATGTCCACTGGAGCGGAAACTTACTATTCAAAATGTTTGTACAAGATTACAAACACTCTCAATGCCTCTCTATCTCTCAAATGGCACTTACAATCTCACACACTCAAAACACTTCTTGTTGGGATGATTTTTAGCTTCAGCATTCCTCTCCTATAAATAGGAGAGGTTGAGCTTTTTCCTCCCCGTAACATGAGCTGGAGATGCTCAACTTTCCAATGCACATGGTAGTTCTCATCACAAAGGTGGAAATCACCACATGGGTAGACCTCAATATGAGCTGGAGACATCAACACACATGGGTGGTCCTCAACAATCACCCCTTCCACCCAAGTGTGCCATACTAGGATACTACATGTTACATCCTTGCAATGATTTCACCTCCTTATTGAAATGTTCGTTTGCCATGAAAGATTTCCGCTATCAAATGCGCCCTAAGGCGCCAATGCACCCTTAAGTGCTCAGCAGTGTGAGATATTAATCAAGTCCAAGCAGTGTTGGAACTTGATTCCAGTGACGACTTTTGTCAACATATTTGCTGGATTATTTTCAGTGCCAATCTTCTGAAGTAGAATATCCCCTTCTTCCAATATCTCACTTATGAAGTGGAAACGGAAATCTATATGTTTTGTTTGAGAGTGATACACTTGATTCTTGGCCAAATGAATTGCACTTTGACTGTCACAGTAAATGGTAACCTCTTGCTGCTTTAAGCCCAAATCAGTTACCAATCCCTGTAACCAAATGACTTCTTTTACGGCTTCTGTTATAGCCATGTATTCAGCCTCAGTGGATGACAGTGCAATTGTAGACTGCAAAGTTGATTGCCAACTAACTGGTCCTCCAGCCATAGTGAACACATATCCAGTTGTCGATCGGCGTTTGTCAAGATCACCTACATAGTCTGAGTCAATATATCCAATTACTAGACTATTTTCACTCTTCTCGAACTTTAAACCACGATCTACGGTTCCTAGAATATACCGTAAAATCCATTTAGCCGCATGCCAATGTTTCTTTCCAGGATTATGCATATAGCGACTGACTACGCTGGCGGCCTGAGAGATATCAGGTCGTGTACACACCATGGCATACATTAGGCTTCCAACAACACTTGCATTTGGAACATACTTCATGTAGTCCCGCTCTTCATCATCTTTAGGAGACTGCAATGCACTGAGTTTAAAGTATGGGGCCATTGGAGTACTCACAGGCTTCAACTTTGAGTCCATATTGAAGCGTTGCAATACTTTCTTCAGATACTGCTTCTGAGTAAGGTGAACTGTACATTTCACCCTATCTCTGCTGATCTCCATCCCTAATATTTTTCGTGCTTCTCCTAGATCTTTCATTTCAAACTCATGACTCAACTGAGTTTTCGAACGATTTATCTCCACCTTGCTTTTACATGTAATCAACATATCATCTACATATAAAAGCAAATAAATGAAAAATCCATCTGCAAGTTTTCTGAAATACACACAATGATCGTATTGGCAACGAGTGTATTTCAGGTCTATCATAAAATGGTCAAACCGCTTGTACCATTGCCGAGGTGACTGCTTCAGTCCATAGAGAGATTTCTTCAGCCTACAGACCCAATTTTCTTTTCCAACTTCTTTCAAACCTTCTGGTTGAGACAAATAAATCTCCTCTTCCAGATCACCATGTAAAAAAGCTATTTTCACATCAAGCAGTGCTAACTCAAGATTATATTGTGCAACCAAAGCTAGCAATATCCGAATGGATGAATGTTTCACAATAGGAGAGAATACTTCACTGTAGTCAGTTCCCTCTGTTTGAGCATAGCCCTTGACTATCAACCTAGCTTTGTATCGCACTCCATTTTTAGCAGTTTGTTCATCTTTCTGATTAAAAATCCACTTACAGCCAATTGACTTCTTTGCTTGTGATGGCACAAGTTCCCAAGTCTGGTTTTTATGAAGAGATTGCACATCTTCCTTCATCGCCTTAATCCATTCATCCCTTTCACTGGATTGAGTGGCTTCTCTGTAAGTGGTGGGGATCTCACCCCCTTGAACTGGTAGTGCATATGTCACATAGTCTGCATAACGTGTTGGTACACGTTTCTCTCTTCTTGGCTTGTTGGTTGCTATTGATTCAATTTGACTTGGAGGTGCTGTGACTGGACTATCAATCCCCTCTTGTCTGTCTTCTCTTGAATCATTTGGAGTAGTAAACTCCACCTTCTGCGAATCACTAGGTGTTTTGCCATCGTGGCTGCCTTCATCTGAATCTTTATGCTTATGTGACCTAAGTATCTCAGATTTGTTGAAAGTAACATCTCTACTAATGATTATCCTTTTAGACTCTATGCACCAAAGTCTATACCCCTTTACACTAGAACTAAAGCCTAAGAATTTTGCTTTCTTAGCTCTAGGGTCAAGCTTACTTTTTCTAGCATGATAGTAAGCAGGACAACCAAAAATGTGTAAAGAGCATAATCATTAGCATGTGTACCTTTCCACATTTCAATGGGTGTCTTCCCGCCATTGGCAGCTGCGGGTAGTTTGTTTATGAGGTGGCAGGCATATGTCACAACTTCAACCCAAAATTGTTTACTGAATCCAGCATCCAGTAACATGCATCGTACTTTCTTTAGCAAAGTACGGTTCATCCGTTCTGCCACACCATTCTGCTGCGGTGTACCTCGCACTGTGAAGTGTCTGAAAATTCCCTCTCTCCAGCATACTTCCATGAAGGGGTCTGAAGTGTACTCACCTCCATTATCAGATTTGAGCCGCTTGATTTTTTTGCCGATCTGAATCTCAATCATTTTCTTCCAATCAAGAAAGATTTTCAGCACTTCATCTTTATTCTTCATCGTATACACCCACACATGACGAGAATAATCATCTACAAAAGTTACAAACCAATGCTTACCTCCCAAAGATGCCACTTTGGTAGGTCCCCAAACATCGGAGTGTACATAGTCAAGTATCCCCTATGTATTGTGAATAGCAGTTCCGAACTTGATCTGCGTCTACTTCCCCAATACACAATGCTCAAAGAAAGACAATTTTTCAGTCTTGGCACTTTTGAGTAAGCCTTGCTTAACGAGTGTTTGCAAAGCTTTCTCTCCAGCGTGTCCCATACGCATATGCCAAAGTCTGGTAGTATCAGCATCAGTCTCATCTAGCTTCTCACAGTCTGTGAAAGCTCTACCATCAACTGTATTCCTTGCAAGAAGTATAGGTTTCCTCGCCTCAAGCCCTTCATAGCCACCTGAACTCTCATTACCACTTTGAGAGTTCCGTCTTCCATGGTGATTCTGAATCACTTTGATTCTAGAGATCCAAGTGAAATAAGATTCTTCCGCAAGTCCGGAACGTACCGAACTTCTGTCAGAGTCTTGACACTTCCATCATGCAGTTTCAACCGAATGCTCCCTATCCCCCGAGTCTTACAGGCACTGTCGTTGCCCATAAGTACTGCTCCACCTTCAATGTCTTTGAAGTCAATAAACCAGTCCCGATTGGGACACATATGATAGGTGCATCCAGAATCCATAATCCATTCATCGGGATGACAAATCAATGATGAACCTGTCAAGGCAATGTCTAGATCTTCATCTCTGTCCGCGACATTTGCTGTGGTGTTTTGATTCTTCTATTGTCCCTTCAATTTGGGACAATCCTTCTTCCAGTGTCCTTTGTCGTGAAAATAGGAACACTCATCTTTGGCGAGTTTTCTGCCGACTGATGAACCACGTGATGTGGCCCGAGTTTTTGATTGAAAACCTTTTTTCTTTCCAGGATACCTTGACCGCGATCTCTCTCTTGTTGTCAGTGCTTCACTTGATGTATCTAGCTGTACTTGCTTATCTTTTTTTCGGTACTCATTGCTAATCAGAGAACTAGATACATCGTTAAAACTAATTTTCTTCTTCCCATACAATAATGTTGTAACTAAATGATCATATGTATCGGGTAAGGAATTTAACAAAAGTAAAGCCTTATCTTCATCTTAGATTTCAACATCCAAGTTTAGTAGATCAGCAAGAATATGATTGTAACTATTCAAATGTTCAGACATACTAATACCTTCACGAAATTGGAATCTGAAGAGCTTTTTTTTCAAATGCAAACAGCTCTCAATGCTCTTCTTCATGAACTTATCCTCCAATTTCTGCCAAAGTTCTTTTGCATTTGTCTCTCTCATGAGAAAATACTTCTGATCTTTGGTAAGGCACAAATAGATTGTACTACAAGCTTGGGTATTCAGCTTCCTCCAATCCTATTCCGACATGTCGTTGGGTTTTTCTTCCAATGCCATATCCGACTCTTGTTGGATCAAAACGTCCATCACTTCACATTGCCACATACCAAAGTTAGAAGTTCCATCAAACTTTTCAACTTCAAACTTGGCATTTGCAACTGTGGACCTACGCCCTGAACTGCTGGCATTTCCAGAGTTCCTAACTTCTCCAACACCTTCCATATTAATTAAGAAATTTTAGAAGACAAATTTTGAAATTCTAACCGTACGGATGAGTCTGGAATGATCCAAATGGTTGGAAAGCACTATTTGATCGTCGAAATCGGACTTCTAATGGGTAAGATCAAGCCAAAAATCAGATCTGAAAATCGAACGGTCCAGATCTGTCAAGGCGCGTGTGATACACGCGCTGAAGGTGGTCAGAGGCGAGTGAGGCGCGTGGAATTCACGCTCCAGAAGGGACTCGGAGTGCGTGTAGCACGTGGGAGCGCGTGACTTTCACGGGCCGAGATTGCGTACGACGCGTGAAGGCACGTTGATAGGGACCTCGGTCGTGTCCCCACTCAACTAAGCGGGTCCTCCTTGCCTTGTTGCTCCTCAATGACCGAGTAAGGCTCCTTTTGCTTATGATGGTTCGCGTACAACAACAATGGATGAAATAATGATATGAGGTTGAGGTGGTTAAGAGAAATTGATTGAGTTCATCTTGGCTAAGGTAGGGTAGAGTGGTGTACGACAATGGGGTTGGAAGGTTAAGGTACTGGGAAGGGAGATGTGGTGGGTTGAGTGGTAGATTAGGGTAGAAAAGGTTTAGGAGAATGTCCTTTGGGTAGGCCTATGTATTGGAGTCTCTTTGGTAAGGAATATGGGTCATATAGTGTAGTAGGGTTAGGGTTTTAGTGGAGGCTAAGGGGAATTTCGAGATTGAGCTTAGGTTAGGGTTTGGGAGTCAATTGGCTAGGGTTTGGAAGAAGGGTTTCGGCCAAGGTGGTTAGAGTTAAGTGGGATAGGGTTTTGAGATGTTTTGGAAAATTCCTAAAATGTAGGAATTAGGATTTTAGCAAGATAAGTGGGCGGCAATGAGGTAGGGTTGTTGGCCGAGTATTGCTTCTATTTTAGGATAAGATTTGATTTATTCAATCAATTGGATAATTGATTAATCATTTGAAAGAATTAAGGTTAATTTGGTGATGTGGCAAGTGGAGAATTTCGGCAATAGCTAAGGATGGAATGGCCGAGTGAGATATTTATGGAAAGTGGAAAGATTTGATTTTGAATTGATTTGAGTTTGGGATAGAGTTGAGTGGCCAGTTTATTGTTGTTGGAGATTTGATTGGAATTTTGATTTAAATTTTGAAATGATTTGAAATGGGGGAATGTATGTGGCCGGATATAGGGATTATTGTAGTGATCGGTTATGGAATGGATTTGGTCGATAGAATAGGTTTTGAATTTGAATTGACTTGATTGAGAGAAATATGAGAAGTTATGATCGATAAGGTGGCAAGTGAGGGGTTCAGTTAGGCTTGATTGTGTTTAGGCTAGATGAGATTTGTTTAGGGTTTGATGTGGCCGAACATGGCTTAGGGTTTCTCTAGGGTTTTCGGTCAAGTCAATTAGGGTTAGAGATCTAGAGTTTTGAGTGGTTTTGGATAAGTCCTAAAAAATAGGACTATGGCTTATAGGCATTTAGAGTGGACGGCAAGGCTAGGGCTTATGTGGCCGGTTGGGTGCTTGATGATGGGGCTGGTTTTGATTGGTTCTCTTCTTCAATTGATAACCAATTACATAAGAGAATGATGTGGCAATTTAATGATGTGGCAAAGGAGTTTCGGCTAGAGTAAAAGGGTGATGGCCGAATATGAGAAAATCTAGTAGTTTGGATTTGAATTGAATTTGAATTATTTTGAATTCAAATTCAATTGAGTGGCCGGTCATGCAAGGGTTAGGGGGGCACGAAATTGGCTTATCTTAGATGAGGGATGAGGTGGATTTAAGTGAGAAAATATAGGAGTGGATGGGGTTAGGTGGCTGGCTAGGTTAAAGGGCAAAAGTGGCAAATGAGTTGGCTAGGGTTTGATGGCCTTTGGCTGTGTGGTGTGGGTAGGGTTTTGGGGTTTTTGCCGTGGCTGCTAGGAGGCAGAGGGAACACCAAAATGATCAATTGAACAACCAAATGATGATTGAACAAAAGACCATAGAAGAACAAGCCAACTCCTTCAAGGCACCAAGGGGTTTCGGCACAAGCAACTTCTTCAACTCTTCCTTCTTCTTCAATCACTCACACACTCAACACTTGCACTCTTGAGTAATCCGAATCTCCCATTGGAGGAGGGTTTTGAATTCCTCTAGGGAACACACACACAAGTTCTCAAATCCACAAGTGGTGTAGATTTGGCTTCACAAACACACAACTCACACAACAATCAAACAAACCACTCAAGAACATAAAAACATAAAATCACTCAACAAGAACTCAACAAGAACTCACTCAACACCAAAACACTTTTTATGAATAACCTCAAGATTTTTTATAAATAAACTGAAAACAATAAAAGGATAGATGTAGATTACTGATTCACGAATTGCACGGTGATCCTCTTCCAAAGGGATTCACGAATTGCACCCTAGGGAAGCCCAAGTGCTAAGCACCGAATTCCAAACCACAAAGTTTATGGCCGGCCTAACTCTTTTCCAAGAGCAAAAGTCTAATTCTCAAATTGTCCAAAGAACTGAAATGAAAACCTAGAGGTCCTATTTATAGAGTCTAACAAATTGGAAACTCCCAAAAGGCCCCTAACAAAATAAGATAATTATTAAAATAACCAAATGCATAAATAAATAAAATAAATACATAAATAAGCAAATGTGGCGCCAATGATGATGGGGCCGTGGCATGTTGTGGCTTAGACATGGCCTGTGGCATGGCATGGCCCACGGATGGTTGTCTGCATAGCGCCTGGCTGCATGGCATCTGATAGTGTGTATGACATGGTGACATGCCTAAGTTTGATGATGTGTCCCGAGTGATGCCGTGCTGTGCTAGTGTGGCCCAGTCAGGTGGCTTGGGCGGGGGTCTTGCATGGCCCGGGCTGAGTGCCGAGGGTGATGGTCATGAATGGCCCAAGCTGGCGGTCTGGGCGCATGGGCTACGCATCGCAAGTAGCCTCCATGGTTGCTTGCTGCGTGTCAAGGTCTAAGTCAAGGCATGCATGCAGGCTAGCGAAGTCATAATCTAGGGCGATTTTTAATCTAGGGCGGTTTTTAATCTAGAGCGGTTTTTAATGGGGTATTATCACCGCTTCTCCTAGCGGTGTCAAGGCATAATCTAGGGCGGTTTTTAATGGGGTATTATCACGCGTGGAGATCACGCGCAGAGAACTCCTCAGGCGCGTGGGGGCGCGTGGTGCGTGTGGGCGGCGCGTGGGAGCGTGCGTTTCACGTGTCTTCTTCCTCGGGACGCGCATAGGGGCGCGTGGCTCGTGTTTTCCAGTCGTCTTCAACCTTTAGCTGCGAGTGGGGCGCGTGGGTACAAGCTCCGACCTTCAAACAGCGCATACGAGCTCCTCCGATGTCCGTTTTCGATGCCGTTTGCGGCAACGGATCCGTCTTGACCAGAGGAACGTTTTGGTGTGATCAAAAGTTGATTTCGATCAACTGAAATTTTCTGGGTAGCACGAACCGAAGCTCTGATACCAATTGTTGTGCCTAATGTTGCCCAGAAAACAAACACTCTACAGATAGAGACAATATTAAAGTGGTTCCGCAATTTACCTACGTCTACTGAAGCGGAAACTTACTATTCAAAATGTTTGTACAAAATTACAAACACTCTCAATGCCTCTCTATCTCTCAAATGGCACTTACAATCTCACACACTCAAAACACTTCTTGTTGGGATGATTTTCAGCTTCAGCATTTCTCTCCTATTTATAGGAGAGGTTGAGCTTCTTCCTCCACGTAACATGAGTTGGAGATGCTCAACTTTCCAATGCACATGGTAGTTCTCATCACAAAGGTGGAAATCACCACATGGGTGGACCTCAATATGAGCTGGAGACATCAACACACATGGATAGTCCTCAACACTTAATTCATCCAATTGTTCAATGGGGGATGAAAAAGAAAGTTTTAAGCTCACGAATGCTACTTGATCAGGAAACAATATAAGAGAATGTATCCAGAATAGGAAATTACCTTCGTCTTGTCGTTCCACCAATTTAGCCTCAAGTGACTTATCCAGCATTCCCTCATCATTCAGTTTTAGCTTTTAAAGCCTTGAAGTCCTTTTCAATGGATTTGGCTGAGTTTACCTATTAAAGGTGCCCATGTTATCAAAAGCCTGATCAAGATCAACAAATTCAAGTATGATTGATCTATCTTAATTAAGCATAGAAGAGCTTATAACTTTTTTCTATTTAAGGAGATCAAGAATTCATTCAAATCACAAAAATGCCTTTCCCATGATGGCCGACAAAGAACCTGCCAGCTGTTACTACTCGGCTGCAAAGCACATCTAGCTCCATCATATGATGCATGCTCACCCGTTCTGGTATTGCTTGCATCTGGATAAAGTGTTTGAACATGTTCTTGAACACCTGCATGCGAAAAAGCAGCACACAAAGAAACTATGAATTACCCGCTATTTTTAAGTTCGTATATTTTGTGTTTTTCTTCGTGCGTGCGTGCGTGCATGCATGCATGTTTACCATTATGGATTCCGCTAAGTATTGGATTAATTGGCCGCTCCCATAAATCACAGCAGCAATACCACTGAAGGGACTAATTTCTAATTCTACATATTACCATTTATAGCACTAATTGCCATGAATTGTTTTTTCAAGATATATGATCGTAGCAAATAGTGTGCTTTTTACAGCGATATAACCGCTTTTTGCGTCGAGTGTATCTCGTCTCTAAAAATTTTGTCCAGAAGGACCAGAACAATTTTATTCGTGGGGTACTATTTATTACGGCGAATTAGAATTATTTTTGCAGCGACATAACATCGACGCAAAAACGTTATCCATTTTCTTCCCCGCTGAATACTTTTCGTGGTGCAGTCCCGGGTGAATCCCTTTTATTGCTTTACTAATTGCGGCAACAATTAACCGCCACAAGCTGAAACGATAAAAAACCCCTTCTCCTCCCCTACAATAATCTCCTCTGGACCTCTTCCTTTCTTTCCTTTCTTCCCCGCCCCTCTCTTCCGCGATAGTCTCTTCGCTCTCTCTCTCTGCGACTGCGAGCCCTACTGCGATAATCTCTTCTCTCTCTCTCCATCACGGTCCTCACCCAGTCCCCCATGCGCTAGTGGCACGCCGCACGGCTTCCCCAAACACCTCCGCTGGCCGCAGTCCACACGTCCTTTCTCTCTTCTGGAGACACGGTATGCCTCTATCTTCTCCCTCCGTCTTCTTTCTCTATTGGTGGATAGTCTTTTCTGTCTCTGAGTTTATGCCTGTGTAATTCGATAGTGGAAATGGAAAATAGAAAACGTGAAGATATGGTTGTGTAAAATCTGGACGTCATGGTATGGTTTTGTGATATTAGTGGGCAAGAGGCATGAATCTCTGATTTGATGGCTATTAATTTAATAATATGTTTGAATAATGAAGGATCATCGATGATTTTGTTTTGTCAATTAGCTTTTCTACATTTACTGGACTGTGAAGATATTAGATATAGCTTAGATTTAATTCAAGTCTTAATGAAGCCACCAAACAGGACCCTATGAAAGTGTATCAAGGCTGAACAAACAATTAGAACTTATATACATATTGATGATGAGTTGCAGTAATAGTATTTGAATCCGAAATCAAACAGCGTGCATTTTTTAGCCAATAAAAAGGAAATGGAAGTACGTAATCAGTCAAGTCAAACATGTACATAAGGAGCATCTATAATTATATAGATGCCACAAGTCATGCATGGTGGTAGATTCTCGATCATTTAGGAGGACAAGAAAACATCTAGAGTCCATTGGCTTTATACATTCCGGTAATATTAATACATACACGTGTGTATCTGAATTATAGCATAACCTGTTTTGATTGTAAAAAACCTATTCATCATTCCTTTGCCAATTAGTTTCTCCCATATGCAAAAGTGTTATAGAATGCTTAAGGCTGCATACTTTTTTATTTTTGAAAAAATAAAGTTACACATATATATGATATATAAGTCACATAAAAAAAATAATTTTATAATGATGGACCACACTTTTTCTTCAAAAAAGGGCTCATTGCTTGCACAATCCATGAACATATATGACACTTATCACTTACTTGAAAAGGATAGGTTGATTTTTGCGACCTTAATAGTACAATAAACAATTGCATTTGTGATGAGTTACTTGAGATGAACCAACTATTTGTGATGATAATAAACTCATTTTGGCAGGAAATAGCAATTTCAACTGGAAATAACGATAACAAATAAGAAGTTACAGCCATTCCAACAAGAATCTGCTATCTTTTAGGTTTCATTCCTGCCTTTTGTACTTCTAAATAATGCTTGTGCATGCTTCTTTGAAAAAACAGGGTTTATATGATGGGAGAAGACAAAATTCTCGCTAATTGGATAAACCAATTGTGAGAGAGCATGAACAGTGGTGTTTTCCTTTAAAAAAAAAAATACAGTTAAAAGCATTTAATTGCTTGTATGTAGATAAATAAGCAAGTGGCCATGCATGTGGCGTATGAATCATTAAGTAGCACAAGCTTAGCATTTAATTTTATTTTGGTTGTAGCGATCACACAGTTTTACTTTTACGTTATGTGTCTTCATTTTTCCTGATTATGTGGATAAATGTCCCTTTCCCATGACAAATTCGATTGCATTGTTGTTCTTGTTGGCCAATTGGAGAAAAAACTACCCATCCCCACCTACAATTTACAAACGTAGGCCATTGATTGCCTTTGTCATTATTCTGCATGAAAAATAATGAGATGTATTCTTCAGTAAAATTAAGAAATTCCTTTATCACCATGCACTACTAGCTTCATCACCATTAAGCTATTTCTGATAATTAATGCTTCATTATTTATTACCAGTAGGTTATAATATTGCTTCTAGAATATTTACTAATGCTATACTACATTCAGTCTTAATTATTCATAATAGTCATGATTCTAAGTCATGACCAAATGCAGCCTTCAATGACTGCACAGGCTCCAAGAAATCTGAAGGTAGATGAAACACTTAATTCTGGTCAGTAGAATATATTTTTCTTTCATCTTCTCAAAAAAGAAAAAAGATATTTTTCTTTCCTTCTTGGTCATACTCTTGCATACAAAATCATGGCAAGAATGAACAGAAAACTACAACTATTCCATATGCATCCTAGATTACTAAATGTAATCTTCTTGACGGTATTTCTAACAATTAGAAAATAGGTATCAAAGAAGTATAATGACTATCCCAGTTCAGATGTCCTATGTTGAATTCAAATTACAATAGTCATTTGTATATAGATTTCCGTTTATTGTCACCCTACACGGTTTAACAAGTCTACATAGAGTTTGTACAACTAATAGGTATGGTTACTCACAGTGCATAACACAAGTTTGACAGCGAATCTAAAACATGCCAATTAAACATAGTTCACCTCTATCTACCCACAAACAACAATGCAAATTAAACAGATTTCATAGTTGACTATTTCGTAATTTGCATTATCTGCTTATTTTTTCAGATTTCCCAGTAAATAATTCTTGGTATAAGCGAGGAAGAAGATCTGGTGGAGGCGGCAAAATGAACAGAGAACTACTTTGTCAACGGCTTGAATCCTTTAAATACAGGTCCTCGACGCTCAATGAAGTCGTGGACCGTCTCCGTGCTAGCTACAGAGACTACAGCCGAATCAAGAAGCAACCTTTCACTACGTTTGTTCAAAAGACCTTGCAATCACCACCTTGGGAATCCCAATCGCGTTCACTACAGCTAATGAACAAGAGGAAGAGGCGGCAATTTAAGCCTCCTCCTTCGACCCCAATCCGAGGCGAAGAAGAGTACGACTTCGAAGAAGAAGTGGAAGCCAGTCAAAGTACTTCTTGGATGAAGAAACGGAGGATAGTTGCCGATGATCAGTTGCAGCGAATGGAAGATTTACATGTTAGAAGGATGAGGAGTGGGAACAACCATCAAATGACGTCGTCTGATGATCCATCGGAGGAGGACTTGAGTTCGAATGATGAAGATGGGGCAGTGTCCATGTCGGAGGACACGGTTTATGGCGAGAAGATGGAACCAGCACAGTTTGACGTGACAAAATCGAATTTGCTATCGGCCTATATGGAATTAAGCGGCACGGCAACAAATAAGTCGGAAACAACCGGGGTGGAGGAGAATGTGGAATTTGAGGTCGCTAGCAAACAGGTCAATAGGATTGAGTTGGCGGACGGGAGTAGGGGAGGGGAAGGGAAGGTGGGGATTGAGTTGTCAAAGGGAAGGAATGGTGGAGTTGAGGTGGTGAAGGGAGAGGAGGGTCCGAGATTTAGGGATTTGGGGGGGATAGAAGGGGTGCTCGAGGAGTTGAAGATGGAGGTGATTCGTGCCATTGTACCATCCTCAGTTGCCACGGTGGCTAGGGGTACGACCAATGGCTGGTATTTTGTTACATGGTCCGCCTGGCTGTGGGAAGACCAAGCTCGCTCATGCCATCGCCAATGAGACTGGGGTTCCGTTTTATAAGATTTCAGCTACGGAGGTCGTCTCGGGTGTATCTGGTATGTGCCTCTTTTTGTCGAAATTCTTTCTTTTTGCTGCCTCTTTGAATTGTTGTTGCAAGTTTTAATTATAGTATATTATAGTTAATGGGTATATTATGGTTAATGGAATTTTATCAGTTGCGTGAATTTTAGAATTGCTTGGAAATATCTACTTCAAAGTTTTGACTGTCTGGAATTTAGAATTGATTGAATATGTTACTACTGGTTTATTTGATTGAATCACTCCTGCTTCCCAAAAGGCGGATTCTTCTCAAATCTTCCGCTTTTTGGGGTTTTTTTTTAAATCTCTTCCTGCCTTTGGCTTAATCTTATGGTGGGGTAGCTATTTTTTTTAGAAGTTAAAAACTCTAAATCTTTCATTTGATGAATATTTCAGGTGCATCAGAAGAAAATATTCGAGATCTCTTTTCTAAAGCCTACAAGACTGCACCATCAGTTATATTTATTGATGAAATTGATGCAATTGCCTCTAAAAGGGAAAATCTACAACGAGAGATGGAGCGAAGAATAGTGACACAATTGATGACTAGCATGGATGAATCTTATAGACTTGGACATCCGGCAGATGCTAATTCAAAATCAGAAAAATCTAATCAGCGACCTGGCTATGTTCTTGTAATTGGAGCAACCAATAGGCCTGATGTTGTTGATCCTGCTTTGAGGAGGCCTGGACGATTTGATCGTGAGATTGTACTGGGTGTTCCGGATGAAAATGCTAGAGCTGAAATTCTTTCTGTGCTTACACGCAATCTTAGACTGGAAGGTTCCTTTGATCTTCTAAAAATAGCCAGGTTTACACCTGGTTTTGTTGGGGCTGATTTGACAGCCCTAGCTAACAAGGCGGGTAACCTTGCCATGAAAAGAATTCTCGATGAAAGAAAGTCTCATCTTTCAGCAGAGTCTATAAATGAAAATTATACTGAAGACTGGTGGAGGCAACCATGGTTGCCTGAAGAGATGGAAAAGCTTACCATCACAATGGCTGATTTTGAGGTGCTCGACTTCTTTTTATTTCCTTTGTTTATAAACACACATGCTCTCGCACACTCTTTGATTTACGCACTTGCACACATTCCTAGGGCAATTCGTACTTGTCCTAACTTTTAGTTGTTGCTTTCATTATCTATCCTATATCTTGCACTCTAATTTAAGTGCAAAAGTTGAACATGTGGATGTAATAATGGAGATATTTTTGTATTGTTTTGTTTTGTTGTTATTTTTTTCATTTTTCGATTTACATCCATTGCCATGGTGTGTTTGACCTTTTGATTATCAAGATTTGTCCTACTTGTTTTACTTAAGCTGATTGCTTTTGACTTCTATAAAACATAATTGCAATTATGCTGGTTTGTCCTTGTCACTGTTTTTCTTAATTATTTGGTGTTTTTTAGGACGCAGTTGGAATGGTCCAACCCTCATCAAGAAGAGAAGGATTCTCTACCATTCCTAATGTAAAGTGGGATGATGTTGGTGGGCTTGATTCCTTAAGAAAGGAGTTTGATCGGTATATAGTTCGGCGTATAAGATTTCCAGAGGATTACAAGGTATTTATGTAATATTTTCTCAATCAAATATTTATCTCTGTGTGTGTCTGTTTGTGTGGAAATGGACATCATTGAAATTATGATTACTATTAATTTTGATTGTTGCATTTGAACCAACATTAGCATTGTCATAAGCCCAGTAATGTTTTGGAGCTTCATATGTTGTATTTAAAAGTGTTTTGTATCCTTAAAAGTAGTTTGTATCATTAAAGTGCTATTTCTTGATGATTCTTTAAATTTGGGTCCCTTCTTAAATGGTTCGAGCCAAATGACTGATCATGTCATGAATTTATCTTCTTCAGGGATTTGGGGTGGACTTAGAGACAGGATTTTTGCTATATGGACCTCCAGGTTGTGGCAAAACACTGATTGCCAAAGCTGTGGCTAATGAGGCTGGAGCCAATTTTATTCACATCAAGGTCATTCTCTTTGAATTTCCATTTCTTTTCTAAATATTTATGTTTTTTAATCTTTCTCTTATGATATTGTAGTTAATGCATTGATACAATGAGCATCCAGTTGCACTTCATAAAAACAATAAATGTATTCTTTTACTTATAAATAAATCAATGTATTCCTCTTTTGTGTTTTTGCTGAAGTTCGAGTTCAAATCCTTACTACGGTGTTCGGTTTTTTTGTTGATGGTTAGGGCCCTGAACTTTTGAATAAATATGTTGGAGAAAGTGAACTGGCAGTTCGGACATTATTCAACCGTGCAAGGACGTGTTCACCATGCATACTTTTCTTTGATGAGGTGTGTGGTTCTCTGTGCATGCTAAATGTTTATTATTCCTGTTATGTTGATGTCATTGCCATTTCGAAACTATAAATGTTGTATCATTGTCTTAAGTCTGGATGGTAGGACTGTCCACACTCTCCCGTTTCTTTCTTTCTCATCTCGTAGAATCATTTTCATGCATATTGGTTGTTCATTATCAATGCTATCTCATTTGCGTACGATGTCAATTCCTCATTTCCCTTAGACCCTTGTTGTTCTCTCTCTCTCTCTCTCATTTAAGACACCCCTAGTTCCAAGAAAGTCTCATAATCCACATGAAAGGAAAAACAGAATTATGATCTTGCGATCAACTTTGTTGTGTGTATTATTCACGTGTTTTTTTTTTTTTTTTTTTTGGTTGGGGGGGGGGGGGGTCATTGGACATAAGTGAGTATTTGTGCGACTCTTTTCCAATGATATTCAAGAAATAAAATTGATTGACCCTTGAAAGTTGTTTCTTCTACCAGCACATCAAGTTCTTCAATAATCATGGTTTTAAGTTTCTCTAGAAAAGGTGGTTGAAGTTTCATTTGTCCAACTATCAATTTGAATCTGACAGTTCATGGTGTTTTTTCTGAAAATACTGTAAACCCAAGCCATTTTCAGCATGAGTTAAGTTAGGATCATATAAAAGCTTTACAAGGGTAACAGGGCATCAAAAGGTCACAACATACTCATTAGTTCTACAGCTTCATAGATTGAATGTATCGTTCTGAATATATTAGGTTCACCCCGAATAGTCTATGTTTTACTCTTATCATCCTTTCTTATTTGAAACCAATGCAATTCACTTGGGTTTTGGGTATTGCATGATATGGGATATAAAATGTTTGTGGGTATGTATACGGAGTGGGTGCTGAGCAACTGGTTATATCACCGCATCATTTCATCAACTGCTTATTTTTCCACGTAGTATTGATCAACTCCAATGGATCAAATCAATGGTTTGTGTTTAAAAATCGCAACTGGATCTTGTTGCAGAGAAACACAATTTTTAACATCAGTGTCTTGATGAGGTTTCCATTCATTATACATTTTTGAATGGGTTACGTCGTGGTCCTTAATTTTGTCTTGGCTAATTTTTGATAATCAATACAAAGAACATTCAATGGGAGAACTTCGAGATTTTTTTCTTTAGTACTTTGTGTCTATGGGCAAAAACTCTTGTAATGGATGATGTTAACTTCCTGAATTTGTACTAGCTTTTTTTTTTATTTTTTTCCAAAGAGATGTAGCTATTTCCTTTGTATATATCCTGTGTACTTGGGTTTTACCTATTCTTGAGAATAAAATTTCTTATTAATTATAATTTTTTTATTTTTTGAGAATTTTGTTTCTTACCCCATGATTTGCAGGTGGATGCTTTGACAACAAAGCGTGGTAAAGAAGGGGAATGGGTTGTCGAGAGATTACTGAATCAGGTCAAATAATTTCTTAAGAGCCTGAACATAATCCTGCTGCTCTACTTGATACGTTTTCTGTTTAGCAATTTATGTTCCAACATTGATAAAATTACTCATTGGGTACAACGGCAGTTACTTATAGAGTTAGACGGTGCAGAGCAACGAAGGAATGTTTTTGTCATCGGTGCAACAAATAGGTAAATCTCGTTGTTTAATTTTCTTCAATACATTCTGATGATTACCTTCTAATTAATTCCTTCCTATTGTCATTTATGTTGGCAGACCAGAGGTGATGGACCGTGCTGTCTTACGGCCTGGTAGATTTGGTAAACTTCTTTACGTTCCTTTACCCAGTTCGGATGAGCGTGGGCTGATATTGAAAGCGCTTGGGAGGAAGAAGCCCATTGATGCGAATGTGAATTTGAGTGCTATTGGGCAAATGGAGGCTTGTGAGAATTTGAGTGGAGCCGATCTTGTTGCACTGGTTTGTCAATGTTGAATAGATTTTTTTTTATATAATATTGAAACTGGTCATCTATTTGTATGTTCTTGGGGGGAGTGGGGATATGTGTAGGGGTTTTGCACCAAACATTTAAAATTTCTACTAATGACAGATGAATGAAGCTGCAATGATTGCTCTTGAAGAGAAACTAACATCAACTGAGAGCACTTTTGGTGTAGCTCCATGGACCATCAAGACGACACATTTTGAGCAAGCTCTGACTAAAATCTTTCCTTCCGTGTCAGACAAGGTATGACTTGGTCTATGCTTATTAGTATCGGGTGCAAGGATACTTGAGTCACTAACTAGGCCAATTTATTTTTTTCGTACTCCTTTTAACATGTCTGCCGTTTTTGAAGCAGCAAAAACGATATTACAAGATTTTATCTGAGAGCTTAAAGGCAGCATGAGAAGAATCATTATTCGGTTTTTACAGCAACATAGTCAAGGATGAGACAATCTGCATACTATTTAATGATGGGAAAAATTGGATACAAAAGAAGCAATGTTCTGATGTCACAAGTGAATATTTTTTTCCAATAGGTTTTAGTTTTAGTTTTAGTTTCACAGTAGCACCCAAGAAAGTCTCCGCATTTCTCAGCTCCCACCATGGCGGGATTTTTTTTTTATATAAAATAGAATATATATATATATATATATATATATATATATATATGACTAACCAAGTAGGGGAAGAATTTTGTCCTGATGGAAGCTTCAGAAATTTTTGAATGGTTGAGCTATTTCAAATGCAAGGATCGGATGACACTTCTCTATTTTGGTGTTTTTATGTTTTTGTTCTATTTATTGGCATTTTTGGTTAATCTTAACCTAGTTAATAACATTGAAGATATCTCCTGCTCAGCCTACTAGCTAACCATTCGAGCAAATGCCTCAAAGATAGACCGGAGATTTGAGAGTGTGCTAAAACTTGATTGTTACGAGGCACAAGCAATTGGGTTTTGCCATGTAAACCTCATAATCAGATTATGCCAACCTAAATATTCAAAACCTTGGAAGAGCAAAAAATGTGTTACAACTTTGGCTTACTCAAGCCTTGCATACTTGCACATGCACAGCAGTGAGCACACAGAAGTGATCTCAAAATTGTAGTAACATTTTCTTATTGATTTCATTTTCTTATATCGTACATCTTCCTTTAGAACTGCAACATTTCCTAGCAAAAGAAAAATACTAATAAAATAAAATAATAAAAAGGAAATATGACGTTTTTAGGTCAATCCCAAAATTGCCCCGGGGTGTGCAACCCCAAAATTCCGCTAAATCTAATCATCTTTATATCACCCTCCTTACAAAGAGATCTCCCTGAACTTTTTACCTCAGTAGATAAGTTGGCCAATTTTCCACATCCTCAAATCACAAATATACATATATATTAAAAAAAAAAATTGTTCTCCAGGTTAAAAACTATCAAGTATGCTGCAAAGACGATCTCTCTTGATCTTGGAAACAGCCTCTTTAATTTTTGATTTAAGCTCAATTTCTCCGATAGACTTTGTTGCTTGTATGAGCTGCTGAAGAACTTCCTCCAGCATACGAATTACCCGGATCAAGCTGCCCTCTAGAACTTGTGTAATTTCCATGATCTCATAGAACTTGGATCATTTTGCCCATGTATACACAAGCTCTATGATATCTAGCCGAAACGAACTCACAAAGTTCTCCATATCAATTTGGACTGAGAACATAAAGGTCCAAACTCAGTAATTGAAACAACGTATTTGCAGCAGACATTATAATTAACATTGCCATCTCTCATGACATTTATATGGCTTAAGAATAATCATATGGTTTGACTGATGATCTCAAAAGACCATCCTAATAGACTTAACCATATAGTAGGACACAAATAAAATCAATTTCAAAGTCATTTGATGAAAACCATGACACGTACAGTGTCATTACAGCTCCTCTAATCAATTTCAGCTGTTGCCCCAGTTCCAAAGTATTTTGAGAACGTGCTTAGCTTGTATCTAGCTTGGGAACAAAGCCACAAGAATTCTCCTCGTAGATAAATTCGGTTTTCTACTTCAATAGTTCAGTCTCAACCCAAACCCTCTCCCATGATCCATTCCTAAATAAAGACTAAGGTCTGGTTTGTTTTCATGGATAAGATGAGATAAAAGTTAAAAATTGAATAAAATATTATTATAATATATTTTTTTAATATTAGTTTTGTTTTAAAATTGAAAAAATCGTTTTGAAATTGAAAAAGTTAGAATTGTTTATTTTATTGTATATGAAAATTTGTAAAAGTAGTAATTGTGTGATAAGATAAAATGAGATGAGAATGCCTGTGAAATCAACAAAGCCTAAAAATAAAAAAGGAAGAGAAAACAAGAAAGAAAAACGGCCAGTGCATAAATGAGGCACTTCATTCTCTTTGAACCCATGGTTTCTTTTAACCCAACTCTTACGTTGATTCACTCAACTCTTAATTAACATCTAAATTGAGTTCCAAATTCCATCCGTGTGATAAAATTATAATAACGTTCTTCTGTTACTTGAGAGTTGAGTTAAAACTTCTACCAAAAATGAACAATACCAAGAAGAAGTTCCACAATTACCTTGCACTCAAGCTGAACTTTGGCAACCCTACGAGCTATATCTCGTAACTGTACAAAGAGCGAGTCAAGTTCTTCCCTAGGCTTTGGAGCATTTTGAAGTTTCTCCTGCCAGACAAAGCAAGAGAGGAGAGAAACCATCTCTTCCACCATTATGTCCTTTAAAACCCCATTAAACACAAGTTCTGATAGGGTCAACTCATCCGCACTACTGATTTCACAAGCAAGTCTCCCTTCCAACCCCACAACATCTTCATTTGTGACATATCTGCAATTATATCCACTCCAAGTCTCCAAGCATTTTAAGGTTCTCCAGGCTCTTTCATTGGGACAATCTTAATGGTTTTTTTCGCAATTCCATCTTTGCTCATGACACGTCTTGTAAGGAAATCCACTGCGTAGTCTCCATCTTCAGGCTTTCTATTTGCATCATCTGGATCACACATTAATTGTTCAATAATTCATGAATTTGAATTAAAAGAAAGATGACTCCTATCAAAACAAAAGAAAAAAAAAAGAACTAAAAGAAAGATGGCCACGTTCAGTGAGAAACCATAGGCAGTTCTCACCTTCAGATACACTTTTTACTCTTTCAAAATTTATTATCACTCCCCATGTGACTGGGTCCTTGATAGAGAAAGATGGGGAAAGTTCTTCAGACCTAGAGCATTCAATACACACGAGCCTTCTAGCCTGCAAGAAAGGTAAGCAGTACTTTGGAGAGAACACAATATCACACACATCCATCCGTACTGCTGTAGCAGATTGTAACAATTCTTTAAACTGTTTTTTTTCTTCAATTACAACTGAATTCCTCTCTTCTTCAAGATCCTTTTTTTGTTTCTGCAGATACAATGAATAAGGGTACATTTTAGTCTAAAATCTCAGGTATGAAATTTTGGTTGAAATCCAAACCAGGAAGACCAGGGAAGAAGCTTTGTTTAACATCAACATTGAGTTAAAAAATCAGATAATTTTTTTTTTTTGATAAGTAAAAGTTTTATTAATCAAAGAAGAGGGCAATAGCCAATTACAAAAGACAACAAAACAAAAGCCCATCAGGGCGGTGCATTGGATACAAGAAAATTATGAAGACTCATGCCATTAAAATCCAAGGCAATGGTCCATGTACATAAAGTTCTAAAGAAAAAAACTATCAGCTCCTCAAGAGATTTCTCCTTGTCTTCAAACGTCCACTCATTTCGCTCTTGCCAAAGACACCATAGAATGCAAATGGGAATCATCCTCCACACAGCTTTGATCTGTCTACCTCGCATAGGGGGCCAACTTGCCATAGCTGCTCCCACCGTCTCAGGCATGATCCAAGCTATGTTCAATCTATTAAAGATCTCATTCTAGAGAGCCCTAGCAGTCTCGCAATGTAACAAAAGATGATTAACTGACTCGCCCCCTTTGTGGCACATGCAACACCAATCTGCTATAATAACCCTTTTTTTCCTTAGGTTATCTATTGTGAGAATATTTTCTAATGAAGCTGTCCATACCAAAAAAGCTACTTTCGGGGGCACTTTGTGACGCCATATTTGTCTCCATAGAAACTAAGTCTCAGGTCCTTGAGTGAATGCCCTGTAAAAAGAACAAACAGTGAAGGTTCCTCTTGTATGGATCCATCTCAGGCCATCTTCATTCTGCATGTTTGGTCGTTGAGAGTAGATGAGACTATAGAATTTTACAAAAGTGCTTGGCTCCCAATCTTGTGCCGTCCGGTTGAAAATAATATTCCAAAACAAACTTTCCCCATCCGACTCCACAACCTTTGCCACAGTGGTATCTTTGGCGCTTGCAATCTGATAAAGAGCGGGGAACACTTCCTCCAGAGTCCTGCCTCCGCACCAAGCATCCTTCCAGAATCTAATTCTTGAACCGATGCCCAGACGAAGTCTAGTGTGCCGTTGGAAGACACACCACTTGCCCCTCTGACTTCGTTGGTGCACCCCCCCCCCCCAAAAAAAAAAAAAAAGCACCCCCATACTTGTGATCAATCACCATTCTCCAAAGACCCTCTAATTCCTGATGGTACCTCCACAGCCACTTTTCAAGTAATGCCCAGTTGAACATTCTCAGATTACGAATGCCTAGCCCGCCGCATGATAATCAGATTACGAATGCCTAGCCCGCCGCATGATAATGGGTGACAAACCGTCTCTCACTTCACAAGATGGAATTTGAATTCCTCTCCTAAGCCACCCCACAGGAAGTCTCTTTGTATCTTCTCAAGACGACCTACAACATTAGCAGGGATGGGAAAAAGTGATAAAAAATAAGTAGGCAAATTAGAAAGAGTACTCTTTATCAAGGTGACACGTCCCCCTTTCGATAAATACATCATCTTCCACCCCGCTAGCTTCCTCCCCACTCTTTCGATCACTGTGTCCCAAATCTGTGCTGCCCTTGAAGCTGTTCCCAACGGGAGTCCCAAATAGGTCATGGGGAGCGAAGAAGGCTGACATCCAAGGGTACCTGCCCACTCCCGTAGATTGTGAACATCCCCAATTGGCACCATCTCGGATTTGTCGTAATTCACTTTCAAACCTGACACCGCTTCAAAGCAGAGGAATAGGGCCTTCAGAACTCGAACTTGATCTCGCTCAGCCTCGCAAAGGACAAGTGTGTCATCTGCAAACAACAAATGAGATATATTAGTAAAACCCCGTGAAGGGGTTCCAATGGAGAATCCACTTACCAAGCCAATATCCACCAAAGCTGCAAGCATTCTGCTGAGGGCTTCCATGACCAAAACCAACAACAAAGGGGATAATAGATCACCTTGTCTCAAACCACGAGAATACCGAAAAAAACACTCAGGGCAACCATTAATAAGGACTGAGAATCTAGCAATGAAGATGCACCACCTGATCCAATTCCTCCATCTTACCCCAAAACCACGCCTATCAAGAAGGTACAAAAGAAAATCTCAGTTAACATGATCATAAGCTTTTTCTATATCTAATTTACACAGGATCCCTGTATTGCCTGATTTCAGCTTGCTGTCAATACACTCATTGGCTATAAGAACCGCATCAAGAATTTGCCTGCCTTTGACAAAAGCATTTTAAGGCTTAGAAATAAACTTCCCAATAACCTCGCTTAGACGATTGGCAAGAACTTTCGAAATTATCTTATAAACCCCACTCACTAAACTGATAGGCCGAAAGTCCTTGATCTCGATAGCCCCAACCTTTTTGGGGATTAAGGCAAGAAAGGTGGCGCTGAGACTTTTATCAAATTTTCCAAACGTAGACAACTCCTGAAACATCTTCAAAAGGTCTTCTTTGATCACCTCCCAACACGCTTGGAAGAAACCCATAGAAAATCCATCTGGACCTGGAGTTTTATCTTTGACATATTCCGAATTACCTTGAACACCTCATCTTCCTCGAAAGCCCACTCAAGCCAGGCTGCATCCGTTGAGCTAATCATATCAAACGCTAGACTATCAAGGTTGGGTCTCCATCCCTCTTGTTCCTTAAGGAGGGTCTCATAAAATTCAACAATGTGGTTGCAAATAACCCCTTCTTCTTTACATTCAATCCTGTCAATTCTTAGCACCTCAATGTTGTTATTTCTACGATGTGAATTGGCAACCCTATGGAAGAACTTCGTGTTACGGTCACCTTCCGGAAGCCACAAAACTCGTGATTTTTGACGCCAAGAGACCTCTTCCAGTAAAATCAGCTGCTCAAGATCTGTTAGTCGCAAAGACTTCTGCGCTTGCTCTTCTTGAGTGAGTGGTCGTTCCAATTAAACCCTCTCCAATTTCTGTATCTCCCTTATGAGGGCGTTCTTGTTGTCCCCAAGATTACCGAAAGATTGAGTATTCCAAATCTTCAGATCCCTCTTTAACGCTTTCAATTTGTTGACGAAGTTGAAGCTCAGGGAACCAACAAACTGATAAGAGATCCACCATTGTTTAACCTTTTCTACAAAGCCTTCCGTCTTCAACCACATATTCTCAAATTTGAAATAGCGACGCCCGTTCAGAGGCCATCACAGTCAAGCAAAATGGGCCAATGATTAGAGAAAAGACGATCCATATGCTTTTGCCAAATGTCTGGGAAATGGCTTTCCATCTCTAGAGAGATAAGGAAGCGGTCCAACCTAGCCCATGTCTGATTATTGAACCAAGTAGTTAGGCCCCCAGTGAGTGGGATATCCACCAGATTTAAGTCTGAGATACACTCTAAGAATTTCAAGCTAGCTTGCATCACTCGTCTATTACCGGATCTTTCGCTAGCAAATCTAACCACATTGAAGTCACCCCCCATGCACCATGGGACATTCCACCAACTGTGAAGCCCTGCTAATTCATCCCACAGAAAGCGTCTATCTACATCAAGATTCGGCCTGTACACACCTACAAAAGCCCACAAGAAATTATCAGACACACATCTGAACATACATGCGAGCGAGTACCTACCGATGTAGTCCTCCACTTTTTCCACCACCCGTCGGTCCCACAACAGAATGATTCCTCCCGATGCCCCCATCGCAGCCAAGTAGACCCATTCCACATGAATGCCGCTCCACAAGCTTCGCACCGTACTCCTATTAATACACTTCAGTTTTGTCTCCTGAAAGCACACAATATCTGCTTTCCACTCACGAAGCAAATGACGTATCCAAAGGCGTTTGTTTTCTTCGTTAAATCCACGGACATTCCACACTACAATCTTTGGCTTCATTGAGGAAAGGCTGGCCCCTTTCCTTTCGCCCTACCTTTACTAGAAGGACCCTCTGAGTTTAGGGACCAAGTAAGCCGGTTTAGCTCCCTGTTTTGCTTAGAAGCCTTTTTGCGATTTTAGTTATAACCCATGTCCATGGCTGTTAATAAGGCCATAAATTGCTCTCCATACCCTGCACATCTAATTCCCACCAATTGATGAATTTATTTGGCAGTATGCAAAACCCAATCAGATTGGTCTGGAAAGTAATAGTTTAGTAGATTTGGGTTCTGAAATTCCTCATCCACCGAAATGTCCTCCAAACCTTGTAAGGAATCTGAAAGAAGCAGATCATCCCCACCGAAAGCATGAGATCATCAGAATCCTCGTCCTCTTTCAATTCGAGATCTGGCTCAGGGTACAGGGAATGGTCTGCCGGAGGATTTAGCTCAACCAGCCCCTTTGTCGGCAAAGTCTAATCCCCCCTAGACGAAGAAAAATGGTTCGTCGGCGATTTCTAAATGGGAAGCGGGCTACCCAGTGACGTCTGAACCCTCTGAGATCTCTCCGCCGCTGAACGGTCGTCCTTTGACTCCGATGTTGTCGTCTGAGTCTCTACCGCCAGCGACGTACTGGGCAGCATCAATTCCAGCACGACTCCGAGACTCTGGAGCTACGATCCGACCTTGGAGAGGCAATCCTAGTGTTCGGATCTCAAAGCGGGCTGAAGTGGGCCCGACCCATTCACATTACCACTAGACGGAGTCGCACGTGAAGGGGCCTAAATCGAAGGCCCAGCCCCAAAGGGATTCCCCTCCTGCGAAACTACCCGAGTGTTATTCCCAGCCTCTATGTGTAATCGGCTACTCAAAGGCCTAACGAGCTTTGGAACGAAACCCTTGGGATGAGCCCTAACGCCCGATGCTTGGCCCCAAGTTAAGCGCTTTTTCCCTTTCTTAAACTGAGACGTGGGCTTGGGCTTAAGCCCACCTTTCTGATTCTACTCAAATTCCTGATGAGAAAAGCCTAAATTGTCTCTAACTCATCTCTTACCTTAAGTAGCCCGACAGTATGTACAACAGTATGTTAGAAAAAAAAATTTATGTACGTATAGAAATTGAAAGAAAAGAACAGTGAGGCGATTGTTAATCTGTCTCTCAGACAAATATTGCCTCCCACTCGTATCGAATTCTGCAAAAGGGAATCATTAACAATTATGTCTTCAGGATACAACACTGTTTATATAGTGTGCAGATTGCAAATTCTGAACACTAACCTTTTGAACGAAAAGATGTAATAACAGCAGACATAACATTTCAGTTCAAATAATATTATGACAGTTATTGTCTGAACAGTTACAAAAATAACTGTAATTGACAGTTAATCACAACTGTCAAAATAGTGATCAGACACATTATTTCGCTTAGCAAAAGAATTCCGTCACTTGCGACGATGCGTACGTGCGAAGTGCTAAGTGCGTCTAAAGCGTCAATACGTCTATGCGTCGCGCGCGCGACGCGCGTGCGCGTGCGTGCGTGCGTGCGTGCGATCAGTGCTTCGCACTGGGTGACGCTTCTAGACTGTCTACCCTTTTATTTATTTTATGTATAGTAAAATACATTCACTTATAAACCATTAAATATTTCACTATCTAACCAATGTGGGATTAAAAAATACCTTAGAGAAATTTTCAAAAAAATAGATAATTTAAAATTTGAAATAACATTTGAAAATCAAATTTGAAATATAATTTGAAATAATCTAACACAGTACGCATATCCTTCTGTAACACAGTAGCTGTCGCTGGGTCTCCATCAACATCTTGCGGATTACCCATGCTTCAGCCCTGACTGAATCAAGGCTCGAGGTGTCCTATAGTTTCAGAGACTTCCCATCACGCCACCGGTCTCGAACGGTCGAATCCCCACCTCTCCTTTCCTTCCTCTGCGCCGGAGCCTCCTTGGAGAGAACCTCCTTGTATGTCCGTGAAGAGTCCCCTTTCTCCCATCTACCTCCTTTCGGTTTGAGCTCCCCCTGATAAACATCCTTTTATTTAGCCATGCCTGCAATTTTTCCTTGATTTTAATCCATCGCCACCCTCCTTCCCCTTCCGGGAAGCAGAGGACATTCCTCATTCCCCTTGGTTGTACTCACTGACCTCTAGGAATCGCCCCCTATTGCTAGAACAACGCTGGGCTATGAAGCAGCTATAGCCTTCTCTAGTTGCCGAGTGGACCTCTTTATTCTTCCCCCCTTTCGCACACTCGTCGATCACGTTCAATAACCACTGCACGGTGGTCTTTCCAAAGAGAGCCTTGCGCTCCAACTTCCATCGCTTCTCAATAATACTACAACGGTTCCCTTTGTATGAGAAAATGAACCGCTTAGACTCTATCGCCACCTCCGAATAACTGCCCATCAAGGCTTCCACACTAAGTGATACACAGATCACATAATGGGAGAACTAATCGGATAGTGAAAGAAAACAAGGAGAAGCTTGAGAAAACTTTGTCAAAAACGATAGTGTACGGAGAGAAAAATGAAAGTTTTTTTTTTTAAATCAGATAATTTATATCATTTTCTTCTTATTTTTTTCATCTGGTAAAGGAAATGCAGGTCCTTGATTTGCACAAGATGCTCTCCCTCTGTCGTAGGGTCATCTTTTCCTTTTCATTCTGTACGAATGGTCTATGCAAGGTCTCAGACTCTCAACCTCACACATTTTCTGTCTAGACTTTTTCTTGTAGTGTGGATCTGAGTGCCATTGGTAGAATGGAGGCTTCTGAGAATTTGAGTGGAGCTGATCTTGCCTCCATTAGCCCAACAGCACTCAAATCCACACTTGCATCAATAGGCTTCTTCCTCCCAAGCGCTTTCAATATCAGCCCACGCTTATCCAAACTGGGAAAAGGAACATAAAGAAGTTTACCAAATCTACCAGGCTGTAAGACAGTATCATCCATCACCTCAGGCCTGCTAGCAAAAATGACAACAGGAAGGAATCAATAAGATGGTAATTATCAGAATGTATTGAAGAATATTAAACAATGAGATTTACCCATTTGTTGCACCGATGACAAAAACACCCCTCCGCTGCTCTGCAGCGTCTACTCTATAAGTAACTGTAGTCGTACACAATGAGGTTAATTTTATCAATATTGGAACATGAATTGCTAAACAGAAAACATATTGAGTAGAGCAGTAGGATTTTGTTCAGGCTCTTGAGAAATTATTTGACCTGGCTGAGTAATCTCTCGACACCCCATCCCCCTTCTTTACCATGCTTTGTTGCAAAGAATCCACCTGCAAATCATGGGGGAAGAAACAAAATTCTCAAAAAAAATTATAATTAGTAAGAAACTTTTTTCTCAAGAATAGGCAAAGTCCAAGTACACAGAATGCATATAAAGGAAAACCTACATTTCTCTAAAAACAAAAGGAAAGCTATACAAATTCAGGAAGTTAACATCATCCATTACAAGAGTTTTAGCCCACAGACACAAAGTACAAAAGAAAAAATTCCTAAGTTCTCCCATCAAACATCCTTTGTATTGATTATCAAAAATTAATCAAGACAAAATTAAGGACCACAGAGTAACCCATTCAAATATGTATTATGAATGGAAACCTCATCAAGGCACCCACGTTAAAAATCATGTTCTCTGCAACAAGATCCAGCTGCTATTTTCAAACACAAGCTTGCAATTGATTTGATCCATTAGAGTTTATCAATAATATGCGAAAAAAAAAAACAGTTGATGAAATGATGTGGTGATATATAACCAGTTGTTCAGCACCCACTCCACATACATATCCATTTAATATCCCTTATCCTGCAATTCCCAGGTGCAGAACAACCCAAGTGACTTGCAATTGTTTCAAATATGAAAGGATGATAAGAATAAAACATAGACCGATCGAGGTCAACTTAATATATTCAGAAAGATACATTCACCTATGAAGCTGTAGAATTAATGAGTGATGTTGTGACCTTTTGATGTCCTGTTACCATTACAAAGCTTTTATATGATGCTAACTTAACTCGTGCAGAAAAATGACTTGGGTTTACAGTATTTTCAGAAAAAACACCATGAACTCTCAGATTGAAATTGATGGTTGGACAAATGAAACTTCAACCTCCCTTTCCACAGAAACTTAAGACCATGATTACTGAAGAATTTGATGTGCAGTAGAAGAAACAACTTTCGAGGGTCAACCAATTTTAATTCTTGAATATCATTGGGAAAGAGTTGCACAAATAATCGCTTATGTCCAATGATGTTAAAGTCAATGGAGTTTTCAGGTAATTATAAACTGATTATGATAATTTCCACTTCCATTTCAATGCATTGCAGTGCCTTCCATTTAAGCTACAATATCATTTTGAATCAAATTTACGGACATTTGTAAATACCACAGTTTTAGCAGGCATATTCAAACCTATGCTGAAGGTCTTTGTGGAAAACAAGTACTGTAGGGAAATGAATCTCCTTGTAATATTGCAAATATGAATAATAATTCACATTAAAAATTGAAAACCTAAAAAAATTTGCCCCTGAATGGTGCAGATGAAATTAATGAGTCCAAAGGGAGGTAAAAATAGAGAAGAAAATATATATATTTATTTTATTGTTAGAAGAAAACAATAAATTAGTTTAATGAAGACACCCAAAAAACCAAAGAATGAAGAAAGAAACCAGAAACAAAAACAAGCATCAATCAGTTTCTCTGACCATTTACTCTCTAAATAGATGGGGCAAAAAAACACAAATAGGTAAGTCGTCATTAGTTCTTGAACAATGAAGGCATCAAGTTGGAGATAAAAGAAAAACAAGCAGAGTTTGTGAGTGCCAAAAATATGGTGCATGAGCTAACTTGTTATAGTATCGTTTAGAGACTACTCCCATCTCCTGACTAGTTGTGGTACTACACTTTTTTCCCCGGATAAGTGATTTGATGAGCCTTTATTTTATAGGCATAAGGTGTCTAGGAACAAAGTCCTAACTAATCACAGGGGTGCATAGGCCCTTAGCAAGAAGTTACACGCAAGTGCACCATCGAGGGGAAATTCCATCTATTGGTCCCAAGAAATTATTTCCACCTAAGGGTTCAAACCTTAGATTTGGAGGAAGTATACCACTAAGACCAAGGTCTTTACTACTTGAGCCAACCTTTAAAAGCTTTTATTGAGAAGTATAACTGAAAATATACTATTTTAAGTGCATGCATTTGTTAATCGAAAATAAAAGAGATTTTTCTCAGAACTATTCAGGTGAATAGTATAAAAATGTTGTGACTTATTAAGCTCTAGAAGATTCACGTAAACAGATTATAGTTCAAATCTATCAGTGAAAAAATAGATAAATATATAATATGCTTCCAACCTTGATCAATCCTTCCTGGAATAATATCTCACTAACTTCCTTCAAAATGGGAAGCAAGCCAGAATGATGCACCCCAATCCCACGTTTCAGGAGGGGTAAAATATTAGAAACCAGTGTAAAAAAATTCAAAAGCACCAATGAAGAAAAAAATATTTAAAAGCATTAAAAATTGATACAAAACCAGGAAAGCTACTTACATTAACATGTACCATTAAAACTAGATTTAAACAGAGCTACACCCATAATCATGGTCAGCATACAGTAATCAATGCATTCAGTGATGCCTAAAGGTACCATAGCAGAGTCGCAGACCACGTTTTTTTATGACATGGAACCTCACCAAGGTAAGGCCTTTTGGAGCGACTCTTGGAGCTAATTCCCGGATAGATGACCCTACCCATTAGAATCATGTATCAGGCAATCATATTGAGGTAATCCATAAGAACTTCAAGTGGTGAATGGAACCCAAGATGTCAAAATTCACAGCTCGTCTCAAGCCCTACTATTTGACAACTAGGCACAGCACATACTGATATCACAAAAATTTAGAACCCACCTCATATATTGACATACATAGAGACACAGCACATCGCATTTGCTCTAATTGGATTTTATTTGTTAAATTTAAAAGGCCCATTTTCTAACAAGTAGCCATCTTCATCCAAACATAATCAATGGGAGTGCTCATATTATTTTTCTGCTTATTCCTTCTACTATACACCATTTAAGGTCTCAAGCAAGATCATCAAGATAAACCAGGACAGGAAATCTAAAACATATATATATATATATATTGTCTTTCCTTCATTAGGAGAAAAGAGAAAGCAAAACTGTAAAAATATGTGCTTAGAGCTATTCAATTAACTCCACTTGTTTACGGGAGAAGCAAGATATATAGAAAAACAAAAATGCCTATAAAAAGTACACAAGAAGAATACACCTCGTTAGGAACTAGAAAGGATACAAGTAATCCATAATATATTGAAACATCATGGCAAAGTGACAAGTTATTTTTCTATAAAATATACTATAAAAAAAGTCTGACTTTCTCTCTATTACTTTTATGATCTCCGTACGATTTCTCATCGACCATGGAAAACATTCTCACCCCGTTGAGTTTGGGTGGTCTGTGACGGTGGTTCACGTTCGAGTTACTGGGTGTTTTTAGGCTGTATTCAGAATGGCTGCTCTCAGAAACGTTAGTGTAGAATCAAAATCTTTTACTTTGGTTAAGGAAGAGGAGTTGGAGGGTGGTGTCAAAGGTGGTTTTGGCACTTCGTTGGTGAAATGGCTGTTTAAGGCCATTGATATTGCTTGCATGAAAGAAGAGAAAGGAGAAACTGTACTTTCGTTCTTGCGGAGGAGGGCAGAGGATGGAAGTAGATGGGGGATGCTCTAAAAGATTTTCTGCATGTTGGGAAGGCATCTCTCGGTGTGGGAACCCTGAAAATGCCAGAGGAGATAAAGAGTTAAAGAAACCATCTAGTATGCAGGCTGGCTGGGGTAGTCGACTCGAGTGGGCAGACAGCTTCTGCCAATCCGAAGGGCTCTGACAGAGAGGCTCGTTTAGTACACTTGCAGGGTTGTGGTGGCAGACCTACATGCGGCGTGGCAGGAAGGGACGTACTTTGCACCTGGTCTTATAAGTTAAATTTGATTGTGCACTCCTTTTATAAATTTTAATTAAAAATTTTAATTTTATAAATTTTAACTAATCACTTTTTATTTTAATTATAAATTTAACAAATTAATAATTATTTTATTAAAATATTATTTTCTAACTTTCCATTTATTTTAATTTTAATTTTAATTTTAATTCAAATATTAAATAATTATTATAAAATATACATTAATTTTTTAACATTTAAATTATTCTTAACGAATAAAAATTTTAACCATCATATTTTTTAACAATCATATTTTTTTAGTAGTTAGATTTTTTAAGAATGAACGCTTAAATATATTTAAAAGTTTGCAATCAAGAAAAAATTAAAAAATATTACTAAAAGAGGGTATAACTTTGAGATGAAAAATATTATTAAAAGTGAACACCTAATTAATTATTACTAAAAATGAAAAATATTGCATGTGAAAGAACAATATAAAAAAAAAAAATTTACATGAGTATGAAGTTGCAATAATTCTAAATGTGGGTATAATTTTGAGATGAAAAATAAAAATAAATAATAGATAAATATTTTTATTCCAAAAAATAATTTGACTAGCTCAAAGGACTAGTTATATTTGTTGAATCAAGAAAAAGAAAATTATTTTAACTATATATTTATTGAGGCTGTTGCAGTCTTTTTTTTAATATTTCTTAATTATTATTTGACTAAACAATAAATTTATTGAATTTATTATGAATGCTCTCATGAGCAAGGAGAAAGGAGTAGATCGAAGTGGGCCCTCTTTGGACCAGGAAGAGGGAGTTGTTTGTATAAAGGGGACAGGCCAGGAGCTTTTGGGCTTCAGGGTTTTGAACAAGCCTGAGCCCATTAGAGGCAGGCCCCAGTTACTGTATATACCAAACAGACCATCAGAATCCACTTTCTTCTCCACTACCTCCAATTGATTCATGAAAATGTTTATAGAAAAAAAAAATATATATATATATATATATATATTGAGTATAAGCTAAGCAAACAAGTACATAACTTATGATATCTATATATATATATATATAAATTCAAACAAGTATAAAATAAATCTTCTATGACATTTTGCAATTATCTAAAAATGTGCTTAAAATACCTAACTCAAATCGTTGCAATTTGAGTATAAGAGAAACGTTGAAAGGAAACTGAGAGTGTTGAGCTCAAACATGAAATCCGGGTTGGGGTTAAAGAGATCGGATATGTTGCCAATTAGGGCTGAGTAAAAATCCGAAAATCCGACTCCGACTCCGACTCCGCCCCGACTCCGCCCCGACTCCGATTTGTCGGAGTCGGAGTCGGAGGAAAAACTCCGACTTTAATCGGAGTCGGAAACGGAATCGGTAAAGGAGTCCTGCCGACTCCGACTCCGACCCGATCCGACTCCGATTTGTAACCCGACTCCGACTCCGACTACGATTCCGACTATATATCCAACTCCGACTCCGACATTTTGCATATAATTTGTAAAAATATATATATGTATTTTTCAAATACAACTATTATAAATAGATAATTAAATTAATTATTGTTTCCAAATAATTTACTCATAATAAGTCATATTAATTATTATTTCCAAATAATTTACTCATAATATAATAGACATATATAATTATAAACACTAATATATTAAGAATTACTAATGTAATAATTTGTAATATTAATATATACAAAATTAAAGACTAACATATAAGTAGTGATGTATTATAAGTTAATAAATAATAAAATATCATAATGTTGATAATTACTATTGTATAATTTTATAAGTATAAACTTATTCAAAATAATTTCTAAATAATATAATAGACATTTATTAAGACCAAAGTTCAAACCTTAAATTCTAAACCCTTAATCTTAAATCCTAGACTATTACAACCATAGATTGATAATTAAATGAAATAATAGTATGTTGGATAATGTATAAATATCAATGTATTAGCCAATGTACATTAATAGTAATATTAATGTATAAACACTAATGTGTTTTTAAAGACTAACATATAAATAGTGATATATTATAAGTTAATGAATAATAAAATATCATAATGTTGATAATTACTATTGTATAATTTTATAAGCACAAGCTTTTTCAAAATAATTTCTTAATAATAATATAATAGCAATATTAATGTATAAATACTAATGTGTTTTTAAAGACTAACATATAAGTAGTGATGTATTATAAGTTAATAAATAATAAAATATCATATAATATATCATAATACTATTGCATAAAGTTTTAAGAATTTGTTTTATTTTAAAAACTTATAATTATTTAAAATTATTTTTAAATTCCATTTACTAACATAATTTGTTTCTTTAAAAATATTTAATAAACTTTCAGTTTCATATTTAATTTTATAATAAAATAATATTAGTTATACTATTTATTTTGAATTAATTATATTATATTTTTACTTTTAATTATCTATTTTTATTTAATTTATTTATAAACTTATTTATAAATTTAATATATACCGTTAGATCTAGGTTTAACCTAGATCTAACGGTATACATTAAATGCATATATATCCTATAACCTATCCGTGCGCCCCTCCCCTTCTCAGTTCTCATGCTCTCTTCCTTTCCTCGGTGTCTCGGAGCTCCAATGCGCAGTGCGCACCTCAGAATTTCCCCCCGCGCCTGCTTCAGTTGTTGAAGAATTGCTGCCGGAGTTACTGTTGCTCTCCTCCAGATCAATACCGCTTACCGAAAGAGGTTAGTTCATATAACCCAGTACCCACATGCTTATTCCGTTATTCGTGACTTTAGTCTAGGTTTTGGATTTTGATTGATCTGCAATGGGTTTTGGATTTCGATTGATCTGCGTTTATGTTTATAAGTGAGCAAAAGATAACTAGGTTGTATTTGTAACTTGTTTCTCGATTTCATACCCTTGTAAGCACCGTCCTCATCTCCCCTGTTTTTGTTGTATTTGTAAATTTGGCTGTTTTGAGTTCCAATTGCATCCTATGAACAAGTTTTTTTGTTGTTGTTGTTAATAAACTAGTTATTAATGCATACTAAATTAGCGTATACATCCTATGAACATTACCTATCAATAGCATCGAGCCTCTTGCTGTCAAAAAGCTATGGGAAATTTTACATTTCTCAGAAATATGTATATTAAACAAATCATAAATTTCATGTTTGAAGATGATTAACAATTTTCTTTCATTTTTTGGTGATTCAGCAGGAGTACCTTTTTCTTGCTAATATTGTAACTCCAATTTTTTGCACTGCCCATCCAAATCCATTCAAATTAATAGCACGGCATTGTTTATGAATTGATAATGCAAGTAGTGATTGACAATAGTTGTACCAGTTATGTATAGGATTTAAGAATTGGTTGTATTGTCTGAATAATGATTTCAGTTTGAGATTTTATTTGCACTTGTGTTTGGATTTAATATATTTATTTGTAACCTCCCAAGTGTTGTTTATCACAGTATTCTTAAAGTATTAATAAATTTAAGATAAGAACTACAATTAAACATATTTTTCAACTATTAATTAATTATTTGGAAAGTATTGTTCCTACCAAAGTATTTTTCAAATGATCTCATCTTTCTTTCTTTTTTTTTTTAAGTTTTAAATCATGAATATTCAAGGCTCTGGAAGCACTCCTACATCCACCGCTGCATCATGTCCAGCAGGACCACCACCTCCCCCTATGGAAGAACCTCCATCTCCCATGATTGCAGAGTCTAATGAACAATTAGACTCTGCGACGGCCACTCAACCCACTTCTAAAACAACCTGCTCTGCTCGTCAAAGAAATCCCCCCAAAAATAGATCTATTGTCTGGGATAACTTCACAAAAGATACGGATTGCGATCCTGATGAACCCACATGCACTTGTAACCATTGTGGGAAACAATTTAAATGTCATCCTAAGAGGCAGGGTACCTCAGCATTGAAAACTCACATTGATCTTTGCCCTAAAGGACCTAAGAAACGAAAAAATCAACAATTCTTGATCCCAGAAGCAAGAACTGATGGAGGGGAAGGGGAAAAGAAATTAGGGATGACCAAGTACAATGAGAAAAAACTTAGGGCTGCCCTAACTAGGATGGTGATTATTGATGAGTTGCCTTTTTCAGTTGTGGAAGGTGAAGGCTTTCGAGAATTTGTTAGATCTATTGATCCTAGGTTTCCTATTCCTTCTCGTTTTACAGTAATGAGGGATTGTATGAGACTGTTCTTGAGAGAAAAGGATAGTTTGAAAAAAATGTTTTTAACTACTAAGCAAAGAGTGAGCTTGACCACTGACACTTGGACATCTATCCAAAACATCAATTACATGTGTGTTACGGCTCATTTTATTGATAGTAGTTGGAAGTTGCGTAAGCGGATAATTTCATTTTCTCGTATTGGTGATCACAAAGGGTCAACAATTGGTAGGGCATTGGAGGAGTGTATGCTTGATTGGGGGATTGAAAAATTGTTTACAATAACTGTAGACAATGCTTCCACTAATGATTCTGCTATTGATTGGTTGAAAACAGTTGAAGTTGGAAGATTGGAGTGTGTTGAGGATCATGCGTATATTCACATGAGGTGTACTGTGCATATTTTAAACCTTATTGTCTGATAAGGTTTAAGCGAAGTTGATGAGTCAATCAGCAAGATCCGTAATTTGATTAGGTATGTCAAGTCTTCTCCTCAAAGACTTGCCACTTTCAAGACTTGTGTTGAAAGGTCAAAAGTTCCATGTCATAGTTTCTTATGTCTTGACGTACCCACTAGATGGAACTCAACTTTTCTTATGTTGGATGTGGCTAGCAAGTATAAAAAAGCCTTACAACTTTTGCTTGATGATGACCCGTACTCAAGGGTTTATTTGTCTGAAGATGGGCATGGGAGAAAAGGATTGGGAGCTCCCGTGCATGATGATTGGGAGGCAATAGAGAACTTTTCGAAGTTCTTGGGAGTATTTTATAATGTCACAATGCGTCTTTCTGGTACATTATATGTCACTTCGAATTTGTTTTTTAAAGAACTCGCTGGCATTCATAAAAACTTGATGGGTTTTTGCGAGAGTAACAATCGACGCTTCAGTTCAATGGCCTTGAGAATGAAAGAAAAATATGATAAATACTGGGGTAATATTGAAAAAATAAACAGGTTATTGTTTATTGCTGCGATTCTTGATCCACGGTGCAAATTGGAAGCTCAAGAATATTGGTTCAAAAAAGCATTGGGTGAGGATAAATGTGAGGAATTTGTTGAAATCCTTAAGGATGATTTTACCCGACTATATGAACAATATGCAGAGTTCAATGGTGAGTACACTAGCATAAGTGGTCCTAGAGATGATGCTTCTAGTGCTCAGAGTGATACTTGTATCTTAAAAAGGGATAGCAATAGCGTTATTGATGACGACACGGACATATACACGGATCTCCATAAAAACAAGAGTTCAAGTATGTTGGATACTAAGTCGGAGTTAGAACGGTATTTGTTGGAAGCTGTTGAGATCCCCTCACAGAGTTTTGATATTTTAATTTGGTGGAGGGTCAACTCTACCAAATATCCAATTCTTTCAATGATGGCGAGAGAAATATTGGCCATTCCAATTACCACTGTTGCTTCGGAGTCTGCATTTAGCACGGGAGGTCGTATTTTAGATCCATTTCGAAGTTCTTTGGCTCCAAGAACTGTGGAGGCCCTTGTGTGTACGCAAAACTGGTTGAAGTCTACTCACATATGCTTGAGTCAAGATCATTTCGCTTTAATTGATGATGCAGAGAGTTATAAATTAGACTCAGGTAACATATTTCAAATTTAATTAAATATGTTAAATCACTTGATTTGTCTTTTTTTTTTAATACTAATAGCTTATATTTTAATATGTTAATGTAGAATTGGTTACTAATATGGCGAACTTACTACATGAAGAATGAAGATGATTGAGGTTTGAGGTGCTTTGTTGTTGTTGAATTTGTGTACTTTTTTATTTGTTTAATTTTATTGTCTTATTTGTAGAAATTTATGTGGTATCTTATTTCCTTACTAATTTTGTTTTTTTTTTCTTCAGGCACAGCCGCACAAGTGGGAAATTTGAAATGATATGTAATTTATAATTTGTATTAGTTATTTTGTTGAAATATGGAAACTATTGTTTGTTTGTTTTCTATTATTTATCTTTTGTTGTTGGATGATAATTTGAAATTTGGAAAGATAAATTGTGGAATGTGGATGATTGTGGAATGTGGATGAATCATCTATATGTTGTGATAGATGACAGAATATAGATTTAATGATGGTACGTGATGGGTGTTGTTTGCATATCCAGGATGATGAAATATGGGTTCAATGATTAACCATGATAGATGATAGAATGGGTATTGTTTGCTTTTATTTTTTCTTGAAATGAAAAAATAGTATGGTTACTACCATCAAGTTATGTATTTAGTTAATTTGTAATAATATTTTTATTTTGTAATTTCTAATATTTGGTTTTGATTATGTATATTGTATTGTTAATTTGTAAGAATGATTTTATTTTATTATTGACATTTGACTTTGGTTTTGTAATTTTAATTGGTTGGAATTTGTAATTTTGGACTTTTGGCTTTGTATTTCATTATGTAATGATATTGAAGTCCAACTTCGATTTATTATAGTTTGAAATTGTAAAATTGAAATGTCAAATGGGTTAAAAAAAATTCCAATACAAAAGTCCAACAAAAAAGTCCAATTCCGACTCCGTTCCGACTCCGCTCCGACAAAGTCGGAGTCGGAGTCGGATTGGAGTGTATAGAAGTCGGAGTCGGAGTCGGAGGTCGGATTTCATTTCCGACAAAGTCGGAGTCGGAGTCGGAGGATTCCATTTCCGACTCCGACTTAGTCGGTGCTCAGCCCTATTGCCAATCTAGGACTCCGCCAAGATTGTCACTATCTCACAGCACGACATGATTGGGTACTCGAACTTCGACATCCTTTTTTATTGCTAAGTGAGAGATTTGGTCTAAGATTCCACAAATTTATCATATATTCACAGCCACATTTAAAGAGAGAGAGAAGGGAGCAATGAGATCAGCTTTTTTCCCATCCAACATCATCAAAGATATCCTGCTCAGCCTGCTAGCCAACCATTCGAAGAGATGCCTCAAAGATATATTAAAGAATAACTTGATTGTTAAACGGCACAAGCGATTAGGTTTTGCTATATAAATCTCAGAGTCAGATTATGCCGAGTGCCAACCTCAACATTTTAAAGTTTGGATGATAGCAAAATATGTATATCACAACTTTGTTTTCCTCAAACCAATTACATACATGCACGTGCCGCGCGCACAGAAGAGATTCCAAAATTGTAATAACATTTTATCATTGATTTTATTTTCTTATACCTTACATTTTCAGAACTGCCCTAATATTTCCTAGCAAAATAAAAATACTATTAAAATAAAATAGAATAACAAAAAGAAAATATGACCTTTTAAGGTTAATCCCAAAATTGCACGGGGCGTGCAGCCCCAAAATTCCGCTAAATCTAATTGCCTTTACATCACTGTCCTCGCAAAGAGATCTCCCTAAAATTTTTACCTCAACATCCTCAAATCAAAAATATATATATATATATATATATATTAAAAAAAATATTGTTCTCCAGGTTAAAAACTACAAGTAGAGAGATGCTGCAAAGACGATATCCCTCTTGATCTTGGAAACAGCCTCTTCAAATTTTGATTCAAGCTCAGTTTCTCCAATAGATTTTGCTGCTTGTATGAGCTGCTGAAGAACTTCCTCCAGTCTACGAATTGCCCTGATCAAGCTGCCCTCAAAAACCTGTGTAATTTCCATGATCTCATAGAACTTGGATCCTTTTGCCCAAGCATACACAGCCTCCATGATATCTGGCCGAAACGAACTCACAAAGTTCTCCACATCAATTTGGACCTGATAAAATAAAGGTCCAAACTTAGTTATTGGAACATTGCATTTGCAGACATTATAATAAACCTTGCCATCCCTTTATGACATTTATATGGCTTATGAATCATATGGTTTGACTGATGATCTCAAAAAGGGTATCCTAATAGACTTAACTATATAGCAGGACACAAACAAAATCCATTTCAAATTCATTTGATGAAAACCATCACACGTTAGTGTCATTACAGCTCCTCTGATCACTAGATAATCTTTGTTTCAGTTGTTGCCCCACTTCCAAAGCATTTTGAGAATTCTCCTTGTAGGTAATTCGGTTGTCTGATTCAATAGTTCAGTCTCAACCCAAACCCTTCCCCACCCCCCCCAAAAAAAAAGACTAAAAAAATGAAAAGAAAACAGCCAGTGCCTAATATGAGGCACTTCATTCTCTATGAACCCATAGTTTCTTTTAACCCAACTCTTGCGTTGACTCACTTAACTCCTAATTAACATCTAAATTGAGTTCCAAGTTCCATCTGGGTGATAAAATTATAATAATATTCTTCTGTTACTTGAGAGTTGAGTTAAAACTTCTAAACAAATGAACAATACCAAGAAGAAGTTACACTATTACCTTGCACTCAAGCTGAACTTTGGCAACCCTACGAGCTATATCTTGTAACTGTACAAAGAGAGTGTCAAGTTCTTCCCTAGGCTTTGGAGCATTTTGAAGTTTCTCCTGCCAGACAAAGCAAGAAAGGAGAGAAACCATCTCTTCCACCGTTATGTCCTTTAAAACCCCATTAAACATAAGCTCTGATAGGGTCAACTCATCCGCACTACTGATTTCACAAGCAACTCTCCCTTTCAACATCACAACATCTTCATTTGTGATATATCTGCAATTATATCCACTCCAAGCATTTTAGTCTAACATCTCATTAATAATGCCCATGCAAAAGTAAATCTTTGGAACGTCTAAAAACCTTCCATAATTTTCTTTTTACCAAGAATAACAAGAAAAGTATCAAATATCCAGTTTGTGCAAAAGGTTCAGCCAGAACTAGTAGTCTTGGGCTAAACTTCATGATTGTCTTCTCACCATTGACAAATAATCTAACAATTCCTTTGTTGCCAAAGGATTAAAATTAAAAAGCTAAAGAATATGATACCAAAAAATCAAAGCAAAAAGAGTTGGAAATCCTGCTATCAGAACTGAGGTCATGTCATAGAGCTTGTGCACAAAGCCACTAAAAAAGGAGAATAATGGGTGTGAGAGCAAGACGTCAAGTGAAGTAAAGAAAAGTCTCATTACCCTAGCCTCCGAAGTGCCCGTTTTCTAGACTTGAATTCATCTTTAAAGGCCAACACAGTGGAAGAGCGTATTTTCTTCTTAAGCAACTTGATCTTAGCAGCCAATTCTTGCTTCATGTGGAAAACTTTGAGCTTTTGTTCAATAAGGGGAGATTTAGCAATTTCATGCTTGTCAAAAAGGCTCTCTAGAGCCTCTATTCTACGAGCTGCCTTTCTGTATGAAGTGCTTTGAATCTGATAATACCAAAGCAGGTTGTAATTGCACGATATATATATATGCACAGTGGGAACATGAGAGTGAAGTTGGAGTAATACCTTCAGATCTTCTTCTGGATCTAGAAGAGGTACCCCTTTTTCTGTGAATCTTGATATAACTTCAGAAACCTTCTTCAGTGTGTTTTCTCGAGTTTCCAAGGGCAATAAATCCTTTGGTATGACCATAAGAATACTACTCAAACTAATAATCTGTTCATGATATGAGAGGCTATTAATTCTTAAGTAAGTGACTGATCAGTGGAGTCAACAAAGAATTTAAGAATAAAAAGAGTAAAGGCATCACAGAAGAACATTTTTTTTTTTTTGATAAGTGGCATCACAGAAGAACATAAAAGAAGAGCAAATGCTATTTTCTCAGGCAACACAAAGGCCAATTGAATAGCGGACACAAAAGCATGAATCAATTAAAGAACAAATCTTTTTAATCATAGACAGCAGTTCGATTATCTCTCTAAACAAAACACCCAGCTATTCTTCATTTACCAAAAGACCACCCATTCAAAAACATTAGCCAGTTAATAAACTTGAGAATCTACTCCTCTCAACAATCAAACAATTAAAATAGATAAACTAAAAGCTCAGTTCATCTATTACTATTTCATAACTAAAGAACTAAAATGTAACAGATTCGAAAAACCCCAAAATAAATAACTGCAACTTCCAGTGGAAAGAGTAAACAAGTTTTATCGATAAAAGAAATAAATTAATCAACATGTTGGAGATTGAGAACATAAAACAACAGAGAAGAATAAGGGCTTTGCCTGGGAGATAGGAACAGAAACAACAACAGGTTCTCCAGGCTCTTTCAATGGGACAATCTTAATGGTTTTTTTCGCAATCCCATCTTTGCTCACAACACATCTTGTAAGAATATCCACCGTGTAGTCTCCATCTTCGGGCTTTCTATTTGCATCATCTGCACCACACATTAATTGTTCAATAATTCATGAATTTCAATTAAAAGAAAGATGGCCATGTTCAGCGAGAAACCATTGACAGTTCCCACCTTCAGATACACTTCTTAGTCTTTCAAAATTTATTATCACTCCCCATGTGACCGGGTCCTTGATAGAGAAAGATGGGGAAACTTCTTCACACCTAGAGCATTCAATACAAACGAGCCTTCTAGCCTGCAAGAAAGGTAAGCAGTACTTTGGAGAGAACACAATATCACGAACATCCTTCTTCAAGCTTCTGTACTGCTGTAGCAGATCGTAATAATTCTTTAAACTATCTTCTTCTTCAATTATAATTGAATTCCTCTCCTCTTCCAGATCCTTTACTTGTTTCTGCAAATACAAGTAGATTTTAGTCTAAATCTCAGGGATGAAATATTGGCTGAAATCCAGATCAGGAAGACCAGTGGAGAAGCTTTGTTTAACATCAACATTGAGTTAAAAAATCAGAAAATTTATATCATTTTCTTTATATTTGTTCAGCTGATAAAGGAAATGCAGGTCCTTGATTTCCACAAGATGCTCTCCCTTCTGTTGTAGGATCATCTTTTCATTCTGTACGGAGTGTCTATGCAAGGTCTCAACCTCACATATTTTCTGTCAACTTTTTTGTCTCACTTTTTTTTTTTTGGTTGATAATCAATAGAACTTTATTGATAGGCACAACTCAAGTACACAGGAAATACACCTATCTTGAAGATGAAAAAGATGCTCAACACTCATGCAGGCTAAGTCCATTAAAGTCAAAAGATACGTTCCGGCGGAAAAGGGTGTTGATAAAAAAATTCTTCTGCTCCTCTGCAGTAACCTTTTTTTAACCGTCCACCAGTATCTAAATAGCAATTTTTCCATATTTTTTCACTATTTATATGTGACTTCTTGACATCTTTATGGTCCTTTAAGAGTCAGATACAAAGGTGATGATATCCTGGGATAGGTCTTTCATCTTTGAGTTATTCGGGCATTCACTTGGTCTATGTAGAGGAGGAAAATGACAAAAAAAGGACCTTCAAACAGAATTTATTTTTACAAATTAACATCTATGCTCCCCCAGAAGATCAAAACAAGATTTTTTTTTTGATAAGTTCAAAACAAGAATACAAAAAACCAAAACTTATAATATGGAAAGTTGGCTCCAAACAAGAACATTAGCCAAAGCCATTAATTTCAAGATGTGTCCTCTGCAATCGTCAACTAACCTCAAGACTTGGAATGGCACGGTCGGCTTGGAACTGATAGAATGAATTACGAAGCAAATTTTCAGGATCCCCATCTTCACAACGCATTTGATTCAAAATCATATTGTAGCTTAAATGGAAGGCACTGCAATGCATTCAAATGGAAATCAGTGAATGCAGGTCCAATATCTTTATGGTCAATTGCAACTACATAAATGAATTAAATTCTAGTTATATGAAAAATTATTTCGTTTATACAGATGGACCTACTGTATAAATTATTTCGTGTGTGTGTAAAATTTTTTAGCTCTCCATCAGACCACAACCGTCAATTTTGGGAGGTACAGATGAGAAACTAATTCAAAATGGGAGTTTCTCAAGTATTTTCACTTCTGCCCTCTCATGCCAATAAGATTATGCAACGAATACTACAAAATGTTCCTTCATCCAGAAGCAGCACTAATTTATCCACAGCACTTATTTAGAACATACAATTCACCTGAAGAATATACCATGCTTACCTGTTCAAACAATCAGCATTTCCTTTGAGCATCATCTTAGCCGTAGAAGGTTCTAGTTTCTCATCAACCATAAGGATGCATATTCCACGTTTATCGATACCTCGACGACCAGCACGGCCACTCATCTGTATATATTCTCCACTGGAAATCCATCTGAACTTATCCCCATCAAATTTACGGACATTTGTAAATACCACAGTTTTAGCAGGCATATTCAGACCGATACTGAAGGTCTCTGTGGCAAACAAGCACTGTAGGGAAATGAATCTCTATGTAATATTGAATATATGAATAATAATTCACACCAAAAATTGAAAACCTAAAAATATTTACCCCAGAATGGTGCAGATGAAATTAATGAGTCCAAAGAGAGGTAAAAATAGAGAAGAAACTATATATTTTTTATTTTATTGTTAGAAGAAAACAATAAATTAGTTTATTGAAGACACCCAAAAAAACCAAAGAATGAAGAAGGATAACCAGAAACAAAAACAAGCATCAATTAGTTTCTTCAACCATTTACTCTCCAAATAGACCAAAAAATATAGTGCATGAGCTAACTTGTTATAATATGGTTTAGAGACTACTCCCATCTCCTGACTAGTTGTGGTACTACACTTTTTTTCCCCTGAGAAGTGATTTGATTGCCTTTATTTTATAGACATCGGGTGTCCAGGAACAAAGTCTTGACTAATCCCACAGGTGCATAGGCTCTTAGCAAGAAGTTTCATACAAGTGCACCGTAATTTCAAGGGGAAATTCCGTCCCCAAAAAATTATTTCCACCCAAGGGTTCAAACCTTAGATCTGGAGGAAATATGCCACCAAGACCAAGGTCTTTTACCACTTGAGTCAACCCTTACGGGCTTATATTGATAAGTATAACTGAAAATATACTATTTTAAGTGCATGCATTTGTTAATCGATCAATAGAAGAAATTCTGCTCAGAACTATTCAGGTGAATATTATAAAAATGTCAGTCACTTAAAGTTCCAGCAGTTACACGTAAACGGAATATAGTTTTCCTCTATCCATCAAAAAATAAATAAATCTATAACATGCTCCCAACCTTGATCAATCCTTCCTGGAATAATATCTCAATAACTTCCTTCAAAATGGGAAGCAAGCCAGAATGATGCACCCCAATCCCACGTTTCAGGAGTGGTAAAATATTAGAAACCTGTGTAAAAAAAAATTCAATAAGCACCAATGAAGAAAAAAATATTCAAAAGCATTAAAATTGATACAAAACCACAAAAGCTACTTACATTAACATGTAGCATTAAAACTAGATCTAAACAAAGCTACATCCATAATCATGGTCAGCATACAGTAATCAAATTCATTAGTAATGCATAAAAGTACCATAGCAAACCACGTTTTTTTATGACATGGAACCTCACCAAGGTAGGGCCTTTTAGAGCCACTCTTGGAGGCTAATTTCCGGGTAGATGACCCCATCCATTAGAATCATGTATCAGGCAATCATATTCAGGTAATCCATAAGAACTCCAAGTGGTGAATGGAACCCAGGATGTTAAGATTCACAGCTCATCTCAAGCCCACTATTTGACAACTAGACACAGCACATACTGATATCACAAAAGTTTAGATCCCACCTCATATTGACAAACATAGATGCAGCACATCACATTTGCTCTAATTGGATTGATTTGTTAAATTTATATTTCCCATTTTCTAAGAAGTAGCCATCTTCATCCAAACATAATCAATGGGAGTGCTCATACTACTTTTTTGCTTTTTTTTTTTATAGGTAAGAAGAATTTTATTCAAGTAAATAGGCAAAACCAAGTACACGTGAAATGTACAAAGGCAAGTGCCTAGTTTTTTTTTTTTTTTTTGATAAGTAAGAGGTAAATTTTATTAATGAAAAAAAGAGGCATAACCCATGTATACAAAGAGTATACAAAGGAACACCTAATTACGATCTATGAGCTGTAAAGAAAGACAAAAAGTCACGAACATCGTTTCCATTAAGTACAATAGCTGAAAACCATAGCAGTAAGGTTTGCATAAAAAAATTCTGCAGCTCCGCCATTGACCGCTCCTTGTCTTCAAAGCAACGATCATTCCGTTCCGACCAAATATACCACATGAGGTATAACGGAATCATCTTCCACACTGCCGCCATCTGAGAACAGCCTTGTAGCTTCTTCCAAGCACATAATAAATCCACCACCCTCGCTAGCATGACCCAAGGAACATCCACCCTGCGAAAGATCTCATCCCACAATCCCCTTGCCACGTCGCAATGCAACAGAAGATGATCCACTGATTCTTCGGTCTTCTTGCAAGTATAGCACCAGTCCAATACTACACATCCCCTCCTCCTCAAGTTGTCTATGGTCAAAATTTTTCCGAGCGCAGCAGTCCAAACAAAAAAAGTTACTTTAGAAGGCACCCAAGACCTCCAGATATTCTTGCAAGGGAAGGGAGCATTACCTTGAACTGTTAGGATTTTATAGTATGCCTTAACTGTGCATTTTTTTTGGGTATTAACCCGCCACTGCAATCTGTCCCTCTGTGCCGTAGGGCTTCCAATGGTATAAAGCAAGCTGAAAAAATCTGAAACAGTGGAAAGATCCCAATCATGAAAATCCCTGGCAAACAGGATATTCCACTTATGGGACCCATGAGAGAAAAATCTCAAATCTGCTACTAAAGCCTCCTTATTTACTGCAATGCAATAGAGAGCTGGAAAAACTCTCTCCAAAGCATAGTCACCACACCACACATCCCTCCATAACCTGACTGTAGACCCCTCAGGAACCACAAAGCAGGTATGTTCCTCAAAGTAAGGCCAACCCCTCCTTATGTATTTCCATAAACCCACACAATACTCCCCCTCACTTCATTTGAACACCAACCCCCCCAAGCACTACCATACCTAGCATCTATAATTTCCTTCAACAAAGACTCTCCATCCAAATGATATCTCCATAGTCATTTCCCCAATAAAGCGTTATTAAAAGTTCTCAGGTTGCATACGCCCAGACCCCCAAATAGAATGGGAGAACATACCGTATTCCAATTAACCAAGTGAAATTTTTTTCTCTCTCCCATGCCCTCCCATAAGAACCCCCGAAAGAGTTTTTCAATCCTTCTCACCACTCCCACGGGCATAAGGAACAAAGATAAATAATAAGTTGGGAGATTAGTAAGTGTGCTTTTGATAAGGGTGCGACGACCTCCTTTCGATAAGTAGGCCCGTTTCCATCCAGCCAATATTTTCTCTATCTTCTCCACTGCCCCATCCCATATGACTCTAGCCTTAAACGTGGCTCCCAATGAAAGGCCCAGATATTTCATGGGTAGAGAGGAGACTTTGTAATCCATAAAACCTGCTAAATGTGTAATGTTTGGCACCCCACCCACCGTAACCATCTCGGACTTCCCAAGATTCACCTTAAGCCCTGAAACTGCTTCAAAGCATAGTAACAATGCTCTTAACGCTTCGATTTGGCTAGCCTCGATTGCGCAAAAGAAAAGAGTATCATCTGCAAATAAAAGATGTGAGATAGTAATGGCGCAACTAGTGTCATTACCCACCTGAAATCTAGATAAACATCCTCCCCTAGCAGCAACCTTCACCATCTACCCTAGTGCCTCCATGACAATGATAAATAACAGAGGAGATAAAGGATCTCCTTGTCGCAAGCCCCGAGAACTATCAAAAAAACCAGCAGGTGTACCATTCACAAGAATTGAGAAACGAGCGGTGGAGACACAAAACCTAATCCAAGAAATCCATTTATCACCAAAGTCACACCTCCCCAACAAGTAGCGTAAAAACTACCAGTTCACATGATCGTAGGCTTTTTCCATGTCGAGCTTGCACAGGAAACCTGGGATGCCCTTCCTCATTCTATGATCCAAGCACTCATTAGCAATAAGAACCGAATCCAGAATTTGTCTCCCCTTAATAAATGCATTTTGAGGCTTGAGTATAATTTGCACCAACACTGAGCTGAGTCGGTTTGCAAGGACCTTAGAGATAATCTTGTAGACACTACTAATCAGACTGACAGGACGGAACTCCTCAATAGTCATGGCCCCCTGTTTCTTGGGGATAAGAGCAATGAATGTCGCATTAAGGCATTTTTCAAACTTGTTAAAAGTATGGAATTCATTGAAAACCTGCAAAACCTCCTCTTTCACAATGTCCCAACAAGTTTGAAAGAAGCCCATTGTAAAACCATCTGGGCCTGGGGCTTTGTCCTTGGCCATACCAAAAATGACCTTGTAGATTTCTTCTTCCTCAAAAGGCCTCTCCAAGCAACTCACACTATGAGAGTCAATGGTCTCAAAAAGCAAACCTTCAAGATTAGGTCTCCAAGAAGCTGTTTCACTGAGGAGGTTCTCATAATAATTGACAATATGGTTTTCGATTTCGAGGGGAGAGGCGAACACCTAATCACCTGAATGAAGTAGTTCAACAGCATTGGTGCGTCGATGAGAGTTGGCCACTTTGTGGAAGAACTTTGTGCATTTATCACCCTCTTTCAGCCATAAGGCCCTAGATTTTTGTCGCCATGAAGTCTCTTCCAATAACAATACCCTCTCCAAATTAGCCATAATTGTAGCCTTTCTCGAGACTACCTCCTCCGAGATGTCGTCTCTTAGTTCTCTTCCCTCCAACTCTTGTAGTTCCTCCAAAAGAATAGATTTCTGATTGTCGGCATGACCAAAAACTTCTACGTTCCACTTCTTCAAGTCTTGCTTGAAAGCCTTCAATTTACCTGCAAGAATGAAATTAGGAGTACCTGAAAGTTGATATGATGACCACCAATCTCGCACCATCTCAACAAACTCATCCACAGATAGCCACATGTTTTCAAACTTAAAGTAACAGCGCCCTCGATGGGTTTCTCCACAATCTAGCAAGATAGGGAAGTGATCTGAACTAACTCGAGCTAGCTGTTTTTGACGTAAATTCGGATAATGGGCTTCCCACGAGGGAGAGACGAGGAATCTATCCAACCTCGACCAAACCCGACCATTAGACCAAGTGAATTCGCCTCCCACAAGGGGAAGGTCCATGAGATCAAGGTCAAAAATAAACTCGGAGAATTCCGCCATAGCCGCCGAGTTATGATAATTCCCCACCCGTTCACTAGGAAAACACATGATGTTGAAATCCCCACCCATACACCACGGAACTTCCCATAAGGAGTATAGACCCGCCAACTCCTCCCAAAGTCGTCTCCTTTCTCTATCCACATTTGGCCCATATAAGCCTACAAATGCCCATTCCCACCCATCCACCACATTTTTGAAGTGCGTGGCGACTGAGTATTCTCCAACACAATCCTCCATCGCCTCAACTACTCTGTTATCCCACATTAGTAACACACCACCCGAGGCCCCCAAAGAAGCCTAATAGGACCAGCCCACATAAGGACACCCCCATAAGCTGCACACAAACCTTCTATCAATGCTTCTCATCTTTGTTTCCTGAAAACATACCAAATCAACTTTCCACATCCGCAATAATGATTTGATACGAAGGCGTTTATTGCGGTCATTAAGCCCCCGCACATTCCAAGATAGAATCTTAGGCTTCATGGAAACAAACAAGTGCCCCTCCCTTTCGATCTTTCCCTCCCACAACTCCCTTCTTTCACGTCATAATTAATAGAACAAGTAAGCCTCTTGAGCTCCCTATCCCACCTTGCTGCTAACTTCAAACGACCTTCATCCATAGCGACGAGAAGGGGCCTTAAATTGTTCTTCATATCCCATGCAAGAAATCCCAAAAATCACATGTAATTCTTCCACCTTTTTAAGGATCTAATTTGATGCACAAACAATTACAAGAATTCTCAAGTACCTACTTACAAGCTAAGAAGGGAAAAGACAAAGCATTACAAGAATTCTCATCCCTTACAAGATTTTGAACCCAAAAACTGAGAGTACTAAAGAAAAAGACCCTAAAATTCCCCAAAGAATGTTCACAATTATCAAAAGAACTTCCATTTCTTTCAGACCATAAACACCAAAACAAACACAGGGGAACAGCTCTCCAAAAATCAGCAAAGCCTCCTCGAACTAGGGATTCATTCCAGCTTTCCAAGAAGTCCACTACACGTAAAGGCATGACCCATGCAAAACCAGCCCTATTGAAAACTTCATTCCACATGGTTGTGGCCACTTCACAATGCAGAAAAAGATGACAAAAAGATTCCCCAGCTTTCTTTACTAGACACCATTTAAGGTCTCAATGTCAACATGACCATCAAGATAAACTAGGACAAATGTTAAGAAGGGAGGATTGCTAGCTGTGGAGTCCAGCTGGAAATAATAAGTTCTCAGTCTCATCTTATCATGGGTCATGCCGCTTCGCTTGGTGGACTTCCTACCAAATTGGAGAGGCCTCCGGGGCAACTCACAGGTGGTGACCATTTGGCACATGGTTCCCATTTGCATGTGTTGGTGTATCTAGAGAGAGAGAAACACAAGGAACTTTGAAGATTGCAAGAGAACAATGGAGGAACTACGAAGCTTTTTCTATAAATCTTTGCTTTCATGGGCGGGAACCATACCTTGTAACAGAATTAATGTTCATGATTTTCTTATTTCTGTTATAACCACGAGCTAAGTTTTTTCATGTATACTACCTAGGCTTAACCTCTTTCTATTAATGAAAGTTTTTCGATTACCTATCAAAAACAAATTAAACTGTCACAAGCGCTGTAATTTTCCTAGTAAAATTATTTGGAAAGTGAAAGCTCCTTTCAAGATTGCTTTTTTCTGTTGGGTGGCCTCATTGGGCAAAGTGTTGACAACTGATAATTTTTTTTTTTTTAATAAGTAAAAATTTATTAAACAAAGGGCAAAAGTCAGTTACAAGGTTCCATGGCCAATCAACTAGGCACATTAGTTACAAGGAAATCATGTAGATCTCTGCCATTAAAATCCACGGCAATAGACCAAGTACATAGAGTTCTGTAAAATAAAACTTTCAGTTCCTCAAGGGATCTCTCATTGTCTTTGAAAGTCCGCTCGTTTCGCTCCTGCCAAAGACACCACATAATGCAGATAGGAATCATCTTCCATACAGCACTGATATGTCTGTCACCCCGTAAAGAATTCCAGCAAGCCATCGTTGCCACCATGCAAAGTCCAGTTGATGAAAAACCTCATTTCAAAGAGTTCTAGCAATCTCACATGTAAGAGGATATTATTACTGACCCACCCCCGACTGATAATTTAAGAAAGAGAGGAATGTATATTGCTGATTGGTGGTGTTATGTGTAAGAAGGAAGGAGAATCTATAAATCAACTATTTCTTCACTATGAAGTGGCCAGATTCTTATAGAATGAGGTTCTTAATTGGTTAGGTTTACATTGGGTTATGCCCAAAGATGTGGTGGATTTATTGCTAGAGTGGAAGGGTTTAAAGGGAAACAAGGATGCAGCGTGTGTTTGGAAGATGATTTCTTCTTGTCTTATGTAGTGCATATGGCTCGAAACGAATCAGAGATGCTTCGAAGACAAAGAACGCTCATTGGGAGATCTTAGGATTTTTTTTTCTTGAGTACTTTGAGTTTTTGGGCTAAATCTTTTGTAATGGATGAATATTTTCAGTTTCTGTTTTAATTTACTTTTTGTAGTAGGAAAGATGTAATCATGTAGGTATTTCCTTTGTATACGTCATGTGTATTTGGGCTTATGCCTATTTCTTTGAGAATAATATCTTTTATTACTTATCGAAAAAAGATAAACCAGGACAGGATTTCTAAAACATACATATATCTTGTCTTTCCTTCATTAGGAGAAAAGATAAAGCAAAACTGTAAAAATATGTGCTTAAAGGTATTCCATTAACCCCACTTGTTTACGGGAGAAGCAATAAAAAATGCCTGTAAAAAGGAGGATATTTTGTGTGTGTGTATCTAAGAGAGAGAGAGAGCATCCCGATAAAAAAACTACAATAAAATAAGTTGAGCAAGATATATTACTGAGAGGTGGGCAATTCTACCAGCATTGCACCTTTAAGGGTTTTGTGTCCAAGTTGCAAATTCACTATATTGGCTCGGATGCACACAAACATAGACAGATATTTTACACAGAATAAGAACTCACCTGAGGAAGCTTCTTATCATCATCTGAAAGAATATCCATAGCACTCCAAAAAATAGTTTCTACATTCACTTTCTCATCATCCCCATTGAGATCCAATTTTGCCATCTAAAATGCCAAATAAGAGAAATAAAACTCTAATTCACATATTTATACTCAGATGAATTGGAGTAAGAAAAAATCCACATGGATCTAGTAGCATGCAACATCATGATGAATAATGTCCAAAACTTTTTTATCAGTGAATGGTGTGCAAAACATAAGGACATTTTTTACCAAAAGAACAATGTGGCGATGGAAACATTGCCAAGTGATTTTTTATAGGCCGTTTGTTTAAACTAAAAATTAGCAAAATAAAAGAATCATTGGAAATACAAGTATTTTTTTCCTGTAAGTAAGAAAATATTTTATTGAATATTGAAATAAGCATAGTCCAAGTATACAGGAAGTACACAAGAGAATACAGCTAATTAGGAACTAGAAAAGGATACAAGTAATCAACATATTCAAAGATCATGGCAATGCGACACTACTTCCAAGTTATTTTTCTATAAAATATACTGTAAAAAATTAAAATAAAATGACCATGCTAACAATTATCAGTCTGGAAAAATTTGGTAAATCAGAAGCATGCTCCCTTACTCAAATAAAGCAAATTTACACCAAAATAGGAAATTACCTGCATTGCAAGAAACTCACATTCCCTTTTGCTAAAGCTGAATAGTATAACGGGATCATATTGTCGCTGAATGATCATTTTCACCATCTTGAAGATGTCACTTTCTTCACCAACTCTGCCTATAGTTACACCCTTTTGCCACTTTCCATTCTCCTTTTTCTTGACACCCTCGCTAGCAGGAACAAGTGCATTTAAAGATTTCTGAAAGCTATCCTCACGGAATTTCCCCTTTTCATCCACCACCAAGTATAGACCATCACCACCAGAAGGGAAAATATAATGCTGAAGAGGTGTTGGCCTATAATCAGTATAGACAATGTGACAAGGTTGTTGGTGAACCTGCATTAATTTCATCAAAGTATCTATTTCCACATCAAGATTCAAAATAAAAGATTTATAAGAAACTATTTCCACGCTCTAAATTCAAATATTAGATTATAGATGAAATCATAATTTTTTATAAGTCTAATCAAGAAAATATTTTTTATTTTATTATAATTAGTAGGCGGAGTCAAGTACTCCGGATGTATACAAGTACTCCGGATCGCTTTCTTTCTATGGACTGCATCTCTTGGGCGGATCCTCACATCGGATGATCCGAGAAAACATGGTCTTTTTTCTTTTTCATATAGGTAATCGTAGAAATTTTATTAATAGAAAAAGGCAAAACCCATGTACTCAGATAGTACACAAGTTTACAATTGAAAGAAGAAGGTCATGAACATATAGACCGTTACAAACAATGGTTCCCACCCATTAAAGCAATGACTTAAAACAATGGTTCCCAAGAAAACATGGTCTTATCATAACAGATTGGAGTTTTTTGTGCAAAAGTGATGGAGAATTAATGGATCATTTCTTGTCACATTGTGAGGTGGCCATATGTTTATGGAATGAGATTCTTAATAGGACAGGGTGGCTAGGGTAAAGCCCAGATGAGTTAGGGATATTCTAGGGTGTTCGACAGGAATTAGGAGGAATACATACATAGCTGCTGTGTGGAGAATGATTCCTCATTGTATAATGTGGTGCTTGTGGCTAGAGAGAAATAAAAGGTGCTTTGAAGACATGAAGCGTTCTTTGGATGAGCTGAAGTGATTCTTCTACAATAGTTTACTTTCTTAGGCTTCAACCATTATTTGTATGGACAACTTTCATGACCTACTTGTATCTCTCACTAGTACCTAGATGTAATTAGGCATGCTCCTTGTATACTTCCAGCGTACGTTAATGTCTTTATTTCAATAAAATTTTACTTTTACCATCAAAAGAAAAAGTACTCCAGATGCATACAAGGGAGAACACCTAGCTAGGAAGAAGAAATAGATATATTGAAATCATATATGTAATGCCCATCAAAATATAAAGCTATTGCCCATAAAAAGGTGAGCTGAAAAAAAATCTTTCAAGTTCCTCTAACAAACATTCCTTATCTTCAAAGTTCCAATCGTTTATTTCCCTTTGGATGCACCATGAAAGGCACATGGGAACCATCTTACTTGCATACCTTGACAACTTGCAATAAGATCAACCACACACCCAAGATAGATGAAGTCACTAAAAAGTACTCATCTATTCATAGCCAACAGTGTATATGTACCGTATACTTCCACCTTGATATTTTATGCTCGATAAAATCTTGTTTCCAATAAAAAAAAACTCATCCAAAAGTTCCGAGGGTACTCATCCATTCCTATATATGTTAAAGCTCCAAATTGTTCCCTGAAAAAGGTATCTAAGGCTATTTGTTCCAACTAATCCCTAAGGAACATGCAGTCTTCCTGTTTCACACACAGGAGACAATTACTAGGCCATGCTGCACCCCTAGGGTGGCCAGTTTAGGCACAAGTGAGGTTTCAAACTCTTGACCCATACCATGCAAGATGTTTATCAAGGCTTGGCTTGCCACTTGAAAATCCTAATTGAGAGAGTTGTTTTGCCCCTCATTTTCCTCTTTTCCATCTTCTAAAGGAATACATTTACTTACCGTTTGCACACTGTGTACATTTAACATGTACCTGAATTAGTTATAAAAACTTCTCAAAATGAGCAAAAAGGATCCATGTAGACAAAATGAGTTTGAAAAAAGGATTTGACCAGTTTCTACGAGGATTATTTTTGGTAAGCATATATATGCATCACCAAAGGCACAATTGTCATCAGGTCAGCCCCCAGCACACCAAAAAAAGGACCTAAACCCTATGATAATCATATATGATTTTATCCTATGTACTCTAGCTTATAGCCAAAATTTTCTTCCTGTTCTCTGGCCATGGATTCCACAAAGGATCTTCATCACTAGTTATATTGTGCACGTGTATTCTATATAGCAGAATGATCGCAAAAGTACTGAGAGGCGTCATTAATCGTGTTATACATGCAAATGTTGTTCAGAGTGTTAATAAGCATCTTCAATCACCTTTGATGAGAAGACAACCATATTCAGTAAGAAAAAATCACCTTTGCAACCCAATCAGCAAATTCCTTTGCATTAGGCACAGTTGCTGAGAGGAATACAAATCGAGAGTTCTTTGGAGCCATAACAATGCTCTCTTCCCAAACTACCCCTCTTTCACGGTCACGCATGTAATGTACCTCATCAAAAATAATCCAAGCAACCTCCCGGGTAATTTCGGATCCTTTGTACTGCATACTACGCCATATTTCTGTTGTCATTACCTGAAATTGAATTACAACTTGGAGATCTAAAAACAGAACTTTTTTTATGCTAAAAAAAAACAACAATGGACATCATCCAAAAGACCTACCAAGCAAGAAGCATTGGGTTCAATCGTCACATCACCGGTCATCAAACCCACATCTGAAAACTCTTCTTTAAACTCCCTATATTTTTGGTTGCTGAGTGCCTTGATTGGTGAAGTATATATTACCCGTTGCTTATTCCGCAATGACATAGCAATAGCATACAATGCTACAACAGTTTTTCCAGCAGAAGTATGGGCTGACACCTGAAAATGCATGGAAATATGAAGTTGATTGGCAAAAAATACAGAAAGAACTATCTGGCTAGGAAGTCATGCTGCAAGGAACCCTTAGTGCTATGAGTGGAGAAATTTGCAGAAATAATCAAAATCATTGTTCAATCTTTTCCATCAAACTCCATTTCTAAATTACAACACCGGCAAATATTTTGACAAATCTGTAACTGCTGAGATCATACAAGCTTCAAACTAATTCCAACTTATTAGCCACCTTTAAATCAGAACATTATTAGTAGTTAATAAGATTGCTGGTGTGGGGAATTCCAAAAATTTTGGCATGATCTTTGGTGTGGGGAATTGACTCTCAAGAATGCTTTTCCTTCCCCATTTAGAATGGCAAGAGACAAGGATGCCACAGTTGCTGATTCTGTATCTTTTTCCAATAATATTCCCCAATGGAATGTGAGATTTTTTAGAGATGTTCATTTTTTTTATAAGTATTTTCTAGAGATGTTCGTGATTGGGAAGTGCCGATTATTACTGACTTTTTCAATAGACTGTTTGACATTAAAATGGTGCAGGGAGGAGAGGACAAAATTTTGTGGAAACATGCTGGAATTCAATTCTCTGTCAGCTCTTATTATAAAGTGCTGACGCGTCATTGTGTAAATCAACTTCCCTGGAAGTGTATTTGGAAATCCAAGGTTCTGACCAAAGTTGCTTTATTCTGTTGGTTGGTGTCACTTGAAAAGATTCTAAAAACAGATAATTTGAGAAAACGAGGTAGAATATGCCTGGACTGGTGTTAATTATGTAAGAAAGACGGGAATCAGTTGATCATTTGTTTCTACATTGTAAGGTCGCAAAGACTTTTTTGGGATGAGATTCTCAGCATGTTGAGTATTGCTTGGGTGATGCTCAAGAGAGTGGTGGATCTATTGGCTTGTTGTAAAGGATCTATGGTAAGCCATCGCATTGCTGATATTTGGAAGTTGATACATCTATGTCTAGTGTGGTTTTTGTGGCTAGAGGAATGGATGTTGTTTTGGTGACAGAGCTCACTCGTTGGGAGAATTTAGAGAGATTTTCTTTCACTCTTTGTTTTTGGGTGAATACTCTTGTACTAAATGGGGATTCTCTAAATGTTTCCTTTTCAGACCTTGCTAGTTCCTAATTTCATAGCTTGTATTTAGGTCTTTCCGCTTGTATACTTCCTATGTACTTGGGTCATGTCTATTTACTTGCATTATTAAATTTCTTATTACATATATAAAAAAGTAGTTCGTATAAATTGCTTCATGAGTGGATCTAATTGGCTAATTCGGCAGCCCACTAGATGCAGACTACAATAAGTCCAATCTTCTACAAAACCTACCCAAGTCTGATCTACAAGCATAAGCCCACCCAGCACTCTACCATCAGCAAAACCCTGAACACTTGGAAGAGATTTTTTTTTTTTTTTTTATGAGTAAGAGATAAATTTTATTAAAAGAAAGAGGCATAACCCATGTGTACAGGAAGTATACAAAGGAACACCTAATTACAAACTATGAGCTGTATACTTGGAAGAGATTACCGATCACTAACACACTCTCTCCTGGGATCAATATCAAACCTCTTGGATCAGTTCTGGTACTAAATTCATTAACCTTCGACAACAATTCCTATTCTCTCCAACCAAAGTTTATCCCCAGTCTAATTATCCGAATTGAATAAACTGATTGTGACAATAGATCAAAAGGGTGAATTGGATATTGCAAATCTTACTCTAAGGTGGCAATAATCCACGAGACTTAAGAATAGAGTAAAATAATCACCGGATTTATGAGATCAGAAAAATTCGCCGGATTAATGAGATCAAAAAATCTAGATGTTCTATGTTTCATCTTTTTTATCCCTATTTTCCCCCATCCTCTTTCCCATCCTCACTAATAGCTATTACGCTTCTCTCTTACCTTCCCTTCAGTTCTCTACTTCAAACGATAAAATAAATATCCACAAAATAAAGCCGCATGAGAGAAGGCATTAATTAAGTTCAGGCCAATATGCTACGGTAAAATATAAGTTATTCATAAAACTAACATAGACACCAAGAAACACACCAAAAGAAATTCGAGGAATTAACAAATAAATTAATGAAAATGAGGAGGCATGAGTAGGTAAGTAAAAATATTGTACCATGACGGACTCCCCGTTCTCGAGGCATTTGATGGCTTCGGACTGGAATGGGTCCAGAGTGAATTCAAAGACTTTTGCAGGCGGTTCCGCTGAAGAGGAGGGAGTTCGAGCAGGAGGAACATAGCCTTCCGGAAACGACACGTCGTGTAAACAGGCGACGGGTTCTCCGTCGTCGGCCACCACTAAATCGTTCTCTCTCTGCTGTCGTTTCTGCGGAAGCAGAGGCTCCACTTGTACATCGTCTGCTAACTTTCGCTTGGAACACCCCATTAGAGCTTCCATGAACAGCGAAAGCTCACTAAGTAATTCGAAAACCCTAGAGAGATGGAGGCTTATAAGAGCAAGAGAACTTCAGAAACAGAAACAAGTTGTTAGTATCACAGCAAGACTAAGAAAGTCCGAAATTTCTTGCGGATAGAGAGATTGTCGGTTTCTAAGGCGGCGGTGAGCGGGAGTCGGGACAGAGCGAGAAGAAGGTGCCGTTAACCAATTGCCGCGTTCCCCACTCCTCGAGACGCGCCCTCTCTTTCTGTTGTATTTATAGACGCTTTAACGGGCAATTAGGGATAATATTATAAAAAATAAAATCAGAAGGCCCCATTGAAAAATATTAGGAAATTGGGGGTATATATTATAAAACTCAGAATTTGAAGGACCAAAAGGAATGCCGTGTCCCTCCAGCGGCTCTCTATCCTTCTTATTCAGGTCTGTGCAGCAACTACACACCCCCGCTCGTCGAGATTCTCTGATTCCCGTCTTAATGCCCGAAAACTGATGGATATGTCTTTGCTTGGTGCTGGGTTTCAGCACACCAACTTCCGCTACTTACCCGTGCTCTTTCCTATAATTCCTTCTATATCCCTTTCCACCACCTCCTCCACTACCGCGAGATCAATCAAGAGGAATTCCCAACCCAAAGCAGCGGCAGCAACGACAACGACAACAATAACCCTCCGTGAAGAATCACCTGATAGTGTTAAAAATAAACATGGAAATGGCTCGGTTACTGGGGTTCATAAGAGGCGCCACTCCAAGTCCTACTTAGAAAGGCAATCTGCCATTCTTGAAGCTCAGCAGGCATCCGATTTGGGCCCTGCTATTGCTAGGTGATCTACTCGTTCACACATAGTTTTGTTTATATGGGCGTTTGCTCTGTCAAATTGTTTACTTTGTTGCTTAGTTTAGTCAAGTTTTTATGAGTGATGATGTATCATCTGGGTTTTTACTTAACGGAAGAAATTTTTGTCTTTTATATGCGAGTCATGGATTTGCATTAGTTGTTCATATATTTCCCATTTCTGTTGCGTTTGTTGCATGACACTTGGATTGAGAATTGTTTCTCGAGTGCAAGCTTTGTGATTGTTGGAAGTGAAGTCAAGTTGGTTCCTTTTATAATATAATATATATATATATTAGTCGATTCGTTGTTTTAAATGTTTTATCTGTAGAGGGCGTTCACAATAGGGTGGTTTTCTGATTTCTCGTCCACATTCCAAGAAGACGCTTCAAACTCCACAAACATATCTGAAGCGCAAGAATAGAAATGCTTGCCTCTAACTTTATGGGGTTCGGTGTTCGAATTCTTTGAAACTTCTATACACTAATTCTTCTTTCTTCAGGACAAAAAAAAAAAAAAAAGACCGATGGGGTCATTGTATTGATCTTAACTTCATTGCTCAAATCTTGGAATAACTTTTTTTTTTAGGAGGAAACGTCTATCTAGAATTTGCGCTTGGACTTATGTAATATATATTAATATTAATGCAGATTAGGAGGGATTTTGAAGGTGCAAGACATGAATGCCATTTTACGACATTTTGGAAAGCTAAACAGATGGCAGGATCTTTCCCAGGTAACTGGAAAACTGTTGTTTGTTTCGGAAAGCTAATACTTGGTATTTTTAATTGTTTAGCCCACGTGTTTTATTTTTGGAGTTAGCTTTATATGTAATAAGTAATACGTTGCACGAATGTATCTTTGATGTGTGTATTCAGTTTTGGTTTATTTTATGGCAAGTGTGTGCATGTTGTTTCTTTTAAACAATCACCTTTTTTACCAAATGTAATCAACCTTTCATATATATATATATATATATATATATATATTATCTGTTGTTTGGAATGACTTCTCATAAGTCTGATGCCTCTAACTCATATTTTTTTTTCAAAGAGATTGTGCTTGAAAATTTCTCTCTATATTCCCTCTGTATATGGTGCTCTTCCCCCCCCACCCCCCGCGCGTGGTTTCCCATCCTCATTTAATGATAAATCTAATTAACTATGTTGTTTAATTATTTTCCAATAATTTTTCATAATTTGTAATTTACTATTGAAATTATTGCAGCTCTTTGAATGGATGCAACAAAGTGGCAAGATTAATGCTTCATCTTATAGCACTTATATGAAGTTCATGGGGAAGAACCTAAATCCTGTAGAGGCAATAGAGATATACAATGGCATTCAAGAGGAATCAGCCAAAAACAATGTCTTTATATGTAATTCTGTTCTTAGCTGTCTGATCAGGAATGGCAAGTTTGATAGAAGCATAAAACTGTTTCATCAAATGAGGCGGGATGGATTAACACCAGATGTTGTTACATATAGCACGGTAGGCCATTTCAATATATATATACGTAATATCAATTTATCTCCAAGCATCTGTGAACACTGTTCATGTGACCTGGAACACAGTCAGCTTTGTGATGATCATGCACTCCTATGTATTTCACTAAGTGTCGTTTGTTTTCACTATTCTTCTCAACTCATCTCATGTAACTATTACAACTTTTCCAAATTTCGACACAAAATAAAATAATTAATTCAACTTTTTCAAATTTCAAGACAAAAATAATATTAAAAAAATATTTTATAATAATATTTTATTCAACTTTTAACTTTAATCTCAATTCTGTTATTTGCGTGTTATCACTTGTTTGCACACTTTTATCATTTATGCTGAAGAACGTATGATGCAAGCTAGTATGACCTCCACGAACTCATGATAATGATCCATATATGGCCATGTTAACATCTAGATGTTTTAGTTCATGCCAGTAATCTCATTGAGGTTTTGAAGTGGAATGCCTAAAAAATGACAGTTTTGGAGAAATCAAAGATTTTATATTTTATTTATCTGTACTACTTATAATTTCAAGATTCACTCATCAAATTTCATCACTGGCATCCTTAGCTGCTTTCAGGTTGCATCAAAGTCAAAGATGGTTATTCTAAGGCATTAGAGCTGGTTCAGGAGGTTCTGCGTAATGGGCTGCACATGGACAGTGTAATTTATGGGACACTTCTAGCTGTTTGTGCTTCAAATAATAAATTGGAAGAAGCAGAAAGCTATTTTAACCAGATGAAAGATGAAGGCCACTCACCAAACAAATTTCATTACAGTTCCTTGCTCAATGCTTACTCAATAAATGGAAACTATCAAAAGGCCGACAAGCTGGTTCAAGATATGAAATCTGCAGGGTTAGTGCCAAATAAGGTTTGTTTTCATGCTTACTTTGCCAATAGAGATTATGGTTATCCGATACCGGTGTTGTCCTTAACTTAATGTACAAGGTCTTGGAATCGACATGCTTTGAGATGGTTTGGAATTGGTAGCCAGATGATTTGGATGGGTCTAATATTTTTATTAATTCACTGAAACACTAATTTACATCCCATTTGGTTTTTTTCTTTTGGAATCAGATAGTTGTCAATACTTTGGCTACTGTGTCTCATCAAGTTCATACTGAAAATGCTTGCAGGTAGTTTTGACAACTTTATTAAAGGTATATGTTAAAGGAGGCTTGTTTGAAAAGTCAAGAGAACTATTAGCTGAGCTGGAAACCATGGGATATGCTGATGAAGAGGTACACTATCTGTTACAGTTATGTGTAACAAAAACATTGTAACCTTGTGACATGACCCTCTTTGGAGTAATATGCTTCATTACTGGATGTTGCTACCTGGAATACTTATTTATCAAAAACTTCTGATTTCTTTCATCTTCTTAATTTTTTACATTCTTGTAAATATTGTTAGTGAAGACTTATTTTAGTTCCTCATATAATCTTTATATGTTTTCCCTGTGAAATTGTATTAATCTATGGCCTTTGTTACAACCTCTAATGAACTTCCTCTTAAAAAAACAAAAAAACTCCCTTTGACATCTTCCTCTAATATTTTGTGCTTGTCACATCAGTGGTGCCTCCAAGCAACTTACGCATTTTAGATTTGATTATAGTAATTCACGGTGAGGTAACTGAACGAGACTCATAATATGTCCTTACGCTGTTAAATTAGGTTTATGTTTTTTGCTTTCTCATGTAGTGAATATATGTTTCTTCCACACACACACACACTCACTCACATTCATACATCTGGGAGGGTTGGCTTGATCCTACCCTTTAGTATTTTTGCATGAATTGTCCTCTCTCATGGCTTGAACCCATGCGCCTGTGCTTGTCATCCAGAGACCCTTGAACTGGAGACTTGCAGACGGACATACTTTATCTATTGTTCATGAAGTACTGTTGATCACATGTGACTTGCAGTTTCATGTATTGTTTTGCTGAAGTTTTCTGTTCTCTCACTTAGATTTGGGAGAAATCCAAGGTTCATGAATTACCACTAACGTTAGTCATCTTTCTTATATTATTTTGTATTGAACTTCTTTGGCTCATAATGTGAATGTATTTGCAGATGCCCTACTGTTTAGTGATGGATGGCCTTGCCAAGGCTGGGTGTATAGATGAAGCTAAATCACTCTTTCACGAAATAAGGGAGAAATCCATCAGATCTGGTATGTTTTCTGTTAGAGATTGAGGATTAAGGCGACCATCTCTTAACCATTAAAATACGTGTTTTATTGTCAGTGCTTCATTCTTTGGCTTTCTCTGCATAAAAATAATTTTTTTTTATAAGTATAAAAATAATAAGAAGAAGAAGAAGAAGAAGAAGAAAAAAATTACCGGCTTTTAAAAATGGTTTGATGAGCTCAAGATTCACTTTCTGGAGTCTGATTTGTGAGCTGTTGTTAATCCTGAAGGACATTTTGTGGTAATTCTTGCTGGAAAATCTTTTCCTTTTATATTTGCTTGAGCAACTAAGTTGAAATCTAGTTTGCAAGACTTTTTCGTTTGTATTGCTAATCAAGGAAAGGTCTCAATTGATCAGATCTACTGGAAATCTCCTTGGCTAATTGGATGACATTGCTTGTCAGCATTGGCGTTGTGCATGAGCCCTCATTCTTAAATCTGATGAAAGTGACCCAATTTGAACACGACATGTAGGCTTATAGTTTTAAGGTTAATAGCATTGGATTTTTGGATTTCTTGACGAATCTTGTATGCCATGCATGGGTTAACTATTCCGTCTTTTTTGCTTGATCTGTATAACTTATCTTCCAACTGCAGATGGCTATTCCCATGGTATCATGATTTCAGCATTTTGCCGAGGTGGGCTTTTGGAAGAAGCAAAGCAGTTGGCCAGGGACTTTGAAGCCACCTATGACAGATATGACTTGGTTATGTTGAATACAATGCTCTGTGCTTACTGTAGAGCAGGTGAAATGGAAAGCGTAATGCAAATGCTAAGGAAAATGGACGGATTAGCAATAAGTCCAGATTATAAAACTTTTCAAATCCTTATCAAATATTTCTGTAAGGAGAAGCTATATCTGCTTGCTTACAGGACAATGGAGGACATGAACAGTAGAGGTTACCAACCAGAGGAGGTACGACGTTATTGAATTTGCAACTTAAGAATTCTAAAGCAAAACTGTTTCACTTTGTTGCCTCTCTCTCTCTCTCTCTCTCTCACACACACACACACACACACACAGAGTTATGTTAAAATAATTATACAATCCAGAGTTCCTACATATTGTTTTTCCCTGCCTTTGTATATTATCCTAGTCCAGGTAACATATGGTTCGATTAACTGCAGTTGCTTGTAACCACATATTTTCATTTCCATTTTTTTGTTTTGCAGGAACTTTGTTCCACTTTAATGTTTCATCTTGGAAGGATAAAAGCACATTCAGAAGCTTTTTCTGTGTACAATATGTTGAGATATAGTAAGAGAACGATGTGCAAGGCCCTTCATGAGAAGATTCTGCACATTCTAATAGCTGGAAGGCTACTCAAAGATGCATATGTAGTAGTGAAGGTATACACTTTTGGTTTAAGAATTCTTGTATTTATTCTTTACCTATCATTTTAGTGATTGTTTTTGTAAAACATTCTCTGCTCAGGACAATGCAGGGTTGATCTCTAAGCCTGCAATAAAGAAGTTCTCTATTGCGTTTTTTAATTCCGGAAACATCAACTTGATAAATGATGTTATAAAGGCGATCCATGGTTCTGGCTATAAGATTGATCAGGTAAAAAGTTATGGATGTAAATAAATTGTTTTGGAAAGCTTAAATATTTTTGTTTGTTGCAACCAGCATTCATCCTTAATACCACCAAGATGAGACGTGGGACATATATGTTAGTGTCTACAACACCATGAGTAGGATGCACCTAAAATATTGTGAACAGCAAAGGCATCTTAATATGACAATTCAAAGCCATATATTTGAAATAAATCTGGGAATCTTTTATTTGTTCGTTTTAAAATCCAAGTTATACCACGATGTCGGGTGTTAGAAATTCATCAAAGTATCCTGACTGCTAAACTCATCATATCTTAGATGAGTCCCCTATTTGATTAGATTACCGGGCCATGTAAAGAGAATGAGGTGGAGATCTCAATAGTAAGGTGTAGTTATCTTGACATTTTTTATTTTAATGAAGAAACTTACACCAAAAACACTGCAAAACATGCTTTACTTAATGAGCCTTTGGACGCCGAAGTGAAAAAAAAGATAGATGTGGAAGGTGAGGATCAAAGGTCCTATAGATACTTACTTTGCAAGGCCGTACTTGGGGAATCCATCTTAGCATGGATTTCATTCAATGGAAACAGTGCATTATTTACCTCCTCTTCTTTTGACTCTTGAGTTTTTGAATTTCAGACTAACTCAGCATGCTGCAATTTCTCCCTCAGGGGTTATTTCAGATAGCCATATCACGTTATATTGCCCAACCTGAAAAGAAGGAATTGCTTCTACAACTGTTACAATGGATGCCGTGTCAAGGTTATGTTGTTGATTCGTCTACAAGAAACCTTATCCTCAAGAATTCACACATATTTGGTCGCCAACTAATTGCGGAAATGTTGTCCAAGCAGCATATGGTATCAAAAGCATCGATATCTCATTAAATGAAGCATAAAACTGCAGAGTTTTAAGGTAAATTTAAATGCCGTGCAACCATTTGTGAGATAGCTACCAATTTGATGCCGTTACCTCACCATGCATGACAACCTTAATCGTGGTATATATATGTCACACTTTTGAAGTAGCGGCATAGCATATCCCCAAATATTATTGCTAGGTATGATGTGCAGCCACAAGATTAAATGATATCGATTGCGACCCTGATGTATACAACCATATTTCAATTGACAGTTCTGATTATCATATGAAGAGAACTTATATGTTTAACGACTGCAAGATTTCTCTTGGCCACTAAAGCTTTTACCATTGATTGGACTTTATAGACTGAAATTTGTTCAGTTGCCCATGCATGACTTTATGAGATGCTCTCAACCTACTAAAACCTCTAGATAAGGTAAGGGAATGGACCTTTGTACGGCTGTTGACCTGTATGGAACAGCAGCGCGAAACAAAATGTATAGGCCGTAAACAGATTGGATATGTTCAATGCACTGAATAAGTTAAATGAATTAACTTTGCTAGTCTTAAAGATTCAGTGGTGGTGGCTGGGACTACTTGTTATCATGTCACTGACTTGCCGAAATTATGGCTGGCTTGATATTAAGCCCTCTATCACCATCCTTCCCAAAATGGTAGGTTAAATACTAATTTCACTGTCCATAATATATGAGAATCAGGATACATGGAAAAAGAGATCTGCTATGATGGTTAATGATCAAACACTTCTGGGATCTCAACAGGATACAGATGGATTCTGTCCGACCATGCATTTCTTACTTCGGGATCAAGATCTGATATGCATTTCCAAACTGCACTATTACACTTGAAGCCACTTCCGAATGCAATTTGCCAAACCCGGTCTCCCTTCTTCACCCTTCCTTTTGCCTCCAGATAGCAGAGCTCATACCAGACCGAAGAAGATGAAGTGTTGCCAAACCTATATAGTGTCATTCTTGATGCTTCTCCATCTTCCCTGCTCAACCCGAGATTATCCTGTATGGCATCAATGACAGCTTTTCCACCAGCATGTATACAGAAATGCTCAAAAGCCCTTTTGAAATTTGGGACATAAATTCCCTTCCGGCCACCTGCTGAAGGCCATATTTTCTGCCTGATCACAGACCACCCATACTTCACCTGCTCAGAGTACGGCAGGACGCGAGGGCCCAACTCCAATATGTTTGTCCTCAGAGCATTGGCGGCAACATGTAGAAGCGCCCGTGATAAAGACACTCCGACATGACCAGCTTTGTCGGGTTGTTGGAACACAGACTGGTATGCTTGGTCATTGGATCCTAAGTGGGTTCGGACAAGGTTCTGGAGTCTGTATTTGGCCTTTGGCTTGTCATGCTCCCTGTTGGAAAGCAAAATAGCTGCTCCTCCCATTCGAAACAAAACGTTGGCAATAAGCATGGACTTGACATTACCTCTGTAACCATTGGGAGTTACCGCCTCCATGCTGAGAACCAAAGCTACCGAGTTTTTGTGAACCTTCAGAAGATCTTTAACCAAACTTACCGATAGCATTCCAGCACTGCAGCCCATTCCACTGAGGCTCACAGACTTTATATCGCTTCTGAATCCAAACTTGTTTACGATCATAGATGTGATGGACGGTGTAGGGCAGAAGAGGCTGCAATTGGAAACGAGAATATCGATACTTTGGGGATTTACGTTGTTATTAGAAAGAAGGTCATTGACGATTGTGAAGAGAACCTCCTCGGTTTCTTGACGAGCTTTATTAAAAGAAGGATCAGGTGGGAGTTCATGCAATGCAGAAGACGCGCTAGCCTCAACTCCAATGCCTGATCTTTCAAGTACTTTCACTTGGAAATCGATACCATCTGGGTCAAAAAAATCGCTTCTCTGTATCTGTTCAACGAAATGGGCATGTGGAGCTCTCAAAGAAGCGGGAGGCAAATAACAACAAAAGTCAACCAGGTAGACAGAATGGGACGACAATTTTCTGATAGTGAAATAGATTACAAGTATAATGAATAAAGCAGCTGATAAGAAATGGGTGAGGGAGATTGGAGATAATTCTCTGATAATATAAAGCTTTGATAATGAAAAAAATCTAAGCAATCCGGTCTGATCCATTGTCAGATTCCTGATGATGAAACATTTGATCGTTAGGACTTGGGAGTTTTTTTTTTTTTTTTAATGCTTTAATTTGGTTACTATTCAATTAGGCATTAATTAATAAGCAATGCTTGGAATGCAACTCTCTCTCTCTTTGATCACACATGCATGCATGCAGTTCGCATGTACAAACCGCATTGTAATGCACCAAAAGCTTCAACTTTAGTTAGCAATTCCCGTCAAACAAACAATTACCTTTATCAAAATTGATAGCCAAAACAAGAAGCAGTTTGATTTTGAGAATTGAATACTAAACCGATTCATTGCCGAAATTGAACATCCAATTTTATCAATTTTGGTCCCGTTAATTTTTATGTATTGGCACTGTCAATAGTGAATATGGTAATACTTTTTTTCACTTTAGGTTTATGGATATCACCAAATTAGTTTACTGAAAATACTGGGTATTCACCAAATTCTGCCCAACTCTTAAACCAACAATACCATCAAACGAAATCCAAAGGCAGAGTTCAACAAAACCTGGGGACAAGAGTCTGACAGATCAAAAATCTTATTAAGCAAATCAAGAGTCCTTACCTATACTTAGACGTATGAATAACATGGTTATATACTAAAATTATTAGTCTGTTTATATTATAGTATATGTATATTATTTTATAATAATTAAAAAATATTAATATAATATCGAATTTAACTATAGACTTTTTTATATGAGTCTATATAACTAATGTATAGAAGTGTATTTATAAAAAAAAAAAAAACAATATATATTATAATTTATTATGCAAAAAGTATATTTATCCTTGACATATTATATTAAAAGCAAGTTTATGTTAATAAATTAATATTAATACTCATATTTAAGATTAAAATTTAAATTAAAAATTTAGCATATAATATATAAAATATGACATAATTTGTTATAAATAATATAAAAAAAATATTTTACGTATAATACAAAAAATTAAAATGTATATATATGTGTCCAAATTCCAACAAAACATTCTCAAAAAATATGTATGTGTGTGTCCAAATTCCAACAAAACATTCTCACTCGAACCGCTTCGTTACCGTTAACAGAAACGAGACAATTAACTTATTCAGATGTATACTCAAGCGTGCGTTAAGAGGCGTGAGATTCGCTGTATCGATAGAGAAAAAGGCAGGTGGTGCTGCTGAATAAACTATGGCGGTGGTAGTGGACAACATGCAGTATGCAGTTTGGCGTGGGAAGAGAAAGGTAAGCACAAAAGGGCAAGGAGAATCCAAGTAATGAAATATTAAACTGTCGTGAGATCGTGACCGCACACAGAGAAATCAATCATGCCACGTTACAAGAATCAAGATGCGTGAATACAGAGATGGCCACGATTCCGATTTCCAGCTCTGGCCCTCCCACCTCGCATTTATCCCTTTCGTGGTGAATATTACTGAATAGTTCAGACTTCAGAATATCCAAACTTAGAAGTATATTTATTTCTAGAAAACTCCGGTGAGAGGATATGCAAACTTCAGATTAATATAATATTTGCTATAGGGAAAACTTAAAAGGAAAACGATAAATACAAGTTACATTTCACATTATTTTATGTAATAATATTTTAGAAGGAGAATATTTTATAAATTATTTTATAAAATTATTATTTATAAAAATATATATATATTTACTTTATAATATATTATATAAAATGTGATGAAATATATTGTGTGTATACTTAAGTACAGCTCGACTAGTTCAGTGCACCACCTGAATCCAATGGAGACCTCCTAGGACGCGCCATGTTCAGTTCCAAACATGTGGTCTGGGCCTTTTTCGCCTCAGGTGTGTATGAAGAAAGGGAATAAGATAGTAAAGAAGCCTCACCTTGAATCGGCACCCAACAGTTAAAACTGAAAACTACAAAACTTATAGATGGAGTCATAGAGATAAGAGGTGGGAGTGTCAATTCAAGCCGTGAGGGTCTGGTGGGACATGGTCGGTCTGAATTCCTTAGTTTTTATTTATTTTTTTATTATTTTTTATATGTTTTAAAATACTCTGATAAGGATGGATTATTTTGAAAAAGATAATAATATATGGATTTGGTGGCTCTTTCTGTCGGAATTTGGACGTGGCTTCTTTTCAGTTTCCTTCAAGTTTACTTCGCCAGAGATTTTCTTTTTTTTCTTTTTTTCTCTCGTTTCAGCTTAGCGTGGAAGAGGGATTGGATTGATCTTCGAGGCTAACTCAGTTGAGTTCATGTTTTCTCATTTATTTATTTTTTAATAATCATTTTATTTGTTCACTTTCTTGATTATCATCATCGAGTACAAACTTGAATTCATTAATCTATTTTCTCTCACTGCAACTTCTATAGGCGGAAGATTACTTTTTTATTTGGTGTACATAAATGAGAATGAACAATTAAATTTATTCTATTTAGATTTTGATTATATTATTTTGATTACAAGAGCTTGATTATATTATTTTGATTTTGATTTGCTAATTTGTGCTTGATAAGGTCATCAATTGTCAGAAAACAAGTTATTCTGTGTTTTGGAGGATTGAGGTTGTAAATATGAATACTGTGGCATTAAAGAATGTACCTGAAAATTAACATCATTATGGGAAAACAAAATTCAACGTGGTTGCCAGCTATTAAGATCAAATGGATCATGCATTTAAGATATGGATTTTTTTGAAGCAATTCAATCCTTGAAATAAACCATAAACAAAAGAATGACAGCAATAGAACCGCAAAGCATTTGGCAATATAGAAGAAATGAGTAATTTGATGTTTCATCGTTATGTTGTTCTTCTATGTGCCCTTCTTGACTAATACAAAGCCATAACTGTTTTACTTGCTCAGTGTCCCCAACTGGACATGATTGTCTGAAATAGGTAGGGGATTTCTTCGTCAGTGTTCTAATGACTTGTCCAGAGTTGAGAAAGGTATGTGAGATGGGGCCGTTAAAAGCCATGCACACCAGCTAAATCATTTGTCATCCACTGGTCATGGCTGACACTGAAAGGTACAAGTCACTTACAAAAACCTTTGTTTCTCCCCATCCATACATCTCTCTCCTTCTATATATATCTCCATCCTCCTTCTATCTGGCCGTACATACATGAACTCATAATTTTTTTATTTTATTTTATTATCAGTAAAACAAGACTTCATTTCTCAATAGGCCTTGCCCAGCATACATGAAATCATAATTCTTATGCATAAAGTTGATTTTACAGGGGTTGAGTTTTTGTTAATAAATTTGTATTTTTTTTTCCAGACTTATTGACAAAGTCTTTCCGAATGGAGACATCTATAGTGGTAGTTTTGAGGAAGTACAGCTCAATGGAAAAGCTAAATATACATGGTCCGACGGAACAATTTATGAAGGTGATTGGGAAGGAGGGAAAATGTCAGGGAAAGGGCTGATAGTTTGGTCATCTGGGGCAAAATATGAGGGTGATATCTCTGGGGGTTATCTTCATGGTTTTGGCACCTTTACTGGACCTGATGGATCTGTTTACTGTGGGGCCTGGAGGATGAATGTTCAGCGTGGGATTGGAACAAAGCAGTATTCTAATTCTGATACATATGAAGGTTCATGGAAGGAAGGAGTATATGAAGGTCCTGGCAAGTATTATTGGAATGGTGGAAATGTGTATGTCGGGAATTGGAAAGGTGGGAAAATGTGCGGTAGAGGGGTTATGAAATGGGTACATGGTGATCGTTTTGATGGCTTTTGGTTGAATGGGTTCAGACATGGGTCTGGAATTTATAGCTTTGCTGATGGAGGATATTACTTTGGAAAGTGGAGTAGGGGCCTAAAAGATGGAAAAGGAACGTTATATCCTGCTGGATCTAAACATCCATCTTTAAAAAAGTGGCATAACTCCCTTGGACGTGATGACAGAAAATTCTTTTTGTCTCACAGTTTGTCATTGAACTCAGAGGCAGGCAGGGCTACAAGACCAAGTGTTAAGCGCAGTCTTTCTGAGAAGATATTTATTGATGGAGTTTTACGAAGTACGGGTCTCATATTACAAAGGGCTTCATTGTCAGATGAAAGTCGGGGCCTCTTTGATCATGGTCGGGACATAAGATGTCATGAATCTTCAAGCATGTCATTCCATTCCTCTCATGATGAGCAACATGAAGCACAAGATAACAGTACTTTATTTTATGAAAGGGAATATATTCAAGGAGTTTTAATAAAAGAGAGAATCAGGAAACTCACTGAGGTATCACCCAAAACTAAACAGCATAAAATTCTTAATGCAAAAGAAGCAACAGGGAACTCGTGTATGGATATTCTCAAAGGCCATCAGAGCTATTATTTAATGCTTAATTTACAACTTGGCATAAGGTAAATCAGATGACCCCCTAACTTAGAAAGTCAAGTTCTGTGGTATATCTTTCTTATTTTGTTTTGTAAATAATTGTGTCCATTACTACCGTGTATCTAAATTTGAAGTTAGATTTCTGTAAAGGTTGATCCTTTCAAGTTACCTTCCACCCAACCACTTTTTTCCTGTTTTGCTCTGATTGACTGATATATTGTTCAGATATTTCAACTATAAAAAATATATATAATGTTCAGATCTTTTTTCAATAAACATTCTTTCTTATAAAAAAAAATGTATATTGTTCAGATCTTTTTGGTTTTCCCACTGTAGATTCTTGCTTCCATGTGCTGCCTTCTATTTTTCCCCGAATTGATTCTTTCATTACAGTTGTTAAGTATCTCATTTAGAGTCATTATAAAAGAAGTATTTAATTTAACGTTCACAGGTATACAGTTGGCAAGATCACACCAGTGCCTATGCGTGAAGTGCGGTCTTCTGATTTTGGCGATCAAGCTAGAATAAGGATGTATTTCCCAAGAAAGGGTTCCCAGTTTACGCCTCCACACTATTCTAACGATTTCTACTGGAAAGACTACTGCCCAATGGTCTTCAGGTATCTTTCAATCTTATGCATAATCATTGTTTTTTATTTGTGAAAGAGTATACTAATGAGCACCATGCAACTGAATATTTTGGTTTGAGACTAGATAACTATAAAGTTGTTTGTTTAGATCCTGAAAAGGCTGCATACTGCCCAAATTATAATATTAATATTTTTTAGAGAAGAGTGTTATGACCTTTACAAACTCAACAACAACCACAAGTGCTAAGTGCATCTCCAATTTTTTTCGTGATTTGGATTTTACATTATAGAATGCCATTAGTGACAAAACCCCATTGATCACCGTTGGGTAGATGGCTGGGAGACTAATCACAATTTGTGAAGTGCACAGAAAGGAAGAGATGAGGGAGAAAAGAAGACTATCTACCATCCGCAAGTTTGATTTCCCACTCTCATAGACACTTTGCTAATGCTCCAATGAGGCAAATTTCCTAGTATGTCTAATTGAATTGCTACTTACTGAGAAAATAAGTCTTGAGATCATCAAAAGAGCAGATGTTCTTATTTGATTTATAATGGCAGCGTCTGTTCGAGTTACCAAATCATCCATTCTGTTGCTCATGTTCATTTAGATTCCAAAACTTAGTCTCGTTTGTTTTCACAACTCCTCTCAACTCATCTCTTCTTATCTAATCATTATAATTTTTTCAAATTTCCACACAAAATAAAATAAACAATTTAATTTTTCCAAATCCCAAAATAAAATAATATTAAAAAAATATATTCTAACAATATTTTATTCAACTTTTAACTTTAATCTCAATTCATCTCATCTCCTATACAAAAACAAACGAGGCTTATTATTTTGCACCTTTTTTGGAGAGTATATGAAAACTGTAGATTTCAACATTAGGACTATTCTAAGAAAAACTGAAAGATTACACAAAAGTTCACTGCCCTACATGGTTGAGAGGCTATTTTAGTTTCTTTAAATTCCATGTGAATTACCAATTTCATATACAGATCTAGTTAGTTGGGAGCCTTTGAGTGTTTTGATTGTCCACTTTACTTCCTTTTTGCCTTGGTGAAATTACTTCATATTTTATTCATATGTAGCACTAACAATACTCCTGACCACTGATATATGCTGTTGGTAAAGGGTATGGTTTATTTACTACTACGTGGCTTTCTGCTTGTTATAAGAAGTGATGACCTGAAAATGATTTAGTTACTATGAGTCTTTAAATGGCTAGAGAATTTTGTCATCAATATTGCTATGTTAAATGCCCTTACATCCAACTGAGGACATTGTTTGAGGAATCATTCAAAAATGAGTTATAACTGTATTAAAATTAGGATTTGAAAAGCAATTGGATCAATGATAAAGTACTGGGAGTTTTTTACTTGTCATAAAATTACTGAGAGTTCTGTGAGATTTTATACATGGGTTTTTTTTTGGAGAGAGAGAGAGAGAGTTGGTGTTTTCTTTTTAAGGCCAAAGTACAATGTTTCTTGACAAACAGGGTATATTATGAGAAAAGGGCATGTTATCAATGTCACTTTCAACAAAGATGATTAATAATGAGATTGAAATTTGAATCGAGATTTATAGAGCAGAACTGCAGGGATCATCTTCAATAATCTGTGGAGAAGGAGGTTGGATTTATTACCATCAACAAGATGTCTACGGATAATATATAAAACCATACTTAAGGGAGAGTTTTTGTCTTTGATGTAGACAGATGTTTTACTATCCATAGATTCCCAAGCGGGCTGTTTAACAAGTGGAACCCCTTTTTCAGGAATTTGAGGGAGATGTTCAAATTAGATGCAGCTGAGTACATGATGTCAATGTGTGGGGAAGATGGTCTGAGGGAACTTTCTTCTCCTGGGAAAAGTGGCAGTATATTCTATCTTTCTCATGATGACAGATTTGTGATTAAGACTCTGAAAAAACCAGAATTGAAGGTTTGAACAAACACAAGTTTCCAGTTTATGTTATATTTTCTCTCTCCTCTATGTATCAAAACCCTAGAATGTCCACTAATCTTGGCTGGTTTCTGTGAATATCTTTTTTCTGTAAGTATATTCTGTGCATATCTATTTCAATAGGCAACTTTATGGGATTTTCACGTTACTCGTGCTTCTTTACATTTGCCCCTCTTGAATGATTGAGATATGCTTATGATATGAAATTGCAATTGCTTCCAAGTTGAGTGTTAGCTTGAACTGTTTAAGTCCAAACCACGTGGGATGTGGAGCTATTACAGAGATCCTTGTTGATTGTGTATAGCCCTTCTAGTATGATTATACTGTCTGTTACAGAGATGATCTTTGATTCTGTATATCCTTTCTAGTAAGATTATACCTCACTGTAATTAGGGGTACCTGTCCTGCTTTCAATTGAAGAAGATTGACCTATCAGCTGAGCCTACAAGAAAAGTATTGCATAGGATTAGAATTAGCGAATGTAGCACAATAAAACAAAAGATTCTGCTTTTATTTCTTGTTCTGTCAAGCAATGACTTTCCCATTGTATATGATTAAACCTTTTATTGGTGAGGATATTAGTTGCTCATCCCCTGCTAACACCAGTCCTAAAGCCTTTGTTTCCCATGACTTGGTGCCTAAATACCATTAAAGAATAAGAATTATTGTTTTAAAATTTTGCAGGGATAAGCCATCAGCTTATCAGAAAATATGCTGTATTATTGATATTGGTAGTGTTTCATCCATTTATTGACAGTTCTTCTGTTTTATCCTTCTGTTATTGTTGTTTTCCCCCTTTGGTGTTCTTGAACTCGTGGGTATGATAATGGTGCTATGCGATTTACTATAGGTTTTAGGTGATGTGTCTATTTCTTTTTTTTCTTTTTTTCTTTTTTTTTTGGGCTCTTTGTAATATATGTTTCTAATTAGAATTGTTAGTTGAAGAATATTCGGCTTTCACAGATTGTACCTCTAGCGAAGGAAGGACGTCAGTCATGAATATAATTTTTTGCCTCCTTTATGTAGGTCCTACTCAAGATGCTTCCTTACTATTACCGTCATGTAGGGGAACATGAGAACACTCTGATAACAAAATTTTTTGGGCTCCACAGGATAACATTAAATGGTGGAAGAAAGGTATCAGTCATCCAGTCATATGGCTCTTGTTTCCTTTCTGTTAAGCAGGGAACTTATGATTATGTTTTTTGATCATTTTCTTGGCAGGTACGTTTTGTGGTCATGGGGAATATGTTTTGCACAGAACTACAAATTCACCGTCGTTATGATCTGAAAGGATCGTCTCAAGGAAGATTCACAGATAAAGACAAAGTTGATGAGACTACCACATTGAAAGATCGTGATCTATCATATGCATTTCATATGGACAAATTATTGCGAGAATCACTTTTTAGGTAAGTTCTCTTATTATTGAAATTGTGATGTGAATTTTGATTTTTCGACCTATTAGTGATCTGCTTCCTTATTAGTAATGACTTTGATACCAAGACTTGGGAAACATTGAAATACTTAGAGCTCAAACCTAAATTGATTTATTTGCTTATTTGGATTCAAAACTCACTGAGTGAATGTGTAACTCATAAAATGGAGAGAGAGAGAGTATAGAATGTGTGGTTTACTTCTTTTTTTTTTTTTTTACTGAAAATGCTTAAGCAAATTACTAGAGTAATAAGCTCTGTTTCTGAGCCAACAAACTTGTGGAGAGTACCCAAATAATCAAGCTCCAATTGAGAGCAACCCTGCGGCTGTTTGTTATGGTCGATTCAGTTGAAGTCCACATTCCTCTGTGGCTCAAAACCTTCAGACCTTGTAGTTATTGATGAGAATGGGACTCATCTCCCCTCAAGCTCCCTATAGAATCCCTAAAAAACTCGCTAATTACTAATTAATTTTGTAACTGATGAGAATGATAAGAGTAAATAACTGAGAAGACTGGGAAAGAAATCTCAAGTCTCAACTTCTAATTGAGCAGACCCACATCTTATCTTGAATTTTATAGCCTTGCATACCATGCACAGAGGAAAACCCAATATGTGGACGTGAGTGCTCCCAATTGGTCATTGGTTTCTATAATAATAGTACTTCAATGCTTAATGAGTTGGTTTTAATTTTGTCTTTTTATTTGGCAAGGACAGAATGAGAAGGAAAGCGCACACTTGGTTCACTTCCTGAATCTTGAAATCCAGTTTAAATGAGCATTCAAAGGGTGACATAACTGATTTACCCAACGCTAATGGTTTTTGTTATAATTGCTACAAAACCTTAGATATTTTGACACTGGTTACAGTAAGTTGATTATCCCATAGAGTAGAGAATCTATGAAATTACAGACGTCAGAGTGAAATGGATATATTACCAACTATCACTACCTACTGGATTGTTTTCTCTTTTCATGATATTTTTTATATTAATATGATTCTCTGCAATGGTAGCGTGTGTTTACTTCTGATGGTCAGTGGATTTCTTTTTTCCTCCTCCCCAGACAAATTTCTCTGGATTGTATGTTCTTAGAATCTCAGCGGATAATTGATTATAGCCTTCTGTTGGGATTACACTTTAGAGCTCCTGAGCATCTCAAGGCTCTCGTAGGAAATCCCAGTGCTTTACCCCATGGTGATGGTAGATATTTCTCTCTCTGTGAACATCTGTTCTAAACTTTGATTTATTTTCATTATGCTCTTATTGCATTTCGGCTAACATCCTTTTGCTTTCTCAATGCCATTTAACTGTTTTTAACTGTCCCACAAAGATTTCTCAGTTATATCACAGAAAATATTTTGTTTATAAGATTACTTGCTCTGTTCCGTTGTATTTGAGATATGATTACTTGATTTCCTAGCTTCCACACTCAAATATTCTTTTTTTTTTTGTCATATGCATAAATGACATATGCATTACCTTCTAGACACAAGTAAAAAAACACATAAAAATACATGTACAGGCATATATAAATGGTCATGGTCTACATAATGCATGCCTCTAAACCAAATTGACCTTGGATGTGGAAGCTTCAAATACATCAAATGACCATTTCAACTGAAAGCAATGGCCTTTGGGTCGAATGGAACTTACTCTCCTATAAGAATGCATGGGTGAGGTAAAAGCCCTTACTCCATGGGGTGAGAGTTACTCACAAATCAAAATTGTTTTAGAATTGCATCATTGGCTGCCTGTATTGTTATATTTAAGTTATAAGATTTGATGCACCAAGAGGATTTACCATCAGCAACAACAGCTAGAAATGTGGGTTTATGTTTTGCAAAGTCGTATTTGGCTTTATTCTCTCCTGCTGTGCGCCTCCAACAACTTCAGGGTTCAGGACTCATATTTTGTTAATTTGAAGAATGAGCTAGGATGTGGTTAGCAATCCATTAATTTTTATTTTTTCATAAGCAATGCAGTTTTATTAAAAGTGCCAAGAGGTGCAACCCTAGTGGCAAGGACGTATACAAAAAAGATATACCCAACTAGCACCCAAAAAAAAAAAAAAAACACAAGTTTTTGAATCCTCGAAGCCTAGTGCAATGGGAGCTGGTGTGGGCATTTGTCCAAACATAGAGGGTACTGAATACCATGGCTCTTAAATTTGATGCTGTCCCCTCTCACAATCAAAAGTTTAGGCATTTGGATCTTGCCAAATGTGCCACATTACTCACAAGGAGACCATCCTCCAAACTTTTGAATTTCTATGAGTTCCACTAGGACTCCGTCAGCGTGCCACCACCTCGAGACATGACCCACTCAATCCCTAAAATGCGAAAGACGTTAAGAGAGAAAATAATGAATGAGGGACTATATGCTTTCATTCGGTAGTAATTTTTTCTTTTTTTGATTGGTAATCTTTCAGTAATTTGGAGTTGTTTGTTTACTCTTGCATATAATATGAGAGCGGTGTTTAGAATTTTGTGCAGGTATCTTGATCTGAGTGCATCATATCTTCTTTGAGTGTTCTTTAGTATTATCTGGCTCTATCTCCGCTTTAGAACTTACTAAGTATTATTAAGTAGTTTTCACTTTCAAGCTTATGTTCCATTTCCATCAGGTGGAGTTTCACAAGAAGAACCCTTGATTCCTTCTAACGGCCTGCTACTAGTAACCCATGAACCCAGCTCTGTCAGCTACGCACCTGGTTCTCACATCAGAGGAAGTACGTTGAGAGCATATTCTTTAGGTGACAAGGAAGTTGATCTTTTACTGCCTGGTACCGGGAGGTAGCTCCAATCATTCTTAACTTTTGTTGCTAACACTCCTATTTTCTCTTTTCAGTAATAAAACACTCAATCCCTTCCCTTTATGTTCATGGAATGACAGCCCTCAATTTATACTCTCCTGCACCTACACAACAATTATGACATCTTAGCTGAGATATGTTGATGGAGTTACTTTTAGTCACACGATTTACTTCTGGTTCTTTAAAATATCATCTTTACTGCCCTTTGATATGAATCTGAGCTAGACTTGTTTATATAATGGTGGTTCTGATGGGAGCATATGAAATCTTGAAATGGACAAAACATTTATAGCTTCCTATGTGCTTGTTTTCTTCACCTCAAACTCGAGCAGTAAAGATGAAGATTTGCTTCCAACTTGAGCGACAATGAAGGACAGCTGAAGATTTGCTTCATGATATTGTCACCAATGGATGCTGCTATGCAGCTTGATATTGAAATTTGAGGAATAATGTTATCTATATTTAGATAGGGATTCAAGCTCAGCAGTATATAATTAACAGCCAATTACATTTTACTCCTCAGGCTACGTGTACAGTTGGGAGTTAACATGCCAGCACAGGCTAATCGGAAGCTTCAGCAGGATGATGATTCGGGAGTTGAACTTTTTGAGGTTTATGATGTTGTTCTCTATTTGGGAATAATTGATATATTACAGGAATACAATGTGAAAAAGAAGCTTGAGCATACATACAAATCGTTGCAATTTGACCCCACTACAATATCAGCAGTTGAACCCAAGCTGTATGCTTCACGTTTTATCAATTTCTTGAAGACAGTTTTCCCAGATGTTTCATGAAGAGGGCCTTCCCTTCAGGTTCTATTTTGTTTTTTACTCTGTTTTTTGTTTCCTTCCTGCGTATGATCATCCTTTTATAGGAAAAGTTGTGTTTCTTATAATTATTCTTTTTACAGCCATTCATTGCAAGTATACATTATGTAATAAATCATCCCAATTTACTGTTTATATGGAATTTTGAATTGAAGTACTATTCTATTCCCACATCAACAACTTGGAGCTTTTAGTCAAAAAGTTTTATTTTTAAAAAATGAGTTTATTCTTTTCAAACTAATTAAATTCTTCTACTCATTATTCATATACTAAATATTTCGTAAAAGAAAAAAATATATATGTAGTGTATGGTGTGGAAGATGGTGAATAGAATTTTTCTTTAGTCAAAATTTTACTGCCTGAAGCATTGTTGATCATTTGACTTGCAAACCACGTTGGGACATGGGACATCATAAACAGTAATCCACTTCTGCAAGATTTATAAATTATAATTCATCGAATCCTTAAAAAAAAACAAAAAAAAAAACTCGAATCAAATCCCACCGCTTCGACATGGTTTTGGTTATAGATGTTGCATTCTCAGATAAAATCACACTTCCGGAGCCTAGTACGCATGCAACAAGATCCAACGTATTGTTGACAATGGGCAGTGTTATTTTTCTTTTGGGGGATAATTAGCACCCTTCAAGCATTCTAATTAGGAGCAACATTTTACAAGAGTTGGAAACTGGCTCAAATACAAATGTCCACAACCATCTTTTATGATTTAGAGAATTTATTCATCAACAAAAATAACTGATAAAACTGAAGTGACTTAATGTAATATATTAAATTATAAAAAAAAAATTACAATAAAATATATCTGACTTATCATATTAAATCACATTAATTTTTAAATATAAATTTACTTTTGTAAAACCCTTCCAGGATCTAGCAGTTTTCTTATGCCTAATTCAGTTCTTATGTTTGTAAATTTTGTATGATAAATAAGTTCGCACAAAAGGGAATGAAAAATAATAATAATTAAAAAAAAAACCTTTAACACCTTGCAACTTGGCCCAAATCAGATAAATAAAATTTAGAAAACACGAGGGAAAATCACATTAAGCACACCAAATGAAGGATCGTATTTTTTACAAATTACCAATTTGAACACGAAATTAAGTCCAGCATATATGATTAAAAAGAGAGAAATTAAACCAAATTTCCACCAACGTTCACTTCGAGCCCAGTGCAAACGACAATTTTGGACGGGATTTGTTCTTGCCCAACAATTTTATCTGGTTTGAACGTTCTTCCTCTTCTTGCCGTTTCTTTCTCCACATAGCCTCTTCTTTCTGTCTTTGTATCTCTTCTAGCTCCCGGTACCGTTCCTCCTCTCGCCGCTGCTGCTCTAGAGCTTCCCTTCTCTGAGCTTCTTCTATTCTCCTCCGGTTCTCCTCCAGCATCCTTTCCAGCTCTTCTTTCTCCCTACGAGCCTTCTCCTGTAAACCAATTATATCAAGTAATATTGTCAACTTGGCCAGTTCTATGTGTATTTGTCGGAGAATGTAGAAAATACGAACCAGTTCAAATAAACCTCAAATAAACCTAGGATTTCTAATACAAATACACATTGAAAATAAATTCCTTCAAACAGAGCACCGCTCAATAGAGTGAGGTAATGGCAGAGAAGAGGCCCATCAAAGCTAAAGATGAATTTAGGCTAAATTCATTAAAAACAAAAGGGTGCATACAAGACATAAAGTTCATCCAATCAAAAAAGGGGGGAAAAGATCTTGATCTAAATGGTAATAATTCAAGTCCATCAAACACAAGCTTTCTCCCTCTAAATACTACGAACAAGACATAACGAAATTGGCATTCCATGAGAAGCTACTCAGGCCTCCAGCAAAGTGGCTTTCCCCAAACCACAATAACTCCACCGCCAACTTGGGCATAATCCAACCTACCATATAGCATATATTTTTACCCCAACGAGAGTAATTATACAGTAATTTTACCCACAATTTTTTTTCAAACGCACAAGCCCGCTGAGTTTCGAGATTGATTATTCCTCTTGCATATAACAAACTTGGTAATATATGTGCCAGACAACTGAAGTGGGGTTGCAAGATTTAAAAACTAAATAAATATAAGAAGTTAAAAAGGATTTCTGAACAAAAGTTTCCCCAGTACTTGAGTGGTAAATTCCAATGCTTATAATAATATGCCTTTTGTACCAGCGCAAAGAAAAATGAAGAGAGTGGGTGCTCGAAAGTATATACCTCTTTTTGTCTAGCCTCAATAATGGCAGCTTCCTTTTCTTTCTCAAGCTGAGCTGCAACTTCGTCATGAAGTCTCTTCCGCCCCTCCTCCAACAGCCTCTGTATTTCCAGTTTAATCTCCTCAGAGTTGATGCACTCTTCAACTTTCCTACGGATTGATTCTTCAACTCTATTCATGGTCTCTTCTTCTATTAATTTCAATTCTGCTTCCTGTTGTCGCCTGAGTAAAGAGAAAAAGTTAAGCAGAAAATGGCCACTCGTGCAGCAGGGGAAATACCGCTGTTAATGATCCCAAACACCACAACTGACTCGAATGTTTTTAAATCAAGACAACTATAGAACCAAACGGTCAGTTATCTTTTATCTACTTCTTTCCTTCTTTTCCCTTTACTCGATACTTTATAAAATATGGCAAACTAACCTTCATGACAGCAAAGGCGCTAAATATATGCTTATGCTTTTAAAGCATACCTCTAACCGAATCCTGATCCAAACAAATGAGTTTCAAAACTGGAGAACAGTAGATAAATGAAGCACCCAATTTGATCATCAAATATAACAAGTTGAACTATAGCAGTATCTTCCTTCAGAAAATCCCGTAGAGAAGAAAGCCAAGTAACCTGCTGCAGTTTTAAAACTAATCACTGGAAACCTTCAATTCTTGCACTGAAATTTTTTATAAACAAATAATTATATGTTTTAAAGTAACTAGCCAAGGGTTTGTGATGTGTCAGTGCCAAAACAATGTCAAAAGCTAGAAATTTGGCTATTCAGAAAGCATTTACAGGACAACAATTAGAGCTCCATGGAGTACGAGGACTGCAATACAAGCAACTTTGTTAGGTTAGAGTCCAACTGAAGTGCAGCTGTAAGGGATTGGCATTTCACCTAAAGGGGCAACACAAACAGAACTGAACTAAGGCCTCTTTTGTGGGACTTTTCATGGCTTCCCCAAGGCTGCTTCAGCTTTTAAAGATGGAAGCTATTTGGAACCTATTTAGTAGTATGGTTTTCACTGCTTTTGTGAAGTGACATGTACTCTTTAGGCAGATTTTTGCTTCCCAAAGCAGCTGTAGTTTCTCATATTTATAAAAATTATAAACGCTTAGCCCTAACAAAATGACCATAACTTTGTAAACCCGTAATCAGCCCTACCAGAGAAAGTGATGATTGCAGCTTAGGCCCAAGAATGGATCAACTTGCCCGCACCCCTAACATTTATTGACTAATTAAATGAGGTTCATATTACTGCTGTCAATCACATCTCACAACATTAGATCCATGGTGGATGCAAGCCAGAATGAGAACTAACAGATACCCAGAACACAGGGAAAAAAAAACAAGGAATTCAGATGATGTTTCATCCAGATAATGAGGTACAACATGAATGCCAGTTAAAACAAAAATGAGAGAACTCTGAAGTTAACTGATCCAGGAGATGCAAGGAAGAAAGCGTGTCTTGAACTCTAGGTATTGTCCACTGAAACCTAGTATTTCTAAATAAAGATTATTGTAAATATTATACCATCCTCAATATTTTCCATTGTTCTTTTTTTTATAACTATTATATATATATATATATATCAATAGGAGTAACCAAGTACACTAAATGTATACAAGAAAATCCCTAGCCCATACTAGAGAGCTCCTAAAAGAAGAGCTTTGGTGACACAATCCTAAATGTCTGTCTCATGGCCGGTCCCAAATGGTGAAGGCAGCAACGCTGCTCCACAAGGCAATGGAATATGAGACCGCCCGTCGACGGAGGAGATACCAATAGAATTGGGAGGACCGTCAACGTCAACAGGCATTGCTTTGTGACATTAACTTGGGAATTTGCAAACACGACAACAAATGTTTGCTCGCATCAAGTAAGGGATCGGATCTAAAATTCACATATACGACTAGAACACAATATCTTCGACAACAGTCTTAAGATCAAAAATCAAATTCAGTTCCATTGCTTATGTGTTTGTTGTCTTTAAATTCAAAATATGGGTCAGAAATAACAGGTTATAGAGATTATGGCCAGGGAGTTTATTTGACTTTGCCTATGATTTGGAAAGCAAACACTATAATCATCATGGGAGGCTAAAATTGATATGTTCTACAAAAATTCTGTAGAACAAGAAAAAGAAAATATAGTTAACGTGTTAGCTACCTGTTATTTAGACACATACTTGTGTTCATTTTAATACAAGTTACAATCATCGCTACCGGCATCACTGTCATGGACTGTGTTCCCATGGCCTTCTGCCAACATTATTCCAAGACTACTGATGAGATTGGCTAATCATACAATATGAACATTTGCAATAGGAAACTGTCTCAAATCCATGAGTGCACTAAGAAATGTAGAACATTTTTTGCGTACTTTTGATCCAAAAGAACTGATGGATTTTGTTTGGTGACGAAATTCTCTCCTTTTTAAAATATCATGAAAACAAATTCCAGGATATTGCACTCCAGAGGTTGCTAAGGAGCAAAAATGATCAAAGTGACTTTGAACTGTGTGGAAACACTTAACAGACTCCACAGAATGATGAATTTGTCAAATCATCATTCTAATAGAATTATTTGTAAAAAAAATATATATATAATAGAACAGACGCCATATGGGACCAAATACCATTCAACACCAAACAAGGATTTTCCCACATATAATATTGCTGCAGTACAAGCCCCAAGACCTTCTAAACACAAAATAAGGGGAAAATATAACACATGCAAATGTGATTTATGGCCTTCTAATAATTTGAGTCTAAAAAATAAACCAACAGAAAAGTAGACAAAACATTATTAAGTCAGAAAGCAAGTGTGATGCAATTGATATACCTTTTCTTCTCATCTTCTTCTAATCTCAATTTTTCACTTGCATATTTCTGCTCTATGGACCCAAGACTTGAACTCGAAGATTTTCGATCAAGAGATGGGGAGGAACTTCTACTCCTATGCCTCTTATAATATCTTGGGGTTGAAGAACTACTTTTATGACGTCTAGAATGTGAACGACTTCTGCGTTGTCTTGGGGAAATAGAACGACTTTTTCGTCTGTACAAAAACATTAATCTTTTTTAGAAACTAATTGAAAATAAAAGAATTCGAAAGCATTTATACAAAATAATAATAATAAGTATTTAGTCAGTCCACCATTTAGTACAGTAAATACAGAAGCACGTACAAGTTACCTCATACATTGTTAAGAATAACCTTTGTGAGCTCCACCTTTTATCACATGAAGCAAATGTCACAATTGAGCAACAAAAGGACAACCAATGGCACCCATCACCTGCTCACTTCCCATACAATGGGAAGAAAGAGTTTTTCCATTTCTCTCATGAAGAGCATGCATTCTATCCCACCCTCACACCACTCTTAATCTTTTGCTCCAATTATTTTATTACACTTTTTTTTGTTGAATTTCTGTACACAAGGTAAATTCCACGAAGGTCAGATATGCCCACTGACAATTGCTTACAAACCGAGCGACATCTCTAATCAACAAACTTTATGGCATAATCGAGCAACATGCTTCAAATTTGGCATAACTACCATCAATCATACGTGTACAGATCTTTAAGGTGCTCATGAAGCTCATGAAAACAGAATACTCTCCAAACAGCAACAAGTTATACATATACCAAGATAGACAATGTAACTATCCATCTGCTTCCACTACCACATGTAAAACAAAGAAGCCAGAATGAGGAATTGGCAATGAAAAATTTTAATTTGAATACAAGATGCATCTAGCTGGGCAAAACAAGAAAAGAATCATGTTCCATCAAAAGACCACTTAAAGTTGTGAATCTTCATATTATGGAAAAACATATCATTTTCTCATTAATTTTGATAGCTTTCCACATCTTCAAACAAAAACAAATAAGAAATTCCAACATTCTATTAATTTCTATTTTCCATGTTTCTCTCACAGCGTATTACCTATTTTTTATGGGGTTTCTATCACAGGGTATTACCAACACACAGATTCATTGCATTCACAGTTATAATAGGACAGATATTTCCTATATAAAGTATTGTAGCATGTACATCAACTCTTCTTTTTCTTTTTCTTTCTATTTGTGGAAGCCCAGACCTTCTTTCAACTCTTCTTTCTATTTGTAAAAGTAATTCAAATTTGGCATGCACAAATTGAACTACAATTTCCAAATTTTTGTTTGAAATCGTACAATAAGAATTTTCAAAGATCAAGTAAAACTTAACATAAACGAAATAGACTTCACATTAGAAAGATAAAGAAGCACTAAAAAATCCACAGGGAAGTAACAGATCCACACAGATCATGTTGAACGCATTTGTAACCCAGAGAGGTCCTCAATTTTTCTTAAAATGCTTCGACCAAAAATTAGTAAAAGAAATAAGTACAATAAACAGGATCACCTGCTATATGGATAGAATGAATAAGGAGACCGACTTCTCTCTCTTCGGCTTCTCCTGCTATACCTATGTCCCACGGGAGATGGTGAATACCTTCGCCTATATGAAGGTGATCTCGACCGTGACAAATCCCGAGGCATCTCCTACAACCTCAACTTTATGTTTATAATATCAAGATTGAACACCAAAAATAACGCTTCCCCTAACAAGACAAACAAAATTAATCAACCAAAGTCAATCAATAATCCCGAATTCACATATTTGAACTGTTAGATCTATTAATATCAACTAGTCAAAATACTTGTAAAAAATATCAACTGGCGCCGGTACTGCTTCAAAGCTTGAAAAAGGAAAAGTTAAGGGCCTAGGTCGTGGAAACCCAAAAATGAAATGAGAAACCAAATGCATCGTTGGCAAACATTGAGAAGGTGCAAGTTGATTTGCGAGAGGCTTTTGTTTGTAGGGCGCAGACCCCGTCGCCGATTACCTCTGGGCTAACCCCAACCCTCTTGGCGCCGGTACTCCCAATTGTCACTAACGAGTTGCCTGTTTGCAGGGGGGAAGCTTCTGTGCTCAGGGGGCCACAGTCGCCGGCTTCCCCTGGGTAACCCCAGTCGTCGAGATGGCTTCCTCCGAGAGATCCAAGACAAGTTCAGGGCAAAATTTAGAGATGAACAACACGACAGATGTGATGTGTACAGAGTCCTCAGAGCAAGGTGGTAGTTTTGGGGGAAGGCTTGTCGTTGGTGCCTTGCAATGAGGAATTATCGTCGGGATCTATGTCGGGAGAAGTTGTTGCCCCTTTGGTATCTCTTCCTCCACTTAGCAATATAACTGGATCATCACCTGATTGGCTTTTGCAAAAGGTTAATGAGATTCAACACGTCGTGAGAATCTCACATGGAGGATGTGAAGATCAGTTTAACGCTCTACTCATTGCAATTGAGAAGGGCCACTCACGTTATACCAAATCAAGATTTAAGAATAGTAGTGAGCTGCAACGTCTTTCTTGGGGAATCAACTACGATAGTTCAAGTCGAGGGAAGACTAAAGAAAGGAGACTTTGAAGATGTTTCCTATGTGGGTGTTTCGGGTGGTTATCAATCTATGTGGGTGTTTCGGAGGGTTATCAGTCTATGGGTTAGGGTTGAGGAGGTGTGTTGTAATCTATGGATATTTTGGGCTTGTGGTATTTTGGGTAATTTTCTTGGGCTTGTTGAGTTTTTCATGTGATAGGTGTTTTCGAGCATTCATGCACTAGGTGTTTTCTTGTATACAACAAGTGTATTTGTTTACTCCTTTTGATATATATAACATTTTTACTTTTCAAAAAAAATATATACATAGCAACTGGCTAACATCAACAAAATAAAATCTAGATAAGAATATTGATTGATGACAATGATTACGGATTATCCTAAAAACTTCCCAATCTCATGAGTCAGAGTCACGGATAAACACTGGAACCCATCTTTTCCCCGTAAAAACAAATGAATAAATATATATCAGTCAGCAGAGGTCTGATTCAATGCTAAGAGAATTAACACCAACAAGATAACTAAAACCCTTCAAACCTCGATTTTCCGCTAATTTAGCAGCAGTATTGAAACTAGATTGACATACCAATTCCTAAAGTCGAGTCACTTGACCTTGGCTGTTGAGAAAATATAGGAAACAATAATAACTTGGAACTTCTAATTCTTCAGAACAATCAACCAATTGAGCAGCAATAACGTCAACATTTTCAATACCTTCTTTCTTTCTTTTTTGATGCCCAACATCGATTATCAAAAAGAGGCTATTATCAGCAATAAAGCATTCTTCAGAACAATACCGTATGCCCAACATCGATTATCAAAAAGATCTAATCGTATCAATCCCTGCCACCTTAGCCTATGTTATTTTATTTCCTTTTCAACCGATTAAAGAGACAGAAAACGGAGTAAACATAGAACGTATTAGAATCTTAATAGGGAGCGGTTTTCGTAAAGCTTAATGAAAATGCTTTAGGCTGAGCTAAGAGGCTATTATCATATTGTTAGACAGCCAATACAACCTCTATGCATTGAAAGCCAAAAAAACCTCGATGCATTGATCGAATCCAGTTTTCCTCCAGTTTCTCGGGAGCCAAACAGGGGATATACAAAATTAGAGAAAACTAAAAGCCTCTGTGATTGAAAAGGAGAAACCCTAGGCACTAGATTACCTGTCGGACCAATTTGGAAGATCTTGAAGTTTGGGAATTCTGTATCAATCTCTAGCTAAACACTAACCGACAGCTAGTCTGTAGATTTTTCTTTAGGGGATTGGAAGCGTTAAAGAGACCGAAAACCTAGAGACAACGAGAGGGTTAGAGCACTCTCAATAGAATAATAAAATATTTTTTATAAATTATATTTTTTATATAATTTTTTAAGAAATTTAATCATATTTAATTAAAAACTATTAAAAAATTATAGAAAAAAGTTAAAAAAATATACTTTATTTTAAAAAATAAATAATTAAATTAAATTTTTCTTTACATTTGAAGAAAAATTTAATTTTTCTATTTACTTTTAAAAATAAAATGTACTTTTTGACCTTTACAACTATTTTAGTAACTTTTAATCAAATGTGATCAAAATTTTTGAGAAGTTGTGCAAAAAATACAATTACAAATAAAAATTTTAGTTACTCCATTGAGAATGCTCTTAATAGTTACCGACAAGAACTATAAAAGCTGTCTCAAATCATGCCACCTCGTATGGGACCCAGCTATTTGCAAATTATGGGCTGGTACTTTTTTTTTTAATAGGTAATCAAAAGAAATTCATTGATACAAAAAACTTTTTTTTAATAGATAATCAAAAGAAATTCATTGATACAAAAAGCGAAACCTAGATACACTGGTGGTATATTTGAAAAAATTTAACTTGTGGATTCAATTAGAAGAAGAAGGTCGTGAATACTAAATCCGTTACAAGATATAAAACCTGTCCATGAAAACAAAGTCGTATAAAAGAAGATTTTTAGTTCTTCTAATGTATTCTCACAATCTTCAAAGTTTCTTCCAATTCTCTCTTTCCAAATGCACCAACACATATAAATAGAAATCATATGTCCAATAGTCGCTACCTGTGAGTTATCTTGGAAGCCTCTTCAACTTGCTAAAAAATCCACCAAGCGAAGAGGTATAACCTAAGAAAGGCCAAGTCTCGTAAAAAAAATCATCTCACATATTCATGGCCACCTCGCAATTGAGGAGTAAATGATCTATTGATTCTCTATTTTTTTGCACATACTACACCAGTCTAACACGACTATACAACGTTTACTCAAATTATCTGTAATAAGGATTTTGTCCAATGCTGTTGTCCACACAAAAAAAAATACTCTTGTAAGAGCTTTCGTCTGTCAAATACTCTTCCACGGGAACCTAAGAGATCCAGCACTAGAAAGGACTCGATAGAAAGAGTTAACTAAGAAAATACCTTTCTTAAAGTGTTTCCATTGCAGCTTATCCTCAATGCCATCTAGGAAATTAAACGAGTATAAAGTTGCAAAGAAATTTAGAAAAATCTCTATCTCCCAGTCTTAAGCATCCTTCACAAAATCTATATTCCATTGAGCAGTGTCATTAGAAAGGGCCACAAGATCTGCTATAGCTACGTCATTTTCTTTTGCGAGATCAAAAATAGCGAGAAAAGAGTCTTTGAGGTTATTGTGACTGTCACACCAATTATCATGTCAGAATCTGACTTGCAAACCATCCCCTACCATAAGATGTTCATGACCTATAAATATCTCTCAATGTCTCTTTATAAACTTCCACAACCCACCACATGTGTGCCTAGTGCCTCAATCGAATACCAACATCTCCAAGACATTCCATATTCTAAGTCTATAACCGACTTCCAAAACGCTTTCCTTTTTGTTTTAGTACATTCATAGTCATTTACCCAACAACGCTTGATTGGATTTCACCAACTGACAAATCCTCAATCCTCCCCCAGTCATTGGAGTGCACACCGTTGGCCAATTAACCAAATGAAATTCAAACTCTTCCCTCAAGCTACTTCACAAGAAATCTCTTTGTAGCTTTTTAATACGATTAGCTATCTTTGTGGGAAGTGGAAACAAAGAGAAATAATAGGTGGGTAGGTTTGAGATGGTGCTTTTAATCAATGTCAGATTTTTCCCTTTAGATAAATATAATCTCTTCTAAGTGGCCAATATGCGCTCTACCTTTTTGATCACCCAATTCTAAATCCGTTCAGATTTAAATGAGGCTCCCAATAGTAAATCATAATAGGTGATGGGTAAAAATGACACTTTACAATCCAAAAAAGTAGCCAAATTCTCTGCTTACTGAACAATCCCCACTGACTCTAGTGTAGATTTAGAAAGGTTCATTCTCAAACCTGATGCGACTTCGAAGTAAAGAAGAAGCCCCCTTAAAGTTTGTATATGTCCAAGGTGTACATCACAAAAGATGAGAATATCATCAGCAAATAAAATGTGGGATATTGTAAGATCATCGTTCTCCACCAAAAAACAGTAGAGTAACCCCGCATCCACCAAGCGCTCAATCATCTTGCTTAAAACTTCCATAATAAATAAATAAAAAGAAGCGAACATAAATGATCTCTCTGTCTCAAACCATGAGAGGATTCGAAAAAGCCCACCAGCGAGCCGTTTACCAAGATGGAGAAATGAACTGAAGAAATGCAAAATTCTATCTATTTCTATCATTTCTCCCCAAAGCCACATCTTGAAATGGGGTCTAGTAGGAATCGCCAATTAACATGATCAGAAGCTTTCTCTATATCTAATTTGCAAATTAAATCAGGTTCTCAAGATTTGAGGCGTCCATCCAAAATTTTATTTGTAATGATGACCAAATTTAGAATTTGTCTACCTTTTACAAATGCATTTTAGGTCTTCGAAATAAGCTTTTCTATCATCGAACTCAATTTGTTTGCAAGCACTTTAGAAATGATCTTATACACCTCATTCACAAGATTAATGGAGCGAAAATCCCTAATGTCCAAAGACCTTATCTTTTTAGGAATTAGTACTAAAAAAGTAGCATTAATGCTATTTTTAAATTTAGCATTGGTGTGAAAATCATGAAAGATGAGGTTATTCTTAATCACTTCCCAACAAATTTGAAAATAATCCAAAGTAAATTCGTCTAGACCAGGGGCATTATCACTAGTCATACATCTGATTACTAGCTTGGTTTGTTTTTCAAACAATCTCATGTCATTTTATTCTATTTTATCATTATTATTTTTCTAAATTTTTATACAAAATAAAATAAACAATTCAATTTTTTGAAATTTTAAAATATTTTTTTCAAACCATAAAATAAAACTAATATTAAAATAATATTTTATTTAATTTTTATTTTTTATTTTATCTTATATCATCTTAGTTTTAAGAACAAACCAAGCTAATCATGCACCATAGATTGTGTTGAATGAGTCTCTTTCTTGAATTTATTATTTTTAAAATAGAAATAATGTATTCTTCATTTTTTTTCAACATTACTGTTGAACTCAAGGTTTCAAGTTTCATGTAAATCTACAAATGGATTTTGATGATAACAAATGAATCCAGAGAATAAAGGAGTCTCAAGCTCAAGTTGTCCACACAATATAATCAAGCACATCAAGGAAGAAAGCATGAGCAAGAAGGGAACAAGTTCATATTAAAATCATAGAGTAATTTTGTAAATCTCTTAAAAAATTTGAAATTAGGATTAAGGCTCAAAATTAATAAGCATTAAAATACATTTTCCACATATGCATGAATATTTTGAAAATTAAATTTGAAAATTTTGAAAGATGATTGATTGTCATCTTTCACATGTGCATGACATGATTAAAGGTTTGAACTTTGAAAATATTAAGATGATTGATTGTCATATTTCACATGTGCATGTTTTATTTGAATATTTTCAAAAGTGGTGGATGATTTTCTTGACTTATGCAAAAGGTAGATGTCTTTATTTGAAAATTTTGAAAAGTAAAGTGTGCTCCTTTTGTCATATGCAAAAAGTAAAAGATTATGTTTGAAATTTTTGAAAAGTAAAGTGTGCTCCTTTTGTCACATGCAAAAAGTAAAAATATTAGATTTGAAATTTTTGAAAAGTGAATGATGATGTTTTTGACATGGGAATCTTTTCAAATTTGAAATTGAAAACTCATTTGCCTATAAATAGCTCACTTGAGTTTTGCAAAATTCACAACAAGAGCTTACACATCTATTGCTAAGTTTTGCATCATTCCTTCAAAGCTCTCATTCTCTCTTTTCTAAAGTTTTGAGCCTTAATTCTTGTTCTTGTTGAGAGAGATATAAGTTGCGCTGTATTGTTTCTATCTCACTCATTGAGGAGTGTACTTTGATAGTCTACCTATTATCAACTCTTGTATTTGTAAAAGGGTGTGTATAACCCTTGTGTGTGTAGAAGGTGTTCTACACGGGGAATAGTTAAATCACCAAGTGTGAGGTGATTGGAAGTGTAGAAGGTGTTCTACACAGGAAATAGTTAAATCACCAAGTGTAAGGTGATTGGAAGTGTAGAGGGTGTTCTACACGGATTCTTTGGAGCGGTGCTGCTCAAAAGTGTAATAGGTTTCTATCTCCACCTAAAGGAGATTGAATAGTGGATTTGGGGATCCTCAAGAGGTAGCTTGAGGCGAGGACGTAGGCAGTGGGGCCGAACCTCGTTAACATACTGAGTTTGCTTCTCTCTTACTCTTACTATTTATATTTATTGTTGTTTTATATTTTGTTTATATTTTATATTATATATTTGATTTATAATTGTTATTTTTTTAAATACAACTCAATTCACCCCCCCTCTTGTGTTAGTCATCTGGGCAACAATTGGTACCAGAGCTAAAGCTCTATTATAAGATTAACTATCTTTTGAGTTAAGATCTTATGGCTAACATTGCAGCTTCATTTGGTGAAGGTCATTCCAGCAGTCGGCCTCCACTCTTTTGTGAAGACAATTACTCATTCTGGAAAGTTAGAATGAGAATATTCCTTCAGGCTCAAAATCGAGAAATCTGGAAATGTATTGTAAATGGACCTTATATTCCAACAAAAGTGATTGATGGAGTAAAGGTCAAAAAGGAAGAAGAAGAGTTTAATCGTGAAGACGATAGATTTTATACTTTGAATTTAACTGCTATGAATTTATTATATAATGCTCTCAATGGTAATGAATTTAATAGAGTAATGACTTGTGCTACAGCAAAAGAAATTTGGGATAACTTGGAAGTTACTTATGAAGGAACTTCTCAAGTCAAGGAATCAAAAATTTATATTCTTACTCATGAATATGAAATGTTTAAGATGAATGATGATCAATCTATTTCTAGTATGTACACTCGTTTTACTAACATCATAAACAGTTTGACAGCTCTTGGCAAAATTTATTCCAAAGTGGAGATAGTAAGAAAAATTCTCAACTCTCTACCAAAACGTTGGGAATCAAAAGTGACAGCGATTCTTGAAGCTAGAGACCTCAAGAAGCTCGAAGTGAATGAACTCATCGGGTCACTTATCACCCATGAGTACACATTGAAAATAGGAGAAGAAGAAGGAAAGTCAAAGAAAAGCTTGGCACTTAAAGCTGTTCCACATGAAAATGAAAGTGATGAAGATGAGGAAAATGACGACAAAGATGAAGAAATTGCGATGATAGTAAGAAGAATTCAGAGGTTCTTAAAGAAAAATAAAACTCCTCCAAGGAAATCCTTCAATAAGTTTTCCAAGAAAGATTCAGGTAAAAATGACACTTTAATTTGTTATAAATGCAATAAACCTGGTCATATCAAGCCAGATTGTCCTTTGCTAAAGAAAGATCGAAACAAAGGCAAAAAAGCAATGAAAACTACGTGGGATGATGATTCAAGTAGCTCAGATAGTGAAGCAAGTAATGGAGAATCAGCAAATCTTTGTCTTATGGCTAAAGATGACATTGAGGTAACAAATCTTGATAATATTGAAGATCCTTCATATGAAGAATTGCAAAATGTTTTAGAAGAGGTATATGAGGAATTTGAAAAATTGGGTATCAAGTATACTGTTTTGAAAAAGAAAAATTCTTCTTTAACAAATGAAATTGATATTTTAAGAAAAGAAAGTATTGTTTTGAAAGATGAAAATCTTGAGTTGAAGAAAAAGAAAACTGATTTAGAAAATATTATTGAAAACTTCACGAATGGAAAAAGAAATTTTGAAAAACTTATTGGTAGTCAAAGATGTGTTTTTGATAAGGCAGGCTTGGGATATAAGCCAAAACAAAAATACAAATCTTATAAAAACTTCTTTGATAATCCTTCTACATCAAAATCCAAAATTCAAAATTCTTTTCATAAAAATAATTTTGTTAAAAAAGGATACTATTATAATCACTCAAGTTCTTCATATATGTCACATGCTATTTACAATTTTTATAATAGAAATGGTCATAATTATTTTGCTTGTCCTATTAGAAGAAAACATACAATGACTATTAGGGCCATATGGGTACCTAAAAATCGTATTTCTTCTAATACTAATAAATAAAGGACCCAAAGAACTTGGGTACCAGGAATTGTTTTTAATTGCTTTTGTAGGTATGCATGAAGTATTCTACAGGTAAAAATAAATGATTTTTAGATAACGGATGCTCAAGATACGTAACAGAAGACAAAACTAAATTCATTGACTTCACTTCTAAAGAAAAAGGATGTGTGATATTTGGAGACAATTCAAAAGGGAAGATCATGGAAATAGAAGGAAAGATCATCAAGACTTAGTACAATATGCAACCAAATAGTGGAAACATGTGAAAGATCATCCAGCGAAATAAATTCTAGGAGAACCTTCACGAGGTGTAAGTACTCGATCATCTCTTAGAAATATTTGCAATCATACTGCTTTTCTATCTCAGATTGAACCTAAAAATATTGATGAAGCACTTCTTGATGAATCTTAGATTCTAGCTATGTAAGAAGAGCTTAATCAATTTGAAAGAAATGATGTTTGAACACTTGTTCCTAAACCCAAAAATCATACTATTATTGGAACAAAATGGGTTTTTAGAAACAAGAAACATGAGTCCGGAGTCATTACTAGAAATAAGGCTCGACTAGTGGTCCAAGGTTTCAATCAAGAAGAATGAATCAATTATGATGAGACATATGCACCAGTCGCAAGATTAGAAGCTATTCGAATGCTACTTACATATGCTTGTTATAAAGATTTCAAACTTTTTCAAATGGATGTTAAAAGTGCTTTCTTAAACGGTTTTATAAACGAAGAAGTATATGCTGAGCAACCTCCAGGTTTTGAAAATCATATTTCTCTAAATCATGTTTTCAAACTCATAAAAGTACTATTTGGACTCAAATAAGCTCCTAGAGCGCGGTACGAGAGATTCAGTAGTTTCTTGATTGAAAAAGGCTTTTTAAGAGGAAAAATTGATACAACTCTTTTCATTATATACGAAAATGATGATATTCTTTTGATTCAAATTTATGTTGATGATATAATATTTGGTGCTACTAATGAATATGTGTCAAGATTTTGTTAAGAATATGCAGGAAGAATTTGAAATGAGCATGATGGGAGAACTTAATTTCTTTCTCGGATTGCAAATCAAGTGATCAAAAAGTGGAACATTTATTAATCAGTCAAAATATATCAAAGAGTTACTCAAAATTTGAGATGGAACGTGCGAAGGTAATTGGAACATCAATGAATCCGACCACTAAATTTGATAAAGATGAAAGCGGTAAGCCAGTTAACTCAAATGTATATCGAGGTATGATTAGTAGTTTATTATATTTGATAACTAGTAGACCTGATATTATGTTCAGTGTATGTTTATGTGCACGTTTTCAATCATTTCCAAAACAATCTCATTTGATTGCAGTCAAGCGGATTTTAGATATTTTGCCAGTACCATTGACTTAGAGTTATGGTATCCTAAATATACTTCTTTCGATCTTATTAGTTATTCAGGTACCGATTATACTGGTTGCAAAGATGATCGAAAACGTTTTAGTAGAACATGTCATTTCTTAGGTCGTGCACTAGTTTCCTGGTTTAGTAAAAAAAAAAACAAAATTCTGTTGCACTATCTACTGCTGAGGCAGAATATGTTGCTGCGGGTAGTTGTTGTGCTCAAGTTCTTTACATGAAGCAACAACTTGAGAATTTTAAACTTATGTATAATCACATTCCAATCAAATGTGATAATACAAGTGCTATAAATCTTAAAAAAAAAAAAAAAAAAAAAACCCAATACAACATTCTAGAATTAAGCATATTGAAATATGATATCATTTTTTTGAGATCATGTGCAGAAAGGCGATATAGTACTGGAGTTCACAAACACACACGATCAGTTAGCAAATATATTCACAAAACCCTTACCAGAAGATAGATTATTTATGATTAGAAGAGAAATAGGTATGATGCATGTTATGAATATCTCTTGAAAGATAGATCAGAGTTCATAAAAATAGAGAGATATTTTTTTAAATACTTTTACATAAACTTGAGGTTCTTAGCCTCATGTTTGAGACGCTCATTCTCTTCATACAATATCATGTCATCCCTATCCATGGGAACTGGCAAGCGGAATGAAGAATCCAATAGAGATTTCAACTTTTTATTCTTCTGCCGAAGGATTCCTTCCCTTGTGTGAGACTCTTGAACAATTCGTTGAAGTACAACAATTTGTTCTTTAAGCTTTTCAACCTCATGATTTTTGACTTGTAGCCGCTGGGAAAAAGCGACAATAGAGGATGAGTAGCGAGTCCCGAGACTCACCAAGTCGTAGATAGCATCGGAGTCTGGCTTATTAGCCAAACTGTTGTTCTCTTGCTGCAACATGGCGCCAATGGTAGCTGCAGAAAGGACATGAGATTGAGATGTAGAATACCTCATGGATGCATCTAGAGGAATGTTAGAAGAATGAGCCATTGAGAAAAGAATTGAAAACTTAAAGCGAGAATATTGAAGGAATGCAGATGAGTTATAGAGATGAGAATAAGATTTGATGCAAATCGGATGAACTTTAAAACTGATTTTATAGAGATAGCATAAAGAACAAAACAAACTCTTGTCTCTTCAAATCTTATTAGTCAAAAGAAATATAAGATATGCTGGACACACTTGTCAAAAGTTTTCTTACTAGAAAAACGGTTCTCTGCTCCTATCATGGCATTGACGGCCTTAGGAGAGAAGATTGATGGTTGATGCGTCAAGGGTTCCTGATTCAAGTCTGGAACATTAGTGGAAGAGAATTGTTCGGCCATTCTATCGTTATGGAGAAACAGAACTTAGGTCAAGAAGCAATGTTTTTTTTTGGTATCCGATTGGTGAAAATGATTTTTTTTAATATAGAAACTCAGAGCCTTCAAACCCGTTTGTCAACAACATCAGGCGATTGATCTGCTTTCGCACCGACTGCTAGAGCTAGGCCTCCAACCTTTACAGGTTTTGTCAGATACGCGTGGCTCCGCACCGAATTGCCAGAGTTAAACTTCCAACATTTGCAGGTTTTGTCGGACATGCATGGCTCTGCACCGCATTGCCAAAGCTAGGCCTGCAGCTTTTGCTGTCTTTGTCGGACACGAATAATTTTAATTATTCATCTTCAAATCTCTGAAACATCTAATTCGTCAATAACATCAAGCGGATTTAAATCTTCTTCCGCACCGAGATGATAAAATTCGGCTTCAACGTTTGCAAGTTTTGTCGGACACGGGTGGTTCTAATTTCTACAGTCTCTACTAACGCAGCGTTTTATTTGCCTATTGGTTATTGTAGGAATATATCTTATTGAGTTAATTATGATTTCTTTTTAATGATGCCAAAAGGGGGAGAAGTTTTAGACTAGAACTTTAATATTGTTTAAATTGCTAAACTTGTTATATATGCTTGGAATTATATTTATATTTTTGCTTGAAAAACTAACGCACATTCTCAGGGGGAGCTTAAGTATTAATACAGGCTTCAGGTTCTATCAAGTATTTGTCATCATCAAAAAGGGGGAGATTGTTGAACTCAAGATTTCAAGTTTCATGTAAATTTACAAATGGATTTTGATGATAACAAATGAATCCAGAGAATAAAGGAGTCTCAAGCTCAAGTTGTCCACACAATATAATCAAGCACATCAAGGAAGAAAGCATGAGCAAGAAGGGAACAAGTTCATATTAAAATCATAGAGTAATTTTGTAAATCTCTTAAAAAATTTGAAATTAGGATTAAGGCTCAAAATTAATAAGCATTAAAATACATTTTCCACATATGCATGAATATTTTGAAAATTAAATTTGAAAATTTTGAAAGATGATTGATTGTCATCTTTCACATGTGCATGACATGATTAAAGGTTTGAACTTTGAAAATATTAAGATGATTGATTGTCATATTTCACATGTGCATGTTTTATTTGAATATTTTCAAAAGTGGTGGATGATTTTCTTGACTTATGCAAAAGGTAGATGTCTTTATTTGAAAATTTTGAAAAGTAAAGTGTGCTCCTTTTGTCATATGCAAAAAGTAAAAGATTATGTTTGAAATTTTTGAAAAGTAAAGTGTGCTCCTTTTGTCACATGCAAAAAGTAAAAATATTAGATTTGAAATTTTTGAAAAGTGAATGATGATGTTTTTGACATGGGAATCTTTTCAAATTTGAAATTGAAAACTCATTTGCCTATAAATAACTCACTTGAGTTTTGCAAAATTCACAACAAGAGCTTACACATCTATTGCTAAGTTTTGCATCATTCCTTCAAAGCTCTCATTCTCTCTTTTCTAAAGTTTTGAACCTTAATTCTTGTTCTTGTTGAGAGAGATATAAGTTGCGCTGTATTATTTCTATCTCACTCATTGAGGAGTGTACTTTGATAGTCTACCTACTATCAACTCTTGTATTTGTAAAAGGGTGTGTATAACCCTTGTGTGTGTAGAAGGTGTTCTACACGGGGAATAGTTAAATCACCAAGTGTGAGGTGATTGGAAGTGTAGAAGGTGTTCTACACAGGAAATAGTTAAATCACCAAGTGTAAGGTGATTGGAAGTGTAGAGGGTGTTCTACACGGATTCTTTGGAGCGGTGCTGCTCAAAAGTGTAATAGGTTTCTATCTGCACCTAAAGGAGATTGAATAGTGGATTTGGGGATCCTCAAGAGGTAGCTTGAGGCGAGGACGTAGGCAGTGGGGCCGAACCTCGTTAACATACTGAGTTTGCTTCTCTCTTACTCTTACTATTTATATTTATTGTTGTTTCATATTTTGTTTATATTTTATATTATATATTTGATTTATAATTGTTATTTTTTTAAATACAACTCAATTCACCCCCCCTCTTGTATTAGTCATCTGGGCAACAATTACATAGTTTTGTATTAAATGTTAAATTTGTAAATAAAATATAATAAATAATTTTTAATTATCTAATATCACATCATGAAATGATAGTAAGTATCATTATTTTTTAAAATAATGATACAGACCAATCACTTTATTTTTAAAATGAATTAAATATAATTGTGGATTGTGTAAATGATATGCATTATTTTAAATAATGTTATACATGGTTATGTGTTATATAAATGCTATGCACTTAAAAAAAAAAAAAATAGAGTCCACCATTATAAAATATTTTTTTTACATTAACATCATATTTATTCACTTTCTTAAAAATGATCTTCAATCTTTGCATATTTTAGAACTTTAAATATCCTTTCTTATAACAAATATCAAAATGGAAAAACCTTTCAAGTTATATCTCTTTTCATTTGACCCTTGTATCATTATGTTGGGAACGAGAAGAAGAAAAATTAAATAAAAAGTAGAATCGATCACGCATAGTACAAAATGTACATGATTCGATAATGTATTCGCGTTCGCTAAACTCTAGAGGATGTTATTTTAGATGATGAGTGGATTTATTATAGTGATCCTCTAAAAGATAATTTATGAGTAATGTTATATACAATAATAAAATATGTAAATATAATATAATTATTTTAAAATGAGATTTATTATTAAAAAATTAATTTTTTAATTTAATTATTATATCTATTTATTTATTTTAAAGTGATTGAACGATAATTACGCATTCATAATTACAACCATAATTTCTCATAACGTAATATATAAGAAACCCTAATCAACGTGTTGGATCAAATCAATAGCCGTTTGTGTCGATGACAAAGAGTGATCATGAACCAAACCTTATTGAAAGATCCCAACAAATCATTGTTAAATCAAGTTACCAAACGAGCCCTCACGAATAGAATGAAGTTGCACAAATAGAAGCCCAACATGTTGCATGACATATATTAACATTTTATTTCAATGTTGAGTTGAATTGAGATAAGTTAATTATTTTATAAATAGTAGTAAATTAAAATAGGATGGTGAGTTTTTTAGAATCCACATAAGATGAATTTAGACATATTTAGATATTAAAATGAATTTAAATATATTTATAAAAAGTTAAAAAAATATTATAGACTAGTCTTGCATATAAAAAAATGTTGAATTAAAAAAAATTATGAGTTTTACGTGTAAAGAGATTTTGAGCTGATGTGAGTTTAATAATTTAAAAGTTGAGTATTTGAATGTTAGAATTACCTTAAAATTAAACTAAACTGAATTGATCTCAACTGAGTGTTACTTCCAAATGGGACCTAAAAATATACACCTCTTGCTCATAAATGGGTTGCAGATAGACTGGTCTCAATTAAAAAGAGTAATGGTACATACAATTGTGGATTTACAAGCGGCTTGTAGTCACTTTAAAAAAAAGTAAGATCTACTGTTAAAAAGTTAACTTTTTTAATAATAGATTCAACTTTTTTTTAAAGCGACTGCACGTCGATTGCAAGTCCATGATTATATCTATCATTTCTCATTAAAAAAGAATATCTACTGTGTTTTAATGAAATGAACCATCATCGGATGGCATTATGAAGGAAATTTAAAATTATATGACAGTTTTTACGAGAGGATTTATACCTTTTGATCTTGAGATTAGAAAAACATAAACCTACGAGTAGAAATACTTTTTCACCGATCATATTTGAATTTCTTATCAAAATTAAGAAATTAAGAGTGTCATCACTTGAGTTTAGAATAGTATGAATTTAAACCAAACATCGATGTAAGCAGAGTAACAGTAAATAATATCAGAATAAGTGAGTTTTTTTTTTTTTTTTTCTTTAATATAGAGATGGATTCTTTATTTTTCTTCCCTAACAATACTCGAGATGTACGCGATATAATAGGCCATCTTAGATTTATCCATCTCATCACAAGTGAGTTTAATAATAACAGATTTTGTTTTGAACAATATAACGGAGTAGTATTTAGGATTTTTAGTAGGATTCTCAAGAATACAATAAAAATCAGAGAGAAAATAACTAAAAGCAATTTTGAAATGATCTGTATACATAAACCTATTTGCAGGTTTAACATAAAGCAACTGTTTGGCATCAAGTTTTTAAGATATTCAGTTTTTGAAGCAAGTTAATACCAGGTGGGGATAAATTGCAATGGGATTATAAGGTGTAAGCAGATGAAAATTAAACATGTTTAAATAGTAGAAATACTACCAAGAATAGTAAACCTATTAGTAATATCTAATGGAGTAGCAGACTCATCTTAATAAGCTTAATATCATAAAGTTGGAGATGGGTGGCAATATTCTTTTCATTGTCTTTTTTTTTTCCTCGTGATTGGTGCAAGAATTCACGAATAAAAAAATTAAAAATAGAATTTTAAGATTTTTCAATAAATTCAATATCAAAATCAAATACACTTAAAATAGTTTGTCATATGGCAAAAGTATGTTTAGAAGTAATGTTATCAACATTAAAACATGTTTTACACTTTTACAATAAATACATAATAAGACTTTTTTGTTTAACAAGTCATTTTGAAATTTAGAAATACATAGTGTTATAGATGATTCTTTTCTTAATAATACTATAATTAATTTGTGCAATATTCCAGGCTTCATAATGGAAGTGAAGAATAATTTCAGACGAACTTGGAGAAATAATATGTTTCAGAATATCACCATAATCAATATTAGAGGCATATGTTTCAACAATTTTGAAAGAAACCGTAATAGTTTCTCCTGCTAAGTTTATTTATGATGAACTTAATCTTGACTTATATTTAACAGTAATTCAATGATACCCTCAAACTTAGTTTTGATCAACCTTTGGTAAATAATGAAATTCTTTCACTAGAATCCGAGTTCCTTTGCTGGATCTATTATTGCCAATTCTGAAAGAAGAGCCCAAAATCTCAAAAACTTTATGGAATATTTAGTCAAAACTGTTAAACTTGACTCCAAACCCAACACTATATGAATACAAATATGTTTTTTTTGCTGTTTAGGGTATATTCATATGTGCTACATGTTTCCTTAGGAATAACCCATATATTGTAATATAGAAGCATATGCATTCTCTGGTTCTTCCTTGTCTTAAAAAGCCATTCAATATTCATAGGCAATAGAAGCGCAGCCAATATAATCATCTATTAAGGCAAGTAGTGTGGACTGTGTGTGGTGTAAAAGATTTAAAATATTATTATTTATTAAGATAATTGTCATTTGTTCAGTGAGATTTGTAGACATGAGTCTGAAAAATGGAGACTGTTTTGCTTGACATTGATTTCTTCCGGACAGATGGATCCTTTGTGTTGCAAGCGTCTGTCATTTTTAATGAAACTTGGATCACACAAATTCCGGTGTTTTAAACAAATTGTTAGTTTTCTTTAAGTACTTAAGATTATTGAATTGGTTGTTTGCTACTTGAGTTGCCAAAACAGCTATGAGTATGTCCATGGTCTATACTTTTTGAATGTATATCAACATATGTTATTTGAATTATCAATGATAGTATCTTGAAAATTGTGTTGTTTTCAATTAAACAAATTAACATGTCTTATGTTAATTAGTTTTTCATTCTTAAAATATATATCAAGATTTTATATACTATATATTCTTATTACTCACTACAACATATCACGATCTCTATTTGTTAAATTCCTAACATTATCATCGAATCAGTCCATTATAAATAATGTGGCTCGAGTCTCACATTTTTAATTGAGCCAGTCTTTACTATCATTTTTAACACCGCAATGAAGGCCCAAGTCATGTTTAGACTTATACTAAAAAAATATTAATGAATGATACAAGTAAATCCTATTGGAATTATTAGAAAGAGTAAGAATTCTTTTATTTTTAAATAACGTGAAATATCATGTATCACTTACCATTATCATGAATTATTCTTATCACAATATAATTAAAAATAATAATAATTAAAACAAGGAATAATATTGTTCAATAATAACCAGAGAGAGATTTAAAAAAAAAAAAATAGCGAGAGACAAAACTAATAATAACGAAAATGATTTTATCTGTTTGGTAGAAATAACGAACTTGCATTTAACATGGTATCAAATTTTGAGATGCATGAATTGTCAGAATCACAATTTTCAGAATCCATTTCCATGGATTTAATTTGCCATGTTACAAATAAATAAATAAATAAATATAAGCTTGAAATAAATATTACAATAATTAACTGAAGAAGAACAAATAAAATTAGGATAAAATATCCCGTGATTAGCTTATCCTTACCATGATGGCGAAGAAAGTTTACCATTAATTTATAATTTCTTATGAAGGATGGACCTTTTTAGATGAAAGTCCTTTCCAAGCAGACTTCATGGAAGCAGTAGCAGAATTCAATGCGGCCTCTAGATATCTCGTGGAAGCAACAGATGCTGCCTTTTCCATCAAATTCCCCATATCTCTAGCACTCTCGGCAGTATCCACCAAGGTTTTCAGCTCAGCCATCGACATTCTTTCGAGTTCCTCCTCGAATAGTCGAAACTCGTCCATGGCGCTTTCCATGACCGAGTCAATGTAGTCCTCGGTTCGTTGCGCCGCAGTCTCGGCTTCTTCTACTTCTTTCTGCTCTTCTAGCTCAATGGCTGCCCATGACCTGTACGCTTCGATCTCGAACAGCCTTATGGGGTCCTCGATGGTGGACTGATCGAAGTTTTTATCTTGCAAAGATTGGTCCGAGAGGAGGTTGAACTGGTAAAGCAGAGCTTCCATTTTCTAGTGGTGGTGAATTTTGCAGATCTAGCTTCGGTGTCTGTAAATGAGAAGGCTGGTTGGGAGTGGAGAATCATATAAAAAATAGTATGTTATAACGAGTATTTAAAGTTGAAAAAAGTCTTGGATAAAGAAATTTTTAATAATTGATGAAAGAATAGCTCTTTTGTAACGTTCGACTATAATTTTTACTTTTTTATGCTCGTGATGGTTTAAAGATGGAATCAGAAATTTAGTACGCCCACCAGGTGTTTGTTTTTGTTTTTTTCTCAGACACAAAATGGTATTTTAGAAAAATATATCTTTATATATATAACGAGATTACTTAACGAAAAATCTTATTTTAAGAAAAAAATTTTATTTTTCTGTTAAAGTTAACACTTTCCATCCATTTTTATTAAAATAAATACTGCATTGAAAAACATTATTTTAAATACAATCCATTAATTCCATTAATCATCGAAATAATATCTTGACATTAAATTTAATTACACCACTTCAATTTTTTATAACGACAAACTTTTCATTTAAAACTTTTTTTTATGTAAAATAAATATAGAATAATAATAATAATAATATAGAATGACATAATAATAGTATAAAATATATAATAATATATATAAATAAATCATTCATAACAATATAAAAATGCAATCCTCACTTAAAAATATTAATTTATATGTTAGAGAGTTTAATTTTATTCATGAAAATTTATTCTATTATATGATTAATAATTTCATTCTTTAAAAATTATTTTATAATTTTAAAATAAATGTATTTTTTTTTAGATAATTAATATACGGTATATACAATTAATTATTATTATATTAAATTGGTAATAATAGACAATAAATATAATTAATATATTATATATGTTTGATATTTAATTGAAATATATATGATCTAATAAATTTACATATTTAAAATTAAAATTTTAGGTTATAAATTATAATATAACATTATTTTATATAAATTATAAACTAAATAATTTATTTTTAAAAAAAATTATATTATTTCTTAAAAATAATCACATAACTAAAAAAAATGTGGATGATTTAAATTTATGTAGATCTAGAAAGCTCAAAAACTAAAAACATAAGTATTTTAATATCCTCTCTTTTGAAGTTATGTAAAATAACACAAATATTAGATCATCGTTTTAGAATTATAAAAATATAATAGTTTGAACGAATCTTTTGTTAAAATTTCAATCAAAATTATCTCAAACAAATTTGATAAAACTATAGGTTATGTTTATTTATGGGACTATCTTATTGTTTTTATTAATAATTTTTTTATATAATATATGAAAACGTGTAATTATTTATCATCCATTAAATTATGAATAATCTTTTAATTTTTGTTAGAAATTAAAATAGATAAATGTATTTTGCACGTTATTTTTATCTAATATTATATTTGATATGGTCAATTATCCATCCCCAAGTGGTAAAGACAGCTTGTGCATGAGCTCCATGTCACAAGTTCGTTTCTTCATAAGATCAAATCCTAATTTAAGTGGGAGACAATGGTAGTGAGTTGTTATGTTAATCTTCCCATAAGTTTAGATTTCTTGAGTAAGTCCTAAGGAGACTGCCGCAGTGGTTCTTTCATCCTAAAAAAAAAAATATATATATATATATATATATATTTGATATGATCAATTGGAGAAAAAATGCCCGAATTTCACAATTAAAAACTAAAGTCGTGGCACTGATAAATAAACAGCTTGCATAATCTATGCAAGTATTTTTCATTGCTTTGATAATTGATAGTGCCGTTGGAACTCTCTTTATTTTCAGGGAAAAAAACAAAATAAATAATCCTTTTTTTTAGTGGAGACAAAGAGAAGCTAACGGGGGGATCGGTGGAGTCAGGACAGCTTTTCCTATGACTTCATTGGTTTTGGTGAAAGGTGGGGCCATTCTCAATTAACAAAAAAACACAAATTTGTCAATCATCAATTTGTTGTCTTCTGAATTCTGTGGGTACAGAAGGCAGAGGTTTGGTATGGACCGTTTAATTTGTCTTTCTTGTGTATTTTTTTTTTCTCTTAACTTGGCCATGAAAATGAGAAATGAGAATGAGGGGGTTCTTGATATGCGCCAATTTCCATATAATTTGCACACCCTTTTCTCTACAAAGAATGAAAAAAAGAAAAGAAAACAGAGACTGCTAAATGCTAATCTTTGGTGGTCTATTCACAATCAGTTGCTAATATAAGTTTCTAGTAAATAAATATGCAAGATAAAAAGTAGCTTACACATGAATATCAGAAGGATTATTGCCAACCTTAATGTTAAAAGGATCTACTCTTAAATGTGAAAGGAATGTCAATGTCCTAAGACTCCTAACAGATGACTTCAACTTAAAAGTCACGTTTTAAGTTATTTTCTCTCTTTTTATCCAATATTCCTTATATGGCAAAGTTGATATGCTCCTTTGGGGGAGGGAGGAGGCCCCCTCTCCCCTCTCCTCATCCTCGAACCCTCTATATTTTGATATCCTTTGTAAGATATTACTTCTTTTATTGTTCAAATTGCAATAAATTAAACATAAAGAGCAAATTTTGTAATGAAAAATAAGATTCACTTGAAAAAAAATTAAATTTGTTTATAAATAAATGAATTAATTGACTTCATGGAAAGAATGTACTAAATTGATTAAACTCACAATCCATTGGTTACGTACCTAAAAGATCATTTACATAAAAAAAAAAATCTAGATAACTAACTTAACTAGCTTGCTACAAATCAAGAGACTTTCATCTTTGTTACTCATTATCCTTACATATCATACACCATATGTATTTTTATTTATTTAATTTTTGTTGTTTTATTTATTTAATTTTTGTTGTTTTATTTCTTTTAAATTAATTGATTTTTTTTTTATTTATCATCCATATATCACATATTTAAAAAGAGAAAAATAAATAAAAAATAAAAAATTGTGTATAGTCTATAGAAATAATGACTAGAATTTTTCTAACAAGTTTCCCATAAAAACTAAAAAAAAAAAAAAAAAGTAGTAAAAAACACTGCAACCTGAAGGGAAGGTAGCGATCCCAACCGCAACTAGCATTCTCCTTTGTTTCAAACCCAAAGGGAAGCGTTTTAGCGAGAGAAAGGAAGAAAGGGAGAATCTCCATCATGATGAGGGGGGCCCAGGTGATGTTTTCCTTGTTACTCATATGCTTCCTCGCCAGCGACGTCGTATGGAAGGCCCAGGCCATTTGGCTTACCCTACCTCAGGCCGCCAGGACCAAGTGTGTTTCCGAGGAAATTCATAACGACGTCGTCGTTTTGGGTGACTACATTGTCATCTCCGATGATCCCGCTCATGACGCTCCCCCCATCTCCGTCAAGGTCAGATTCAACCCCCAATGCCTGCCTTCTTTCTTACTTTCTTTCTTTAATTTTTTTTTTCCCCGAGGTTCTTTAATGCTTGATCCTGGATCATCAGTTGTTGGTTACGGTTTGTTCATTTCATGCATGCCATGCAATTCCTCTATTTGGTTGCTAGGAAAAGTGATGACACAGGTTTACAGTCCTCAGAGCTTAATCTCTTACAGTAATTTGGTTCGTCAGGGAAAAGGATACGTTCTAATTTCGTGTAATACGATTGAAGGAAAATTATATGAGTTTCGACTCTTGTAATATTTTGTTTTTTGATTTTCCGCTAACTTATCTGTAATCAATCAGAGTCTATTTGTTTTGTGTTCTTATTCTCGATTACATAGATTAGATAATTATGAGATGGTGGATAAACGTGGTGGAGAAATTAAGGCATTCTTTTTTCATTTATGATGTTCTGAATTTCAATTGATTTATCTAGTTTTCTTTTCGAATGTGTGTTACTAAAAGACTATAACCAATGGCGATGAAATTTGTTGGGAATATAAATTTCTGACCCAAAATTGAAATCAGATTTTTGCTGATTCTTGCGACTAGGAGCAAAGAACCCAGAAGCTCATAGATTCTCCACTGCTAAGTTTATATCTAATCCGAGTTCCTTTTTTTAGGGTTGATTTGTTAGTATGTCATCTATGTTTGTCGAAGTTTCTTCTTTCTGATGTTTCTCTATGTGAACTTCATAATCTGGAATGTGCAATTAGAGGAAAAAAAAAGTATTTTTAATTATTCATTTAAGAAGTAACCAAAAATCTTATTAAAAAACGCAAAAGGCATAATCCAAGCGGATGTATACAATAAATAGGAACATAAAAAGATAAAAGAAAATCATGAAAACTAACTTGGCCCATTAAAATCTATAGGTGCTATTTAAAAAAACAATGTATTGCTGAAGAAAGTTTTAAGCTCTTCCAAGTTCCGTTCACCGTCCTAAACTCTTCTATCATTCCTTTCCCTCCAAATACACCATACCGGACAAATAGGAGCCATCTTCCACACTTCTACATTTAGGGGCTGCCATACTACCCCCTCCAGTTTGCAAAGAGGTTTAAGTTTTTTAAGGCTTGCATATGTCAAACTAGATCAGTATTTGCTATGGTTTGCCTTGTTTAGCATTCTATGATGGTGTGTTTTTAGACTAACTGTGCGACAAGATATATAATCATATATCAAATTAGATCATTTTTTCTGAGTAATCAGTTTCGAGTGTCATATACTATTCTACATTGCTGACTTAAAAATGCGACTTAGCATAGGTTGACAAACAGGTTAACAGAAGTATTGGATTTTTTTCTTCTTTTTTTGGAATGATATCGAATGCAAATTTGATTTTATTTGAAAAGATAATATAATTAGATACATTTTAGATTGAGTCGACAATCTAAATTCGTTTTCATGGTCATTCCTAGGGCATCAACGCAACCTTATCTTCTTGTAAGTTAAAAGGTAGCTACATGTTACTAGCATGATAATTATTTTTAAGTGTATCAATTGGTTGCAATCTAACGATTGTTCATATTCTTCTCAGGTGACATCACCATATGGAAATAATCTTTATCACAAGGAGAATGTGACATACGGACAATTTGCTTTCACAACTACTGAGGCTGGCAACTATCTGGCTTGTTTCTGGGCAGATGGTTCTAACCCAGGAGTCGGAGATGTTAGCGTAAACCTTGACTGGAGAACCGGAATTGCTGCAAAAGATTGGGAATCCGTTGCTAAAAAAGAGAAAATTGAGGTGAGCACTTTTTTGTTATTTTTTATTTTGCTTGGCCTGTAAATTTCTAGCAGGGTCACGTTTTTTGAAGGGTTAGGGCATGCTTGGGTAATGAGATTCTCAACTCATCTCACTTCCCAAACATGACCTTAATCTCTTTGCTGAACTCAATGAATGAACAAAGTGCGTCTTTAAAAGGTTGTTGAAATTCTGCATCTGAAACCATATTCATAATTAAAAGTGCTTAAAGCTGCAAAAGATCATGAACTGCAAGTGAATTTGCATGCTACCTTTTTGTTACATTGTTTCAGTAGGAGTTGCTAAAGGCAGAATCTAATAGAAATAAGTTGGAGTTTGATTGATAAAATTACTGAAGTTTCTATTAAAACTCAAAGTCGGAAGTTCCAATAACTATAAAAACAGAATGGAGTTTTTTATAATGTTGATCCTTTTTCTTTTTTCTTTTAAAAACCTGATAATTATAGAGACACGCAGCTTTAACATTACTTTGTTTTGGAATTTCTCAAATGTGTTAAAGATTGTCCTGTATAAATTTGGAATATAGGATTACTTCTTATCTGTTAAATGGACATGGTAGTAATAACCCTTATAAGTGAACGAAAAGAAGCCTTGGGCCTTGGCTCCGGCATTAAAGGGGTGTGGTTTGAATAGGTATATGGTTCAACTATTATCAATCGAAGTAAAAAGAATGAAAAGGTGAGAAAAGAGTGAGCAAAAAACAGACTTGTTACAATTTAAGTCTGAAAAGGAGGATAAAACTTGGTAGAATTGATTTCTTTTACATTGCTGCACCAGCATCAGCATCTGTATACAAAAAATTTGCCATGCATTCCTGCCTAAAGTGTTTCTTTTTCTTTCTTATCCTTGACCCTGACATTTCCCTCCCTGCATTGCTAATGTATAGGGTGTTGAGCTCGAGCTGATGAAACTTGAGGGAGCAGTGGAGGCGATTCATGAGAACTTACTCTACCTGAAGAACCGGTAATCGTTTGCTCTTAGTTGGGATTCATTGAAATTTAGTGAGTCCAAAAGTTATATCTAATGTGACTATCTTTTTCTTTTTCCTTATGTATACTTCACAGAGAAGCGGATATGAGGACACTGAGTGAACAAACAAATTCCAGGGTGGCGTGGTTTAGTATCATGTCCCTGGGTGTCTGCATTTCAGTTTCGGCTCTGCAGTTATGGCACTTGAAGCGGTTCTTTCAGAAGAAGAAGCTCATTTAGATTTTGCTAATGTAATTTAATTTTGTTTGTGGACGGAATAACAGATTCTAGAAAATTTTATTTCTATCAAACCTTTTTATTTATAAATTGCAGTTGGGATATCTTGATACCATTTACCAGCGTCCAGTACCTCCTGCCTCACCATCGTCTGAATAGGCCTAATTTACTTGCACCGGCAAACGGAATAAAACCCACCTCGCAAAACAACCACCCAAAACATCCACCCTAGATGAAATTTATGCCCCATTTGGATGTTGAACTGAGTTAAAATAAGTTGAATTTTTTATAAATAATAGTGAGTTAAAATGATTAATTGAGTTTATAGTATCTATCTAAAATAAGTTTAGACGTGTTGAAATGTTAAAATGAATTTAGATGTATATATAAGAAATTGAGAAAATGTATGATTTCAGCACCTAAAAATGTGTTGAGTTCAAATAGATTATGGATTTCACGTATAAAAAGATCTTAAATTAAGATTATTAAAATAAAAGGGGAAAAATAAAATAAAATAGATTTACACTTAGTTGGTTCATTTCTTCGATCAAGTATAGGTTCTATAACACTATCCATTTGAAAGTTAGGTGTTTTGATGTTGAAATTAACCTATTAGACTAAACTGAATTGATTTCAATTAAATCTATGTGCCAAACTCTTACTGCTGAGGACAGATGGGCAACAGCACTAGCAGCTCAGGTGTTTAAAAAAAAGGATGCGTTGCATGCTGCAGCAAGTAGTGGGAAGCTCGTTCACATTTTTTAAGGAGGATTTAATTGTAGTTCGAGTTCAATGAATATAAAACAGCTAGCTTTATTTCGACCATTCGCATTTTATCATTATCTTACCCTATTATGTAAACTTTGCCGAAGAAGTGTTCTTCAACTTCTTCTGCTAGGTATCAGTTGAGGCCGGTTATTAATATGGTCGGACGTGTTTATTACAAAAATCTGTTTGAGGTTGTTTATAACTCTCTAATAACCTAGTTATCTCCATTAATCACCAAAATACAGAAATAAAGACAAAAAGAGCCAGCTTCATTCCCTATATAAGACCGTTTGCTTGAGCCTGTAACAATATTCCTTACAACTAATAAACCACCTAAAATAGACTATCATGCGATGCAGTGTGCTCCCAAAAGGAGGTAAAACAGAGCATGTAATGAATATAATCATTAAAAAATTATCACAGTTATAATTAGTTCAGAAGTCAAGCTGTAATCAGAGGATAAGATTATAGTCATTTCAGATTAAATGTATAAATTAGAGAGGAATTGGCCCCTATTAACTTCATTCCATTCGAACTATATGGCGGTTCATGTATCTAAACCTGCAAATCTCATCAAAAAAATCATCCGTGCTGCTATGACTGCTCTTCATCTGCAAAATCTTTATTACCAGTGCCTTCAAATTCTTCCCATACTTCAACAAGGACTCAAGAGTGCTCATTTTCTGTTCAGCATTTAGTGGTGATCGCACTGTGATCACCACCTCTTCCAGACATGGAATTACAAATCCCGAGTCCACCTGCAAATCCCAATTAAATTATGAAGCTTAAAAACTCAACCCTATCATAAATAACAGCTAAATTGAATTATCAACTCACGTGTTTTAGGCTGTTCTTCTGGCAGAGAGCAGCAAACATGGCACCATGGGCATCGAACTTTTGTAATTTTGGGTGACTATTAAAAAACTCAACCAAGTCAATCTCCGGAAAGGGTTGAAGGGCCTCAAGATCTCCAGTGAATTCAACCTTCATGTAGAGATGTTTCACTTCACTTGCCCATTTTAGCATATTACTTACTGCATCCCAACACCACTGTACTCCCCTAATTGACAAGAACTCAAGAGCCTCAAGTTTCCCAAAGTCCACCAAGTAGACTCTCCCTAAAGGAATTTACCAGAAGAAAATAATCGTTGAAAGTTATGACTCAGATCCTTGGGCATTAATTTGCTAAAAATGAAAGGAAAAACATGAGAGTAATCCGAATTGAAAACTTCTGTCAACCAATTACCTGCACTGTTTGCAATTGAAAGATTCTTCAAGTAGTTTGTCTCATGAACCCTAATCCAACTACAACCTTGAACTTCAAGGAATTCAATTTTGGGGGATGTGAGGGAAAGAGAGCAGTCACCCAAGCCATAAAAATCCAGCTTGCACTGCCGCAAATGAGGCAAGTCAATTAAAACCGATCTAACCCCTTCACAACCAAGCAGCAAGAAGTTGGTCAGATTAGGACACGCACCAAGTGCAGCTGATAATGCAGAATCCTCCATTCTCGCCCCAACGATTTCAAGGTTCCAAAGGTTTTGAAAGACATTCCACTTGGGGGAATGGGTCATTAACACACCCCAAAGTTTTAGTGATTCCAAATTCATGGCAGCACTAATGCAACTCAGTTTTGAGGGGTTCTCATTACAGGTCTGAAGTTCGGCAAGGTTATCCATTCGGAGCTCAAGACACCGGAGGGATGGACCTATCAGTGAAAGCCACGAAGAAAGGCCTGCTCCAGAAAATGGGCTATACACAACAAGCTCCTCTAGTTGAACAATTGATGATAGCATCTTCCACACAATGTTGTCAGGATTTTCCGAACCAGTATGATTGTCAAAAGAGTTTCGCGGGAAGTAAAGGCTATGAATATAAGGCATCGAGTCTTTCCACCTCTTAGAAACAGAGTTGCAGGCTACCACATCCCTAGCATTGTTGATGTCCGACAAGATATGCTGAAGAATGGCATCAGGGAGAGAGTCCATTCTCTGAGAACAGAAATCAAACAGGCAGAATGTTGATTTCGAAAATTGTTTAAGATAACAAACCAGTGCAGACAAGGCCACAAATATGAAGATTGTATAATCGTTTTTAATGTTTCAGAATGCAACAACATTGATCGAGGATTCAAGATGATATAAAATTAAAAAGACGTAAGCTTTATCTGTCGTAGAAGCATCTTTAGTTGGATTTGAGGGTAGTTTTTTATTATGCTATTCGTTCTAAGAATACAGAGATAACGAGAAAAACAAAAAATAATAATAATAATAACTTCAGACTTGTCGATGTTGGGAACTCAATAGAGCTAAAGCTTCACTTAAGAGCCTCGTACCAGTATATGCACTACTTATAGCGGCAATTTAATCCTGTCAAAGCCAATTTTTTAAAAACAAGTAAGTCTTTAAATCACATTTCATTTCTTTCCACTTCTTCCATATACAGTCGAATGCTAGATATCTATTGGAAATAAAATAAAATTAAAATTAAAAAAAGGAAAATCAGATCTATAGCCGACAAAAACGCAAATCAAACCAATCTGGGAACCCAGAATGAGAGGAAAGAAATGGGAATAGTCCGATAAACCCGCGCGGGAAATTTGTTTTGCTTGATTATTGAGGTCCCCAGATGGAAAGAAAGCATTTTAGCAAGAACCCTGACGGAATTCAGTGCAAGTAACCAAAAAAAAATGCTGCAATAGAGGTACCCAGTTATGCACATGACACGCGAGTAAAATCGAAAAGAAGAAAAAGAAAATCAAAAGCCATCGAGCGAGCAAAATTATGGAAAAGAGGGACGGAATAGCTTGCAGTAAGGTGGGCTTCGAGGAATACCTTAAAGAACAAGCATGCACAGTGAGAGAGAGAGAGAGCGCGAGGTAGTGATAAGCGCTTAGACATACATGCATAATACACACAGGGTTTGGATTTGGGAGGGTTTTGGGCCCGGCCTTTTGGGGGTTAATTTCAAATTTTAAAACTTTTTGAACTTTCAGACCGTTTAAACAGAGCCCTGACCGCTCTTTCTGTCTCTCTCTCTCTCTCTCTCTCTCTCTCTTTTTTTTTTTTTTTTTTAGGTTTGAAGTAAAATGATTGTTACCTGCATGAAGATATAGGTTGGTAGCTGTGATTGAGCCAGTAGTTAATCACATGATTTACCAAAGCCAAAAACAACGTAATAGCCACTCCAGGTTAAGGGTGCTCTAATTTGGTTCGGTTTTAAACAAAATTAAAAATAAAATTAGTACTATTATTTTTGTATTTTTTTAAATCAATTATTCTCTAAAATTAATAGTACTAGTTTTACCAGTTTGAATCCAGTTCTGGTTTAGTTTTCTAAATTTTATAAGATATAAATTTATAAAATTCAAATTTGTTTATTAAAAATTTTGTTTTAGTAAAAAATTTGTAATTCACTAACAAAATCTATTTTAGTAAGAAATCTATTATATAAAAAAAAATATTAAATAAATGCTATAAAATAAAAACTGTTCTATAAAAAAAACTATTCTCCAAAATTCTGTTTTAGCAAAAAAAAACTATTATAAAAAATATGCATTAAAAAATGCTATAAAATAAAAATTGTTCTATAAAATAAAAATTGTTCTATAAAAAATCTGTATTATCTTATATCTAATTAAAATTTATATTATTATATAAAATATATAAAATATTATATAATAATACTAAAAAAACAAAAAAGCAAATAGAACTAATCCAGATCGGTTCGGTCTGATCTTAAAATGGCTGAATCAAAACCGGATTAGTTATATCCGGTTGTTCAATTTATGAAACCGGTCCATACTATATCGATCAAAAATTAGAATTTCTGATCTGGTTTGGATTGGTTCTCTAATTTTTCAATTTAAATTTATACCTCTACTCAAGATCTTGTTTAATTAAATAAAATAACTCATCTTATTTTAATTAATTATTATAATTTTTTCAAAAACTTTCCCATAAGAGACCTATTTAGCATTACAGTTAGAGTTAGAGTTTGTGGCCTGGTGGCACAAGCCTCCAATATATCAAAAAAAAGAAAAAAGAGTAATGATACGTTTATTATTGGTTTATTACTTGTTTACCACTTTTAGTGTATTCATTTTTTTATTATTTTCTTTTAAATATTTTTTTAACATCCTTAATCATTAAGAAAAAATTTAAAAAAATTATAATTTCACTAATAATCATTTTCTTAACTATTAAGTAAAAAGAAATTTTTTAAAAAATAAAAAAAAAAATGGTAAAAAAATGGTAGATGGATGATAAGTGTATTATTATTCAAAAAAAAAAAATTACAATTAGCATCTTAAAAAGTATCGTTATTTGAACGTTATACATTAAAACTTAAAACACGTTTTAATTTCAAATAAGGTAAAAAATATATTAGAGAAAAAGTATTATTTTGATACTTTTTTATCAAGGGAGATGCTGGGGTGCGGTTGAGTTGCACCTCAGTATTTTGTAGCTCATTTCCTAATTTCTTATAATTTGTATAAAAATATAATAAAAAATATAATAAAAAATACAATAAAAATTAAAAAATTAAAAAAAATAAAAAAAATAAAAAAATAAAATGAAAATGATTTTTTTAGGAAAATTAGCCATCACCCAGCCTCCGCCGTCACCGGCAGTGGTGGGCGACACTACCCACCCCATCGAGACCAGAGAGATGACCCATTTTCAGGTTTAAGGTCATCGAGAACACACCGAAGGTCGTCGGGACTCGCCGTCGCAGGGATGAGATTGCCGGCTTCCTCTAGTCCCGATGGGGTGGGCGGTGTCGCCTACCGCCGCCGACAACGACAGGAGCTGCAAAAGGGGGTTTGGTAACCCGGGATTCCTCTTTTATCAAATGTACTTTTTCAAATAATGTGAAATATAATTCAAATTTTAAAAGTTGTTTATGGACAAAAATATCTTATAATTTTCAGACAACTACAAATTTAAGAAATATGGTGATAATTTTTTTTAAAAATCGTTATTTCTAGCTCATAAAGCACTTTTTAATTTTTTTTTAAACAAATATAACTTGTTTTAGTGTATTTTTAATATATAGTTATCAAATAATAAATAAATTCTAAATAGTATAACTTATTACAGAAATTATAAGTTCTAAGTTCTAAAGTTCTAAATTATATTTTTCACCAAAATTTTAAATATGTACAAAATATAATAAATAATTTAACATTTTCATAATAAAAATTATATTTTAATAATATTTTATTCAGCTTTCAATATCTCATTCTTCAAAAAAATCTATTTATTTTTTTATTATTTTAATGCCGTTACTTTTAAGAAAATATCCATTTTCCTTTAGAAAAACATCCATTTTGTTTTTATTTTTAATGAATATATAAAATGTCTGGTCCATAAAAGCGGTTGCTAGCCATATTTTCCTTAAGGGTCTCTTAAGCAATATAATTATTTTCAAGTATTCTTATATATTTTCCTTTAAAATCTCACTCAAATATTTTAAATTTAAATTATTAAATTCGTAATCTAGTCATTAAAACCTTTTTTCAAATTCATAAATAAAACACACAAGATAATACTATTTTTTTCATATTTAAAATGTAAATCATATTAAAAATAATATTCAAATAATATTTTAATTTTATCATTTTTTATTAAATTTTTTATTTGTATACAAATTCTAATAAAATATTTTAGCTCCAACCATTCCACTATTAATATTATTTAATAATATACTAAAATAAATATCTAAAATAACCATGTACAATTCAAAGAAGCATGCTCACTCTAGCCTCTACATCTTTGGGCCCGAATATCTAGCCCAACTTCGGCCTTTAGAAACCACACAAGACCCAACTACTTGTCGTTTGCTTCCCAGATTGTTTACTCTTAATTTTATTTTATTTTTTCAAATTCAATCATCTCATGTATATTATAAGGAGAAACACCAAGATATGCATGAATTGCGAAGTTTATTGGTCAAAACTTGCTAAAAAAACTTGCATTGTGAAATTAGAACAAGCATAGCTCAGCTATTCAACCACCATGGAAAAAAGGTTTCCAATTGGCAATTATTACTTAATAGTGTTAGTAGTTAGGTGCCTTAAATTCTTTAGGTGTTGAACCAAACCAAGATTTCTTGTGCTAACCTTCTCTTTTTTCTTTCTTTCTCTATAATATTGAAGGCATGACTTTTGGTCTTAGTCTATGTCATTTCAATTCCTTTACCGTTAAATTATGGAGAATTTGTTGAGAAAAAAAGAAGAAAACCAAAATAAGCAAAATAAGACGTGCATGTACTATTAAATGACCACTTCGTATTGAGAGAGCAATTTTGATTTTCTCGCATCAACCCCACTTTATACGATTCATCTAGACTCTTACCAAAGGACTTTGAGGCTACACAAGACTAGTATGGTCATGCCAAAACATTAAAAAAAAAAAAAAAAGAAGTAAAAATCTAATCTTTCTAGAGTTTATCCTTTCGACTCATTTACAAAATGTCTAACCAAACTCATGACTTTTGCTGGCAGTTGAAATAAAGGGAAATAATATTAATAATTATAGAATAAGTAAGTGTTGCACATTTATTTTTTTAAATAAATAAATAAATATATGAATCATATAAAAAATAAAATTTATTATTTTTAAATGATTATAGGATATTTATATATCAATAACTATACGTAAGATTATTCTAAAATAAATGAAAATAATAATAATAAGGCAATGCATATTACATCTTGATACTTAAATATGCTTTTTTTTAATCAGTAAATAATTTATAAAAAAAAAAAAAAAACCTTAGCCTACTACTAATAATAATATTTTATCATGTCTCAACCTTTCAGTTTCAATGATAGCCAAGTAACGGTATGACTATTCCATCCCTCAATCAAAAACAGTTTCTAACTCCTCGAGATCAAGAAGTGGAAAACAAGCCAATCAGAGAATTTTTATTTTATTTTTTCAAAATTGTCCCCATCAAAGAAAATTCGAACATATCCACAAAAGACAAGAAAAAAAAAAAAGGAACCTTTGTCCAATGAGATGTCCCCGAAGTCGAAACCACTGTCCAATACTTCCTTTCCCTAATGTTTCTGCACAAATTATACAAAACTCTTCACCGATTGTGGGTCTACATGTACTTCACCCATTGGTCCACTTCCTCCTCGATTCCTCCGCCACTATATTGAGTAGAACCCAAAGAATAATAATAAAAACTCCACGTGCATGACACCTGTTGGTCAACTTCCTTGCTTTCTTCCCACAGCTTCGATGAAAACCCTTAAGGAACCAAAAGGTTGGAAAGAAAATGAGTAGTAAATTCACAATAGGCTGATTTTGATGTCAACACTCAATTAGTGGAAATAGTTTACTTAATTTATTATTATTCTTTTGTTTTTTGGGTTCGCTTTATCCATCAAAGATAAGATGCCTTCTTTTATGCTCATACCATTACTCGCTGCTTTTATTACTACTATTGTTATTTTTTACCTTTGTCACCTTTGCTTCTCCTCAACGTTCGGTAGCTACTAGCCTTAAAAAAATAGAAAATATATAATTAATGTGCGTGAGAGAGAGAGAGAGAGAGTGGAGTCTGGTTCACGAGCTATCGTAAGCTCATCTCAATTTCTGTCCCACCAGCGTGAGAATCAACGTACAGTATGAATTATTGAATTTTAGATCAGTTTTTATAAGAGAAATTATCGTTATAAAAAAATAAATTACTTATTTACAACTAGTTAATTATAATAAAATAATTATTTATAATAAATAATATTTATCATAAATAATATTTTCATCGTAATTAACTAATCACAAAAACTCATTATTTATCTTATAGTGAATATTAAAGAGTATTAAGTGGCTCCAATTATTTTTAAAAAAGTGTACATAATATATATTATATATATAAGATTTGTATAAAAAAAAAATAAATCTACGTATAAATTATATTTTATCTAATGCTGAATTGATGACTTACGTATAAATTAAGAATAATTATTTGGATTTGAAAAAAAAAAAACAACATTTCTGACAAATAAAAGACTCTTATAAATATTCTGGTCTTATATTAGTGATCAGTTTTGATATTTTTTTTTCAATATGAATAGAGAAGGGAGGATAGGCTCATTATATTCATGGGAATTTCTTATAAATAATTAAATAATTGGGCGCGAGAGCCAAATGAATCGAAAGATTCATGTTTGGTTCGGGAAGGGATCGTGGAAGTTTTTAAATAAATGGAAAGATAATCTACTTTCATTAAATGATTTATTAGATAATCGAAAACAGAAGATCTTGAAGACTATTCGAAATTCAGAAGAACTACGCGAGGGGGCTATTGAACAGCTGGAAAAAGCCCGGGCACGTTTAAGGAAAGTGGAAATGGAAGCGGATCAGTTTCGAGTGAATGGAGAAAAATTGAATTTGATTAATTCAACTTATAAAACTTTGGAACAATTAGAAATTTACAAAAATGAAACCATTCATTTTGAACAACAAAGAGCGATCAAGTCCGACAACGGGTTTTCCAACAAGCCTTACAAGGAGCTCTAGGAACTCTGAATAGTTCTTTGAACAATGAGTTAACATCAAATTTGATGAGTTACTATTTAAATATCAAGCAAAAAGTACTTTTATGCTATTCTGTACGTTTTTTTTTTTCATTTTTAATCAAATATGACGAAATTTTTTTGATGCATATACAAATTTGTATTTTTTATCAATTTTTAATAATAAATTTTAATGAAATCAATATCAATACTCTTACATTTACGTACCATCAATGCTAATATTGAGATGTTTGAATAGTTTATACTATTTATAAAAATGATTATACAAAATTTACAAAATTTATTATTAAATGCAATATTTCTCTTTTTATAAAAACATGACTTGCATACATCATATATGGATGTCATTTTGTAAAATAATAATAATTATAATTAATCATATATGGATGTCATTTTGTAAAATAATAATAATTATAATTAAGAAATGAGAAATGATTTATATTAAATAAACAAGTCTCATATAAAATTTAAATCTCAGATTAAAAAAATATAAAAAATACTATTATTTGTTAATGAGACTTATCTTTTTTCCTACATACTTATATAAAATTTATCTATTTAAAACTTGTATAATTACTCTTAAAAAATAATTCATCATCCTTTAGCAATCATTTATTATTTGTTAATATTAAAAAATTATTTATGTTTATGTTCAGTGCAACTGCAAGATGTGTAAAGTAACAAAATTTGTCTGAATTGAGGCAGATCCCATGCTCGAGTGCAAGAGTGGCGACCACATGGTAGCGCAGCTCTGGGGAGACACTGTTTTGTATTACTACTACTAAATGACAACGCGGAAATGCCCACCCTGAACACTTGTCTCTCACCTTCTTCGTCGCCAACTTAGACAGAGAGAGATAGAGAAAGAGAGGGGACAGAGGAAGGTTCCAGATGCTCTGCAGATGGGGAAAAGTGAGCTGCAAAACCTGCATCGGCAGCAGAACCACGAGGCTGACAGCAATCAAGGTTCTTCGGGGCTTTTCTGTGATGAATGTTCGGTGGCTCTCAACGGAGTTGTAAAGGCGTTCAGTTTCAAGTGCTTCTTTGTTTTGATTCTGACCTTATCAGTTTTGCTTTCTGGGGTCTTCTGGATTCTCCCCCGCCATTCAATAAAGCTTGGGTTTGAGGCAAAATATGAAATTAGGCTCAGGGGTATCTCTCTCATCCCTGTTCTTCATACGTTGTTTGGATTTTTAAACAAGTGGATAATTTTTTTTGTTTTTTGTTTTTTTGGTGTAGTCAGGGTCTCGTGATGCTTTGAGAAAAAGGATTTGGGTATTCTAGATTGTTGTTGTGTATTTAGGTTTATCTTTTATATAAGCTAACGGGTATGTGGTATTTTACCTAGTGGTTTTCTACTGTCGGTGGTCTGATGTTTTTAGTATTTCAATGTTTGGCAGGTTAACTTCTAATTTGTTTTCCTGATGTCTTCATTCAAAGGGTGTGTAGTTTGCTGCCATTGTTTTCATCTAGTGTGTTTTTTCCGCCCTGTTGTGTATTAATATCGATTATAGTCACTGCTTATTTGGTAACCTGTTTTCTCTGATATTTTAAGGGGATCGAGACCTCGTATAGTTCTCTTCTCTCCGGGGTCGCGAACCTTTAGGATGGGTACTTTGTATGTAATCTTTTCTCTAAGATTTTGAAGCCCTTTTCTAGATAATTTCCTGTGAAAAATACGTCCTCAATTTTTCTATTTTCTGGGTTTGTTCTCTTGAAGGTATGGCTCTGGCCTTTGGCATTCTTTTGTTTTGTATTGCCAGCACCGAGCCCCCCCTTTTTTTTACGAATATGGTCATCACAAATGCATTCTTTAATGATGCTCTCCCGCTCTTTTTTTTTTTTTTTCATTGAATTTTATTCATGATTGTGATTTCTGTTATGTTGTCATTTCCTTTTGCGACTTTATGGTGAACTGCTGATATGGAAATTGCTTGTAAAATAAATGCAGTATTCATGCTCGGGAAACCCTTTCCACCAGCAGCAGAGTAATTGAACCAAACTAATGAACTAGATATTAAAAGGCAAAGAGGGTTAATTTAAAATAGGCAGCGCAGATGCCCTTCCACCACGGGCGAATCTTTCCCAGTACTGCACAATTTTATTTGTAGCTTCAATTTATTTTTCAAAAAGAAAAATCAAATCTATTTGCAAATGCAACTCATTTCACATCTTACTTTAGAGCTTTTACATTTTACCATAATAACCTCTGTGAGGATATGAATTCATTTATAGACTTGTGTAAGTAGGATGCTGGACTTATGCTTTTATGTTTTTTTTATATATATTTTTTTCCTCTCTTTTCCAGCCACAGTCCAGGCATATTTCAGATTGGATAAGCCAGTTTCGCATCTTGTTCCACACATTGGAAGATTAGAGTATGATATCTATGGGGAAATAGGTGTTCCTGGCATGAAGGTATTGCTTCATGTTTCTGCTTTCAGTTGACCACTTGTAATGGAACTTTAAAAGTAACTTCACCTAATTCCTTTCATCAGGTGGCCATCTTATCCATGAACCAATCTGATGCATCTAACTGGACTGATGTGGTGTTTGGTGTTCTTTCGGTTCCAATTAATGTTCCTATTACACCAGTGTCCCTAATTGTGCTGAGATCATCTGTAATTGATCTGTTCCTTCAGCAATCCAATCTGACATTGACATCATCCATTTTTGGGAATGCAACTATGTTTGAGATTCTGAAGTTTCCAGGGGGTTTAACTTTAATCCCAGTGCAATCTGCTTCAATTTGGCAGACCCCCCAGATTCTATTTAATTTTACTCTAAATAATTCAATATCTGATATACTGGGAAACTTCATCGAGTTGAAGGATCAGTTGAAGATGGGATTGGATCTGAGGTCTCATGAGGTATAACACTTGCTCATTTAACTTCTTGCAGATTTAACCTTGAGTTTTGATGGTTGTCACTTTGGGAAAGTCTTCGCCAATCTCAGCATTGGATCCCCATGTAATCAAATTGTTTAACCTTCTATTACGAAATATTTGATCCCTATGCGAGAATCTTTTAGGCTTGGTTTAATAATTACAACCTTTTCAAATTTCTACACAAAATATAGTAAACCATTCAACTTTTTTAAATCTCAAAACAAAAATAATATTAAAAAGTTATATTCTAACAATATTTAATTTAGTTTTAACTTTTATCTCATATGATATCATCTTACCTGTGTAACCAAACGAGGCTTACAATTCAATGAAAGTAATGGCAAAACCTTGAAACATTTGGTTAAGGAAGCCAGCATCTAGGTTGTAGTCATTGAAGAAAGAATTGTGACTAATTTCTCTTCTTGGAACTGAGGATCATTGGATAGTTTACATGCTTCAGGTAACTTATCAAAGAAAAGTTTACATGTTCCAGGTAGCTACATTATAGTAGTACTAAAATCGTCCTTGGTTCCAGATGCGAACCGAGTACCAAATCATGGACACATATTCATCACACAAACATGGCAATAGATATTAATATTAAGTTTCAGTTGAAGTAGGTAGTCTGATATGCTGCGACCCCACTGATAGTCTGATACACTTATGTAAGCATCTGTTTTGTTAATGGCCGTTTGGTTCCATGCAGACCTTGTATATCCAGATAACAAACAAGGTTGGCTCCACAATAGCTCCCCCAGTGACAGTTCAGGCTTCAGTCATGTCAGATCTTGGGAGCATTTCGCCACAGAGATTGAAGCAGTTGGCTGAAATTATCACTGGCTATCCAGCACAAAATCTTGGTCTTAACAACACAGTTTTTGGTAAAGTTAAAAGCATCAGTTTATCTTCTTATTTAAAGGGTACGCTCAATGTCACCCCTCCTAGTCCTTCTCCAGCTCCATCTCCATCTCCATCACCAGAACTAGGTGGTTATCCATCTATTTCACCATATCATGCTCTCTCTTCGCGTACCTCTCCAACATCTTCGCCTAACATTAAGCACCGCTCACCTGTATATCCTCCTCGTCCTTGTCTATATCGTGGTTTCACAAATTCTCCAAGCCCCTCACTGGCTTCTCACTATAACCCAGCTGTTCCTCCGGCCTTGTCACCTTCAGTGGCTACTCCAAACTCCCCTCATATGGGTCCCACTTTCAAGTTGTCTCCAGATCTGTCACCTAAACCCAAAGTATCATATGCTCCCAGTCCAGGCCAGGACAAGGCAAGGGTAGAACGCTTGGTTTCTCCATCACTTGCGCCATCGCCTTCATGTAAGTTACATTTGCCATGTATTGAGCTTTTCTTTTCTGCTGTTACCTGGGATAGTTCTTGAATTGATGCTTGCATATCTTTACCTTATTTCTATATCCCCCTAAAAAAAGAAAAAAAGAAAAATAGTGATATTAGATACCGTATGAGAAAACGGATTAGAGCTCATTTGACAGAAAGTTATTATTTCGTTTTCTATCAAACTACACCCAGCATCTCTTATATGTAATATCCTAATGAATTTTCAATCACAGTTATTGTAGATTGCCTTTACCGATCAGTTTTAATGTTTTTCTTGGATGCATGTCTTATTTATTTATTTATTGTTTTTAAGGTCCTTTTTTTTTGCAAGTTATACTTACACGATGTTTGTACAAACAGCTGTGGCAGCAGTTATTTCCTATCAAAAGATCTCGTTGTTGGGGTTTTCTGGACTCTTGATCTTTCATCTCTTTTGTTGGTTGGATGATACTTCATCTTAACGATACACCTTAAGGATAGTTTCCAAGCATACAAACACAACAGCTTAGTGATGTCCTACCCTTTGAACAGTTCACAGATTTGCGTCCAAGGAGCGCACATATATAAAAGAGTAAAGAAGATGCAGTGCAGGTCAAAGCCAGTAAAGATGGCAGGCCTCTTACTGGATTTCTACGTTTCTGATGATGTTGCAAGAAACCCTAGGATGTTCTTCCCGAAGGGAAAGTCCCCCAGCGATGTCATGAATAGATAGTGAAAAAAAAAGGTTAGTAGATTTTAAAAGGAAAATGCTTGGGCTTCCGAGACATTTTCTGGATTTTATTTATTTTTACCTAGTGATTAAAGGAAGATTTTTTTTTTAATGATGTAATTTTTTTTTCAAAAAAAATATTTAAGAGTATAAAAAAATTGTATAAAAAAGAAGAAGCCAAATGGCCTTATTGGGAGAATCTTTAGCACGATCCATTTCCAAAAAAAAAAGAACTAAATACCTGTATCCATTGAACTGTAAGATATGATGGTTCCTTATGAGCATCTGCAAAGAAGCAAACAATGTAATGCACAAATGTCATAAACGGTGTTATATTTGGGTAACCTGATTCTTTTACACGAATACAGCATTTTGATTTCAGATATTTGGGTTGCCTGATTCTTTTTTCGTTTAATTACTAGAAAAGGATTAAATAAAGAAAAGTATAGAGTAAAAAGATGGAAATTATGTAAAAAGTGTGTTCTTTGAGAGGGTGGAGCAAGGTTTTTACCAGCAACTGAGAAGCAGTCGATTTGGGATTGCTGATCACTAGCCTTTTTGAAGATGGGTAATATTATATTTAATTATAGTGTGTGTAAATATTTACAACAATTTTTAAAAAAAGTAAGATTTATTATGATTTTTTAATGAGATTGATTAGGGAATGAGAAACATGGGGGAGGGGGAGGGGGAGGGGGGGGGAGAGAGAGTAGGGTCAGGCTATTATTTAATGTAGTAGAGAATAAGAATGAAAAGAGGCCTGATGGAACAAGAAGCATGGGTGGTCAGGAGAAAGGAGACTGGCTGGTGACCAATTTTCTTGGCATCAACACATACCATATTGAAAAGTCAAAACAATAACGAGTGATGTGTCTTGCAGAACTTCTTTGCCACCTCTAACCAATTGTCTATGCCTAGTGATAATCACATCAACTGCTTCAACCTGAATCAAGCATACTGGGAGTTTGACTAGTTTCATTTGAATTGAAAAATGAGATAAATTCATCTTTATTTTATTATTATATTTTTTTAATTTTTTAAATAAAACATAAATTTCAATATCTATTTTTTAAATTTCAATACATATTTTTTAAATCTAAATTTAACTTTTTCAAAATTTAAAATAATAATAATATTAAAAAATAAATTAAACTTATCTCAACTCATCTCATTTTCTCATCCAAACGAGATCTTAAAGGTAGGAAAAAAATCCAAGATATTGAATGGAAAGAGCAAGGCAGAGTTGAATCACCATTCCCTACTCTCTTTCACTTCATATTCCAAAACTATTGCCTGCATCAGTTTGGAGTGTAAATGATTAAACAATCAAGATTAAACAGCAATAATGAATACATTAATGGCACTTTTTCATATAGATGACTTTCTCTTATTGCTTTTTGCCAAATACAAACTTATGGTTGGAGGAAATATAAATATTTTGTGTTATTATAAATATAAATGAGTTCGTACTTTGTATAATTATTTTTTGAATCATAAAAATCATTAAAATAATTGAAGATCCCCATTATTTGTATAAATAAGGATTGCCACATGGTATACGCTATACTTCTGCTCCCCTCATAAAGGTCTGAAACTAAATCCATCAATCTAATGATTCAATGAAGGTCTGAAATTACCTTCATGAAAATCAGAATCTGCAACATGGCCAGAGCCTCAGAGAAGGGGAAAAAAAAAGTGTTGAATAGATTGTAGATAACATGATATTGGAAAAATGAAATCATTATAATGATTTAGTTAAAGAACGGAACATTTACCTGCCAAGCTTCATCATCTTTTCCTCAGAATGTTATATCTTGTTCATCATTACCAAACTTAATACTTTTACCTGTCTTAAAAGCAACATAATTGTAAAATGTTGAGCCTCACACAAACCGTTTTCAGCACCGGCAGTGATATAAACACAAGGGCTATAGAATGAGCCAAGAGCGCCACCAGGAGCTATCTGCAAAAAGTTAACAGCTTTTTGACACAAACGCTGGAGTTCAACAGAGAAAATAGTGGGAGTTGATTTCAATCTTACCCCCATGAGAGGCTGAGCTAGCATCTTCGAAATCAAGGTATCGATGTGTCAAATCCAACAATACACGGAAAGGCCACAGAGAGAAGAGCCGATCACTCCATAACCAGTTCAACCAATTTGGCACGTCTTGATCAAAGCGAAAATCTTCATCATCTGTGTCTTCAAGATCGTTGTTGGAATCGTCTTGCAGTTCATAGCGGCAAACAGGGCAAGTGTTGTGGATGCGCAGCCAAGGGACGATGCAATCAGAGTGATAGAAATGGTTGCACGGCATCAATCTGACTTCTCCACCAAGATCAAACTCTTCCTTGCATACCGGGCAAGTCGGGTCTTTGTCCAAATGCTTTTGCGTGAGTTTCACCCTTGGCAAGGCTTCAATGGCTGAAGCGGCGGTCGGAGGAGGTCCCGGCCGGTCATTCTGCCAAACCATCCCTTCGGTGAACTCCAATAGCGTGTCCCTAGACATGGCATCGCTAACGTTATTGTCATTGTCCCGGACAAACACATTTTCCTGTGGCGAAATTGGTCGTGGAGGACGAGGCGGTCGGACGAATTCAAGGGTAATCCAAACTTGCTGAACCGACCCATCTTCAACTTCTGATAACCATTCAAATCTCCGATCAAAACCAGTATTTCGACGACGCCTCGTAGATGGGTCAAGTCTATGCATTGACACCTCCAGCTCAAGATATAACTCATGGAAGCATTGGGGGCATATTTCGTAGAGGTTTGTGGAGGGAATCCTCACGATATGTTGGCAATTTTGACACCAGAAGTAATGGTAGGTTCTTGCCCTCCTTCGGATTCCATTAACTGTGAAACGAGATCCGCCGATCATCAGAGACATTGTTCACGATCCAAAGGGCTAAGGAGGATTGATAGTGTCTAATAGTACGTTTTTCAAGGGTGTGTTTACGAGAAAAAGTACGTCGGGATTTATAGGCAAGTTGTACGAACGGCAGGAAAGAGAAAAGGATGGCTTTTGGGATACACAAAAGGATTCGTTGTAGTCCCTTTGTTTTGCTTTCTTTTTCTTCTTGTGTTGTGTCTCCCCTTAACAAAGCTACGTATGATAAACAAGTGATACCAAGTCATTAACGGCACTCTCGTTGGATTGGCTATTATTAAAATATAGTTTTAATTAATATAATTTTTATTTTAATTTTTGATTTTTTTAATTCACATAATTTTTTGAATAATTATTTTTTTAAAATATAATAATAATATAATATAATTAATTTTTGACTTTAATTATTCACATCAAATTTTATATTGAATTATTTATTTATAAAAATACATAATAATGAGTAATTAATAATTAAATATTTTATAATTATTTATAATTATTAAATTAATTAATTTTATCATATTTGACTATCCTATTTATTATATGTTAATTAATAATCATATTTTAATTCAATTATAAATTTTAAAAAAATTATTAGTAATTATATCATATTTAAATTAAATTACTATTTTTGACTAATCTATCTATATTTATTTATATTTTATAATAGTTTGTATATGATTATAAAATATTTGCAATCAACTCGTTGAATCAACGTGATAGTTTTAGGCAGAAAAGAGAGTAAAATTCAGAAAGAGAAATAAAATAAAATTTGACCATTATATTTAATCGTTTGGCTTTTCTTTTAACTTTACTATTCATTTTAGCCAATATTATTGACTTTTGGAAAATTCAATTTGAGCTGAAAATAATATTTATTATCTAAATTCTCATTGAATTTGACTTTTAGTCAATCCAATAAAAATGCTCTAAAAATTTCATTTATGATTCTAGATAATTGTAAGTAACGAGAACTATCCTCCAACTAGATTTGAGGTAATTTCTCTAACATAATTTAAATGTTTTATAATATATGTTATAAAAATAAATTCATAAATTATTGTAATTTTATGTATTATAAACTATTTTTTATAATAAAGTAAATGTATATGCAATCACATAAAATTATATTAATTTATATATTTATTTTTATGATTATAACATTTTTCTTATAAACTTGAAATGTATATCAGTAAGAATGTAATGAATAAATATTTTCAGCATGGATACAAGCTATAAATATTTTTTAATATGATTAAGAATCACGTGTTTCACATGCTTAAAAGGGCATGTATCAATTTTTTTAATTAAATTAATTAAAAAAAATGCTACTCACAACAAAAAAAAGACTCATGTCTCATTTAAATTTGAAATTGAGATAAATTGATATAAGTTTAATTTATTTTTTAATATTATTATTATTTTAAAATTTAAAAAATATATATTGAAATTTAAAAAATGTATATTAAGATTTGTATTTTATATAAAAATATGAAAAAATGTAATGATAAATTTGAAATGAGTTGAACTCACTCATGAATACAAATGAGTTCTCAACTATACTGCTTAAGGGAAATTTCTTTTAATATTATTCTTAAGGGAGATGCTGGGATGCGGTTGGGCTGCACCCCAACGTTTTTGCAGCCCGTTCTTTTCCCATTCTTAAATTCCTATAATTATTATAAAAAACACAATAAAAAATATTAAAAAATAAAATACAAAATATAATAAAATAAAATAAAATTTAAAAAACACAATAAAATAATAAAATAAAAAAATATAATAAAACACATAGTAAAAAATACAATAAAAAAAATGAAGATGAATTTTTAAGAAGTTTCGACCTTAGCCCAACCCTTGCCGCCGCTAGGAACAGTGGGCGATCGGACCCTTTTTTAGGTTTAAAGCCGCCGGAGGCACACCAGAGGTTGCCGTGGCTCGCCATCGCAGGAGTGGGGTCGCTGACTCCCTCCGATTTTGTTGAGGTGGACGGTGTCGCCCACCGTCCCCGACGGCGGTGTGACCTGCAAAAGGATCGAACTCCAAGATTATCCTATTCTTAATCTAATTAGAAGAAAAACTCTTCCCGGCCGCCAAAGTTACCTGCCAAGAAAGATGATGGAGCTGACAATTTGGTGCTTTGAATAGAAGACCAGCGGATCGGTAATTATTTATTTTTATTTGAAGAAAGTTAGATATATGACCTTCCGGTAACCGTAAGTATTATTTTAATATTTTGGTGCATAAAATGTTGACCTGGGCCGGTCAGGCCCTGTCCAGCCCATAAGAGCAGCAGACCAAGCCGGCCCCGAGTATCGAGTCCACTCATAACCCCGAGTCAACTCACCGTTGAGGCCTTCAGTTTCGGATTGGGTTCCCTTCGTCTTTGTCACCTAGTCGGTTCAATCAATCAAAAACCCCCCTAACATCCCTCACCGTCCTTTCTCTTCCGTGTCTCTCTCTCTCTGACGCGCCCCTCCCTAGAGAGAGAAAGACCGACGGTACCTCTTATGAGAAACTTTTACCTCTAATTTTCTCGGTATCCAAATAGGGAACTTCGATCCCAAACAAATACAAAAAAACAAAAAAAAAAATGTCACACGCGGTGTTCCAAACGGCCCAAATTATGCCCATGAAGACCTTATCATCGAAGCCCAAGTTGATTCCCCTCTTGCCGACTGCACATCCGGTGGCCGGTAAGATGTCCCGGAGGGGGCTGGTGATAAAGGCCTCTGCTTCGTCTTCTGCACCCGTCGTGGAAGGGGATTCCGTCGGTTTGTTGGAGCGCTGCTTTATTGCGCCACCGGCGGCCTCGGCGGCGATAATTAGTCCAGTTATGAAGGGAGAGTACGGCTCGTTGGGAGCGGTCACGTTGGAGAAGGGCAAGCTCGATATGTCTCAGAAGCAGTCCAAGTCTAGCCCCGAGGTGTGCTTTTTTTCTTTTTAATTTGAAAAACTTTTTATTAGCCGGATAGTTGCTGTGAAACTGGGGGAGAGTAGAAATGTATAATTGAACCGTAGCTGAGAACTTACAGTATGCAATTTTTGGGGGTTGGTGCTCTAAACTCTTAGCGTTCAGGAAACAAAATCATTGAAGAGAAATAAAAGTTACTTTGAATTTTATTTTTAGGGCACATGGAAGGCTTTTGATTATTCGCTAATTTGGTTGTCTTTAGTTAAGCTCTTAATTATAAAGAAAGCAAATACATGTTTCTAATTTGACTGCTCTTAGTTTTCTTAGCAACCGAATGAAAGGTTAAGGTCTGATTTTGGCTCTCCAATACCTAACTGGGAGAAAAAATGGAAGCTCTCACTTGACAGGAAATGCGTGAGTGACTGAGACCTCGTGAAGAAATTATATATGATATTCCTTTTGGGACCCTAGCATGCTCCTTGTTGACGCTTTAGAACCTTAGGCTTATTGGATCACCAAACCACCTGGTTTCCTGAAAAAATTTGTGATGATTTAGAACGTCATCAAGGCTGTTTCCTTTGGATCCCAATCCACCCCAGGGAGTAAACCCTAGATACAAGGCCCCACCCACCGGAACATAATGATTTAGTTTCTTCTAGTTCTTATCCCATAAAAATATGAATCATGGAACTGATTAATTTAGTTCTTCAACCTGTGTTGGTTCTCAACTACTATTACCATACTATCAGGAACCATTTTACTTGTGCATGACAACATAATATGAGTTTGCATTTGACTGTTCTCAGAATAAAAGTGTCCTTAAAAGATTAAATGGGATTTCTTTTTGTGTATGAAACTGGTCAAATTGGTAGGTTTGCATCAACAAATATATATATATATATCTTATATCATGCAGATACTTTAGGGAGGCCGACATTTTTATAGATTCGATCATTTTCTTTTTGGTTTGGGGCAGGTCTGTTATTTTGGTTCAAGGTTCATCCAACTGAACCTATTAGCTGAAAGTTCCTACTTTGTCTTGGTTTGATAATTTTTATAAGCAATTGTTCAGTTTTTGGTCAATGACGGATACCTTTGAAATTGCAGACTGCAATTGGGGGAGGCGGTGGAGATATTGGGAAGAAAATAAATCATGGTGGTGGTGATGGTGGTGATGACGACGGTGATGACGACGATTACTTTGATGACTTTGACGATGGCGATGAAGGAGATGAGGGAGGCCTATTTAGGAGACGGAAATTTCTTGAGGAGGTTAAAAATTCTTATACATTTTTCAAAAACACTAAGTCATGTTCCTAGGGTAGATAAGATTCTTTGTCTGTTAATGCTGTTAATATCGATGTTTTTCTGATGCAGTTATAATTTTGTGCCTTTTACCAGCTGTTTGATCGTAAATTTGTAGATGCCGTATTAAACGAGTGGCAGAAAACAATGATGGATTTGCCTGCTGGATTCCGCCAAGCTTATGAAATGGTATAGTATTTTTTTAAGTTTCTGATTTGCCAAGAATTTGTCTCTGGCTACTTATTGAAATTTTGCCTCCAGGGTTTGGTTAGCTCTGCTCAAATGGTGAAATTCCTTGCAATCAATGCCAGGCCAACTACAACTAGGTTTATATACCGAGCGCTTCCTGAAGGAATGTCAAGGGCATTTATTGGCAGGTGATTTCATATTTTGCTGTCTACTTACCAACATTCCAACAGGCTCCCGTTTGGATTGAGAGACGAGATAAGATGAGTCCTAAAAGTTGAATAAAATATGATTGGAATATTATTTTTTAATATTATTATTATTTTGGAATTTGAAAAAGTTGAATTAAGATTTAAAAAAGTTAAATTGTTTATTATATTTTGTGTGTGAATTTGGAAAAGTTGTAATGAAGAGATTGAGATGAGCTCATCTCAACTTTGAATCCAAATTGGGTTAGTCTTTTGCTTCATTTAAAACTTCCCGTTCAATTTCTCTTTTATGGTTTTGTTAACTATTTGTATATGACACATTTAGGTGAATGTTTTACATTTTTTTTTGCTTTCTGATTCAATTTTAGTGAGAAGTATCCCTAATAATTGCTTTTGATAGGAAAAGAGATAAATAAAACTTTTTGAGATCCCTAGTCCTGATCTAAACTAAAATTATTATGTTGCACAGGATGCTTGCAGATCCTGCCTTTTTATATAAGCTTCTTTTGGAGCAGGCTGCTACAATCAGTTGCTCAGTTTGGTGGGAGTTGAAGAATCGTAAGGACAGGTCTGTACTCCCTTTTGTGAAAAAGGAAGCAAAACTTTATCTGGTATGCTTTACTTCACTGCTCAGTTTCTCCTTTACTGTGGTTGTAGGATAAAGCAAGAATGGGATCTGGCACTTCTTAATGTGCTCACGGTATCAGCCTGCAATGCCATTGTTGTTTGGTCACTTGCTCCTTGTCGTTCATATGGGAACACATTCCGCTTTGATTTGCAAAATACATTACAGAAGCTGCCAAATAATATATTTGAAAGAAGTTACGCATTTCGTGAATTTGATATGCAAAAGAGAATCCATTCATTCTTCTACAAGGCTGCAGAGCTGTGTATGGTTGGGTTAAGTGCTGGAGCGGTACAAGGTGCATTGTCAAACTTTTTGGCTAGTAAAAAGGAGGGAAGGTAAGCATATCTTGGAAACATGTGTTTGATTTACCTATTATTTTCATCATGATAGAAGTGTGTAAAGATCTCTGCTGGTGATTGGGTGCACTAGTCCAACTATTTAACTTTGGATGATGATTAATGGTTTGGCAGGTTGTCTCTGACAATTCCATCAGTGAGTACAAATGCACTTGGTTATGGTGCTTTCCTCGGTCTTTATGCAAATCTCAGATATCAGATGCTATGTGGATTTGATAGAGCAATGAGCAGCCATTTTGATGTCATTGGAGTGGCTTTGTTTTTGGGCACGACTTTGAGGTCTGTTACTTTCACTAGGAAACAGCTTTATTTTTATTTTTTATAGGTAATCAAACTTTCACTAGGAAACAGTTGTTCATATATCAAACTAAAAATTGTGTTGGCACGCATTTTTGCACTTTCCCATGCTGAAAGAAGGGTTTTTTTCCCTTTACCTAATCTTTCTTAATCTGTTAGGTTGATATGATACTCTTAGGGCTTTGGCTACACTGTCAATATGGTCAATGTTCGCTTGTGATAATCCAACCGTTGTTGCCTCTATTTTTTTTAAACTGTTGCTATTAGTTTGATCATGTTTATGGCAGGTTGCTTTTATTTTCATTTTCTTCTTTCTTTAATGAATAAACAAGCAAAATTTTCTTCTAATTTTTTCCTTCCTTTATAAAATAGATATGATATTGTTTTTTTTTTTTTTCTTTTGTCTGTCAATCTGATAACTACCCAATCATGTAGTCTTGTTGACATATTTTCTTGATATGTTGTGAGAGTTTCATCTAGTGGCATGAGGGACCTGTTGGCGTCACCTAATCTTTTTTTTGATAGGTAATCAAAGGGTTTCATTAATAGAAAAAGGCTAAGCTCAAGTATACCCCCGGTATACCTGAGAAAACTTAGCTTGAGGTTACAATAGAAAGAAGAAGATCATGGACATTAGATCCATTACAAATAGAACCCGCCCAAGAAAACAAAGTCATATAGAAGAAGATCTTTAGTTTCTCCAAAGTTTTTTCACAATCTTCAAAGTTCCTTGCATTTCTCTCTCTCCAAATGCACTAACACATACAAATGGGAACCATACGTCAAATAATTGCCACCTGAGAGTTACCCCTGAGGCCTCTCTAACTTGCTAAGAAATCCACCAAGTGAAGAGGCATGACCCAAGAAAGGCCAAGCCTCTTGAAAAAATCATCCCACATGTTCTTGGCCACCTCGTAGTGAAGGAGTAAATGATCTACTGATTACCCATGATTTTTGCACATACTACATCAATCTAACACAATTATACGGTGTTTCCTCAAATTATATGTAGCAAGGATTTTGTTCAATGTTGCTGTCCACACAAAAAAAGCCGCTCTCGAAGGAGCTTTTGTCCACCAAATACTCTTCTATGGGAACCTGGGGGATCTAGCGTTTAGAAAGGACCTGGTAGAAAGAGCTAACTGAGAAGATACCTTTCTTAGAGTGTTTCCATTGCATCTTTATCATTGACTATGGATGTCGAAAGTATTGTTTGTTTTGTGTTGGATCTTTACATCAGAACTTGTGAAATTGTTTAACTCTTGCTAGTGATTGTATGCAGGATTTTGAATACCCAATTGGGAGAGAGATCAAGGCTGGCCTGGCTAGGGGTAGAGGTAGATCCGCTGGTTGATTCAGATACTCTCTTGAAGGTTTACAACAGACCTTCAGAGGATGCTGATAGGCCATCTTCAAACTGGTTTATATCAAAGAATGCCATTGTTTCTGGACTCGGGCTCCTTGGCATCAAACAGGAGAAGCGTGACTCTGTTGCCGATGGTGAACCATCAGCTCCGAAGGGTCGGAGAAAGAGGATTGTCCGGAAGAAAGTGACTACAAGTTGAGCATTAGGTTTTCTTATGATGTAATCGTTATCACTTTCCAATTTTGCTATCTGATAAAGACGTGGCTAGCTTGCTTCATCAGAATTGAGAAAGTAAGAGCTGATAGTAATGATTCATGACTGCTTCTGCCGTGGACAAACCTAGAAGGAACAGACCTAAATGACCCTGACGAGAAGAATTTTTTTGTTTTTTGTTTTTGTGGGGGTTGGGTTGGGGGGCGAATTTCTTGATTTTTCCTTGGAACTCTTGTACTTTAACTAATTAAGCACATTGTGTAAGACTGCCTGCTGTTTGCAGAATTTTTCTAATAGGTTTGAAGATTTTGTTCCCAGATTATATATTTTGATCAGTGATTTTATCATTTCTTTTGGCATCTAACTCCCTCCCAGTGACGATTAATGCTGTTACCCTCCTTTAGTGATGAATGTCAATCATCTCCACTCCAATCCATTCTCTCTCTCTGCACGCAATCCAGCTGCCAAAATTGTAATGAATTTGTGCGATTCGCCGACCTAGATTGAGTCGGCATCTTTAACAAGCCTCGTCATGAATGTGTATATTTAATAATAAAAATAAAAATAATAATGATAATCCAACTGCCAGATTTATTTTTATATAACTTCTTATACGTATAAAGTATTTCACTATCTCGAATACTTTAATACCCACTCGACTTCTGGCTAGTTATATTGTTATATAGTTTTTATATCCACTATTATACATATATAACTCATCGTATCCAGAAAAGAAGAGACCAACTCCTCTCTTCCCCCAAGACCTACCGTTGCCTGAAAATGAATCCCATTGTCTCGACCCTCCAATACTGGCTAGTGAACCACCCAACCATCCTCCACTTCTCATGGACTCCTGGTCTAACCCCTGCCTCCACCCCTCTCTTCCTCTTCCTCACCCTCCTGTCTTACCTCTCCCTCACCTTCCTTCTCTCCCGCCGCCTTATCCCACTCCCCTCCCTTGGTCCCAGTCTCCTCAAACCCATCTCCGCCCTCCACAATCTCGCCCTCCTCCTCCTCTCCCTCATCATGGCCGTCGGTTGCACCCTCTCCATCATTACCCATACGCCTCACCTCCACTGGATCGTTTGTTTCCCTCCACACACCCCTCCCTCCGGGCCCCTCTTTTTCTGGGCCTACGTCTTCTACCTCTCCAAGATTCTCGAATTCGTCGACACCCTCTTGATCATTCTCAGTAACTCCCTTCAACGGCTCACGTTCCTCCACGTCTACCACCACTCCACGGTCCTTATCATGTGCTACATTTGGCTGCACACCTCCCAATCACTGTTCCCCGTAGCGCTCGTGACCAACGCCTCGGTGCATGTGGTCATGTACGCCTACTACCTATTGTGCGCCGTCGGGGTGCGGCCCAGGTGGAAGCGCCTGGTCACGGATTTCCAGATTGTCCAATTCGTGTTCAGCTTTGCGGTCTCGGGTCGGATGCTCTACGATCACTTCACCGGATCCGGCTGCTCCGGGATCTGGGGTTGGTGCTTCAACGCCGTTTTCAATGCCTCTCTTCTGGCTCTCTTTATGGACTTCCATGTTAAGAGCTATGCGAAGAAGAAGAAGTTGGGTCAAAAGAACAAGGGGTCGTGATTTTTGTTGGGTCGGCGTATTCTCTTTTTATTGGACGGTCCCCATAGATTAGAATCCTTATCTTTGAGAAGCAAATGTCGTTTTGGTGGACATGGGTTCAGTTCTCTATAATGATTGTGTGGTTGTCACTTATCCTTGGTCACTAGATGACTGTGGATTGAGGTATTCTTTCTCTAGACTGTTGAGCCTTGTGCGTGGCCCAATCCAAGCAAGCACACTAATGTTTTGTCCAACGACCTACCTACGTGAGAAACTAATTTTTGATCAATTTATTATAAAATAATTTAATTCAAGTTTTCTTCTACCCCCTATACTATCTATACGCTATTATTTAATTTAAAAGATAATTGAAATAATTTAATTTAAAAGATAAATTAATAATCTTATTATTATTTTTTTCATTTGGATTACTTGAACGAGTAATGCTAGATAACAATTTAAAATGTGCAACGTACATTCATTAAAAATAAGTAAGATCTATCATTGTGTAAAATAATTTTTCATACTACCCTTGTATTTACCAATTTTTTTTTAAAGGAAATAGATAAAACGTGTGCATCCTAGAACTTGTAAATATTGTTCGTGTTGTCAGTTGTGTCATGTCATATATATTATACAATATAAGTTAACTCGGACATGACTCGTTAAGCTCAATGAGACATATTTTCAAATCCTAACATGATTAAAATAATAGGTTGATATGATACGACCCATTTCGACATGTCAATCCATTTATGTAAATAGATTGATTTGATCCAAAGAATTAATTTGACCTAATTAATATAATTTCACATAATCTAAAATTATAATTCAAACAATAAAAATACTAAAATTACAGTTAAAAAGAAGTGTGAGAGGTAATCATGACTCATGAAAATTGAGTCAACTGAGAACTAAAAGAGAGTAAAGGTCTAAGAGAGAGTTAGGAAATATGAAATAGGATTAAAGTATTTTTATTTTTAGGTTAAAAATGATATAATTTTTATTTTGAGTAAAACATTTAATTGGTCTGAATGGGCCACTAACTACTAATGGGCCATTACCCGCTAAAAAAATCATGTTTTAACAATTCAATCCGTTTTGATTAGAACTCATTAATATTAAATCTAAATTTGCTAATTTTGTATCTGGGTTCGTGTTGCATTAACAATTCATGTTATATATTGCTATTCCTAAATTTGAATTTCTAACATAAAATATTTTGATAATTTTGGGCTCGGACCATTGACCCATTAAAAAGGAAAATAGAAAAAATAATGAGTATTTTATAAATTTCCGTTGGATAATCAGAGTTCTTGTCCTCATACGGAAAAAAACCAAATATATAAAATGGAAAATAAAAATTATATTTTAACACATTAAGCAAGATTCTTTGGTTTGATTAACATAATTCAGCATGAGTACGAGCCATTATATATAATAAATACAGCTTTTAATAGAATGCCAATATTTGGTTTGAGCACTTGACCTTCAAGAGTCATATAACTTTTATACATATAATATATATATATATTATATAACTTTTCCTAATTCATTAGCTTTTGATATTGGACAAAATAGAGATTAATTATGATGACTAACTCCAACAGATAATCAACTCAAAGAAGATAAGAGATTTGCTTAAAATACAAAGAAAACAATTCGAAATAATATTGATTAATAGTAAAATTTAAAATTATTTTATGAAGCCTAGAAGTCGGACTTAAATAATTACAAAATTTTAAATTATGAAAACAATAAAAATAAAAATCGAAATTATTGTATGAGAAACTAATATATAAATAAATAAGAATCCTACAAAAAATTTGGTCAAATTCAAATTAAGAATCACTTTCAAACTTGAAACAAAATATTTGCTAACAATGCAAGAATGAGCATAATATATAATTTTAGGGAAATTAACTCATATTTCCCTTAGTCCAAAGAATATATTAAGTTTTTCTTTCTATATTTATACATATTCATTTTCTTAAAGTAATACTTCAATGCAATCAACATAAAATCTGTACCTAGATATCCATAGCAATTTGGATTTGCATCAACTTCTAAAAAATTCATTGATTTTTTTAAGCAAAAAAGTATTATTGACTTAATCAAATATATCGTTTTCCATTTAAGAACTTCAACTTATTTATATAGAAATATATATATAATTGGGATGATGTGGCTGAATCGGTTCAAAGTTTCTTACTATGTTGCCGCGTGCTGATGCTTATGCTTTAGGGGATTAAAGCATAGACACTAGGACTTTGTCATCCATTCGGACTACAGGTGAGATCTAAAACATAAACACTTACGTGAAGTTTAGATAGTGAGTTGAAATTAGATGGGTAGAGACCAAAGTTAAAAATTGCATAAAAAATTATTATAAAATTAGTTATTATTATTATTATTATTATTATTATTTGAAATTTAAAAAAATTGAATTGTTTATATACTTTATCCAAGAATTTAAAAAAATTCTAATAATAAATAAGATCGGATGAGACACTTTTACTATCTAAACGTAAATCAGCAAAGACTAGAGAAAAAAAAAAAAAATCAGCATAAATGTTAACTGAGAGGCAAGGTATCATTTAATTTCTGCTTTGTAAGCAAGGAACCTTTTTGGGGTGCCATTACTTGTTGATTCACTCACTCCCACACGTATTCTTCCTTTCTCTATTGCATCTTTATAGGTTAATTCCTCTTCACATAATACCCACAGATAACATTTCTCCTCTCGTGTCACTATCACTAAGGCAAAGAGAGTGACACATTCGATTGATGGCTTCTCATCTCAACCTTTTCATCTTCAGCATCGTTGCATCGGGTGCCATTCCCTCTCCATCATTTTGTTCATATTCTTCGTTTTGTTTGTATGTTTATAGCATGCATGTAATCTTTTTGCACCATTGTATGCATTCTCTTTGTCACGACAAAAAATTAGTAGATATGCAAATTTATTATAAGAAAATTACTTATTTATAACTAATTATTTTTAGCAAAATAATTATTTTCAGTTAAAATAGTTTGTTTTTATCACAAATAATCATTTTTATTGCAATTAATTGATCATAAATGCTTATTTTTCTTGTAGTGATTTTGGAATGCGTAACATTGCCAACCATGAGCTTACCAGAATGATTTCATTTTTAAAAGCTTACAAAGGTTGCATTCATTTTGTTGGGCAGTGATCAAATCGTCTGAAAGCACAAGATCGTTCACCATAGTAAATTACTGCAATGATACAATATGGCCTGGAATTACACATGGTGAGAACTTCAGCGGCGGAGGTTTCACACTAAAACCCGGACAGTCTGCTGTCTATACTGCTTCAGCAGGGTGGGGTGGCCGGATATGGGCTCGGACTGGCTGCAATTTCGACAAAAATGGTAATGGAAAATGCCAAACGGGTGGCTGCGGCACCATCCTCAACTGCACCGCGCCGAGCACCCCACCCACCTCCCTCGCCGAATTCACCCTTGGACAAATCGATTTCTATGATATAAGCCTTGTAGATGGCTTTAATATGCCTATAGTTGTCAAAGCTGTTAACGGTACAGGCAACTGCAGTACTGCTGGCTGTGATGGAGATTTGAGGCAAAACTGCCCGTCGGAGCTCGCCTTAAAGGCCGACGGAAAGGTTGTGGCTTGCCGGAGTGCGTGTGATGTGTTCAACACTGATGAGTATTGTTGCAGAGGAATGTATGGAAATCCATCTACATGTCTACCTTCAAACTATTCCAGGAGTTTCAAACAAGTATGCCCAGCAGCATACAGCTTTGCATTTGATGACCCTACCAGCATTATAACTTGCTCTGGAGCAGACTATATAGTTGCTTTCTGTGCATCAAGGTAAGTAAGATCACATTATTTAGAGCAAATGAGAATTTCCAGTAACTTTATATACAAGGTATCATGTTTCTCATATTAATTAATTGCATACCTTCTTTGTTGATGATTCTAGGAACCAAACCATATGCTCTTATCATGATAAGCAGCTTGCCTGTAATCAATCAAAGGGCATCAGATTAATCTCTCATGGATGGTGGGTCCCAATGCTTGCATTAACGTTCATGTTTGAATCATGGTGGGTCATGCTTTAGCAAATTCTGTACTAAGTTAATCACTCCACACCCATATATTTGTACTTTTATCTTATTTGGTTCCGTACGGTTTTGGCTGTTTTTTCCCCCTCTTTTTTCATTAAGTTGATTAAATCACAGGCTATAAGGATATGCCTGCCATGTATATTCTTTTCACCCGGTTTGGGGTGCATATTTTTCAGTTTGTGTAATATTAATCTATACGGCAAATGGATAGGAAAATGGGCAAAGATTTAGATGCAAAGAATTATGGAAGTAATAGGGTTAGAAAGAAAGGTAAAAACAAAAGCAGCTTGCCAAGCTAACTTTATCAGGTTCAAATCTTAAATAACTCCTTGAATAACTTCTCTCTTCCACATAGCACTAAGAAATCTTGCATAGAATGCATGGAAATTTCTCCAGTATGACATTAGAGATTAGAAATTACTAGTGCTCTAGATTATGTTTTCATGTCAAATGAAATGAGGGCAACAACTTCCAGCAAAATGGAACAAGCATAATGAAGATATTAGATATGGAGCACTTTGAATTTTTGAATTCAACCAAAATAGAAGTCAACAGCTGAACATTCGTGCCAAAAAAAAAAAGAAAGGAAAAAATGGAAATGACTCACCTGAGAGCTTCTGTTATGTTTTAGGAGCAAACAAGTTACATCAATAAACAAAACTAAACAGCCAAAATAATACAGTAAAAAAGAACAAAAGTAACATCATGTATACCAATTCCTATAAAAATAAAAATAAAAATAAAAATAAAAATTGATTAGTGGGGATTTTGATTCTATTAATTGGTTAGCTCTGCTATTTGAAATTTGAAAGAACTAAACTTGGAACACATAATCGAATACTGAGTAAGAGAAAGAATTCAAAATGAGAAGAAGGTGGACGGGCAAAGAGAGACAAGATCCCCAAAAGAAGGAAAATGTGCATATGTTGGAAAGAGGAACCTTTCTCTGGAAGGTTGTGAAGAGACATAAGAGTGGTGGCGAAATCTGTTTCTGGTTTTATTATGTCAAATTTAAAGCATGGGCGCTCTGGTTTTATATGCCACTGGAGTCTATAAAACGAATAAAAAAAAATCTAATTACCTTAGTTAATATTTTTTTATGATTAATTGACAAAAATATATAAAAATAATTATAAAAAAAATAATATCATAAATTAATATAATTTCGTTATATTATAAAATTATTGCAATGCTCAAAATATATTAACACGTCACGTTTATAATTATATTACCTTTCCGAATAATAAATCTTTTCTGTGAAATAACTTCTCTTGAGTCTTAACTAAAATTTTAACACTTTTTGTTATGTTCAATGTTCCTCAAATTACTAGAGCCATGCCATCGAACCGCTTTCTCAACTAGCTTGTAGAAAGCAGAGCATTTTAAATAAATACAAGCCACTCTTTACTTTATGCACAGGAAAGACCATATCCATGGCCTTATCTTCTCATGCAGCTTTAGTCCTCACCACCGCTCAATCCTCGACACCTTCAATTCCCAAATCCCTCTCCTTTCCGCCTCCTCGAACTGCCTTTCGTTTTCCAGTCCCAGCCAATCCCGGCACCCACAACCTTTCAAGCACCTCGCACCCTCAGAAATGGAGAGCCAAAATTTCTTTCTTTCCTGCTTTCCTTAAAAAAGGCAAAGATGCCAAGACTCTCAAGGAGGAGCTGCTTGATGCCATTGCTCCTCTGGATCGCGGAGCAGATGCCACTTTCGAAGACCAGCAAACAGTTGATCAGGTTGGACCCAATTCTTTTTCTACTCTTACCTTTGGTTTGATCTCTGGCTTCTTGTTTTCCTCTGTCAAAAGTCAATGATTTAAGAGAATTAGAAATTTACACGTGATGCTTAAAACGGAAATCGATAGGATTTTAGTGGGAAATTGGTATTATATATTTAGTTCGCGCGATATCTTAGCGCACTCTTGTAAACTAAATTTGCTGATACTTGTAAACTTATTTTCAAATAGATTGCTCAAAAACTTGAAGCAGTTAGCCCAGTAAAGGAACCCCTCAAATCTAATTTACTCGATGGCAAATGGGAGCTTATCTACACTACTTCAAGTTCAATTTTGCAGACCCAGGTGAACTTATTCTCCATCTTCATTGCTATACATTGTCTTCTCTAAGGTTTCAGCAATCTTTTATGACCTCTACTCTGCATTCTTATAGAGGTTTTCTTTTTACTTTTGTATACTCATTGTCTTTTCCGTTCATTTCTCATTGTTCTGAAATCATCACTTATTCCAAAAGCTTAAATTAATAAAAAAAAAAAGATAGATTTTTATTATTTATTTTATATATTAATATTTCTCCTCATGTGGAGGACATACTCTCTGTCAATGAGTGGCCCAACATGTTAAATTTTTAATTAAATAAGATAGAGTGTAGAGTCAGGATTAGAATTTAGGATTTCTGCTCTGATTCCACCACTTATTCCAAAATTTTTTAAACTAATGGAAAAGGATAGATTTTTATTATTGATTTTATACCTTAACAATTTTATCAACATTTCCATACTTGTAATGCATGCATGATTGTAATGGTTATTTCAAGCGGAAGGGATCAATTGTTGTATATCTGGATATGGTTCTGCACTCCTTACATTTTGGAGGGCCTGTTTGATATTCTAAATTGCTAGAAAAAGCACTGTGCACACTCTTTTTTCTGGGCGAGTCATGTTCTGTATATTTCATGGTAAAATGAGCAAAGAAATAAATTATGGCCACTGGACATGTTTGTTTTTTTGACATTTTCATGGTATAAATTGCATTCACTTTGGAAATTAACATTGTGATCACAGAGACCCAAATTTCTAAGATCGAGTGCAAACTATCAGGCGATCAATTTGGATGTCCTTAGGGCCCAGAATATGGAATCTTGGCCATTCTTCAACCAGGTATACTCAATTTATTCTGTCATGGTACCTAAAAATATGCAATGGGAAGAAGACATAGAAATGGATTAATACGTAATGATTAGAATTGACTGATGAGAAATGCTACTTATCATCCCCACATGACGATACACCAACATGTGATTTGTCATTTTTGTCCTTCTATTTAAACATGCATATTTACATATGTGTAGTGTGTGTGGGGGATGATAAGTAGAATTTTTCTTGACTGATATATTGTGTTGCAGTGCAGTCAATGATAAGTTGAATTTTTCTTGACTAATATATTGTGTTGCATGCAGTTCTCTACATTTCTATGTTAGTGAGATAGTTTATCAAGACGGACATCTTAGTAATTAACATACTTGGGCTGGTTATATATGAAGATCACTTTGGACTCAGAGACACATGCAAATAGACTTACTCGCCTGCCATATTTGTTATGAATATGTTTTGTATTGGTAGGTGACGGCAGATTTAACACCTCTGAATTCAAAGAAAGTGGCTGTAAAGTTTGATTATTTTAAAATCGGAGGTTTAGTAAGTAATCTCCTTGCCAGTATTTTCTCTCTTTCCTTTTTTTTAAGGCCACAGTTATATAGGAAAAGCAAAGTGCTTACTGATTTTGATGCACATGAGCAGATACCTGTTAAGGCACCAGACAGAGCTCGCGGTGAATTGGAAATCACATACTTGGATGAAGAATTGCGGTACTGAGCCAATAATGTTATAGAAATTCGAAGGGTATCCGACTCTAGACTTCAAGATTCCTTCATTAATCCCTTTTTTTCTTTGACAGGGTATCAAGAGGTGACAAAGGAAACTTGTTCATCCTGAAAATGGTGGATCCATCTTACCGAGTTCCTGTTTAATTAGTGTGTAGTTTCTTGGTCACAAAAGAGTGGAACGAATTTTGCAACTGCTGCGTGCTGATCTGCTTAAAACACAGTTTTGGTCATATCATTAGCTAGTAATTTCCTTGTTGTATACCATATATAAAAGGCTATAGAAAAATGTTCAAGGGCTTGCTGAAACTCCCTGGCAGGCTTAGGTTTGGCACACAACGTACTGCATGCATGTACACAAGTTATGGACAACTCATTTCATATTTGTTTAGGCCCCCAAAAGATCCCAAAATGGAAACTTACATAGATCTTCTTGTAATTTGATTCTCATTTGATTGCATTTCACTTTCTGACACTACTGATCATGAATGAAAGAAAATGAGATGAATTTGTTATGTGTCCTAGTTGATCTGCATCTAGTTCCGGCTAATGCTTCTCGGTGGACCTCAACGGCCGGCTGCCTCCCTCTCACTCCATCACTCTCTGCTGTTACTGATCTACTCTGCAGAATTATGAGCAGATATTGCCTTGTTGCTCATCACACCACATACATGCACCCGTAGTTCTAATTGTTTGTGTATATATGTTTAGGAACTTGTTTCCACCCTCCATTAAAGAAAACACGCACGCATGCATGGCATCTTGGCCTTAGCCTATTAGAATTCGGATGGATCCGGATTCCGACCCGGATCGTAACCCCGGTGGATCCGCTCTGGAATCTAGATCGGATTGCAAGCATGGGTTCCGGGCTGGGTTGACCCGGATTCCCAGTCCGGATCCTGCTTGAAGAGGTGGGCTTATGGACAATCATGATTCATTATTCATGGCACAACATGTAGTACTGATGGTGTTTTGTATATATATATATATATATATATGCTGCCAAGTTGAGTCTTTCATGTCCTTTAGATAATGATCTTCATGATTTTGTTGTAAACAATGGTCATTTGATTCATTTGCGCGAGCTGCTAAAAACTAAATAGCGTTGGTTAGATTGATATATAGCAGAAACCACATGTCATGAAGAACGCCTGACCATGTTAATTTGTGATGTCATTATAGAAAAAATGAGTATGTATAACCAGTTATTTACGATGAGAATAAATTCATTTGATAGAAAATAGTCATGATTTTAGTAAGAAATATTAATAGACATCATCAAATAAACGGTTTTTTTTTAGTAGTGTGTATAGTTTTCTATAATAATCTGTTAAATTTATTTTATAATAAAAATAATTTTACAATCTAATACAATATCACATCAAATATATTACATCAGTTTATAAATTTATTTTTATGAAATTCTAGATATATACACTCGATCTTGTCAATAAACTAATTAGTTAATTTCTTTCGGATATACTGGTCTTGTTAATAATTTCTTTTGTATAAGCTTTCATAACATAGCATCTTTCTTAAAACCTATCGTGGTCAATCTAGCTGATCCTTAATTATAAGCTTTTAAATTACTCGGAAATATTATATATGTTCCATGAAATTAGGACAAAGAGAAATTCTTTGGAGGCATATATAGTACTTATATATAGTACGTACGTATATAGTACGTAGTAGTACTGTTGGTAATAATATTGCAACGCATGTCCAAAAACACAGCTTGCTTCTTAGATAAACTTTCTACCATAATATTAATGTGAATAGTCGATAATTATGTAGGATGATGGCATGCATGATTTATTCCACCATGTGCTACAGCAGTACCTTTCGAAAGGAATATTAACGAACATATATACTCGATCTTCTAGATCATTAGTTAGTAATTAAGAGCCTAATTAATTTCAAGAAAAAGTGGCCACGACAAAGATGATGATGCATGCTGTCGTACGTTAGACGTTTGACAATCTCATTGCTAAAAATAATGATCTCGATCATGGAGTGATTACAAAATTAGTACCATATACTGATCATCATGATCATCAGTATCACTGCTAGCTGATGGCCGTATCATGTATATGTGGTTAATTTATGGTGTAATATTATAGCTAGCTAGCTAGACTTGTTATGATCCATAACGTGTTAATTCTTGAAATCGATAAAAAATAATAATAATATTGATCCATTTAATTCGTTGCCTAATCGATCGATCCAAACTCATGCATGCTTGATAATATTGAAAAATCAGTGTAAAAGGTACTAGGGAACAAAGAAGGCAGTTGACAAAGTAATTCGATCTAAGTGGGAGACAAAGACAGCCCATTTTGTATCGTCCTTTGGCCGCAAGTCAAAAAGCATGTACCTACAAATTAAGCATATATATTGGAACCACATGATCGTCCATGGTCAAACAAAGCTCTTCATCTCTTTCTCTCTCTCTATATATATTTATATATGTATGTATGTATATATGTGGGTGCATGAGAGTATATATACACACATACATACACTGCAAAGGAATTGAAGCTATCGCCATGATATACATGTGGCCGGGCGCTGGAAATTCCGGTTTCCAGAGTTGAACCTTAAGGATTCTTGGGTCATCATTGAGGGAACAAAAGGGCACTCTTGTCACAAAGCTTCAACAATAAAAGCATCATGTATCATATGAAAAATCTGGAAACGCCCACACATATCCCCACAGGTCGTACAACACCATGCACGCTCATCATGCGCGCACCCGCTTTCTACAAAAAGCCAGTTCTAAATTAAAAGGCACTACACAAATCTGTTCTTCATTCTTTGACTCAAACTTCTGCTGTCTCTCTCTCTCTCTCTCTCTCTCTGATCTCTCTAGGGTTTCTCAGGGGCCATGTTGCAGAGCCAATTTGGCATTCTGTCCACCTCCATTAAAAATGTTCTTGTTAGTTGAACTAGTTTGATTTTTAGCTTTTGGAGGCGGCCAGCATGTCAAATTGGTTCTGTAAGATTTTCTCTGAGAAACCATATAAGAGCCAAAAGCTCTTGATGAAAAATCTTTCTGCTTAATAGCTAGCTCTACTTAATTCCGCGTAGTTTCTGATCTGGCCAGAAAAAGTCTTTTAATTCACCCGTATTCTTTTTACACTAATTTTTTGTTTGTCTACTTTATATGTGTCCATGCATGTATAGTTGAGACTAAGATCATGAGCTCTTTCATTGTCTTCATGGGGTCAGGAAAATTAAAAATTTAGGTGGTTTTACATAGATACAATCGTCACAAGTGTTATCTACGCATGCAGGTAATTATTAAAGCAGCAACCTTTTTCCAAGCTCCATTGGCTTTAATTACAAGTTGATCTGTCTGTTGACCTGATCATGACTTAGTGTATTCTGATCTTTGTTCTTTCGGCCACTTTGCAGGTTACAGGTTAATGCATACTCACCATTTCTTTGGCTGCAAAAGTACTAAATTTGTATGATTAATCGTCCATTGATAAATTAGGGCAAATCACTTGTTGGATAGGCCGTTTTTAATGGCCGCTATGCTCCAAATACGATCGACCATCAACCAAAAAGGGTGGTTTCAGATTGGTACGTATTATCTATATACCCATAATATGATCGAGTTCATATCGATCATAATAGCTGCCTATATATATATATATATATATATAAAGAATATATCTTATGTATGTTCTTTAATTAGTCTTTACACATATATATGAGTCAGTTTTAAACCGAAGCAGCAGATCGGCTGCAATAATATTATATATATATATATATATATATATATATATAGCTACGGAGTATCTCAAGCGATGAACTATATAGTACCTATCAACTTGAGCAATTTCATGTAATAACTACAGCTTGAGCAGACGACGTTTCCTAATATGAGTTCAAGAAACATGGATCATGCCATAATGCGGCAAACTATTTTTTGGAAAGACCAGAGGAAATTTTCTTCAATTCTCAGCAGGGAAGAAGTGAATTTTGGCAGCAGTTTGGATTTTTGTGAACTTTGACCCGTAACTTGTTAAATAAATTAATGTTTTTTCATTGCAATATATTGATGTAAGTCAACCATTTACATGAAATTGAAAAAGCAGCCAAACATGTTGCACGTAAAGTTTCTCTATCCGTTATCATGTCTTTTGAGCCTTTTTCTTAATATGTAATAATGGTGCGATCGCAACTTTTTCATCTTTAAAGCACCATTCGATCATTACGGTGAACGCGTGCTGGGCTGCCATTGGCTCTGAGACACTTTGGTTTGCTGTTGGGCATTGGATACCAAGAAGCATTATGCTCGGAAATGGTGATTGAGTCTGCCATTTTGGATGGTAATGTCGTCGTTGTTGGAGGTTTAAAATGATTTACGTACACATCTGAGCCCCCCTCCCCTTGCATTAATATTACCATGCATATATGGCCACTACCACCTCTCTAACAACTACAATTACTAGCTACACATGACAAGTTGGTAAAGCATACTACAACTGTAAATTAAAGTCGATCTGATAAGATAGATTTCTGTTGAATATAGTCAGTTTTGCGTATTTTTGCACTCTATTGATGTTGTTAGTCGAAACAGTTATATTATATTAAATAAAATGATCACGCAATCAACTAAATTAGACGTAGATATTATATAAAAAAATATGTAAAAATAATTGTACATAAAATTTTTAATTTGATAATTGGTCTAAATATAATATTGTTTCGTAGAGATCAGAGAGAGATCAGATGTGAGTACATAGTACTAGTACTGTTGCCTTCCATGATGTTGACTGTTGAGTGGTCGCATGCACTTACTTTTACGCCTTTTGAAGGTTGAAAAATAGGTTAAAAGGTTAAAAACAAATCACTTTTTATCAACATTCGAGGCACTCAACACATACAATATTCCACTTTAACTATATATAATCTAACATTAATTAGTTCAAGACATGCAGTAGCTAGTAAAGATCAGTGATCATAATCAAATACATTAATCGCATAAGATCATCAGTAGTTCTTGAAAAGTTGTAACAAAATGATCGATCGAAATAGCATGCTTAATTAATGGATGTCCGGCCTTATAACAATTATTGATCATCATGTACTACTGGTTCCGGATGAAGCAGTAACATTTATAGCCAGCTTCATTCCGGATGCACAGTTTTGAGGATAGGAGCTGATGAAAAATGTTATTCCTTGTTCAAGCTTGATCTCATCATATCCTGTCTGATACCATCCGGCGACAACCTGAGGGACGGTGCATGAATCATAACCATGTTGATCATCTCGGACAACCACCACATCGTGTTTGCTCCGATCATACATAAACACTGTATAAATACAAACACAAACTAATATTATAAATAATTCATCCCGACAAAAACTTTCATACAATACTATGATCTACATATTATATATATATATGTATATATAACTAATGGTAAACTTACGTGATTACAAGAAAATTATTTATTTGTGATCAATTATATTTTGCCAAATTAACTAGTATTTTCTGTCAAAATGAGTCACAAATAGTCATTGTACTATTCAATCGTATTCATCATAAATATTTATTTTTCTTGTAATACGACATACATATATATATATATATATATCAACAAAAACTCTGTACACATGAATATTAAATTCGGCCTACCAAGTATATCGCCGGCCTTAAAGCTCTTCCCATCAGGCCACCCACTGACGCCAAAGGTCCAACCTTTGTCATCACCAACCATGTAGCTTATCTCTGCTTGTTGAGCCGTTGATATGCAGCAAAACAACATACACAGTACTATTGTTGTGCCGAGGATGGAAGGGATTTTTGTCTGGGCCATTCCTTCCAACATATTCTCCCGATCTCTTCCAGTACTGCAATCTGCAATATGAAGATATTAGTTCATGGGACAATTAATTATAGATGCATGACCCAACAAACAACATGGAAAGCCAACAAATTAATAACATGAAGAGCTTATATAGTAGCATATAATTGAACAGGAGAGTCATCAACAACTTAATTATTGTACGTTTCTGAGATGATAATGATCATTATATATTTATGGGTTAGGTCGTAAATCCAGCTTTCAGTTTCGGCAAGAGAATAAAATAGTTGTTTTTTAATGAATATATTAATTAATTAATTAAGATTCTTAGATTATAGAAAAATAATTTATAATACAGATACCTACCTCTAATATTTGGCAAACTACTTCAACTTCTAGCTGTTTAGACTTTAGTCAACAAGAATACAATCTAAGGTCAAAGGTAGTATCCAATTAACGAATAAAAAATAAAAATGGTATTGGGTTTTTATTTTATTTTTTTATCGGAAATATTTGGGCTGGGTTACACTCAACAATTACTTGAAATTGATTTTTGAAAATGGGTCGAATTTGATGTTTGAAACGATCTGAATTAAAAAGCTCAACAAATTTCCCATCTAACGTGATTCACTCGGCCCAGCCGAGTCATCGGTTCGTCGACCCAACCACTGTTATTCAATTAATTTCTTGAAGCTTCGATGCTTGCAGAAAAGGCTTTTCTCAGGTTATATTTATACTCATCTGCCATCATACTCAGAACAGGCTTATAGTAATTTTCATGGAACTTTTGCCATTGATGATCGTCGATTTTGTAAGTGCACCATAGGTAATAAAATGGATAAATAAGAATATCGTTTTGTAAAAATTAAAAAATTACTAATAAATACTCAAATATATTTAATTAAAATCTATTTAATAACTTGAATAAAAATAATTAATTACTAAATTAAAACAATAAACTAACCAAATTAAAGAAGAAATTTTTTTATCAAGTAAGAATCTAGATTCTAGAGTTTCTGATTCACCATAATTAATCTTATACAATTTTCTTAATGTTTTTATTGTTGATAATCAAGTTCCTCTAATTTATTCATTAATCTTTCTCAAGCATTAATGAAATATCTCAACAGGTAAATTTCTTACATCTTTGTGACAATTTTGAGCTTGTCAAGATTTATTAAGAACAAAAAAGCCCTATAAAAATTATACAGGCTCATAAATATCTCTATCCTACAGCATCTTATAGTATCTCAAACAAATATTGAAATAATTATCGCTTCTCGATCTTAAATTGAATCCCAAAATATGTAAATAGTGATCAAGCATTCACAAGCATTAAATCCAAAATGAAATACTCGACAAAAAGAAACAAATACTAAATTAATTTAACTACGAAAAATTCACATAATCAAAGTTAGGCTATATCGTAATCCTAGAAAAATAAATTAGTTTATGAAGAAACTAAATAAAAATATAATAAAAAAATATAACATCAAAATATTTTAGAAGAAAAATAAAAAAAAAAACCAAAAACTAGAAAAATCACCAAAGTGACGCGCTACGGCCCTTCATATATCCCTCTCGTTCTCCCCCTCTGAGGCTTCAATTTAAACTCATATATATATATATATAGAGGGGGGCTGGGCAGCAGCCCGACTGTTGTAACATCCCTCACATGAACAGTAGTTTTACTGTTGTCAATCTTTTTTCATATATATATATATATATATATATATCTCTTTGCGTTGAGGTGCCATCTCTCCATAGGTTAAACCATGCGTCTGTTAAGTGGATTCCCAAGAAATGAGTTGCATGATAACAGCCCAAATTGAAATAAAAATATTGTGCCCTACTTGAGTTTTTGTCCTAGTGAATATTGGCCCAATTAAATTAAAATGAAGTCCCAATCATAACATGTGGCTCTTGTATGTATATAACTGTCGAAATTAATTCCTCATTCAAGTATAATTGCATGCCCAGATCTCTTAAGGTCAAAGGTAGAGTCCAAACTCTATAGTGATGCCAACCAATAAACATTAATGGGGCCACCAAAGTAAAGATGAGTGAAGCCATATGATAGACGTGAAGCTTGAATGAAGAAATAATGAAATAAAAATAAGTAATAAGAAAAAATAAACATTAAACAATAAACAATAAATCATAAATAATAAATAAAATTAAAAAAAACTAAAATTAAAAAAGATAAAAGAAAACTAACAATTTTAATAAATAAAAAAATAGTAAAAATTATGTAAAAAATATACTTACCAACTACTAATAAAGTAATCAGTGCATGACATTATAATGAACTCGAACACATGCATATATAGCGGCATTGAATAAAATAAAAATAAACTTTCAAAAATTTATTCAGAAATCAATTTTATTGGAGTTAATGCGTGAGCAGCTTTGTACTATCACGTTGATTAATGCTTGTAAATATATATTTTACTTTTTTGCTTTATTTTTTTAAGAAGTATATATGAAATATTTTTGTTAATTTGGTACAAGTAATCCTGCATATACAATTGAACGTACATTTTAATGCATGCATTAATTCGCAGTTAAATTACCTAGCTAATTAAGATTAATAGTTCAAGATAGATTTCATGACGAGAAACTGGTGCATCCTTTTTTAAAATATTTTTTAAGAATAAAAGATGATATCTTATATAAAATTTAAGACAAACTCATTCTAAAATAACGTGAGATTTCTTTTATTTTCTCTTACTTGTGAGTCAATATTTTGTCGTGCTTTTATAAATAAATTTCATTTGATCGATAGGTAGAGCACATTATTAAAAAGTTTGGCTCTAATATCATACATCCTTTTCTAAAATGCCTTATTAAGAAAGAAAAATTAAACATGCCTCAAATAAAATTCAAGATAAAATCATTCTAAAATAATATGGGCTCAAATCAACCAAATCAATTGAATTTACCATTAGTCGGGACAATTACAAAAAAATGATGATTGGCAAGCCCCCTCCTGCCGCAATGGTGTGTAATGAAATATCAGGTATGGTCAAAGTATAAATAAATTGCACTACAAAAAAATGGATCGAAATAATTAAGTTGCCATTCGAAAGAGACATAAATTTAGTTATTTTTGTCTATTTTAAATGCATTAAATTAGTTATTTCTATTTTTTGTTTTTTTTAATAGTGTTAACTCTCATTCGTAAAAGAAATACTTTGTAATATAAGAAGAAATTTTTTACCATATTTTTTATTATTATATAGGGAAATGTTTTACCAATTATAAATTGGTGCAGTTTGATCTACTTTGGGAATTATAAATTAAGTTTTAACTTATGAAGTAAATTAATTACTTCAAGCTATGATCTGCGTGTCATGTCAAAGTGTCTTTGTTCGCAGCTGGCGTCATGCTGCCATCACGGATTAACAAAAAGCTAACAACAGACAACATTCCTCATCAATGAAAAATCAATGCCTCAATCACTTGATATATTAAAAATTGGAGACGTATTGGGCGGAAGTCTGACTTCTGCGTCAGTCTTTAATATAAACAGTAATTTTATTATTTATGTAAACAGTAAAATTGCTGTTTAAATGAGGAACTGATGCGAAAGCGAAGCTTCTGCCCATCATTTTTCTAAAAATTGACACCAAAAGGAAACAATATCTAAAGAAAAAATATGAGCATGAGTATGTGAGCGGCGGTACAATGAAGTTAAAGAAAAAAATATATATATTATTGTAGTTATGAGGGAGTGAGTGTGTCGGCGTGCTGCTCCATACGGACTATCCCGACTGTTGCTGTACACCGACTGTCCTCTAACACAGTTCATATCAAAAGATGTGATGATTTTCCTTTTTCTCAAAATTCAAACTACTCAAACACGTTTTTCTTCTGAAATTTCCATATCCATTTATTCCATAATCTTAGATCCCAGCACTGATCCTAGTACAAATTAAAGCAAAACATAGATGCTTGATAACGATATTACATAAAGACTCGTACACACACACAAATATATATATAGTAATCGCTGGATCTAACGGCTAGTTAACTAGCTAGACAGCAGTGACGGCGATTTTCATTCCGCTTTGGCAGTGACCAGTAAAACTGCAGAGGAAGAAGTTTTGGCCCTTTACAAGCTTGATCCGGTCTTTCCCTGTCTGATAAACCTTTGACCCTCGTGGGGCCGTGCATGTATCATACCCTACTTTGTTCAGAACAACCACGTTGTGCGCTGCAGGGCTGTAGTTGAACACTGCAATATATATATTTATTTATTTCAACATCTCCCACGATTAGCCAGTCTATAGTCTATACCATAAACTTGTAAAAAAAAATAAAAAATGGTGTGGGAATTAGTTATATTCCAGATTTAGAGTACTGGGTTTTATCTGTTTTGTTAATTAATGACTGTCTATATATAATTCCTTTTTCTGGGTACTCAATATGACAAGGTTTTGTTTGTTTCATTTTCTTTTCCTTTCTTGACCAAGAAAAGTTTAGTGTAATAAATTAGGTATTCCCTTTCTGGAGGAGTTGATGCAGGTTGAGAAAAAGAAATTATTTGGGTAGAAGAAGTACTAACCAAGGATGTCACCGGCACGGAAGCGCTTTCCCTTGGGCCAGCCAGAAACGTTGAAGGTCCAACCACCAGGACCTCCAACTGTGTAGGTGGCTGCATCAGCCATCTCAGAGTGCAACAGCAGCATCATGCACATCAACAACATTGTCATAGCCATTGCACTGCCTCTTCCCTGAGCCATCTTGGTTGAATTCTGAGAGAGAGATCAGAGAGAGAGAGAGAGAGAGAGAGAGAGAGATCAGTGTGAGGTACTTGGCTGAGGATCTTGGCCTATTTAATGGAGAGGATGGTGGTGGACACCTTGCTGGGGCCCCTGTTTGAATTGACATAATTACAGAAGGCCCGAGTTTACGACAGTCATTTATTGTGTTCTGAGCTTTGAAGTTTGACAACTTGAACACGGCGATCTGCCACTAGGAAAATCCACCCAACTTGTGGACTGAGGGAGCCCCAGAAAAAGTTTTCCGAGTTATTGACAAATTGTGACCATGTTGCTTGGCACATTTTTCTATTCTCCATTGATTTTTTTCCCTAAATATATTAGATTATAAAATATATTTTTATTGTGAAATTATATTTAAAGTAATATTTTAACCTATATTAACGGGTAAGATTACTTTATGAAATTAATACTTTTAAGATTTATCTAACACGAATGAATGAGATATTCTGCTTGTAAAATATATTCAACTTGTTTATCATCACAACGTGGTCGGTGGCTAGCTGATGAGAGTTCCCCAAAAAGTGAGAAATTATAAAAGAATGAACCTAACTACCCACCACCTCCATGGTCCGAAATTGTCAATACCTTGGAAAGTGTTGGGTCTTCTCAGTCCAAAAGTAGTAGCTTTTCCTCGGAGGCAGACTCAATTGTTTGTTAGTTATGCACATTAATGATATCAATGCATAAAAAGAAAATGTTCCATTAACATTGGTATAATAGAAAACGTGTGTTGAAATTGAATACACCCCACATGACATATTTTATATAAAAAGTGTTAAATTTAGGCAACAAAAAATTACGAAAAAAAGTAAAACTTGTAACATTCTATTTTATACCGGATAATAGGCAAAGGAGGCCCATGTACGGATAAGAACATTTAGTTGCCGTGGGCCCATATAATTAAGCCCATCTTTACCTTTATACTGGAGATGTGCGAAGCTTCGTAATGCGGGATTCTTTACATCGCAAGTCAACATTTAGATTGCCAGGCCAGCGTCTTCAAAAGAAAAGCAATAATTATCCGTGCTTTTAGTCAACTCTATCAAATTTTTAGCGAAAATGTTGAAGTGGTATATCATGGTGAGTAGCTCTGTTCTTGTGAGAGAAAAATCTATTAAATAAAGTCTAGACCTGTTATATAGTAGTGTGCTAGAAGATAAGAGTAAGAAGGGACATGAGAGGACCAAAGTACATAGGGTGACAAAGAATAAAAAGAAGCAGACTGATTCACACACGCTATCTAGGGTCTATAAAAAGACCTCCAACAGATGACATACGAACTCTATTTTTAGACACATCTTCTTCATTCCAAAATGGTAACATCTCCTTCAGCCTTCTCAGATGAATTCAATAGCTAAAATCAGTAGATTTATTTATATTTTTTCTGTATAAAAATTCATGAGAGACTGTAAAAATACTTATTATAGTATATTCCCCTTCCCCAAATCTCTGCGGACGTAAGTCTTACGCTGAATCACGTAAATATCGCGTTTATCTCTACTTATTTATCTACTATCCACGTACGTACAGTCGCACCAGAGTCACACTGGGGGCGCCAAATGACATTGAACGAAACCCAACTCGCACCAGTGAGCTGGAAATAATTGGCCGATCTTCATAGCTTTAACAGTGGCATCGTCTGTGGGATCTGAATATGTTCTAAGCCGAAGGTGGGAAAATAATGATTTTCTGAGACACTAGGCGACTTATTAGACTTGGAAATAATATCCCTAGATAAGTAATCTTAATTTTGTTATTTTTATATAATATCGGGCGAATGCGAGAAGATATCTCGCCTAGATGATAGACCTGCCACTCTCATCATCTTTTTTTCATGTAGAAAAATTTTATATTCTCTCACGAACACTTACGCTCTCAAGTGAAACACTGAGCACTCCTATCATTTTTATTGCAAGAATAGGACCCGACAAGCATGAATGTGGCACTTACACCTCTCGGGACAACACTGTGCACTTAAGTGCACAGTACGCATATGACCAAGTGGGGCGAGCACGTGCAATTCCACTGCGCGTGAACAATGGACGTGCATGCATGCACAGTGCATGTTGTGCACCCACGAGACTAGGAGAGTCTCGTGGCCCTGCCTCTAAAAACTATCGGCAGTCACCTCTGGGATTGGCGGTGGCTTCTATTCCGCTGGAGACCACGGCCCCATCGGGGGGCCGTGAACAGTACTCTAGAAGCACGCTGCCCCTTATACAATTGAGCAAATCGGCCTCGCGCGTCGGAGGGGAAGGGGGACCAACGCTGTTGGCCCTCCATCAGGTCGCTGGCACTGTCTGTTGTCGATGGGAGTGGCGCCAGCTGCTCCTCCCGCCTGGAATACTCCCGCCGCTTTCTTGCCTCCCAAGTTGCAAAAACACCATGCCCAGCCCCTCAACCGCACGGATGGGCTGTCGGCGGCCACCGTTGGGGCTAACGGCGTCTTCTGTCCCCTGCGAGTCCACCCCTTGCTAGCTAGGACCCACAGTTGTCGGGTTCATTCAATGGATTCACTCGCCTCACGCGAAATCGCCAGCTCGTCACCTCTCTCACGACCACTCGCCCCTCACCCAGCTAGCCCACAATAGCACGGGCACACCCAAAGATCGCCACAGCTCGCCTCCACTCACACTCACACACCCCTCGCTTACTCCTCAGCTCGGGACAGCTTGCCTACAACTCTCCTTACCCGCTCGATAACACTCATGGGCTTATATAAAACAAGTCTCTCATTTGAGACTCACCTATTTTCCCTTTTTGTTTGCTTGGACAGTTCACTCAGCACTTCGGATAACGGGAACCCAAAACTCAGTAATACAGCAGAATCAGTTTTGATGAATTTTATACTATCAACCTAAGAAAATCTTGCAAAAAAGAAGATCCTCGACACACCCAAATGCCCCATTTGTTTGCAAGAAATGGAATTTGTGACATATGCCCTATGGTCTTACTGAATCCAAACTTAGCACTCGGACTCAGCTGCATGTGAAGTCATTTTTCTGCTAACGAAATTGTTTTTTTCTTTGTAGCGCAAAGCGGCAACACACCTCCTGCAACGGTACGAGTTTTGCACTCTCGTCATACGCGGTTGGGCCTATCCGCACGCAACTGGATGCTTGCGAATCATGGGGTCGAGTTTTGGGTCTAGGCCCGCTCGTAAACCCTCGCACGCCTATTCTCCCACCACTGGTCGCTTGAGAATCATGGGATCGATTGCCCTCATACCTCGATTTGCCCACCACTGGACGTTTGCGAATCGCATCATCCTTAGCAACGGCACAAGCTCTGCGCTCTCGTCATATGGGGTATTCGCCCACCATTTGCTGCTTGTGAATCGCGCTATCTCCAACGGCAACACGAGCTCCGTGCTCTCTTCATACGCCGATTCGCCTACCAATGGCCGCTTGCGAATCATGAGGTCGAACACCCTCGCAAGTTGATTTGCCCACAAATGGCCGCTTGCACTTTTCTCCATTGAAATTTTTGAGATATCGGCGCATTTCGACATTCTCTTGATGAAATATTTGTTGCATGTTTTTATGCTTTTCTTATTGCAGACTTGGGAGATGAACCGTTGTCTTCTCGAAATCTGAAGATGGAATATCAACAATGAATTCCCACCACTTTCTTGGTGGTAAGAATTTGCGAGATAAACAAAAGCAAAAGAGAATAAGAAATGTCAAAAGGAAGCATTTCATGAAAATTCCCACCAAAGTGCATTTATTAAGAATTTGCAGGATTCTGTAAGGAAAAAATCTGCCAAGTAAAGCTCATGCCTATTATGTAGTGCACTAGATGTCAAGAGTAAGAAGAGACATGAGAGGACCAGAGCACATGGGTTGACAGAGAATAAAGAGAAGCAGACTGATTGACACACGCTAACCATGGTCTATAAAAGGGCCTCCAACAGATGACATATAGACTCTCTTTTTAGACACATGTTTTTCATCCCAAACCAGCATCATCTTCTTCAGCCTTCTCAAAAAGACTCGAAAGCTAAAACCAGTAAATTTATGTATATTTTTCCTATACAGAAATCCATAAGAAACTATAAAAATATTTATTATAGTAGATTCCCTTTCTTCAAACCCCCGTAGATGTAGGCTTTACGTCGAACCACATAAATATTGCGTCTATCTTTATTTATTTATCTGTTATCCACGTACGTACAACTGCACTGGAGTTACATCGAGAGCTCCAAACGATACCGAACAAAATCCAACTCACACCAGTGGACTGTGAATGATTCTTTCTCCTACCTTGGCCTGTTAGCTGATTTTCATGACTTCAACAGTTGAAAATAACAAAAATATTATAAGAACATAAACCAAACAAAGGAAAAGATAATATATAAAAATTGTAATGAATACATTCGTATAGATTAAATTCAAAAGGCTACAAAAAGCATAACTAAAAATTTTAAAATAATTTAACATTAAAGTATTGAAAAATAATATAAAATAAAATAGGGAGAGGGTTTCAGACTCCGGCCTTCCCACGTAGGCAAAGAGAAGGGTTCATCCTCTCTTCCATGTGATTGCATAAATTCTAAGGGGACAAAGAAAAACTCAAAATCTTAACAGCTTGGTGAGAAAGCAATAGTCATGAACGTTACCCCCAATGCTAAAGAATCAAATAGCTACTTTCTCTCTCTTTTTTTTTTTTTTTAATTGGGGGAGGGAGATTGAATCCATATGATCCCGTTTGTATTCAAAGATGCCCTTTGTATTCAAAGACAAAATAAGCTCATCTCAATTCATTTCAAGCTTATCATTACACATTTTTATATAAAATATAAATTTCAATATAATTTTTTCAATTTTTAAATTAATATTTTTAAATTTTAAAATAATATTAATATTAAAAAATAAATTAATTTCAACATATTTTAACTCATCTCATTCCCAACAAATTTAAAAGGAGCCATAATCTCCATTTTACAGAAATGGAATTTGTGCCATCAGGCCACAGGCCGCTGGCAAGAATAATGCTACTTTCGTCATTAATTTTGATACTTTATTTTGATATTTATATATTCTAAATTTTTTTCTTTACTTTATAGTTAGTAATAATTAGTATATTGATTCTATTTATATATTTTTTTAAATATTTTAAAATGTTAAAAACATATAAATAGAAAATAAAAAATAAAATAAAAATAATTTAACACTAAGTGTCCAATAAATCGGTACTACTCTCGATGCTAAAACAGTGGACAAAAAGTCTACAAAATTTACTTCAGCATTTATGGCCGCTGCAAAATGAAACATTAAATAAAGACAATAAAAGGCAGCCACTTTATTGTGGGATGGGTATATCCAGGTTTGATTGAGATGTTACTAAGCAAATACTGTAACATTAATGTATAGCGTAATGTGAGGGGGCAGCCCACTCACATCTCTAATGTATAGCACATCTCTAATGTATATTAGTGTATATTACAACTCGGGCTTCCTATATTTTGAATAGTTTTAAACCTGCTTTTTGAGTCATTAAGAGCTCTTTAATATGGATTATGTGTTCTCTTGTATATATCCGGTATTCTTGGTTACTCTTATTGATATCTATATATAATATTTTTACTTATCAAAAAAAATATTAGTGTATATCTCAATATTAAATACAGTAAGATTGTGTCTATATCTCTACTACTTGTAAGATGCATTTGGGTTTAAAAATTATATAGAATCCGGGTGCACATCAAATAACATAGAACATCCACGAGGGGGATAACGCCGACGAGAAATAGAAAAGAAATGGCTCACAAAATAGTGGGCAAAGACCAAGTCGTATAGAACAAAACCTAGGAAGTGGGTGTTAGTTGATGATCTAAACGCGGACAACTTAGCTCTTCCTTGAGTATGTTCACGGCCTCCAAGACTCCGTTCTGAAAGTAGAGGCAAAAATTTAGCAATGTATTTGATTAAAGGTATACCCTTTTCTTTTCAAAGAAAATTGATTAGAGTTAGCTTATTCATTTATGGATAAACTAAATCAATTGACGATAAAAGTTAATAATTCCTTTATATATATCCTTGTTCTCTCTCTCACACAGAGAGACACATGCATGATTACATGATACACAAATCAACTATTACAATAATAATATTTTATATATATATGTCACTAGGTTTTGGGTTTGTTTTTTGTTTTTCACTTGGTCACTTGATTTCAAGAAGATCAATTTTGAGTCACTTTTGTGTCCAAACAATCCTTCCGTCTAGATACCATCCAATACCTAGTCAATACGCTTGCCATGACCAATAGAATGTTAACATGTGTCAAAATAAGCCAACTTAACTCCACTTGTACATTTTGAAGAATAGGAACTTACCTCTAGACAAATTCTGCCAGCAATTTCTACTGCACATGCTTTGACTCTAGGAGACAATGCATTATTGATGGTCCTTGATAGCACAGTTGCAGCTTCTTGGATGCTAATGACATCATCTTTATCAGGAACCAAGTGACATTTATTCAGTGGTTCTGGTGCAACTCCAAGCCAAAACATCCTCTCAGCCCAATAGAACTGATCTAGCATGAATGGACATACTACCTGTCATCGGTATTACAGGAGAAATGAGAGAGCTTACAATGTACCATAACAAGCCACAATGAAATATTTTTTTCATAAACTGTCCAATAGCAGTCCACGTGGCCCAGCTAAATGAAGCAGGACCTAAAACACCAAGAGCTTCAACTCAGCTTCATCCAGTAAACAAAGCTCGCTAAACTAATGTCTATCATGAAATACATAACACATGCATAAGCTAGGCACAACTGCAAATCTGCACATGCCAAATACTTGCAAAAACTGAGTAATTATAATAAAATTCAGAGGTTACCCCGGTCCTCTTTAAAAACTAATTTCTTGCATGTGTCAACAAGAACAGAAAAAGAATTTGTCCATTTTTGGAGTTCTGGATGGAGATGAATTGCAATGAGATAATGAACTCTAAACTTATTCCTGATACTTTCCATTAAAAACCCTGATTGACCTAATCCTGTTCACATCAAATCCTAACCCTACTTTCTCACATTAGAGTTATAAGTTGTGGCTTCAACCACCATACTTTATCAGGCTGGTTTCCACCACTTTGCCAAATGATGCATCAGTTCATTCAACTGAAAGGCTTTGGTTTCCTTCCTTGACAATTTCATCAGAGATTTTGAGCTCAAATACTATTTTTTAATGTTTTCCCTTATCGCGCTAAGACCACCCCACCCCACCCCACCCCCCTTTCTTGGGATACCCAGTAATGATATTTTGAAGAGGGACTGTTGACAGAAACCATCATTTATCTCCAAATCCAATTTGATAAATCCCAAAATGTAGCCATGCTATAGCACTTCAGAATTTTTAAAAATGTAGCAGACTTTTCATTCTCAACTCCCACGACATAGCAGCTATCTTTTCACGTCCATTATTATTATTTTTTTGATAGGTAATAAGCATCTTTATTTAAGAGAAAATAAATAGGCTTTTCACGTCCATCCTTTCCACCAATACAGCCATTTTATGAAAGTTTTAGCGGCTAAACCATGTAAACATTTCATGACATTAACAACAATGACAACATAGAAGTAAACCATTTAGATTCACATCTAACCTGTGGGATTCCCGAATGTAATGCAGCAGCAGTTACTCCACTAAACTTACAAAAGGACAGGCAACACCAAGCAGACATTAGTACCTTGCTTATTGCATATTTGTAATTTCAATACAAAATACAACAGAATATTCCTACCTGCCACCATGATGAATTGCAGCCAGACATTGCGGAAACAGCCACTTGTATGGCATGGAACTTTTTATACGACAAGAGGGTCAATTTCCAAAGAGGAAAACAATGACCAAAATACTCTATTAGAAGGGTATCCAAAATCAGCAAAAGGTACCGCATTGTACATTGATGCAGGTGCTATGTGTTTTATGATGCCATCAATAATATGGTGACAATCTTCAAGCAAACGTCACTATGAGCGAATAATTGCTCTTTTGAGAAACAAGTGTTATAGCACGTGCTTTGCAAATGGAGCCGTTTTACCAGTGATAAGATTACTGGAAAGGTCTGTAAATATTTATTACATGACCCTAAATAATGCAGTGTAAAACTCACTCAACAATTTCAATAGAACTTAATGCAAGCCAAGCTTCCTAGTATTCAAGAGACACTCACCCAGTGAAGCAGAAGAGTTGACCATCAAAGATAGAGATGCAATCTTCACTTAGTTCTCTTTGACTTAAATTTGATGATGCTTCTGCAGCAATCATACGGACAGCTGAAGCTAAAGGTTCAAAGCCAGCTGTAAAAAGAATAAATCTGTAACTAGTGATCTCTATTACAGTTTGAAGAACACGAAGAAATGCTTGAGGATTCTTCAAAAAACCCATGCTGCAAACAAAAAGAGAAACTCATTTCAAGAAAGTAAAGGCCAATGAAAACAATAATGCTATAATAATAAAAATTGGTGGTAGTCCAAGAACTTCATGATTCAAACAGGAGCTACGATAATCAATAGGCTAGACCTGCTATAATCGCATGGTGATATTATGACCTCATTAACATTGTCAACTGAGATTAACCAAGGCTTCTGGTAAATGAGCTCTATGTTGACAGTTAATGAGTTATGAGAGAAGTCAAGAACAAAACAAAATTAACTAACTTGCCTTCCAACAGAACTCAGCCCAACAAAAACAGGCGGTGTTGATGGAGCCTCCAGAAAATTTTGTAAAACAAGGTGAGCTGAGCATGGTACATCTTTTATCTGCAGATGCCCTGAAGAATCAAGGGCTGAAATTTCACTGCACTTCTTACATGAGAACTGCCATTCTATAGGCAGAAACCAAAAGCCACAAACTCGGACAGTCGAAGGCCAATAATCTGTTCATGTTGTGAAATAAAAAGAGGGATGAAATTGTAGGAATACCTGAAAAATAAATGAATCTTTCATCACCGGGCACACAATTTTCTGCTTTAGAAAGAACAGGGGAAACCTCGTAGTTTATGGCAAATGACTTCATTATTTTTCATTCATGGTTGGAGGTCAAATTCACCTACAACCACTCCTAATTGGTTTCAAACTTTTTGGAAAATAGTAATAAATCATATACCAAGTAGACTACATAATATATAAATAATCATGGAAGAGTTGATAGAACACAAACATATGGATAAAATTATACTAAGACAGATTGATACCATTAACTACACAAGGCACTCTGTAGTCATAGGCAAACTTCCAATGCGCCAAGATAAGATTTAATGTCTCTTTCATAGCCTGGAAATATATTATCAACCAGTAGTGCAATTGTAGGCATATGTCAAAATTTGTCCTACATCAAATAGTCAATCAAACCTCAATTCTGAAGCAAATTTTAAGATTGTGTCTAAAACAACCAAAAAGGCTGCAACCGTCTCCTCACCCTAAACATTTTACTACGCTTTCTAGTAGCATTAGATTCATGCCTCAAGACATACACTAGATTGTCACCCATTGCACACAAGCATAATAATATGAAGTCCAGAAAATTTTGAAATAACAATGGCAACAAGATAAGTATACCAGGGCATTCAACAACTTCTTTGCTAAATCCATACCTGTAAACAAATTAGAGAAAAGTTAGATAATGGTATCTATACATTTAGAGGCAAAGAAACAAACTTATTATTGTAACGAACAATTTATTTATTTTTTTGATATTTTGGGAGAGGGTGATCGAACCCAGGTTCTCACTATTAGAGAAACGAGTGTTGTGCCATCAGGCCAACAGGCCTTGGCGTAATGAAGAAACCTTATTAGATAAGGAGGCTGTTCAAACCAACTCATCAATGAAGAGTAAACTACTCGTCATCATTAGTAAACTTTTGTTTTAAATGCACGTTCCATTCACTTTATAAAAATCAATTTCATGTTGCAGCAAAACATAAATAAAAATAACAAAGGAATGAAAAAAATGCTTCATAGAATCATAACTCACAGGCATCTAACATCCACAAGCTATTTTAAACCAAATGGACAGACCAGCACCTTTGAATACACAAGTAACAGGGCTTGAATTGCTCAACCAATGCTTGAAACAGACTTATCAAAAACAAAAAAAATGCCCCATTTTACACTACACAAGACTTCCTATTGATGTAGCCCTTTTTCCACTTATTTTAGATAAGTTATAGTTTTACAAAGAGAATATAAAAAAGAATACCTCACAAAACATAAGTTGATGTTGTACGTTGGATCTACTTTACAAAAAACAGATCTTTACAATCTAACATGCCGCATCAAGACATTAATTTAATTTATACAGCAGTTTTTTCATATCCCTTTTATGGATCTAGCATTTTCCTTATTTTATTGTATGAAGCTCCTAACTTACAATAAAAGGGAAGATGGAGGTCTATCATGCCATGTGGGAAGAGCTGTTACTGGATCCTGAGTTCAAGAAAGAAGCACTTGGATGAGTTCAAGCAGAAAACCCGAGAAGCCTTGTAGCTCTGGACGGCACAAGCCGCAAGCACAATCACATTTGATACATTATATACATATAACTCAGTTATTCATGAAACCAAATTCATATTTGATAGGTTATTCATGGGAAAAAAAATATAGCAGTAGTTAAAATTTGAGAGAGAGAGAGAGAGAGAGAGCACAAACTGTAAAAGGGCAAGGACTCAGATTCAAATCATCATATCTCCATGATCCCCAATTTTCAGTGAAAAGAGGCCACATCCAATGAATGACGTCTTTCCAACAAACCTGTGTAGGGCAATATAATAATTAATATAAAAATCGTGGAAGTCAAGCCTTTGTGAATAAGAGAGGAGCAGAACATAATAAATTGAAAATCATGTGACTTGGGGAAATTTTTACCAAGATTTTTTTTTTTTTTTTTGTTTAAAGGTAAGTAAGAAAGAATTTCTACCAAGAACTATGAGTACCTTGTTAATGGGAGCTTCCTGGAGATATCTATATAAAAGAGGTTCTTCTTTTCTAAACTGGCGCTCAAATGATGAAGGAGCACTGCACAGTAAATTCAGAAAAGACTAATGCAACCCATGCATAAGACTAAGAGGTTTTGGCTCAAAAATCCCAAGTGCTAATGGTTCCAGGCCGTCGCTGGAGATTTTCCAGCAACAAAATAGGGCCCTTTGGAGTCCCACAAGTCCTGCCTACCTTCTAGAAGAGAAATACTTGGGGTAGTAAAAATCTAACTAGGAGTTACAAAATTACGTAGTTATCGCCACATGTAGCACATGGATCCAGCCTCCGTGAAGTGGGTGCACGGAGCATGCAACTAATGAATACAACATATTACGCTTGGTAACATCACAAGAACCATGTAAGTTTGTATCCGTATAGATTTGAGTCTCGAGAGAACCCACTTTAAGCAAAAAAAAAAAATTGTTAAGAGTATAGTTGTGTGCAAGTCATCTTTCCCAGAACCCCATTTAGCAGAGACCAACACTGGGTAATAACCTTTTTTTGATCAGTTAATATTAATGATAAATTTGCTATCTTTTACAGAAGAGCTTCTCCTCTTCCTACAAAGTCAAAATGAAGTAACATTTGAGTCTTCCTAAGTAGAGAGACTCTTGTTATATTGACTAAAATGAAAAACAAAAATTGAGACTGAACACAACAGAAAACGCATTATTATATGATGAAAGTTCTTGGAATACCTATAGGGGACAACATATGGAGCCACAACTATGCAACGGACACGGAACACTTCTGCAAGGCTCCACCCTTCCTGTATCATTAGCAGAGAAAATCTTTTCAGGTACTCCCTCTCTCTCGTGTGTGTGTGTCATATATAATATTATAGAAGGCTATATTCTATTTCATGCTTATCACGAGAGAGAGAGAGAGAGAGAGAGAGAGAGAGAGAGAGAGAGAGAGAGAGAGAGAGAGAGCACAAAACACACAGAAGACCCAGTAAAACATTTATCTAGCATTTTCCATGACATATCACACACAACCCATCTCTCCTACCATCATCATCATTGACAGCATGATGACTAAAAAGAATTTCTGTAATAATAATCATCATGTAGTGATAGCAGAGAAATTAAATGTTCAACTTGAAAGGGAAGATAATTTTTTTTTTTAACAAGAAAAATCTAATAATTTTTTCACAGAATGCAAGTTTTATGTGAGTATTATGATCTCCCTAAACATTTCCAAAGTAAAGTGTTTCAAGTCTTTTGTGAACAATCTTGATTCAAAACTGCCTCTAGCAGGACGGTATTTTAATAATAAAATCTTCATCAACCGTTCAGTCACTTATTTAAGAAATTTATTTTGATTAAAGTTTCAAATACAAAAAATACCAATGCAAAGAAATTTATTGCAATGAAATCACCCTCCAAGCTTGGGCCACATCCAAATATTCTCTCAACTACAGAATAGCATTCCCGTCTATGTTCGCTTTTAACTGTTCTTTTTTGCAGCAAAAATGACAACTCCGGTGAGGCTGGTCCTAACAAGATAAAAGGATCCATTAGATATTGGCAAAAGCATGTAGATGTAAACTTGTTTGTTATCGTAGACACAATGAATTTTATCCATAATAGTTTAACTTCATACGTTAGAATAACAAGAACTCCAGTGTGAGCAATTCAAACCTGTAGTAGTCTCATGATCTTGATCAGAAGAAAGAACAGGGGGTGATGAAATTGGATAATATGCAACATGTTTCGCTTCCAAGTGATGACCTAAGTTCTGCAAACAAGAAATCATGACATTGACAGGCTTTGTTCAAAGTCCTATTGATTAAATTTTCAAAAAACTCACAACACAATTTAAGGTTATATTATGTCGATTTCTTCAGAGGTCTAAAAAACAAACACTCAATTTTTATGAACCCAAAGGGAGGCTATATTCCATTAAATAAATGGTGTAACAGAATATGCATATAAAGACCAATTCAGGATGTGAAAGTCTGAGTAAAGACTGATGTTCTTGGGAAACCTCAGCTTAATTTTTGAGTCAAAGTTTGTGTGATGAATTCCTCATTGGTTCATCTTTTTTATTGCATGTCAGCTTGTGATTGATTACTTGATTTAAAGGTACAGCCTTTTGGCTTGTCTTCATGTCTTCTATTCTCGTTATTTAATTAATGATGGAGTGAACTCCTAAATAATAGATGATAGGGGTCGGGAGGGGTTACAACTGAAAAAATTTATAAAGAATTATTTTATGTTTTCGTTCTTTTACAAGATGTATGTGTATTATTTTATATCTTGCCAATCCTAGCTCAAAATCATTGATTCAGGTCTGAAATAATACCAGCAAATATCTTTAAGCGATAAGATTAGTTGATTAGGAATTTCAAAACTTCAAAAGAACCGGGCACAAACCTCGTGTGCTGAATGAGTTATCAGGACAACACTGTATTGTTTCTGGTCACAAGCAAACGCTGCAGCAATGGCCTGAAGAGGGGGCGGGGGGGATGGAAGAATATTGCAACTGTTACGAAGGGCACTAGCGATATCCATTTGCATTGCAAAAAGAAACCAATCAACACGCATATTCAAGAGCAGACTATGGAATGTTTAGAAATACCATTTTCTCAGTTGATGATTCTGTTTTGTTAATAGTAATTTCTCAACTCAAGGTAATGCAAAAATCAGTCGACTGACATTAAGAATACACAAAAATACGAACTTATAAATCAAAGAAAACATTTCCAAGCTATTTGTAAAAAGACCTTCAAAATCAATAATCCCATTTATTAGATAATACCAGCGTCAAAGTTTAAAGACATCTCGGTTGAAAGTTAGCTCTTCTTACATTCCCACTATAAATTTCTTTCCAGAGGGACCGATATGAGATAGATATATTAATGAGAAAAAGAAAAGAGCCATGTTGATCTGGAAATAATGAAAATCATACGACCACGAACGGAAATAGGAATGAAAAACCGACTTACAGCGACAGGATAAACGTCGCCTTTAGTACCAAAGGCCATGAAGATAGCAGTCGGATTATTTCTTTCCTCCATCTCCCTCTCCGACTTCATTATTTTTTCACCTGTTCCAGACAAAGCTCTTCTCTTCTTCTCTTCTCTCGGACATTAGTATTTCATCTGTTTCTTCTTATTTTGGTTGGACAGAGCATTCCCATAACATGAAAGAATGTTTCGTTGGGGGAAGGAATTGAGAAATCTCCCTTGAAAGAAGATTTTGCTTAAAAATCAATTGAGTTTCCTTCTTGGGGCTTCAAATCACAAACGGGTTTTCAGTCAGCCCAAGCCCAAACCAAGCCCATGACTGATCCTTGTTATATGAACCGAGCTCCGTTAAGATTGCTTGGACCGAATCGAGTTCGACTCGAGAGGGAGTCCGACCCACTACCACCCAACCCGATTTAGGGTTACACACTCGGAGTTTGGAATGCGCCCGAAAAGTTAAAAAAACCGCGAAGAAGGCTCTCGAGCTGGACCTCTCCGCCTGCTATCTACCTTCAGGTTTAGTACCTTTGGGATTCATGGAAGTTGGAGGAGCTTCTTCTAGGGTTTGCCACGGTGACCAATTCCGTTTCCTCAGCCCCTCTCCAAGGAAATCTCAAACGCGGACGGACCTCTCGGGCTTTTATCATCGTCGCCCTTCAAATGCCTCTTTTCATCTTTATACCACAATTGCTGGCAGCGATTGTACCTGCAAAGCCATTCTGGGAGACAGGAAAGTCTCCGTCGATAAGGTCTTCCTTTCCTTACTCTCTTCGTTTTCGTTTTCCGAGCAACTTCTTACTTCTTATTGGAACTCTGCAAGTTGATAATTAGGTTAGTAGTGGCGATGTTTAGTTAGACTGATGTGCTTTATTTTATTTATTTTGTATTTTTTGGCGCATGGGTGAATTTTGTTGTTTCAGGTGAAGAATATGTCTGGACCTGAATTTGAGCTTTCAAGTCTAACGGCTTTGTCACCGTTGGATGGTCGTTATTGGGGTAAAGTTAAGGACTTGGCTCCTTATTTGAGCGAATATGGTCTTATCTACTTTCGCGTTTTAGTTGAGGTGGTCTTCTAATCTTAAACTCTTTTGCATAATGTTGTTGACAATGAAAATAAATATTCATCTGCATGTGGGACTAATCAAGTGAAAGGGAAATAGATTATCTTTGCACATACATAAAATTAAAGTTTATCTATGCACACACATAAAATTAAAGTTTATCCATGCACACACTCATGTTATACCAATCATCTCCATTATTATTATTATTATTATTTGGTTCTTTGTGGGAGTCTTTTAATACTTTGAAGGGCTTATCTTTAATTTAGATATGGTCTGTCAGATCACATGGTTGCTGAAGCTTTCACAAATCCCCAAAGTCGTAGAGGTTCCAAGCTTCAGTGAAGAAGCTCAGTTGCATTTGCAAGGACTGATTAATGGCTTTAGCATGAATGATGCCTTGGAAATTAAAACTATTGAAAAAGTTACAAACCATGATGTAAAAGCAGTGGAATACTTCTTGAAACAGAAATGCCAAACACATCCAGAGATCGCTAAGGTTGGTACTCACTTTTATTAGTCCCTTCAGATTTAGATCTACCTGCCTATTTACATAACAATCTGTTTTTCTAGATTTCATTTTGAAGTTTTAGTATTACCGGACAACCCTCTTTCTCATTCCAGGTTCTTGAGTTTTTTCATTTTGCTTGCACGTCGGAAGATATCAACAATCTTGCCCATGCATTGATGCTGAAAGAATCAATGAACTGTGTCATATTTCCTTTAATGGATGAATTGATTAGGGAGATATGTAACATAGCTAAGGATAACGCACACATTTCAATGCTCTCTCGCACTCATGGGCAGGTGATATGCTATATATTGTATATAGTTAGTTTACAAATAATGTTATTATTCACTGAGGGGCTGCAACATTGACCTGTACTTCCTTCTTGTTGAGCTCTGAAATTTATTTAAAATGTATGTCTATAATTTCTCAAAACCTTTCAAAGACTTCTACTCTTGCTATATGAAGGCATTGATCAACATCATATTTGAACAACAGGATGAGATAGAATCAGCATCTTGATGTCTGAACCCAGTGTTGATCTTTATCATTTATATAGTGTAATATTAAGAGTTCATTTGGCAACACAACTGTTCTCAAGTATTCTCGAATATATATATATGTTTTTTTTAAGTAATAATCTTTATTGATCAAATGCAACTAGGCAAAGCCCATATACACAGGGAGTATACAAAAATAGACCTAGTTACACTCTAGCAAACTGAAAAGTAGTAAAAATTCATGAACATTTCCTTCCTTTAGTACAATAGCAGAAAACCATTGGACTAAAGAGAGTACAAAAAAGTCCCAAATTTCCCCCATGGACCTCTTCTTGTTGTTGAAGTATCTCTCATTCCTTTCCATTCATAGACACCACAGTAGACACGAAGGAATCATTCTCCACGTTGCTGCCAGTTGTTTGCACTGATGATAAGTAAAACAAAAAAGTCCCTATTTTTTTTTTTTTAAGTAAAACAAATTCTATTGATCAATGAATAGGCATAGCCATTTACAGAACTTCAAGCATTCTCAGATATTCTCAAATATTTTCTTCCCAAACATCACTCAAACACAAAACACTTTTTAATTTCAAACTAGGTCTCTCTTTTATATACTTTCTGTGTACATGGGCTTTGCCTAGATGCATTCAATCAATAAAGATTATTACTTAAAAAAAACTTTTAATAAACTTTTAATATTTTCATCTAATTATTATAACTTTTCCAGCTCCCAAACAAAAACCCAAAAAACAGCATTATTTTTTCTTTCAAATGTCAAAACAAAAATAATATTAAAAAATTATATTCAAACAGTTTGTTAACTTTACAATATTTTTGTTGAACTTTTTCTCTCCCCTTTCCCAAAACCTAATAAAACATCTTAATTCAAACAATTTCACGACTGTTGATATATTGAGATATTCCAAGTATCAAACGGACTCCAACTCTTATATGCTCATAGATAGATCACCTTTTTTTGTGCCTTCCTTAGCCAGCTTCACCTACAACTTTGGGGAAGGAAATGGCAGTTTTTGCCGTCAGGTTAAGCAGAGAAAGGCGGGATATTTCTCAGGTTGAGATAATGGGGAAGTTTGCTGGTGCGGTTGGAAATTACAATGCACATCTTGTTGCATATCCGGATGTTAAGTGGCCTCAAATTGCTAAAGAGTTTGTAAAATCACTTGGACTGAGTTTCAATCCCTACATCACTCAGGTATGTTTCTTGCCCTTTTTCCTTGAAACTAAACATTTGTGGTATTTGGTCCACGTGCTATGTCTACATTAATCCGTAAATTTGTAAGTTTATAGAGAATGGGAAGAACTTTTATGGATTCATAATATTAACCTACCAACTGCTTTTGAAAAATTATTTCCATGGAATCTCTGTAGACCATGACTATATGGCAAATCTTTTGAATGGATATTGAGATACCTTTGCATTTATTATTTTTCTGATTGATTTCTCTGCTTGTTCTGCAGATAGAAACTCATGATTATATGGCAAAAATTTTTCATGCAATTATACAATTCAACAATATATTGATTGACTTTGATAGGGATGTATGGGGTTACATATCTTTGGGTTACTTTAAGCAGGTTAGCATCCGATGTAAATTTTAATTTTGAATACATGGTTCTAAGTTCTCCCCTTCAAAAAACTGACATATTTCAGGTTTGAAATTTTGAACAGATAACCAAGGCTGGGGAAATTGGATCTTCAACTATGCCTCACAAAGTGAATCCTATAGATTTTGAAAATAGTGAAGGTAATCTTGGGGTGGCCAATGGAGGATTATCTCATCTAAGCATGAAGTTACCTATTTCACGTTGGCAGGTATGATCTCCCCCAGTTTCCATTTAATTTTTCTTTTCTTCCTTGAATCTTATTGTTGGTTCGGGGTGGTGTTCTAATCCTCGAGTCCCTGTGGTAATATTAAATTCTCTGACGAGTAATATTTTGCACCATTGCAATTTATTCTAAAAATGTAATTGATTGTGGGTTGTTGCAGTCTGGCAAATAAATCACTTATTTTATGTTGCATTTGCAGCGTGACTTGACTGATTCTACCGTTCTGAGGAACATGGGTGTAGGACTAGGCCATTCAATTCTTGCCTACAAAAGCGCGCTACAGGGATTGGCAAAGCTTCAGGTATGCTATATGATATAGAATTATGTTGCATGTCTTCCACAAGGCGGCTAATTATTGTTGTGAAACTAAGTGATAGATGGAGGTTACTCATCTATGGAGATATTTTTGTCATGCATTAATTCACTGCTGCTGATCTTATGCTAGCACATATTAGAAAACTCAATAGCTGACAACTCCATATCACTTTTTTAGGGTTCTCTTTTTTAAAGTGAGAAATGATTGATGATTTTCTATGCTGGGGCATCGTTTTCCCTCTCATGGATTTGTTTTGAATTAGGTCAATGAAGCTCGCTTGAGTGAGGACTTGAACCATTCATGGGAGGTGCTAGCTGAACCAATACAGACTGTATGTATCTTGTTAAGTTTATATGCTTATATACATGTATGCAAAAAATCATTTGATTCAACTCTTTACAATTGCCATATTAGCTTTGCAAATTGTGAGGTAAATTGCTAATGCTAGGTAAGACAGGAGTTAGATACCATGCAGTGGGAAATATTAGTGCCTTATGTTTTTGTGATAAGTAAAATATTAGGGCTCTTTGTTATGCCATATAAATCTTTCAAAGATGGGATATTCAGCATAATGCATTTAGTATTCATCTGCCTAGTTCTGATGTCTTCCCCGATTCTCTTGATAATGTTCTCCTATTTCTTGTGCACCGATTGTGACTTGAATATAGGTTATGCGGAGATATGGTGTTCCAGAACCATATGAGAAGCTAAAGGAACTAACAAGAGGGAGAGCAGTTACTCAAGAAAGCATAACCGAGTTTATTGAAGGCTTAGAATTACCTAAAGAAGCAAAGAACAATCTGTTGAAATTAACACCACATACATATGTTGGAGCAGCTGTTGAATTGGCCAGGACTGTGGACTTGGCCGTTAATATGGTGAATGGTACGAAGGTCTTTGAAACACATAGTTGAGCTGAGCGAGTTCACCAAGAAATATTTATTGCTGAGACTTCTAACAGGACGTTGGTGCACCACCAGCTTGATCGTTTTGTCTCTCTTTTTCAAAGAGTGAATGTGCAATTATAGACCAATTTTATATCTCACTTATCGTGATGTGATTCGCAACAATGATTTATTATTGAGTACTGCTTCAGTCACAGAAAGTTAATACAAAAATAATCTCACAAATTGAAATAACTTTATGTAATTAATTAGATCTATTTTATAATAAAATTAACTTTACAACAAACCACATCAGTTGGTAGGTCCGTAGGATTACTTTTATATAATTTATTTGAAGTTTGTGTTTTCCTTTATCATTACTGTGCAAGTACAACAAACAGCGACACAGCATGCAACACCACCATGGAAAAAGTGTAAAATCCAGGAGATAAAAACAAAGAATAATGACGCTGTGGAGACCCGTAAATGAAATATGACTTTGGATCAAATCAAAGTCGTAAAACTTAACCCAATTGCAAATGACAAGAAATGACGGTCAAAAGTATTTTGAAAGAAAGGTCAAAGAAGCTTCTTTTCTTTATCCATAAAAACGGAGCGTTTCAACATCCACTGCTTTGAGTTAGTGTAAAAACAAAGCACCATGAACTGTGAGAAGCAAAGAAGCATAATCACAGCTTCAAAAAGGAAAGGATATCTATGTGGAGGGTGCATGGTTAAGTAAACAATATGAAGAAGAACTGAGCACAGCAGGATTATAGTTGTCACAAACGAATTGAAGGAAGGTGTCTTCTTCCTATGTTGTCTCCCACTTGGTGCGTGGTAAATAAGGGCGAAGAGAGCGGATAGTGCAATGTATGGCAGAATCAGTCCGTCACGATGTAGAAGAGGGAACATAGAGAATAAGGCGTGGAGCGTAATCCATTTAAGAAGAAAAGGCTCTTCCAATGCCAAAAGGCTTGCAGGCAGAAGAGGCAGCAAAATTGACTTCTCATGCACTATAAATTAGAACATCAGCCAGCAATGCAGATAATTACTAGAAATCGAAAATTAACCGGGAAAAATAGCACTAAAGCAGAGTGAAAGAAACAAATACTTTGACCTACCTTGGAATGAGAACATATAGAATGAGAATGCACTGTTCAGCAGTCCATAGAGGAAACCCTGTTTGCTTGGAGCCCATATCTGCTGAAGCATTGAAGGCAAACAAGTAGAAACAGTTGCACCGAGGCTGAGAAGCTTCAGAGATTGTGTTGTGAATATTCTCTTCCACTTAATAAAAACTGAAGTGGTGCACCAAAAGTTAGCCACATAATCCTCATATATGCCCCTCTCAAAAGGAGCAAGCCGATGGAGAACCTGGATGTTCAACCAAGCTTAGGTAAGTCATAAAGATCGGCGAGTCAAAATGAACTTGGGAAACTTCTATTGAGCACCTTATATATCTATAACCTATTTAATGTTCTCAATGCCTAAATAATATATATACTTCCACTTAGAAAAGATTTCCATGAATGGTCTTAAATGACATCCCACAATAAACGAGAAAAAGAAGTGAATTGACAATATGTGTTTACCCTCAGAAAGGATTCCATAGAATGGATATATGGCCACCAAACAAGTGCAAATGTTCCCAAGACCACAAGGCCCAGTTTAAATACTTCGAGAAGTGGATTCCGGCGCCTAAGACATTTGCCAAAGAGATGGCTGAAAAATGCAGGTGCAAAATAGGCAGTCATCTGAAGTAAAACACAATCAGATTCACCGATTAGGTAAGGCATAAAATTTGTTGAACTAATTTCACAATATATGCATATATATATATATATATCCATGCTCGCACCATATCTAAAAACAATCATATATGTCTATAACCTATTGCATGCACATCAGTGTTGTGTATCAAACTATTTAAAAGGAAACCCAAATTAGTGACAAAAAAACATTATAGCCAAAACAATCATACTCATTTTAGTATTTCTAAAAGAATCAACGCATACTATACATGACAAGATTACACGGTCTTACTCTCCATCACATAAAAAACAAAAGGTGTAAGCCCTTTACTCAATCCAATAATCAAGGCGTTCCCTAAAATCATTAAAGCACATAAACAGAGACCAAATAACAATAATGAAACATGTAGTCGTCCCAACGGAAATGATTTCCTTTACTTGAAAATTCTGTAGATCATAAGCCACAGAAAACAAAGGATCCCTTCCCTTCTCTTTTTACGTGAATTTCAGATGTACTATTGTACTATTAGTAACAACAAATCCGCAAAATTTTTTTAAAAGAGAAGCATTAGCAAATGATCGACTCATTATAAACAACAGATCAGGATGTGCACTAATTTGAAAGAGAGGATACCTGTTTATGGTTGAGAGCAAGACTGAACAAGAAACAAGCTACTAGCTCTTTGTTAGAGAGAACAGAAGCAACAGCTCCAATAGTAAGGCCCAAGCTAATACAATTGTACTGACATAATCAGTAAGGACGAGAAAAGAGAAATTGATTACTGCCTCGTATAAAGTGCCTTAAAAGTTTAAAGGTAGAAGAAAGGGGTACAAAAAAATCAATTTGGAACCTGAAAATGACCATGATCTATTAGGATCAGACATGGGCTCAGTAACATAATTGCAATGTGCCATCCTATGTCAGTTTTCCGGCCATGTGGGCGACCACTATAGTATACAAAAACAAAATAGAAGACTGCAGGAAAGAACACCAGTGCATCAGAGGATAGAACTGTCCACCTCATGAGAAGTTTTCTGCATGAAAGAGAGCATAGGCAACACCAGGAAGCTCAAACTACAAGTACCAGTGATCAATGAAATCGAAAATTGAAGCGCATAAAAAGGAAAATCCGTTAAATGGAAGAGAATGTCTCATAATCCAGACCCAAGATAAGATTCATGGCCTCGAGAAGTGAAGAGAGAAACTGATTCAGGATGAAAGAATCTGATAAATAGACCATGGGCATAACTCTGGTAGGCGGTAAGGGGAGGATAGTCAAGTCCCCAGTAACTGAGATCATTGGTTGTGCTGTTCCGGTACCATTCCTCGACAGGCATATTAAGTGTGATCTCCATCCAATGCCTCTGTGCCTCGAAGTCCCCGTACTTTGGAGGATTTCCTACGCCAGAATAAGGATGGAGTGATACAGCCACTCTCACTAAAAGTGCAAACATAGCAATGCACAGGAAGGAGGCCGCAATTCCCTTGTGAACCAACCACCACCAAGGATCATCATCAACAAGCTCCTCCTTGTCTTTCATCACCTTCCTTCCCCTCCTCTTTTTAATCTATCTTAAACTCTCCCGTCCAAAGCCCACCAATAATCCAGATTTTTGTCGATGACCTATAAATCACATTTAAAAGAAAATTGTAAAAGAACTATCAAATGCATATCAATGTATCAACTGTTGGATTGCTGTAACACAGTGCATTGCATCATAAATCGTATGATGCAAATCAGCCGGAGAAGCTGACGAGACAAAAATTCTTGGATCACAATTTACAGAACAACATACAATATTAAGCCAACAAATAAGAAACGAAGGATTATTGCTTGTTTGTGGTGCTAAAAGAACAGGATGGCTTCAATTTAAGCAAGTCCCTTCATTTCAGCAATTCCCTCAAAAATAGAATGTTTTTGACCAAACAAAAAGAACACGCGGTGGGATCTCACAAAAAACTTTCCTACGAATCTCGTGAGGCAATAAAAACAAGAATTTTAATCCTTCTCATGAATAAACACCGAAAGAAATAACTACCCTTAACTTAAATTTGTCCACAAACAAACGTCAATGACATTAAATGGCCTTATCAGGTTTTTAGCAGAAAATGGACACCCCACAACAATTTCCATGCTATCAAATCAAGTCACTTTCAAAATCCAATTAAAACGAATCATCAAGACTATGATTCCAAAATATAAGTAAACAAAACAATAAGGCAGACCCAGAATCGAAAATAGCATATTACGTGATTTATAGGCATAGCCAACAATAACCAAGCAAGAACTGGAATGTTGACCCAGAAATTCAGAATCACGGAATGGATCATATAAATCAAGGTTTAAGAGAAACGTAAAAAGCAAATAAATTGAAGGGAAAAACTGGACAGAGCGCGTAGCGAGCGAAGTACCAAGTTGGGACGTTGTTTTGCCTGATCTCATAGCCGAACTTCCGAAGTACCAATATTTTCCGGGTTTTGTTGGTACCATTCAGTCGAAAATTGTTCCGTGGCATTTAGGCTGTCGAGGCCCAAGTTCAATATGTCACAGAGGCCCGATATGAAAATATGGGCCAGGCTCCTATCAGTTCCAACTGTGAATTGTGGCTAGAATTTCATTAAAGAAAGCCCAAAAATAAGTCGGGTTCGGTTCAAGCTGTAGTTTCGGTTTGGGCTACTTTGCTAAAAAAACCCGTTTTCAGAAGCCATTGAAGTTTGAACAGAACAAGTGGGGCAAATCCTAAGCGCTTGGCAAGATCATGGCGAGCAGCCATGGAGGAGGAAGAGAAGAAGAGGAACTGAAACGATTGGCAGAGCTGAGCAAAAGCCTCAAGGAAGGTGAGAGAATTCTCGCACCCACTAGGAGACCCGACGGTACCCTCCGGAAGCCAATCCGGATTAGGGCCGGCTATGTCCCTCAAGAGGAAGTCGCCATTTACCAATCTAAAGGAACCCTGGTACATACCCCTTGTTTGGCTTCTCGGAAAACTCATCAATCTCTTGGAAAATCATGATATCAGCTTTTGATGTGTATATGAATAAACACATTGCATAGTAAAAAATAAAGTCATATCTACCAAAACCCAAAGGTTTTGGCTTACTATGCGTTTGGAAATTCAGGTTATAATTCGAAGTTTTTTTTTTTTTTTTTTGGTTGAGGGGAACTATGATTTTCAGTTCATTTAGCACCAAGAAAGATGTAAGAACTTCTAGTTTATGCTGTTTAGTTTCTTTCCGTCTTTCGTTTTATCGGTACATTGAAATCGTTTTAATTAAAACATGGGCTACCAAGGACAGAGGGAGTAGATGGGATCAGCTTATTGATAATCAAAAAAAGGGTTACCCAAGAACACTGGTAGTATATGACATAAACACCTGTAGCGAGAAATACAGAAGTACAAGAAGTTCTAAAAGCTAGAAATATAAACGTACTTGTCAAAAAAAAAAAACCCGATAATGAGCAACCCTTTATTGGTACAGGGTTCTAAAGCTTGAAAATCCAGTCGTTGAAATTTGTTTGTATGTGTTCGTCAAAATCCAAGTGATTGTTGTTAGTCTAAAAAGTTAAGAGGGTTTTTGGCAAAACAAGAAAAGCAGGGATTATAATTCCTACCTTTCTACAATTACTCGGCTTGCAGGGTCTTCTTTGAGGCTTAGTTGTCTCAATGGATTGATGCGGCTTCTGTGGTGCTTTTGTGATGCAGTGGAAAAAGGAGGTGTCTTCACAGGACGGGCCTCCAGGTTACGATCCTGAATTGGATACAAAACCCAAGACTAAGTCTGTAAAGAGAAATGAAAGAAAGAAGGAGAAGCGGCTACAGGTAGGTTTCTCAGCTGTTTATGCTATAATGGCCTTATTTAATAGTTCTTTGTCGGTAAATTGTACTACACTTTAGCAATTCCTTTGGATTTAGGAACGGGCTTAGAATAATTTATTCTTTTTTTAACTCTCTCTCTCTCAAGGTAGGCTCGATAAGAGATAGAATCACTTCTTGGACCAGCCAAAGATGGAATTATTTATTGGACTTGCGTTAATACTTTTAAATTTTGGGCATACGCTCAAGTTGAAATTGAAGGGGGTGGATGGGAGGTGGATTTAGCAGAGGATGAGGAGAAACGATATTTTTTTTTTTTTTTTTTGTTACCAGTAGATGTTGATTTATCTCACATTGCAAAAAAAGACTGAATCTAAAAAACATTTTGGCACAACTAGAGCGATTTTTTGCAATTAGTTGTAGATACTAGATAGTGTTGATGTTTTGTTTTCTTTCTCTATTTATTTGTTTTAATTATGTCCAAGAAGATCTTTGTGCTTTTACCCCTTGAAGATTTACCATTCTTATATATAAAGAAGTTTGTCTTGGTGAGGAAAAACAAGAAAGAAATAAAAAGGAGTGAGGGACTGAGGGTTACTGAAATTATTGGTGGCTAACAAGGATAAGAATAGCCCTACCTAATAATAATAATGGTCAATGGAAGGGAAAATCATGCAAGGGTGAATCTCTGCATATTTTATTTTCTGGGCTGGTGAATCTCTGGAATAAAATTTGATGGGGCAGTGTATTGGCACAAGAACTGAAAACGCTCTTTACCATTTATTGTCCTTTTTAAAAAAAAAAATTAAGGTAATACGAATGTCATGCAAGTTGATTGTTTTTGTTGATTTATCCTCCAGGCTGCTCTTGAAAAGGGTAAGAACTCGGAACAAACAGTAGCTGGGGAGATAATAAAGGAAGAGCCACTACCTGTCAAAGATTTTGGTACTGGATTGGAATCTGTCAAGCAGTTAACATCTCAGATGAATGAGCTAGCTGTTTCCACAAATGCTACCGTAATTTCCCCTCCCTTGGACTCCACGGAGGAGTCAAATTCAGGAAACCCAGTTCAGGATATTGATAAAAGGATTCGAGCACTTAAAAAGAAGGTAGAATTTATATTTTTAGCATTCACCGCAAATAAAAATGAGCATGTTTTGCAGTACCCTTCTAATATCTTATTTGAGTTTTGCATGGGAGAATGACGGTGTGTTTTGCAAACCTCAGATGAAGGAATACGTTGATTTCGAAGTGAAGACCTTTGTTTGAATGAAAAATAAATCAAAATATCTGGAATTAACCGCCATCGAATTAAATCATTAGAATTGTGTATAAAACATTCTCTTCAAAATAGGTCGGTTTCCAATGATTTCATTTGTTTTGGATTTTAGCATTTGTCCAGTGATTTCTCAAAATTACTTTCCATATCTCTTCAATCCCATGTACTGTGTTCTTTGTTCGACCTCATTGTCAGTTCTCGTCAGATTTCATCATTACCAATAAAGGCAGCCCAACAAATTAAAACTTGAGGAATTTTTTTTCCTTCTTTACCAAAGATCTCTTGAATTTATAGGTATTGTCTGTATATGAATCAAATCCAAAAGCACTATAAAATCTTCATGCTTTGAGCATTAATCAGTTCATGATTTGGCAATAGTTGCACATAATCAAACTTTATAGAGTGTTACTTTGCCCATTCATCTTCATGCAACTTGAGGTTTTCTGAAGTGCTTCTGCATTTTCATCATGTAATCTGCATGATTGTGTGCATTTGTCTATGTGTTATTCGTAAACTGACTGCTATTTGTTGCTTCTTCTTTGTTGGTTATCAGTAGATAGGAAAATAAATAAATAAACAAATGTGTGATTTGTGATCTGCATGTCATCTATCTTCTTTACTTTTTGAGTTCTCCCTTTCCATTGCTCGATTTTTTTTTATCCTCTTGTTGCACCAATGTCTATGTTCCATTTTAGGAATAAGGTAACAATTTTCCAGCGTGGAGATAAACCCAAGGTACTAGGAACCACTAGAAGTTTCTAGACCAGACTCAAAACTATGATTGATTCACGAGAATTCAAAAACTTGTAAGTAATGGAAGATTTTAATTATAAAAAAAAACAGCCATAGCCCATAAGGATTTTAAAAGCTCACTGATATGTCCCTAATCAGAACTACCAATGCCACAGTTTATCCAAATTAAGAACTTTTGAACCATGGGCTTTTTGGGACCTGATCTTCAAAACCATACAAGAGTTCAATGATGTGTATGAGCCCCACATGTTGACACCAATTACAGGCTGCATCATTTGCACATATTGATAACATGTCAAGTGGTTTCATAACATGGTTTGCTGTTGTGATCAACAAATATTTCCCGAAGAAAAAAAAAAGACCAAATTTTGTGAACTCGTTCAGCTTAACTGGTTTGACTTTTCAAGTCTGTGGATCGAGCTGATTGCCACTCCAAGCCCACCAACTACCAAGCTAAGGCCAATGCTGTGAATGCACCCTGCTTCCCTATCTGATCTGTACTTCAGATTGGCACCAGAAGAGGAGGAGAGGAGAGGAGAGGAGAGGGGGGGGGGGGAGGTGGGGGTTTGGGGAAGGGAATTCCAAACATGGGGGTTATAATTGTAGTGAGTAAATAAGTAAAAGAAGTAACATTGTTGCTACTTATTTAGAATAGTTTTGGTTCATTTAACCCCATTCTGTTGGTGCAATTGGAGGGAAGCACCACGAAATAATCGGAGGGCAGTACTCCCTATGATCTCTGGTACTTATCAAATCATGGTTAGGTGAAAATATAAAAACCACGATGATCCAAGAAATGGCTTGGAGAGGGCTCGTGATGTATGTGGTCATGAGGTTTTATATGCTTAATGGTTCTTCATTTCTGCAGATTCGACTTACAGAAGCTCAACAGCAGAAAAGTGCACAAGATATAAAGCCAGAACAGGTGGAAAAAGGGACGAAGCTTGAAGGGTGGCGAAAGGAGCTAAAACTCTTGGAGGATAAAAAGGCTGAAATGGCAGTATCGTGAACTAGGATTGGGTGGAGAAACTGTGGGGTTCTTTCATGGATGATTTCTCTCGATAAAGATTAAGAATCCTGTATGGTCGGAACTGGAGTTCATATTGTCTCTTTGGCTCTTGTCAGCTGTTTTATACACATCTCCATTGACCATGTGAGTTAATTATCCACCACGATTTCAGGTTATCTATACAGAAACCATTCGTCCCTAAAAGCGTCCGTCCATTGCCATTCTCTTTATAATCTTTTGTTCCACCACTCAGGTTTTCCCAATTTTTTCGTACTAAACAATTGCTTCAAATGCATCAATTTATATCAAATCAAAACTAAACTAATTTGCCAGTATTTTCTGAACTGACATTCCCTCCGATTTAGTTGAGGCTGAGACATAGTAAAGAAAAAATTGAACTTTTTTACTTGCTGATGAAGTAGGTTACACGAGTGCTTCGATGCCAAAAACACATTGACCAGCCACCACAAAATCACAAACCGTTTCAACTCAAATTCTCATTCATTGTGACAATTTGAACTATAAGAGGCAAGGTCGTGCGCTGATTTAACGTATATAAATAAATATGCTCTTTCCCTCATAATCTGCAAACCCATAATGAACCTTCAGTCAGCGCTTATGCGGAATCAACACCGGAATCATCATCTGGTCTTTCAATATAAAGTTCAAATTCCTCGGGACTCCATCTGCAGATCAAGTGAAGTCGGAAGGTAGCCATCTTGATCCCCAACAACCGCTGCAAACAAGAAACGGGCCGATCACATATCAGTTTCTTCAAACTTCTCTACTTTTTTTTTCATTTTCTTCAACCTTTTTTACTTTATAAATCAAACAAACGAAAAGGTAACCTAAACAAAGAAGAAAACAAAGAAACAACTGATTGTGCTATTCATGCACAACACTTTCTTTTTCGGAGGGGGGGAGCAGTAACAACGAAAAATTTATCCAGTGTGCATCATGCTAAGTACCATCTTGGACAAACTATAAAAAGTTGAAATACTTGGAAAAAAAAAACGCCCAAGGGGGGTCTTAAATTGGACATGCGTGGAGAGAATATCTCCCACTCAAAATAAGTGTACATAACATCCATAAAACTTGGGACAAAAGCAGCACTTACGTGTCACAGCCAATATTCCTAACCAATGCAAAAATGGTTGATTTAATGGCAGAAGAATATGGGTGGCAACTACCCAAGATATCATAGAAATATCGAAGGCATTAATGAGATGATACATGCATGAGCTTGTAATGACAGAGCACTGGAGAAAGACATCCCTATACCATTCAAAATGAAAGAAAACAGAAGAAACATGGAAATTATCAAGTACGACTTCCACAAACGTCATCCCAGTCCTAGAGGCTGAGCCTAGTCACTTGCTAATAAAGCAGTAAGACCATGGGACTAACCAGTATGCGAGCTGACTCAGGCGACAAAGGCTTTCCCTCCTCACAAACAACAAAGTCCGAAACAAGCTCCACAACACCTGCAACATACGAACAATATCAATGAAGCGACTGTATGCGTGAAAGAAACCAGAACAGAGCAACCGGTGAACCTTTGTTCAATCGAACAGGCATCCCTTGCTTGCGGAGGAACGGCTCCATCTCATGTGTAAACTGCTCGAGAGAACCTTCCTTAAGCTCCACCTAAAACATCCAAAGTCAAATCAAACTCAAGCTGCAGGAATATGTGAGACATATTTCAATATAGATACAACAAAATTATTATATATATATATATTGCCAGCCAGCAAGTTTAACATAACCTAAAGAGAATAACTTCCAAACATAAAATTGCAGCATTTGACTTTCAAAAACAACTGAGTGAAAAAATTTATTGATAATGACAGCAAACTTTAGATCTTTGGGTCTTCCTTCCTTGGGCAAAAACGTTATGAATTCATATCAGGGGTTATCTCTAGAGGTCAACAATACAGACGTACGACTGCTTGTTGCATAAAAATTGCATATGAGGCCAACCTTTTCTGATGCCATGCTTCCTGTCCTTGCAAAGTCATATTCCTCGTACTTATTAAATAACCTATAAAAAGGTATTGAGAGAGACATTAAAAAAATGTAGCACCCAGACAGGCTGTATACCATTTTGTTTAATATAAGTAAGAGATAAATATTATTGATATGAATGAAATAGGCATTGCCCCTGTACACAGAAGTATACAAAAGTAATAGGAATGGGGTGAGAGGCTCGAACTAATTTGGACTTAAGATGCATACCATATTTTTTTTTTATAAGTAATAACCTTTATTGATTGAATACAACTAGGCAAAACCCAAGTACATAAGGAGTATACAAAAGATAGACCTAGTTACATTCTATTGAAATGAAAAGAAGTCAAAAACTTATGGACATCCCCTCCCTTTAGTACAATTGCAGAAAGCCATTGTACCAAAATAGATACAAAAAAGTCCCAAATTTCTCCCATGGTCCTTTCCTTCTTGTTGAAGCATCTCTCATTTCTTTCCCCATATTAATTGAGAAACAAAGTTTGTGGAATACAAGGTACGGAAAATGAGACATTACTTAAGTTAGCATCTTTGCAATGGCAAATAAGTACCTAATGATGAACTCTAGAGCCCAAACCAACCTCAAAATTGAAAACCCTAGAAACACCCCCCCCCCCAAAAAAAAAAAAAATCCACTTCGGATATTTTTCCATAATTGCACTCTGGGAGAGCCCCTAACTTCATTAGAACACCCCCCTCCCTACATACTTAGAATCAAGCCCTACCCTCCACAAAGCCGACTCCTCCTGAGGATAACCCCACAACCACTTCCACAAGAGAGCCTTGTCAAAAGCCCTCAAATCACGAACCCCTAAACAACCACCCGAAATTCATTGCAATTTTATGAATTTTTAAAGTTCCATATGTATTTATGATATTGAGACTTGCCTTTCAAAAAAGCTCAATGTTCACAGTTCATATTAATGGATAGTTGGCTAAAATTCTAACGTGACTGCCACTTGTTTCCCTAACTTAGCTTACTCCATATCATGTTAAGACTCTTTTTAACTGATAAAAAAATTGTTGCTGAACTTAGACCATTTCATCTAATGCTCTGTTCAGTTTGACAAGAGCTGAGACAGGAAGAAAAACAAGAATTTTACTTTTGCACTGAGCATTCAACAATTGGAATCTCCAGTCATATGTCCTATCATCACCTTTCCCTGGCAACCAACTAGAGCACAATTGTTGAAGAAGAATGGATGCCTCTAAAGCTTACCTTTCAATCTCTTCCTTTGGCAAGTTGGTAAAACAGAGCCCACTATTTCCACGTAGAAGCTAAGGCACAAATTAACAAAAGAAAGAGCCATAAGACAGGATGTATAACTAGGTGCGGGGGAGGGGCACTAATAACTATTACAGGTGAAAATGCTTACCTTTGAGACTTTGTAAATGCCAGGTATAATTTCATCTGCAGCAGACCTACCTAGAGAAACTTGCATGACTTTGTTTGATCCAAGGAAAAATCTGTTGGATCATAATAAAAATAAGGAAAATACTTTAGCCACAAAGTGATTACACAAAAATAATCCCACAAACTTATGTGGCTTAATGTACTTCGTCAGATTATAAAGTTACTTTTATTGTAAAGCAGATCTAATGAATCAGATGAAACCATATCAGTTTGCGGGATTACTTTTGTGTAATCCCTTTGTAGATGTAGTAGTATTTTAAAAATAATTGGTCATGGTATATTCTTGGTTCTTGTGTGTAGTATCTATATGTTAGAAAACATAACAATAGTCAATTCCTTGGATTTTTATATGACACGGAACCTCAACAAGGCGCAGTCTTCAAACCCACACTTTCAAATTAAAACCCCAAATACACAAACTCACTTGCCCAAATGTATACAAGATAGTCAAAGGAACTCTTAATGCGGAATCTAACCCAAGATGTTTGAGTCTACAGCCCAAATAGAATCGCTCTCCATGAAAAATTCTCCAACAAAAATCATACATAGAAATATTTCTTTCTCCTTTTTTTCATCTTCATGTATATACAAGTAACAACTTGACTTTGTCTCGGCTTCATTACAAACGCATCCACCAAGGCAAACAGGAACCTTATTAAAAAAAACAATTTAGCAACCATAAAAAAACCTACTTATATTTGACGATGAAGATCCACGAATCACCTATGAAAGGCTCAAGTAGCTGATTTTACTTTAATCCCAGCAACCAAACAGCGCAGAATGGAGATTAACCGTGGCAAAGAGAACAGGTATGAATTAAAGCAAACGGCTATACCTGCTGGTAGACTTGAGCTGTTCCCTGAACTCCTTGAACTTGAGGTTCCTCATGTTCTCGAAAGAGAACGCGTAAACCGAACTGTACTTTTCGGCGGACTCCCTTATCGCATTCACTATCGCTTCTTTATGCTCCCTTCCCTTCTTCTTCGTCTTCGACAGCGTAACTGCGATTCAAGTTTTCCCCATTATGTTTTGATTGGTTAGTATATATCATGAACTTTTCTCGGGGTCCAAGCAGAGCACAAGGCAGGTAAAATCTAATAGACAAACAGAGGGAAAGGGCGAACCAGGCCTATTGCGCTTGGACTTCGGCATTTTGCTGCTTGTGTAGCGGCTGCTTCCTTGACTCTCCGCTTCTGCTTCTGCTTCTGCTTCTGCTTCAGCGTTCTGTAAAACCCTTTCTCTTCGTATGAAGCCGTCTGAGCTCCCCGACTCTGTTTTTGTTGGGCTACTCCAACTTCCTAGGGTTTCTATTAAAATGGGGCTGCTGCCAATACTTTTTTCAATTTGAAATCATAATTGGAATTTGGGTATTACGAAAAACTGGATCGGTCTAATGGACCCGGGCTAGTACTGTGTATGAGTGACCCGGATCAAGATTTTTATATTTTATATAAAAATTTTAAAATTTTATAATGATTATATAAGATGATATAGTTTAATTTTATATAACCAAACCAATCCTAATTTATTTGAAAAAATGTTAAACATTACTCGAAGCAAAGAGTATCAAATGACTGGTTTTGAATCGAATTATTCGATTTGTTGTTGATTTTAAATAAAGTACTTTAATATTAATACAATATAACAAATATTTATACTACATTTCAAATATTTGGTTTTTTCACTAGCATTTTTGTCCATGAACAAAGTTCTAATTATATCCTAAGTGCACAAGTCCTCACAATAAGTTTTGGTAAGTACATTTCAAATAGATTTTGGAGACATTATGTAGTTTAATGGTCATTATTAGAGCTGTAAAATTAAATCAGGGAATTAAAAATCTAGCTCGAATTGGATAGGACCAGTTGGTTCAGTCCAATTTTAGATCAATTCAGTCCAAGACCGATTCTTTCACTTTAAAAATCAATCATAATTGGTTTGATTTTATGTTTTCTAAGATTGGATTGGACTGGACTAGATCGGTTCTCATATTCATATATTTTAATTAGTTTTAATATTATGAATAATATTTTTACATTATATAATATATGGAATAATGTTATATTATAATTTATGACATTAAATTTTAATTTTAAACACGAACGTTTATTTGGTCATATATTTTAAATATAAAATATATATTAATTATATTTTATGACTTAATAAAATTTCAACATATTCTTTTTAATAAATATATTAGTGATATTTATACATATTAGTATATTAATTACTATATTATCGCTAATATATAGTGATAATACTATACCAATAGTACTACTATATACTTATAGTATTTGTGTATTACTAATATTTTTATATGTCAATATATATATCAAATATAAGATACTATAGATTTAATATATATTAACGTGGGAAAAGTGGATTAAATTGGATTTCAAACTATTAAAATCGAAAGTAATGGTTTAAGAACGTAATTGGTGCGACATCAGCTCTTGAAAATGTGAAATCAGTATATATTGATTCAATTCTATAATTTGTCTAAAATCAAACCAAATCGGATCGGTTATAATCGTAGTCATTATAATTATTTGTATATATACAAATTTGAACCTTAAACATATAAGGAATATATCGTCAAGACCAAAGTATTATTTTAACAAATACAATACATTAAATAAAATAAAATTTAATAAATATGCAATTCATGCATGTGACCTCAATTTGTGACTCAACTGGTTTTGTAGCTAAGTTACTGCCCCTAACTACAAAATCAAAACTATGGTAGTATTTTGTTCATAGTTGTAATTTCAATACAAAATACAAAAGACTCATCATCTCCAAATAAAAACACGATATTAATTTTTTCTAAAGGAATAAAATAACAATGAGAAAATCTTTTGGCATATGTCTTCTATAAGTTGATTTTATCAGAGGCCAATAGGAAATTGCTACGTATGAGAAATGTGTGCATTATCAAACTGATGCGCTGTAGGTGAATAGTCCAACTCCTCGATTCAGTTCAACCCCCATTTCCCCCTACCTTCTTCTCTTCCAAACGCCACTTGAACCCATTATGAATGCCCTGATAAATGCATGCAAACTCCCACATTACAGTTCTTTATTGCGATATCGAGTCACAAGTTAAAAACAATATAAAATCACCCAATTTTATTCTCTCGTGATTCTCTCAAAAAAAAAAAAATTGTGTTGCTACAATATCCTCTGGCATATGAGAATCCGTATTAGAAACAATTAAGTGCATTATGGAAATAGGGTGTTCTTTGTAGGTACGTTGCGAGTTATTTGCAACTGAAACATGGGTGGTCTGCACCCCAAGTTTTTTGTAGCGAGATTAGGGTTTCTCTAAATTGGGAGTTTTCGTTTTCTAAGAAATAGAGAGAGGAGGCTTCGTGAAAGAGGCTAAAAGAAGATGAAAATTAAAGGAAAGGGTTTCAGAGAGATTACACAAAGAGAGACTGTCAGGAGGGAGAATGGGGGGCTAGTTCAAAAACTCACTTGTAGCGCGGCATATGATAATGCACATGTTTCTCATACGTGATAGTCTCCTATTAGCCTTCAATAAAATGAGTTTATAGGAGTTTCTTATCATAAGCGTTTCTCAATAACAAATGCTAACTTATCTTTTAGCCTGATTTATTTTTAGAAATGAAATTGAGTTTAGTTAAAATTAAAGTAAAAAGTTGAATAAAATTTTGTTATAATATATTTTTTTAATATGATTTTTATATTGAGATTTGAAAATGTGAAATTGTTTATATTATTTTGTATTGAAATTTGAAAAATATGTAATAATAAGATGAAATGAGATATTTTTTTGAAAACAAACGGGACCTAATTTTTTCTTAAGGTCCCATTTGTATATAGGGCTCATTTTGTCTAATCTCATTATTACAATTTTTTTAAAAAAAAAAATATAATAAATAATTTAATTGTTTCAAATTAATAATATTACTATTATAAAATAAAATTTTAATAAAATTTTATTTAATTTTTAACTTTTATCTCATATTAACTCATCCAACCACCCAAACAAAGCCCAAATAAAATAAAATAAATACTTCAAATATTTTACCACAATCATTAAGCACAAAGATGAAAATGATCTATCAATCCAATCATTTGTATACAGAACAATATACTAAAGACCCATTTGGGTATATAAGTGAGATAAAATCATTTTATCTTAACTCAAATTTTCAACTAACAATCTTACTATCATAATAAATAATTTAAACTCATATCATCTCACTATCTAAATAAGTCTTAAAAATTCTAAACTATCATGAAAAGTTATATACTTCTTTGAATGGTTTTGTAAATTTTAAATCTTACAATTTATTTGTTTTATATTGTAGATTATACTTAAAAAATAATTTAAAAGATAGATGTTTTTAAATTGCTGTCACGATATGCTTTGATTTATAATTAAATATTATCATGCCATTTTGATTGATAAGTAATTATTTTTAATTATACACATTGGTGTTTTATATTATTTTATAAAAAATTATTATTACAGTTATGAAATACGTAAATACAGTACATTTAATTTTTTATTATTTTGAATAACTATAGAATTTATAATAATAATATTGTTTTAAATAATTGCGTGACGTTTACCTTGCAGTACCATTGATCAATATTTTTCATCACACGTGGTTAGTGATGAAGACGTGGACTATCCCCTCGGTTTGAAATAAGAGCTGGGCGGGCTCCTTTCGCGCCCTTAATAAAACCCCTACATCGTTCTTCGTCTAGTCTCGATTCCGCTCCCATTCTTTCCCCACTTCCATTCGTACCTCTCATTACTGTCAATGGCTTCAGCCTCAGAGTCCTCTCTTCTTTCCAAACTCGAATCATCGGAGTCCACAGGCATCCATTCCCTGTTTTCCGACTACCTTCATCCTTTCTCGGATCTCAAGAACTCCAAGAAACCATACAAATCCATCGACCACTCCATAATCCGGCCGCTCGCAAAGAAATTCCTTCCTTTTCTCAACCTCACCCTATCCCTTCTCCCCAAACGCCTCTCCGATCCCCATAATTTTAATGACCAATTTGCCCTCGAACTTTTCCAGATATACCGACTCTGCCTGGATTGCCTGGAATCCGTGTCTTCACAGCTCTCCTGCAAGCCCTATTCCGTACACGTACAGAGGATTCGAATGGTCCATTGTATGGTGGCCTGCGGGCGATATGGAGACGCCGAGGACGAGGGATTCAGGGTTTTGGAGAGCTTCAAGGGTATCAATTTCGGGGCGAAGAAATCGGCCAAATCCGCGGGGAAATTCGTGCCGGTTGTGGAGGGAGGTGGTAGTGATAGGGAGTTTGCGTTTTTGGTTGTGGAGTTGGTTGTGACGCTGGTGAAGTGCGCGGCAATGGGGCAGATCAAGGACGACGAGGTGTACAGGAGGGTTCTTGTCTTGACGGAGGAGGTTCGGCCGTGGTTCAGGTTCGTGGCTTTGGATGGTTCGAGATATTATTTTGCGTTTTTTGTGGAGAAATTGTGGGATAAGGAAAGGAAATTGAGATATTCCCTGGTTATGTGTTGTTATTGGACCGTTAAGTGCTGTGATTTGCTTTATTCTGTGAAATAAAATTATGAAGTTTGGTTATCAGGACCTAGACGAATGGTTTATTGATTAGTTTATCTAATTTTAAATGTGTCAGGGTATTAGATGCCAATGCATACGAGAAGTTGCACAGGGTGCTCGTGACCTATCTGGGGAAATGCGCTTTGCTTTTAGTAGGGGAGCTAGCATGCTTTGATGAGAAGCTAGTACGCACACTCTGTTATGCTGCGTTGACCGAGTATGAAAAGTCATCTTTAGCAGATCAAATTTACAAGGTGACCCGTATATGATTTCTAGCCATAAGTACTATATGGGACCTTTATGTATTTCTTAACCGTCAGTTAACATGCAGTTTGCCCGGCGGATATGTTCATCTCTATTCTCACTACAAGAAGATAGATCGTCACTCATCATTGAAATATTATTATGTGTGCTGGACTCCATTGCCCGCCAATGCAAGGTAATACTTATCTTATTCATTTAAGAACTCCAACGAATGAGTCAACGAGGACTTCTGTTGCTAGTTTCAGCTACGTCTATATTTAGCGTAAAAATAAAATTTACCTTATTTAGGGCCAGTTTGGGATTGCATTAAGAGTTTTTAAGTGTGCGTTTGGATGTACGGCTGGGCTGAGTTGAGTTGAGTTGAATAAAATATTATTAGAATATTAGTTTTTAATATTATGAGTGTGTTGGAATTTGAAAAAGTTGAATTGTTTATTATATTTTGTATGAAAATTTGGGAAAGTGTATGAGGATTTGAAAAATTTGTAATGATGAGATGAAGTGAGTTGATGAGAGTTTGAATTCCAAATGGGGCCTAAAATTGCTTAAATAGATTTAAAATTTTTAATGAAAAAATCAAGTTGTTTGAGTGTTACTTATTAAAGTACTTTTTAATCTCAAATAAGCTAAAAAGTCTTTTTGAGTAAAAACATCATTGTGATATTTTTTCTCAAAAGAGATTTTCTGGATAATGTAAAATGTAATTCAAGTTTGAAAAGACTGTCGATGGGTGAAAATAAATTTTCAGATAATTGCAACTTTGAAACTATTAAGAATATGGTCATAATTGTTAAAAAAATCAAATAATGGTCACTTCTACCTCATAAAGCACTTTTTAGTTTGTTTACAAACAAATGTAACATGTTTGAAAGTGTTTTAAAGATATGGTTGCCAAATTGTAAATAATGTTTGAATAGTAAAACTTATTACTAAAGCTAGTTATAAGTTATATATCTTAAAATTATAAGTTATATTTCCCACTACAATCTCAAATATATACATAATAACATATATTACCATTCAAAAATTGATATTTATAAATCTATGCTATTGTATAATTAAAATCTCTAGGGGTTAGTTCAAGTGGTGACTGTGAGGGTCTCTGGTGGTATGCTTCTCCAAGTCTCAGGTTCAAACCTTTCGATGCAAACCATTTTCAGGAGACATGTTTCGTTGGTGAAAATCTGATGATTTACTTAATTTATACAATAAGGACAATGTTACATGAGTCCAAAATTTAACTTCGTAAAAAAATGTTGTGTTTGCACGGTCTTTGATGTTTCTCGGTAAAAAAATATAAGATGATCACATGCTTGTAATGTTCATGTTTATTGAAATGTAAATTGGCTGGCATTAAACTTTTCTAAGAGTAATAAAGTATTGACTAGGTTTTTGGTGTATGAGTTGCCAGTTAGCACACTATATTTTGTGGTTTATAGTTTTCAACAAGAAAGGCTTTTGGGTGATGCTTTGTTTTTGTTCTTTGATGATACACTGTGTGAACTATTTAAGATTCTAGTACTCTTATTTTAAAAATTATACTTGTAATATGAAAGTGTAACACTCATGTAACACCTATGAAGCCGTATACAGTCAAGCTAAAAATTTTTATGATTGATGTAACATACATATCAATGGTGTTACACAAGTGTTACTGTTGATGGAATATGAGTATTGACTCTTTTATTTTTCCCAAGCCAACCCAAGAATATATACTATATTTACTTGTTAAAAAAAAAAAAGTACTATTTCCGTGCTTTCTCTTGATGGGGAAATGCTATCAAACACCGTGACTACTTATTGGCTCCTGGCCTTTTATGCAGTGCTTTTGTAGTTTGGAGATTGTGTTGTTTGTTCATCAGCTTTAACATTTATCAATATTAGAAGGTCAAGCCACGGTTGATTAATGAATTGAATGTTTGAGAATTTTTTTTAAAAACTTGAGATATGTTTTTTTATTAGGTTTTGTGAAGGTAATTTTAAAAAATTCAAAAACTTGCGTTGAGACACACACAAAAAAAAAAAAAAAAGAAAGAGCAAGGAAATTATTAAAAATAATGATATAACAGAGAATGATGGCACATATTTAAAGTTACAAAAAAATTAAAATTATATAAATACCTTTTAGATTTTAGGATTAATTAATTACCATTTAGATTTAAAAATTACAAAACTGATGTGAAAACAATCATGAACGGAATAGGACCCAAAATGGCATAAACAGGTTGGAATTTGGAACGAAATGAAATAAGGAGATATAATGTACCGAGTACTACACCGGTACAGAAAAGTTTGGCTGAGTAGCTGGTATGGAACGAAATTAAAAACTATGGTTTAAATTTAATTTTTTGGGATCTTTTGGTTTTTATTTTTGTAAAAGTTGTTTTAGTTTTTGTATTTTTGACTTTTTATTGAAATCTTGGTAAATGATTGGATAAAAAATTGAAATAGTGAAATATTTAGATTGAAAGATGTTTGGTTAGAAGTTGAAAAATTTTTCAAAAAATTTTGAAAAATGGAATTGACCGGACATGGCCTTGGTTTTTAAGTTGGAGTGTCAAAAAGTATTATATTGATATATTTTCTTCTTTTCCAGTTTGAAATGGAAAATTATGGAATAGAGTATGTTGATCTTGTTTCTTATTGCGCCAATAAATGCCGAACTGCAAGTGCAAACTTATGTATTCCAATGGCGACACATCTGAACAAAATAGCAGGTGATTCCCATCAGGTATCTTGTTTACGTGGTCTGTTTGTATGCATTTCTCATTTGTGTTTTTTAATGTCCACATTGTATTTTGATTGAGTTTTCTTGGCAGGTTAGGCCACCGTTTGATATGATAATCAGGCTTTATGCTGCTGGGTTGCACCTTATCAATTCCGATCTTAAGTCCCGAGGTGATGGTCTCACATCTGCTGATGGTGCTAAAAATGAGTCTGCAATTAGAGTTTTACGCGACGATGGGAAAATACTACAGAATTTAGCTGCTCTACTTGGTTCTTGTGATAGTTACTTTCATATTGACTGCAAAGAGAATTGTGTTAAATATACAGATTCTGCTTGTCAGATTTGTTCACAGTTGAGTTCTGATTATGAAGTCTCCATGCCTTGCAAACAGAGGAAAAGAAAAGCTTCTCTGGTGGTTTACTTAAATGCATTGAAATTCTTATGCCATCCAATAGCTGAATTAGTAAATTCAGAAAGGAAACAGCTTCTTAGTGAAAATGAAGATGCTTTTGTTACTACAAAACTCTATATAATCCAGGACGCATTATATCACTTTGCCGATATTTTTCTTTCTTGTCAAAGGTAACTTCCCATTACCTTGTTTATTTATTTCTTTTCCTTGCATCGCTTAAAGCGCACACTATATGTTTGATCTACGCATTACATGTAACCCATATGCAAAGCTTTTGAGGGTGTTCATTCAATTTATCCCCCCCCTTTTGTTACTGGCTTTCCTGTGGTTTAATTTCTTTACCTTTGTTTCAGATATAGTTGAGTGTTTTTAATATGATGAGTGATTTGTTTTTCTTGGGTGGGGTTTTACTTGGACTTAACTTCTTTTTTTCTTTTTTGTGAACCCAATTTTAGAAATCGTTTATTTATGTCCTTTCTCGTTGTAGCTGTGACAAAAGGCTTCTTGTCCATGATAGGGGTTGTAATGTTGTATTCATTTATGGAAACCATTGTGGCTGAAATAATATGGCAAAAGGTTGATAGTCTACCAAGTAGAATCTGGATCTTAATCTGCTTTCTAAATGATATGGTATTGGTCCTCATTTTTCTTATGATTCATTTGGATGGAAGTGTGGAGAGTAAATGTCACATTTATTACTCATTCACCAATCTAGCATTTGAAATGCACTTTTTAGATTTTAGATTTATATTTCATTTCCTTGTTTTAGTCTTAAATATCGGCAAAAAGGGTCAATGAAAGAATGAATTCTAAAGTGTTGTGCCCAAGAAGAGTGATGGATGGCTGAAACTTATGTGTGTGTATATATATTATTTTGGGAGTCTTTTCTTCTTTAATGTTTACTGGCATGGTTTATAGATGAATCAAGTTAGCAATAAGGCTTCTCTGAATCTGTTTCTTCATGCGACTAGTTATTCATATGAAAGAGAGAGAGATGGATTTGATGAAAACAGAAAAGCTGTACTTACCGTTGCCGTAGCGGCTTTTACCCTCTCCATAAGAACAAAGCTCAACGTGGAGGTTGGCGTTCTCATTCTGTAATATTTTGACGACCTAAGCATGAGCTTTTACTAGCTCATTTATTTTGGTTCTATTTACTTATTGTGGGACAAAATGGTATTGGTGTCTCGAGCAAGCTAATTTTTTTACCGTTCTTTTTTCAGGGTAACACTCACTTAGTTAAGCACATTATTAACAGTGAATGGATTCAACCTCAAGAGCTAAAACACCTATTGGCCTCTTTTCACAATATTGGTGTATTTTTGTACAGAAGTAAGCAAGTCAAAGAGGTATTCTTTTACTTTTAGCGACACATGTTCTTTTAGTGTTTTTTTTTTTAATAGTGTCCTGCGGTTGTAACTGCTCGCTTCCATAATTTTATTTAAGATTGAACCTTTTCAGTTTAGAGTCACACTATTCTTTTTAAAAAAACTTTTTAATTGTGTTTTAGGAAATCTCATCCTAATTGTTTTGATGGATTGTTTGCTTCTATTATTTGTGGTTTTTTGTGATGGAATTGCAAAAGGGCAGTGCAGGTGCTAGCGAATGAGGTGGATTTGGGTGGTGCTATAATATCACTTTTATTACCCTGTTTTGATATTGTTAAGTTATTGCTTGTATGCAGCCTGGGTAGTGAGCTCTTGATAGGTTCTTTTTGTTCCTATCCTCTGACATTATGTGACTTTTTTTACATTATCTGCCTGTGCGTTATTGGCTTTAAAGCTTCTGGTTTGCTTAAGTTAGAATTGATTCTTCCTTTGCAGGCTTCAAAGGCATTAAAATTATGTTGCAGGGCGTCATGGACTTGTGTTAAACATCTGTGCCAATTTTCTGTACAGAAATCAGAGGGGTTGGTCGGCGATCTTTCCGAAGATTCTATTATAGAATTTGTTAATGATGCATGCACAAGAGGCGCTTTTCTTTTGGATGTTCTCCATCAATGCAACCATCATAAGGCAGAAAGAGTAATAGCAGAGTGCCTGGAAGATTGGTCTGCTGCTGCAAAGGTCATTGAAAGGTTGCCAGCGCCAGTGCCTTTGGTGAGACAGTGGGTAAAGGTATGTTTTGCAAGCTTTTAAATGTTGTCATTATAAATTTTCTTTCTTCCTCAGCCATATCATCATTTGATATGCAGATAGAATGTAGACGTTGTAAGGATTTGAATGAGGGGGATAGTGCTCCAATCTTGTACTTTTTGCTGTCATCTTCTACAAAAGTGTACAAGAGGGCAATTGGCATAATCTTAGAGCAGGTCAGGCCTCTGTCAAGATTTTATGACTTTCTTACTTAGAAAAATAATAATTATGAAGTGTGGCTCAGCTATTTTCTGTCCATCTCTTTCATGAATTTGTTTAGGAGCTGCTTGCATATGAGGAAATGAGTGCTCTGTACCCAGAATTTTGTTATAAAATGCAAATGAAAATTATAGACATCCTCCTGCGAGATGTGTATGTGACACCTGATAGTTGTTTACAAAAGTCAAGACTTTTAGGCAGAAAGGGAATGGCATTAAGGGCCTGTGGAGTAGAAGGTTTGAAGGACTGTATTCAGTGTCTATCTGATTCCATTTCTACAATTGTAAGTTATTTAGTTCTGTTTTTTCTTTGTCTTCATCATTGACTAAATATCTAGTCCTTGCTCTTTCTGGATTTGTGTTTTTGACTGTCATGAAATGGTTGCCGAAACAGAAAGAGGCATATGTTGAAACATGTAGCTGTGGAATCCCAACTTGTCATCAATTAGCTGTGATGTATTGCTTACGTGCGCTATGTACCCAGGAAATTGAACCAAACTCAAAGGTGTTAATGCTTAAAAGGCTAGTCTCCAGAATTGAGTAATTAAATTCTTTAAATGTTGTATGCTTACTTATATGTTTTGCTTAATATTGCTTCTTGTTTTTTTAAGCAGCTAATTTTCCAAGATATTAATGCTGCCATAAATCTATGGTTGAGCATTTCTGTTCCAGATCATTGCTCTGCAGATGACCCGTGCTCTATCGTGCCTGAAAATATTGTGTTACTACTGTATAATGTTATTGATTTGTTATCGATGAAGGTTTGTCTCTTTATTGTATCAGGTGCATTAGGTTCTAAAATAGACATATTTCTATGCATTTTCTTGACATAATGTCCCTTCAATTACAGCGATGCTTTCTCTTTGTCTATGGTCTCAGGGTTGCATGGATTTTCACCCTGACATATATAGGCTGATGTCTAGATTATTCAAACTGAAGAATGTTCCCCTGGAGAATTGCTTGGCCATGCTGTGGGAGTGTAGAAGGACTACTCATGCACTTTGTGTTTCACCTTTAAATGAGGCATTCATCGAATTATCAGAGCATTGTGGTGGACATTCTAACTCTGTTGATTTCTGGGTACACTGTTTAAGGGGGTCCAGGCCACTGCTAGTTGGTTTCCAACAGAGTTTTTCATTTTTATTTTCAAATTCCCAGGGCTCTTGTAATATTGAGAGCTCTTTTATATCAGATATCACAGTTGATGAAGTGAAAGAGGCTGCATTTGAACTCATTTCAAGTGTAAGAATCTCTGAAGTAGCTTCTGTTGGTTTTTAATCTGCAGCCAATATAATTTATCTGTCATTCTTATTGCAGGTTCCTGTGCCCAGTCGTTCTGTGTTTCTTGCTGGGTATCTATACCATGATTTGAGTGAAAGACTCATCTTAAATGGGAGGTTAATTGAGGTAACTCACGTTCAGTTTGCTTTTAGAATTTATGCTACCTAGAGTCAATCTTGTAAGTTGCTTTATCCTGGAATGTCGTTGTATACTAATTTTAGAAAAATTCTAATACCAATTGGCATTTAATCTTTTCCAGTTAGAGTTCAAGATATCCCTTTGGCTTAATGCTGCTGTTTGTAATTCATTAAGGTTAAAGTGAGGTTGTTAAACTCGGAATTTTAAATAGGACGAATGTAGAAGTGATAAACTTGGATATAGACCTTATACATAATGTTGTTTTTCTCTCCGTACTGTTTGGGCGATAACATGTTTTCTTTATCGTTAGTTGGCTTCCAGTCTAATTTTCTTGAGATTATCAGGTTTTAGATCAGTTTTTTCTCCTTTTTGTTGTGATGGGGTCCTATAGGAATGTAGTCATCGATAAAAAATGCTTTGAGTTCAAGAAGGAAAATTATTGGCAATGGGGGATCACTAAAAGCAGTCCTCGACTTGTGAAACACTTTTTCATTGCTCAGGATGACCTGTTGTGGCTGGCAAATGCAATGGAAGAAGGAATAGCCAACAAGACTCACTCTGAGTTCCATAAATCCCGAAGAAGAGGGATGATAGTGTTGGTGGTCTAGAAGAAGAAAAATATCCATGGGAGCTTCTTTTCCCTTTCGGAGGTTGGACCTGAGAGGCGATGAGGCCTTTTGATTGTTCCCGAAGGAAGGATGAGGATGGGGTGGAAGTATTTCGGTGATACCTTGAAAGAGCTTTCTTCTATGGCAGCATCCTCTATTCTGGGTGGAAACATAAACCATCGCTGGCTTCCAACCACCCCTAGCGGTCGTACCGATCGTACAGGGAAGCTTTGCAACACGAGAAAGGTGAGGGTAGTGCTTGAGGTGTTGCTGCAACTTTGAGAAGTACTGTTGCCGATGGCTTGTTGCAACGCGAGGGAGAAGATGGCAGAGGTCTGTTTGGCCTTAATAAGGAAACATTTCAACGGGTTGTGGATGAAATGGAACTACAAGTGTTTGGTTTACATCAGACCTTGCTTTGGTTGAAACGGTGTGCTGAAACATTAAGTGGAAAGGGGGGGTGTTTGGGCCTAGGGGAGGCAGCTGTTGGGCTTGAGGATCAGCCCTTTCATATCTGCCCAACTGTGGATGAGGAGCTTCGTGTGGGTTGGGGTGAGGTCATGAGGCCCGAAACACACAGCCCTTGACTGTGTTATGCCTTAGAACGGTAGAAACCTCATTGGAGTCATCGGCAATCGTGCAATAGTTGGAGGAACTCCGGCGTGGTCAGAAAATGCCGGTGATGTCGAAGGTAGCACCGACGTCGCAAGTAGTGCCATTGAACGTCGCCGATGCACAATTTTCATTGGAGAAAGTGCCTTTGACCTTCGTTGATACATCAGATTCATCGTCGGAGTCACCGAGTGGATAGAAAATTCCGCTCATTCCAGTGGCATAGAGGCTGAGGTGCTCTCATTTGTTGAAGTCCATCTCGATGCATTGTCTGAGGGAGCGTGCTTCAAGGAAACTAGGGAAGTCCTTCTCGACGCTTTGCCGGGGCCACTTAGCAGACAGAAAATGCCGTTCTTCTCAGCGACTACTCAGGCAGAGGTGCTCCCCTTCGTCGAAGTACATGTGTTGTCCGAGGGAGTGGAAGTGCACTGTGTTAACAACAAAGGGGGGCTTCCTATGAAGGGCAAAGAGATAGAGATTAGTGGAGAGGGGTTTAGTGCTCAGGTTGTGAATCAAGATTGCCAGTTGGTAATTTGTAATCGATCACAGTCCAGGGGAGAGGGGATCCATCTATCTCCTTTATGTATACTTCCATCCAGCCCCATCAGGGGGAGAAATTTATCAGATTGGGTCTTCGATCAGGTGAAGGCGATGAAGAGTGTTATTGGGATCACTTTTGAAGGATACAAAGAGCAATTTTGTGCCTTTCTTATTGCTATGGAAAATGGGTGTTCAAAGTCATATTCTAAACGTGAGAGAGAATTAAAAAAGTTAATTTGTTCCATTAATTATGATGCCAAGAAAGGGAGCTGTGGTAGGGACAGATCAAAAGGGAGGGGTACCATATTGTTTCCATGAAGCACAAGATCCTTTCTTAGAATGTGCGGGGGCTTACTAATTGCAATAAACGCCTTCGTATCAAATTATTATTGCGAATGTGGTAGGTGGATGTAGTGTGCTTGCAGGAAACAAAGCTTCAGGTCATTGATAGACAAATTGTCCGGAGTCTATGGGGTTGTTCGTATATGAGATGGTCCTACTTGGCCTCCATGGGAGCCTCGGGTGGCGTGTTATTAATGTGGGATAAAAGAGCTATGGAGACAGTAGAAGAATGTATTGGTGAGTTCTGAGTAGTTTTTTTTTTCAAAAATGTTTTAGATGGGTGAGGCATTACGGGCCAAATGTAGACAGGGAGAGAAGAGGGCTATGGGAAGAATTGGTGGGTATTTACTCCGTTTGGAATGTTCTTTGGTGTATGGGTGGTGATTTTAATATCACTCGGTTTTATAGTGAGCGTTCAAAAAATTCTTGAAACTTTGTGGCTATGGAAGAATTTTTTGAGTTCATTTTTTATTTGGATCTTATGGATATTCCTCTAAATGAGGGAGAGTTCACCTAGTCGAATGGGCGGGTCTGGTCGAAGCTTGATAGATTCCTAGTTTCCCCAGCATGGGAAGCACACTACCTTTAGTTGTGCCAGAAGCGGTTGGCCCGTGTCAACTCAGATCATTTTCTTCTTTTGCTAGACTATGGAAGCATCCATAGGGGCCAGCATTATTTCAAGTTTGAAAACATGTGGCTCACAACGGATGGGTTTGAGGATTTGGTTTGTGCTTGGTGGGCTTCGTACCATTTTGATGGTACTCCTAGTTTCATTCTTGTAAATAAGCTAAAGGCATTGAAGTAGGACCTGAAGAAGTGGAACCTGAAAATCTTTGGACACACTGACAATCAAAAAGCAACTCTCTTGGAGGAATTACAAGAGTTAGAGGACAAGATTTTGACGGGGGATAGTTTAGAAGAAGTCTTAGGAAGAAAATGTATAATTGTGGTTAGGTTGGAAAGAATATTGTTAAAAGAGGAGATCTCCTGGCGCCAAAAATCCAGGGCCCTTTGGTTGAAAGAAGGGGACAAATGCACAAAGTTTTTTCATAAAGTGGCTAATTCTCACAGACGAAGCAACGCTATTGAGGTACTTCACTTTGATAATCATCTTTTTACCTCCCCATCGGACATTGAAGATCACATTGTGCATTTTTATAAGGATCTTCTTTCGGAATCGGTTGGTTGGAGACCTAAGCTTGATAATTTGCCGTCTGAAGCTATTGAGCTGCAGAGTATGAGTTGGTTGGAGAGATATTTCGAGGAAGAGGAGATTTATAAGGTCATATCTACTATGACTAAGGACAAAGTGCCGGGTTCGGATGGTTTCTCAATGGGTTTTTTTCAAACTTGTTGGGATATTGTGAAATGTGATGTTTTGCAAATTTTAAGTGAATTTCACTCATTTTAAAAGTTTGAAAAATTCATTAATGCAATTTTTATTACTCTCATCCCTAAGAAAATTGGGGTTTTGGCTATTGAGGAGTTTTGCCCTATAAGCTTGGTTGGTAGTGTGTACAAGATTATTGCAAAGGTTCTTACTAACTGTCTGAGTCCTCTTCTAGAACAAATCATCTCCAAGCCTCAAAATACCTTCATTCATTAAAGACATATTCTTGATTCGATTCTTATTACAAACGAATGTTTGAATTATAAGTTGCGAGAGGGGAGTATAGGTATCTTCTGTAAACTTGATATGGAGAAGGCCTATGATCATGTGAATTTGGATTTTCTCTTATACTTGGGAGGTGTGGATTTGGGGGGAAGTGGATCTCATGGATACGTCAGTGTATCTTTACTGTACGGCTCTCAGTTCTTGTTAATGGCTCACCTGCAGGTTTTTTTGAGAGCTCCCGAAACTTGCGACAAGGAGATCCTCTTTCTCCTCTCCTTTTTGTCATTGTTATGGAGACACTCAGCCGGATGATAATGGCCGCAATTAGGGATGGTTTCATATCTGGCTTTCAGGTTGGAGGTGGCAATAGTGAGCCTATTAAAATCTCCCATCTATTATTTACAGATGATACACTTCTTTTCTGTGATGCGGATGCTAATCAAATCTAAAGTCTACGTGCACTGCTACTCTGTTTTGAAGCTACATCGGGGCTGAAGGCGAACCTTGGCAAGTCTGAGATGGTGGCGGTGGATATAGTTCCACATATTACCAGACTAGCAAACTTCTTGGATTGTAAGGTTTCTTCTTTGCCAATGAAATATTTGGGCCTTCCGTTAGGAGCAATTTTCAAGGTTAGAACAATTTGGGAGGGGGTTGTGGGGAAGATTGAAAAAAAACTAGCGGGGTGGAAATGGGTGTACTTATCAAAAGGGGGTTGATTCACCCTTATTAAAAGCACTTTTACTAATCTTCCTACATATTTTCTCTTTATTTCCTATGCCTGCAGGAGTGGTGATTAGAATTGAAAAACTTTTCGGGGTCTTCTTATGGGGGGCATGGGGGAAGAGAAAAAGTTTCATCTGATTAACTGGAAGACAGTATGTTATCCAATATTATATGGTGGTTTAGGGTGTGTAACTTGGGAACTTTTAATAAAGCCTTTTTGGAAAAATGATTATGGAGATATAATCAAGAGGGGGGTCTTTGTGGAAGGAGATTATCGACTCTAGATATGGTGAGGCTTGGGGGGGTTGGTGTTCTAATGATGTTAGGGGGGTTATGGTGTGGGTTTATGGAAGTACATTAGGAAAGGCTGGTCATGTTTTGAAATTCACATTCGTTTTGTAGTCAGAGAGGGCTCTAGAATAAGTTTTTGGAGAGATGTGTGGTGCGGTGAGGTTGCGTTGGGTAGAGCATTCCTAGATTTATATCGCATTGCTGTGAATAAGGAGGCCTCGGTTGCTGATATGCGTTCTCTCTCAATTCACATTCGTTTTGTAGTCAGAGAGGGCTCTAGAATAAGTTTTTGGAGAGATGTGTGGTGCGGTGAGGTTGCGTTGGGTAGAGCATTCCTAGATTTATATTGCATTGCTGTGAATAAGGAGGCCTCGGTTGCTGATATGCGTTCTCTCTCTCATGGTTCTCATCAATGGAATATACTTTTCAATAGGGATTTTCATGATTGGAAAATATCTATGGTCGTAGATTTTTTTAGTATTTTACACCCCTTGAGAACTCCATTAGCACGGACAGAAAGATTGAAATGGAAGCACAATGACCACAGGCAATGTACAGTTAAGGCCTACCACAAAATCTTGGAAACACGAGTATACTCATTTTTCTTGGAAAAATATTTGGAGATCTCATGTGCCTTCTAAGGTTGCCTTTTTTGTGTGGACCGCGGCTTTTGATAAAATTTTGACTACAGATAATTTGAGGAAGAGGGGATGTGTAATAGTAGATTGGTGCTATATGTGCAAAAAAAATGCGGAAGCTGTGGATCATCTCTTATTGCAATGTGAGTTTGCAAGGGTGTTGTGGGATGATGTTTTTTACAGGATTGCTTTTGCTTGGGTTATGCTAAGGAGAGTGGTGGATTTGTTGAGTGGTTAAAGGAACATCCATGACTGTCCGCAAGTAACAGCTGTGTGGAAGATGGTTCTGCTATGCATAATGTGGTGTATTTGGGCGGAAAGAAACGAACGCTGTTTTGAAAACAAGGAGCGCACATTGGCGGAGTTACAAGATTTTTTCATGCATACTTTATTGTTATGATTCTCTACTATTGTTTTAAATGGGAACAATGTCCATGATTTCTTATCTTTAATTTTCAGCTCTTAGCAACTCTTAGCTTGTACTTAGGTGCTCTTTTGTATATTTCCTGTATACTTGGACTTCACATTTTTCACTATCATTAATGAAACTTATCTCTTATAAAAAAAAAAAAAAACTTTAGATTTAAGATTTCACTGACCAAAGAAGATTTTGCTAGTATATACTAATGGTCATACAATCAATACACACACACATACTAATTGGCAATAAATATTCTGCAGAAGAAACACAGCAAACAGATGACTGTGGATTATAGGATGAACTTGTAATGCCCCAATAGAAGATCCAAACCACGTGATATATATTTCAAAAGGACTAGTCAATAATACAATTAGAGCCCTACTGGAACCTTATAAAGAGTAATAATTTTTCATTCCCAAATAATATAGGTCTCATACATTACCTACCATTATCCTTATCATATGGGGTATCACAATCTAACCCTCTTAAATGCCCAACGTCCTCGTCAGGCCTGTCCGTTGTAGGTGGCACGGCTCAAATCCCACATTTCTAGTTGGGATAAGATTTTGATACCATTTGTAACGCCTTAATGGAAGGCCTAAACCACATGGCCTATATTTCAAAAGGACTAGTTAATAATATAATTGGAGTTGTATTGGAATCTTATAAAGAGCAAGAACTTTTCCTTCCCAAGCAATGTGAGATTCCATACACCACTTATCATTATCTTTATCATATGAGGTATTACAAAACTTTTTTTTTTTTGATAAGTAAAAGTTTTATTGATCATATGAGGTATTACAAAACTACCAATAGAAATGGAAGAAAATAAGTGAATAGCCCTAGAAAGAAACCTTTAAAAAGTATGCTAAACATCTATGTCATGTAAAATGCATTTTCCAGGGGAAGATGTAAAGTATGTTTTCTTTCTTTGGGCAGCAGGAACTCATAAAGAAAAAAATTGTTGAAAATCTTACCTGAAAAAGATACCTTTATAAGAGCAAATACCATTGTTAATGTTTTAGACTCTGGTTTGGTTTGCATAAGTGGTATCAATTTGGAGGTGCAAAGTATAGTTTCCCCTTAAAGAAATTGATAGATAATCTACTCACACCTACAAGATTGAACCAGTGACCTCACCCTCCTATTCTTATTTATTGGAGGAAGAGATACAATTTGATTCCGTGGCCGTTGGCTAGAGTTCTTTGAAGTTCTTGAAAACTGCCAAACTGTTCTCAAGTTACTTGATGTTTTACACTTTTTAGTGGGTTATTTTCTTGGCTTCTTCCAAATATGCACTTTTCTCTTTTATCTCATTATAATTTCTGTTTTCTAATAAGTTTTCTTCTCTTAAGGCTCTTTCGTATGCAAAAGAAGCTCATCGATTGCGTACAAAACTTTTTCAAGAGAAATTTATGTACTCTGTTGAGCAGCAGACTGAAAGGTGCAGTGACACGGGGGATATCGTTCAGAAGCTTACATATGGCCTTAAGAATCTCCATATTCACAGATCAGTTGCTACTGAAATTTTGTCCTCTCATACTGTTTCATGGGACTTTGACGGCTTTTATCTTAGTCCATGGAATGTACTCCAATGTTATCTTGAAAGTACTCTTCAGGTTTGGCTTGTTTTTCCTTCTGTTCTTGAACTCAACCTCAGTTTTCTTGCCCTTTTTTGCTAACATTCAAAAATCGTTGGCACGATCATATAACATGCAGGTTGGAATTATTCATGAAATAATTGGAAATGGAGCTGAAGCTGAAACTTTTTTGAATTGGGGAAAAAATATCTCTTGCTTACAGATATTGCCACCATTTATAGTTGCTTTCTCCTCTGTCTTAGGTATCTAATTATACTTGTTGCATTTGTTCTATTGAATGTTAGTTTTTCACTCCCTACTTGGTTAGAAAGAAATTAGTTGTGAGCTAACTTACTGAATATGTTTGGATTTTTACAGGAAAACTATACCACAAGAAACGACTTTGGGATTTGGCGGAGAAGGAACTTCTAGGTGCCAAGGAAATTTTGATTGATACTAGCACAGCTTTTTCTTGCATTAAATGTAGATTGATAATGGAAGCAACAATTGATCAGCATCTTGGTGATTTATCACAAGCTACTTTGGATAGTACTAAAGCAGAAATTTCTGTAGAGAGATTGTTGTATGCTGAAAATCTGTACAAATTGGCCCTGGACAAACTAAATCTTTCTGTGTGGAAAAACCATGTTACTTTTCCTGAAAAAGCGAATGCTGAAAGTACAGTACTTAAGAAAAATCTTGTGAAAGATGCTGAATGTGGTGTCAGTAATAATTCTGCTCATTTTGTGGCAACTGAACAAGATAGGAGGAAAAAAACAAGGGACGTATCAAAAACCAAGGTGGAAGCCAAAAAGTTCAGAAATAATGCTCCCAAACTTTTGGTAAAGGAGAATTGTTTGATCCCTGAAAACAATTCAAGGTTGACTCGTTCCAGATATCGTTCTATGCAGAACCAAAGTATGAGCACGTCTGGTGAGTTTCAAGTCGGCGTTTCAAGATGTTTGAAAGGTGATAATGCATCTTCCTCCAATACATTTACTCAGCAAGAGTTACTCCGGGAAACAAAAAGTTGTAAAGCTGCTTTTGGCATTAAAATAAAATGCATTTGCAACAACATGCGGTGTTGGCAGTGCCTTGTAATGGAAGTTATAGAATCTGGGTTATTGAATAATTTTATTCATCTGAAGTGGGAGTTTATTCGAAGACGGCTTTCATCTAGGCTTCTCGCTGACATAGGTACGTACAAACTATTTGTTCTGCTCCTTCACAGAGTAGCTCTTTCCACAAACATTTCAAATTGGCTCTAATTGAACTTGTATCCTATAAAGACAATGTGTCATTTAAAATACAAATTTAAGTTATTGTTTTCCTTTCAGATCACATATTTATTGACAATATGCTTGCAGCCATTTCAAGGCAATAAGTTTATATATTTTTTGTTGATCACCCTTCCCCGAACAAAAAAGAACATCAAATTGGTGCTGTTTTGTCTTGATATCCCATTACCATGTTTTTTTTAAATTTTAGATGGTGCCAGCATCTGAAAATTGTTTTCAGTTTGTATATTATCTGTCAAGTCCCCCTCTCCCCAACAACAAGAACATTGAATTGATGATGTCTTGTCGATATCCTATTCACCCTGTTTTTTGTACATTTTTGAAGGTGCGAGCATCTGAAATTGTTCTCTTACGTTACATATATACAAAATTGCTTGAAATTGTTCTCTTATGTTACATATTTACAAAATCGCTTGCTTCTTAAATATTTAAATTGACTCCTATAGTGTTGGAATGAGATAACTGTAAGATTGGGTCTTGGATGCCCAAAACATGTACAGAACATGTGAGTCTGTTTTGTCCACTTTCTCCATCCCCCTCTATCAAAATAGTAAAAAAGGAAGTCTGAAGACCCTATTCATCCCTCAAGGCAGCTTCCCTTTCCTTTCTTTGTGGAATTCCTCCACTTTTCAATCAGATCAGAGAAAGAAAGCCTTTGGAAGTAATCTGAAAGTGGTGGTGGTGGTATGCCCATTGATTATGAGAAGCTCGGAGGTATAGAGAGTGGGGTATCAGATTATGAGAGCACCGTTGTACAATATACAGTTGATTTCATTATGAAGGGAAAGATAGTTTTGTTGCATTACAAAACGTAAATAGGGGTAAAAGGTGTAATTACCCAGTTCCTTCTTTTGCTATATTTTTAAACTTTAGTGCTCAAGTTTAATTTCATTTTTAAACGTAAGCACAAACTAATATAAGTAGTTATTATTTTGCTTCAATTTGTTAAACTAGGTTAGGCATGGCTGAGGATATTATCAACTTTAGTGATTTTAGTTTAGGAATGAGTTTGGATTTTATAGAGGCAGCATTTCAACAATGTACCCTTAATTGTTTGTGGCCATTGATAAAAACCTTTCTTTTGCCTACCTTTTCCAGCTGCTGTAACTAGGGATTTAGGATTTGGAGTTGAGTAGGAGTTCATAGGCTGCATTTTGTAGCTGAACTGATATCAATTAACCTATATCAATTCTTATAATCAAGCACACTTCATTGATGAAACAAAACCTTAGTGCTTGAAAACGACTGAAACCAATACCAGAAACCAACACCAAGTTATATCAACCTAAAAAACAAAACTAGAACCAGTAGGGGCTCACAAGGTGGGGTATCACATGAAGAGAATGCTTTGTTTCTTTCATCTCATTCTTGCAACTATGGAGAATTTGTAATCATCACTGTTATGTTTTCTTCTTCAGGAAAATGCTTTGGGAACCGTGGTCAGATTCATGAAACACATGAATTGTTTTTCCAAAGCATGGCAGTCCTAGTCTGCAGAAACCCATCTGATCAGATTCATACCAACTCTTCTGTTCCTCTCACTTCCTTGCTTGATTTTTTTGGGAAGGAGATCGCTGGAGATGTGTTTGCTGTTGAGCGTGCAGTAATACTTTACAACATATGTTGGTATTCTTTGAAGAGTTACCTGTCCAAGGATACGAGGTATTTGTATCTTTCATGCATTCTACTTATGTAAAAAAGTATATCTTACATGCCTTTTATTCATATCTGTACTGGAAATGTGTGTTTTCTCTTCCTCCCCTATTTTTTTCAAAGAATTTTAAAAATGATAATGGTATCAACACATAGTTATTTCAGATTCCTAATAAGATGTGCTGATGTTGACTTATTTTTTTTGGGGAACTGCACTTCTCATCCACAAACTACCACCTATTTTCATTTAACACCCTAAACTACCAAAAGTTCGAATATAACCCTCTATCTAAATATATTTTTCAATTTTTACCATCAGTTTAGATCTGACCGTTAATATAGTTTGTGGTTGAAAAGTTCAAGTTCCCCTTTTTTTAAGATACCCTTTGAAGATGCTCTATGGTAAGAGGTTTTTTTTTTTTTTAAAGTTCTTTAATATCTCAGTCACCTCATGATTTCATGACCATATTTGTTTCATATCATTGTCTTTCTTATTCATTTGAAATTTGTGTTAGATGAGAAGAATGTTCTTCTTGTATTGTACTCACATGCTTGCAGGCACACTTGCATTATTATCCTAGTTGGTAGGTTTGACAGATCATTCTCTCACTCAGCGATGTTTGCAACAAATTGAGAATCGATTAAATTATACCTACGACATAAGCATGTATATACATTTCTGCATCTATCACAGCAGTAATGTCTACTTTATTGTCATTGACTTTTCGTAAATAACTTCCTTTCCCTCTTTTTTTTTGGAATTGTAATCAGGATTGCTTGCTGTGATCTATATAACATTGATGTATCAAAACTAGTGTCTTGGTTGATACTGGCATTTGTTCTCTGCCGTGAGGTTCCTCTACTTTTTGAGAAGGTCAACCTTTCTTTAGATTTTCTTTATCTTGATTTTTATGGTTTTTTTGTTTCTTATTTCTTTCAATGTTGTCCAAGATATATTTGATGATAATGAATGTTTGGTCATTGACTCATTGCTTTGACTGCCGTACTTGATAACTTGATGATACTGAATCTTTCTTTATCTCTATGAGTTATTTTTGTCTCCCTTCAGAAGATCCTTTGAGCTTATTTATTTTTGGTCTGTGTTAATTTCTGGTGCATAATAACTCAAATTCCCTGGATGACCTATCCATGTGCTTCTCTAAGCTGGAGTAGTTTCTTATATCAATTCAATGATTTATCTTGGTCTGGCTTTATTCTTGGACTGGGTCTAAATGCTGATTCTTCTATTATAACATGGTTGAAAGCTGTATAAATGATGAAAAATTATAAGGTCATGATTTGTGACATTTTGACCTATAGTAGGAGTGATTTCAGCAGTTTACCTACATCTGTGGCTTTCAATTACTACGGGGACTAGAAATTAAGCCTCATTATAAAAAAAGGTGATACTGAGTTATACAACCGAGAAGATAATTTTGTATCATCTGACTTTGAACCTCATATCAATTTTAAGACTTTTTAATAATGGTTTATTAAAATTTACAGATTCAAAAAGACCCTCACAATGGTTATCTATTTTTGTATAATTCCTGTTTGGATTTTAGACAATGGGTTTTAGAATGGATCTTGATTGCATTGACATTGTTAGTGTTAGTCAAGGACTTTCTGAATCAGGTATGGGGACATAATACTTCTCTCCTTGTCAATAAAACTGATTTGGACTTCAGCTTACTGGTTCAAGTTGGATATATTGTTAGTCCTGTTCTATGCGGGGGGGAAAAGAAAAAGATAAAGATAAACCTTCATTGGACCTTGGACTTTTAGAGTTCAGCCCAGGCTAATTCCACTTCCACTCTTACCTTGGCTTCCACGTGTTGCAGTTAGGACTTTTGAAAGCTCTTTCTTCTCTTGCTCAAGTCAACTTCCTTTCATGTAATCAAGTTGATTAACTATTAACATTTACTGATACAACAGGTTTCTCAACTACTGGCTACTGTATATGTACTTTCTGCCTCAACTAAGCTTTTTCCACTGCTATCTACCTGCAAATTGCTCACTGACTATCAATGGGCTTCATATTTTCATCAAGCTTCACTTGGCACTCATCTTAATTACCAGTTATTTTCAAATATGACTGGGAGATCCAAAGTCCAACACCTTGTGGATGCTGAGGTATGCCTGCAAGTGTATCTGTTGCCTATCCTTTTAGTGCACTTTTTGGCCCAACCTCTTGATCTTGTGACTGAACATGCCATCTATGTCTAGTTTTGTCAAGTTCTCCTTTAATTGATATTATTCGCTCATTATTTCAAGTATTTCAGATCATTTTCATATAGCAACCATTGCTTACACGGATACTTCCTTAGATATGCATGCAAAGCGTATGAAGCTTGGTCCTGTGTGACACTAAAAATAAACGAAGAGGGAAATTTTGGTGTTATGTTTTTTAGTCATTTGGTGGTCTCCAGTGCATAAGTAACATATGCTGTTTCATAGGTTAATAAATTGTATTTTCAGGGTCCATATGTTCCTGGCTCGACCTGCAGAGGAGAAGAAACAGGCAACTTGCTGAGGTTGTACCTGCTGCTTTAATAACTGAGGTATCAAATCACTCTCTAACTGAATTAGTGTCTTTGTCCTGTTGCAGGCTTGCACCTGACTCTACTCAGAAACTTGAAGAATTCGTAACAAAATTCTTTGCAGGCCTTCCTGGCTTTACAGTGGTTTGCATAAGTTTGCTTGGAGGTGCTTATGCTGGATTACTAAAAAATTTGCTGCTTTATCCTACATGTGTTGGTGCATGGATGCTAGTGTCACGCTTCAACTCTATGAGTCAACCTGTTGTTTTACTTCTGCCTGTGGATCCTGTCAGAGAAGGTATTTATCTTAACAGAGGCATGCAAATTCATGGAAATCTCACATAGCTCTATTACTTATTTATAACATCTTAAAAAACCTGGGAAATTGTAGCAGAATATTCAGATGATGATGCTAACTCTGGCTGTCACAAACTTTGTAAGAGCTTGGATGTGGGTAAACATTGGCACTGTCCATGGGGTTCTACTGTGGTTGATGATGTAGCTCCTGCGTTTAAGCTAATATTGGAGGAGAATTACCTGTCATCTTCAATGTTTCCCATAGAAGATACAAAAAGTAATAGGACAATGTGGTGGATGTGGAGAAAGGAGCTTGATCGCCGTCTTGGTAAATTGCTGAGGTAGGTTAACACTCTTCCCTTTATAATAGAATGTTTCCTTTTATATTTGTAAGTTTCTATGTTACCCTGACTTATCAAAAAAAAGTTTCTATGTTACCACGTGTGGACTTGCAGCATGGGCTCATTAGTATGATTTGGAATAGGCAGATGTACCAACTTTGTTTCTGTCTTTCTTCAATTGGATAGATGTTAGGTTAGGATGTAAATACCGCCAACTTATGTTCTTCTCTTAATTAATGGCTCTTGATAGAATTTCACTATATTGCATGAGAAATGATATAATGTTTGTATTTCCATGATTTCATTGACCAGGAACTTAGAAGATTCATGGTTGGGTGCCTTTAGATATGTGCTTCTAGGAGAATGGTCTAATCGCAAGCACCTGGACTTGGTACATAAGAAACTGGTGCATGATCTTAAATCCAAGTGTAAGCTGGAAGTCAATGAAAGCCTTCTTGATGTTATTCTTGGAGGCTCCAAGGATGCCTTTGAAGAAGCAGGTGTTTTGCAGCTTTGCTTAAGGAGAGGTTACTATGTTGATAAAGCAGGATATCATGATGAAGCAAACCGTGAGACATCTGCATCCAATGGCATCGAGAAACAGGATGAGTTGGCCTTCCAATTAGTGCAGGAAGCAGTGAAAAAGCTTGAAGGGGAAGACTTTATTAATCGAGAAGCAATAATTTTAGTGTTGGACTGTGAGGTGCAGGTGGGTCTTTCATTTTATTTTATTTTTTTTGTCTTCAAAACTTTAAAGAGCCAGCAATTAATCTTGCCACACCTGTTTCTTCGGCCATAGTTTTTGACATGTACTTATGAGCACAATTCATTTTATTTTGGAGATGCCTTCTTTTTTCTTAGCTAGGCAAATTAAGAATTGAACACACTTGTGTATCACGCTTGGTCTGCTGTGATTATTTTTTCTTTTTGGGGATGGAGGGATGATTTGTCCTATTGTTACGCCCTTTTTTAAACAAGATCATTGACCTTGACAGATGCTTCCATGGGAGAATTTGCCAATATTAAGAAACCAGGAGGTTTATCGCATGCCTTCTGTTGGCAGCATCTCTGCAGCACTTGATAGAAGCCACCACCATCAGGAGCAGGTTGGGAAGATTGTTGCTAGCTTTCCTCTTATGGATCCCTTGGACGCATTTTACCTGTTGAATCCCAGTGGTGATCTCAGCAGCACACAAGTTGAATTTGAGAAGTGGTTTAGAGATCAGAACCTGGAGGTAACTTTTCCTGGTTACTTCTTTGGTCATTAAAGGAGCCGTAGGCGGTTCATAACAGAGATTTCCAGTTGAAGTGCCCCTCATACATATGTAGATTTATACATGTATTTATACTCCTGCACACGCATACCATCTTTGGACTGCACACTTGCATTAGTTATTTAAACTTTTGATATAATTCCTAATCAAGCTATATATGAAATTTAAGAGATTGCTAATTGCTTGCTTATTTCTTAGATTAACTCGTGTAAATGCAAATAACTCTACAGGGGAAGGCTGGATCTGCACCAACGGCCGAAGAATTGATTGCAGCCTTAAAAAGTCACGATCTTTTCATTTATTTTGGCCATGGAAGCGGTATACTAGCGTTATTTCATAGATTCTTTTTATCCATGTATTCCTTCTGGAACAATTGATTTGGTTTGCAAACTCTCCCTTCAATCATGTTAAATTTTACTTCTGTATGGGTGGTACAGGAGCACAGTACATTCCCAGGCATGAGATTCAGAAACTTGAAAACTGTGCTGCTACTCTCTTGATGGGCTGCAGTAGTGGCTCCTTGATGCTAAATGGCTGTTACGTTCCGCAAGGCACTCCCCTATCTTATCTGCTAGCTGGTTCTCCTGTCATTGTTGCCAATCTATGGGAAGTGACAGACAAGGATATTGACCGATTTGGGAAAGCCATGCTTGATGCTTGGTTGAGAGAAAGATCCAGTTGTTCGTTAGGTTGTGTCCAATGTGATTTATTGTGTGCAGAAGTTGAGTCAATGACCATAAGGGGCTGTAAAGGTAATGCAAGGAGAAAAACACAAAGGAAAATATCACCTGAAGCTTGTGAAACAAGTTTATTTAAGGACTTCTGTAACCATAGACGTAAGATCGGATCATTCATGGCTCAGGCTCGTGAGGCTTGCACACTTCCTTTTTTGATTGGGGCATCACCTGTATGTTATGGTATCCCGACGGGTATAAGGAGGGCGAAGGATTTGTAACACTTATATAATTAGTGTTCCACCAAAATCAGCTCAATTATTTGTGTACCCTGGTTTGGAATGCCATCATCAAATCCATTGTTGGTGTAGCAATCCCTCCTAGCCTCCACCTAGGATGTGGGCTGCCCGTTGAAAGCCTAATTCCTTCCATATGTTTGATCTATTTTTAGCTATTTCTCCAGGGATATTTGTCATTAATGTGACCAAAAAAAAGGTAGGACTTCTGCAATGTCTAATGTCTATGCCACCCAAAACCAAGGAAGTGGGCAATTAAGACAAACTCGCAGTCATTTTTATACACGACCATTACATTTTAAATCTACAGCGGCCGGAAGTTTGGACATCTTGCCCATAATAAACGGCTTATTACTTGGGTTGTCACAGGGTGTCCCTTCGGTTCTTGTCATTTTGCTTTTCCTGTAACTGTTACGTACTGTTGGGCCCGGGAGAAAGCCCCTTGTTGACTATGTTATGTTCTAATATTTACCACATTCAATCCCGGTGTAATGCCAGCTTTTATTTCCTTTCAACCTTGGAGGATTAGAAACGTTGATTTGACATTTTGGAATGCTCTGTAAATGGGTTAAAGCCGTCGTTCACTTTTATATTATTTTTTTAAATTCTCAAATAAATTAAAATAAAAAAATATTTTCATATAAAATAAAATAAAAATTTTAATTTTTTGAGATTATAAAATAATTTTTTTAAATTTTTTAAAAAAATTTAATATTAAAAAAATATTTTATCATAATATTTTATTCAATTTTTAATTTTTATCTCATCTTATTTATAAAAAATAAACTTTTGATTTAAAGACTTTGCTCATTTCATGAACGTTGCATTGCACCGTTGGCCGATTGGAAGTACCGTTGATTCAGGAATTATTTTTATTTTTATTTTTATTTTTTAAGGATGGTTTATTTATATTGAATCCCTCTTCACCTGGAAGGCCCTTTTCCAAGTCTGGACATGCACTGAAGTGGAGACCCAGAGTCGGTCAAGTAAATGGAGCACGCTCGTATTTTATCATCCCTTTTCGAAATCATATTTGAATTTTGAACTCCAGCGGCTGGATCCAATTGGTGATTGATTCTGTTATCGTTAAGCTTAGCTTGGCTTCTACACATCCTTTATGTTGGTTTTGAGATTGTTGTTTTGATGCTTTTGTTATTAAAATTTCATCGTCTCTGTCAGCCTTTTTATTATAATCATTTTACTTTTCCAATCGTTCCCCGGTAAAATTGAAATGCATGTGCATTGTGTCCGCAAGCTTTTAAAGTGCAGTCGGCTCCCGTGACTCCTTTTTCCATTTTCTTTTTGCCTAAATGAGACTATAATATAATCTTGAATTCATCCAAGCAAGGCCATACATTCTACGGAGCACCAAGTAATGGAGGCAACATATAAAAGCATCAACACTAATCAACCTACCAACGTGCCAAGAAGGTAGACTAGACGGGTCATGATGTTCTGAACAATGACAAACCGAGATGAAAGCAAATCGCAACATAGAAAATTTCATGTCGAGAGATGATTACTAAAAATGAGGAGGAATGAAGGTAATTGGGAAATTACATCTAAAGGAAGTACATCACAGAGAGAAAAACAACAATCTTTCCAAGTTTCATCGTCTTGGCTAATCTATCGCACAAGCCATGCAACAATACAAATGAGAAGTAATCCATGCAATGTGAGGAGAAGTCCAACCCCTTTTTTTTAAGTTATTTCCTAATTTCTTTTCCCTACTGAATATATACCCGAGAAACTTCTCCATTTCCTCTCTTTTTTATGGGTATCCCTCCCTCCGCTAGTAGCATTTTGATCTACCTCTGATCCATTGTGGCTTCTCTACGCCTACGTCTCCTTCCTGATCGTCCCAATAATACCTGGCCATGTCGGCGAAGGCGGCTAACCAGTGACACACTACCATCACCATCACCACCACCACCACCACCACCACCACCACCACCATCACTGTTATTGTAGTCATCTTGATCAGAGGAATCCAATCTACCAACAGGAGACGTGTGGTGAATGCCAACAGCACTCTGATCCGATCCACGGTGGAAGGTCCTCTCAGCCTGCCTCAGCCGTCTACCAAGATCATTTCCTGATGGCCCAAATGCGTGCAATAGAAGAAAGACATTCACCAGATTACTATCAAAGCCAACCCCAAAGCCCCTATTACTCTCTGCAGCATTTACATCAAAACCCCCGTCCTCTTCGTCTGTATCAAAACCATGATGATTACTTTCAATTACATAATCTCCAAAAACCATTGCCCCTGGCATTGTTGACCTTATTGTACTGATCACATCATCCTGCTCCCTCTCCCGCTCAAGCCGTCTCCATTTCTGTTCAAGTATGGGATCCACTTCACGTGGCCTTGCAGAGGGGTGTTCTGCCTTAACATGTTTCCTCAGCTCTTTGTAATTTCCAACAAATGAGCAATTATCCTGCATGCAGCTTCTTTTTTTCTCATTTAGATATACTCGTGCAGGTTCAACCACTGTCCAACCTTTAACCTGACCCCTGCAAAGGGGGCAGGCAAGCTCAGTGACTTCACAACTCTCAACAGGCCAACTGGAATCTGGGACCAGAACGGGATCATTGATGGAGCCATGCACGTGTTGTCCATCACTTGATGAGTTTACTTTAGTATATGCTTTCTTGTACTGGCCAAGGCAGTTGGAGTACCGGAAGCTAGTTCCACACATGAAGGGACGGCAACCCTTGTCATGGGAAGAACAGAGGAGAAGAACAGCATTGTGAGGAAACTCCATGCACACAGAACAGGTCGCATCTTCCCAGTCTTTTTTATCTAAAGTCTTGGAGCATTTCTTGGGGCACATGTCCACCAAAATATCTGACTTATAAGAAGGCAGTGGATATGGAGTTACCCTGAAATGTCGGGAAGCAATTCTGCGTCGTCCTCTGCTACCGTTCACCATTTCCAAATCACACCTGAAAACCATATTGCAACATATTATGAACATAAAGTTGCCAATTATCAACAGAACATCATACATGAAAAGGAAATCAAATTCAGGATTTCCAACACTGAATTGAAAGTCTGACCAAAACTATCACTGCATGTGACTCCTATATTGAATTGTCACTATGCCACCCCATGGCAAGGAATTAGAACATAACTTCACAAGGAAGTTAAAATGAAGCCTCAATATGTATTGAAAAACAATCATTTGGGGATCTTACCCACACTGTAATAAAGATACAGAGCAAATAATGGTATATTTACTTGTCAAAAAAATAAAACATTTATAATAGACTCATGCAATTCAACTATTGTTCCATCCAAGGTGACACCAGTAGCAATCTTCAATTAAATTTCTTTCTCATTGCTGCAATCCAGCTGCGCCCCATATCTTAGAAACTCTCTTTGAAAAAAATAGAGCATAATGAGAAAATATAACCTATTCCCCAAGGCTTCCTTTATGTAGTGTCCTACTCATTCATTAAAAATTCAAGTGGCCTGTCCACATGGTTAAAATGATCTATCAAACCTCCTTTTAGTTAACTATCTCTAAGCTAAAAGCAGTGAAATCAATTAGCTGAATGTTTTTTTTTTTTTTTTAATTAGAGGATGAAGAAGAGAGGGGGTGAAGCCCATTAAGCATTAAGCTCCAAGCTCACCTCAGAACTACTCTTAAAAAGTCCCATGGTAATTTAAGCACTTATAAGCCAATTTCTAACTCCCTCCTGGGGGTAAAAGAAGAAAAAAAATGTCCTTTGCTATTATGGACAACACCCCACACCTGAAGATAATCACTGCTCCTAACATTTTGAAACTAAACAATATATCTATCACCTAACATTCAAGTCAGAGAACTTTGAGAAGTTCACATTTCTGAAAACCAGTGGGTGTGGGAATTTTGAGCACCACCCTCCTCTAACTCCACTACAGAGAGAGATAGAGTAAATTCCCAAGGTATGGGAGCAGGAAATAACACCACCATCACCACAAGTAGCGTTGCTGTCTCCCTATTTACCCATCCCACTAGCATAAGGAAAATAGTGTCTCAGCAGGCTACCTAACAAACACATTAAATTATCCCATTACTACAGCAGAATATCCAATCAATAGACTCATTAGATAATGAAAAAAAAAAAGTCATAAAATCTGTTCACTATGGCTTAGAGATGCTTTCTGTGTATATTCATCTAAAGATTAGAAAACACACATAGTGGGTAACCGTTCAACTATGAAAATAAGACAGTAGAAGTACCAGATTACAGAGTAAACTTAATTGATTCATGAGCATTGTAAAACACATGGAGAAAAGAATACAATATCAGCCAAACAAAAAAAAAAAAAAAAAATTATAAGGATAACAATTCTAGAGTTATTAATATTTCTTTTTATTGGCTCTGGGTATCCGAGAACAAAGTCTCAACTAATCCCAAAGGTGCACAAGCAATGTTTCGAATTCCATTTCGGTGATTATTCCGGTTTAAGTACTAGAACAGAATATTTCGGTTCTGGTGTACCATTTTGGGACTAATTATATATTTATATGCATATATAAACGTAATAGAATAAATACATGTATATATGTAAGCATGTATCACATGTATAAGTGTACATATATGAATGAATTGATAATTTATGAAATGAAAATAGGTTAAAACAAAAGACAAATCTAAGTTGAGAAACAAAAACAAAGGAAAAAAAAAATATAAGAATAGATAAATTATTAATAATAATGACATTAAAAAAAAATAATATGAGGGGGCATATTTAAAATTATAAAAAAATTAAAACTACATATTTTATATTCTAGAATTAATTAAATATCATCTAGATTTTAAAATTTTAAAAAAATATCATTCAAACACAAGAAAATTATAAAAACAATCCGAAACAGAATAGGGGCCGGAATGCCAATTCCGGCCAGAATTTGGAGCGAAATGGAATAGAGGGGTATAGTGCACCGGATACTAGACCGGAATGGAATATTTCGGCCGAAACAGAATGGAATTCAAAACATTGTGCACAAGCCCTTGACAATGAATTTGCAAGGGCAGCTCGGTTAATTCAAGGGAAAGTTCCCCTCCCTAGAAATTGCTTACACCGAGGAGAATCCTAACCTTAGACCTAAAAAGGGCATACCACCAAGATCAAGGCCTTTTCCACTTGATCCAACCCCTAACGATTTCCAAAGTTATTAATATGGAAGAGAGCCAAACCGTCTGATCTTAAATGAAAGACACGAGAATAATCTACGAAAAATGGTGCAAAAAACTCCATTTAAATTCGGATTTATGTGTTAATATATTCCAGTGCCACCAACATATTCCCATAAAATACCAATTGCAACGTAATAATAGTTAAGAGAGGTCATAATGTTCTGTTGACTTATATTTTCATTCCGTAGTGGCTAAAATGTGAAATCCAAACATGTAAGAACCAGCAATCAAAGGACCAGAAGAAATAACTTCAAACAAAGAATAAAGCTAGAAGCCCGAAACACAATTTGAGAAAGAAATGAATGAATACATATATCAATAAATACTTAGAAAAAAAATATATATATATATATCAATAAAACTTGGAGAATACTTCTGGCTAATCTAACAATGATATCAAAATTGAAACTTCCTAGGAATTAAAACAAATTAAGCAGAAAAAACCAGCAATAAAAAAACCTACCTGAGTCACACTTCCGGCAAATCTAGATCAACAGACGAGTAAGTTGCAAAGACCAAAGTGCTTCTGATTATACCAAAAACGAAGCAAGTTAGGAGACTTTAATACGAATTACACAACAGAAACAACGGGCACGGCCAATGAAAACCGCAAAATGGGCAGTTGACGAATCGATAAAAGGATAAATTGAAAGAAGCCATGATATGCAGCACATAGGTTGAACCTTTATCCGTCCGGGATCCAAACTAATATAATTTGAATATTTGTTCGAAAAAATTGGTTGAATAAACAAAATACAGCAGGTTTTATTGAAACGCTTCCCTTGCGAATCTGTGATTGGGAGCCAGTAAATTAAGGTAAAATTAAAGGAGAAAGAGAACTTGGAAAACGGAAATGGGGTACCCACTACGGTCTATAAAAAGGTTAAATGCGCTAGAAAGAGAAAGAGAGACAGAGAGAGAGAGAGAGTAATACCCAAATTGCAGTTCAGAACGGAGATTCGATCATTGAATGAAACAAATTTGGGGAGAAAGAGAAAATTAGGGCTTACGAAACGCAAAGCAGAGGCGACGAAACCAACGGCAGGGTAAGAGAAAGAGAGTTCAAGGGCCGGACAGGTCCAGTATCATCTCATTTGGTGTCCGCGAAAGTTCAGAGAGAGAGAGAGAGTTTATCGGATTCGTCGAATTCGAGTCGGTTCTACACCACACTCCCTGGCTGTGAGCCTGTGCCCTGAGAGAGAAGGAGAGAGAGAACGGAGGGATTGGGGGTGCGGGTAAAATAAGGAATCTATTCAGAGATGCGGAGGCGAAATGCGAGTCATTAAGAGTGAGGAGGGAGGTATGACGCGCCCATGATAGGAGTGCAAGGAACGCCCTCCCTTTAGTGGGGTATGGTCAAGTGATGTGACGTGGAGTGAGCGTATCTTCACGTCGTGAGGTTGGTGGCGTCTGTAACTTCCAACCTCGGAAGGCGGTAGGCATGAGACAAGCAGGGGTGACTTTTGTTCGCTTTATTCGCAGCCCTTCTCCCTCTCCTTCTCCTTAAGATGTCTGAAAAATGTCTGGAAAATGTTGTCATCTTGACCGATTTTACTTCACCCAAAAGTCATCTCCTGTCATTTTTCATATAGGGCAATTTTCTTTATTTTCAAATATTTTTAAAAAAATATTATAATATCACTAAAAAAATACTTATACTAATTAAGTAAAAGAAATTAATAAATACTTTTTTGTATCAAAGAAAATTTTTAAAGATAAATCTTAAAGAGATTTAACATTTTTCTTACTTTATTTGCACAAATAATTTGTATAACACACTCTTATCATTTCATTATATAAGATGGAGTATATTTATTATTGGTAAATAATAAAAAACCAATTAATATAAGATTAATGATATATATAACACATTTTGTATAATAAAATAAAAATAAAAATAATATAGTGGGTAGAATTTTCCTATTTGCAGTAGCAGATATGCAATGCCATGCCTTTGTAGAATATGCTTGCTTTGCTGCTACAACCAAATGCCGCTTCTTCTTCTTCTTCTTCTTCTTCTTCTGGGATGCAGATAAAACCATTAACAACGAACCTAATCAGAGCCCAAAATCAATTATTAACAATAGATTTCTGGGGCTAATCTCCTGATCTCTAGCCACCGAACAACCTGCAAAAAGATTTCAGACAGTCTAAGGCTCCGCTTGAATTCGGAGATCAGATGAGTTAAGTTTATTTTTTAATATTATTATTATTTTAAGATTTAAAAAAAGTGTATTGAGATTTGAAAAAGATGTATTAAGAATTGAAAAATGTGTATATGAATTTATATTTTATATAAAAAATTATAAAAATATAATGATAAAATGAAGATAAATTAAGATGAGTTGAATTCATCTTCGAATACAAACGGAGCCTTAATATGTCCTTCTCACCTCAACTGAACAAACCAATACCGTTTGTGGTTTGATTTGATTGGGGGATACAAGAACCCAACTCATAATGAACGATCCACAAACATGTATCTTGTGAACATCGCCATTGCAGCGAGGAAAAGCACAGCCAACTGAATTATATGAAGATGGGTGAGAGGATGGGTATTGAATTCATCAAAGAATTTATCAAATATAAATTTATTAATTTTATTGAAAATAATATTATATTAAACTTATCAAATTTTATCTTTTCAGATTTTAAATTATAGTAATTTAAATTTATTCTTCATCTTTAAATAATCATTATTCATATTTTAAATTAATTATTTAATATAATTTATTCTCTCTATTTTTTTCACTTTTTTTCTCTTTATTTTATTAAAAAAATATTATTATATTATTATTTTAATGAATTAAAATAGGTATCTAATATAAGGTTATGGATATGAAAGTATTGATTTTTTATCAAATTTAAAAAAAATTAATCAACCCAATGCTAAGCCTCTGATATAAACCACTCCATTTTCCTGCTTCTTTGCTAAGAGATGTTCGATATATGATATTTGATATTTGATATCGCACTATAAAACATATCATTAACCTTCTTTGCTAAGAGATGTTCGATATTTGATATTTGATATTTGATATCGCACTATAAAACATATCATTAACCAAATAAAAACAAAAACTTTCCGGATCCATCTTCGAAGATGGCTATGTATATTAATATTATATAATGAGCCGAAATTTAGTAAAATTAAGGTTAGGGTTGTTTTTATAAATATTTTCATCTTATCTTATTTTATTATTATAATTTTTTTCAATTTTTCATATGAAATAAAGAGATATGCTATTTGCTGGAATCCAATTTTTGTTCCGAAGATTTCTCCTGAAATGTGTAAAAAAAAAAAAAAATTTACTTAATAATTAAGAATATGTTTTTAAATGATATTGTGATATTTTTTTATTTTAAAAATTATTTACAAATATCAAAAAAATGCATGAAAACAAATAAATAAAAAAATAGCCATTAAGGAGAAATTTCCGTCCTACAAGATGTAGCACAACTTCAAAATAAAATCAACAATTTAACTTTTTTAAATTTTAAAATAATTTTTTTAAATATCAAAACAAAATTAATATTAAAAAATATTTTATTCAATTTTTAATTTTTATCTTATCTTATATATAAAAACAAATCAGGCCTAATTGAATTGTAGCACCATCGATCATCTGTCCTCTCTTGTTTTTTTATTCTTTTATTTTTTTTGGGTCTTATGACGTTCAATTTCACGATTTTCTTATTGGTTCTTCCTCGACCAATGAAGATGCATGGCTTTCGTTGCAAGGCCAAATTTATGTTTTGCCCGTATTGTTGATTTGTTTCGTTAGTTATAGTTCCTAATACATTTATAGTCAAGTTTCGAAACTATAATTTTTATTCTTGCCCCATGATCCATAATTTTGGATCAACCATATATTTAAGAGAGTTTATATATATATATATATATATATATGTTAAGGACGTATTCTGCTATTTTGTCTACCGATCCCGTGTGGCTGTAACCTGCAAAACAAGGACGAGAGGGGTTGGGGTCCGGGACCGCTCCGACGATTAAGTTAGTGTATGGGAGAAGATATATGATAGAGGGAATAAGAGAATTTGTGAGCGTACCGTCTCCCCGTCGCCGGTTGGGTGTTATTTATAGATGCTCCCCCTGGGAGGAGGGTCTGTGTGGCGAGAGCGCCGAAATCGGGGCGTCACTCGTCCGTCATCCTCGATAAGGAAACCTGGTTCGATTCGGTCGATCTCATCGCATTAATTGAGTATCCTCCCAATTAATGCTCGATTAGCCCCTTTTGGACAGGGGCATTAAATGCTGCTGTATCTTTTGTCAATTTGGTAATTAATGGTGTGTGTTTGTAGTGTCTCTGTATTGAAGAGGGGGGGATGTAGGCCGGCGGCTGTCTGTCGTTCATAAATGCGGGAGTGGTCTTGATGGGAGACGGGTTCAGGAGATATACCAGCGCGTGAGCCGCCGTTCTGCCCTTAGCGTGTTCTCGAAGCCGGTTTAACCATTTCCCGCCCAGATCGGGATAACCAGGGACTCGACTCGTCCCCGATCTCGGTCTCCCTAGTTGAATTCGGACGCTGTGTCGAGGTGGGTGCGGGTAACGGGCCTTGGGCCTGGTAACCTTGTGGGCTCGGGCCCGGGCAAGTTGGACCCCCTTTCAATATATATATATATATATAATGAGTATTTTATGTATGGTTGAAAAGTAAATTTTCATGACCATGGTCCATAGTTTCGCAACTGCAACTCTTGAAAAATCTACCCTTTACGCCGGTCCAGTACGAATGTCCACTCAAATATCATAAAAATCAAGATTTTTGAAAATTTGTTTTTAAAAAATAAAATTTCAGGGTTGTTTAAAAAACCCTTCAGATATGAGTTTTGTCGGATGAGGCGGCCGCCTACTGCTCCCTCCCTCACCTTTCTTCTTTTTTTTCATCTACACGCTTTATCTATTAACGTAGTTCTTTTTTTCTTAATTTTTTGTCGTTTCATTAAAAGTAGAAAAAGATAGATGTATATTTTTGCGACAATTCTCAATAGATACACATAATAGAAGAAGAGTCAAAGGCCTCGTATCGAAGTATTGATTTTGTAATTTTTACTATGCATAATACCCATGCACCGCTCACCACTATTCGTGATCCTTACATACCACCCTTTTTGGCATTTTTTTTCTTGCTATAAAGCCATATCAAACGAATTATCACCCTTAGATCTTTCAAATATGACTATTATAGTTGAAAAGAGATAAAATCATAAGTGTGATGCCTTCATACATTGTGACAGATTCTAAAGTGTATCAAAATTAGTTTAAATTATAATTCATAATTTTTTGCATCTATCTTGCTAGTTTTTTGATTGTTTAGTTAAAAAAGGAGTTTGGCTCTTTGAATGCCTATCTATAAAGATTGAGTCATATTTTTTTCGAAAGATAAGGTTGAGTTTTTATTTAAGTTAGGGGTATCAAAATATGTCAACAGATCGTACTCGTGTCGTGTCAGGACATGTACATAATGCTTAAAAGGTCAACATGAACACGACCTATTGAGGATTTCGTGTCAAAAATTTCAATTCTAACACGATCCGTTAAGACCTTTGATACTATGTGACACGACACGACACGACACGACACGATCTAATCCATTTCAACCTACAAACCCGTTAGTGACCCGTTTGAGTTTAACCTAAATAATTTTATACAAATATTAAAACTGAAATAATAGTTATAAAACATAAAAAATTAATTACAAATTACAATCTTAAAATTACAATTTAATAAGTAGTACACTATAAAATATGATAAACAAACAAATATGATTCATACATTATAAAATATTAAAATTATAACTCAAACATATTAAATAACAATGGGTTAACTCGTTAATGACTTTTTAATAAATATTTAAATGGGATAGCTAAGTGTCTAAGAATATAAAACTAATTTTAAATTATGATTTTTTGAAATTTAGGTTAAGGATATAAAAGTAAACTCAAATTTATTAATGTGCCTTAACGGGTCTTAACGAGTTTGACCCATTATCAAATCGTGTCTTAACGGGTTGATACGATTTGACCTAAAACCTATTAAGCCTAAACACTAACCCGCTTTTTATCGTGTCGTGTTTGTTTCGTGTTAACGTGTCGTGTCACATATTGTCACCCCTAATTTAAGCAGAGTATTGTTTCTTAAATATTTGTTTGTAGAGAGTATCAATAGTAGTCAAGATCAAACCATTTACAAAAAATAAAATAAAATTGTGTATTGGTAGAGTTCCAAATGCATTAATTAGTTTATAAAGTAATGGTTGATATGAGAATATATTCTTGAATGTATCCAATTATGGATGTTATAAATTTTTCTGATGAATGAATAAAGATAATTTTCTTTCAAAAGAAAAAATATTTTAATTTTTTCCAAGAGTCTAATTTCATTATCATGTCGTGTTAACGTGTCGTGTCACATATTGCCACTCCTAATTTAAGCAAAGTATTGTTTCTTAAATGTTTGTTTATAAAGAGTATCAATAGTAGTCAAGATCAAATCATTTAGAAAAAATAAAATAAAATTATATATTGGTAAAATTCCAAATATATTAATTGGTTTATGAAGTAATGGTTGATATGAGAATATATTCTTGCATGTATCCAATTATGGATGTTATAAATTTTTCTGATGAATGAATAATGATAATTTTCTTTCAAAAGAAAAAATATTTTAATTTTTTCCAAGAGTCTAATTTCATTATCGTGTTGTGTTAACGTGTCGTGTCACATATTGCCACTCCTAATTTAAGCAGAGTATTGTTTCTTAAATGTTTGTTTATAGAGAATCAATAGTAGTCAAGATCAAATCATTTACAAAAAAATAAAATAAAATTGTGTATTGGTAAAGTTCCTAATGCATTAATTGGTTTATGAAGTAATGGTTGATATGAAAATATATTCTTGCATGTATCCAATTATGGATGTTATAAATTTTTCTAATGAATGAATAATGATAATTTTCTTTCAAAAGAAAAAATAGTTTAATTTTTCCCAAGAGTCTAATTTCATATGATTCGATTTTCCAAATAGAAAACTTGAGTTCAAAATCTCCATCCTCTTGTATAAAAAAACCCTAATTTTAGTTTCAAATCTTGTTTGTATATATCATTAGGATATAGAGCTCCACTTCAATGCGTGCAAGGTCTTATAATATTAAATTTATTATTTAATATAATAAATTATTTATATTTTTAAATATTTTTTTAAATCTTGCTAAATTAAAGTATAAAATTTGTATTGATATTAAATATAAATTCAAAAATATTTTAAATAAATTATAACTATGAATGATTTTACTTCAATCTTGCCTTAGACCTCCATCCATATTGGGTGCCCCTGCTTGTAAATGGAGCCGGTCTTCCCTCCTAGTTGTTTTGTTTTGCCATAGCTTCAATGTTGGGACCGGGGATATAATTTGTAGTGTTAGTCAACCTTCAAACCCATGCACAGGAGAACTTCCACTCTAATCTCTGTAAGCTCCTCTCCCTCCCTCTCCGCTTCCCGGTGCAAGCCTGCGTATATCTCTTGTATAAAGAGCGGGCATCCCTTCTAGTTGGTTTGCTCTGTCATGGCTTCAATGTTGGGACCAATGGGGATATAATTTCGTAGTGTTAGCCAACCTCCAAACCTACGCATAGAAAAACTTGCACTCTAATCAGTGAGCTTCTTTCCATCCATCTCCTTCTCCATGTGCAAGCAGATTGATTGCCTTCCAATTTCCAAGTGTTTGTTGTCGCTTTCCTTGAAACCCAATTAATAATTCAAAATGCATCTTTGATAGACTGCGCAGTTCTCTATTTTGGTCTCTAGAAATTGAAAAAAAAAAACTCTTGGCCTAACACCCTTCATATTTTCTCGCCCTCGCTGGTTCATAATTTCACCTCGTTCCACTGTTTCGCATTGAGATGCACACGACACGAGGCCTCGAGAGTCGAGAGCCATACCATCGAGGGCTCCATTTCTGCCGGTATGATTGATCCCTTTGGTTCACTTTAATGCCATGCCTCATGCTCGGTCACTTCATTCCTTCTACACGTACCTGGCCATTTCTCCTGCTCTCCTCGATTCGAAGTCCAACCTCCGAGAAGTTTATTTGCCAATATAGGGCTTCCAGTTCTTGGGCTTCCAGTTCTTGGGCTTTGTATTTCATGTTGTTTACCACAATGGGTCTAGGTCCCGGAATTCGTTTGCTTTCGCTCATGCTTAGGTTACTTTTATTGAATATTAGATTAGTTAAAAGTTATTTTTTAAAAAGTATATTTTTATATAAATATTAAAAAATAAATATTATATTTGATCAATTATAATATTAATATGTGTGAAAAAAATGTAGAAAACACTTTTTATAAATAGTAAAACTATGACAATGATCAAAAAACTAAAATAATTGTTATAATTAAATTTTTAGCTATTATCTTAGTTTTACTTTTCATAAAAAGTGTTTTTTACACTTTTTTTCATATATTTCAATGTTACAATTGATCAAATATAATATTTATTTTTTGATATTTATATAAAAATGTACTTTTTAAATGATGTCTTTTAATCAATCTAATAAGAGTGCTCTTATGCTTATCCAAGAGATAAGCATTTTCAAATTTTTTCAAATTTTTTATTATTTTTTATTATTTTTTTATTATTCATTATTATTATTTTATTATTTAATATTTTATTATTATTATTTTATTACTATTCATAAATATTTTTAAATATTTTCAACATCCAAATGTAACTAAGATGAATATGTTCTTGATTTGTTGTCCTTCACATTTAGAACCTTTCTTTGGTAGTGCTTTCTGATTAATAGTTCTTTAGTACTATTCCTTCAGATTATATATACAAGTTGCTTCATTATTTGATTGTCCGTGGTTATGGTTGAATTGAGGTTTTCTTGACCAAGTTCTTTGTACTTAATCGTGTATATTTTACAGTCTGGTAAATATATATATTTTTTTGATAAGTTTTTACAGTCTGGTAAATATGGAAAGGAAAAGTGAGGGGAGTAGCCAACACTCAGCGCACTCCCCTCACATGAACAGTGCCATGCACTGTTTATGGCACTATTCATGTGAGAGGAGTGTGCCGAGTGTTGGCTACTCCCCAGATATGCTGATATGGAAAAGGGAGAATGGAAGAAACTTGAAAAAAAGCTTTTTTGTGTCATTACTGTTATGGAGGATTAGGGTTTGGGAATTTTGATTGGGATCAGCAGTGACGTATTTTCTGTGGGGTATATGTAAGGCGAGCTTTGGTATTGATTGAAAATAAATTTAGGTCTGGTTTGATTGTAAATTACATTTCATCTCAAATTTATCATTATATTATTTTAAATTCTTATATAAAATATAAATTTCAATACAATTTTTTTAAATTTTAAAATAATAATAATAATAATATTTTATTTAACTTTTAAAATTCATCTCAATTTATCTTATTTTAACTCCAAATCCAAACCAATACTAAAGCGATCAGATTAAATTATTTTGTTCTTTTAGAAAATTAGTTTAGAATATTGACAGGTAGTTGAGAGACTAGTAATAGAATAAGTGATTGAGATGAATTAAAATTTAAAATAAATAATTGAGATAAGTTGAAAATATGAAATAAATTGTGAATAGTAAAATTCAGTTCGTAAAACATACCGAACCTAATTGGGTCCGTTGAATTTTACTGAATCATGATTGAGACAAGTTATGGATAGAAGTGAGCCTGCTTTAGTGCCGGAATGGTTGAAAAGCAGTGGAAGTTTCATTGGTGGGGCGGTACCACCCATCAATTTTCATCATCTTCATTGCACTCAGGTAATTTTCATTTGCTCACGTTCATGTATTCTATGCTTTCAAGCGTTTGTTTTATTTGTTTGATTATTTACTGGTTGTTAAAAAACGTGAAGAAGAGATAAGGAAGCAAGTCTGAGTTCTGTTTTGCTGTTGTTTTAGAAATTTAGAGTATGTTTGGGATTGCGTTTCAAAGTTTTAAAAGTACTTTTAAGTAGTTAAAAGTACTTTTAAAGAAAAATGAGTTGTTTGGGTAACTTTATTAAAAGCGCTTTAGTCGGTTGAAAAAGCTAAAAATCAGCTTTATCAATAAGCACAAAATTAGAGCTTTTATCAAAAAGCTCCTGCAGATAACTATATATTTTTAAAAAACTATCGTAACTAACTCTAAAAGTGCTTTAGACATATGGATCCCAAATAATAAATAAATTTTTAGTAGTAGAGCTTATTACATTAAGTTTTAAGCTATAAGCCTTAAGTTAAAAGTAATATTTCTCACCGCAACCCCAAACATACACTTAGTCTGGAAATAAAAATAAAAATAAAAAGCTACGTGCTCAATCTGTTTTAGAGTAGTGCTAGACTTTGTTCAATGAAGTCATCTTTACTCTTTTGGCTACTTGGACTGGAAACTTTAAGCTTCCTTTGATCTCACAAGGATTGTTGGGAATGAAGGGATATCGCTTAAAAATCCTCAATAAATAAAAGCCCTGAGATGTAAATCAGCTTTATTTCGAAATCACCATTATTTCTCATAAATAAATGGAACCTTGGTTCATAATTTTAGTTGTCTTCTCTTTTAATCATGTCGTGGGATTAACTTACAGGACTTTTGCTGAATTATTTTCCCTTTCACGTCTTCTGAAATAGATGATCATGCCATATCGAAACATGCAAGAAATGTGTCTTCCATGAGTAGGTGTGATCATGACCCGGGTCACTCATTTGCTTCAGATTAAATCACTTCCTTTAATTTTCACGGGAGATCTAGTGGTAATAGTTCTGTTCGCACACAATCTTACAGTAGTTATGGTATAAGCTACCATGACAGAGATTGGGAGGACATTGTTGACTACCGTGATCAGGACAAGTTGGTTTTGGGTGACCACATGCAACATGACTATTCTGATCCTCTTGATAGCATCTTACCCAATAGGTTTGAGAAGGATGTGCTACAATGTTCTATGATTACAGGAAAATATGGTGACACATGGCCAAGGAAGGTGGCTGCCTACTCAAATTATGCTAAAAGCAAACGCTGAAGTACTGATCGTTTGCTTGGTGTGAGTAGTGTTGTTAGCAGTTGCATTAAGAGTGCATTCGAAAGGGACTTTCCATCACTCGTAGATGAAGAGAGACGGCGTGGTTCTGAAATGGGAAGAATCTCATCTTCTAGCTTGAACACTGTCATTCAGAGTTTGCCAATTGGAAATTTGTATGTGACTGGTTGTGATGGCTGGAAGTCAGCTCTAGTAGAGGTGCCTGTGGTTGCTGGAAGCAATTGCACGGGTGCAGTGTTGGCTTAACAGACTACTTATGAAAGCTCAGTTTTTTGGTCTCCAAGAGCAAGGACTGACCTCAATATGGCTGAGACATTGCTCAGGGCACCCCGCACACACCTTCTCAAGTAAATTGTAATTTCTATAATGTTTTTTTAGCATTTGTTGGATAATATGTTCATGCTCATGTAGTGTTATATGCTTCTTGTTGTAGTTATCTATTGGAACTCCAAGGCTTGAAGAGCTGGCTGTGAAGCAGTCTAGGCAATTAATTCCCATGACACCTTCCATGCCAAAAGCTCTGGTAATTTGCTGCTGCCCTTCTTCTTAATTAACAAATACCTAGAGCTCTATGTCAATCTAGGAAATATGGTACGTGGTTCATTTCAGAGTTCAACAAAGTGAATTTCTTTGTTTGGAGTTTTTGAAGATCAAGAGTTGTCAGTGATGTTTTCATGAATTACTTGTATCACTATATTATATTGCTTAGCATTGCTCATGTATATGTTCTGTATACTTGGGCTCTTGCCTACTCTTATGATCAATAAAATATTGTTTACCAATAAAAAAAAGAACTCATTTGTTTGGAGTGAAAAAAGTTAGAGAATTCAGTTCTGGTGAAGACATGGTTAGTGAACAACATTAAGAACACCAATCTTATGGTGAAGGACATGACACAGTGGTGGGTATGGTCATGGAGAAAGATATTCTGGCAGACGTGGTCGTGACCCTCAAGGGCAGAGGGTGTTGGATGCCATTTGCATTAAAAAGACTCTTTCCTCCAATGTTATAGCATATTCCACCACTTATGTGGCGGCATTAGCAAATAACATTTTATGTGCATTTCAGCAGCCTTTCTAGGTCAGAGACCAAAAGTTACTGTAGAGTTAAGCTGACATGGTTTGGCCTTGTGCAATGAATGCCATTTATCGCAGGTAGGATTTTCTTAGTTTCTTTTTGAAGTGGAACCATATGAAGGATGATATAGCTGAAAATATATTGCTGGATGGTAATGAGAAAAATTATGTTATGTGTGCCAGCAATTCTGGCTTGAAACTATTCACTAATTTGTTTTTTGTGTCAGGCTTGGCTGGCTTAGAGGCTCATGTTGTAACAATCTAACAAGGTAAGAAAGTAATAGAGAAGAAACAATGGAGATGAAAACCCTAAAAATATTCCACATTTCTTATTGAAGAAGATGACTATACAGTGCATATATAGGCTATCAGGTGTAACAAACTAACTGTAGCATCAAGTAAATACATGACACCTGTAAGTGTAAAAATGAAAGAATAAAAAAATACAAATACATATGTACGACAGCTTTACATAATGAAAAAACAACTTGTAGCTTAGTCATTGTCTTCTAACTCCCCCCCCTCCGGCGGGCGCAAGATGGAGAATAGTAAATAACTATTCCCATCTTGGAATAATGTGTTTGCAAGACATGAGATGGGAGGGCCTTGGTCATTGTATTAGCTAGCTGGGTAGCCGAGGACACATGAGCTGTGACAATGCTCCCATCTTGAATTTTATCACGAACCAAGTGACAATCAAGATCGATATGTTTGTTCCTCTCATGGAAGACTGGATTGGCAACAATATGTAGTGCGGCTTGATTGTCACAAAATAAAAGAGCAGGGTGTGGATGGCTTAAACCAAGATCTGAAAGTAAGTAGCGAAGCCATGTTAACTCACAGCATATGGCAGCCATAGACCTGTACTCTGCTTTAGCTGAGGAACGAGAGACTATCGTTTGTTTTTTAGACTTCCAAGAGATGAGAGACTTGCCTAAGAAAACACAATACCCTGTGGTAGATCGTCCGGAATCTGGACAAGAAGCCCAGTCACTGTCAAAATAAGCTTGCAGATGAATAAAGGAGGAGGCAGAGAGAAGAATTCCTTGAGCTGGAGCTGCCTTAATGTATCTGAGAGTCTTCTAGGCAGCAGCTAAGTGTGTAGTTTTAGGTAGGGATGTCAAATCGTGTCAACGGGTCATGTTCGTGTCGTGTCAAGACATGTATATTATACTCTATAGGTCAACCCTAACCCGACTCGTTAAACTTATCGTGTCAAAATCTCAAATCCTAACACGATCCGTTAACATAACGTATCGTGTCAACCCGTTATAACCCATTAGTGAATATTACGAAATAAATTAACACGACAAAATATGATATATTTCAACTTGTTTATGTAAATGTGTTGAATATGTCCGAAATTAAACCATTTGACTTAATTAAAATTAGCATAATTTTATGCAAATGTTAAAATTACAATATTTATAAAAAATTATAATACTAACTACAAGTATGAATTACAATCTAAACAAGAAAAATATCAAAATTAAGATTCTAATAATTTTACTTTAAATGTAAAGGTATACTTGGAATTTTAACTTTCTTAACGTGTCATAGCAGATTAAAACAGGTTGACCCGCTATCAACCCGTTAAGCAATCGTGTCATAACGGGTCAATCTGTTTTGATCCGAAATCCATTAAGACTAAACCCTAACCCGCTATTATAGTGTTGGGTTAACGGATCGTATAACATATTGCCACCCCTAGTTTTAGGATCATTCATAAATTGGCTCAAAACTTGGACAACAAAATAGAGGTCTGACCGTGTGATAGTAAGGTATAGAAGTTTGCCAATTAGTCGCCTAAACACACTAGGATCAGAAATAGAGGTACCAACATCTTTGCTAAGCTTGAAGTTTTGATCCATAGGAATTCTAAGAGGTTTACAACCTAGCATACCCAAATCAGCCAAGATACCAAGGGCATATTTACGTTGACAAATATGAATACCTTGAGAAGATCGGGCAATTTCCAAGCCTAGAAAATATCTAACGCAACCAAGATCTTTAATCTCAAATTTAGCAGGGAGAAACTGACCAAGAGAAGTAATAGCAGCAATAGAAGTGCTAGCAATCAATATATCATCCACGTAAATTAACAAAGCAGTGAAACAATCTCCATTGTGCTTAGTGAACAAATTGTAATCATATTTTGATTGCAGAAAACCAGACTCAAGAAGAGAGGAAATCAACTTGCATTCCATTGCCGAGATGCTTATTTAAGACCATAAATACTCTTGAGCAATTTACAAACTTGATTGGGTTGTCCCTTTGTGTAACCAGGGGTTTTTTTTCCATATAAATATCTTCTGATAAGTCACCATTTAAGAATGCGTTATTTACATCAAATTGATGTAAAAACCATCCTTTAATGGCAGCAATACTAAGTACGCATCTCACAGTCACTAATTTAGCAATAGGGGAAAAAGTTTCAACATAATCAATGCTCTCTTTTTGGGTAAAACCCTTAATACTAATCTAGCTTTCAACCTCTCCAAAGACCCATCAGAATTTAATTTAAGTTTGTAAACATACTTACAGTCGATGGCTGTTTTCCCTTCAGGTAGAGTGGTGAGGGTTCAAGTGTGGTTCCTTTCTAATGCCTCAAGCTCAACTTCCATGGTTTTGTACCAAGTAGGATCTTTGATGGCCTGTTTATAAGAGGAAGGTTCTGTGTGCATGAAAATAGAGGATGAAAAGGCTTGGAAAGCAGGTCTGAATTTGTGATAAGATAAAGAATTGAGTAAAGAGAAGGGTTTACTATTCGAGACAGGGACTACCTTGGAGATTAATTTGGAAGGAGGAGAAAACACAGCTTGCTGGCAGTGAAAGTCCCTAAGATATTGAGGAGCCCTACGGTTTCCGGTTGATCTTCTAAGTGGTGGTTGTTCATGTGGGGAGGAGTGTTGGTTTGTGGCAGTAGGGGAAGAGGAAGTGAGTAAGTTTGTGCTGGTAGAAGAGGGAAAGGTAATTCTGGATGATTTTTCATTAACATTTGAACTATGGGAAATTACAACAAGATCAGGGATCAATTTCAGTCTATGAAAAGATAAATGGCCAGCGACAATGCCATAGGTTAGATGCTGTATGCTGTGCAACAAAAGCTGTTGAATTACAAGGAAGATGAAATTTGTTTGGAAGAGTGTGTAAGGTGGTCGAGGAAGCTGCATGTGAAGATTCTGAGCAATGAAGGTGATACAAGTCATGATTAAGCACCCCCTTCCCAATTACTCTCCAAGAGTCCAGGTCCTGAATGACACAGTAAGAAGAAAAGAAAGAAATAGCACAATGAAGAGATTTAGTTAATTTGGGAACTGAAAGCAAATTAAATGAGAAAGAGGAAACACATAGAACCTCAATAAGTGTAATGGAGTTGGTCAATTTAATGGTACCAACATGTGTAATAGGGGCTGAATGTCCATTAGGTAAGTTAACAAAATAAGAAACATGAGCAATAATGGAGGAAAAAAGAGAAGTGAATATACCAGACATTTTTAGGGCAGCAGACGATTCAAAAATAGGGGTTACCGATTTGTGAAAGTGCAGGGCAGTGGCAGAAATGGAAGAATCCTGGGATTGGAGCAAAACCATCAGCTGTTGATATTGAGATTTGGTCAGTCCCACCTTGGCCTCACAGATACCGTCAGAGTCACTAGCAAAAGAAGACTGATTAGCATGAAAACTAAAGGGTGATTTGGTATGAAATTTATGGCCAAGGGGGTAACCATTCAGTTTGTAGCACTTCTCCACTATATGACCAGTCATATTACAGTGAGTGCACAAAGGGGGTTTGGCATTTTCCAACTTGAAGCAATTGTCAATAGAGTGACTAGTGATTTTACAATGAGTACAATAGGGACGTTCTTTCTTGGCAGGAGAGAAATTTTTAGGAGAAGCTTTAGATGAAAATGGGGGTTTATGGATGGCAAGGGCTAAGAGCATCCCCATTAGAGTCATCAAAATTTTTTTTCAAATTTGTACTTTTTGCACACATATCAAAAAAATCTGATCATATTTGATCAAAAGTGGGGAGAAGAGTTGTGGGAAAAACTCAAAAAGTACTTTTTGTTTTCAAAAGTGAATAGTAAATTCAAAGTTTCCTTTAAATTGGGATGCTCTAAGGTTTCAAAGGCGGGAGTAGGAGAAATAATTTGGTGGTGGCGCTCTTGTTGTTGAACAAGAGAAAAGACTTTGGAAACTGAGGGAATGAGATCCATAAGCATGATTTGGTCACGAATTGGAGTGTAAGATTCGTGCAGACCCATAAGAAATTGAAGGACACTGTCTTTTTGAGAACGGTTCAAGAGAGTCTGCATCGTGCCACAAGTGCAATCGGGAATAGGATTGTAAATGGCAAGTTCATCCCAAAGGGATTTCAATTTGCCATAATAGATGCTAATGGGATCAGAGTTTTAAGAAAGGAAAGCTAGGGCTTGCTTGATTTGGAAAGTCTGTGGGCCATTCTGATGGCAAAATCGTTCTTGAAGATCAAGCCATGAAACAGAGGCATCATCAACAAAAACAACCTCGATTTAAGGGAAGAATTGATAGAATTTTGAATCCAGGAAACGACCATTTTATTACATTGATCCCAGAATTCGAATAGTGGATCATCTTCATCAATGGGTTTGGGAAGGGAACCGGTGATGAAGTCGAGTTGTTTTCGGCTCTTAGGGCACTATACATTGCACAAGACCAAGTGAGATAATTGTCGGTGGTGAGGGGATCGGAGACAAGAGTGATGGCTGGGCTATCGCCGTGATCTAGACGGTAAGGATTTGTGGGATCGTTGTAGTTGAGATACCGGGACAAGCTGTTTGTATCAAGGTCTGAGTGAGTAGAGGAAGTAGGAGAGTTGGGTGGGGTTACGTTGGGTGGGTTATCCATTGATATAAGCTCTCAGTGGCTTTCTGATATACCATGTAACAATCTAACAAGACAAGAAAGTAATAGAGGGAAACAATGGAGATGAAAACCCTGAAAATATTCTACACTTCTTATTGAAGAAGACGACTGTACATTGCATATATAGGCTATCGAGTGTAACAAACTAACTGTAGCATCAAGTAAATACATGACACCTGTAAGTGTAAAAATGAAAGAATAAAAAAATACAAATACATATGTATGACAGCTTTACATAATGAAAAAACGACTTGTAGCTTAGCCATTGTCTTCTAACACATGTCAATGCTTTTTTAGATGTGGTTGATGGCAAAGTAATTAGTCATAAAAGTATCCCACCAGCCCCCTCAAGAAAAAAATACAGATACAAAAAGTTTACTGCTTGTAAATTCTGTTATTGTACATGCCTCACGGTTAACATTCTATAGCCTAAATTTTGCTACTTCTAAATTTTGATAGATTCCATATATTAATCTGATACACAAGGTAATGTTGGTTCATTCATGTTTTATTCTTTTCAGGTGTCCAGTCCTTCGGAGAAATCAAAATCCAATATTGGGCAGCAGCATCATTTTCATCACACCGTGTTAACAAAACTCCACGTGGAGGGTATGCAAAATCTGTTGTTACAAAGATACATGTGGGCAATCTGCGCATCCTCAATCCATCACGAGAGTCAAAGGGTATATCTTCAACTCTTAAGGATGGCTTGAGTCCCACTTGAAGCAGAGTAGCTAATAGCCCATTTGATCTCACTCCATCTGCTGCTGTGTCTGCTGCCCCCAGGAACTTGAGCAACAAGTTAAGCCCTGTCAGTGCTGAGTGCAGGCAGCTGCTTGCCGGACAACTGTGGACAAGAAAACATTGTCTCAAGCTTAGAGCCAGAATGATTTCTTTAAAAATCTTTCAAGGAAGAACTCTTATGCAAACCAGTCATCCCTGATCCTGGCCCAGCTCTCTCTCCCCCTGCGCAATCTGATATATTGGTCACATAAGCTTCCACTGCTGATCCTGTTACTTTTCGGGGTAGAGATGCCCTTTTATCTGATTCTTCTAAAAGTTGGAGTCAGACAACTCCCAAATTCCCAATGGTTGTGCTTGTAATGTGTCTCAGATATGTTTGGGCAATGCAGAGTATTCTAGACCTAGTGTTATTCTTCATCCAGACGAGGAAGAGACTGCATTTTTATGATCAGTTGGGAAGGAGGAAAATGCTGAAGCCTTACGGAGGAGGAGATCCGTGCTTTCTACGTGGAGGTTACTAATCTTCTAGAATTTGCTCTTTATTTTTCCTATTAAAGTTTCCATGTTCTGTAATGTGTTTCTACATCTATATATGTGTGTGTGTGTGTTGTGTGTATATGTAATTAGAATGTAGTATATCTTCTAAGTACTTTTTTTTAGAGTCTTTATACTTGTCTTCCTGTGCAGTACATGAAAGTACGACCATCATCAAAACTTATGCACGAAATACAGCCAAATATATCACCAGCTTAACTCACAACAGTGCAGCTGTTGCTGTGCTTCGTCTGAATTGGTTGTGTCTGCTAGGTCAGAATCTTGATTTGGAAAATGACTGAGCAAAGCTAGGAAGTTTGGGTGTGATTATGGAGGTGATACATTTTCTTTTTGGTTTCTATTCATTTTTACCAGTAGGTCTGAGCCAAGTTGGTTTTAAGGGGGAGAAAGATAATGGGATTTCTGCCATTGGTGTGTGCCTAATGCCATATGGAATAATAATCTGTAAATGTTCCCTTCCAGAGAATAAGGATTGATGTGCTCGGCCTGATTTTAACTTAAGATTTTCTTAGTTGGAAGGTTGATATATAGAAGTAGGAATTTGTGTCTTACATTGATATGCGATGGAAGAAGTCCCCCTCGGAAATGTGATGAGTAAAGTGGATCTTTCCTTCTTGTGTGGAGCTTGTGATTTCGTTGGTCATTTGAAAAGGAAAATGAAGAAAGAATTTGTAAATTATAAATCCAATGTTTATATAAGAGGAATAATGCCATTGATGTGTTCAAGGAAAGCAAGCTAATTTAAGGATAAAGCATCTTTTTACTATCTTTGTTTTTTATTCATTTGGGATCTGCACCACACCACACACTGCTCAAAAATTTTAAGATTTTTTATTCAGATATTATTCATAATTCAAAGAGATATAAGTATAGTATATGAATTTCCAAGATATTAGTTGTTGTCAATAACGATTAAATGAGATATCGTTTTGGATGGGGTTTTAATTGAATTTTAAAAATAAAGTCCCACAAGCAGCGCAAATGGAGGCTGAGTGCCAGATAACCCAGGGAGCATGAGAACTAATTAGAAATATTGATGACTTTTTAAAGGGCGGGTTATAATTGAGAGTAGTACTGTTATATATATATATATATTTATAATTTTATTTATTATATTTATTTTGTCAATTTTTTAAAAAAAATTTCAAGAGAAGTAATTGTTTTAGAAATCTTTTTAAGTACATTTAACATTTCTCTAGAAAAGTGAATTTTTCTTAAATATATTTATCATTTTCTCAATAATTAAGATGAAGTTTGAATAGTAAAATGAAATAGTTTGTTGAAAATTAAATAAAATATTATTTTTTAATATTAGTATTATTTTAAAATTTAGAAAATCTGAATATTTTTAATATATTTTATATAAAAAAATTAAAAAATAAAATAAAATAAGATATTTTTACTATCCACAAGATCATGATCTATGGCTCCATTTAGATAAAAAAAAATGAAATAAGTTGAGATAAATTTAATTTATTTTTTAATATTAATATTATTTTGAGATTTAAAAAAGATATATTAAAATTTTAAAAAAATCATATATTTTATATAAAAAATTAAAAAAATATAATAATAAAATAAGAATAAATTAAAATAAATTAAAGTAAATTTTAAATCCAAACCGACCTATAATCCCTCATTTGTTCAAACATGTGCGTATCTATTCGTATGAAGTGTGGATGCGTAGGCATTAAGAAGTACCGTAAGTTGTGAGTCGTGAGTACTCGTGGGTCATGACGCAACGCTGTCTTCACCATTCCTAACAAAGATTTAAAATATAAAAGTACCATTGGCCATGACCTACTGGCAAAAGTGAGGTCCCATTGGTCCATCTCTATCCGTCAACCACTAATTATTAATTGCTTCTTTTTTAATCACCGAATTCGGCTATAATTTTATTTATAGGTAGAGACCATGCAAGAGATGAAAATCATATATGCCATTCATTTAATAAATTACCTTATTCGATATAATAAATTTTATGCAATTAAATTGCTATATTTATTTAAATCTAATTCAACAAATGATAACAAAATATATTGATTATTTTAATAATACAGTTTAATGACATATTTAGTTTTTAATTATGTAACCAAATGATTCTTAAATGTTATTCAATTTTAAATGAATATGAGAAAAGCGAATAGGAGACATGAGTACTAAACTCCTCATGACTTGATGATATTAAAAAAATACCTATTCACATAGATGAATTTTTTGGATTTTTTTTCCTGATTTTAGATTTAGGTTGTATTTGGGTCAGATCCCTCTACTATTATTTAATATTTTATTATTATATTTTACTTATTCTAATTCACTATTATTTAATATTTTATCATTCTTTTTCTTTAATATTTTAATATTATTTATCGATTGTCTGAGATCACCTCACTATCTAAATATAGTCTTAGATGATACTGTAAAATAAATCCCAAACACTTTATACATGATATTTAGCATTTTAAGTGTATTTGAAACATTTTAAAACAAAAAAGGCATTTTAAATAATTACATATATATATATATATATATATATATACTAATCAATATGTATTTGGCTAAATACTTCAAATCATTCTTACTCATCATGGTCATTCATGGAGATATACTTTGATAAAATAGCGAAACTTAATATTAGGTTTTTAGGGACTTGCAAATAAGTAACATTTTAGTTTATGTTCACTACTGATCTGATTAATCAAGATTATGAGTATAATCGGTCTGGTGCGGTCTAGTTTTGGCCAAAATATAAAACCAAACTGATAATACTGATTTTACAAAATCGATTACGTCCCGATTATCTCTCAAAATCGATAGCATCGATTTTACTGGTTTCAATTCAATTTTTCGGTTTTAATTAATAGTAAATTTCTAAAAACAAAATTTATTTTTTGAAAAAAAAAACTAGTTTAAAAATGTATTTTATTAAAAAATTATAGTTTATTATAAAAATCTATTTAATTAAAAAAAAATATGCTATATAAAAAAATCTGTGATAAAAAAACTATTGTAAAATAAAAACTGTTATATATATATATATATATATATTATAATAAAAATCTGGTTTAAAAAACTCTTATAAATATGTTTAAAACATATGATCAATTAAATTTTCATGTTTAAAATTAAAATTAATTATAATATTATAACATTATTTATATATAATTATAATCTACATTATTATATATAAAAATTATATATAATATAAAAACATATCATATATAATATTTAAAAAAATAATTTTAAATATATATGTAATACGACCAGTCCGGTCCAAAATTGCTCGGAACCAGACCGATAATTACCGGTTTTGTATTTCTAAAAATCGATCCTGGACTAGATCGATTCAAAATCAGTCTAATCAGTCTGGGTTGGTTTTATGGTTTTCCATTTTTTTTTTTACACCCCTAATGAAGATGTCAACAAGAGATATGCAAGCATAGAATTATCCGATAATTAATTAAAGTAAGCTAGAGTAGTTAGTACATGAATCACCAATATTAATGTATATATGCTAGGTGTTGAAAAATGGCCCCTCCGTATCTTTTTGGTCCAAAGGTAGTTGATGTTGAACAGTGCCCACAAAGATTATATATTCTCGCCAACTTACATGGATGTGGTATAAGTATAGCTATTGTACTATGATCAACATGATCATGATGACGACGTTTCTTATGAGAATAATTTTGCTAAAATTAAAATTAAAATAAAATATTATTTTTTTAATATTTTTAATATTTTAGAATTTGAAAATGTTGAATGACTTATTATATTTTTTTTATGGATATTTGATAAAATTATAATAATAATAAAAGATGAAATAAAATAAAACTATTTCTATATCCAAACAGGACATATTTCTCTTCATATCCACTTTTGAGTGCTATTACGTACTATTATATTGGTTTCTTATTTTCTTAAAAACAATAATAATATATATAAATTTAAAATGTACAAATTTTTCGTGCAGATCTTTTATGAAAAAGGCCGTAGATTTCACAATGAAAAAGTGTGAAAATTTTATTTTAATTTTATGTGAGATCACTTAGTACTTTTTCAAAATTAGAAAATTGTGCAAAATTTGTACAAGATTTGTGACTTTGTCCCTAACTAGCATTACTAGTTGATCTTTGCTACCACCATCGACATGAGTTCCCACTGATCCGTTGACTGCTAGCGCTCCATGCATATCCGGGGGATCGAGTATAGTACTCCCCTTAACCAGCTATATATATATATATATCGGTATATCGATACAGTTCTCGCTTTCAACTTAGCAAATGATTCCGGTTGCAGCATCAATTCCCTCGACTTGAAAAGAAAAAAAAACCACGCAAATTTCAACGCTTAGTTTCAAATTAAGTACTTTTTTATTCATGATTGTGTTATAATAAATCTCTTTTTTCTTACTTTCTTAACAATTAACTTGTGTATATATAACTTTCTAGTCATATACGGGCCACTAGCTTCATTTGAATTAGCTTCCTAAGTCGATCGTCCTCCGAGTTTTTTGCCAAGTTTCGTCACGATAACGACATAATATATAGGATCGAATTGTCTATGTAGACGTTGTCATGACAATAAAGATAATTCAATTTTTTAATAGAAAAATGATTTGTACAAATTCTCAACAGACAAGTCTCATATATATATATAAAAATATATATATATATATATATTCTTGTAAAAAAGTGGAGTATTCCATTTGAAAAAATATAATAAAAAAAAACTATTTTTTATAAAACATGTGTATGGGAAACTTCTCTAGTATTTGAAGCTCGTACTTAATATTAATGATCTTAATAATACATAAATATGCGTTATAAATTAGTATTAATTACCTCGATGCATGACATATTTATATGCACCCGATCTCAAGTACAATATTTTACTTTGGTCCCTCAATATAGTAATCTATGCTGAAGATTTGAAAAAGGTTAATTTAGAATATAACTTTGAGGCGATCGAGAATAAATCGGTTCTTGGACATAGTGACCAGAGAAAAATAAATCCAGAGAGTTGACCCGACATGGGTTTCTTTTTTATTTTCTCTTAACTTGACCTCGATCTACTTGATCCCTGCCGTTTCAGGCCAAGAAAACGGGCACGTTTTGCTAGCTAGCTAGCTAGCTTTGCACATGGCGGCCGGCCATTTGTACTACCCACCATTTTGACGCAAAAACCATGCATGGACTCGATCTCTAATTATTTCACGATATATAAATGACCATCCTGCATGCGTTTGAATATTTGGATTTGGCTGAATTTTTGTGGAATTTTCGTGCTTCAGCTTGTCTCTAACTCATTTTCGTGAAACTCCATTACGTAACAAAACCCATAAAGAAAAGAAAAATAACTCGTAAAATGAAACATGCAACTAATATATATATATATATATATATTGAGAGAGAGAGAGAGAGAGAGAGAGAGAGACGTCTCGGGTGTTGCATGCCATTTGGCCCTGGTTGGAATAAAACCAATTTGCAACTCATGTGATCAACTGTGTGATCAAGAAATTCTAGCTCGTAATAGGTAGGATATCATCATGAATGATCATCGATTCATCTGGGTCAAGCTGAGGAGGTGTGCGAAATCGAAATTCTCATATATATATATATATATATATATATATAGATATATATATATCATGAATCATGATATTCCATACACACATATATACATGATGAATATACTGTTATAAATATTAATTATAATTAAAAGTCTACGCTTAGGACTTGGATTATATATATATATATATGTTCAATACTAAATAAAACTTCAACGAGAGAAACTTAGAATTGGCTACGGCGCCGATTGCTCTGAATCCCACATCGAACGTGACATGAAGACGTACATGATGAATATTATTACGAACGTAACATATATATTTATCTTTTGTAGTTTTAATTAATTTGGTAGCAAACGCATAATTTTTTATACGCGATGGATATTAGATATATTAATGTACACGATGTGCGTACTGATCAGAAAAACAAGCTGGGGACGACGTTATAGCCTGCGGCTGCAGTTAATTGGCCATATATAAATTATAAGATGGTCAAAAATGCAGTGAGGAAACTAATTAGATTAATGTCAATTTTATTTAAATCATCTCTAGCTAGCTTGTGTAACGTGTATATGAATTATTTTGGACCACATTATAAATTTCTAGGCTTGCCTCGTCCAAACGTCAAGGCCATATTTCAACACAGAGATCACCAAGAAAAAACAAAAATTAAGGTTCCGTGAATGGATCGAAGTTTGCTGTGTTGTGCAATATTGCAGTTATTTCCATTATGGTAATGCGCGCTAGTCGTATCACTGCACCATATTGTTACAGCATATCGCTAATATAATTAATTAATTATTATTATTATTATTTTAAAAAAATATATATATTTTAAAAATTAATACACTAATAATTATCACTTTCTTAATTATTAAATAAAATTAAAAATTAAAAAAGAAAATATGAGTGTAAAAAAAAATATCAAATTTGGTGAGCATGTTAGCATTTTTCTTCAGTTATTAATTAGTGATATGTATATATATTTATATATATAGCATTGATGTATTTCAATATTTAATTGAATACTAATATAAGGCGCAGCCAGTCGGTATATGCATGGCACCATTTCCGTGGGCTTAGGAAGTGGCATGCAGAAAAATACGAAAGTATATTGTTAATTTCGGCCTACTGCTCAAACCGACCTAGCCGTGGTTTGAGTACTTGAGTTTCGACACGGCCTCCGGATAGAGGTTAGCGTATATTATAAATAATATATGTGTTTAATTCGTTCAACCTTTAGACACCACGTCTATTAATTAATTAAATAAGAACTAACGTACGATTATAAAAATAAAAAAACCAATAATTTATTAGGATGATCAGTTTAATATATATATATATATATATATATAGGGTGATGCTAGTTATTTCGATAAAATGAGTCTTGTTTCAGCGTTTTTTTTTATATAATTTTTTTAACATCTTAAAATATTTTTTAAAAATATAAAAAATCATATTATTATTTAAAAATATATACTTAAAAATAATATTAAAAAAAGAGCAATATTAGACAGCATCTACTATTTGAGAATATCCATTACACTCATGAGTAATATTTAAGGATAAATTAATAAATATCTTCTAAACATTGCTTATGAGTGCAATGAATACTCTCAATAGTAGATGCTCTAAAGATTTATATATATATATATATATTATATCAACGTCTTTTGAGCTTACCGGAAAAACATGATCAACACTATGACTTTTGTTAAAATTGAGTCGTCTACTTCAACGTGGGAGGTGGTGATATTAAAAAAATCGTGTACTAGATTAATTAGGAGATCAGGTCAGGATCGAGGTCTTTGTGTTGACCATTTCAAATTTCAATATCTAACCCAAGGTTTCTTGTGATTGGAATTATATGTAGTATAAAGTACTACCGACTACGTATGTATATTTTAATTGTATTATGTTAAAAGTACGGTTTGAATTGGTAGACGAGAAAGTGATTACATTTTTTAATTATATGTATTATAAATTTTAGATGAGTTCGGCTTAATTTATTTTAAATTTATTTTTAAATTTTTTAAATTTTTATATAAAATATAAATTTTTTAAATTTGAATATATCTTTTAAAATTTTTAATTTAACTTTTTCAAATTTTAAAATAATAATAATATTAAAAAATAAAATAAAATAAATTCATCTCTTAATCCAAACCGAACCTAATGATGCATTGGACAAGTAATATGGTACGTACATTTATATTTTAGAGATTGAAGAGTTGGATTTTTTTTTATATGAATTTCATATATATATTTTCAAATATTGTCCGCGCACTACTAAAAATATAATAAGTTCTAATTTTAACTTATTACAAATTGACATTTACTTTAAATAAACGGTACCAAATTAAGTACGGATCGATCATGAATTTAATTTGTAATATTGTCTGTACCTGCCCTTATTTTTTTATTATTGCAGAAAATTATTGACATTATCGATGCTCTAGATTAATAGTAGCGCGCGCTACAGCAACTTTCAGCTTTAAGTCGCATGGCTATAATTATGTGAAGGAAAAGCAAAATTAGGGGACTTAAAATAATTAATAACATATTGTCATATACTGCTATAAGTGGAATATATATCTTTCTATGTCTAATATTATACATAAAAATAGTCATATAATTTTGTAGTGGTATATATTCTACTCATGAAAGTAAGTTATTGTTGGCAATAATTACAATAAAAATAGAATATTTAGGCTCAATTTGTTTACAAAATACATCTCATCTTATCTCATATTATCTTATCTAATCATTACATGTTTTTCAAATTTTAATATAAAAAAATATAAATAATTTAATTTTTTCAAAACTCAATTAAAAAAACATATTAAAAAATATATTATAACAATATTTTATTTAATTTTTCACTTTAATTTCAACTTATTTCATCTCATCTCAATTAGGGGTATAAATTGTTCGGTCCGAAAAAAATGTAGACAAGTTTTATTCAGTCAAAAAATTTTCCTATCTTGGAGCGACCGAACTCATATTCGGTCCATACCGATTCGGTTCAATTCGGTCTAGAGTTGATCCGGTCCGGTCTAGAGACACCTGATATGATTTAATGAATTAAATTTAATCTAAAATTTTGCAATAATGAAAAATAATTTTTAACCTAAGTTTAATTATTTTCAGCCTAATTTATGTATTTATCATATATTTAGGTCAAATAATATTAAAAAAAATTTACTCTTAAAACAATTGGTAAAAAAAAATCTAAATAAAAAAGTAAAAATATTATTACATTAATATATTATAAATTTATTTGTTAGTAAGTAATGATTAATTAGTAATAATATATTAAATAATAATAATATACTTATTACTTATAAGTTATTACTAATACTCTATATAGATATACTATAACTCTATAATTTATTTTTTTATTCTACAACTAATCAACTACCATAAATTATAATATGTTAATATTATAAGAGTATATATTATATAGTAATATAGTATATTACCACTCTTAATCTATATTAATATTAATATTATAATTTATATACTATTATTTATATATAAATATATATATATATAAAGATTCATTCAATCCGGTTCAGTCTGATTCAGGGGGTAAATGCCCTAGACCGGGACCGGACTGGAAATTTTCGATTCATACAAAAAATGGATCGGACGAGACCGAATTCCATGTGGTTCGGTTCGGTCTATCAGTCCAGTTCGATTTTCTTACACCCCTAATCTTAATCTCATTTTTAAAAACAAACTAGGCCTTAGTGTTATATATATGGAACAAAAATCTTTTTAAAAGTACTGTTTCATTATGAAATGTCGTTACTTGTAAGTTTCATTTTTTTCTTTCATACAAAGATATAAACCAATTTAAGACTCCTCCCAAAGATACTATTTCAACCTTTACATTTATTTCGTTAAAATAAATTTTCATATAAACCGTTCACTATAAAACTTTGTCTCTCTCTAGATGGTCTCTTTTCCTCATATACTTGAAATGTTATGCTTATGGAGCGATAATATTTTTGAAAACAATATTTTCTTATGGACTGTTATAACTTTAAATTTTTTTTCTTACATATAAATATATAAATCAATTCAAAATTTTACCCAAAGGTACTATTTCAACTTTTATATTATTTATCCTCCCTATAAACTGTTTCGAATTTTCCACTAAAAAACCTTGTCTCTCTCTAGATTTATCTTCCTTATATACTTGAAGTTTTATGTTTATGGAATAGCAATCATTTTAAAAATAATATTTCATTATAATCATTGTAATTTAAATTTCATTTATTTTCTTACATATAAAGATATAAATCGATTTTAAACTCCACTAAAATATATTATTTCGACATTTATATCGTTTCATTAAAATAAATCGTCTTATAAACAATTTCGAATTTCATCATTATAAAATCTTGTTTCTCTTGAGAACTCTCTTTCTCATACATAACATGTATACTAATTCACGCATTGCACTGATAATAGACTCGTATATTTGATGGCGAGGTTAAGGCCAGGCTAAAACTGTCTTTTGATGAGGAGAAGCCCGAGTCATTACATAAGATAATACGTACGTATTTCATTTTAGAGGTATTTGATAATTCACGAGTCTTGAATCTTGATTATATTAAAACATATGTTAATTAAGGGAGCCAAAAAAAGTCAAAGCTTAGATGCGTCCTTTTGTGCCTAATAATATACGTCTTTGAGACGAGGGAATTGACTTCGGTGCCTCAAAAGCAGCATTCATAGGAAGAAAGAGAGTCTGCAATTTTGTCTTGTTCTAATGGGGAGAGACAAAGAGGTCAGAGATCATCAGATGGAGATTGATCTGTCACTGAAGGTAGATATTTCTGATCATGAAGAACAAGAAGCTCATGTAGAAAAAGAAGTCGATCGAGCTGGCGTAGTACAAGATAAAGGAAAAGGAAAAGGAAATCATGATGAACAAGCACAAGCAAATGATCATCATCGTCAAGATCGACCGGGAATACATGATCATGTACGTGATATTGCAGAAGAAGCAGCTGAGGCTACAACTGGAGAAGTAGACGATGTTGCATCGGTACTAGCAGATCAAGCAATATCCTTGCAAGAGAATATGAGGACTAAAGAGGTATGCAATTAAGTAAACATTAAATTGGAACGCCACTTAAAATCCAACGAGTTACATGAAAAGAAGAGATGATCGATTGAGGCTCCGATCTGGTGATCACCTCTCTCTCTCTCTCTCTCTCTCTCTCTCTCTCTCTCTCTCTGTGTATGTATCAATATCCTTACAAAGTTTGCTCATAGTTTGCACATACATATACATAATCGTATATAATTTGACAAAGAATTAATCTGCCATATGTATATATATGTTTATAATCTACCAGTTGTCTTTGCTACGGATGGAGATGAACCGCGTGAAAGAAGAAAACAAGGTGTTGAGGAACGTCGTGGAGCAAACAATGAAAGACTACCACGACTTACAGATGAAATTCGTCACTGTCCAGCAAAGTAACCAAAAAAAGGTTGATCCAGGTTCCTTAATTTGTAATATTTGTTTTTTGTTTTTTTGTTTTTACAATTCTTTGCTGATTTCTATCCATTTTCTTAACTTATAGGATCACTGATCTGTAGTTATGCTTCTCTCTTCTTCTTTTTTTTCTTTATGATCTGATTTAGGATCCTCAAATATTCCTTTCGCTCAACGGTGATCATCACGATATATTTGATAGTCAAGAACCAAAGATCGCAATTCTCAATAATCTAGATATGATCACTAAAGAAAGACCTCCGTCTCCGTCGCGCAAGGATGGTATTAGAGAGAGTGAATTAGGGTTGTCACTTCGACTACATACGGGTGCTGAAGAACAAAGAGTACTGGAAGACAAAGATCAAGATCAGAATAAAGAAGATCAAGTGGAAAATTTGACCACAGTCCAAAACAAGCTACAACGGAGTACTACTGATTTGACCGGAATTACAAGCCATGTCTCTTCCCCATTGATCAATAGAAAAGCTAGGGTTTCAGTCAGAGCCAGATGTGAAGCAGCCACAGTAAGCTAGCTGATCGATTTATCATGATCTAAATTATATTCTAGATTTGAGAGCTCAATAATCACAAGACTAGTACATGAATTTAATCCAAGTCTTTTCAATGTCTATATAGATGAACGATGGATGCCAATGGAGAAAATACGGACAGAAAATAGCCAAAGGAAATCCCTGCCCTCGAGCCTATTACCGCTGCACGGTAGCTCCTGGATGCCCAGTTAGGAAACAGGTACAATTATTTGTCAAAACTAAAATATTATTGTACTTAATTGCTTCAATTTGATTCTATTGGGTTCCACTCTCATAATTCCTTGCATTATTATTTTTTATTTTATTTTTTTAATGATCAGAGTTTCAGAGTGATCACTTTCTTTACTGTTTTGCAAATAACAGGTGCAAAGATGTTTGGAGGATATGTCTATACTAATAACAACATATGAAGGAACACATAACCATCCACTTCCTGTGGGTGCAACTGCCATGGCTTCCACGGCCTCAGCAGCAGCTTCCTTTATGTTACTAGATTCAAGTAATCCTCTTTCAGATGCAGCTTCCTCTAGTTTCGCTCGAGTTTCCCTTCCGAATTATAACCTCCATGGTTCTAATATGTTTAACTCTTCTTCTGATCATCATCTGCATCCATCAAACATTAGAAACATGATAAACCCTAATATTGACCCTTCCAAAGGAATTGTTCTTGACCTAACAAACAATTCTTATGATCATCATCATCAACCCCCTCAATTCCCAATGGCTAGCTCCTCATACTCAGCATCTAATCAGCCGGGTTTTCCAGCTATTTGGATGAATAGAAAACCAAGTTTTCATACTGGAAATAATATATTTCCTATCCCTAGAGCAATAGAAAATAAGTCATTGGCAGAAAATGTGAGTGCAATCGCTTCAGATCCTAAATTTAGGGTAGCCGTGGCAGCTGCAATTACCTCTCTCATTAATAAAGAGAGTCCTAATAATACAATAACTCATCCTCATGTGGGGACTCCCTTTGGTCCTAGGGATGGAGATCAGAGTGGTAGCTCTGGTACTAGCAGCGCCAATTGGGTTCATGAATCTCTCTCGGGAAATGGTAAGCCACTTGGGCATTCCCCTTGATGATCAAAGAATAATTTCTTCAGGTATTAGTTTTTTTTTCTTTCTTTTTTTAAAGTCAAGATATTAATGGAATTGTATACACAGACTTAGTTGATTTGTATCATTATGGCATGTTAATTAGAATATTTGGTTCTTTACTCAATATATAAGATCAACATAAAATAATGCGCAATTTTTCTTTTCTCTTCCTACGTTAACGGGTTTCTCAATTGAATAGCAAGTCATTTGGATATATATTTATATTATATAAGCCATCGAAGACCGGCCCCGTTTGATTGTACGCAATTAAGTACTAGATAATCATGACCCACTTATATTTTTTCAATATTTTCAATAAGATTTTCAACAATGATCGATCCCTCATGCCATCATATACATATGATCGTGACAATTTGAGATCAGATTGAAGTTTAATAATATTTCTATAAAAATATATGATTAATTCCGTTTGTGTGTTTGTATGCGCAAACCATGTAATATTTTACCATTTTTGAGGGTGTTAATCTGGAAATCATATGTAGAGAGAAGCACGATTGATCATCATTTGGTTTGATAAAGAATAATTGTCATCATGAACAAATATGTCTTAATTTATTTATAAGTCTGCTCTTATTGACATACTACTTACCAAAGAGCATTGCTAGAGCCATAGACTGGGATTTTCGATTGGAAATCTTACCTATTTTTTTTTTCTTTTTGTCACTATAAGAAAAATGGACAAAAATAACCAATCTAATAAATCAAAATGACTATTCTTATTAGAAATAATTTTTGACGACATTCTTTCCTACTTTTTACCACGAAATTTGATATTGTCAAAGGTTTATTTTCTTGTAGTGTCTGTGTTTTATTTTCATCTATTTTTTTAATATTTTTATAATTTAAAAAATCAAAAGAAAAATTTAAAAATTATTATAAAATATATCATCATTCATTTTTTTAAAAAAATTATAAAACCACAGTCGGGATTCCCGACGTATGTGGCTCTATCAATTTTCCTTACCAAAACATATTATTGAATATATATGCATGCAAGTCTTTCGAATCCAGCTAGCTAAACTTCTAAGTCGCAATTTTCTTATAACTAATTTATTTGATTCTACCCACTAGTACTGCTCACACATCAATTATTAAATTATTAATCATGTTGTTTTCGTTTTCCGTCCGCACAACCAATGCCTTAATTTCCGTGGCTAGCTAGCTAGCTAGGATATATTATAAAATAAAAATATATGAATTCCTAAGATAATTAATATTTGCTGAGTTTTGATCGATTCATTACATGAATTGCGTACTGAAACGAACTAATTACTTTATACATGGTGTATATATATATATATATATATATATATATATATATATTATATAACCTTAATTAATTAATTAATTAATTGGTATTCAATTAATTACTTGTTGAGATCTGAATCTAAACGTCAAGCCATGTACTCAACCGGCCTTTTCTTGTCTGGTTGCTAAAGCCGAAGACTTTGCAACGCTAGCTGGGCATGCATGCACACGCAAGCTGATCTATATATTGGCCATTGGCCGGCATCTACGTTAATTTAACTGTATAAATATTATATTATTTTTCATTCTAAATTTTATTATCTTTTTGTTTACACTGATTATATTTAAAATAGTTTATTTAAACAACGTCCATGCACTCAACAGGTGTGCCGCAATAAGTGTGAGTGATCATGTACTAGTATTCACATTAATCTTGAGATCCTTTTTCATGATATCATATGATCATTCATTAATTCCTAAGCAGGCCGTTGAAATTAAAAATTATGCTATATATATGCTTCTCCAATCATCCCTTTGATTTATTTTCTTTGTTAATTAATATTCACCTTCTACGAAATGAAACCGACGTATATAATATATTCATTTCATGAGCTTTCCATTGAAACAAAAAAAATTCCTCACTTCTGCAAATATATTTAAGAATCATGCGGTCACAATTTAAAAAAAAAAAAATGATCGTAGATAATGTAATTAAGTAAAAAATAACATTAAGAGAGAAATTAATTAGTGCAATTGAAGTAGGTAGGCCAATTAACATTGAACAAATAACAAGTCAGATCAACACTTGAGTGTGGCAAATGAAATCTCACATTGTCTAATAATGAATTTGTCATGGGCTTTATATCGTGAGTCATAATTTCCCCTTCCTAATAAGATATTTTTGAGAAGGTCGGTGCATGAATTTTTTTATGGTTTTAGAGCAGAGATCCTAAATTCGAACATTGACTCTATAATCTACCTTCATCTAATTAAATATTTTTCTTATTGGATCTACTCATTGAAAAAAGTTTGGCTCACAAGTGAGTGTGAGTGTTAAGATATAAAATAATAAAATCTACTTCTTTCCATCAGTTTAAACATTTGGGACAAATGTTGATTTCACATGGTATAAAAAAAAATTCTATATTGCTTAAAAATGAACACCTTATTTAGATTTTATAAGAGATATCTTTTCTCATTCCTAACAAAACTTTTTAGAAAAAGATATATGAGCTTCTTTATGTTGCACTATTTGATCTTGAGTTCTTAAAATCTTAAAGCATGTATATTTAGCTTAGAACTTGACTTTGACATATAGTTACGTTTGGATGTTGAGAGTGTTTGAGAGTGTTTGAGAATTTTTGTAAATAATAATAAAAAGTAGGTAAAAAGTAATAATAAAATATTGAAGAGTAATGAAAAAGTAATAAATAATAATAAAAGTATGTGAAAAATAATAATAAAATAATAAATAATAATAATAAATATTTGAAAGTATTTGAAAATTGCTTGTTTGCAAACCTACCCTCCGAGTCTCCGACCTTCTCATTAGAAGCTTCACAAGTGAACGCACTTTCTTAAAGACTGCGACTTGAACGACAGACGTTGACTATCATAATGATTTATGGTAGTACTCAAAATTCCCAGAAGGACACGCTTGTGGCTTTTGTTCATTCAGTCCTAGAACTAGCAAGGCCCATCAATTACTGGGCTTTTGGACCTCTAGTTGGATTAATGGAGGGAAGAATTCGGGTTGCACTTTTCAGCGGAAAAGGCCGTATCAAGTCCGGGTTTTGGGTTTAAAACATGAATTCAAAACCCATTTGTTTAACGGGTCGAGAGAGATAAAAGTAGCACCAGCTTCTGAGGGTTTTGATGTCCCCTCCCTCAACGCACGCTGAGCTTTGTAGTCGTCGTGGTTGAATTGGAGGAAGTCTCTAGAATCTGAGAGAAATGGGAAGCACCGAAGCAGCGGCCAAGACGGAGGAGGAGCTCCGTAAAGAGATCGATGAGCTCTTACGTCAGCAACGCCAGGTCCTTAAACCCCTCTCTCTCTTTAATGATTATCCTTTTTTTTATTTTGCTTCAATTCTCTCTCTCTTTTATCTGATTATGTTTATTCTTTCCAAATATTCAGATTACCGAGCGGCTTCGAGATCCTCGGGGACTCCGTAGGGGAGGCTTTTCCGGCCCCGGCCCTCGCAACTTCGCCGCCAACGGAGCTCGTCAGCGAGGTTTTATTCGACCCGTATGTACTTCCCCCTATTTGATTCTGTTTCCTTCCGTTCCCTGGTTGTTTCCGGCGAAAGTATAAAATTATCCTACCGAAATGCAGCATGACTTTTTTTTTTTTTTTTTACCTGTTGTGAATCATTTCAGGCAGATAGAAGTGAAGCGGAAGATCAACCTCCAGGAAAAAGGCGTCTATCTTCGGCCGTTGTGAAGGTAAATCCTTTGTAGTTCTGACCATACATCGCGACATTAATTTAGTTAACAGTTTTTTACGCTCTAGACATTCGTGTCACGGGCTTATATCTGATCAACTGTATGATTTGTGCGAAATTTATGTTATGAGAAGGGAAAATAAGTGATGGTTTGCATATTAATTATATGAGAAATGATATTTGCAATCGTTTAGTGTCCAAGCGCCACTCAATTCTATTTAATAAAGCGATAAATGCAGACCTACATGAAAACAATAAAATTAAAAGTGGATATTACTCTTTTCAAAACGATTATGCAGTATTTGCGCACTCCACAACTGGAAGCAGCATTACTCTTTTATTGTTTTTGTTTTCTTATGAACGATAAATCTGCCTCGATTAAATGAAAGCATTGGTCTAGTATTTTTTATAGTAGAAATAATATGCATTTGTGTATTATTTTCCTTCTTGACGTTGTTCTGAAAGAGAATGATTATCCAGAAAAGCCTTAATTGAACTTTTCTGATTTGCAATTGAAGCTGGAGGATGGGGAGATCAATGAAGATGTGGAAGCAGCAAAGGATTTGAAGGAGGAGGATGCAACTGGGGAGGGAACTGCTGGAGCAGGCACTGCTAATCTGACTGACAAAAAGCCATTGAATTTTCAGCAGAGTGGCTGGTCTAGGAGGGATGGATACCAAAGAGCAGTAAAGACTGTAAGTTTCATATTCGCTTGCATTATTAAGTAATTTTGGATTTGAATTATATATATTTGGTTTGTTGTTAGGAATCTGAAGGACCGGTGGTGGAGCATATTCCAAGGGTATTGCCAAAGAATGAAGATCCAAGCTTGGTTAATAGGAACAAAAGAATGCTCGGGCAGCTTTTGGGAACTCTAGAGGTCTGTGTATAATATTCGCTTTGTTTTGTTTAACAATAGATTGTGAGAAGATGTTAGTTCAGTTGACAGGTTGGAACCTGTTACTGTTTATTGTATTGCGATCTACTTTATAGTTTAGTTCATGTGCATCTCCTGCAGACTTCCTATGTACTTGGGTAGCACCCTCGTAGCTTTTTATTGGTAAAAGTTATTTAAAAAGGGAGACATAAAGGAGACGATTGGTTATTTGTATCTTTACTGAGCCTTTGCAGATAATTAGGAAACCTTGTTTCTGGTTCCTAAGGTTAAATAAGTTGGAGAATGCTTTTTAAGTCATTGGTCAGGGACCCATTTTGTCTTATATATATCTCTCCAAATAAGCAGTTTCCAATTCACCCTATAAGGTGTGAATATAAGATGTATGATGGTTGGGTTAGTGGTTTCTGCTTTCATTTCTGCTCATGTCCTCATATTTACCTTTTACACAAGTTACATGCACCATAAGTTTGGGGTCATCACTCAGCTCATGCCCTCATATTTACCTTTTTAATGAAAATGTGTTCCAGAAATTCAGGAAAGAAGATATGCAACTCTCAGGAACAGAGGCATATATGCGAAGGTCAAGTTCTCTACAAAGAGTGAGTGTATTTAATATATTGACTCATATTTCCTATCATTTTAATTTTGTTGATAAACAAGAGTTCAATGTGGATTATGATAACCATGCAACGATCGAGGAATGCATATATAATTATTTTGGCTATAAGTCGAGTAAGGGATAAGGTTTATATATGGCTCTCATCTTGAGTTAACAGAGAGATTCTTGAAGATGCAAAATTGTTTCAAATATCTTTCAGGCTGAGCAACGAGCACGTGAAGAAAGTGAGAGGCTGAGGCAACAAGAGCGGGAGCAATTGGCAGAAAAACGGAGGAGAGATCTGGTTTGTTGCTTATTATAATTAGTTTTTGCACAAGCCTCGATTGTTTTCCTGTTATGATCCATACTCATTATTGTAATGTTGAACCTTTGTTTTAATCATCAGACTCTCAGGGCTCGTGTTGCTGCCAAGACAGAAGAAAAGAAGTTAGAACTGCTGTTTCTTCAATGGAGTGATCACCATAAAAAACTTTGCAATTTTATAAGGTGAATTTTCATCCGATGTCATTTGTTTCGAATGACTAATCATTTTTCATGATACCCTCCATGAGAGTACTAATTAGTTCTCCATACTCTATTTCTGTTGCAGGTTATTTTTAATTTTGGCCCAAAAGTGTCCATATTCACATTTTATTGAGACAAAGATAAGTTTCTGTTCATGTGGATGGTAGTGTTGAAGCATTTTGATCAGCAGATGTTACCTGCTTCATTGCAGGATTTTAGGTAGAATAACAAAATTGTTTTATGCATCATATTTCTCTTGTCACTGATTGGCTGTGGTGTATGTTCTTTTCTAGGACCAAGGCAGAGCCTCCAATATATTATTTACCCAAAAAGCCTTTAGAAGAAGATGAAACCTTGGTTCTGCAGCGTAAAGAACAGGTGGGTTCCTTACTGCACTTCTCTGGTGACATAGTTTCTTTCCTTGCGGCATATTGAGAAACTGGGCCAATATTTTGTATTTAAAATCTTCACTCCCCCCTGATAATTCGTCTTGAGAAGTGGCTGATGATTCACAGTTTGAATATTAATTTAAGTTCAAATTTACACCATTTTGTGTCAACAATTACTGTAATTGGGTTTGGCTATGGCCTTTTCACTTTAACCCATTTTCAATTCCTGTTACACTCCCTGTACTTGGGTCTAGAGTTATAAGACGAGCCAAGCTTTCTGAGTTCTGCTCATGATTGGCTATAGGGGCTTTTTTTATATATAGGGGCTTTTTTTATACATAGAGCTGGCTGAGCTTGAACAAAGTTCAGGTTGCCAATATTCCTAGCCAACCTTGGGGAATGAAAATCAGCTTATTAAAGGGGCCACCACTTGAGCTAAAATCTTTTTATATTCGTGGCTTGAAAGTTGGGATATATGACTTGGTAAAAAATTGAAGTGGAGAATTTTCTTGAGGTATGGCTTGAGCTTGAATTTGTTTGGCCATAGTGAGTAAACTGAGTAATCATCAAACTTCTAATGCGGCTGGGGAGTGAAGCTCAAGTAGGATATCCAAAACTCCATTGAGCTCGAGTCAAGGTATAAAAGTTTTAACAAAATTGATTTAAGCTGAGCCTGAGCAACCCTATGCTTAGGAAAATAGTGCCAACACCAGCTTGCAAAGCATTATCAAAAGGATGATTGTTTAATCAGAATGAACTTCTATTCACTAAATATAGATTCATAAGAAATATCTTGCACTTGGACATTCATCTCTCTTTCAAACTTGTATATCAGGCATTTATGGAGTGGAAGGCTGCCAGGAGGGAGGAACTGTCTGAATACCAAAAAGAAATTCAGGAGCAGTATATTGCCAATGTGGAAAAGGATTTAGAAAGATGGCAAAATGCAAGGAAGGCAAGGAAAACGAACAATGATATGTTGAACTTGCAGGAAACAATGGACAAAGAATTGGATACACATAGGCTTGAGCATGGTCCCAAGAAAAGAAAAATTCCTGATGGTAACAACAATGAAGATGAGGATGATGTGGAAGATATCAATGTCGGGGAGGATGACATGATGGATGATGTCCTGGATGTTGATGATGCTAGCAGGAGGGGCGATGAAACGGTCAGGCCAGAGGCAGGTAATACAAGTCCACATGCTGAAACTAATGATCAGTAGTCATTGAAGCCATTCCATCACACCTTCACTTTCTACTTAATCACGTTGAAACCACATTTTGCTTTCTGTAGCTGCTTTTTAGCCTTTCAGCCGGCATTTCTTGCTTTGTTATTGTGTTTTTTTCTTTTTTTCAATTTCTCTCGCAACCTTGATATGTGCCGAATTTACTTATATAGAAGTAGATGTACTTTAATCCTTGTCTTGTAGAAAACAGATAAATGCACAATTATCTGTGGAGTTAGTGCAGGGATGTGTGTTATGTAATGCCTTATTATTATTGGTACCTGCTTATTGCATTACCATCAGGAAGGTTTTTCGTTAATCATCAGTTCAGAATAATGTTCCCTTTCCAGTTGGTAACTAATTACTACTTAATGTTTTTATTTTGTAAGCCATACCATTTAATGCTTATTCTAACGACATGATTTATTGTTAAAGGACCCAATTCGGAATTTGGAAAGGGTAAATAAAACGATCGAGGGAAATGAGCAAAAGGCCATGTGGAACAAAATAAAATCGAAATCAAACAATTCGGATAGCTTTGTAGACCATTGAACTTTATTTGCAGTGCCATCAAGTCATCCTTAGATTCCTTACACTTTCTTGTTTCATTTTATTTTATTTTTTGATTTGTAGCTTCACTTTGAGACCGATTAAATCAGGATAATGATCGCTTTCAAGCTTCGTACCTTTTCTTTTACAGAAATGGTAAAATGCTAACCTATCTACAACTTCTAAACAGCCCCTTGAGAGAGTAATAATTTTTTCAAATTTCTCTTGGCTTTAATTTGATAAAAATAATTTGTTTACAAAAATATTATATTAAAAACTTGTAATTTAGTTGAAGATGAGTAGATCTTCTATCACTTGTACTTCCCAAAAATTAAATGTATAAATGAAAAAAGTATTAAAATATCAATATATTTTGTTTCCCACAAAATAATAATAATACTGTTCACTTTATTATCTATTTGATATGAATCGTTAAATGTATTAAGAGAGAGATTAGGATCCAGATGGGTTCTATAGTAGATGTCACACCCAACCTATAAACGTCTGACACGTTGGCTTTCACTAGTTAGAGATTTTGAATCCGGCCACACCGAATCACTTTGGCTAAGACACCTCTCCCTCTCTCGAACTCGAATTATTTCGGCTAAGACACCTCTCTCTCTCGCTCTCTCTCTCTCTAACTCATCTCTCTCCCTCTCTTGAACCCATCCTATCACAGTTGGAGAATTTTGCAACAAGATTTGAAGCCCAAAAATCTCCTCCTCGATGATAACGACAACTTGAATGTTTTCGAGTTTGGCTTGTCCACTCTCCTGGAGCAGTTTTGGAATGACGAGTTACTCCACACCACCCAATGTTGATCGCCGATGTATATAGCGTTGGAGGTGTTGAGGAAGAAAGAGTAAGATGGAGCCAAGGCTGACATCTAGTCTTGCAGGGTATTTGCCATTTCGAGCCGACAGTATCATGAAAGTGTATAGAAAATTTTTCAAGGCTGAATATGAGTATTCTCCTTGGTTTTCCACCGATGCAAAGTTGTTGATATCCAAGCTCCTTGTTCCTAATTCGGGAAAAAGATTTACAAAGTTGCTGATATCTCAATCTCAGAGATAATGCAGAGTCCTTGGTTTCAAAAGGGATTTACATAGCTAATTGCATTTCCAACCCAAGAACTAGTGGTCGAAGATCTGAAAGATGAGTTGGACGATAATAATGGAGAGGCATTCGTTGAATCGGCAAAAAGCAATGGGGAGAGGGAGAGAGATGCGTTTGAGAGAGGGAAATGTGTCTTGGCCGAAATGATTTGGTGTGGTCGGATTCAAAATCTCTGACTTGTGAAAGCTAACGTGTCGGGCGTTCATAGGTTGGGTGTGACATCCACTATGGAACCCATCCGATTCCTAGCATTTCTCATGTATTAAATATTTTGTTAGAACTGATTTTAAAATTCAGTTAGCCTCAATTCTACGAGTATTACAAACAAACATATCTTCCAATATTTGGTGGATTATAGAAGATTCGTTTGAGTTTTCGGAGCTCTCCTCCCATATAATATTATATTCATGCTTCTTTTAGCTGTGCCTGTTTTCTTGCATTCATGGTTCACAGCAAAACCAATCTCATGTTTTCTTTCCTCACTTTTCTTCTTGTTTGGAATTGTTGCTATTATTTTGGATTGAAGGCCATCTTTGAGGTCCTCTAGGTGGGCAAGGCGGTTCTGTACTGCTTGGACATGCACAGCCACCACCCGACGTAGAGCCTAAGAAATAGAGTGGAAAAAAGAGTTGCCAACTAACCCAACCCCCCATGTCACTCAGGCAGTAGCAGTGGCAGTGTGGCAGCTTTTTTTTCCTTCTTGTAAAGCATTTACAGTGTTATGGAATATTAATTCCTTCTTTTTCTTTCTTTTTTAATATATATTATATTATATGAAAAGAGGTATTAAAAAATTATGAGACTTTTTTTTTTTATCCTTTTGACTGGATGCATTGTTTCTTACAATCTCCAAATTATCGAAAGTGCACGAAAATATATATATATATATATATACATATATATATATATATAGAAAATGGCTCAAAAAAAAATATATATATATATATATAGAAAATTGTAAACCATCTCAAATATTTTTATGTTTGTCGATAGAGGTAATAGAAGTTGTTGAAGCCCTCCAATCCAGCTGTTATACTCCATTTTTCATAACCGTATTTGGGTACGCTTTAACCTCGGATTCAAAACTCTCATATATTTGGTAGTTTCCTTGTCTTGGAATCGGATATCTACAAAACTCGGTCGTCAACTTTCATCGATGATCATCAACATTCAACAGAATCATATGTTTTTGTTTCTGCAGGAGCCATTAACTAATCCATTTTGAGCTAACATGGGACAGTTATCGCATCCTCTTTCACCCATTACGACATGAGTCTTTGTCGAAAACTGCACTGTTTTTCCTTTTCATTTTACTCTTTTTTTTCATCAATCATATAATTCATGTTTGTCTGTCAAGCAAACTCACCGAAAGTCACACACACTCCTCACTCTCTCATGTCCCCACTCTCTTCAAAAGCAAGAAAGAGAGTGGTGTGGAACGACGAGAGAGAGAGAACGCAAAAGGCAGTAACCGGCGCACAATAGCCGAAGAATGACATCGAGGGTTAACTTGAACGGGGAGCACGGACCACCTCGGCGCCCACCGCCAGCACAGCCCCACTGTCCACCGCCAGCACAGCCTCACCACCAACAGTACTACCCTACGACGTCGTCTTCCTCCGCCTCTTTCAAAGGTTGTTGCTGCTGCCTCTTCCTCTTGTTCTCCTTCTTGGCCCTCCTAATCCTGGCCGTCGTTTTGGTCATCATCTTGGCCGTCAAACCCAAGAAGCCCTCCTTCGATCTCCAACAGGTCGGCGTCCAGTACATGGGCATCAACACGCCCACTCCCTCCACCGCCTCCGCCGCAGAAATCAACCCCTCAACGAACCCAACCACCTCCGCCTCCCTTTCACTCAACATACGGATGCTCTTCACGGCGGTAAATCCCAACAGGGTCGGAATCAAATACGGCGAGTCCAGGTTCACCGTCATGTACCGCGGGATCCCGTTGGGAAAAGCTTCGGTCCCCGGGTTCTTTCAGGAGGCCCACAGTGTCAGACAGGTGGAGGCCACCATCGCCGTTGATCGTGTCAACCTGCTCCAAGCCGACGCTGCCGATTTAGTCAGGGACGCT